>CM057824.1:80411772-81835203 GCA_030068075.1 Paguma larvata | reverse complement strand
CTACACTTAAATTGTTTTTTGGTATTTCATACATTCATTCTGGAATTTTAACAAACACATTTTGAGTATCTATATGCCTGATGCTAGAGGCAGTGCACTATAATGGTCAAGGCGCAAATTCTGGAACAGAAGCTCTCAGTCCAAATCCTGTGTCCTCTGCTTCATGCTGGGTCTCACCTATAACTAATATTACCAGATACAAAGAGTTGTGAGTAAGGTTTACATGAAATCACAATCGTAAGAAACTTCATACAGAGCTGGCTTATAGTAAGAAATCAGTAGAAATCTTATTTAGGTGCTGGGGAAGCAATAGTGGTTCAGGGATGCCGTTCTGCCTTAACAGCCTGATCTCTTCTTGAGTGTTGGTGTGTGTGCCTCACTTTCCAGCAGGCTGTCTCTGACCTCCCTGAGGGCACATCCCAGTTTCAGTCCTCCCTGTCACCTCAACCCCGCTTAACACACGGTCTAGAACATCCGAGGCTTCAGTGTCTAGGTCTCTAACCAATGCCCATTGGCAGTCTGTCATTGTCAATACAACCAGTCCATCTGATGCCAGCCCTCACTTCCCCAAAGCACAGTGTGCAACTCTGTTCTTCCAACTACATCTGTCACGTGCTATGTGTTCAGATGTGAAATTATGGAAATGTGAGAAATTACGGCAGACCAGGTGTTCTGCCTTCCTCCTCCCTTGCTTGCTGTTTGGCGAAGGCAGGTTACTAAGCATGTCCTGTGGATGAATTTCCCAGTGTGAGAACTCAGGGATCCAGGATTAGGAGTGGGTAGGCAGAGGGTGAAGGGCAGTGGCTGCATGGGGAACGGAGACAGAGCCTCTGAAGCCACATGGTGGCCACTGACCTTTTAATTTGCTTGCCCAGTATCTAACCTCTCCCTTCCTAGTTTGCAAGGATCCTTGCTGGGTGGGTCTTACTGGGAGGTAGGACTCTGTCCACACAGAGAAAGTCAAAGGCCCAGCCATCCCCCTTCCATGTCCTGGCATTCAGGGTCTGGACAATGTGGCAGAGTTTCTTTGGGCTGCTGGCTTTGGTTAGTTCAGGATAACCCTGGGTATCTCAGGTTATCTCAGGAGTCCTAGACAGAGAAGACAGACCAGTGCATCAAGCATCTTTCTATCCCATTTCAGCCTCTGAGATGTCTGTCTGTCTGTCTTGGGGCCAGGAAGGATGTGGTTCACAGCCGAATCAAAGAGGATGTGCCCTTTGCAGAAAGCAATTTCTCAGCTCATGCTCTGCTTCCCAGTTCCTTCCTTCCTTCCTCCACCCTCCCATCCTTCTTCCTTCCTCTCTCTTCTTCTTCCTTCCTTCCTTCCTTCCTTCCTTCCTTCCTTCCTTCCTTCCTTCCTTCCTTCCTTCCTTCCATCTTCCTTCCTTCCATCTTCCTTTCTTCTTCCTTCCTTCCTTCATTCCTTTTCCTTCTTTCCTTCCTTCCTTCCTTCCTTCCTTCCTTCCTTCCTTCCCCCTCTTTCTTTCTATCTTTCTCTTTCTGTTTTTGCAGGGAAGTTGAGAGAGAGAGTAAAACTGCAATTAGTTGCCTGTATTGGCTGTCTGGCCTAAACCCCAACTCATCAGGATAGTGTTCACAGCATTCCCATGCCAAATGTGTCCACCAGGGGCTAATTGCAGCCTCAAAGACAGGGAGTGGTAGAGGAAAATTGGGCCATAAGAAAGTCAGAAAAGCAGTTTTTAAAGAAAAGTAATGTCTACTATAAAATTAGGATTCTCAAACTGAAAAGAACCCTAGACATAGAATCCAAGAGTCGGAATCAATCTTAGGGACTTGTCTAGTCAGTAAATTCATGCTATGGCAGGCTGTGTACTTTGCCCTCCCAATAGCTCCCCCTTCTTCCTTTCTATCAGTTACCCCAGTTTTATTCCAGTCCATGTGTTTCATGGACATTCCCCAGGCACACTGACTGATTTAAACTGATTAAGCTAATTCTTTTCTTTTTGCCAGTGACTGGTTGAAGCATACCAGTGTGACTCCACCCTAGCCAATGACATGTAAAGGGAAACCTTGAAGGCTTCTAGAAATATTTTCTTCATTTGTAAAAGGGGACTCAATGCAGGGCGCCTGGGTGGCTCAGTCGGTTGAGTGTCCGACTTAGGCTCAGGTCATGATCTCATGATTTGTGGGTTGGAGCCCAATTCAGGCTCTGTGATGACAGCTCAGAGCCTGAAGCCTGCTTTGGATTCTGTGTCTCCCTCTCTTTCTGCCCCTCCCTCACTCATGCTCTGTCTGTCTCAAAAATAAATTTACAAAACATTGAAAAAAGAAAAAAAAAGAAAGAAAAAGAGACTCGATGCTTGCTTCTTCCTGCATTTGGGTGTATTTGTGTGAGGAAATACTGCGGCCAACTGCGGCTGCTCTTGGACCATGAGTGGGTTACCCAAGAGTCCCAGAGAAGCTGTCCCAGAGCCCTGACATTGTTTATGTGCTTAACCATCTAACAGTGACTCACCCTGTGTCAGGACTTTCTATTATGTTAGATATCATGACTTCTTATTATGATAGATAACAAATTCCTTATTGTTTAAGCAACTTCCAATTTGTGATTCTATTAGTTGTGGCCTCCAGACTCCCAACTGACATGCTGCCCTCACTCCCTTCCCTGGCCTCTGCCAGAATGTCTCCAGGAATGGAGCACTCACTACCTTCCTGCCTCAAGGCAGCTGAGGCTTTTAGATGGTAGGGGATGTCCTCTCTGATACCAAGCTAAAATCAGATCCTTAAAACTAATGCCACGATGGAGCCTGATTTCTGCCCTCTGGGATCAGAAATCACAAGTCATCATCCTCTTTCTGGAGACTTTTCTGTAGGCCTTGAAGGACAGTTTTCAATGTCCATCTGCGTCTTGGCTTTTGTAATTTTGTGGGTCACTGAGAGCCACCATATCAAAGGCTGATTCTAACTCCTTCCTAAACCCATCACCTTGTGGATGAGAAAACCAAAGCTGAAAGAGGGAACAGCACCTGCTCAAAGTCATCCAGCTTGCCAGAGGCAGACCCCCTCAATAGCGGAAGGCAGATGGTGATAATGGCATAGAAAGAATATAGGCAATAAGAGCTATTGATCATTTTTAGTTGGAGAGTTGGAGTTAAAGTATGAGTAGTACTCGAGTGAGAGAGAGAGAGTGAGAGAGAGAGGAGGAGGACCCATAAGTAAATGTAAGAATGGCTTCTGTAGCAATGTCAACATACCTGGATAGTTTCTGGCAGAGAGCTGAGCACCTTGTGAGATAGCCCATCCCTTCTAACTCTTAGGAAGTTCTTTCTTAAGCTAAACAGAGGCCTACTTCTGTGTCTCTCGTCCATTGGCCCTAAGTCTGGCTTCTAAGCCCCTCGAGAAAAGGGCCACTGCCTCATCCCCACAGCAGACCTTTGCCATGGGGCAGGTGCCATATTTCCCATTTCTCTAAACCTAAATATCCCAATTCTTCTGGTCATCTCCCACAAGAGTCTGCTCCCTTGCCCTGGTCATTAACCTTGGGACCTGTCCCAATTTGTTAACATCCGTTAAAGTTGGTTGCCCAGAACTGAGCATAACACTCCAGGGTGGTCTTCCCAGTGCGAATGGAAACCATCTACACCCACATGGCTTAGAGTCTACATTATTTATTCCATTATCCTCATCAACATAACTTATGAACCATGCTAGAAAACCCTTTCCCAGAAAGACAAAAATTGCAAATAACGTTATTGTTTATTTCAAGAACTTCTTGAGAGACTTGTTATCTCTTCAACAGAAAATATCAAGTGACAGTTTGCACCCCAGTACTTGAGGACTTGCCTCAAGTCCTTGCCTTGCTAGGTCCACCAGTCCTAACCTATTATGTCATGAGCCTCACCCAACCTTAACCAAGCACTGCCTTTTGCTACAGTTGAATGACTCATCCTAAACCAGACTTCAAAATTCCAGTCCAACTTTGTTGGACCCCCCGCCCCAGACACTCCTAAGACTCTGTTGAAGTAGAAGTCTCCCTACTATAGTAAGAATAAATTCAGTTTTTTCTCATCAGTGGGTCGCTTTGGTGACACCTTGGGAAGCCAGCATTGGACACCAGCAAACAATAGAAAAAGAAGTACCCTCATCGCCCTTACTCACTTGCTTGGGGCATCACTTTCCAGCCCTCTAACCTCCTAGGTGCCCTCACCATAGACTGTGAGGAGGCTAGTCCCCTCAGGATTTCCAAAGGGCTCCAGTCGCCATTTCTTTCCATGTTCTCCCATTTTTTTGAAACTTGAGTTTTTTCCCTGTGGAGTTTGAGAAAGGGGAAGCTTTAAATTGCTTGACCTGCTCCACCAGTCACCCATCGCCCACAACTCATCTTATTTCACTCAATTTCTTTCTCTCCCCGCTCCCAGGATACAGATAAATTAATCTAGAAATATCAATAGATACACAGGGTGACAGTGCTTCTTGCTCCCAATGGTCTACCTTTGTTCATGTTCTCTCAACATTTTCTCATTCAATTCTGACTTGCTTCCAACATGGTCACGCTCGGTTTTTTAACACACCTCTAATTGCCTTTTCTTTTTTCTTGGGAAAATTTCAGGCCACGCTTTCTGTAGCAGTCCATGTTCTATTGGAGTAGCTGTAGGACGATTAGTTTTATAAATGAATGTATCTAGGAAATGGATTCCAAATCCTCCCATCTGGTGTGTGACCTTGATCCGGATGACTTTGTGCAAGTCCCTCCCCTTTGCCAGCCCAGTGTCCTCCTGTGTCAAGAAGGGCCTGGACAGATGTTCTCCGAGGGTCCCATAGTCCCTTGAGGTCCTACAGTTCTCTGATTCTATGCCTAAAGGAGAAGGCATTTGGAGGAAGATTTTTTGCTGTTATTTGAAATTATAAAAGCAAAACATATTTGTAAAACAAAAGTGCACAAAACCTAAAATGTGAGTTTTTCTTGCTTTTCCCATTAATCATCCTGAAGAGGGCATTTTGGGGGCAGTCAGGGCATGCTTTTTGATGATATTGACCCCAGCGATCCTCAATTCACTGGGACAACTAACGGCTATTCTGAGAAGGAACTGTGTGTGTTCTTACAGTTTCTCTTTTCCCTGGAGGAAAATTGCAGAATTTTTCATGTCGTTTACGAGTTGCACAGCTCAGCTCCCCGTGACCTCACCTATGTCTTTGTCAGAAAATAGAACACAGAATCCTGGCCTTAACCCAAGACTCAGATTTGCAGGGACCAAGACTTTGGGAGAGCCAGTGACCAGAGCACTGACTGTCTCGCAGCAGCCATGGCTGGATATGCAGGTCCAGAGACTAGAGCCTAGGGCAATAATATTGACCTCAGCACCTTCGTTTTCTCACAAACATGAACATCACCTTCTCCTATGTGTCTAAAGATTTAATCAATTGGAGTTGGACTCTGTAGCAGAGAACTGAGATAATACAAATTGTTGGAGAATAACATAGAGGTGGATTTTTATTATCTGCCATCCTGGGGAAGCAGCCCATTAGGGAGAAAAGGATTGAGGGCACTGACTGCTAAAGTTCTCAGCCACATGCTTGCCTCATTTGCATGCACTCCAGGCCTGCCTCGAGGAGGGTCAGATCTGAGGGAGGAGTGAATAGAACTCAGCTGGCCTCAGGAGGATGAACTCGACACTGCCATGTGGGTGTGGGTGAGAGGTGTGATTCAGTGTTCAGGGGCAGGTGCTGGGAGAGGCATGCGAGGGAGGGGGACGAATCAGGCTGTTCAGAAGGCAGGGGAGCAGGAGGAGGGCTGGCCGCAAGACACTCTGGGGGATTAAACAGTGAAATTTGATGAGGAACAGTTGACTGAAACACCCATACTAGCAAACAAACCACACCACACCAACAGTCCTAGGCCTCAGTCCCCAAGGGGCCTGGAGAAGCTCATTGGGGGTTAAAGAAGCAGAAGGCAAAATAAAGCCCAAGATGTTAAGATACTTGCCATAATACTGCTAGCTCGTTCATTCATCCATTCACTCAGTAATAGTTTATTGAGCCTTTGTAGGTGGTAAGTGACAAATAAGAGAGACATGGTTCTTGTTCTTATGAAGGCTTCAGTTTAGTGAGGGGGACAGACATTAACTTAATTTCAAGGTGAATGTCCAGGCAGACAGGTAGGAATAGGGGACTGTGGGTCTGGGTGTGGACAGGGGAGAGAGAATGACCAGTACTGCAAACTAAAGGGCAGAGGGAGCAGGTGCTGACAGAGAAGTAAGCCATGTGGGATAAGGTTGAGGAAGGTCACTGGCATAATCTTGGGAGAGAAGATGACCCCAGGGTGAGGGCTGTAGCTTCTAGAAGAGTCTAGCAGGTAATCTAGCAGAGTTGGTGTTGGATTGGACATGTTGGGGATGGAGAGGGGAGACTCATGGACACCCTGGGGTTGGGTAAAGTTGGGGTAGAAGTGGGTGGCAGTGGCAAAGAGATGACTTACATGGTCTCAGCAGCTCTAAACCACGTAGTCATGTGACCTCTGATTCAGAATGAAAGTGCTTCCTCCCTACAAAGCCACGAGGAGGAGGTTAGTAGTATCTCTGCTCCCCTCAAGGATTAATTCATTCTCGATGTTTCCTTCTTAACAATGAGTTGAGATAACCAAAATTAGGAATTGGAATTTGGAAAGGAAGACTTAGGAGCACTTCCTCAAAGGGAAGGGGGGTGAAGTTGATGGAAGGCAGGGTCCCAGGGGTTATAAGGAGTGGCGCAGTGCAAGGAATTTTAGCAGTCATATGGGAATGTCCATTCTTTCCAAGATCTCAACTGCCAATGGATATTCTACATGTTCAGTTTCTTCATCTGTCAGCCATCTCACAGGATTGTAGGGAGAAAAAAATTAGACGAGGTATGTCATAAAGCACCGCCCTGAAGGACAGCGGGTACTGGATAAACATTAGCTTCCATCCTTTACCCTTGGCCTCAACCAGCCCCTGTGGAATGGAGAATATTATGGACTGCCCCGGCTTACCATGAGGATTGAGTAAACTATGTGGAAGCTCTGGGAAACCTGCACAGTATTACACAAACAGAGATATAATTACCTAAGAGATGATGGCAATTAATGATAACAATTATAATGAAATGTGGCCTAAGGGGTCAGTAGGCTTGTAAACAGCAAAGATAACCAAGAGGCCTGTAGCTACTATCTTCCATATGCAACAAATATGGGTGGGAGCAGCAGATCTGGCTAGGAAGGGCTTGGGATGTGGTCACAGGAACTTGGAACTGAATCTTGATTCTGCCACTATAAGCTGTATGACCTTATGAAACTATGTTGCCTCTTTGAATCTTATCCCTTCACGTGAACAACACGGGTAATGCCATCTAGTTCAGAAGGTTGCCACTGGCAAGCATGCTAACATGTCGAGCTCCTGGCACAAAGCAGCTAGAAGACCTACATCAGCTGCAGGTAGACCTGCGTCAGCTGCAGGTAGAGGAGTCACCTGACCCCGCAGTGCCTCACGTTCCTCAGCTGTGAAATGTGGATGTTAATAGTTCTACATCCTTGGGTTCGATGATGAAATCATACAATGTGAGGAAAATACATAAAACAATACCTAACCCTATCAATGTTAATTATAACCAAAATAGATGTACCCTTACTCCAGGCTCCTCTGTTACCTGTAGCACTTCCCTGTGGGAGAGAGACTCCTTTAGCACAGGAAGGTCCTGGTTTCCAGGGTTTTGTGCTGTCTCACATCCCTATAGGGAGCAACCTGGAAGTTGTTTGGGAGGTATGGCTGGACTCAGAATCTTTTGGTAACCTTGGCAGAGCCTGCAATTCTTTTACAATTCGAAGGCCTATCATTCTCCTATAGGTGGTAGGGATAGCTCCTGTTCTCTAGATAGATAGATAGAGAGATAGATAGATAGATAGATAGATAGATAGATAGATGTTAGATAGATTTATATACATAAAGATAGGTAGATGATAGATAGATGGATGATACATAGATAAATTTAGATGCATAGGTAGAGAGACGATAGATAGGTGATAGAATTAGATACATACAGATAGGTAGGCAGGCAGATAAATAGATAGTAGATAGATAGATGAGAGAAATTTTAAGGAATTAGCTCATGTGATTTTGGAGGCTTTGTAAATCTAAAATCTGCAGGGTAGGGGCGCCTGGGTGGCTTAGTCGGTTGAGCGTCCGACTTCGGTTCAGGTCATGATCTCGCTCATGGGTTCGTGCCCCGAGTCAGGCTCTGCGCTGACAGCTCAGAGCCTGGAGCCTGCTTCAGATTCTGTGTCTCCCTCTCTCTTTGCCCTTCCCCTTCCCCTGCTCATGCTCTGTCTCTCTCTCTCTCAAAATAAATAAATGCCAAAAAAAAATTTTTTTTAACCTGCAGGGTAGACTAGCAGGCTGAAGGAAGAGTTGCAGTTCAAGTCCAAAGGAAGTCTTCTGGCAGAATTCCTTCTTACTCAGGGGAAGCCAGTCTTTCTTTTAGTCAGGTCTTCCTTCAAGTGATGGGATGAGGCCCATCAACCTGTGTAGGACAACCTGCTTTACTCAAAGTCCACTGATTTAAATGTTCATCTCATTCAATAAATAACTTCACAGAAAACATCCAGAATGATATTTGACTAAATATTTGGGCACCATGGCCCAGTCAAGTTAAAAGACACAAAATATTAACTATTACAGTTACTTTCTTCTACTTTTCTTCTTAATGAAACCTTCTGGATTCAAACTAAGGCTTTGAAAGAAACAGAAACAGCCTTAACTTCCCATGGGCCTGAAACAGACCCTAGGACCCCATAAGGCTCACTTATCTCCTTCGAGATGATTTAGTGTCAGCCTAGAAATCAGTGATTCCAACTCCAGCTGGAGATGGAGAATCAGACCCAGAGAAGGTGAATAACATACACAGGTCACACAACAAAGCCAACCCTACGGCCTTAGGCTCCCGGCCAGCTCCATGTTCTCAGAGTGGTTGTTAACTCCACTCTGTTACCCCCTACCCAAAGGTTGAGGAGGGACTCTGATGTATACGGAGGCCTCTATCTGCTCACAAACAGATCTGAGAGATTGGCTGTTTCTAAAGGGAAACTCCTAGCCTTTTATTTATAGCACACTCTTTCCCCCCCGCAAATTTGTTGTCTTCAGCTGAGCTGAACCGAATTGAGAAGATCGATGACATTAATTTGCATTGAGAAGTTAGTGATTTTCCCCCTTCAGACATGACAAGGCTCACTGAAGCTTGTGATCAGATACACTATTTCATATCTTCTGCTGAAATTTCCTCAGAAGAATCAGAATCTTGGAGCAGGAAAGAGCTTCTAGAAGAGTTTTATCCAGTTCCTTCAATTCGCAGATGAAGAAACAAAAGACCCTGGGTAGGGAAGTCATGTGCCCCAGACAGTAGGAAACACAGCTAACCAGCCACTCTAACAGTGTTTTCTTCCTTTTTCTGGACCTTGGTCTTAGGAGGGAAGAGCCTGGGACTGGTTAAAGTGGAGGAGAGGTATAGAGGAAGGCTCCGAGGAAACCACTCCCATAGTACAGATGAGACGTGATGGGGCCTGGGGATCGTTGCAAGGTGGATGGGGAAGACGAAGGCTAAACATTGTATGTACAGACAATTCCAAGAGAGAACTGATGTAACACAGTGATTGGTTAGATGAGAATCAGGGGAAGGATGGACTTCAGAGTTCCTGACTTGGTTGCTAGGTAAATAGACATTCACCCTGGGTGAATAACCAGAGCCAGGAATGGGTAGGAGGAGGGAGACTTAGAGGGATAGGCAATGAGCTTTGTACACATCAGAAGAGGTATTTGTGGGAAGCCCAGAGAAGATTATTCTGGTAGGCAGTGGGATGTGGGGACCTGAAGCTCAAAGCACAGGACTGAACATGAGATATGGGATTCCACCAGCATGTTCTGGAAGCTGAACCCATGGGAGGGAGGATCTGGCAGGGAGAGCTCCTGGCCAGGTGAAAAAAAACCCAGAGAATCTCCTGGGTCCGTGTTTGTTCTACAAAGTCGTATTCTCACAGGAGGATGACAAGGGATTATAGAAACCTCCCCTAGGAGGGTTTCTGTCCCACATTTTCACAATCTACACCTCCCTTTGACCGATATCTCATATGTCTATTGATATGATACTGTCCCTCCTGCCCCAAAGAAGGCAACACCCAAAATTTCACGAAAAGCCATACTGTTTGTTGCTTTCTATCTTGATAAAGAGTTTCCTTGGAGTTGGGAAAGCTTGGGAGAGGAAGGTACATATGTGACTGTCATCTCAGTCTCTCCACCACCCAAGGTGCTCCAGGCTGAGTAGAGTATCTGCTGAGTTCCCTGACCCCTCCCAACTCAGGCAGCCCCAAAGCCAAACAGAAGGGACGGAGCTAACCACTGAGAGGTTAAGTGGCTTTCTCCGGTACTCTAAGTGTAGCGTTAAGGAACCAATGTCAGTAATTTGTCACCTTGAGTTCTCTCCAGCTGCTTGGTAATTCATGTTAAATCCTAAATGAATACATGTGCTGTTTCCTGGCAGTTTCAAAACAAATAGAGGTCAAGAGAAAATGGAAGCATTTTTGGGATTTCTAGATCAGGTGGCTTAACCTTTTTTTAAAAAATTATTTTTAAATAACTCACTGTAGAGTTAGCAGAAATTCCATTCAGAAGGACTCTGGCATAGCAGCATGAGCTGACAACTCTTCTTCTAAATTATGCATTATTTATTCAGTGCCAACTATAAACCCAACAGGTGACAGGCTAAATTAAACTTCCTGGCACACACACAGAGAGTTCGGAAACAATGGACTGACAGCACCCAAGTCTTGAGGTGACCCCTCTGAGGAGGAGGACTAAGAATGTTGGTGGTGAGGATTTTTCCTTGCTCTAAACAGGGAAGGGGAACTTGTGTGCACCTCTGGGTGCCCAGCCCTGTGCTAGGAGCTGTCCATACGTGATGATGTTTGTTCTCCACCGCAACCTGTGAGGTGTGTATCATTAGCTCCACTTTACATGTAAGCAAAAGTAAAAGCTTTCGGGGCGAGAGTAACTCACCTAAAGCCTCAAACCCAAGCCTCCAATTCAAAATCTGAAGCTCTTTTAATTATTAGAAGAATAATTAAAGCATTAGAAGCTGGCAGCTGTTGTAGTGCTAGCTTCCAAAATGGCCCCAATTAACTACTCTCAGTGTTGACACCTTTGTGTAGGTGCCTTCATGCTGAATCAAGGTTGGCCCTGGGTAACCAATTGAATGTGGCAGACGCGAGGCTGTGTGATTCCTGAGGCTAGGTCATAAGAAGTCCTTTAGCTTCTTGTTCTCTTAAAATCTTTGTTCTGGAAGTAGTGAAGGGGTTCAGAGCAAGCACTCCCCAAATGTGCCACTTTGGCATGTGGACTATTTTGAGCTGAAGGCAATTGACACCCTGCAAGCTTGAGAGATTCTGCCCCTTCCTTAGCTACCTAGAAGAATCTAAACTGGGAGGTCTTTGCCAGAAGAAGAATTATTACCATAGATATATTTTATCTGAACGACTCGCCTATATGGCAGGGCAAACATCTGTTCTTTTTTTGCCCTGTGAATTTCCCGCCTCCCCTTTGAAGCCCCAGGCCCCTACCCTGCTCCTTATCTCAGGATAGCATATATGCCTCATTTTGCTTTTCTGTCTTTGAATCTCTTGTGTATGTGGGGTTCCTATATATGTGAAATTAAATTTTATTTTCTCATTTAATCTGTCTCACGTCAATTTAATTCTTAGACCAGCAGTAAGAATATTTGAAAGGTATAGAAAAATCTTTCCTCCCCAGCAGTAGTCAGATGCCACGTAAGAAGTCTGGCTTCTCTGAGACTGCCATGCTGGGAGGAGACCCAAGCTAACCAAATAAAAAGGCTACATGGAGAGAGACCTCAGCCAGTCCCCAGGTGTTCAAACCATCTCCCTGAGACACAAAATATGTGAGTTAATAAGCCATTTTGAACGTTCTTAGTCAGCCAAATCTTCACATGACTCCAGGCCCTCAGCTGCCAACTGACTACAACTACATGAGGAACCCCAGGTAAGATCTGCTCAGCTGAGCTCAGTCAACCCTCAGAATCATGAGAAAGAATGATAAATTTTTGTTTTAAGTGAGCAAGTTTTGGAATTGTTTGTTCCACAGTGATAACTGAAGCAATTGGGTTTCAGATCTATTTTTCCTTCAACAGTCATTATGGCCATTTGTACTGACCACTTTAACTATATGTCAGACACCGTACTAACTATTCTATGTATATTATTCCATTCGATTTTCATAAGAACCCTATGGGACAGCATGTATTATTATTCACTATGCTTTACATATGAGAAAGGTTCAGAGATGTTAAGTAATGAGCCCAAGTTCCCACAGCTGTAAGCAGACAAGACAGATTCAAACCCCAACAATCCAACTCAAGACCTCATGCCTTGCTCTGTTACTAAATGAAAGTGAGTCAGGGAACTGACCCCTGATGGATGGGTTCAGATCTGGGGGATTTCTTTTGGAAAGTCTTCCTTAGCTGTGAGAACTTGTTCTCGAAGTTTTAGAGCAGCCATCTCGGTTTGTGCTGAGTCTTCTGGGGACAAGTCGTCAAGGCTTTGTGAATTCATTCGCACAGGGAAACAAATGGTTCTGACCTTTTCTTTTTAAAATGTTTTTCAAGGGAAGTCAGTGCTGCCAGCAGGGTCTAGATTGATGGCATTGGATGCTGAGAAGTAGAGCCTCCACCCTGTGTCACGTCACTTGGTACCTTGGGTCAGATCAGCCAGAGACATAGCAGGGCTTGGAAATGTCACATCGATTGCCTATTCAGAACGCAGTCTCCCTCCCTTTCCTCCTCACCTTCTTGTTTTGCTCATCTGTGGGACATTAGGGGCTGCTTTAGATGTCCTGTCCTCAGAATAAAAGAGACAGACAAAGGGGGAATCCAATCACATAAAATTAAAAGGGAAAATGAAGACAGGAAATAAAGGGTAGGAGTAGAGGACCAGGTCTCTAGGTGAGGACATCTGAGCCAACACTACTGGATCCTCCAGGCAGGGCCAACTGGGGGCAGCAGGTCAAAGGCATTGCGTCGTGCACCCCTGTGACATGTCCTTCCATGGGAGCTGGGTACAAGCGTCTGTGGCTCGGATTGCTGAGGCAGCTCTTGTTCTGGGCCTACGTGTTGAAAAGTGCCTCTCCAGTGCATGCCTCTGTTTCTCTTCTCTCTCTCCTCCAGCCAGGCCTGTCCATGGTGCCTGCCCTCCGTATACACAGCCCTGTCGGCAGAGTCATCCTGACATAGGCACCGGGTGAGGCACAGAGATGGCGCTGGCACATACTGAGAGACATACAAGATGTCCTCCGCTCCCAGGAACAAATGTTAGCCTGGTGGGAATGTCCTCCACATTCCAGCCTCCCGAGACATGCCCTTCCCCTCCTCTGCCTCTCCATCCCCATCGGGTTCTGTCCAGCTCACCTGAAATCCTCCACCTGCCGGGCTTTCATCATGGTTGGGGAAGTCTCTTCACACCCGCTGTCATTACCTTTCCCAAACATCGGGAGCACACTTTTCCCATTTTCCCCATATCCCCACACCGTATGTACTGTTCATTATTTACTAGCTTTCTTTAAATTGACTTTTCCTTTATAAATAAATTAATTTACTTTAAAAGTGAAAACATAGGGAAAAAAACAGAATCACTCAGCATAAACAGGAGATACCAAACAAATGAATGCCATAAAAAAGCATCACTAAATTTTAGTTAAATATTGTTATCTGCCAAGCTCAAGGCTTGAGACTCGTCCTGTATTTATTAAAAGGAATATTTATTAAAATGAATGAGGTTCATGGGTTTGAGCCTCTCATTGGGCTCTGTGCTGGCAGCTCAGAGCCTGGAGCCTGCTTTGGGTTCTGTGTCTGACTTGCTCTCTGCCCCTCCCCCACTCATGTTCTGTCTGTCTGTCTCTCTCTCTCTCAAAAATAAACATTTTTTTTAATGCACCAATGGGGGCTCTCTTTTTAATGGAAACTAAAAAAAAAAAATCAAAGAGAACGAAAAAGGGCAAAATCTTCTTGCTATAGGATTTAACGCTGCTCAGTGTTGTGTTTGCATCCACTCAAAATCATTTCTCCTTCCACTCATGGCTCATATTTCATGCTGTGATAGTCACTGTGCCAACCAATTCTGATATGTCTTTAAAGACAAGCTCAAAGCTTCTCTGCCTCCCAAAAAGTCTTCCCTTGCCACTCCTGCCTCTATCTTCCCCTTCTTTCTTTAAGTATTTATAGTAACAGACACCATTTTATAGTGAGCAGGTACCATTTATTATGACATTTATTTTTTACCTTTCCTTCTGGGGCTCTGTGTCCTATTTTTCCAGGGTCTTACACTCCTAGAAGACAGTAACTATAAACTCTTTTTTGGGTGTGTAACTGTGAAGAGAGAGTGGTGGGGATTTTGCACAGTTCCTTTCATGCTGCTGAGCACAAAGGTGATGCTTGATTTACCCTAATAAATTAAATGTAATTCCTCATTACTGCTACTTATGATTGTGCTGCTCTTAAGTTGATTTTATGCTATCATATCATATAATATGTATGAAAACAACAAAAGAATGTCCCAATTCAGCATGTTTATTTCATGCAGTGTGCAATACGACGCAATTCTGGCATAACAAAAAGCATTGGCAAAGTACTTTCATTTTGTATAAAGGTTGTATTGTCCAGAGTTACAGTTACATATGTTAGAGGGGGAAAGCACTTGAGATCTAGAACTGAATAAATTTCTCCCTCACTCTCTCACTTATCCTTCAGCAAATCTTGACAGAGCGCCTACCCCATAATGAACACTAGTAAATGCTAGAGGAATAAAGATGAATAATAAGCTGTTTCTGATTTGGAGAAGCTCGTAATTTAGAAAGACAGATGACATGAAAACCAATCATTACAGCTCAATGGAAATGTAATAACACAGGTACGCACAGAGCGCTCTGGGAGCCGGGACAAAGACTCTGATTCTGACTAGGAACCCTGGAAGAAGTTACACAAAAGAGATGACCTTTGAATTAAGCTTTGAAAATAGCCAGACTTGCCAAAAAAAGGGCAGCCCAGGCTAGCGTATGAGTAGGAGCAGAGGCGTGGAGGCAACTAGAGATGGTTATAGTACAGAATAGCTGGAGAGATGAACAGAAAATAGAGCTGGAATGAGAGGAGGCCACACTAGGAAGGGCTTTCTGTGCCCGGCAGTGGGGAATTGCTGAAGGTCTTCAAATGGAAGTATATAACAGAGATGGCTACTTGCCTACTGCAATACTATTATTTCTTTCCCTTCTTTTTACAGAATCATGCTGTTTAGCTGGGACTATTAATTTCCCAAACCAAAGACCGTATTCCTCACCTTCCCGTGCAGTTAGAGGCAGCCATAAGAATAAATTTTGACAGAGATATAAGCAGAGCATTGTGTAGACCTCATAGGAAGGCTATTTAAAGGGAAGTGATTAGTTAGATGACTCCTGATTTTCCCTTCCACTTTTCCTCTTCTTTTGGTTTACAACTTGGACTTGATAGTTGGAGTTCCAACAACTCTTTGGACTGAAAAGTCACCTTGACAATGAAAGCCAGAACTGAAAATGGCAGCATAGAAAGAGGAGCCACCAACCCTGTGTGTCATATTTTCTTTTATGGAAATGAAGCTTTTATGTTATTTAAATAAATGTTATTTAGGGAGTTTTATAATATCTAGCCAAGTCTAATCTGAATGAATACAGGGAGTCATGGTGTCTCTGATTTAAAGACCATGTCTGAGGGATGCCTGGGTGGTTCAGTTGGTTCAGCATCTCTCCTTCGATTTCTTTTATTTTAAAAAAATTTTTTTAATGTTTATTTATTTTTGATAGAGAGAGAGAGAGACAGAGAGAGAGCATGAGCTGAGGAGAGGCAGAAAGAGGGAGACACAAAATCTGAAGCAGGATCCAGGCTCTGAGCTGTCAGCACAGGGCCTGATATGGGGCTTGAACTCACAAACCCTGGGATCATGACCTGAGCCAAAGTCAAACGCTCAACAGACTGAGCCACCCAGGTGCCCCATCACCCTCAATTCCAACTCAGGTCATGACCCTAGGGTCATGGCATCAAGCCCTATGACAGGCGTCTTGCCGAGCATGGAGCCTGCTTAAGGTTTTCTCTCTCTCTTCCTCTGCTCCCCACCCTTGCTGCACTCTCTCTCTCAAATTAAAAAAAAAAAAAAAAAGACTATGTTTAATAACTCCATTATCTGGATATGCTTTGGATTTGCTTATGTCTGTTTTTTTTTTCTCTTGGTTTTCAGTCATTTGATCCTGCCTCCTGGTATCCCTGGCAATTTCCTATTGAAAGTCAGACATTGTACACAGCTACGCTGTCTAAAACAATAGCCAGTAGCCACATGTAGCTATTTAAATTCAAATTAAATTAAATAAAAAATTCAGTTCCTCTATTGCACTGGCTACATTTTACATGCCAAATAGCCAAACATGGCTAGCAGCTACTGAATTGGCCACTGCATATTATAGAATATTTCCATCACTGCAGAAAATAGAGATTGTGGCTACAGAGATTATTTGGTGCTCTGGGGGATAATATTTTCGTCTAGCGAGGGAACTTTCATTTCTTTTTTTTTTTTTTTGTATTTTTTTTTACATTTATTTATTTTTGAGAGACAGAGAGTGAGTGTGAGAAGGGGAGGGGCAGAGAGAGAAGGAGACACAGCATCCAAAGCAGGTTCCAGGCTCTAAGCTGTCAGCACAGAGCCCAATGTGGGGCTCGAACCCACAAACTATGAGATCATGACCTGAGCTGGTCGCTAAACAAATGAGCCATCCAGGCGCCCTGTGAACTTTCATTTCTGATCGGCAATTAGGTGAGAGATTCCTCTGGTTTAATAGATCCTCCACTCCATCTTTGGTCTTTCTGGCCCCACGAGATGGTTAAATGCTCTGTTCAGCTTCTCAAACTCCAAACTGCTGCTTACAAATGGGCAAATGCCTCAAGAAAGGCTCTGTGCCAAGATTAACCCTTTGTACTTCCCTTCTTTCCAGGATCTTGTCCCTTCACATTTTTGGTCTTGGTCGCTCTCCAATGACTTCAAATGGATTTTTTAAAAATATATTTAATCGAATTTCCAGTTATTTCTGGCAGGAAGGTTGATTGATACAAGCTAATCTAACATAGCTGGAAGCAGAAGTCACATCTCTGTTTTAGGCACATGGTCTGGAGGCCATGCAGAGAAAGTCTGGTAAGATATTCTAAACAAGAGGCAAGGAAGGCTTGAACTAAGGAAACAGAGGAAAGGGACAGATTTGAGAAATCTGGGCAATTTTAGAAAGTAGGTTAGTTGGAATCAGTCTTGGATTAGATGTGGGGTATGAGAGAGGGAGAGGAAAAGGAAGAATTCAAGATTGACTTAAGGTCATGGCCCTCAGACATCTCAAGCAACAGGTTGGATGCATCCTTCTAAGGCCACTTAAAGGAGTGAGGCTGGGGGCAGGGTGAGATTCTTCTGGTGGCTTTGAAGGTGGCCACATCAAATGTGCTGCACACGATACCCTGTGCCAGTGATTCTGGAGGTACCACCTGTTGTGTCAGGTGGTAGGAGTTCCTTCCCCGGGCTACTTATGTAGCATGGCTTTCGTATGATTCTGGCTGCTTTTCTTCCCCTTCCACCCCGTCCCCTTCCCCTTTTCCTCCTCTACTCCCTCTTCTTCCTACTTCTCCTCATCCTCTTCTCCCTCTTACCCTTCCTCCTCCTCCTCCTAGCCTTTCTCTTCTAACTCCTTCTCCTCTTTCTTCTTCTTCCTCCCCACTCCTTTTTTCTTGCTTCTCCACACCTCTAGGCAATTCTGATACATGTTGAATGAACTCATTTTCTGTTTCTGAAGTCGACAGCCCAGAACTCTGATGGATAAGGAACTGTACTCTCCAAATATGCCAGCTCTACTTTACTGAGGGTTTTCTCCCCATGGATTCAATTTCATAATATAGTTTATAAGCACACTTGTCCTGTTGTTTTTTTTTCTTTCTATATTCTCAGAAGTGATAAGGAAAGGCCGAAGTATAGAGATGAAGGATGAAGTGGAATGGCTATTTCAAGCAGTGGTACGTAGTGTAATAAATATCTATTGCTTAGTGGAAGCCATGATAATGGCGGATACTTCCCAGACATTGGGTAGCCTGAGAAAGAAATAGAGCTTGTGAGTTTTTATTTAGTCTATCCCCTTCATCAATCAAGGTGAGATTTTCCCTTCCGGGGATGCCGAGCTAATTCCAGCGACTCAGGATATACGACTTCCTCCTAGCACATTGCTGTGCCGGTCAAGCAGAGGCCAGCCCAGAATTTACCCTTCAGCCTGGCCCGAGCTCCTGGCCGTGACTGGTCTGACCTGAGGGCTACACTCGGCTCCCTGTAGGGTCTAAAAGCCTCCTGGAGAACAGACCATTCTGTTTCCCTGGAGGTATGTAGTCTAAGCTGGACGCCCAGGGACCAGAGGCCAGATGTAGGGGGTTTTGTGGGCTTGGGTCACCCTTTTAGAATTAATGTTGTGCCTGGACTGGCTCTTGTTATTTTATGCCCTTCTTCTTCTTCTTATTGCAGGACACCCTCAGCAATAACTATCGGGAAATTTTGCAAGAGACAAGGCTTCTTACTCACAAATTCTGGAGGATATACAAACATGCCTGGGGCCACGTAGCAAGGTTGAGGGTAGATAGAGGGAGTGTGGGCCTGGGGTTCTACTTTCATTAGTTGAGGGAGGGGGCCTAGGGTTTTGCAGCTTCACTCTTTAATAATGAATCCAAAACATAAAAGCAGGAATTAAAGCGCAGGAAGAAAAGGAAAAGAAAAAATGTGGCCAAATCGATTGTTATGTAAGTCAACCGAAGACCTTGAAACAAAAAAAACTGTGTGGGGGTAGGGAGGTGGCTCTTCTTTATTTAACTGTGCGGCTAGCAATGTGCTTATTGGAGATGGCTGTCTCTGAAGTAGAAGCCTCAGCAGTCAAAGTTTAACTCTTTTAAGGGGCGCCTGGGTGGCTCAATTGGTTAAGAGGCCGTCTTCAGCTCAGGTCATGATCTCACGGTCTGTGAGTTCGAGCCCCGTGTCTGTGCTGGTGGCTCAGAGCCTAGAGCCTGCTTCAGATTCTGTATCTCCCTATCTCTCTGCCCTTCCCCTGCTCACACTCTGTCTCTATGTCTCTCAAAAATAAAAATAAACATTAAAAAAAAAAAAGTTTAAGTCTTTTAAGGCATTTGGATTACAAAAAGGAAATCTAACCATCAGGGCTTATATGACATAGGGCATAATCGCTACATCAGTGTGGCCCTGGAGGCCGGCAGACCACCAGGGTGACTTGGAGGTTGCTTGACGCCTGGGCTTCTGCTGTTCGGACGTGAGCAGAAGTCAGATCCTGGAGGGTACTGCTGGCCAAGTTCAGGCATTTGGACTTCACTCTGGGGACACTGAGGAGTCAGTAGGTTAAGTCGCATGAGTTGCACTTTGGAATGCTGACCCCAAATGCAAACAGACGGGAGTGGATGTGCTGACTAGGACCCCCTGGGTAGGAATCCGCGTGAGCAGTGAGGCACATCTACACAGGATAGTGTGGTAGGGATGTGGGGGGAGGGTGTGGGAAGAGCCGAGAGACATTTAAGAGGCAGAATGATAGACTGTGGGCAAGATACAGGGTGCCGGCTAAATACTCTTCTCTAAGGCAAGTCCACAGGAAGAGCCACAGGATGTGGGAGAAAGATGATGATCTCTGTTTGGATATGGTGGTTTGAGGTATCTGTGGGACATTCAAGGCAGCTGGACGGACTGTGAGTCAAAGGATCAAGGGCAAGTCCTAAGGGAGAGATTCGGATTTTGGAGTCTTTGGTCAGAGCTGGCCTCTCTGAACCACCCCTACAGCAGACCCCCGGGTGATGGCCCGAGCGTCTGCATATGAGCTGCCCCTGATCTCCTGAGGCAGGACTCCCATTCACACTTCCTTATGCTCCCACTCCCGCAGATGACTCACACTGTCCCGTGGGCTGGCCACGTCTGTGGGCCACAGTCCTCACAACCCATCCCATCCTGCCTCTTAGGGGCTGCAGTCCTCTAGCTGGGAGAAGCCAAGGGCTCACAGTTTAACGGGACTTCCAACTTCTCAGAGCTGACTATGCGGCAGAACTACATCCACCCAAGAAGGCCATAAAAGCATATGCGGTAGAGGAGCAATCATCAAGGGAAACCTGTGCATGCTGGAAGAATCTTGAGGAAAGTAGCACCTACTTAGGCTGAAGCACATGGACTATGGCCCAGCACTTGGCTCCCACGAATGCCTAACACATGATTTACCCTTATCTTCCCCCTGCCAGTACCTAGCACCTCCAAGTTAACCTATGGTGCACTCCTAATCGAGCTTTCCTCATGCAGCCTTTTCTTCCTGGGATAGGCATCCCCCACATGTCCTTCCCAATGAACGAGGACACATCCTTTGGCTGATTTCCCTGTCACCTCTTCTCTGAAGGCTCAGCCAGGATCAGTCCCCCATTCTCTGGGCTTCCATGACACTCTGGGCAACCTCAAGTCTGACACCACCTAGAACATCACCTGGAATAATGTGTTCGCAGCTCTGTCTCATCTGTCAGACTATAAATTCTTTGAAGGCCTTTTTCATCTTTCTATGTCTAGCACCTGGCATGTAGGAAATTATAGCTATTTGATAACTATTTGTTATTAAGGCATCCACTTGCCACTGTAATTCCACATAGTACTGGAAGTCCTAGCCAGACCAATTAGGCAAGAAAAAGAAATTAAAGTCATCCAAATTGGAAAGGAAGAAGTAAAACTGTCACTATGTGCCTATGATGTGATATTATATATAGAAAACCCCCAAAACTCCATCCAAAAACCATTAAAACTTATAAACAAATTTAGTAAAGCTGAAGGATACAAAAATCAACACACGAAAATCTGTTGCATTTTTTAAAATTTGTTTAATGTTTGGTTATTTTTGAGAGACAGAGCACAAGTCAGGGAGAGGCAGAGAGAGAGGGAGACACAGAATCCGAAGCAGGCTTCGGGCTCCCAGCTCTCAGCACAGAGCCCCACATGGGGCTCGAACTCACGAATGCGAAATCATGACCAGAGCCTAAGTCAGACACTCAACTGACTGAGTCACCCATACGCTCCTAATCTGTTGCATTTCTATACAATAATAATAAACTATCAAAAAGAGAAAGTAAGAAACAATCCCAATTACAATTGCATTAAAAAGAATAAAATATCTAGGAATAAATTTAACCAAGGAGATGAAAGACCTGTATATTGAAAACAAAAAGACATTAATGAAAGAAATTGAAGACACAAGTAAATGGAAAGATATTCTGTGTTCATACATTAGAAGAATTAATATTATTAAAATGTCCATACTCCCCAAAGCAATCTACAAATTCAATGCAGGAACTATCAAAATTCCAACTGTATTTTTCACAGAGATTGAACAATTCTAAAATTTGTATGAAACCACCCCAAAAAACTAAACAGCCAAAGCAAACTTTAGAAAGAAGAACAAAGCTAGAAGCATCACACTTCCTGATTTCAAACTCTGTTACAAAGCTATAGTAATCAGAACAGTATGGTGTTGGCATAAAAACAGATATAGTGATCAATGAAATGCAATGAAGAGCCCAGAAGTAAACCCATGCATATATGGTCAACTAATTTATGACAAAAGAGCCAAGAATATACAATGGAGAAATGACAGTCTCTTTAATAAATAATGCTGAGGGGTGCCTGATTGGTTCAGTCAGCTGAGTGTCCAACTTCAGCTCAGGTCATGATCTCATGGTTCATGAGTTCGAGCCCCGTGTCAGGCTCTGTGCTGACAGTTCAGAGCCTGAAGCCTGTTTCAGATTCTATGGTTCCCTCTCTCTCTCCCCCTCCCCCGCTCGCACTCTGTCTCTCACTCTCAAAAATAAACATTAAAAACCATAGAAAATAAAGAAAAAATAAATTATGCTAGGAAAACTGGGCAGCCAGTTTGAATGCAAAAGAATGCAAAAGAATGACACTGAACCACTATCCTACATCACATACAAAAATTAACTGAAAGGAATGAAGACTCGAATGTGAGACCTGAAACTGAAAGTTCTAGAAGAAAACCTAGGCAGTTAGGACATAGGTCCTGGCAAGGATTGTTTTTAATCTGACACCAAAATCAAAAGCAACAAAAGCCAAAACAAAGAAGTAGTACATCAAACTAAAAAGTTTCTGCACAGAAAAGGATACATCAAAAGAATGAAAAGGCAACCTATTGAATCAGAGAAAATAGTTTGCAAATTATATATCTGATGAAGGGTTGATATTCAAAGTATATAAAGAATTTATACTACTCAATGGCATAAAAACAATCTGCTTTTAAAATGGGCTGAAGGGGTGCCTGGGTGGCTCAGCCAGTTAAATGTCCAAGTCTTGGGGCACCTGGGTGGCTCAGTCGGTTAAGCACCCGACTTCAGCTCAGGTCATGATATCACAGTTGTGAGTTCGAGCCCCACGTCAAGCTCTGTGCTGACAGCTCAGAGCCTGAAGCCTGCTTTGGATTCTGTGTCTCCTCCTCTCTCTGCCCCTCCCCTGCTCATGCTCTGTCTCTCTCTGTCTCTCAATAAAAAATAAAAACATTAAAAAAAATGTCCAAGTCTTCATTTTGGCTCAGGTCATGGTTTCACAGTTCATTGGATCAAGTTCTGCAACAGGCTCCAGGCTGACAGTGTGCAGAACCTGCTTGGAATTTTCTCTCTGCCCCTCCCCTGCTCTCCTCACTCCTCTCTCTCTCAAATAATAAATAAATAAACTTAAAAAAAAATGGGTGGAAGGTCTGAATAGACATTTTTCTAAAGAAGACATACAGATGACCAAAAGGTACATGAAAAGATACTCAACATCATTAACCACAAATCAAAACTACAAAACCACAACAGCCTCACACCTGTTAGAATGGTTATTATCGGGGCGCCTGGGTGGCTCAGTCAGTTAAGCGTCCAACTTCGGCTCAGGTCATGATCTCACAGTTGGTGATTTCGAGCCCTGCGTCGGGCTCCGTGCTGACAGCTCAGAGCCTGGAGCCTGTTTCGGATTCTGTGTCTCCTTCTCTGTCTCTGCCCCTCTCCCACTCATGCTCTGTCTCTCTCTCTCAAAAATAAATAAACATTAAAAAAAAAAAAAGAATGGCTATTATCAAAAAGAAGAAATAACAAGTGTTGACGAAGATGTGGAGAAAAGGGAAGCCTGGTGCACTGTTGGTGGGAATGTAAGTTGGTGCAACTACTACGGAAAACAGTATGAAGATTTCTCAAAAAATTAAAAATAAAACTACCATACGATCCAGAAATTCCACTTCTGGGTATTTACCTGAAGAAAGCAAGAACACTAATTCAAAAAGACATATGAGTCCCTACGTTCACTGCAATATTACTTATAAAAGCCAAGATATGGAAACAACCTAAGTATGCATTGATAGATGAATGGATAAAGAAGAGGTGGTATATATACACAATGGGATATTATTCAGCCATAAAAAAAGAATGAAATATTGCCATTTGCAACAAGGATGGACCTTGAAGTGTTATGCTAAGTGAAATAAGTCAGAGAAAGACAAATTCTGCATGATCTCCCTTATATGTAGAATCTTAAAAAAAAAATCAAATTCATAGATACAAGAACAGACAGTGGTTGCAAGAGGCAGTGGGCAGGGGTGGGAGCTTTGGTGGGTTGTTTTCTTGGTTTAAATAAGTTGCATAAAATTTTTAAAAAGCGATTTGTCAAATGTATACATGAATAAAATAATTACATAAGAGAACTAGAAAGAATCATGGCCTGGCCAATAGCAGACCTGAGTCCAGTCTGAACCCCAACCTGCCTTGCCCCCTGACCACCGTGACGGGGTCCCTGTCCCCTCTTCAGCATCATCAGCAATAAAATGAAGGAAGTAGGACCCATTGTTAAAGACGATCCTTACTCTGATGTTCTGTGATCTAGGAATTGACCTCACCCTACTGTTGGCAGTGTGCAAATAGATTCCCAAAGACTCAAAGCTCTGATGAGTACTCAAAGCCTTGAAGACCTCAAAATCTTGTCAAACCAACAGCCACAGAAGCCAAGGAGAGAGTCAGGGAAGAAAGACTGGCAGCAGCGGAGAGGGAGAGGGAGGCACTGCGGGTGCAGGAAGTGGGGGTACAGAAGGGAAACACTCATGGTATGTACTGAGGCCCAGTGAGGAATTGGCTCTGGGGGAGTCAGGCAGGCCCCTTACCCTCCCATCATGCACTGGAATCACTTGCGGGTTTTTAGAAAGGCTGAAGAAAAGCATCTTTAGAGATAAACGACCACGTCTCCTCATCTTTCAGCTGGAGAAATGGAAGACAAAGGGGCTGGCCCAGGGCCTCGAGGAAGCTCTCCTGACTGAATCTGGAGTCTTCAGGGGATTGGCACATCTGTCTTCCCTATCTCCCAGGTGCCTCGTGCAGGGCTCCGTACCCAGAAGGTGTTATGTAAATGCTCAGCAGGGAACAAATAACCAGCCAAAGAACCTTGAAGGATTCTGCTCGGTGTGCTGAGCGATGGCAGTCATTTGGGTTGGGTAATTTTCCAAAGCTTTGGAGGCCTGGCGTGGCTCATGGTGAACCTAGGGGAGTAAATCGCTAGCCTCTGTGAAATGAATTAACTCTCCCAGGGCACCAAGTGGTTAGGAAAAGAAGTAATTCATTAAATGGCCCCTTCCTGCCACAGAAAAACAAATGCGCTTCACGTGGGCATGGAAATTACTGAGAGAATAATGTCATCAGGGTTGTTGGGATCGTGACAAGAGCCAGCACTGTGACGCCACGGCCAGCCAGGTCTTGAGAGAGGTAGCACCTCTTTGTTTTCAGTAAAGGACTCTTAAGAGAGGCCAAGGTAGAGAGAGACGATGTGTGTGAGAATTCAGTAGGGTCTTTTTGCACCCTGGCATTCTCCAGACTGGGAAACTAAGGCCCAAAAAAGGGAGAGTCTCCTACAGCCACTCAGGGCTGGGGCTGGGGCAAAATGGCTCCTCTCAGTGCAGCTCTGCCCTCAGCTGACCTCTCAGAGCCCCAGCAAGTCCTCTCTCCAGGTGACTGGGTTACTTGGTCACTAGATTAGTGACTGGACACGCCCCCCCTGCCCTTTTATTGCCCCTCATTTTCATTGCAGGGCCTAGGTAGGGAACCAGGGAGCCCAAGGAATGCTCCCTGTCCTCCACGGGTGAAACAAATCTTCTCTTTGTTCCTGAGCCACAAGAGTTCATCTTCGATTGAAAAGACTCAGAATCTATAATCCTCTGAAAATGAGAATTTGGAACAAAGAGCCAGGAACAGGAGGCAGGAAAAGAGGGACCGGCATGTGCCCTGAGTGGGATCCTTTATCTTAGGTTACCTCATTATATGTGTGTGTGCACGCATGCACGTGCATGCATGCTTGTGCGCGTGTGCGGGTGTGTGTGTGATTTACAGATGAGGAATCTGAGACTCAGAAATGCTTTAGAGATTGCCCACCAGGTGAGACCTCACGTCAGGAAATCCTGGATCCTCCGGGATTGGAGCTCTCCTTAAAGTCCATCTTGTCCAATTCCTCCCCGTCCTCTTAGTATTTAATTTATGTTTCCATTTCATCTTTGATTGATTTTCCTTCTATCAGCAATGGTTATGCCTTGCCCAAAGCTCTTGGGCTGCAAACACCGCCCCAGGCAAGCTGGTCTGAATATTTTGAGACTTTGGCTTATCCCCCAACAGGAGCCTCTGCAGACGGAGGCCGTGAGGAGCATTTTCAGGGACCCCCATGGAAAGAGCTTCTATCTTTTACTTTTCCTGTGAGGTACGTCACCATAAAATGGGCTGAGCTGTGCCCCTCACCACGCCCTCGCTGAGGTGCTGACCTGAGATCGTGTCACTGAGCAGTCACTTGCACTGGCTGAGGGCTATGTAACACTGAACACCCAACTCGGGGACGTGGGACTGGCTGCCAGAAGGATCCTGTGTCCCAGTGCACGGTGCCTGGGCCCTCTCCTCTTGCCTTCCAGAGTGTGGCTGAACCTTGGGCCCCCACCTCTGTGTCAGCAGGACCCAATTTTCATACTGCCAGTGCCTTCTGAAGGTTTGACAAGGAAGAAGAAGGAGCTGGGGAGGGCGGAGCACCAACATGGGACCCTGAAAACTGTAATTTTGGCAACGTCGCCAACTAGGGTGATCCTTTTTACTTCTTATCCTTGTCTTAATTACACCTCAAAGCTGTGATGGTCACACTTCCCGGGGGTAAAGTCCTGGCCTGTGTGAAGGTAGCTCCTGCCAAGGGTATCTTCGTGTTGAAAGGGGATCTGGAGCATTTGGTAAAGCCTGCCTTTTCTAGCAGAGCGTCTTGGGGATTCAGGTAGACACTAGACATCTGCTTTTTCTGCCCAGTTTCCATCCCCCTTCCGTGGGGACTTGGCT
Organism: Paguma larvata; assembly: GCA_030068075.1. Classification (NCBI taxonomy): domain Eukaryota; kingdom Metazoa; phylum Chordata; class Mammalia; order Carnivora; family Viverridae; genus Paguma; species Paguma larvata. Next base: position 81,808,731 of record CM057824.1, on the reverse strand, counting down.
TGCCTGCCCTGCGTGGTCTGGTGAGCCTGCAGATGGCAGGGCCCTGCCCTCCGGCCAACGTCTTAAGGAGCAGTATGATGTGTCCTTACCCTGGTCTTTCCTCCCCAGGGTAGTACAAGGGATTTATTATGGTTATGAGAAAGTAGACACTGGTCAGGCATTGCCCACTTCCTCCTAGGATGAGCTCTCTGCCAGAAGACAGCTATCCCTGGTCTGGTCCTTGTAGGTGTTTCTATTTCTGGGGCTCTGTATGTAAAAGCATACTTACTCACGTCACATTCTCTAAAAAAGATGTAGCCATAACACAGACGATATTTTGTTCTCCATTGGCCCTATTCCTTTGTCTTTTTCCCTTTTTGTCTTATTCTTTTATTTGGGTGGTCCAAAACTCAGAAGGAGATGAGTGCTATTTTTTTTAATGTTTATTTATTTTTGAGAGAGAGAGACAGACTGTGAGCAGGGAAGGTCAGAGAGAGAGGGAGACACAGAATCTGAAGCAGGCTCCAGGCTCTGAGCTGTCAGCACAGAGCCTGACACGGGGCTTGAACTCGGGAACAGTGAGATCATCACCTGAGCTGAAGTTGGATGCTTAACTGACTGAGCCACCCAGCGTCCCTATGAGTGCTATTTTTAACGAAAAGAGGAGGATGCTTGACATGAGCTAAGCCAATAGGATCCTCTCTTCTGGGATTTTGAGTCTTGAGAAACACAGGGATCAAACGTGTTTGCTGCAGGTTCATCTATAGGCTGTGCCTGGAGAGAAAAACGTTTGGTTGGATCTTGAAGAATAGACAAGATTCGTGGGCAGTGATGAAGAGAAAGCAGGATGAGCACAAACCAGGGGTAGAAAAGCCATAGGAATGTTCAGAGAAGAGCCAAGTGTAACTAGCTAACGCATATTGCATACGTAGGTGAGGAGGAGACATGGTGGGCTAGGGTCAGCTTTTGATGGATATTGAATGCCGAATAAGGAATTTTGATTTTATAATGTGGGAATATAAAGACCCTGAACAGAGGGCTGGCACCTGCTGGGTAGACTGAGGCCAAATAAGGCACTACTCAAAAGGGAACTGAGTTACAGGCCAGCTCTGCCGCCCCCATATATGTCCCGCCCCCATACACTCTCACTGTCCTAACTTAATCAAGATTAACACCCAGGCAAGGGAAACAAAAGAAAAAATGAACTATTGGGACCTCATCAATCTTCAGCACAGCAAAGCAAACAATCAACAAAACTAAAAAGCAACTGACATAATGGGAGAAGATATTTACAAATGACATATTGGATAAAGGGTTAGTATCTGAACTTACCAAACGCAACACCCAAAAAACAAATAATCTAATGATGAAATGGGCAAGACACGAACAGACACTTTTCCAAAGAAGACTTCCAGATGGCCAACGGACATATGAAAAGATGCTTAACGTCACTCATCATCAGGGAAATACAAATTAAAACCACAATATCTCACACCTGTCAAAATGACTAAAATTAACAACTCGGGAAACGGATGTTGGCAAGGATATGGTGAAAGGGGAACACTCTTGCACTGCTGGTGGGAATGCAAACTGGTGCAGCCACTCTGGAAAATAGTATGGAGGTTCCTCAAAAAATTAAAAATAAAGATACCCAATGACGCAGCAATTGCACTATTAGGTATTTATTCAAAGGATACAAAAATGTTGATTCGAAGGGGCACATGTACCCCAATGTTTATAGCAGCACTATTGACAATAGCCAAAGTATGGAAAGAACCCAAATGTCTATCAACTGATGAATGGATAAAGAAGTATTCTTTGAATGGTAAAGAAGTCGAAATATTATTCAGTGATCAAAAAGAATGAAATCTTACCACTTGCAACAACGTGGATGGAACTAGAGGGTACCATGCTAAGCGAAATAAGTCAGTCAGAGAAAGACAAATACCATATGATTTCACTCATATATGGAATTTAAGATACAAAATGAACATAAGGGATGGGAAGCAAAAATAATATAAAAGCAGGGAGGGAGACAAACCACAAGAGACTCTTAAATACAGAGAACAAACTGAGGGTTGCTGGTGAGGAGTTGGGTGGGGGGATGGGCTAAAGGGGTGAAGGCATTAAGGAGGACACTGCCTGGGATGAGCACTGAAGTGTTATATGTAAGTGATGAATCACTAAATGCTAGTCCTGAAAAAAAAAACATTTTTGATTAAAATAAAGAAAGAAAATAAAAAATAAAACTGTTAGTGAAATTGTAGGCAATGATGCTAAACAAGAGAAATAAACAAAACATATGAAAACAGAGCAAGCCCACTTAAAATTTTAAGAAGTATTTTCAGATCATATTCCAAAAATATTGCAGCCATTAATTCCCACCATCGTGTGCACTCCTTTGATGGCACAAATTAAGAAGTTTGATGATACCAACTACGGAAGAGTATGTCCATTAATTGGATCTCTTACACTTTGCTGGTAGAAATACAAATTATTATAACCATTTGGGCAAGTAGTTCAACATTATCAAGTGCACATTCATGTACCTTATGATTCAACAACTTTTCTATGTATAAATAAGAAAAATGCTTTCCCCTCTATACCAGGAAACTCATTAAAAAATGTTCCAGCAACATTGTTCATATCAGCAAAAATGGTACATTATCCTAAAACACCAAATGCCCTTTGACGGAATATTGGACATATAAATTATGGTATTGCTGCACAATGGCAGTAAGAATGGATGAGTTATAGTCATTATATATTATATTACTATGTGCTATAACATAGTATGTGCATCTTATATACTCTATGTACATGCGTAAAATACTGAGTGAAAATAAGACCCAGGTGAATATTGTTTATTACTTTTAGAAACAACTGTACATATAATTAAACTTCAAAAAAAAAAAAAAAACAAGGCAATGATAGAGAAGCGGTTGCCGTAGGTGGAGGGAGAGGGGAGGACCAGATGGGGGAGACGGAACACACAGGCAAATACACTGTTGATGGCTCTGGGTCTTTGAAGTGGTTCATCAGTGTTGACTATATCATAAATAGCTGATAATTAATTAATTAGCTCACTAACTAATTAGAAGAGGGCCATTTGTGAGAGTGGGTCAGGAACCAGAGCTAGAACAAGAAAAAGAAGACAGAGAAAAATGAAACAAGGACCAAGGAATGAGAGATGAGACTTCAGCGCTGGGGGCCCAGGTTTCTGTGATGACGTCAGGATTCTCAGCCTCCTGGGTTTGGATCGGGGCCCTCGTGAAGAACACTGACACATTCAGTAGAGTCCTTGCCAGAAACTGAAGTCACTTTGTAACGACAAACGCCATGGATGGCAGTCATGGACGTTCTCTTTGTGGATTGGTGTCATCCAGGTCTGTCGTCCCAAAGGTCTGGGCTTGATTGGTTTCTTCTTATCTCCTGTGTTTCATCCTCTGGGGAAAAATACTATCTGGAAATTTTTATTGTGCCTTGGAGTGATGCACCCTTTGGTTGAGGTGAATCAGCACCAAGCAGCTTCATGCTAAATCCCAAACAAAAGCCACCCACTTTCAGTTGAGATATAGCATGAGGCTGCCCAGAGCAGGTGAGCTTCCTGGAGGAAGCCCTGCTCTCTTGCTGCATAAAAGGTATACTCACCTCCACATCACTTCTCTCCTGTCCCAGCCAACTGGAAACACCTGCAGGCCCAGGAAGGGCAAGGACGGAAGGGCAGAGCAGATTGGAATGGGGAAGTCTGCCATCATGATGAATTATCAGGGACTCTTCCAATTAGATCCAGCTTGGCTTTACTATAGGGTCTTCTTATCCCTCCGAAGCGTTCCTGTGCTAAAACATTTACCTTCCCTCCTGAACTGGCTTGGTCGCCCATCCTCTCCGATAAGAAGGGACTAAGTTGCTTCTCGTGGTCGGGACCTGATTAGGTGGGTCAAGGTGAGAGCATAGACTTTCCATTCACTTCTGTATCCTGGGGCTTGGACTGAGGTTGCCTGGAGGAACAGCGGGAATTAGATAATGACGGATGAAATACCCGCTCTCTCCAGCAGGATGAGAAGATGGCAAGCTGTTATTGTTATTATTTTTGATTTACAAAAAGAGTCAGTCATAAAGCCCCAGGGCCACTTAGCTAATGGACACATAATTGAGCAGGCGCTCTCTAATGCATCATGTTACGAGTTTTACAGCCAGCTCTCTGCTCCCCTCCTCGCCTTGGTCTGACTGAACAGTTGGGGCCAAAACCGACACAATCTGAACTGACCCCAAACAGTCCAGGATGTTCGTAGCAAGCATTGACCCCCCCTTGAGGCCTGTGCTGTGCCGCCTGGGGCCTCAGGCCTCTTTATACCAGGGAATCTGAATTTGTTAACAATAGGAAGAAAATTCGCCACTCCGGAAGACAGAACTCTATTGATCGTCATTTCCCTGACCTGTGGTCTTTGCAGGGATTGCAAAGAGAGGCACCCATCCACCCCAACCTCACTTTTCTCCCTTTCAATAAATAAGACCCGGTTACATGGGTTTACTTGGTCTGCAAAGAATCTTTATGCTTTGCTAGTAGGCTCTGTCTGCAATGGTTGGATTCTCCTTCACAACTTTCTGTCTTGAAATTTTCCTCCTTCTTCAAGCCCCAAGTAAAATATGGTCTTCTCTGTAGAATCTTCCCTGTTTTTCCTGGTTGGAATTAAATTCTTCTCCTGCAGTTGCCCCTTGGCATCCAAACTGTATACCGTGTGCTGTGGTTGTGCACAGTTCTGCCTTTCCTGTGTGCTGGTAAGTCCCGCGAGGGCAAGGAATGAGGCTATGTGAGATTAAGACACATGAAGTGTTAGCAGAGGTAGAATACGGCAGGGGCTAAAGGAAGGTTAATGCCCTCTTTCTCTGCACAGGGCCTTGGAACAAAGTAGGCCTTCGGGTTTTAGCTGGATATGCAAGGAACTGAGAAAAAGACAAAATGACAAGCGAGCCAATGCAATAAGAAATAGAAAAACAGTTTTGCAAGACTTCTGAATTATTTGTTTTGAGTGGGGAAAGATAGGGAAGAAGTCCAATTTTATCATGCTTTCGAGGGGGCTGTTCCAGATTTAGCTGCACCAAATGCAGGAAACACGTCAGACTGTGTGATTTGTGTTTGTTGGTTTTGAAGATTTGAGACGGATTCCACCTGTTGTCCTCAACCAGCCTCTGGGGGATCTGAGCTACAGGTACTGTCATGAGAATGAGAGAAGGTGGCTATGTCTGTAACTGCAACGTACCCCATACATGTGCGTTTCCTGCTTGGCTTAAAGCGAGTGAGGGAGTCATCACTTAGACTTGAAATATTTTGTTATACAGGATTTTAATGATCATATTTGTAATAATGAGATTTGGCCTCCAATCTAGCGGAGCAATTAAAATATTTTACTGCAAAGGACAATCTGCTACAATTATTTTTGTTTAGTTCTTCAAATAATCTGGATCTTATTGTTTATCTTTAGATAGAACAATGTAGGGGGAAAATGAGATCAGGTCGCCTCGGGCAGGATTCATAATAGTTGCTGCCTCCACCATACCACCCCCATTAGCACTGTTTAATGACCACCTATTCGTTGCCACTCTCTGTAAGCCATACAAGAACCCAGCAAAATAAGTATTTCCTCCATTTCAAGATAAAAAACACTGAGGCCCAAAAGGGACTTGTGATGTTCGCTCAAGGCCGAAGCTAGGATTTGAAATCAGATCCATCAGCCTTTGAAGCCTGTCTTGTCCCTGCTCACCTCTCACCCCAGACCTTCTCCCTCTGTGAAGCCAGGATGACTTTTGTGGGGGAGCATGTGGCCGTGGCTGGGGTTACTAAGCCCAAGAGAGACACAACTTGCATTAAGTGCATCCGGAAATCTTGCTGGAGAGTTTATGGAGGGTGGGGGTTTTTCGTATCTGAAAAACCCTTCTGATCATTTGATATCTTGAAAATATTTTCTTCTCCCCACCACACCCCGCAAATTTGGGTCATTAAAAGGCAAATCAGGGGGCACCTGGGTGGCTCATTTGGTTAAGCGTCCGACTCTAGATTTCAGGGCAGGTCCTGATCTCACAGTTTGTGGGTTTGAGTCCTGCATCCGGCATCACACTGACAGTGCGAAGCCTGCTTGGGATTCTCTCTCTCCCCCTCTCCCTGCCTCTCTCTCTCTCTCTCAAATAAATAAACTTCAAAAAAAAAATTTTAAGGGTAAATCAGGACAATGTATGGTGGCTCCTATAGTTTGAGCTCCGGTTTCTTTTTAAAACCTATACAATTGCTCTGAGATGTCGTGGAAAGCTCACATAGACTATGAGCTCAAAGCTGTTTGTCTTTTTTTATTATGATGATTTGAGAGAGAGAGAGAGAGAGAGAGAGAGAGAGAGCATGAGGAGGAGAGAGGCGAAGAGAGAGAGAGAGACAGAATCTTAACCACGGTCCATGCTCAGGGCAGAGCCCAACATGGGCCTGGATCCCACAACCCTGGAATCATGACCTGAACCAAAATCAAGAGTCAGACACTCAGCCGACTGAGCCACCAGGCGCCCCTCAAAGCTGTTTACCTTGAACAAACGACGTAGCGTCTCTGAGCTTTTGTTCCCTTAAATGAGGCTAATAAAAATCCCCTTTTCAGAAGGATACACTGCTGAAATGACCGATTGAAGGGTAGGGCCTCCACCAAGACATGGAACACACTGAGCATTCCATAAATGAGTTTACGGATTCGTTGATAAATGAGCATAACGACACCCCCTCAGAGGGCTGGTGTAAATACTAAGTGATACGAAGACCAAAGCGCCATGTTAATGTAACGCGGTGGCTGCGTATATGAGGTTATCATGGGTGATTTTACAGAGAGGGATCCCAAGCCCGGGAGCAAGGAAGTGATTGTCCAGGGTTTCCTTTGCTTAATGAGGGAGTAGATGTGTTGTCCCCCCCACCCCCCGCCCCGTCACCTCCCCTACAGCCCGCTCCTCAGTGCCCTGCACAGGGTAGGAAACGCTGGGCAGCGGGGAAGTGGGAAGGCTGGCCTGAGCTCAGCGCCTCCAAGGACAGAGGAGATGAGAAAAGGCAGGCCCGCCCCTCAGGAGGTGAAAGTCTCCAACGCCTCACTTCAATGCGAGACTCCAAGCAGTTTCCTCACTTTACAGGAGTGAAAAAGGCAAGAGGCTCCGGCCTATTTAAATAACGCAAAGCTTCCATCAGGAGGGACACAAAAGTCGTTAGGCCTCACCTCACATTTGTCAGTCCCAGAAGCACCTCCAGTGCTCACTCAGGCAACGCGGACGGAGGCCATGCCGTGGGAGAGGGTGATGGATGGGTGTAATATGCTTCAGTTGCTCGGGGCTGGGCCTTTATCACATTAGCTCCCACAGCCTGAAGCATGATGCATTGATTCAATTCGCTTCACGCTCCGACATGAGGCCAGGGAGGGGATCCTGAGGAAGGATGTGGGGGTGGGGGGCTTGGACTTCGGCCAGCCCCGCTCACGCAGCTCACCGGGCCCCAGGGGACCACAGGCAAGTGGGCTTTTCCACAAAACCAGACCATCCCTTAGCCTGGTCGGACCCATTTGCTCCATTTAAGATGTGACAGGTGAGGCAGTCGGGAACAAGTAGCATCATAGATTTCTGGAACCTGCTCGTTTTTGTTTGAAACTTGTTGGCTTTCCTGCTTCCAGCTTGTTTCGCCTTGGAGTTTTGAAGTCATTAAAATCTGTTTATTTATTATTTGCAAAACCTTTGGCTCACGCGGACAAAAGGAAGTTGGATTATTGGAGGGAACATTTGATTAGGAGCTCAGAGACCAAACTAGCTCTGTGATCTTGGGCAATTTCACTTTCAACAAACACTTAGGGCCCTCATTATGAGCAGGGGATCTTACCAGGTGCCACGGAAGATGCCAAGATGTGCAGAAAGCCTCTGCTCCAGGGTGCCTACAGCCCCTTCCTGTGTCTCATTTTCTTTATCTAAAAATTCAAAAACACGGGCTATGCCCCCACTTCCTCCATCATGTTACAGTTAGAATCAAGCGTGAAAGCCCAGAGCACGGCGCCTGGTACACAGAAGGCACTCAGTGCATCTGACAATAACATTGACAGTGACTTCCCTCTTCTGTCCACAAGTAAAGAGAGCCTCATTAACCGAAGTGTCATCAAGACGTGACTGTTAGCTTTCCATTTTTATTTAAAACCAAGACGCTAATTATAACCCTTTGTGCTTATCCAAGGATATGAAATCTAAGAACCAAATAGATAAAATTCAACCTGCGAGTAAGTCTAAGGAAGCTGGCGATGAGGGCAGGTGTAGAAGAGGCATTCTGCTCTCATGCCATTAAAAATATACAGTGAAGTCAAAGTATAGTCTATAGAAAAAGTGAAGAAGTTCGGTCTTGAATTACGCTGGGGGGGAAATGTAGGTCACAGAAAGACCTCTGAAAAAAATCACTACCTCCTGCCAACTTTGTTTCACCATCTAGAAAGGAAGGGAGGGGACCGAGGAGGCCACTCAGCGAGTGCAGTGGGTGGGCAGTAGCTCTGTGCATTCTCCTCCCCCAGTCCTCCTCCCGCCCTTCCCCCCCCCCCCACGTCAAGACATGGAGTCCTCAGAGCCCAGGGTCAAGGCGCTGGGACCAGGTTGAAAACTGCTCACAGAAATGGCTTCTCAGCCAGTACCAGTTTCCTCCTAGGTGTGAGTGAGACTCTCAGCGGATCCTCCGACAAGAAAGGGGAACTCCCTGCATTCAGAGACCACGGCTTGGCTGGCATCAGATTAAAGGGCAAAGCCCAAGAAATGACCGCTTCCCATATAAATCCCTGTTAGCCTTTTATGAGCTGAGTCCTTGGAGATTACCCTGGTTGACCCCTCCCGCCTGAACACTACAGGTCAGTTCAAGAGGCTGAGGGCCACCAAGACACAGCCACCGAGGGGGGAAGCATCAATCTCTCCTCAAACAATGGACACCCCAGGTGGGAGGGAGGGCCTGGGGCTGCCAGAAGGCAAGAGGAGGAGGAGGCTGTGTTTGCTGATATCTGAAGACAGCTCTGTCTCTTCAGCCTCACAGACAGGGTGCTGTAGGCCCCTGAACAGCAAGGAGAGGGTGGAGACCGGGAGCAATAGTTGTTAATAACTAAGGAGAGGGCCAGGGGTAAGCTGGGGCAGGGTCCCTATCAGACATGGACACTTGCTTAGCTTACGGTCAGGGCTGCAGGAGCGATGGCTTCAGAAACTTCCATCTCCTTCTTTCCAAGCTTCTCCATCCACTCAGGGTGGTGACGGATCCTGGGATGCAGCCTGCCTGGGCCATTGGGGACTCCAAACATGGCTCCCGTGTGAAGATGGAGTAGCTGATTACAGCCTAGGGACAGGGTAGGAGCGAGGGCCTACCTGAGCAGTGGGAGGCACGGCAGTGGCGTGAATAGAATGGCAGCAAAGCAGCAAAGTCTATCACCCAGACTGGTAATAATTGTTCCAGGATGACAGACGTCAGCCGAGGCTGCTTGGGGCTGTTTGGGTACTGTGGTCTGCCACCCAAATTCCTCCCACCTGGCCTGGGACACTCCTCTCTCCACTGCTGAAGGCTCCAGCTTGCCCTCAGCTGAGAAAAGTTTAGGTCACCTCCTCAGGGATGACCCCCACCAAAGACCGGCTGCTGTAGGGGCACAAAGACCTGGCCCCTTTGCCTCAATGTGAAACAAATCTGAAAAGCCACTCCTGCCCCACAGCTCCCTGCAGGATTGGTGGAGGCCTTTGCCGTGACCGTGTTGCCCTTCACCTCCCCCACCTCCCTGATCTGCTTCCCTCGTCCCTCGCAATGTTCCTGCTGAGAGAGCTCCCTGGAAAACTGGCCCACAATGCTCCATCTCTGGGTGTTTCCTGGGGAGCCCACCTAAGACAGCCACGCCACAATGTGTGCAAGGAAGCCGACTCTAAAATGGGAATGTGGTGCCGGTGGGTGGAGGGTGGGCAGCCCCTGGCATGCTGTCAAAATTCTGCTGTAAGACTTTCACAGGTGGTAAAATGGAATGGCGGTCTGGTGGAAGGGCTGTGCTAGCAGGGGAAATACCCTAGGTCTTTAAGAGGCTGGAGAAGTTATCATTGTAAGGATGAGGGAATCAGATGGCTGTCCCAAAGGGCCACGAGTGTGCTGGAGAAAGACAGGCAAAGTCTGAGGGTGACTAATTGCGATTTTAGTGATGACTAGGCAAAGGAGGAGAGTTAGCATGTAAAGAAGTTTCATCTCCTGCATCTGGAGGGCAGGCAAAGCTCAGGCTCAGGCTCCGGCTCAGGGCTTAGTCTCGGAGGGTAACTGAACTCCAGAGAAGATGGAATTCTCGACCTCAGCAAGTCTGCAATGCCAACATTGTCAACGCTTGGAAGGGTGTGAGGACCTGAAACTTGGCATAGGGATATCTGAGCCAACACACTTGGGAATCATGAGAAATTTCTCGAACCTTCTGCAGTATGGTTCATGCGTTGTATTCTATATCTTAGGAGCCTGGAAAAAAGTGAAGTGGAAATTCCAAAACTGCATGGCCCTCAGTGGAGGAAGGGATCAAAGGGCTTGGGCACGCTAGAGAGGCATACGTTATATAAAGCCAGAAAGCTCATCCGCCAACCAAGTTCCATGAGAGAGTCTGGAAGAGTCTCCACCTGCTTATGAGATAGGAATGGCACCATCAAGAAGCTCAGCGCTCCCCTCAGGCCAGGGCTGAGGGTAGGAGACGCTGGTACAGAATGGGGCTCCCTGGTAGCAATGGGAACAATAGAGTCCTGGCAGAACAGAGAGCAGCCGACAGGTGAGACCAGCAGCAGCAGGGTGGTTCAATCATCTTAAGGAAAAGCAACGGTGGGTTGGCAGTCAAGAGGCTTAGCTACAGAGCTGTGGAGATATGGCTAATGGAATACGGCTGCTTTAGCGGCAGGATGGGGTGGCAAAGAGGGGTATTAACCAATCTATGCAACAACAACCACAAAATCAAAGATGAACGAGCAGGAAGCCGAGGGCAGCCGCCCCAATTAAAAAGCTGCAATCCTAGCTTGGAGCCCCATCGGACAGAGTGTGGCAAATTTGAGATTACAGGTCAGATTGTTAAGGGGATCCACCTTGAAAATACAAAAATAAAAGGGCAGCGAACACGGGACGACAGATGGAAGGGATGGAAAGAGAAGGGAAGTTTTAATATTCTTATCTGCCACGGTGAGAAGAGAGGAGATAGTCCCCATAGTGATAGAACAAGAAATGGAAGTTCAAATATATTAGCTAAATTTACTAGTAGAGTACTGAATCTAGTGCTGTAGATACATTGGGAGGGGGTAGGCGGGTGGGAGGAGGGGTAAGTGATCTCCATCTCCATCTGTCAAGGCAACAAACAATGTCTAAAGTTAATGATTGAAGAATTAATCATATAAGCTGTTGAGTTAGAAGCATTGGAGGCAACCCCTAGGAAAGGAACTAAAAATGATGCCTCCCCTCCCCCAACCAAAGGGGTGTAAGTGGTGTCTTTGGGTTGTACTGGGGTGGAAAGAAATGGGAGTAGAGACTTGGCCTGTTGCTTGTCTTTCATAAGCTCTTATGTACTCTTATTTTTAATCAAGTGCATGTACCCTTTCGGTGCATTTTAAAATACTAGTAGAAAGAGAGATGAAACAGAAACCTTCGTACCGTCAAGCCATGAATGCTCAGGCCCGAAACCAAAAGTGGAAGGATCACATGGAATTTGTTATTTGTTAAATTGTCTTCTGTGAGAATGAATTAACTAAAAAGGGCTGGAGAGAGAACTCTGAAGCACTTGGCCTCAATTTCGAAAAGAGAGGGCGGTTTAGAATTGGAGTATCCTCGCCACCAGAAGCACTGTGTCAGATAGGCACTCCCACAAGTCTGCTCTGGGGACGTGAGGACCAGGAAGCAGCTGCGAGGCTGGAATCGGCCCTGGAGCGGAAGGCCTAGCACATGATGGGGTCGAGGTGAATACCTTGTCGCCAAGAGGGGACATGATTTCTACAAAAAGAGACAGGAGCTTTTCAAGTGTTCACGTGATCTTGCCTCGGTCTTCCGGGAGCACGTTAGTGATGAAACACTAACACAGTGTGTCATCAAGTCAGGAGGCCCTGGCTGGGCGGGGATCCTTCTTCCTTCTGTCCCTTGCAGGTTGTGTGACACCAACTTCGCCCCCACCAGCCAGTTACTTAGTGCCAACGAGCCTCAGTTTCCTCCTCTGTGAAATAAGGTTAATAAAACCTCCTCGAAAGTAGCCTAGCGGTTAGTGAGAACAAATGCACCGTGCATGGCATCCTGCCCGCTATGTGGGAGGGGGCCAGGGAGGGTGAGGAGGGCTGAGTCTGTCGTCACCTGGCCTCAGGAGGGCCCATGAGCTGATTTCCAAGCCTGTGGGACCCAAATGCCACCAAGACTATGAGGAAGGGAGGCCATGACTGGCTGGGAGAAGACAGGGAGACTGAGTCTGGTTGACCCAAGAAAGAGGCCTCCTGCCAGTGTCTCTGTACCCAGACAGCATTCTGTCAGCCACCTGGCTGGATGCTTCCCAACTTCATAAATAATCAAAGGGCACTGAATCATGGAGAATCACAGAGAATGGGTTCCTAGTGCTAATTTTATTTCCTAGGACAGCTCGGCTTGACTGTTTCCATCTGTTTGCAGAGTGACCCTGATTCTACCTAATTTCTCGGTTGGACACTAGAGGCAGAGAGAGGTTAAGTGATTTGCCCATAAGCCCTTAATATGGTTACTTTTTATAGGGGTGGAGTCTTGGTGGCTGCATCAGGGCCTCCTCCGTACTGATCCTTCAGCAAGGGTCAGGGAAAACTGTGAGGTTTGCAGATAGACAGCCCTGATGTTGCATTCCCCCTCGGAACAGAAAGCCCACCGGCCTAGGCTAGGTCTCAATTTCTCCATCTGTCAAATGGGTTAAATGTCACCTAGCCTGTGAGACCATTGAGAGGCATATGGTGAATGTGTATCAGTTCTCAGCGGTGCCCGTCATGCCCTAGGGACACAGTATGTGGTGCTATTATTTTGTTGTCACCATGCAGAAACCTAAGATTGGCAAACCCTTTCAAAATCCTACTTTGGTGGTTTCTCTATAGTCTCGATTTCACGGACCAGTTAGATTTCAAAAAATAAGGGGCCAATATAGGGTTGACAATTTTCATTGTGCTGAGTGAGGTCATTCAAGACAGACTGCTATCCATTAGCAACATCCTTTCATAAAATATGGGCTATTTTAACACACACAGAGACTAGAAATGCCATAATATCAGAATAAAGGACAGCTTTCAAAATTGGGAACAGCTCAATTCGTAAAACACTCGCTATGTTATTTTTCTCATTTCTCCATAGATTGGTGAAAACTTTGTCATAAACTGATGCTCTCTGCAGATCTGCACTGGGCAAGCACTGCCTCAGCTCCTTCGGTCCTCAAAACAAGGAAATAAGGAAGACGAGGAAAGCATTGTAGCATTATTTCCATTTTACAGGTGAGCAAACAGAGTCAAGGAGAAAGGAAGCAACTTCCGATGCTCCTTAGAGTTCAAAGAATCTGTTCTATTGTGATCATCATTTTCATCATCATCGGAACCCATGATGGCCATTTGCTAAGTGCCAGACACTGTGCTAAGTACCTTTAAGCATCGCCTCAACTTATCCTCACAGAAGGCCCATCACTGAGGGTACTATAATCTCCATTTCGATAACACGGAAAGTGGAGGTTAAAAAGTTGTCCGAAGTCACACATTTAGTAAGTGGCAGAGCCAGGGTTCAACCCCAAGTTCAGACAACTCCTAAGCTGCTGCATTTTGCAGGCTACATGTTCCCAAAGTCGCCAGCTAGGAAGAGGGAACACCAGCTCCTGTCCTAACCATTCAGACTCCTGGCCCACTGTTCTTCCCCAACATGAAAGATTTGAGGAACCCCCTGCAGAAAACAGGGGCCTCTGCCTCTCCCTGCTCCTCCCACTTATCCAGACCCGTCATCGGTCGGCTCCCATGCCTTTCATGGTGGGAACCCAGGACTGGGAGTCAGAAGCCGAGCGAAGAATCCAGAGTAACTGCCGTGCCGTTACCTGCCAGATTTTCATGACCAATAATGAACTAAGGGTTCGTGCCTCTTCTGCCTATGAAACATTGAGCCAGACAAGACAAAAAAGCGCTTATCATACTATTTTTTAAATAAAATTTATTGTCTAGTTGGCTAGCATACAGTGTATACAGTGTGCTCTTGGTTTGGGGGTAGATCCCCATGATTCGTCTCTTACGTACAACACCCAGTGCTCATCCCAACAAGTGCCCTCCTCAATGCCCATCACCCACTTTCCCCTCTCCCCCACCCCCATCAACCCTCAGTTTGTTCTCTGTATTTAGGAGCCTCTTATGGTTTGCCTCCCTCCCTCTCTGTTTGTAACTAGTTTTTCCCCTCCCCTTCCCCCATGGTCTTCTGTTAAGTTTCTCAGGTTCCATGTATGAGTGAACACATATGATCTCTGTCTTTCTCCGACTGACTTATTTCACTTAGTATAACACCTTCCAGTACCATCCACATTGTTGCAAATGGCAGGATTTCATTCTTTTTCATTGCCAAGTAGTATTTCCATACTTTGGCTATTGTTGAAAGTGCTGCTATAAACATTGGGGTGCAAGTGCCCCTCTGAATCGCCACTCCCGTATTCTTTGGATAAATTCCTAGTAGTGCTACTGCTCATACTATTCTTTTTTTTTTTTAATTCTTTAAATGTTTATTTATTTTTGAGAGAGAGAGAGAGACAGAGCATAAACAGGGGAGGCGCAGAGAGAGAGAATGAGACACAGAATCCAAACCAGACTCCAGGCTCCGAGCTGTCAGGACAGAGCCTGATGTGGGGCTCGAACTCACAAACCATGAGATCATGACTTGAGCCAAACTCAGATGCTTCACCAACTGAGCCTCCCAGGTGCCCCCTTACTCATACTATTCTTAATGGATTAAGACTCTAGCAAATTCTGAGGGAGGTGGAGTTCTCCAGTGCTACTCTATAGAATCTGTTTTGTGACCCAGATTAGGAGTGAAAACTGCACTCACATTCTCTGTCCGGATGGGCGGAGCTCATTGATGGGTAAAGACCGAAGCAAGCAGTGAGTAGTTTGTAATCTTCCAGTTAACTGAATGTTAGTCAGATGTAGTACCTCGCTGGGAGCCGGCGGTACAAATCTCTGCCCTTCGCCCTGCATTTCAGGGAGCCCCAATGCACGCCTTCCTACAGTCATGGGGTGAGGAGCCCAGGGGTCTAGCAGCTGTGCCCTGCAGAAGCCCATGCACCTGCCGCCGCCCCCCACCCCCTGGTTCTGGACCATGTTCTGGGGACACAGGACAACAGAATTCCCTGCTTCCTGAACTGGCCTCTCACCCAACCTGCAAAGGTCAGGGTGTGGCTGAGGCATAAAAAGAGGAGCATGGTGTTAAGGTGCACCCGCGGACTGAATACCCTTGTTCCTTACCCCACCTCACACAGTCAGGGGGTCACACATCTCCTGCACCCAGCCCTGTCCTTCCAGCGCCAGCAGGAGAATGGAGATTTGGTCTCTAGGTAAATGTAACAGAACGGATTCTGACCTCAGGTCCCTGGGCTCAGTGGAGGGGGGCGGGGCGGGGTGACACATGGGATGAAAGCAGGATTCGGTGGAATCTGTTGGAGGACCAGCGAGGTCCCTCTCCACTCCCCCAGCTCCCGCAGAACACTTCAGCTAGGCAGATAGATAGATGCCCTCCAGGAAGGAGCCAGACTTGTCCTTGCTGGAGAAACCGAATAGATGCCAAGAACAGACCTTGCAAGCCTGGCACATGGGGATCCTTCAGGGAAGTGGCTGGCTGGCCCTCTGCTCGTCCATGCCACAGCGACCTTCTGGAGGCGTGAAGCTGGTGTTGACTCGCTCGCCTGGGGATGCCCTCCATTCTTTCCCCTCCTCCCTCTGCCGCACTCACAATCACACACCTCTGTGTCGCCTCGCCATCCTCCAAGATTCTTCCGGAAACTGGCTACCCTCCTCTGCAAGAGGACAAGTGCTTGCTTTGTCCTTTCTCTAACTCCTCTTCCACCTGATGGCCTCATCTCATTTGCCTTTAATAGAAACCACCAGAGAGAAACACCCTCATCTCCACCCCACCCCCAAAGACAGAGCCACACCTGCCTGGGCACTGGCTTCTTCCCTCTGCTCTGGGGGACGCAGCTCCCCTCCTCCTGCCTGCAGTCCTCCCCCCCTGCCCCCACTCGGGGACTGTGCTCCTGCAACATCTCCTGCATCAGCACAGCCAGCCTCTGCCACCCTGTCTGCTCGGGCACCCCCACCGGCAGGCAGTCTTCTGTCTTTATTTATTTATGTAATTTTTTTAAATGTTTATTTATTTTTGAGAGAGGCAGAGAGACAGAGTGTGAGCAGGAGAGGGGCAGAGAGAGAGGGAGACACAGAATCCGAAGCAGGCTCCAGGCTCCGAGCTGTCAGCACAGAGCCCGAGGTGGGGCTCGAACCCTCGAAACGCGAGATCATGACCTGAGCCGAATTCAGACACTTAGGAGGCACCCAGGCGCCCCCAGTCTTCGTCTGTAAATGCCATTCCCTTCCTCCCATCCCTGACCAGCTGCTTGCCCTGGTTCTGTCCCTCCCCACAGCAAGACACTGACAACTGCGGCCACGCTCACCGGCCCCTTTCCTCACCTCCCACTCACTCATTTAAACGTACTGGTTAAAATCTCTTTCAGATGATTTCTCATTTGTGGTCCCTGATACTCTGAAACTGAGGTGCGTTTGGCTATTCAGTTGCTCTGTTCTGGTTCCTTCCAGCGGGGTGGTTGTCGGGGGTGGCCTTGGGTCATGCCGATGTCTCTACAGGACGGCTCTACACCAGCGTCTGCTGGTGCTGTTAGGTCTCACTGGTTCCGCACTGGTTTTGATATGGATTTCTTGGTCTCGGGTTTCTGCTCGTCATGGACACATGTGTGGTGCGGCTTTCCCATTTCTCCACGTCTCCCTCCCCACCAGGCAGAGGCTCAGCCTCCTCACTGTGCACCCACGACCGTGAGTGCAGCGTCTCCAGTCGCGGCCGCAACAGAGACCTCTTTGTTCACCTGGTTCTTCTGTCACATACCAGTAAGGAGGGATGGCTGTTCCTTTAAAATTGGACACTAAGAGGAACAGCACTTAGAGCACGGGACTCTGTGCTGAAATCTTGGGAGCTACACTGATAAAGTTTTCTGGGGAATATTGGTGCAAGAGTGGAAAGAATAGAATTGAATATATCACGCTAAATATATTCCGAAAATTAAGCTATTTTTATGAGTGCAAAAAGAAATCATTATTTAATTTCTGATGACTATCTTCTTCCCTCCTTCCTTCCACTTTTCCTTCCCTCCCTCCCTGTGGCCCTTCCTTCGTTCTTTCCTTCCTTGGTTCATTCCCTCCTCCTTCCCTCCCTCCCTTCCTCCTTCCTTTCTTTCCTTCCTTCCCATCTTTTCTTTTTCCTTCTTTTCTCTTCTTCCCTTCTTTTGCTGTTTCTTCTGTCTTTCCTCTTCCTGGGGCTTAGGGGCGTGAAGGAAGCCACCTTCATTGATACCGCTTTTCTCAGGTGACCCTCTGCCCTTCTGAAAGCCTGAGGGGTATTTGTCATTAATGCGATCATTTCCTTAATCATCTGCCTTTTTCCTACACTTCCCTCCTCCTTCCCTCCCTCCCTTCTTTTATTTTTTAAGACAGAATGACCCAAAAACAACAAGCCAAATAATCCACGAGTTAATTTATTTTGAGATGATAAAAAAGTGCCAATTATGACGGGCAGCCCTCCAGTGTCCGTCTTCCCCGTCCCATCACCAGGCGGCTGGGGGCCTCGTTCCCCCTTGGTTTCCAGCAAAGTACGCACTTTGCCTACATTTTAAGGGCCTCGGGAGATGGAAATGCCCTGAGTTTTCTTAAGGGTCTATCCCATAACTTAATCAGTTGGGAAATGGAACATTCGTTATCCCCCAGCTTCTGTGTCTGAGACCGCCCCAGGCTGCGTCTTCCATCTGGGGAATCAAAGCACATCGCTGGGGAGGCTGCCACTTCCCCTTCGCCACATGCTGCTTGGGAAAGGCTTCATTTCCCCTGACTCTACCCCTCCCCATTTTATTTTATTTTCTTTCCCTTCAGGAAATAATCCCTACTTCCTTCTTCATCGGTGTGTGGTGTGTCGTGGGCTTGTCCCTAGGGTTGGTGCATAAGGTGTCCTAGTGAAAGGAAGGAAGAGACGGGGACTTCGTGACTCTTTTAAAGCCTTTCCTGAGAGGCTTTGAGAGGAGTACACACTCCAGGTGTGTGGGAGGTGGCTACTGCCACCTCCCTAATCACACGCAGATGCTGCTTCTAAAACAATTTTTTAAATGTTTATTTTTGAGAGAGAGACAGAGCATGAGTAGGGGAGGGGCAGAGAGAGAGGGAGACACAGAATCCAAAGCAGGCTCCAGGCTCTGAGCTGTCAGCACAGAGCCCGACGCGGGGCTCGAACTCAGAAACCATGAGATCATGACCCTGAGCCAAAGTAAAGCACTGCTTTTTAAAACCAAAGGTTACAGGTATGGCCTGTATGCCCAGTTATCCCCCCTGGCTTATATCCCTGGAAGCACTGACATCTGGGAGGCAAAGCGGCCACAGAGTCCGGCAGGGACTCCTCAGCTCGGCCTCGCTCCTGCCATCTCCTACCCGTCTCATTCATGTTACTTCTGGATTCCTGACCCAAGACATAAGGCGCAAGGGCACCCAGAATATTTTGTTGTCCCCCCAAGTCTCCCAAAATGTGTTTGAATTACGTGCACCTGCATACCTCCAGAAAGCAGGTTTAGGAAGAGGCCGGAGGATGGGTTACAAAATCAAAGACGTAATTATCAGGTATGACAACTTCCCAGAGTTTGGTAATCCCTCATCTAATCTATGTGGCCCTTGATGACAGAGAAGAACATAGAAAGCAAAAAATTCCGTGGGTGGGGACTGAGGATGAAATCGTGTGTTGCTAAACACCATTGTAAGGAATGTATTAAAAAACTTGGTTTACAAACAAATTTAAATTAGGGCGAATAATTGTTTTCATTCCCCTTCTTACTTAAGAATGTCTTCAAAAATCAGCAGGGCCTAGCGGCTTGGAGCCTGGGCCAGGCTTCCTCTTACCAGCTAGTTACACAAACTCTGCGAGCCCTGCATTCCTCATTAAGCCATGAATAGCTTTGTCATATGGTCAAAGCCATACGAGTTACTGGGTTGTAACTCAGCACAGTGAGTGGAGGTGATAGGCCAGACAGGGACAAGCTCTGCTCACCAGAGGACAGCTCAGGCTTCAGAATCGAGACAGTCTTGGCTGAGCCCTGTTTGAGCAACACAAAAGAGACCCACAGAGGAGATGGGAGGCTGGACCGAGCTTCAGCTGTGACCAGCAGGAACGATCCCAAAGGCCTAGTTAATGGCAAACCCTGTGGGATATGCCTGACAAATGGTCCCATGGCCTCTGCTTGAATCTCTCCGGCATGGGGAACTCACCACCCCCCAAAGTAGCCTTTCAGTGACTTGAAACCTGCTACCCTCTCTCCCTCTGGGCTCTCGGGGAGTAAGCTTGCCCCTCTTGCACACATAGGCCGGTGCCTCAGATACATGAAGACAGTTGCCCTGTTTCCTCTCAGTGTTCTCTGTTCCAGGATCCCTCTTCCTTCAGCTGCTCCTCATGAAGCTTGAATGAAATAGGCGCTGGGTGTTCCCCCATCCAGCATCTGGCACGCGTCTGATGAAACTGCCATTGTTCATAAGTGCTCCCCTTGAGCGAGTGACAAAGACATCATCTTCATTGAGGAATCAGCCTGCGGCGCTCCCGCCTAGGGGACCCATGTCCCCAGTCAGGCCTGCAGCTGTATTTAGCAGGGGTCGGGAAGGCCTGTGTTCTGATAGATTATCCCCAGCAGGGTCCAGATTAGAAGTAGAGTAGGAACTAGAAAGATCTTGTGTTTCTACCCCTTCCTTCCTTCAGTTCTTCCTCCTTCCTGCACTGGTCACTCTGAACTCCACCAGCTCCCTTCTGAGGTCCAGTCAGGCTCCGTGTTCTTGCTTCCTCATGTAAGCCCTGGGGCATCAACCTGTTTTCCTCTTCTCTTGATGGCTGCCTCTGCCCCCTTTATCCCTGGGATTCAGTTCCTCCTCCAGCCTGGCTCCTGTCCCCACCAGTTTTTGTCCACTTGTCTCCAGGCAAACACATGGGCTTCTGAGGCCTAAAGGACATAACTGCTCACACCTCAGGAAGCCATCAGTATGGGAGAGTGGTGGAGGGCTGGGAGGCAGGAAGATCCCACAGATCTTCTCACAGGAAGATCAACAGATCTCACCTGTTTCCAGATGCCCTTCTGAGAGAAAATGGTGACTCCATTGGCTTCCATCCTCCTATTCCAAGGGGGAGAATCCTACCTGATTGCCCAAGCAATCAGGGGCAGAAAAATCATAGAGGCAGGAAAATGGCAACCAGGGAGACTGGGAACATTCTGTATTGCCAGGTGGCTAGCCAGTGTCAGGGGCCATATCTGTGGCTGAGCAAAGCAGAGGGTGGAATGGAGTGGGCTACTCCAAGGAACTCAGAAGAACCCATGCATCATGAGCCAGTGGCTCTACCTTTCTAAGAAATTCCGCCTCATGCTGACATGGCCCAAGTTGACATATTTTACACACAATACGTGCTTGGTTGTCAAAGGCATAGACATGACACCTCACTGTCCTTCACAGACAGAAGAGACCGTGTCTTTTTTCTCAACCAAAGGCCACACACAAGGTTAAAAAAAAATATATATATATACACATATATATGTGTATATATATATATGTGTATATGTATACATATACATATATACATATGTGTGTATATATACACATATATGTAATATACACATGTGTGTGTATATATGTGTATGTATATATAAAAGCCCACAATAGCATATCATCTATGTGCTTATTTTTTATCTGGAATTAGGAAACTTTTTGGCTGAAAGAGAACAAGTTTTGTGTTAGAAAGTTTTGAATATATTTAAATAAAAGATACTGAATTTGGATTGAAAACAAAAAATGTCTTGTGCATATACCCTGACATTTGTTAGTAGAAACAAGAATTAGTGTTAGAAGCTTGAAAATACTAGAGCTCCTGCTTCACTGGACCTTTTTAAATGTCTCTTACAAACTAGGAAGTAAAGACTGGAAGTTACATATGAGTCCCTGATTCTGCCATATGTTTCTTGAGCGAATTGAAAATGAGGACACGTGATAAAAAGATGCCCCTTCCGCCTGGGTGGCTCAGTCGGTTGAGCGTCCGACTTCGGCTCAGGTCATGATCTCACGGTCTGTGGGTTCGAGCCCCGCGTCGGGCTCTGTGCTGACAGCTCAGAGCCTGGAGCCTGCTTCGGATTCTGTGTCTCCCTCTCTCTCTGCCCCCCCCACCACCACTCATTCTCTGTCTCTCTCTGTCTCAAAAATAAATAAACATTTAAAAAAAATTAAAAAAAAAAAGATGCCCCTTCTTGTTACCTTCCTAGAAGCTGTTTCCTATTAAAACAAAAAACGGAACCTCATGAAGCATAAGTCCCATAATGTGAGGCAGATTTCCTTCCCTTTAAACCACGTGTCAGAAGTGCTTGCATTCCAAAATTCAAACGTGACCTGCGGGGTTACCTAAACTAGAGCAAGTATACCCAGGAAATGTGCCAGGCCAGGCCTGTGTCCAAGGGGGCTTCTTCCCGGGATGTGCGAGCGTGTCACAGAGAGCGGCAGGCAGGGTCCTGCGGGGAGAGCTTGGTGACTGCACGAGTGCCCCGCATGGGCACAGGCGTCTACCTTGTGGTGAGCACGCACGAATAGGCACACATATATATTTATAAACACATCTGTGTCAGTGCTTTATGTTTATGTATGTGCATATACAGGAATTTGCACGCCAAATGTCTATTAGGGACCTACCATATGTTTAGAAGCAAATATTTTAGCAAACTTTGAGTCACTGCTTTCAAGGCATTCACAGTCTACTTAACAGTTGGTAAAAACATTCTGGGCAAGAGGAGTGGGCAGAGAGTGTGTGGGAGCCGGCTGCACCAAAGCCGGAGGGAGGGAAACATGGGAGAAAGCTCGAGAAAGAAAGGCGAGAGGAGGGCCCGTGGGGAGGAGGGAAGCAGCAGGGTCTGCCCGCCATCCATACACCTTTCTGGGGCAGGGGCAGGCGCTGGGCTCCATGGAGACAGGTGACACTGTGTGGGTCCTCGCTGTCCCAGACGGGGGAGCATCCCTGCTCCTGGGGCCGATCTCTCCACTGGGCCTCTGAAGCCCAGTCCCTCAACATCCTGGGACCACCCTCTATTAATGTTTCCTGTCGTTCAGAGTGGTGTCAGCTTGTCCTCCTTGTGTCCTTACCCCCGGGACAGACCACCCAAGGCTCTCCGATCCTGCCTCCCCACGCTGTTTCCCTCCAGCTACTCCCTCTGCTTCCATTCGCAGCCATGTTTCCTCACACACTTGTCTACCTTCCGTGATCTTTCCTTCCCCCCTTACCTGCCTCCCCTGAGTTGGAGCCAATCAGCCTCTGCAATCCCCACCCCTACCCCCCCACGTCTGCTCTGGCCTAGGTCACCCCTAGACACCCTCCACCCTCCCGTTGCCCCACCCCTCCTGAGCAACTGTCGCTGTTCACGGGGCCTCCTGCTCAGCAACCCACCCCTCTTTGGCTCTGGAGGTAATGCTGACTCCTGGCGGCTTGCTCTCTGGAGACCAGGCTGACTCGGGGCTCTCCATCCTCCCGGGGCCTTCCATGTCGGTGTCCGTCCATCTGCCATCCATCCAGCCACCTCCAGTCCATCCTCACCTCTCCATAGCTGCGTTTGCCAACCCTGGCTGCTCATCGGAAGGAGCGCCTGGGAACTTTTAAAATACACTGAAGCTAGGACCCATGGTGCAGCCATTGATACAGAATTTCTGCGGATGGGGTTCGGATCCCTTTTTCCAAAGCTGCCCAGCCAATCTGGATGGGAGCGAAAGGCCGAGACCCACTGCCCTTCCGGCTTCATCAGCTCCCCGCCCCCTTCCAAACTGTTGTGTCCAAGCCTGACTTCTCCTCTGATCTCCCAATTGCGTATCTGACTTCCTGCTTGTTACCGCTACTGGGATCTCCAACTGGCTCCTCACCACAAAAGACTCAAAACAAGTCTTTCCTTTCCCTCCACCTGCCCCTCCTCCGTGTTCCCCTGCTGGCTGAATGGCATCAACCTGTTCTCAGGAGCCCAGAGGCTACCCAACCCTGGGATGCCTCAGATTCTTCTCCCGCCCCCACACATCCAACTGGCCGGGAAGCCCTGTGACTCATTTTTAGCCTGCCTTTTAATTACTTTTTAAGTACTTCTAGAATTGGATCCTTCTTTTTCTTTTTTTTCCTAAGTTTATTTTTATTTATTTTTTGAGAGAGAGATGCAGAGCGAGCGGGGGAGGGGCAGAGAGCGAGGGAGACAGGCCCCGAGCCGCCAGCGCAGAGCTGGATGCAGGGCTCGAACTCACAAACCATGAGATCATGACCTGAGCTGAAATCAAGAGTCAACACTCAACCGACTGAGCCACCCAGGCGCCCCATGAATCCTTCTTTTTCATCCTCTCAGACTCTGCCTACCTCAGTCCAGGCCTGCAGCCTGTCTCACCTGAGCTATTAAACGACCTCCAACCTGGCCTCCTTCTCCCCAGCCTCTTCCCTCCAGTTCCCCTGCACAATTAACATAGGGGTGCTTCTGGGCGCACACGGGATCATGCTATTCTCTGCCGAAAACTTCCAGTGCCATCCATGCTCTTCCGGCAGCCCCTGTGCTCCTGCTCTGACCCTGCTAATGGTCCAGCCTCCTGCCTGCACCTGCTCTGACCTGCTTTGGGATCCCCCGTGTTCCCTGTGCTGCGTCTCCTGCCTGTCCCAGGCTGCCCCCTCCGTCTGGACTGCTCCTCTTCTATCTCCTACTCAGCCTTCAGACCCGCAAAGGGGTGAGCCCTTCCCGAAGCCTCTCAAGACTTCTCCCATCCCCCTGTGGAGTTGTGTCCTATCGCTGCCACCTCCCCAGGGCAGAGAAGACATCACTTATCTCTGAGCCTAGCAAAGTGGGGCCTTGACCAGAGTGGGTGCTCAGGAAATGTTTGCCAAATGAATAAATGAATGAATGAATGGAGAGGAGTCAGGCAATAAACAGTGGGGTGTGGGTGTGGCCACTGCCTAGGAGACTGAGGAGGAAACGCTAAGCCCCTGATGAGACATCCAAGATCGTCTCACCGTGGAACATACTAGACAATCTGTTTCGTGTTCTCTTGCCTAACAGAGGTGTTATAAAAGCACGAATAGTCCTTTACTATCCTGATATATAAAACGGGGACACTAATACCCACTTAGCAGGAGTGTCATGAAGATCAGAGGAGGAAATGGAAGAGAATGTGCTCTGAAAATTGTAAATGACTGTTCAAACATGAGTGATGGGTATCCAGTGTCTTCGCTTGGCAGAAGCCTCTGTGCCAGCGGCTCACAGGAGGCCCGGTGTGGACAGGTTGCACACAACTGACGTAATGGGGGCCCTGTCTGCCTGGCAGGGTCCCCAGGGAGGGCAAATCTGCACTTGCACCGTGTGCCTTCGCACAGTGACAAATCCCCGTGGTCCGAGGAGAGGATGTGGGGTTCGGAGTCCAGCTCCTTAACTGACCCACGGTCCACCGAGGAATAAATGCGGCGCCCTTTGGTGCATACGCAATGAGGAGTTCTGCTCTCCTCGCCTGTGGCTGACAGCCCGCAGGGCCTTAAAAATAGCTCTGGGAAGATTATTTTTAGCACACCGTCCTGAGGCGTGGCTGGAGCCCGTGGCCTCCTGTGACGCAGGAAAACTGTCTTGGCGCTGTTTGCAAGTGATTCAGACAGCTGGTTTTGGACTTCAGGGGTGTAAAAATAAAAACAAAGTGGGGGAGGCTGGGTTCCAGCCACAGGGCATGCCCCACCCCCACAACATCTGAATAATTGCTCATGAGAAAGTTTAATTTGGGCCTTGGTTCTCTGGAGAGTACCAAAATCACAGCTACGCCTGGAGGGATTGGGCCAAGCGCAGGACAAAGAGCAGAGTGACCCATTTTTCAGGTCGGAAGGGGAAGCTGTGTGAGCTCCCCAACCAACCCCGGGTCCCCAAACTGCATGTGGCCGGGCCGCCTTTGGATCCGCGTCTAATTCTAAAGCCGCTGTGGTTTTGCCAATCCCCTGACTACACCACCATTGTGAAGCCTACGAAACACTTCCACAGGCAGTAGCTCACTCGCTCCTCATACGAGGCACCATCATTATTCTAATTCTACAGGGGAAGAAACTGAGGCTCAGAATGCAGAGTGACTACCCAGACTGGTGAGTCCTCAGGACACAGCAGGACCCTCAGGCTCCGAACCCCTCACCTGGTCAAGACTTCACGGGAGGATCTCCTTATGAGGAGGAAGGCCATGGACACAGACCCCGTGACACCTGGCAGGCTGGGAGGGGACAGATGTGTCCATCTGCCCACCGTCGTGGGTACCTCCCAGGGAATGGGAAACAAATGCAGAGAGTGCAGAGCAGGGGGTCCCCGTGGGAGAGGCGGGCAGGGCAGACCGTGGGCTCCCCCACTGGCTGGTGTCCCGCTGCCTCTGGGAAAGCCTTCTAGGCAGCCCTCAAGCTGGGAGCGCTGTAACCTACACCACGCAGGGGTGGCCCAGTCACTTCTGCTCCCACCTCAGCTCTCCACGGGCAAGTCAAGGCTCAGTCCCTGGTTATCCAGAGAAGCAGGATGTCCAATCGACTTTGGATGTTGTGCGAGGAATAGCTAATCAAACCCAGTGCCCCGTGGGGCGGCCTCATATTCTCTAGGATCAGCAATGCAGGTGGGTGCAGAGAGCACGCCGTCTGCTGCGCCTCATCACGCATTCTCACATGTGCAGGGGCAGGAGGGTCAAAGCCGCGTGAAATCCCGCAGTGCAGAGCTGTTTAATGTTTGGTGACTGTCACTTGTCCCCAGTGTGTCCTTGCATGTGTAAGAATGTATACAATTCTACATAAATGGGAAAACACTGTACAGGATATGAAAACTTATCATTTGCTTTAAGTAGTCCATCATACTCACAAATACAAATCTGCATAATTGTGACTATTGTGCCCAATTCCATTGTATAGATGCACCATATTTTAATCCGTATTCTTCTTTTTTTAATGTTTATTTATTTTTGAGAGAGAGAGACAGAGCATGAGCTGGGGAGGGGCAGAGAGAGGGGGGAGATACAGAATCCAAAGCGGGCTCCAGGCTCTGAGCTGTCAGCATAGAGCCTGACACGGGGCTCGAACTCACAGACCGCGAGATCACGACCTGAGCCGAAGTCGGCCGCTTAACCGACTGAGCCACCCAGGCGCCCTTAGTCAGTATTCTTCTGATTGCAGTTTACATTGGGTTTCATATCTTGATCATCTTCAACCATCCTTAAACCTTGCATCTCTGTCAAAATACCCCAAGCACACACTTTAAATTACTTAACAGAGATTAACCTTCATTTTGCCCCTCCATTATAGAGATACAAGATCTTGTAGAGACGCAAGAAGAGAGTCTCTAGCCTGCAATGTCTCCGGCAACTTCCCGGCTTCTCTGTCTTTTTAAATGCAAGAAGCCCTGTACTATCTTTGTCATTACCGTAACTAAGCTGACTTGATGAAACGCCAGTCTTATTTTAGGGCCTTATCCTACCTAGACGTCACCCATCCGAGCCGTTCCAGCTACCAGAGGGACAGAAGAGAGATGTTGTAATCCCTCGGCGTGCTGCCGAACCTGGTTCTACCACCTGTTGCTTGCAGCTCCCCACTAGTAGCCTCCTAGCCTCTGAGTCCACTTCCCTCACAAGGTTATCCTTTAGGGCCAAATGCAATGATGTATGTGAAAGCCATTCTTTTTTTTAAAGGCTATATAAACCACAAAAAGATTGTTTTATTACCTATTGAGAGTAACCAGTGATTGCTAACCTTTTTCAAATATAAACTTGCCTTTTTAAAGTAAAAAAAAATTTTCCCGAGGTCTGACAAATGTCTGTTAAGCACCTGGTCCATGCTGGCCTTGCACGAGGTGCTAGGAGTACAACCACAGCCACCAATTCGTCTTTCCTGAAGCTGGCGTTCCCGCAGCTGAGAGTCATTGCACAGTAGTGTCCCTTGTAGTATCCACTGAGCAAGAAAAGCGCATGACGCCTGGGGTGAATTTAGAGCTATTTTTAAATGAATGTTTACTTTGTTAGTTACAGTCGCAGCTCTGTTGTACACTTGAAAAACTATGTATATTTGCAAAACATAGCGCTCATTTAGTCAGAGACAATGCTTGATTCATAAATGGGTTTGTAGACCCCTTGCAGTAATGTTGAGCCTTCCACCCCCTACCCTCCACTGCATCCCAGAATTCTGTGGCCCTAGGCCTTGGGCTCTGGAGGATTATACTAAACTTCTAGACGCTTCCTGCTCATTCATGGAACTTGACACCTGTTTGAACTCTTTTTAGGTCCAGATTCAAGCCATAACTTCACCCCGATCTTTGGTATTCAGCACATTTATCAGCTCTGCAGTGAAAAGAGGGTGGTGTCGCCATAGAAAAGCCTAGAGATACGAATTAGGAGGAACTAAAAGCAGGAGCCCCTCAGTCTCTGGGAGAAGTCGGTGAGGGGCACTGGCAATGGGGGCTTTGAGGACTAAGTCCCGTGGTGACCAAAGCAGACTCTGTTGCTAATTTTGTCCTTACTGCTATTTATGGATTTTAAGAGTATCCTTCTGGGCTGATAGTCTTTGGATAGCTCTTATTGACAACACAGAGGAATAAGAGTAATTCTCAAAGAGAATGTGTTCGATGTAGCACCGTGGACCACAAAAGATTGAAAAGGACCTCTGGGATTTAGATTTCAGGAATTTAGATGTGGGAAAAATCGAAGTTCTGTACAGTGAGAAGTGACTTGCTCAAGTTTAGGAGGAACTCAGTACTCGTGACTTCCTGCCTAGGTGTTTTCTTACTGTGTCACCTGCTTTATCAAGATCATCCCTGACATCAAGACCTGGGATGTATCTATCCCAACAAATTTATTCGTGAATGAATGGGTTCAATACTTATTGAGTCCTTCCCTACTCTAAGCTAGGAGCCATGCTAGCAACTGAAGACACAATAATGAGTAGGAAGGAATCAAGGTCTCAAGGGTCTTACATTCCAATAAGGGGAACAGAAAATTAAGCAGGCAATTAGCGTAGACTGCGGCAATGGCCCAACAGAGGGATACCCGGAGGCTCTGGGAACGATTGCCGGCGAAGAAGGTGAGAGCGGTGAAAGGTGTTGAGTGCTCTGTCCCAGCACCCTTAGGTAGTGTCTATACGGGTCTTCAGGGTTGGCTAGGAATTAGGGAGGGGAGGTTAGGAAGCACCAGGCCCAAATGCAGCATGTGAAAAAACCGAAGCAAGAGCAAGCATGGGATATGAGCAGTTGGAGCATTAGTATAAGAGAATGAGAAGGAATATGGATGTAGCTATAGGTCAACAGGAGTCAAGTTGGAGGGATTCTGTGGACTAGGTTAAAGAGGCTTAGAATTTTTTATCCCAAGGTCCAGGGAAGCCATAGAGGGGCAATGGTGACCCCTCAGATCTGCAGTTTAAAAGATGGCTTTGTGGTGCTTGGGTGGCTCAGTCCATTAAGTGTCTGACTTCAGCCCAGGTCATAATCTTGCGGTTCCTGGGTTTGAGCCCCACATCGGGCTCTGCACTCACAGCATGGGACCTGCCTCGGATCCTCTGTCTCCCTCTCTCTCTGCCCCTCCCTCATGTGTACTTTCTCTCTCAAAAATAAATAAACATTTAAAAAGGCGGGGCAGGGGGCACTCGGTACCTCAGTCGGTTGAGTGTCTGACTTCAGCTCAGGTCATGATCTCATGGTTCATGAGTTCAAGCCCCAAGTAAGACTCACTGCTATCAGTGCACAGCCTGCTTTGGCTCCTGTGTCCTCTTCTCTCTGCCCCTTCCCTGCTTGTACTCTCTCAAAAATAAATAAACATTAAAAAAAAAAAAAAAAGGTTGGCTTTGCATGTGTGGAGAATGAATTAGAGGCAGTCGGAGGAAAGAAAGCCAGGCAACCTGGCTGTGGGGTGACGTGGTGTCCAGGCAACGGTGATGGTGGCAGGGGGTGGAGAGCAGATGTAACAAACAGATATTTAAGAGGAAGAGCCAAAATACCTTTGTGAATTATTGGAAGTTCATGTTCATGAGAGAAGCCCTATACTCCTTGCCCATGAAATTTAAAATCCTTCAATTAGTAAGATAGGCTTATTGGTTCACCTAGAAACCTAACACAGAAAAATGCGTACACCACCCCGCAGACATGGCTCTGGCCGCCTCTGATGGCCTGAGCCCACTCCCTTCAGGCCTTGGACCCTCGGGATTTTGCATGTCTGAACATCCACATCATGAGTTCAGCTCCCAGAGCACTCATCAGGGAGTCTTTCATGGAGATAACTAGTGATTAGATTGCAACAGAGGGGAGAGAGCTCCCAGATATCTAGAGAGAGCCATACATATATACAAATTTTACACATATATCTTATACATATATTATGTGTTATATATCACATATCTTATGTATAAAAATATGAGCGTTTCATAGGACAACTCCTAGGAAAATGAGAATGAGTCACTAACAATAGTCTGCCTCTCATCCCAGAAAAACTCTTGTGTTGGCCTCGAGGATAAGCCTGAGGCTAAATCTGCTCTTCAACTCTTCATCAGATATGGGGTGCCTGAGACTAAGAAGGAAGAGCCTGGCAGGCAGTTCCAGTTGAGTCAGAAAAAACAAAAAACAAATAATGTAGCCAGATATCTGTAAATCAGGGCAGGGTGTTTTTGAGATAGGTGAACATATGGTAAACAAATGATAAGGACATGACACAGCCGAGGTTAAGGATCCTTAAGGGCACTCGGTTGATAGGCTGTGTAGGAGAGAAAGGGCAGGTCTTAGAAACAGCACGGGAGCAGGACTGTGACCGACCGTCTTGCCGGTGTCTGCACTCCCAGCGTGTTGCCTGCCCGGCACACAGGTGACCCTGAACATGAATGAGTGAATGATGAATAATTACTTAGCAGAGCAAATACTCCATACTTACAAGTTCGATAAGGTCAATACCAACTTTGGCCTTCTGGAATTTGTGGAAGGGTCCTTGGAGGGGCAGGTGCAGGTATAAGATCTGACAGGACAAAGTATGCTGAACAGAGTCCCTTGAGGCTGAAGGGAGTCATCTATGAGCTCCTGGGGTCTCTTCGAAGCTTCTGGGGGCTGGGGTTCTGGACAACCAATCCAAGAAGAGCTAAAGGAACCCCAGGCTCCCAGACTTTCTGGATCTTGTAAAGAAGATTCCCTGAAATGGACCCCTTTGGGCATCCATCAGGTTCTTAGCAAGACACCAAGAAAAGGGTACTTCGTGCCTCCCCTGGAAGGAGACACATTATATCTGATGGTGGCTGTGGGGGAGTGACCCCACAGGAAGCAGGATGCTTCCCACCAAATAAGCGCGCACGCGTGCGCACACACACACACACACAAGTGTTCACAGGGCTGACATTCTGCAATTAATGAATGTATTAAAAATAAGAAGTCTCTGTCTACTTGAGGCTTGATTTAAATTCCCTTCTCAGGATCTGCTAGAAAAGTTCCAGCACTTAATGGAGTTTGGCAGCGCCCTTTCCCACCAACCAAAGGAGACGCAGGAGACGAAAGAGAGAAGGAAGAGGGGCCAGAGGGTACAGGGCCTGTGGACCGCAGAAAACAGCTTGGATTACATTCCGAGGGCACTGGAAAGTCGCAGAGGGTTTTACTCAGGGTAGAAGCATCATGAGGTTTAGGTTTTTCGGCATCTGGCCTCTCTGTGAGGAACGGATTGGAAGAGGCAGGAGAGGAGGGAACGAGAACAGGGGGGTGGTTATGGTGGTTCAGAGGGGAGAGGGCAAGGGAGGGGGCTGCATGCAAGCAGACCAGGGAGATACTTTGAAGCTAAAATGGGCAGGACCGGGGTTGCTTGGACGCATGGGTTGGGGAGAGGACAAGACCAAAGGTGATTCCTGCACTTCACCTGGGCAAATGCTTCTTTGTTTAAATCAGGAAGAAGAGGGACATGACGTCAAACTTGGGGAAAATGAGGAATAGCGCCACTGCAACAAGATTGATGGAGCGCCCAGCCCCGCAGCAGGTAAGAAAAGGTTTCACAAGGCCCGAGTGTTTCCCATCCTTTCCAGGTGGCTGGGATTACAGCCCTGCCTTCCGGTCACCGGACTGATAAAGTACATAAAATGGAGCAATAGCTTAGGAAAATGAATCACGTACTGAGCGGATAATGATTAAAAGGAGATGGGTTGTTATTTTAAACTACGATTTTCTGCCTACCAGATACCTTGGGGGAAAGACCATCGCATGATGAAATTTGGGAGCCCAAGTAACGGGAGAAGGTACAATTAGCCAGGTAAAACACAGAAACTTCCACAACGGGAGCCTCAAGCCAGAAGGAAAAAAATCATAACAGGAGAGGAAAATGGAAAGATGATCTCAGAGACAAAAGCCTTTACGGATGTGAATGCTTGAGAGAAGACCGTCATCAGCAGAACCTGGGCAAGAAAGCCTCTCCATGAGGCACCCGGGTGGCTCAGTCGGTTAAGCATCTGACTCTTGATTTCAGCTCAGGTCATGATCCCGTGGTCCATGAGTTCGAGCCCCGCATTCGGCTCTGTGCTCACAGCATGGAGCCTGCCTGGGATTCTGTCTCTCCCTCTCTCTTTCTCTGCTCCTTCCCTATTTGTGCTCCCTCTTTCTCTCTCTCTCGAAATAAATAAACATTTGGAAAAAAAGAAAAGAAAAGTAAAGCCTCACCTGCCCAATACAGAAGGAAGAGAGGAAATGAGATGACACATCATTGTCTTAGGGGACAGGGAGGGAATGAAGGAACAGTGGGCAAAACCGGCAGGTGGCATCCAGGGTGACTGGGGGTCCACAGCTGGCCCTGCTTCCTCACTCTGCCCCAGGGAGAAAGGGAGAGCTTTTGGGGTCCCAAAAGGAGCTGAAGAGCTTCCGTGTTTCCTGCGCCCCTATCCCATCCTCACCCTTTTCTCCCCTCCCGCCCCACAGAGCCAGCACCCAGCCAGAGCCCTCTGCCTGCCAGCTGGGCTTCCTTCGTCTGCCATTGTCACAGTCATTGTCAACAACACTGACTGGCATGGATTCTGTCAGATGCAGAGGATGCACAGGTGAATGAGTGGCAGCATGACAACAGCAAGTCACAGCCCTTCCGAGTCACTTTACCAGAGGGCTCACTCGGCCTTTAATTGGCATTGATTAATTAAGAGAGGCTTGCTTCAGGGAAAGAAAAACAGAGCTGACTGACGGAAGTATCTAACCTTAAGAGGCAGCTTAGACCACAGACAGAAACTGTGCCAGGCTTGGGGAGTTGAGAGAGGCTTCCAGCTGACAGACAGCAGGGAGTCAGGACCCTCAGTCCTACGATCTGCAAAGAAATGAATTCCACCAACCAGAGTGAGCTTGGAAATAGATTCATCCCCAGCCAAGCCTCCAGATGAGCACACGGCCTCGCTGACACCTTTTTATTATTATTATTATTATTTGAAAGAGAGGGAGAAAGATAGAGAGAGAGGGAGAGAGAATGCATGTGCAAGGGGGGAAGCGGGGTAGAGGAAGAAAGAGAGGGAATCCCAAGTAGGCTCCATGCTCAGCACAGAGCCCAACCCGGGGCTTGATCCCATGACCCTGGGATCATGAACTGAAATCGAGTCTGACGCTCAACCCACTGAGCCACCCTGGCACCCCCCAACTGACACCTTCAATGCAGCCTTGTGAGATCTTGAGCAGAGGACCCAGCCAAGCTGAGCCCAGACTCTTAACCCAAGGAAACTGGGAGATGATATGCATATTCTTTTAAGTTGCTATGCTTGTGCTAATTTGTCACATGGCAATGGATGACCAACACAGCTTCATAGGTGTTGGGAGAACTAAATGGAATCCTGCTCATAGTCTGACACATATTAGGGCCACGGTAGTGTTGGCTATTGCTAGTATCTCCATCACATCTTTGTGGTACCAGAGACCAAGAGGAGAAATCTGTGGCCTCAGTCCTTTGGGGAAGGCCTCCCAAGAAAGCAGACTTTGAGGTAAGTAGTAAAGAAGAGCAGGACTTCAGGGGCGCTTGGGTGGCTCAATTGGTTAAGTGTCTGACTTTGGCTCAGGTTGTGATCTCACGGGGTGAGAGTTCGAGCCCCGCATCGGGCTCTCTGATGCCCACTTCAGATCCTCTTGTCACCCTCTCTCTCTGCCCCTCCCCTGCTCTCTCTCTCTCCCTCTCTCAAAAATAAACATTAAAAAAAAAAAAAAGAGTAGGGCTTCAATAATCAGCCAGAAGATGGCATGGGGGTGGGAGAATGGTAGTGTGGATGAGATACTACCAGGGGGGCAGTATGGAGGTTGGATTTATATGGCAGGTAACCAACTGTTTCCTTCATCCGTTCATGTATTTAAGGCTACTCCTAGGAGTTGTGGAAACGAAGGTCAGTAGGTTCATCAACTTATAGGGAAAGACCGTACTTATAAGTATGTGCTTGCACAGAGGAGGAGAATGTGCTAGGGGCCTTCAGACCCAGAAAAAGAAGCAACTGCTACAGTTCTGGACGAGAAGTTTAGGAGGATCTATACAAGGGGAAGGTGAGAGCTGGTCGAAGAGTTAGGGAAAGGTCGGTTGGGCATCATTGTCCTCCAGCACACCTTTGTGTGAATCAGAAAACCAGGCCTCTGTGACAGGACCAATTAGAAAAGGTGGGCCTTGGGCAGCTCCAGCCCTCTTGGCACTAGACAGGTCAGGCAGAAGTTATCCTTACGTAAAATAGAAAAGATGGCCGTTTCTACGGAGGGCAGATGTAGTTCCAAGCCAGGAAGCAGCCTGGTAAATGGAGGGTGGGCTAGACATCGCCCTGCTTGCCCCATTCAGTTGGTGCCTTTGTGCAGGGCACACCCTGTGGAGCTATGTGCCAGGGCCCTCCTAGGCCAAATGGGCAAAGGCTCTGGAATCAGAAGCCTGCCCCCTACAGTCCTACTTCGAAGACAAGCAGTGACTATCCATCTGTCCCCTGCTCATGCACAGTTATGCAAAGTTCTCTGTGTATTGCATGTCTCGCTCCAGCCAGATGCCAGGTCTGTGAAAGGAGTCAGGCCAGGTGCTTTCTCCTCCTACGGTCTGCCCTTCTGACACTGTTTCCCTGAGCGGATGAGAATCATGTCCTGGCATCCCTACAGGGTCCGGCCCAGGGTGAGCTCAAAGAGCCCTTATGGCCTCAGATGGAAACATGCAGGATGATCCAGCCCTCTGGGCCACTTGTGGTGGGAAGGGCAAAGTCTACCCAGGATAGCGAAAGGACGAGTTGATTACAGCGTTTTCAAGTCCAAACCCTGAGAAACAACCGCATTCACTTCCAGACAGCATCATAGGACTCCATGGCCCATTGGCTGGCTATTCCAGACTCACAGAGCACAGGAAGACTGAAAGGCTGGACGGGAACGAATGCCTGCCCACTTACGAAAACACTAGCTGTGTTTAGAGAATGAATCAGCTTCTTTAGTACCTGCAACAACACAGGCCGATTTGGGGGCAACAGTGTGCTGGCCTCCACCCCCAACCCTTACCTACCTCCGTACAACTCCCCCTCGGAGCCTTCTTCAAGCCAACTACAAATGTGAAAGACCCATCTAGGTTCCACCCCCCCAGGGTTCTTTCTCTAACAATCAGTCTTAAGTTCCAGAAGGAAATTCTTCCAGTGGCTACGGAGCTGTTAGGGCTAGGTCACTGGTTTGTGGACAGGCAGAGACTGACCTGGCCTTAATAATGCAGAGGTTAATAATTAGCCTTAATTATTCATATTAACCTTGATCATTCAGAGACGCCCTTGCAATAACAGACTGTGAAGAGTTTATTCATTGAACAAAGACTTATTATGTAGACCGCTGCACAGGCAGCAGCAATTACCAAGTTGGGAAAGAGGAAGTCCCTACCCCCCATCCATAGGTCTTTGAGACACGGGACATGGGACCCAGTGGTTATACACAATATAGAACACAGGAAGTGAGACAAGAGACACCACAAAGAACTTTGAGGCCTCGCATGGGTTGGCTAAGAAGGCTTCATGGAGAAGACGACATTTGAGGAATGGGTAGCACTTGTGGAGGCCTGGAAGAGAGAGGAGGACATTCTAAGCCAAGGGAACAGCCTAAGCAAACACAGTGCCTTGAGGCAGTTCAAGGTCTGTGCAGAAAACAGCGAGAGGCTGGCCAGGTGGGGGATAAAAGGTGCCTAAGGCATGACATTGTGGACTAACGCATAGCTAGAAAGCTGTTGGCAAGAGAGCTATGGTGCCAGCAGAAGGGGACCCGTGGGTAATGGAAGCCACTGAAGATTTCACAGAAGGCGACATGCTTGAGCTGAGTTTTTGGCAGACTGCTCAGGCAATTATATGCGGCTAGGGCAAACAACCAGGGGACAGATGTTGAGGGCCTGAACCGATGGGGCGGCAGGGCCGTGGGAGGTATTACAGGACAGAACTGAAATGTGTGCAAGCATCTTTTTGAAACTGGGAACCCAGGCTGGCAGAAAACAAAGCCGTGATGATAGGGAAATAAGTCCTCAGTCCACTTTGCGGTGAGACACCTGCTTCTATTTACCAATGTCGTGGAGGTCCATAGCGTCAGCACCAGACCCGGCTTAATGGCTTATGGGATTGACTCAAATAGTGGACGGGCCAGGAAAAGGGAGTCATGGAGAAGCACCTGGAACTGAAATTAGAAGACCGAGCTTGTAGTCCAGGCTAGCAGCTGGGCAACTGTAGGTAAATTGCCTTTCCTCTCAGGACTGTAGTGTCTCCAGCTGTAAAATGGGGCTACTCAAGGCCCATTCTAACCCTTACGCATGATGATTCTGTGAATGGCATGGCTTCTGCAGAGCCCTGTGTCTGTCTATGAGCCACCTTCCCAACTACTTTGGTACACGTGGAAACTCATTTGTATCTGACAACAGTGCTTCGGGGTAGGTACTCAGTATTGGCTGAATGTTTGTGTCCCCCTAAAACTCTTGGGTTGAAATCCTAACCCCCGATGCGATGGAGGCAGGGCCTTTGGGAGGTGATGAGGTCTGAAGGGTGGAGTTCTCATGAATGGGATTGGTGCCCTTCTAAAAGAAACTCCAGAGCGCGAGCACACCCCTTCTGCCGTGGGAGGACACAGAGAGAGGACGGCCATCTGTGAACAGGGAATGGGTTTTCACCAGACTAAAGCTGCCAACACCATGACTTTGGACTTGCCAGGCTCCAGAACTGCGAGAAGTACATTCCTGTTGTTTAGATGCCCCCCGGGTTATGACATTGTATTACAGCAGCCGAGGCTAAGGCAGTACTAGCACCACTCCCATTATGAGGATAAGAAAAGGGAGGCACAGAGACGTAAGAAGAAGAGGTAACCCAAGCAGTGTGGCTTCAGAGCCCATGCTTTAGCCATGTATGCAGCCATTGCATACAACACAGCGACACAGCGCGGCCCTGGGGAAGTCACGAGAATGCCTCTTTGCAAGTGCCTGAGAGCTAAGCTTGAAGGCCAGTAATCTATGTCTTTCCGCCCAGGGCCTGGACCACTCCGACAGGCGGAAGAGTGTACACGGTGCTGCCCGAACGATGGTCAGAGGGTTGCCTGCAGACAGGGACTGTGGGGTCTTGCACCCGGTCACACAGGAAAGGTCACCCCCGGACTCACACCCATCCCCCTGGAGCTGCCGGGAGGTGAGGTGATCGGGCACAAATCGTGTCCACTCCCCATCTACCAAAGCCCTGCTTTCAGCTGCTGGAGTCTCGTGTTTCGCATGTCCCAAATGTTGGAATTCCTAGAGCTCTAGTTAAAGAAGGCGGTGCCCATCCAGAGAGTCTCTACCAGCCTTCCAGGTAGAAACAGATCCTGCTTGGTCCTGCAGGCATGGTAAATTATCTGGGAGTGCGGCCCCCACCATTATATAGAGGTTCACAGTATGCGAGGCATCTTTCTAAAAATGATGTCATTCGATGTTCAGAAACACCCCTGCGAGCCAGCTTAGGCTAGATACATAAAGCTCATTTCGTCAATGAGGAAACTAAGGCTGACAGAAATTAAATGGCTGGAGTGAAAGGTAACCCGCTGCCAAATATCAGGGGAACTAAAACCCCACCCTTCTGTCCTCACATCCGGAACTCTTCCCTTTACACCAGAGCATCCCAGTGCGAAACAGAGTCAATAGCATCTCTGGTTTTTACTCACGTGTGATGGACAGCTAGACAAAATATTCTATCACCGCCATTGGGCTCCAGTCCTAGAGCAACTCCCAGTGTGTCCGTGCGCCTTGTGTTCAGGAGGTAACCATTCCAGATTGGCCAAGGAGGCTGAGAGAGGCGTGTTGCGCGCACTGCGAAAATATAACCCGTGCCCTTTGGGATTACCATGACTGCCCTCACTTCTTTGTGTACTACAGTCAGACGGGCAGCGCTGAGGAGAAGTAGCACAGGCTTCTGGACAGAGCCTTGGACCGTGAGCCTTGAGGTCTGAGTTCAAGAGCCTGCTCTGGTACTTACTAATGTGACTGCAACAAGTCATGTCCCTTTTCTGGGACTTACCTCCTTCATCTGTAAGACGGGGGTAAAACCCTGTGTCCCATCTGTCGGACAGGGCTGTTGCAGGAACCAGATGAGATAATGGACATTAGAGAAGCATATTTGTCCCCTGAGGAAGGGAGATATGTGTTAGGGGTCAATTCCCAGCCATTTGGAGTCTTTCCCACTCCAGGGTCATTGGCTGACCCTGGGAAAGTGACCAACTGTTTGCAAGAATCTAATCTGAGTCCTCCTCCAGCTGCTGAGACCACCCGCCAGGTCACCCGACTAACGCTCTGTGACTTGGAGTCTTCCTGCTAACCTCTCTGAAAATATTGTCAGTAGACCAAAGATACATCGCATAGCTGGCTTCCTTTTCAGGAGGCGGTCCCACTAAGCGATGCGACACAGAGGCACAGAGCCACCTTTATGGGGCGGGTGGGCTGCCTAGGGGACTCATGAGCATCAGCAGCCCGTGAGCCACCTTTCCACGCCTTCACACTCGGTTTGTCTGGTCCATCTCCGACTTCTCCTCTAGCCTTAGAAGTCTCTGAATCTATGGAGCTGGTTCACAACCCCACAGCGATTGCCCATTATTCTCCCTCTCTAAATCCCACTGCCCCGTCTGCAAAACCCGAACCACACTTGCTGCCCGCAGCTTCAGCGTGCCGCTGTGCAGTTTGATTAGAAAGTCACTCCGATTCTGATGATCTCTTTAGAGGAGGTCTGCCTCACTCACTCAGCCAGTTGTAATGAGGTCATTGCTGGAGCCGACAGCTTGCACGGCTTTGGAATTCAAGCAAACCACAGCAGACTTTCCACAAGAGCCGCGTAAGCCTCCGGTGCCCCGGGGCGGCGGCTGCCCAGGTGATGTCAGCTTTCCCAGCAGCAGCCGCCCCCCCACACACAAGATGCATCCATCACAACGAGACTTGCTGGCAACTCACAGAGTCCTCCCCACAGAGAGCACTCGGGCTCGCTGCTGCTCCTCCTTAGAAGTCCTCTCTAGTTATCTTCCTGCAGAAGAACAGGTGGAAGATTGAAGTTCATAAAATGCTACTTCTGGTCTAGCCAGTCTTTAGCCCGTAGGAAGTGGAAACCACGGAGAGTCTGTGAGTTCGTTCGGCTATTCTCAAAGTGTGTCCTATGGATCCCTGGGGTCCCTAAGACACTTTCAGGGATGCCATGACGTCAGAACTATTTTCATAACGGTACAAAGATGTTCATTGCCTTTCCTCCCTCCTTTGACATTTGCAGTGATAGAATAAAAGCAACAGTGAGTAAGACTGTTGGTTCTCTTAACATAAATTAAGACAGTGACACTACACTGTATGGTAATCGGTATATTCGTCACTATCATGAACTTTCCATAAAAAAATTTTTTTAAACTGTTTCACTTAAGATGATCTGTGATAAAACAATAAAGGTATCAACTTTATTAAACCTCAACCCGGGGCGCCTGGGTGGCTCAGTTGGTTAAGCGGCCGACTTCGGCTCAGGTCATGATCTCACAGTCTGTGAGTGCGAGCCCCGCGTCGGGCTCTGTGCTGATGGCTCAGAGCCTGGAGCCTGCTTCGGATTCTGTGTCTCCCTCTCTCTCTGCCCTTCCCCTGCTCACTCTCTGTCTCTATGTCTCTCAAAAATAAATAAACGTTAAAAAAAAAATTAAACCTCAACCCTTGCGTAGCATGCTGTTTTCACACTGTGTGTGATGAACCGGTGAGCCCACTTAACTTCTGCCTCCTTCAGAAGTACCCCGCTGTTTCCAGAAGAATCCATTGTGTGGCTGAGGATAGTGAGATGTACTAATCACCCCTTCAGAAAACATGTTTTTACGTGAAAGAAGCAACTGACAGATAAACTCTGGTTATTCAGACTTTGGTTTTGGCAGATATTTTTTCAAAAAGGAATCTCACGAGGCTGTCACTTCAAGGAAAACAACAAGACAGTATTTGTTGCCCGTGACAAAATCCGAGCTTTCAAGTGAGAATCAGGGTCTTGGAAAAATTGCATCTGCCACTGTGAGCTTGACGGCTTTCCAGGGTGTAATGGCTTGTCCAATGATATGCCAATGGAGATATTCAAGGGTGATTTTTAAATATTGGATAATGAAATGCGTTGATATTTAGAAAATGTTTGTAACTTGGGGTGTCTGGGTGGCTTGGTCAGCTGAGCATCCAACTCTTAAGTTCAGCTCAGGTCATGACCCAGGCTCATGGGATCGAGCCACAGATCGGGCTCTGCCCTGAATGTAGAGCCTGCAAGATTCTTTCTCTCTCTCTCCCCGTCTACCCCTCTCACCCACTCATGCACTCTCTCTCTCAAAGAAAATAAAAGCTACTTAACTAAATAATTCACTAAAAGAGAAAGTGTATATAATTCAGTGAACCAATATGTTTTAAACAGCCAACATACGATGTTAGAAAAAGATAAATTCAAAGTGCAAGATAAAGGAACAGGTTTTAACGTAAGAAGGCAGAAAGTTCACTGACGTGGCTTCATATTCCACTTCGTAAGGAAACTAAAAAGAACTACCACTTCTTGAGTTGAGACGTAGTACGAAAAAAGAACACCCAGAATGATCTAAGAAAACTACCGAGATGTTCCTCCCTTTTTCGACTGCATACATGCGTAAGTCCACACTCCCCACACACACAACAACTAAACAACATCGCACCACAGACTGAATGCAGAAGAAGCTATGAGACTCCGGCTTCGACTCTGAAGCTAAACATTGAAGCAACTTGCGAAAATAGAAACCAAGGCCGCATTTCTCCACAATACTTTTGTTTTGGGAAATAGAATTACCTTTTATAAAATAAAAACTTTTTTATTTTATAAAATAAAAAGTTCCTTATATTGACATGTTTATTCTTGTAATTTTAAAGTGAATTTAGTAAATACATATTTTTTAAATCCCTCTGTTTTAATTCCTAACACCGTAAATATTGACAGCTATAACTCAAACAAAACGGCTTTGAGGTCCTCAGTAATTCTTAACAGTGGAAAAGCGTCTTGAGACCACATTTCAGTATTCTGTAGTATTAGGACTGTGGACTCACAACGGGGAAGGGCTTGTGGTCAAGGATTGTATGGGAGCCTTCTGCTACATGCTGGCAAGGGCTGATGAGGGCCAGAACAGTTCTATTTTTTTGTTAATGTTTATTTATTTTTGAGAGAGAGAGAGAGACAGAGCATGAGCAGGGGAGGGGCAGAGAGAGAAGGTGACACAGAATCTGAAGCAGCTCCAGGCTCCGAGCTGTCAGCACAGAGCCCCACTGGGAGCTCTAACCCGTGGACTATGAGATCATGACCTGAGCCAAAGTCAGATGCTCGACCTACTAAGCCCCCCAGGAGCCCCCACAACAGTTCTTAAGGCGGCAGTGAGGCCGGCCAGAGGTGTGGTGCCCATCCATTGTGCAAACCAAGGTCACTATGTCACACTTTGGTTTCATTCCAGTGCTGAAGTCTACAAGACCACGGCTCTGAAGTGGACTTGGTCTCCTCTCAGGGTCATTTCCAATGCCGGTTATTTGAGGAAGGGACGGGTGCCCTAACAAGAGGCAGAAACAGAACATAAAAACAGGAGAAACTTACTCCAGCTGTCTGGGTGGAGGCTTGAGGAACCAAGGGGACTGGGCACATACTCCGCTTGGCGGGTGCTGAGCTCATGCGTATGAGGGGCCTACAGAAGGGGAGGCCAGGATGAGGCAGGATCCGCCGGCCTCAAAGAGAAAAGCCCACCCTGCATCTTGTGTCGCGTCATGACCTGTGTTTACTTCTTTTTCGTTATCACTGAGTCTCCAGTGACACAAATCTTGTCGAAGAGCGCAGCTTGGTCTCTGCCAGAGGAAAGTGAAGGAGGAGGCATGAGTTTCTGCAGGGAAAATAACAGGCCCTCAACCAGGTTACTGTAGGGTGGGAGCAATGGTTAGAGAGAAATTCTCCAGAAAAAGGGGAAACTCACGAATCGGAGACACGGCTTCTCCGTCCAGTGACAGTTAGACTTTGTTTGCAAAAGGCGGAATTTTCCCTACGGAAGTGACTGACCTGAGCTATATTTTGGGGTAAAGAATGAATGGAAGTAGCTGAACACAATGGCTGAAGTGGATCCCAAACTTCTACGACTTGGGGTCTGAGATGCCGGTGAGACATCCCAGACAGAGATGCCCAGAAGGCGGAAGCTTACAGAGGCTGAGGTTCCAGACCTCTGGAGGGGGCACACCACCTTAGGAACCACTGGTCCACATAAGTCAGTGGCTCTCGGGCTTGGCAGCAATCCAGAGTCACCGAGGAGGATGACAAGAATGAAGACGCCCATCCCAGAATAACCGAATCAGAATCTCCAGGGGCAATTCTGATGTACACCACAGAGGGTTCCTGAAGGCCAAGGAGACATTGGGATCTCCCAGGAAAGAGAGAGGGGGGGAGTACAGAACGCAGTCCCAAACCCCAAAGCATCATACTATTGAGTCCCAGAAGTCTGTATTTCCTGTCAGTAAAGAATGTGCTTAATTAAACTCTAATGAGCTTCCCACTGCCGGCCACACTCCAGCCCATGGAATACATGAATCACTCGTCCTCACGGAGTGCGAGAGTCCTCCGCTAATGTTCAGAGCCCTAAATGTAGCCACTTAAGCTTCCCATCCATCAGGCATAGTTAGGGGTCCCAGAAGCCTCACACAACCTTTCCATAAAACAGAGAAAGAGCTGGAAGGCACTAGGTGACAACCCCCAGCCCTTCCTAGATGCCGCTGTGGAAAGTGGGTGCTGCCTCCCAGAAACGATCCCTTTGCCTTGCACCCCAAAACCGGATGAAATGAACATTTCTGAAACACGTCCAGGAGACAGACTGTTCCCAGGAGGCTCTGACCTGTCTCTTCTAGCAAAGAAGGGAA
Organism: Paguma larvata; assembly: GCA_030068075.1. Taxonomy (NCBI): domain Eukaryota; kingdom Metazoa; phylum Chordata; class Mammalia; order Carnivora; family Viverridae; genus Paguma; species Paguma larvata. Next base: position 81,766,089 of record CM057824.1, on the reverse strand, counting down.
AAACATAAGTAAAATGCCTTTCATCTTTTAAACAAGTTTCTCGTGCCATCATATGAGGAACTACATACGCAGACCAGGGTTTCAAAACTCTTCTTTTAAGCGTCATTATTTCGTTCCTATTATGGAGTACGTGGTTTTGAACAATATTGCCTGCTTGAGTGCGTTAGTTAAGTAGTAACTTACTTGTCCGTGTACGAATGAATCGATGCCATGTAAACATAGAAACGTCAGGTCAGCCTTGCCTAATAGGGCGGGTACTCAATAAATGTGTGCTGCAATGACTTCAACTGAATGTCACCATACTACTAGGTAGATCGATTTTTCACCAAAAGCACAGAAAATGGATATTTTGGCTACTTTTATAGCTCTGTTCCAGTGAAGAGTTTTTGGAAATAGCTCAAGGATTTCTCTGTAGTATCATGGAACACTAGGGTTCCAGGAAACCCACGGCCAGAAGTTCCTAGACAGACTTTGGTCCCCAAACTGAGCACTGACAGGATATAAACTTCTTCCTGTGAGGACTTGCAGGCATGTCCAGCAAGACTTGTCAGTTGTACCTGGCAGAGAGGGGAACGCCTGCTTAGGACAGATAGCGGGATGCCTCATTTGGGTTTCAGATCAGAAACAAGATGGCATTGGCCCGAGGACACATTCGGAGGCGTGCATAGTTATATTTGGCTGCAGGCAAGTCAGACTAACCTGATCCCCAAGAAGGGATCAGAATCACCTGGGGAACTTATTAAAATATCAGTTCCTCGGCACCCCCCCAGATTTGAACCAGAATCTCAAAGAAGGCTCCTGCAATCTGCATTTTATTTATTTATCTTTTAAAGTTTATTTGTTTAGGGGTGCCTGGGTGGCTCAGTCAGTTAAGTGTCCGACTTCGGCTCAGGTCACGATCTTACCGGTTCATGAGTTCGAGCCCCGTGTCAGGTTCTGTGCTGACCACTCAGAGCCTGAAGCCTGTTTTGGATTCTGTGTTTCCCTCTCTCTCTGCCCCTCCCCCACTTACACTCTGTTGCGCGCTTGCACGCTCTCTCTCTCTCAATATATATATATATATTTGTCAAAAATAAACATTTAAAAAATGTTTAATAATTAAAAAAAATTAAGTTTATTTATTTTGAGAAAGACAGAGACAGTGTGAGTGGGGGAGGGGCAGAGAGGGAGCCACAGAATCCGAAGCAGGCTCCAGGCTCCAAAGCTGTTAGCACAGAGCCTGATGCGGGGCTCGAACTCACGAAACCATGAGATCAATACCTGAGCTGAAGTTAGACGCTTAACCGACTCAGTCTCCCAGGCACCCCTGCAATCTGCATTTTAAACAAGTTCCCAAGTAATTCGAATGCATGTCCCTCTAGAGAGCCAGTGTCAAGTACTCCGCACTGTCAGGCATTGAGGGTGGGGGCTGGTTTGTGAATGAAGACGGTCAATCCGCCAACAGCTGCTTCAACCCCAGCAGCCCCTCTCTGTGTCGCGTCCTGCCTCAGTGTTTCCCACATTTCCCACTCTGCCCTCACAAGCTCAGGGAGGTGGCAGAGAGTGGCAGAGCCATCGGACCTTCCACACCCTGGCCATCCCCTCTTTTAGGCCTTCTTCCCCCCAACCTGTGCTTCTCATCCACACTCCAGCCGAAAGGACCATTTGAAGACATTCTGCCCTATATCTTCCCTTCTCTTGCCAAGGAGTCCCTTCCCACCCTCATCACACGGTGACATTTTATCCTTTGAGGCACCGACGGTATAGACAGGCACCACCCACGTATCAGAGGGGCTCTGACAAAGGGCTCAGGAGATTATAAACCTTATCCACTGTGAGTAAGACCGGAAGGGCTCTTGCAAAACACTGCCTCTTAGGGTGAGGTGCTGGGACACAGCTCCAGCGGTGTGCAACACTCCAGCCGCCTCCTCTTCCCCGGCTCTGGAGGAAGAGATAGACGCTTCCCCAGCATCCAGGCCTCAGGTCTCGCTGCAGATGACCCTGGGCTCAGCTCACCTGCCCTCCCGCGTCCTGCCAGCCTCTGTCGGAGCCCCACGGAGAGCATCCGGCCTTCTGGCTGAGCTCCCCTAACTCGCAGTCACCAGGCTGCATTCCTCTCTTGGGGAGCACATGAGGTTCCAAGAAAGGTTAGAATCAGCAGGAAGCAGATGTGAAGGCACCTGAAAACGCCAATGATATTCGGTGGACTTTCTGCCCCTCACCCCCCGGGGCAGAGAGGCCGCCCCGATGAGCGTGCTGCTATTATCTTCTCGACTTGGGTTGCTCAGCGGTGCCAGGGTGGAAGGTGAAGTGTGATCCCTGTCTCGGCGCCCATGACCCTCTTCCCCACCCACCCTGCCCCCCCAGGTCATGCTGCTCAGCTCCCTCATGCATGTGAGCCCAGGGACCCAGCCCTACTTTAAGAAGTCCCAGGCCATGTCACCCAGGCACCAGAGAGCCTCTCTGTGGGTGCTCCCTGTGTCTACCCTCCCTCTGCCTTAGCTGGAGGAAAAGGGGGTCAAGAACCTCAGCGCCCCCTCCTCCCCGCCTGCAGTGGGAGCCATCAGTACCACCAAGGAACGTGTCAGGTTGTGTACTAATTCATCCTACCCCACCCTTGGTTAGTCCTGCCATTGTGGCTCCGAGGGGCAGGGCACGTGGCTGGCAGGAGCTCTGTCACCGAAGCCAGAAGCTCAGTCCCCTTGCTGGCCCTTCCACTCACACCTTAGAACAGTCGCCTCCCCTCCTTTGCCCCAGCGTCCCAATCTGTAAGTAGAATCCTATCCAGACCTAGTTCTTGGGGCTGTTACAAACTCTGGTAGTAGATGTTGAAGAAAATGCTGAAAAGGCTGTAAAGCAGACTAGGTTTTTAAACGCTTCTTTCATTTCTTTAATTAAAAAAATTTTTAATATTTCTTTTTGACACAAAGAGAAAGAGACAGAGTGTGAACAGGGCAGGGGCACAGAGAGAGAGGGAGACGCAGAATCTGAAGCGGCTCCAGGCTCTGAGCTGTCAGCACAGAACCGATGCGGGGCTTGAACTCACGAACCACGAGATCATGACCTGAGCCGAAGTTGGATGCTTAACCGACTGAACCGCCCAGGTGCCCCTGTTTCATTTTTAATGCTTAAAGATTTAAGGATTTCTTTTCCTATTTATAAAAGTCACATGGATATACATTGCAATCATTTGGGAAAATACAGAAAAGAATAAGGAAAAAATTGTCCGTAAGCCTACCACCTGAGCAACTCTGGTCATTTTGATTTCTTTCCTTTTTTTTTAACTAAATTTTTTTTCATAGTTTACATCATACTCTATTTGTGATTTTGACTGCTGGTTTAAGGTATTGCTTTTTTTTTATTCAACATAGTATGAGCCCTTTCCTATCTTATTAAAGTCTTCTTAAACACAATATGTAATAACCACGTGATGAGGCAATGAACGTTTTTGAGCAGAAAGCTTTTTATGCATTTTGGATTACTTGTATAGGTTGAGTGCCCAGAAGTCAGACCACTGGATTAAGACACTTGACGCATGTGTTAGAAGCTATTGTTAGATCCCCTTTTTCCTGGCGTTGGGAACTGAAGCACAAAAATTGAAATAATTTGTCCTAGTTCACATAGCTAATCCTCAACGAGTCCAGGACAAAACACACAGCAAGACTCTCTACGTTCTGTGATCTGTGCTCAACATAGCCCAGGAGAGAAGGCTGCTATTGTCCTGCAGAGCATCCGATAATTTGCACTAAAGGGGGCAAACAGCCCCATGTGTGATCAAACACGGAGCAAAGGCTGATGCACCTGGGGTGCAGGACACCCGGGCTCTCCTGGGGGCTCCTGCACTAACTCCGTCAGCCTCGGCGAAGCAAGTCCCTTTGGCCTCAGCGTCAGCCTCCTGTCTGGATCTAACACACTGCCCTTCTGTCCAGATACCTCACTACCAAAACAAAACCAGAAACATTTTGGCTTTGATTTTACATAAAAAGACCAAAGATAATCCATTTGCTTCAGCTTAGTGTAACTGTTTGCTCTGTTGGCCACAAAACTGATCTGGCTGGATCCCAAGGCCAGCAGGTTGGGGTTAAGGAGACAGCCAGCTCCAGAAAACATGCCCCGAGCCGGAATCTGCCAGCGAGTGGCAGGAAAATGCAGTCCTTTCAAGATTGAGTCAGATGGCCTGAAACAGCTCAGTGCTGTGTCTCAGCACCAGGCTCCGCCGTCGGTGCTGTGAAGATGTTCCCTCCGTTCTGGTCCCCGGAACGGAGGGCAACAGCACCAGCAGACCCGGCCACTGCCTGTCCCTGCCCAAATGTGCCGAAGACCAGCAATCCAGAGTCCTCAGTGCATGGGGAATGGTGTGCTAGGTTGTTTGCCCAAGTGACCAGGAACTCAGGATGCCACACCAGCAGCCGTGAAACCAGGGCCGGTGGGACGCGGTGCAGGGCGGGGGTGGTGCGGGTTGCTGTTTGTCAGCTGCTGATGTGCAGACCGCCACTGCCCCCGGACTCAGGCAGTGAGTGCTTCTGTTACAGGTGTAGGGTCAAGTCCTGAACTCGGTGGGAAACCGGGCGCTCCCAAGCCTGCATCGCCGTCTCATTTCCAACACAAGGGGAACAGAGCAGAGGGTGTGGATTCCGCAACACTTCTGAGAAAGTGAAAATGTTCACCCCACCGGTGGAGGATCCATCTCCTCTCTCTCAGAAAGGGGACTGGTGCGTCCAGGGAGGAAGCCCACCAGGAGACCAGATAATCCACGCGAAAACGCACATGTGAAGCGTCAGGAAACCAAGGTGCTGACTCAGAACGAGCCATGTAACATGCCATTTACATAACTAAAAGCTCATGTAGAAAAAAGAACACACTTTTTGCAAGAACGTGTTCAAACAGTAAGATAAACGTAAAGGCATTAGAACAGCGGTCTACGGGCCCGGAAGGGGGATGGATTGGAGCATGGAAACAGTCACCTTTCGTCCACGAAGAAGAGAGGCCTTCCAGCGGCCCATTTTGAGAATGGCCATGAACTGAGAAATATCAACTCAGTCCTCCCAAATTCTTAAATGAAAGGGAAGAAAAACCAAGCCAGACCCCGGAGATGTCGGTCAGTATGGCTTTGGAAGGGCCATGAGTTCATTTTTATAAAGGGAGGGGACCACTGGAGTCTACATGAGACAGAGGAGTTTGGGCCCTTGATGCACATTGGAGCCACACGGGCAGCTTTTAGAAGATACTGGAAACCTGCCTGCGTTGCTTGGGGTGAGCCCAGGCTTCTGTACTGAAAAAGAGCCTGGCGGGGCTGACGAGCCACTGGGACGAGAAGACAGCACTGCAGTGTGCCCCACGTGCCCTTGGGCCCTGGCACGGGGGTACCCGGAAGGGAGGGCTTGCCCAGAGAAGAGGAAGAAGCGTTTATGGAGAGGACGGGTCGGCTGAGGTGACTCTCAGTGAGGCACTGTTTCGGAAGGGGGTGTGGACGTAAACGGAGGGCCTGAGGCACAATGGTAGGGGACAGGGCCAGGCTGACCCCCACATGTTACAGATGAAGGAAACTCCTGACACTGAGCGCAAGTGACTACCCAGAGGTGGGTCTCTAATACAAGTGCCCCGACTCTCTTGGTCTTCCCAGCGTTCTTCCCGCTGTCCCGCGGAGCCCCGGCTACTGCCGAGGCCCCCTCATCCTCCTGCCGTCTCACCGATGCCGTCACAGAAGCAGCGGGGAGGTAACCCCAGAAGGACCTGGCAAGTGATTTGAGCTTCTTGAGAAAAAACAAAGAAGAGTTTAGACAGGAACCTGATGAGTTCTTGTTCATTCCTTTCCCTTTCCCAGGGGGATGTTTTCCTTCCCTGCAAACTCCCTATCACACTCTGGATTTGGGTCTTTTCTTCTTCCTGATCCCTTAGTTCTGGAAGCTCATCTGTTTTTCATTCTGTCAGTGTTGCCAGCCAGGCTCGGGGATTATCTTAACTACTCTTGATTTCCCGAAGCCATGAAGGTGTGTTTGGCCGCCCTACCGAGGAAGAGAAGTCCGTGGCGTGAGGGATGAAAGGAGATGACGGAGAACATCTGGTTTCAACCAGCATACATGAAGTGCCAGGTGCCCATGTGCGAAAGGTTTTCACACTTGCTCGATGTTTACAGGCAAGAAAAGTAGGCCCAAGAGAGGTTACATAAAACTTCCGAGTTAGGCACAAACTCCTCTAAGGGGATCGGGTCTTACTCATTTGTGCCCCGCTGGGGCCCAGACCAGCAACAGCACGGAGGAGATGCTTGTGAAATGCTCACTGAAGGGAGTAGCCGAGCTGTGATCTGCCCCAGGCCTTCTGACTTCCAGCCCAGCCCTGGGACCACACGCACAGGGCGCTCGGCCTCCGAAGGCCATACTGGGTACACCTGGCCCTGGCGGGGCCTGCACCCAGCCTTGCCCTCACCTCATGCTGGGCACACAGCTGGTGCTCAGCCATCATTCACTGGACCGTCCTTAGGGCTCTGTTCCCGGCTACTCTGGCCCTAATTGTCAGCTTTCCGTCCAGCTGTATTGGCGGAGAGCCCGTGACTAGGGTGGGTCTTGCGAAGCATTCCAGAAGAAGATCCAGAATCGCAGGGCTGGGAGGGAAATTAAAGGTCATCCAGTTTTAATGCTCATTCTCCTCCCTCGTCCCCAAACACACACACACACACACACACACACACCCTGCTTCTCTCCCCTCAGGCGCACACACTTTCTTCCACTGATTGGCCGAGCCTGCAGGTTCATTTCTGGCTCAGAAATATGCCTTTATTTGATACTGCTAATGCGGAGAAACGACATAAAGAGGCCACGTGCAGGTGCTCTCGCCCAGCCCAGGTAAAGACCCACCGACAGCCAGCACTACTCACCAGCCACGTAAGTGGAGATACCTCCATATGATACACTGTGCTAGAGTTACGACCAAAGTATTATTAGAGCTCAAGGAGAGAGCGGTTACTGGTGGTGGGGATATCAGGGAAGGTTTTATTGAAGAGGTGACAAGTGGGGTAGGCCTTAAAGAATGGCTAGGCTCTGGGCTTGCCCGTGGGTATAATGAGGAGTTAGTCTTAGACAAGCCACGACATGGGCACCGTCATGTTGGACCTAGAACACCAGGCTAATTGTTGTCAACCAGAGAGAGGTCCGTGACCCGGGGAGCCCCGGGGTGCCCCGCAGGGTGGCGGCGGGGGAGGAACTCTCAGTCACTGGACATTGTTTACTTGCTCCAGGGACTTTGGAGATGGCATCAAGACTCTGACCAGCTTCGGGGCACCGGGGTGGCTCAGTCGGCTAAGCGTCTGACTTCGGCTCAGGTCATATCTCACAACTGGTGAGTTCAAGCCCTGCATCAGGCTCTGTGCTAACAGCTCAGAGTCTGAAGCCTGCTTTGGATTCTGTCTCCTTCTCTCTCTGCCCCTCCCCCACTTGTGCTCTGTCTCTCTTTGTCTCTCAAAGATAAAAAAATGTAAAAAAAATTAAAAAAAAAAAACCTCTGGCCAGCTTCCTCATCTCTCAGGGAGGGCAGGAGGTGGGGGGGGGGGCACTGAGGAAAGTGTACAGGAGGGACTAGATGGTGCTCTGCGGGGGCATGGGAGGCGCTGGCTGGGTCTGCTGTCACTTACTTGTCATAGGGCCTTGGCCTAGCTAGCCTCACTGAGTCCCCCATCTTCTCCTCTGTAGAGAAGGATGGCAATTTCATGTTTATTCCTGAAAACTCTGAGAAAACAACACGACTGGAGGAACGAAGATGATTGCCGGATCTGGGGTCCTCGCTGAGAACACATGAGGATGGGGAGGTCACTTGGCAGCTGGCGGCCAGAGGATCTGGGGTTGTCTTCACATAGATGTGAAGTTCTGGCCAGCAGTGGGGTCTTTGGCTGGGCAATTGCTGGAACACCTCTATGTGGCCTCTTTGTGTGATCTCTCAACCTGGGATGGTTTGGGTCTCTCCAGAGCATGGTGACTGGGTTCTAAGAGAAAGAGAGAAAAAATGGAAATGCATGGAATACGTATGATCTAGCCTCAGAATGCATACGATACCACTTCCTGAATGTTCTAGTGGTCAAGGCAGTCACAAAGCTCTGCCCAGTTTCGAAGGGAGGGGATATAGACCCCTCCCCACTGAACAGGATGGGTGCCAAGGTCACATTTTAAGAAGAGCATGCAGGAATCTTTGAAAAATACAATCTACCACAACATTCCTTACACTCAAGGCCTCTGCCAAATGCTCCCAGCAGCCTCTGCTGCTACCTCTCAGCACAAACCTGCCCTGCTCCGGGAAAGACCTGCCTCCTCACTGTGCCCAGAATATACATACTCATCCCCACCTGAGAGCTTGAGCCCTGTTCTACTCACTTCTCAACTAGTCAAGTCCTATCTCCCAACGGATTCGGGTCCCTGGAGTGTTTGAGTAACAGTGAAGATAAAAAAGGAAGTCTCTTGGCAGACACAGTTCCTGGGGTCTTCTTTATTGCTCTAGAGTAAAGGCCGCTTCTTTCTTAGAATTAGTAAAACTTCTACCACGCTCAGAGTCACTTGTTCTGAAAAGCATCTACCAAACGTGGGCTTGGGTCCCCTTTGACAGTTACCATGGCATGCATTCTTGTGAAATTCAGGTTCTTTCTCTCTCCTAGACAGAAATAATGACTGTAATAAATTAAAGTCAGCTTGTTTCAAACCAACAAATAGTGTGGCTGACAACAGAAGTGTAAATATGATTATGGTTAATGGATTTTTTTCAGCTTTGCTCCATTTGAGCTCCTTAGACGTTCCGCTAATAAAGGGCTGGCCAGCATTCCTCGCTAATTGCTCTCCATCTAAATCTGCCTCCTAGGCAGACCCCAGTCTCTAGGAGTTCTGAGCATCCAGCAGATGCTCAGGAAACAGTGGCTGCTTGAGAGAAAAGTGGAAAGGAGGCAGCCCAACTATGCAGTGAGTCCCCACTGAACCCAAAGCAGTGAACACTGGGCAGAGCTTTCTACCCTAAAAGGAGCTTCTGCGTCCATTCCTTGCTCTGGCGAGGCACAGAGTGAAGGTAGTGCTGTCCCCATTTTAATGATGAGGAAGCTGAGGCTCAGAGAGGTCAAGGGGCGTTTGCAGAATCAATGGCTCTCATGGAGGGTGCACGGACTCTACACTAAGTGTTTTCATTCCCCGGTCCGGATTCTTTCCTGCTGCACTGCCTCCAGCTCAACGAACTTACTCTCTCGTTTCAGTATTCGCTCACTGATTAATTTGCCAAATGCTTAGTAAGCACGTACTTTATACACAGCATGACGAAGGCACCGGGGAAACGATGGTAAGCAAGGCAAAGTCCCTGCTTCCGTCGGCCATGTAGTCCAGAGGGCAAGATGGCAATAATTAAGAGAATTGGACATAATGGCAAGTGCTGTAAAGACAACGGAGCAGAGAAACGCGATAGAGAATGGCCAGGATTGTGGGGGCAGGGAGGTAAAGAGGAGGCCCATTAGCTAGGATTGTCAGGAACGGCTTCCTGAGAAGGTGATGCTAGAGCTGGGAACTTAGTGATGACAGGGAGCCAGCCATTTAAAGATCTGGGGGAAAGAGTCCCAGGAAGAGACTGCAGAGGGTGCAAAGGCCCTGAGGCAGAATTAGAAATAGTCATGTTAGAGTGACAGAAAGGCCAGTTAGAGTGGAGCATCTCGTGCCACGGAGAGAATGGAAGGGACCGGAAGGTGTAGGGCTCTGCAGGCCATAAAGCAGTTGAAGCAGGCACCGGACCAGCCGCTGCGGCACAGGGGCGAACAAGATGGGTATGGCGCCACCCTTCCGGGAATGGCCGGCCCTAAGGCTCCATGAACTTCTCGTGCTCGATGTCAATATTGCCCCTGCCCTCTGCATCAAGGCAACCGTAGAACCACCTCATCCTTTTGCTGGCAGGATCGTCTGAAGGATGCGACGTACATGGAAAGAGTTAAGAGAGGGAAATCTGGGATTCCCAGAATCTCTATTGGATTCGATCTGCCACCTGCCCCTCCCTCCTACCCTTCACCTGTGGATCCCGAACTCGGAGGAGGAAACGGCTGGAACTCCACAGCTCCTTCGCATGGTTCCCCCACCCCAACTTACCACGTCCAATGCAGGGCCAGCCCGAAGGGAGGATACCGAGGAGCAAAATCGCGTCCCTGGCTACCTGCGTCTTTTCGCGGCATCAGATGGACAGACACGCTGATGAGGAAGTAGACTTGCCACGTGAAAGGGCTGGTTTCCCCAAGTCAAAAACAAAGCCTCCTGAAATACGAGAAGCACGCAAGGAGTCCCCCCCCTCCACCCCACCCCCCGCCGATGAACTGAGAATAACGGCTTCCTCTGTGTGCTCTTCAGTTAGAAGCCTGAACTGGGACCCAGCAACAGGCTCCCCAAGTCACGGCAAGGATGGACAGGTAAGAAGGAAAGAAGAGTCTTTGCTAGCTGCCCGTTCCGTCTTCTAACCTCCACGCTGGCCTAGTCCTGAGTTCCCACCCCCCCACACACAAACATGCGCACCCACACTTTACATTCCATTCCTTCTAGACTGCTGCGGGCATGTGCTGTCCCTCCCCCAACCCCGTACCTACATCAAACCAAAGACCACATTTATTCACGGGCTGACCTTGGGGAAAACAGACATCCTGGATTTGCTTCCTAAACTTCCTGTGATGCATAACAAACACATTGTCCTTTCAAAGCCAGGCCTGAGACCTAATAGTTGTCCCATGCATTGCTACACTATAGGACTCCCACAAATGAGGACGGCTTGCAAGCAGCCTAGCAGGTCCCTCAGGCATCCGAAGCCACTTCTGCTCCGGCTGGACACCTCCAAGCTGAGCTCACATGGTTCTTGTCGGCTGAGGAGCCTGTGTCAGCCCTGTGAGGCCATGGTCCTCCTCGACATGGCACCCCTCTGCTGAGAGGCCACTTGTGGGCACACGGACATCCACCCCCGGGGGAGGGAAGGGCTCATGTAGCAGAGGTGGTGCGATTCTAACCAGCAGTGAGAAGTCACTGTCCAGATGCACACATGGAAGTGTCGACAAATCTTAAAACCATAGTGCCGGGGCGCCTGGGTGGCTCAGTCGGTTAAGCAGCCGACTTCAGCTCAGGTCATGATCTTAAGGTCTGTGAGTTCGAGTCCCGCATCGGGCTCTGTGCTGATGGCTCAGAGACTGGAGCCTGCTTCGGATTCTGTGTCTGCCTCTCTCTCTGCCCTTCCCCTGCTCACGCTCTGTCTCTCTGTCTCTCAAAAATAAATATTAAAAAAAAATTTAAAAAAAAACCATAGTGCCAAATAAAAAGTCAGAAGCAGCATGAGATGGGAAAAGACCGAAATCGTTTGCATACATTAAAACCACGCCCATCTGAAGCAGCTAACGACAACGCGCCTTATCCGAGAATATGTACAAAGAGGAGCTAGATGTCAGGCATCTTAGGATGCGTCATCTGTGGTGGGGAAACGGGAATAAGTAAGTAAAACAGGGAGGAGTTTGTAGGGACCACTGATGATAATGAGTCCGGAACTAGAGAAGGTGAGAAACTCTATCCGCTGCTGGAAGTTAAAAAAAAATCAAAAGGAAAGTCACAGAAACCTCTGAGCTGCTCCCAGTTGAGATTTCCAGCCTCAGCGGCCACTTCCCATTCATTCAGGTCAAACAGGATGCTTTGCTCCGCACACAACACTGCTGACTCCTGGCCTCTGATTGTGCCGCCAGGCCCACCCCGCCCCTCAAAGTCCAACTCTCGCGTCCCCTCCCTGGGGTGTCCCGCCTCTCTGGCAGCCATGCACATTCTGTGCAGGTGCGATCATGTGCCTGGAAGTGTGAACTCGCCAGTAAGCAGAAGTGCTCCCAGCAGAGCCTCAAGGGTATGGCTGCTCTTTTCAGGGGGCCGGTGCCACTGTGACACTGTGCCTTTGGCCATCTATACTCCTGGATTGCAAGTTATGCCTTTTAAGGACCCTCTTGAAGGGACCTAGCCAGGAGGAACCCTTTCTCTCCATGGAGATGCAATACTTTTCCAGGAAACTCATCACAAAGAAGAGGCACACAGATGTTTGGTGACCCACTAAGTGACAAAACTATTTCCACGAGTTCTTCTATAGTTAAGCCTTAAGCCCTCCTCCCATGCCCCAGACAGCTCTCGGGGGTCCCCTTTCCTTCCTGCAAGCCCAAGGCATGGCCAGCTTGCCTCTCCCCTTTAAAACTACCTCCATCCCTGGGGCGCCTGGGTGGCTCATCTTGTTAAGCATCTGACTCTTAATTTTGGCTCTGGTCATGATCTCACGGTCCGTGGGATCAAACCCCACACTTTGACAGTGTGGAACCTGCTTGGGACTCTCTAAATAAATAAATAAATAAAGGTAAATAAACTTATAAAATAAAGTAAAACAAAACTATCTCCACCTCTTTATCCTCTGGGCTGCCTGTAAAGTCAGGAAGGTGAAAGCCATTTCCTTATTATTCCTGACATCCCACCCCACCCCAGATGCCAGGCATTTCATCAGAAGCCACTGACAACCCTACAAACAGAAAGATGCTGGAGTTGGTAATTTTAGGAAGTAGTGAAGTCTCCCTTCTTCGGCTTCAGCGTGTATGTGGCCAGTAAACAAATACTTCTAAGTACCTGTTATGTGCTCAGTACCGGTTTTAGCTTTGAGGATTGACAAAGATTCCCCCTCTGACCTCCTGGGTTTTCTCCGCATCGTCCAATTTTAGCAAGAATCCTGCCACCTCAGCTTAGCTAGGCTTCCCTGTCCTCCATATCTGGTCACTCTTGATATCTAATCAGAGTCCTCGTTGTGCTACTGTGATTTGTAATAAGAAATGTATACATGGTCTTCATTCCTGTTGCTGGCATAGTGCACCTAAAACTCTTGGAATTTCCTCAGTGTAAGAGTGATAAAGGTGCCTTATTATTATTCGACAAATCTTTTCCAGTCACGCCTGAGTTTATGTCAGTGAGGTACATTTCAGAAAGCACCTAAGGAGGGAGACTGGTTGCCAGGGAAACCAATCATGTGTTTGGAAGGCTGGACCTTTCAGTCCCTGCTACCCTCTCCCTCCCCATCTCCAGGGAGGGGAGAAGAGCTGGAGGTTGAATCAATCACTAATGGCCAATGTTTAATAAATCGTGACTATGTAATGAAGCCTCCTCTGTAAAAACCCAAAAGGACAGAGTTCAGAGTTTGTAGGTTGGTGAACAAGTGGAGATCCTAGAAGAATGTCCCACCTGGACGGGGTATGGAAACTCCCCTCCCTGTCCCCATACCTTGCCCCATGTACCTCTTCCATCTGGCTGTTCCTAAGTTATATATTTTTATAATAAACTGCTAATGTAGTAAGTACAGTGTCTCCCTGAGTTCCGTGAGCTGCTCTAACAAAAGAGGGGGTCTTTCTATGACTTATTGCCAGTCAGTCACAAGCATGGGTGACAACCGAGGCTTATAATTGGCATCTGGAGTGGAGGGAAGTCCTGGGGGACCGAGCCCCTACCCTGTGGAATCTGATGTTATCTCTGGGTAGAGAGGGTCAGAACTGAGTTCAATTGAAGGGCACCCAGTTGGTGTCAGAGAATTACATGGTGCTATGGGGGAAACCCCACACCCTGGGACTGGTGATCGGAATTCTACTCATCCCCCACCAGCCCTCAGGTGATATCTGCTCACCCTGGTCTACCTTCAGCAAGAGCCCTCTTAGGTCGGTCTGGCCAGAACCCCCACTATCCCTGATGTCTCCTCTGAGTGGTTTTTTCCACCCATTTGATCCCCTCCCTGCTCCTTGGCTATAAATTCCTACTTGCCCAGGCTGTATTTGGAGTTGGGCCCAATCTCTCGCCCCCACTGCAAAATCCCATTGCCGTGGTCCCTACGCTTATCGCAATGGTCCTTCTGAATAAGGTCTGCCCTGTCATTCTTTAACAGGTGCCATTGAATAATTTTTTTCTTTCATAGGATACGACGGTTAATAAGAGCGGACGAGGCCTGCCCTCAGGGGCTAATGGATAATCTACTCGGGACGTGAGGGTGCCGCTCCTGCCCACTCTCCAGAGAGGAGATGGGAACTTTATCAAATTCTATTCCCATTCTCCTGGGGCCTGTGCCGTGCTGGCAGCAGAGGGGAGTGACTGGCTGGAGACCAGCTGCTCAGCGAGGCCCTGCCAGGCCTGGTGGAGAAGGGCCTGGCTCCCAACCAGGACGGCATCTGCTCAGAGTTTGGAGCCCAGCACACTCTGATTGTCCCCTGGCCTCGTGGCACTTACAGCCTGTCAATTGAGTCTTTCTGAAAAAGCTACTCCTGTGTTTATTGGTTTCCTGCCCTGGATTTGGGTCACTAGTATTTTCCTCAAGGATGGAAGAGCTCAAAGAACGGGATCCGGATGTCTCTTATGTGCCAGAACCCGTGAAGGGGGCGCCGATGACTTACTGAGGAAACGCCGGCCCAGCGCCCACCCCACCACTTACCGCCCATCTGCTTTCCGAAATGGCACTTGGACAAGATGCTGGGGGGCCCTCACCCCAGTGAGATATCACTACGTTGCTGTGTGTCCATAGCCAAACCCCTTCCTTCTCTGGGCTGCTATCTTATCTGTTTCTTGAACAGACGAAATCACAGATGCAAAAGAGCTTTTTAGCCTGAAAAAGTGTAAGTTCCTGTGACTCTCTGTACCTCCCACTCAATTTTGCTTTGAAACTAAAATGTATCTTTTAAAAAAAATAGCCTATTGAAAAACAAACAAACAGGGCCACCTGAGTGGCCCAGTCTGTTAAGGGTCCAACTCTTGATCTTGGCTCAGGTCATGATCTCATGGTTTGTGGGATCAAGCCCCATGTCAGGCTCTAGGCTGACAGCACGTAGCCTGCCTGGAACTCTCTCTCTCCCTCCTCCCCTCTCTCTCTGCCCCTCCCCATGTGCACTCTATCTCTCTCAAAATAAACTTTAAAGAAAACAAGCAAAAATGTCAGGCCTCACGGTGAACCCTGGGCAGGGCGTAGAATCTTAAATTCTAATAAAAGCTCTGCTCCTTTCTGTGTGGCTTTGGGAAGCGGGGAGACTTCTCCGAGCCTCAGTTCACCTCTTCCACCCGCCGTAATGGCTATGAGAATTAAACTAATGGGCTTAAAATATTGAGTTAATTATAGAGCACTGCCCCTCTGTGAAGACTTCTTGTTAATATTTGTTCTTTACCAAAGAGACTGTCCTGAAGGTTGACCAGTCAGTCCCAAGCTGGCAGAAATTCTGCAGCTCTGAAAGAATATTGGAAAGCCCTAGAGAAGGGAGGAACAGATGTCTCCTGGGCACTGAAAACTTAGCATGTTAAAACTGAGCAGGAGGAAGAGGAGGAAGAGGAAGAGGAAAGGAAGGGAATCAGAATAAAATCAGGAGAAGCAGAAGGGGGAGGAGGAGGAGGAGGAGGAGCTCGGAGGAGAAGAGGAAGAGGAGGGAGAAGTAGGAGGAAGAGGAGAGGGGGGAGGAGGAGAAGAAGAAGGAGAAGGAAGAGAAGGAGGAAAAGGGAAGAGGAAGAAGGAGAAGGAGCAGGAGAAGGAGACGAGGGGAGAAGGAGGAGGGAGAGGAGACAGAGAAGAAGGAGAAGTGGTTGAGGGAGGAGAAGCAGCAGCAAGGGCAGAGAAAAATGCAGAAGCAGGTACAGAAGCAGCAGAGGCAACAGGAAAAGAAACAGAGGAAGAGAAAAGATGAGGAGAAGGGGACGCAGCAGTGGAAGGAGTAGAAAGGGAAATAACAGGAGTGGAATAAAAAGCAAAAGTAGAAGCCATAGAAGCGATAATGTTAACTCGGCAGAAAGAACAGAAGCAGCAGATGCGGAGGTAGAAGGAAGACGAAGAAAAACAGAAGCAGAAAGAGCAAACGTAGGAGGAAAGGAAGCAGAAGTAGAAGAAACAGCTGACGAAAGCAGAGGAAGGAAAAGCAGAAAGAAAGAAGTGAAAGCAGCAGAGGAAAAGGAAGAAGAAAAGGGAGCAGGAGGCAGAGAGGGAGAGGAGGGGCGGAAGTAGCAGGAGCGGAAGGAAGAGAAGCAGCAGCGGTAGAAGAAGCAGAAGCAGAAGCAGAAAAAAAGCCAAAACCAAAGCCAAAAAAGTGGAAACTGAAGCTGACCCACAAGCAGGGAGAAAAGCGGGCAGAGGAGAATAATGAAAAAGCAGAAGCCGCAGTAGGTCCACGTGTGGAAGAAGAAGCACAAACAAGAAAAAGCAGAAGTCAAAGTACAAGAAGCAGTGGGGAGAGAGGAGAGGAAGGAGGGGGCAGCAGAGGAGGGAGAAGAGGAAGGAGGGGGAAGCAGAGGGGGGACAAGAGGAAGGAAAGGGAAGCAGAGGGGGGAGAAAAGGAAGGAAAGGGAAGAAGAGGGGGGAGAGGAGGAAGGAGGGGGAGCAGAGGGGGAGAGAAGAGGAAGGAGGGGGAAGCAGAGGGGGGAGAGGAGTGCAAGTAGCAGGAGTGGAAGGAAGAAAGCAGCAACGGAAGGGGAAACAGAGGCAGAACACGGAACTAAGAGGAGAGCAGCAGCAGAGAAAGCAGAAGTCGATACGCCTAAAGGAGAAACCAAAGCCCACACGGCAGAAGCAGAAACAGGAGCAGGAGCACCAGAAGCAGAGGTTGTGTCCACAGAGGGCTATGAAGAGAGGACACAGGACACAGCGCTGGCCGCTGTGAGCCGTCTGCTGTCCCAACCGCAGTTTCCCCCTTGAGACAAAGAGGCAGGTGACCCAGGGAGACGTTGTCGCAGTTCTAATGGTTTGGGCCGTGAAGATGAGGCTGCGGGTCTCAGGAAACGTCCCCCATATGAAAGGGAGCACGAAAGCATGAACTCTGATCAAGCATCTCACCGGGCTGCACACGGGAAGAGGAGACTCAGGCCCTGCTTTTCCTGAGCTCGTCGTCGGAGGCCGGGCCGCGCTAAGGGCCAGAAGAGGGGCAGAGATGGCGAGGCCCAGAATCAGCGAAATGAGGAAACACCCGAGAACATCGGAAGAGACGAGGTTTGAGTTCAGAGTCAACGGGTAGAGGTGGAATTGCATAGATGGAATTGGGGTGGGCAAGAAGGGCTCTCCTCCTCGGAAAAGAAGGGTGCTCGATGCTCTCAGCTTCAGCCAGGCTGGTGGCCAGCACGGGACACCAGCCTCTTATGCCCAGGGCCAGGGATAGAAAGCATCAGACGGAGATTCTGACAAGCCCCTGCCCGTGAAACAGTTCCTCTCCCAGGCAAGAGGCTGATGACATGGAGGTCAGGCCTGTCCTGCTGGGGAGAGATGGCCCCTGGGCTGTGGCCCACCTCGCCAACTAGATGTACCGGCGAGGTGACCAGAGGGCACCCAGAGTGCTGAAGAACAGACGCCTCCAGACACTAGAGGACGAGCTTCCGGGGAGGAGAGAGAGCTGGGCTGGCCAGTAGCCCTCTAGTGTCTCCAGTCTTCTGAGGAGTGGCTTCTGGGAAGCCAGTGGCCTGGAGGGTGGCCTCCGAATCTAACTAGGATACTCAGCCTGTCCCCAGAGCAGACGCTTCTCCGATTCCTCTCAAGAAACAGACTCTGCAAAAGCACCTGGGTGGCTCAGTTGGGTAAGCATCCGACTCTTCATATCATCTCAAGTCACGATCTCACGGTTCATGGGTTTGAGCCCCACACTGGGCTCTACTCTGACAGCTGAGAGCCTGGAGCCTGTTTTACGTTCTGTGTTTCCCTCTCTCTCTCTCTCTGCCCCTCCCCTGCTTGTGCTGTCTCCTCTCTCTCTCTCAAAAAATAAATTTTTTTAAAAAATTTAAAAAAGGAAAGAAAATAAAAAAAGAGACAGCTTCTACAGAGTTGCCTCTGCCTTCCACCAAGGAGCAGTCCAGAGTAAGTGAGAGTCAGGCTCTAAGCAAGGAATCTTGGACCCTGTGAGGATACAAGAGAGGCCCTCAGGCCTCCCCCATGTCGTCCAAAGACCCCAGCACTTGTTTTGTAAACACTGCCTCAGCCAGACCCTACAAAGATGCCCTCTCCTGAGAAGCCATGGCTGGGTTACAGTGCAGCCAACACACAGGGACCATCGTCTGATGAGACAAAACCTGCATGGACTTAGAGCATCCCAATCTCTTCCCTTCGGGCCACCACAAACCCCACCCTGGGGTGAGATCAGAGGAAGGGTCTCTCATGTGCGTACACGTGTGCGTGTATGCGTGTGCACGTGTGTGAGCATGGGAGGGGGAGAAAGATGGGTTGGGGAAAGTTGGGGAGTTCCGAGAAGCAACTGGATCGGTGTCACAAGGAGAAATTTCAAGAGGTGGCGAAAGCTGGGGTCAAATGGGGAAATCAGAGGCAAGAGGGAAGGACAGAAGGAAAACCCTCGGCCCGCTAACGTGGAAAGCTTCCAAAGTCTGGTGAATACTCGCTGGAAAATGGCTGGTGATGCATTTCTCTCCACGGCATCTCCACCCCCACGTACCCACGAGAAGGTACGAGCAGGGCAGTGCACCGTGGTGGATTGGAGCAGTGGCTCAGCAAACAGAGTGCCTCTCTGAACTTCAGTCTCATCATCTGTAAAGTTACTCATATTTGTGTGTGAATGGCTTAGAGCAGTCCTGCAGGAGGTGCTCCTATCTGCTAGTTATTATATTATTATATATATGATATATATAATGCATGTATAAACTATCTCCCAGTTGTCTATCTCCTAGTTATTATATTATTGTATATATAGTATATAGATAATGCATATATAATCTCCTAGTTATTACATTATATATATGATATATATAATGCATGTATAAACTATCTCCTAGTTATCTATCTCCTAGTTATTATATTATTATATATATGATATATATAAAGCATGTATATAAACTTTCAAGGTCATCAGGCTCTAGAAGAGCCAGGCAGCAGCTTAGGCCAGGAAGGTGGGGATGGAGATGGGGAGGGGCACCTACAAATGGACTGATTAGAAAAATTATATTAAAGCCTGAATGGGCAGTAAAAATTTATATTCTGAGCTGGTCAAAGGTGAAGGTACTGAGGGAGGAGGGGGTGTTCTCCTTCGACGGGCCGGCCAGCAACAAGAGGGGCGGGACCATTTTCCTGAGCCCGTCTTGTCTCTTGAGTCCTTTTCGCTTTGGGGTAAATGACCACCACCCATCCACCTCGGCTGTCCCTAAGTTTGCAATTACTGTAAAATCAGTGACTTTTCAAGTCACGTAATGGCAGGCCAAGTTGTCTGCCCACCCCCCCCACCCCCCGTGCTGGAGCGTCTCAGGAAAATACTTGGAGAGCTACAGATGAAAGAAATGG
Organism: Paguma larvata; assembly: GCA_030068075.1. Taxonomy (NCBI): domain Eukaryota; kingdom Metazoa; phylum Chordata; class Mammalia; order Carnivora; family Viverridae; genus Paguma; species Paguma larvata. The sequence goes on along the minus strand of CM057824.1, from coordinate 81,746,841 downwards.
TTGTGGTGTAGGAGGATCAAAGCTCCGAGGCTTCTTTGAGCAGAGAGGAAGGTGGCCTGGACACCTGGAGGCCATGATTCATGAGCTCCCTCGACTTGCCTTTCCGGGCCAGGTAGCCAATCCAGCGTTTTCTACGGACGTCGGAATATCGGCTAGCCATGCTGGACAGAGGAGGAATAGCCCTGGAATCTCTCGAATCTGTCCGCCCCTCCCCATCTCCGTCCCCACCTTCCTGGCCTAAGCTGCTGCCTGGCTCTTCTAGAGCCTGATGACCTTGAAAGTTTCATGACCTTAAAATCTGGTCGCGGCAGATCCCTGCTTGAGATTTCCACTGCCGTTAAAATAAAGGCCCAACGTCTTCCTGTGCTCACACAGGCAGCTCCACGCGGCCTGGCGCTGCTCTCCCCCAGCCCCCTCTTGCCCAGGCCACAGCGGCCCTCCTTCAGTTCTTAAGTACGCCAAACTCCTCGCGGTCTCAGGGCCTTGGCACAGTCACTCCCTCAGTTGGGAACATTCCCCCCACCACCCCGCACCATTCCCCCCTTCACCCTCATCCACCCCTGCTTTTCGTTCAATTCCTCACTGTTCTTCTCTTCCAATCACAGCTCAAACACTTCTTGGGAGAGGTCTCCCCTGCCCCCCTAAACTGGATCAGGTCTCCAGGTCTGAAGTGCTCACGACACCCTGTGTTTCCCTTCACAGCACATCTCCCAACATCTAGCAGGAGCCTCACAATAAATGTCTATTAAGTGACTGAATTTCATCTTCTAGGGAGCCAGGGGGTTAGAAAGCCCCACTGCACAATGAAAAGAGCACAGGAATGGGTATCCAGAGATCTGCCTTTTAGCCCCTCTCCCTTCCGATCAGTGCCATGACCTTAGGCAAGTCTCTTCCCACTTGGGGACTTCGGACGATACCAAGGAGCCTCTCAGGGCCCTCCCAGCTCGGCTCACAGTTTTCTGCTGTGGAGCGAGCAGATCTGGGACTCCTCCTCCCCCGGGTCACGTTGGACCCAGCAGTGACATGGTATAGAGGTGGAGGCGAGCATGAATACCCCTAATGAAACAAGCCCTCCTGTTCCCTCTGTTGTCAGAACTCTTGTGCTTGACAGCGACTTTCACGACCAGAGCCAAGGGAATACTCTGTCACCTGCGGTTTAATTGTTGGTTCCATTACTTCAGCAGGGACTGAAACTTTCCATGTCCTCTTGAAACAGCCAGAAAGTGGCCATACCTCACCACGGCATGTTCCTAAGGCATAATGCACAGTCCATAAGTGGACGACTTAACACAGGCAAGCCTTTAAAATAAAGCGTTTACAATTGTTGATGTCACGTTCAAGACTACATAAGGACACGTCCCGCAAATCAGCTTTCGGATCTCCTTCCTGCCCTAGGATACAGTCCTTCCCCCGTTTAACTTTCTATTCCTTCTGACTCCCATTGCTAGACCTCCAGAATTAGAATGTCTAGCCTTCTTTTGCTCAGAACACCAAGTAATAATTATTCCCACTTTGTTTCCACAGAAGCAGCCCGTGTCTCCTATTTGCACACTTTATTTCCAAACATCATTTAAATGCAACCGCGAGACAATAGAGTAATTCAAGAGGATCAGATAGGAACCTGATTCCAGTCACCCTCTGGACAAGACATTTTCTCCCGACAATTCAGAGCCCCTTGAAAGGGGCGCTTTCCCATACGACATGTTTTGTGTGCCTGTGGCACAGTCTCTCTGTTGAGAATTAATTGTATGTGCCTTCGCTCCTGTTGAAACTACCCTCTAAGAGGCCTGGCAGACTGCCAGGGACCCCGGCTCCTGGGGCTGACACCCAAGTTCGGGACTTCTTAGCGACTCAGAATCTGAGAGCCGGACATTCGCACAGTGGTGCTCCCGCTTAAAGGTTCTCTTTGCTGGGAACGCTACCTGAGAAGTCATCCCAACGCAAATCATAAGGAGGACAATCGCTTCCCGCGAAGTCACCCCATTGTCACTCCAAGGGCACCTCCTTTGCATTTGTGCACATCAAATAAGCTTGCGGGCAAGATCATAGCCTCCCCCGGCCTCAGCCGGGGCCGAGCACACGTGAGGTCAACAACAACAGAACGCTGCTCCTGACGCGAAGTAATTCCTCTTCAAAGGATCAGTCCCCTCTCTAGATGATTCCTAGGCCTTTTAAGACAAGTTTCATCGAATTAGGCTCAGAAAAGCTCCTCCGGCTTAATTAATTTGCCCCAGGTAACTCGTATAGAAAGCCCGAACACAAAAGAAAATTAAAATATGTCCCAAAGTGGTGTTGTTCTCCATCCCTTGTTGAACAGAGTCAAGAAATTTGGACATTTCTATGAAAGGGATAGCCATTTAGATTTTAATCAGAGCAGTAGTGAAGTACTTAATATCTCCCCTGCACCCCACGGGAAATGGAGAGCAGCTTCTCAGTTAAAACTGTCTGTTGCAAAATTTCTACAGGATCACTGTGGGGATGACAACAGTCTGTGACGCTGCAACAGCTAGTCCCCTCCCAACACACACCAAACACCACCGACATTCATCTCTCAAATCCGAATCGCTCTTGGCAGGGTACGGATAGCTTTGACATGGGTGGACACCGAGACCCAGACAGGTCACACGGCTAATCGGTGTGCTGGCTCCCAGCTGCCTTCTGAGGGTACTCCATTACCAATCTGATTGATATTCATGTCCCTTGTGGTGAAGTGAGGCTTTTAGAGGGAAAAGGAGCGCAAAACAATTAAAAGGAACCAAAAAAAAAAAAGGCGGGGGGGGGGGGGTCCAGTGTTTGTTCCCAGGCTTATTCTCTTTGCACATGGTTTTGGAAAATGGTTTAGTCCGCATCTTTCCTACTGATGGACTGTTCTTCTCCCACCTCTCACATTTCAGGCAAGAGTCAGAGGGAATTTTAAAAGTTCTTGGCTGGTGTTAGATCCCACCTTCAAACAGAAAGTCCTGGTCCAGCCCAAGTTTCCCCCATCTCTGCCCCCTCCTCCTCCTGCTTCTCTCTCCCTCTCTTTTCCTCCCGACCTCTCTTTCCCTCTTTCTTTTTCTCTCCCCTTCTTTCTCTCTCTCCCTCCCTCTCTCCTTCCCCCCATCTCTCTCCCTCCCTCCTCCCTCTCTGTTTTACCTCTCTCTCCTCCCTCCCCTTCTCCCTCTCTCTCCCCACCTCCCTCTCTCCATCTCTCCCTCTTTCCTTCTCTCTCTCCCCTCTGCATACATCACAAGATCATTCAGCCAGAGGGAGTCTGGGGGGAAGACAGGTAAGCCAGCAGACTTTGAGTGCCGCTCACATTTCCCTTTCAATGAACTTAAGTAAAACATCTGTCTTTTTCAGCGTATGGCCCAGAGAGTCACCTGCTAATACTGTGTATCTCTCGGGGGCTCTTTAGCTAATGCAAAGTGCAAAGAGGCTGGAATGCACAGGTAATTTGTATTCCCACAGAGAGGGATCACTTGGGGTTATGTTGAGTTTCCATCTGTGGCGTGGAGGAGAACACTTAAAAGTTGAAAGCGTTCTTTTTATAAAATAACAATAAAACAGAAAAACAAAGAGCTAAGCCCTAACGGCATAAGTGGTTTTCAAAATAGCACAAATCATTTCACTGTTTTTCAAAATTCCTAAAAGTAATAGTCCCTTCCAGCAGCAACCCCTTCCACCTGCTTTCATGAAACCCCACGGATGGTGGGATGAAGCTGAAGGAGGGTCTGTCAAGGAAGACCTGAGGAGGCCAGTGAGAAGCTAAGGCAAACCCCACAGCTGCGTTGCACTGTCCACTCCGCCACGTCCAGTACCCTACGACACCCAGACTCGCTCTGATTCTCTCCCTCCCCCACCCATCTCTTTTTTAAGCAGCTTATTTAAAGAGATTTCAATAAGAAAAAAATCCCTCCTCTTTCCAAGCTGGAGGGTAGGGGACAATTTTATCACAGTCACCACAAGCTAACCGAGTGAAGCCTGGACCCTCGAGGACACCATCGACACAGAGCCTGACACGGGGCTCAATCCCACGAACTGGGAGATCACGACCGGAGCCCAAAAAATGACACTGAGATGGCCTTCTCTCGGTCACACGGTCTGCGACAGAAAACTGGACTCTCCACACTTGGGAGGAGCCCCAGGGCGTGAGGGAAAGACAGGCTTACCTGTGCCGGAACAGCAATCACTCTATAAGGAGTTCGCCCCGCTGCCTCTCAAGTAGCTACGAGCAGAGTTCAAGTCCGAGCTCTGCCACCTCCCGTGGAAACCCGAGCAGGTCGCTCAGCCTCTCCGACCTCGTTTTCCCGTCTGAAAAATAGGGAGAGGTAAAAATAAATAAACAAATAAATGTTCAAAGAAGACTAGCGGTAACACACAATGGAAGCATACGACACGTGTGAACGTATGACGTAAGGTGCACAGCGGCGTGCACGTACTTAATAAACAATAGCGCTCATTCTACAAACTGGAGCCACGTGTGATCATTCCTGGGCCGGGGAGGACAGTTTCCTCGTGGGAACGCTAAGAGGTATTTGGCCCGCGTTAGCCCCGAAATGAGGAGACCTGGAGCACGTACCCACTTCCTTGCTGTATGACTTTGCATAAGTTGCTTCTCCAGCCTAAGAGGCTTCTCGTATGAAAATGAAGAAGCCGGAGAAATCATCTCAGACGCCTTCGAGCTCAGAGCCCTGGACCGTGGGGTTCCAGTGTCTAGGATTATGCCCCTGGGCTTGCCGCGGAACAATGACAAGATCGAACTACAGGTGGCGCTTGACTGTACGACCCAGCATGTCACTCTGGGGTACATACCCAGCAGAAAAGTGCACACGGGTTCGACGGTGCGTGCAGGAACCTTCACTACAGGGCTATTTGTAAGAAGAGCCAGACGCCAAGAGCAAAGCAAATGTGGAGCCACAACGGAATGGGGAAGTCGCTGTGGGCTGTTTGCACAGTGGAATACTACGCAGCCGCGGGGATGAGCGAAGTCCTGCCACACGCTAACAAAGGGAAGGCGGCACAGAAAGATGAAGTGAGAGAAAGAAGTCAGACGTGAGAGATTCCATTTACATGAAGCTCAGAAGCAGGCGAAAGTAATCCATGATGTTGGAAGCCAAGACCGCGGTTACCTTTGCATAACTACTGCAGGGGATAGGAGCGGAGTTTCGGGGTGCCAGTAAGGCACTATTTATCGACACAGGTGTGTTCACTTTGAAAACACATAGAGCTACACATACGCTTGTGATTTGTGTGTATGCACGTACGTATATATGTCAGTTCAATAAGAAGTTTACGTAAAGTATGCACAGAACCACCTGTAGGGGCGTCTGGGTGGCTCAGATGGCTAAGCGTCCGACTCTTGATTTCAGCTCGGGTCATGATCTCATGGTTTGTGAGATGGAGCCCCGCATGAGGCTATCAGCACAGAGCCTGCTGGGGATTCTCTCTCTCCCCTTCTCTCTCTGTCTCTCCCCCTTCTCTCTCTCCTTCTCAAAAGTGAATAAATAAACTTAAAAAAAGAAATAAGTATCATGAGTAGATGAGGAAGGAGATATAACCTGGGGCCAGAGTGTTTATCCTCTAAGTCCTTGTATCCTAGGCTGAGCTTTATAGAGTCTTTGATGTAGGGCACAGCAGGGAGCCACGGAAGGGTGTGTAGGCAGCTGAGGTCTTCCAAAAGCACCTCCCGTCACATCAACACACTCACTTTTCTCTTCCAGTCTCATGGATGAACCGTCCCCTCCAGGCACAGACCAGCTCCTGCACACCTTCACGAAACTCCCTTCCCCCTCACCCACCCAAGACCATGGCTTCAGCCATACCTTTTCTCTCTCCTGCCTCATCAGCGTGTTCTCTTTACTGGGCCTTTGACGCTAGCACACAAACGTGCAATTATGTCTCCCATCTGAAAAACAAAGGTGCGTTCAACCTCATTTTCCCCATCACTTCTTCCTCTGTAGGGCAAAATCCCTAAAAACACTGTTAACATTGGACACTTCTTCCTCCCGCCCTCCCATTCTCTATTAAACACGCTGCAGCTGAGCCTCCGCCCCCAGAGCTCCAGCAAAGAAACGACCTCCACACAGCCCCACCCAGTAGCCAGTTCTCCAGCCTCCACCTTGCTTGACTTTAAGCAGCAGTGACCTAGCCAATGACGCCTCCTCAAAGCACTCTCTTTACTTGGCTGCCAGGGCACCCTGCTGGCTTTCATCCTACCCTACACCCTGCTCTTTCTCAACTCTTGCTGGTTCCTCCTCTCTCTCTCTCCACTCATTATCCTGGTGATCTCATTCATTTCCATGCTTTTAAATTCCGTCCATAAGCTGATGACTCCGAGATTGATCTGTGTGATCTGTGTTTCCCCTCTGATTTCCAGACACATAAATCCGACTGCTACTGACATCTCCACTTGGATAGTGAGTAGGCATCTGCAACTGAGCTCACGATCTGTTCCCTCCCTGTGCAGTCACCCTCCTCGCAAAATGGCATCTCCATCCTCCCAGCTCCCCTGGTCAGAATGGTCAGCCTGACTCTTCTGTCCCAGAATACATCCAATCTGTGAGCATCACACTGCTGAATGGTGGGAAATAAGGGGACGTAGAATGGTGACGTCCTGTGTAGCTTTCTAAAGGACTGCTGAGCACAAGGCTGAACATGGACGTTGGACCTAGACCATTGTTCTCTGAAACAGAGCGTGGCCTCTTGCACTGTGGACTCAAATGCCTCCCAAACAACAAAACTCTTTAATATGAATGAAAAAAAATAGAATGATTGGCAGTGGCTAGCGATCACTCAGCCTTAGATGGAAAGGATTGTGCAGGCCTGAGCCAAACTAAACACTTCACTTTATTAGGGAACCTCTCAACTGGGACTCCTAGCCAAAGGTCACCAGGCTCTGTACCACACACTCAATTTCCAACACGGGCATAGAGCTGCCTAGAGAAGAGGCGGCACCTCCTAAGACTAGTATAAAGCCTACACTAACCCAGAGTGCTTGTTGTCAAAAAAAAGGGTCTAACGAAAATCATAGGATTTTACTCATATGCTCATAATGGGATCTAACACACAAAACAAAGAAACAAATAAAAACCAGAAACAGACCCATAAATATGAAAAACAAATTGATAGTTGTCAGAGGAGATGGGAGCGGAGGGATAAGCAAAATGGGTCTTCGAAGGGGAGTAAGATACAGGTTTGCGGTTATGGAGTGAAGAAGTCACAGGGATGAAAGGTCCCAGCATAGGCAATAGACTCCATGGTGTTGTAAGAGTGTCGTATGGTGACAGGCGGTAGCTATGCTTGTGGCGAGCACAGCGTAGGGTACAGAGAAGTGAATCTCTATGTTTCACACCTAAAATGAATATAACGTTGTATTTTAACTGTACTCAAATAAGGAAATTTTTGGAAGAACGTTTAAAGGCTCTAAGACGATCCTAGCCCATGTCTGGCGTCTGTGCTTCCATTCCCTCCTCCCATGTGTTCTAAGACATTACTAATCAATCTTGCTACGCTTTCCCTCTCAACGTGGATTTGATATCAGAACCACTTTCAACACAGTAGCCCAAGGAGTCACGACCAATTGATCTATCAGCTTTGGCGAACCAGCTGAAAACTAATTATCCTCTCTTGTCTGGTCTTTGACAAGTATTTGTATAATCACATATACATACTCACAAACAAAAAGAGAAATGACAGCAGTAATGCTAAGCCATGAAAGTTAGACTCGAAACCCACCCACCTGTAGGATAGGGGGTATTTCCACCCTCCTCTCGTCCCTCCCTCAAACTGTCCACAGAGCATCTAATAGTTCATGCGACAATGGGCAATCCCCACCCTCTACCAAGGTATCTTTCTGAAAATCATATTGTAAGTGGGTTATATTTTCTTATAATAACAACAGAATAATTGGAGGTTGTGTTTCTGATTAAGAGGTCGGCAGCAAATAAATCACAAAGACGATCAATATGTCATTCAACGTTATCCAACAATAGCCTCCTATAATTAATTAAAGTCTGAAACTTTAAAGTCCTTTAAAGTGGGCCTCCGTATACCATACGTGTGGATTAGTCAGTGTTTGTGAAGTGCTCACACCCCACGTAAGAGCCTCCAACTCTCCTGAAGCACCAGTTAACCCACCTACAATGAAGACGGGGACTTCAATAAATGGTAATTAACTTTTTAATTTAAAGAACTGTGTTTGCCTTCTTAGGAATTAAGAAGGCTTTAGGGGATAAGTTGGTGATCTCGATTTCTCTGGAGAAGAAACGAAGCTGCCAAGAGAAATCTGAACCACAGTTTTCTCTTTTTCGCAAGAGACCTCATTGGCCAATGTTTCTTGAAGGCTTCATTGTGCCAGGCAGTATGCTGAGGGCTCTCGCAAACAAAATGACTCAAACTCGTTCCACTGACCTCAGAGCTGCACTTGTGGGACGACGTTTTCCAAAATAGCTGTCGTGTTCTCTATGTATTTGAAGACTTTACTACAGAGTTTGATTGCATCCTAAAGGGGCAGAGAGAGAGCAGAGACACAGAATCCGAAGCAGGCTCCAGGCTCTGAGCTGTCAGCACAACTCAAACGTATGAACCATGAGATCATGACCTGAGCCAAAGTTGGATGTTTTAATCGACCAAGCCACCCAGGTACCCGTTTATCTCTTTAACAGATAATGTTTTTACTAATTTTCCTTAATTTAAAGTAATCATAAGTAAAACAATCATCTGGAATCTACAGGTAACTTTTACCAGTGCTTCTCAACCCCAACTGCACATCGGAATCACCCAGGGAACCTTTAAAAACTCCTAATACCTAGGGGTGCCTGGGTGGCTCAGTTGGTTAAGTGGCCGACTTCAGCTCAGGTCATGATCTCATGGTCTGTGAGTTCCAGCCCCGCGTCAGGCTCTGTGCTGATGGCTCAGAGCCTGGAGTCTGCTTCGGATTCTGTGTCTCCCTCTCTCTCTGCCCTTCCCTTGCTCACTCTCTGTCTCTATGTCTCTCAAAAATAAATTTTAAAAAACGCTAAAAAAAAATCTTAATGCCTAAAACCTCTTTGACCTTTGCCACAGCAACTTGTTACTCAACATGTCTCCAGAGGCAAGGGAAACAAAACAAAAATGAACTATCAGGACCTTATCAAAATAAAAAGCCTCTGCACAGTGAAGGAAACAATCAGCAGAACTAAAAGGCAACCGACAGAATGGGAGAAGATATTTGCAAACGACATAACACATAAAGGGTTAGTATCCAAAATCTACAAAGAACTTATCAAACTCCACACCCAAAAAACAAATAATCCAGTGAAGAAATGGGCAAAAGACATGAATAGACACTTCTCCAAAGAAGACATCCAGATGGCCAACAGACACATGAAACGTTGCTCAGTGTCACTCATCATCAGGGAAATACAAACCAAAACCATAATGAGATACCACCTCACACCAGTTAGAATGGCTAACATTAACAACTCAGGCAACAACAGATGCTGGTGAGGATGTGGAGAAAGAGGATCTCTTTTGCACTGCTGGTGGGGATGCAAACTGGTGCAGCCACTCTGGAAAACAGTGTGGAGGTTCCTCAAAAAAAAAATAGAACTACCCTACAACCTAGCAACTGCACCACTAGGTATCTATCCAAGGATACATGTGTGCTGTTTCGAAGGGGCACATGCACCCCAATGTTTATAGCAGCACTATCAACAATAGCCAAATTATGGAAAGAGCCCAAATGTCCATCGATGGATGAATGGATAAAGATGTGGTGTATATATACAATGGAGTATTACTCAGCAATCAAAAAGAATGAAATGTTGCCATTTGCAACTACCTGTATGGAACTACAGGGTATCATGCTAAGCGAAACGAGTCAGTCAGAGAAAGACAAATATCATATGACTTCACTCATATGAGGACTTTAAGATACAAAACAGATGAACATAAAGGAAGGGAAGCAAAAAAATATAAAAACAAGGAGGGAGACAAAAACATAAGAGACTCTTAAGTACGGAGAACAGACAGAGGGTTGCTGGAGGGGTTGTGGGAGGGGGGATGAGCTAAATGGGTAAGGGGCATTGAGGAATCTACTCCTGAAATCATTGTCACACTGTATGCTAATTTATTTTAAAAAATAAATTAAAAAAATAATAAAAAAAAAAACCCTAATGCCTGGCAGCACCTCAGACTCCCTAAATCGGAATCTCTGGGGTGGGACCAAAGCATCGGGATTTTACAGGCTCCCGAGTGCTTCTCATGTGCCCAGGGGAAACACCACTGCCCGACTCTTCCAACCCGGAAGCAGGCAGGTGTCCTTTCTCGCCACTCGGTAAACACCTGTCCGTGCCTGAAGCAGACCTCCCACCGCTGCTGGATCCGGTCAGCTCCATTCTCCAGAAAAAGCCTCATTTTGCCCAAATAAAGGTGGCATTTTTTGGTCTAGAGTTAACAGTTAACATGGTAATCCGGCCACGGGAGAGAAGCCTTCATGATGTTGCCTATTCTGACTTCCAGGAACTGTCACATTCTGTTTGGGTTCCTTTTTCTCGCCGAGTGATGACAGGCGAGACTGTCTGCGGCACATAGGCTAGAAGTCTTAGAACAAGGTGTCAGCAGGGTCACACGGACCCAAAAGCTCTAGGGAAGAACCCTTGCCTCCCCCCAGCTTCTGAGGTTGCTGCGTCCAGACTCTCTGGCTCACAGCCGCACCCCCCCACCATTAGGGCCCCTTTTCTCTCTGTGGGGCTGTGTCTTCACGTGACCTTCTTGTAAGGACAGCCCTCGTTGGATTCAGGCCCCACCTCATCCAGCGTGACCTCATCTTAACTGACTGCATCTGTAAAGATCCTATTCTCTTTTTTTTTTTCCAACGTTCATTTATTTTGGGGACATTCAGAGCATGGGTGGGGGAGGGGCAAAGAGAGGGAGACACAGAATCCGAAGCAGGCTCCAGGCTCCGAGCTGTCAGCACAGAGCCCGACGCGGGGCTCGAACTCACAGACCATGAGATCATGACCTGAGCCGAAGTTGGCCGCTTAACCGACTGAGCCACCCAGGTGCCCCTTAAATGTTTTAAGACTGATGAAAAAGGCAAGGATTATGCTGGTGTTTTTTCAGGTTTTGTTCCAGTTTTTAGCCATATTGCTAGTTACAGGCCTGTTTAGAAAGAGCAAACATGTAATATTTAAAGTGTAATCAACTCATTTTTTTTCTCCTAATGAAGCTTGACAAACTCTCTCTCTCTCTCCCCCTCTCTCTCTCTCTCCCACACACACACACACAGTAAATGAACTCCAAACTCCTTTTATTGTTCAAATTTAACACTGTAACTATTCATCTAGGTGGGCCCAGGAAGCTCCGAGAGGAGCAGAGGCTGAAGGTCAGACTTTGCAGGACTTCCAGTGAGATAATCATTTAACACAATTCGCTTCCACTTGGCCAGCGACCTTCTTTTGCAAAATCTGAGGCAGGCCGGGTCTATTGTCAATATTGCTCTTCAGCCACACGCCCCAGGTGTATTTGCAAAATTAAACGGTGTTAGGCTTCGAGGAATGAAAGGCATTTATAAAACCCCAACAGGCCCCAGGCTTCCTGGGCTGACCTCTGGGTCTGGGTTTGGGAATTCACTGTTCCCACTCCCATTCCTTCCTGGCATTTGAGCTGTCGCCTTAGAGGTGTCGCAGCCCATATGTGCTTCCTTCTGTGAAATGAGGCCCGTGATTGTCGGCTATGGACCATCAGGGGAGCTGGAGGAGCAGCCCGGAGTGTTAACTTCTTCTCACCCCCAAGTCACACCAGCTCCACGCTCAGAAAGGCAGCCGGCAGATCAGGGATGGAAAGCGGACAGCAGCGAAGAATCAAAAACAGGGATGCGGGCTCCGGAGTTGGACTGCCTGAGTTCAAATCTCAGATGCATCTTGCAGAAGGAGGGTAACACCTAACTCCTCGAAGCCTAGTTGCTTATCTATAAAAGGAGGATGACAGCACCTACTTCGTAGGGTTGTGCAGAAGTAACGTGATAGTGAAAGTGCCCAGCACACAGTAAGCACTTAGCAAACGCCATCAGTGTCTTAGGAGCACGTGGGCCAAAATTAAGTAGAAACATTCCTTAAATACAGATTCTTCACTCTCGGCTCTACTTAGCGGTCTCTGCCGTCAGCTGTTTATTTCAGATCTGTGGCAAAGGAAAAGGGAGCCCTGTGGGCAGAACGGTAGCCGGGTCCCCAGAAAGACAGAACAGAAGTACGCGCCAGGTCTCGGAGGAAACCTCAGTGTGCCGCTCCCCCCTGGGGCGGCTTGGGGGTGATTTCTGTTCTGCCCACCACACGAGTTATCCAAGGTCAAAGTTAAGGAAGGACTCTGTGAAAGACCTGTAAATTATTAGATGTTTTCCAAGAAAGAACTTGGGAAATGGAAAAAATGAATGTATGGTCATTTCTTCCCACTGTTATGATGACAGGGAGACATCCCAAGGAGGGAAGGAGGCCAAGAGAAGGCCGTGGTGTTTATAGGGATGTCTTAAAATGGACCCCAGGATCAGCTTCCGGGGGGTGTGGCGAGGTAAAGAAAGTACAGTGCCCGGCGCGCCGCTCTCACCCTGAACCGGATTCTGTGGGGACGGCCTGTCGCTTGGGGCAAAGGGTGGAGGAGTGTTCAGGGGACTTGGGTGTTTTTGTTTTTGTTTTTCTTAGCTCCCTAGGGGGTTCAAAGGTTCTGCGAGGTCAAGAGCTGCTGCTGGAAAGGCTTCTCCAGAGCTGGAGGCTGGGGCTTAGGCTGTTCTGCCTGAGCCTGAGTGTCCAGAGCCCACCTGGGGGAAGGGAGTTTGGGAGAAGAGAGGAACAGAGGAGGGAAGAAGGGAAGAAGCCTGGTGGGAAGAAAGAAAGAAAGGATCCGAACCGGAAAGGCCTGCCAATGTTAACTGCTAAATTTGACCTTAGGAAAAGTTACAGTAATGTGTTGTGTCTAGTGCAGACACGGTGCTTGGAACCTTGACAAGTGAGACATTATGCAGTGGTGACATCATGCCAAGCCTGTGAGGCAGGCATCCCTGCCCCATTTACCAGAGGCAGAAAGGGAGGCCCAGAGAGGTGACAAGGTCTGCCTAAGGGCATCTGGCTGCTGGCTGGCTGAGCTGGGACGCCAGAGCGGGTGTCCCGATGCCAAGACCTGACAGGAGCACTGGCGAGAAGGCCCGGTTTGGATTTTTTTGGAATGTCGGCGACCACCCAGACGGCACTCAGGTCCGCAGGAATAAATAAGATGAGGCAGACAGATCAGTAAGTACAGAAAGCCAGGCCACTGGAGACCCGACCACCTGGGAATGCCTAAGTTGGATAAAATCCTCAGCACCTCCAGGCCTCCGAGATTCCCTTGCCCCTTGGCAGGAGGTGGGCGTGAACTTGTGCTGCTCCCGGCACAAGACCCGGGACTGTACAGGCTGGAGCCTCCCGAGGAGGTGCACGCGGCCAGAAGAAGTACACCTGTGCGACCGTCCTCAGGCGCTGAACCTCGCTGCTGAGACCTGCGCTTCCCAGCCAGCAGCGCAGCGGGAAAGCTGCCAGATAGGACTTGGAACCGAGAAGAAGAAAAGTAGGCGCCACGTGGGCTGGTGGGCGGGGCAGGGAGTGCGCCCCACGCGGGGCGGCGTCCGGGCCCTCGGTGCTTGCGTGCAGCCGGTGTGACCACATCGCAACCCAGGGCGCCGCAGCCCATCTCTCCACGGTCACCTCCGCCTGCCTCGCTGGGAGCACCCTGCGGCCAGGTGACCTACTTTCTATTTGTTACTTTATTATTTGTTAAGGGAACTCTTCCCAAAAGGCAGAAGAGTACAGAGAAGAATATAACTTGTGCCCACCACCAAGCTTTGGCAAAGCTAACATTCTTTTCCATATTTACTACAGATGTATTTTTTTAAGTTTATTTATTTATTTTGAGAGAGAGAGAGAGAGTACCAATGCAGTAGGGGCAGAGAGAGGGAGAGAGAGAATTTCCAGCAGGCTCCTGGCTGTCCCTGCCGAGCCAGACCAGGGGCTGGAACTCACAAACCTGGGAGGTCATGACCTGAGCTGAGATCACGGACAGAGCCACCCAGGCGCCCCTGGATGTATTTTTCAAAAACAAAACCTCACAAAAACCTTTGAAGCCTCCATGTACCCCTCTCTGGTTTCTTTCCCCTTCCTCTGATCCCAAGGGAAACCACTCTTCAGAATTTGATGTTGATTATTCACACTCGTGACTTTTTACCTTTTACCAAGTAGACATCTGGAAATAATCAGCAGTGTTTTCTCATACTTCAACGTAATCTTACTGAAATCAGACTTTAAACTTAAGGAAACTGATATAATATTAATAGATTATGATAACAAATTTTAAAGGAAATACAACCTAAATAGATAAATACTGTATGAAATATGGTTTTAAAATAAATGTTACTATAGATAAAATCAAACTGCTACTTGCTTTATTTTTTGCTAACACTAGGGATTCTCTATGTTCATGTGAATTCATTTATTTTGGTTCTGTATAGCACCTCATTGTATGACAATACTATAATTTATGTATCCCTTTAATGGACAGGCAATCTTTCCACTTTTTTCTTGATGTTCTAATTTGTTACTGTTGCAAACAATGGCAGAATGAGTATTCTTGCATCTGCGTGGGTTCCTCCAGGCTGGGAGTGATGGATCAGGGGACAGTACAGCCTTCACTTCTTTTCACCCTTTTTGCCTGTTCCTTGCTGCCCCGGGTATTTTCCCAGACAGGATAAGATCAGGAACTAAGGACTCTGGAATTCCTGGAACCGAGGCTGGGAGCCAGAAATACTACCCGCTCCAACAGAAACTGCAGGACAGAAGTACTTAATACATTGGAGTGTCCACTCGGAGCTAGGTAGGTTGTGTGTACAGGTCCTGTGGGGGGGGGGGGCCTCCAGCCCAGCTGATCTTGAGGAGCTGAGGAAGTCAAGCTGCTCAACTCAGATCGAAGCCTGCAGCCCCCCCAATCTGTGTTTTGGGGCCCAACCTAAAACAGCCGCCCTATTTTTTTAATGTTTATTTATTTTTGAGAAAGACAGAGACAGAGACAAAAAGAGCACGAATAGGGGAGGTGTAGAGAGGGAGGGAGACACAGAATCCGAAGCAGGCTCTAGGCTTTGAGCTGTCAGCACAGAGCCGGACGTGGGGCTCGAACCCATGAACCGCGAGATCATGACCTGAGCCGAAGTTGTACCCTTCACCGACTGAGCCACCCAGGTACTCCTTCAGCTGCCTTATTTTCATTTTTTCCCTTTTAAACATTTAACTTCATTTTCCCTGAATGTCAAAATAATATGTACTCTTGAATTTTAAAAATTTTAGAAAAATATTTTTACATTAATCATAAAATTTCACTCATCACACACGTTCGCTATTAACATTTTAGCCCATGTGTCTTGTTTTTTCTAAGTATTTTTTCCTTGCGTATGTATTCTGCTGTACTCTGATTTTTCACCTAATATAAGTTTCCATATTGTTAACACATTATAAACATAACTTTCATTTATTCAGATTGTTTTATCTTTTACATAGTGTTTTATTATCTACCTAGTCATTCGTTTATATTGGATACTCAGGTTATTCCTAATTTCTGTTTTCACGATTAAAACACAGTGGGCATCTTCGAAGATGAATATTTGATGGACTTTTAGATCCTTAAGATTCTAAGAAGCTTAGAAATCTAATTCTCAGAAGGCCAAAGGGCATTTTTTTTAAGCTTTTGATAGATATTACAGAACTGTTCTAGAAAGACAACTGTATTACAGGCCCACTGACAAGGTGTTCAGAATCCCCAGCTGGCCTACCTATACCCAGTCAGTTCATTGTGAGCTCTCCTTACACCGGGCTCAGATGTGGAAGGAAAGGGAAGCTTTAAATGCTGGCACGTTTGGTGGAAAAGAGTGTTTGGCATCCTCCCAAGCGGTGTGTATTAAGCTGCTTCCTTCCATGAGAACCGACAAGACAGCAAAATGGATGAATCATACTGTGGGAAAGTTATACTTCAGAACTAGGTCTCTTATATAGCAGACAGTTGAAAGAGCCCACCGGGACAGTAGGAGATGCACTATTTACATTTCCTTGTAGTTTGAAAGCAACAACAACAATAAAAAAGACTCTGGCTAACTTAAGCAAAACAAAAAAGAATTTATTGGAAGGATACCTAGGCCAAAGGGCTGTGTGTGTACTGTTGGGCAGGTTGTGCACTGTACAACTCAGGCCATCAGGAATCACCTGTATGATTGGCACTTCCTAGAGTTGTACAGTGCACTGCCTACACAACCGTATGCAGCAGCCCTGCTGGAACAACTCATAAAACAGGATTGCTCAAACTATCTGTGCTGCAGGGACTGGGTTTATTATTGTTGTTGTGATTACTAAAATCCATTGTAGAGCAATACTTGGGTAAATTTAATTAATTTGAATTACTAGAAAAATGAAATGCCACTCGATGTCTCCACACTGCTAATTACAAAAGTTCCTAAGTGCTGAGTTTCTGAATTTGCCTCACTGTAGACGGGTCATACGTAGTTTGGGAAACAGAACTGGTCCACAAAGCAGTGCATGAGTACATTTGAGGAGTCCTGATGCGGATTATCCGAATGCTGAAGAGTGGGCATGGAATGAGGAGTCCAGGACAAACAGACCGACGAGGTCCATCGCCCGTCCGTCTCCCACGTGGTTTTCTCTCCTCCTGCCGGTACTATGAACCCTCGCTGCAGAATGGCTTTCTGCAGGTGGCAGAATGCATCCCGACTAACAGCTCTTTCATTTCATGGCTTACAGCCTCAGCCCCCAGAGAAAGAATTATTGGTCCCAAATCCAAAAATTCCAAAGAAGGGGCTTCACGGCCTAGCTAGGGTCTGGGGCGCACTCCTATGGCTAGGCGGTGTGTCACTCGTGGCCAAGGGGTAGGCCACGTAAGAAAACACAAGCTCCTTTGGGAACCACGCGAACGGTGCAGGGAGCAGTCGGGTACGGTGTTATGCAAAATAATGAATGTGCCAGGTAGATAAAACAGTACACATTTCAGTTATTAGGTCTATGTTTTCCTTTATCTATATTCTAGTGTATTCTTCTGAAATATATTCCCTTCCCAAATGAACGAATGAATGTAGGAAAAACTACAGATTTCGGCATCCTCACAGAAACTCAGAAGACACATTAGCATATTAAAGGTTCTGAGAAGGCCTGCAAGAAAGAAACCTGTTTAACTGTGTTTAATCCAGTGTTTCCTGAGCTCATTTGACCACTCAAACCATTTTTAATGTAACATCCAGGAACATCCATAGCTTAGTGTTTCAAGAACACGTTTTGGGAAAGCTCTCCTAGGTGATGGGATGTTCCCCAGCAAGATGTGACTCAACTCCTTATCTATAAAAAGAAATCAGGGGCGCCTGGGTGGCTCAGTTGGTTGAGCCTCTGACACTTGATTTCAGCTCAAGTCATGGTCTCTTAGTTCCTGAATTTGAGCCCCAAGTCAGGCTCTGCACTGGCAGCATGGAGCCTGCTTGGGATTCTCTCTCTCCCTCTCTCTCTGCCCCTTCCCCGCTCTTTCTCGGTCTCTCAAAATAAAGAAATAAACATTAAAAAACAAAACAAAATTTTTAAACAAAGCAGAGAGCTGGGTATTTACAGAAACTGGTAAATTATTCACAAAGAGGCATTTTATAACCTAAGTTAAACACCATCAAAGAGACCCGTTTCTAGGCTCAGAGTTTCATACGCTCAACCTTATTAACATGGGGTATATCTCCGAAACTCCAGGCCTTCCCTCTTCGGAACATCCCTTTCCCAGGGCACTCTCCCAGGTGGCTGAGAACCCTTTTCATGTGACGTCTGGTACCCTGCCACCTTCGAGGTAAGGCGTATCTTTATGCCATTATGTGGTTGGCCATTGTGGTTTGCAAAACCAACTTAATAGCATGGGGTATCTGTTCTTCCCCGTTTGCTTGTGTAATAAAAGGCCACACTGGGATGAGCAACACACTTGAGAGCCGCGTTAACAACACCCCACATCTGGGGAAGCTAGGAGGTGGGGCCCATATGAATAAGTGTAATGAAGGCCTTCTCCTGTTTAAGGAGAGATTAGAATCTTATCCCGGATCATCCAGCTGGGTTACAGACACTACTAAAGGGCAGAGTAAGCCGCCCGGGCAATCAGGATCAGAGGACAGAATATATGTTGGCCACCAAGTCTGGAAACACAGGTGAATGTATGATCAATGGTTGATGTTATACTATAATGATATTGATTGACATTATAGTATAATCCATGATAAAACGGTATCTATGTTTCCAGACTTTGTGGCCAAGTAGCCACAGCCAGTATTTATATCAAGCAGTGACCAAATGTCAGAAGGCACCCTTCTAAATGCCCTGTGAAATGGGTACTCTTAGGCATTCCCCAGGGAGTAGGTGAGGCAACGAGGCGCACAGAGAGGCAGTATCTGTTCCATGGGTGCGCAGTGGGGCTGAGTGTCGAGCCCAGGAAGCCTCACTCTAGAGTGCAAACCCGTACCCACCATGCTGCAGCTGCCCCCCTCCCCCACGGCCCCTTGGGCTTTGCTGAATAGTCATCAATTATCGGGAACAATCACTAATCACTGTAACTAATAACTGTATTGTTCTTTGCTTTGGTCCTCATCACAAGCCATTATGGCAACCCAGGCAGAAATTGGTAGTTCTACTTATAGATGAGGAAGCTGAGCCTTTACCAGGATCCCTACCTACCAAGTGGCAGAACCGTGTCCTTTGACTTCAAGAGTCTCACAGGTTTAACTCATTTCCTGCATCAGGTCCCGTGGTAGCCAACATCCAAGATGGCCGCCCGTGATCCCTGTCTCTTATGTTGCCCTCTCCCACACCGAAGGAGACTCGCTTGTGTAACCATGAGGATACTGCGGAAACGATGATGACTTCTGAAGCTAAGCCTTAAAAGATGTTGGAGCTTCTGCTTCGATCTCTCTGACCACTCACTCCGGAGGAGGCTGGCTGCTGCGTCGTGAGGAAGATCCAGCAGCCGCAGGGAGGCGCCCCAGCAGGGAAGTGGAGCCTCCTGCCTGCCCCAGGCTGAACTGCCAGCCATGTGAGTGAGCCCCCCCAGGGAAGTGGGTCCCCCAGCTGCAGCCACCTGAGTGCAGCCCCAGCCGACACCTTCACTGAAGTTTCACGAGAGACCCCATGATGGTTAATTTTAGTGTCAATCTGCCTAGCCTTGGGGTGCCCAGATTAAGCATTATTTCTAGGCGTGTCTATGAGAGTGTTTCTGGATGGGATTAGCATTTGGATTTGGTGGGTTCAGTAAAATTGACTGCTCTTCTCAGTGTGGGCGGGCATCGTCCAATCCATCAAGGGCCTGAGAAGGACAAAAGGTAGAGGAAGGAGGAGTTTATCGCTTTTTTCCCCCTGCCTCACTGCTTGAGCCGGGACATCTCATCTCACTGAAAATGTCTTCCCTTACTCTCCACCTGCCCAATCCGACCCCTTGCGCAAGGCCCATCTCAAATGCCTCTAACACTGTGCCCCGGACCACCCGCAGCAGGAGAAGCTGCAGGTATCTCAGCAGTGGTGGGTTGGTAAATGTTTAACAACCAGTGTCTGGGGAGAGAAGTTCCAAGCAAAGGTCCAGATTTGCAGTCTTTCTTGAGTTCTGTGGTTTTGATGCTTCTCCTATAGCCGATTTAAAGCTCCCAACATGGCACCCCTGAGTGCAGAGTTGGGAAGAGATGGACGCAGTTAGTCTACTCAGCCAGTGCCGGCTGGCCCCAGGGCACCCCTGCATTTTGGACACCTCACCTTCCCTGACTGTCCTCTTGGTCATTTTGAAGTGTCCTGGGGCCTGATTGCCTCCCCCATCGCCAGCACCTCCCCCTCAGCCCAGGCCTTCATCATCTCCTGCCTGGACCACTGGGACAGCCTCCTCTCTGTCCTCTACCTGCAGACCCTTCTCTCTGCCGTCTCTCCCACCTCCCACCACTGAGTGCGCATTTGTGTATGTCACCCACGCTGCCCATTCTCACAGTCCTTCAAACCCATGGTTTTCAATGGAAAGGTCAAAGTTGTTGGATATACAAGCTCTCTATGACCTGACCTCTGTCTACCTCTCCGTCACCACACACATACCCACGCACACACACGCGCCCGTGCACACACACGCACGCACACGCACATACACGCGCACATGCGAGCACACACGCGTACACATGCACGCACACACACAGCACTTCCCTGATGAACCATGGTGCTCTTCCTGCCCCCAATATTCCTGCAGCCTAAAATGCCTTCTCCCCAATCGCAAATCCCATTCCCCGCTCTGGGCTCATCCTCTTCCCCCAGCCCCTGCGTCACCACATTCCCATAGCGTTTTATGGAGAAATCATGGGGGGGAGGAGGACCTACCATGGGAAATCACAGCCCAATTCTGTAGACCTCTGCCTTTCACCCCCCTCTCAAAACTACAGGCTCCTGGAGGGCAGGGCCCTAGAGCAAGTCTCCTATCCTTTGGCGCCTGGCACAGTGCCCTGGCCTGATGGGAAAGCCTCTCTGGTCTGCAACAGGGGGCTCCAGGAGGTCAATGAGGTGAAGCAGTGGGAATGGGCAGAGCCAAAGGCCTCTCCCACCAAAGCCTAGGAAGGCTCCCAGCAGACAGAGGTACAGGTTTCTGACGCCAGGGGTCACAGAGGGAGGAGACTAAGAACGCTCTGTAGTGGCTGAGGCTCCCCAGATGCCATCGATATTTTCTCTCTCTCTCTCCCCCTGGGTGGACTGAAGGCCCCACTCTTCCTACTTAAAACCCCATCTCCTAGGCTCTGTGTCTTTTCTGTTGCATTTAATTGAGTAATTATGGGCTTCCAGCAACCACTTGACCACACGCTAAAGGCTCTCGTCCATGCCTGAACCCCAGGGTGGAGGGCAGCCACCACCCTTCCCCTCCAAAACATTCAAACTTAGGTCATGGATCATATGGACAATGTCTGGGGTTTCAGGTAGTTTAGTTTAAATAATTGCAAAGAAACACCCTTGACATGTCAGCTCTGCTCCAATTCCTAAGAGACCAGTCTCTTCACTCGAGCTGGTTTTCCATTGGAAAAAGGAGGTTAGTGACTAGATGATCCCTAATATCTCTGACCCTGTGATTCTAAGGCAGTTCCCCCTCTCAGTGCCTTAATTTTCTTATCTGTAAAATGGGAATAATAATATCTACCCATCTCAGAAGGCCATTGAAGAACAAATGAGATAATAGATATAAAAATACCATTGTAGCTATAACTATTAGTTACTATTTGTGAAATTTAATTATTGTGCTAAAAGTCCTTTTTTTTTTTTAGGTTTATTTATTTCTCTTGAGAAAGAGAAAGCAAGTGCCAGCAGGGAAGGGGGCAGAGAGAGAGGAGAGAGAATCCCAAGCAGGCCCGAGATGTCAGCACAGAGCCCAATGGGGGGCTCGAATTCTCAAACTGTGAGATCGTGACTGAAATGAAGAGTCAGACACTCAACCGACTGAGCCACCCAGGCACCCCTGTGCTAAAAGTCCTCTATAAACATTCCTGGGTGGTTTAACTAAATTTTAACATGATCATAGTCATCATGGAAACGTTAATTTAGGAGAAACACAAGAATACATTAAAGTCCCCTAAGTGGGGACTCTTGGCACCGCTGGGCAAACACAGAGGTGAGACACCTCCTGGGTGAGCTATGGCAGACACTGTCCACCAAACCTGTTTCGTTATTGCATTTTTATTCCCCCAAATCTACACAAAGCGCTGGCCATTAGAATCCAGGCATGCCTATTTATTCTAAGCCTTGTCCCGAATGTTCAGCCAGCCTTTAACCAGAGCTGCTGAACAGAATCAGAGTAACTCATGCCTGTTTGGCTTTTCCAGGTAGAGCATAACTAGGTCACTCTAGTATTCCAGAACACCCTCTTTCCATCCTGATCATCATTATTAGTGCTGCTGATATGATTCAGCCCTTTGGAAGCAAGGTCAAGGTTCAGAAGTAAGCCAGGTCCGACTTTGATCTTCAAGATCATGGCCACACTCTGCCCGGCAGCATGCCCTTCCTCCCCAGGTCCCCAAGCACAATAAAAGTCTAATTGGCAAATCTTTAGAGTGTCCTGGAGAATTAGTACTCCCGGAGTGGTTGAAGCCAGGACAACATGAGTGACACCATGTCACTCCACAGCCTTTGACTGAAAAATTCGTGCTGACTACTATTCCAAGCTGCCAACCAAAGAATGACACTCTTATTAACAAATAGCCACTGACCCCAGCCTTCCTGGAGTATTCCTTCCTTTTTAAAAAATATTTATTTATTTATTTATTTATTTATTTGCTTGTTTGTTTGTTTGTCTTTGAGAGAGATCGAGAGAGCATACGCAGGGTATGAGAGGGAGAGAATTCCAAGCCAACACCACACTGTCAGCCCAGGGCTCAAACCCACCAACCAAGAGATCATGACTTGAGCCGAAATCAAGATTAGGCCACTTAGCCGGCTGAGCCACCCAGGCAGCCCTGGGGTATCCCTTCTTGTGTGACCCTGGCCACCCAGGCCCTTCCGTTGAAATCCCCCACCACTACACACATGATATCGGGCGTATAGTTTCTGTTACGGTCATTCCAACTGACATTCAGAATAAAAAGTTGAATTCTAAGCAACTCACTTTTTTTTTTTATCAACGTACAGTTGCTTGATCATCAAAGGTTGACAGGAACAGACGGCCAGATGACCTACCTACAGGTGACTGTCTTACCTTGCAACAGTGTAAGAACCCCTGCTGGTGGAAGACACCGAGTACAAAACAATGACGCTTCTCTCACCACCCCAGCAGCAAGAGTTAGAGGAGGCCCCCTGTCCACAGACTAGCAAATCGGAAACATCCTCTTGGTATAAGGAAGTCAGCCCGTTAGAAAATAAGCAGGACAGGGGCACCTGGCTGGCTCAGTCAGTAGAGTGTCCAACTCTTGACTTCAGCTCAGGTCATGATCTCATGGTTCATGAGATCAAGGCCCACATCAGGCTCCGTGCTGACAGCACAGAGCCCGCTTGGGATTCTTGCTCTCTCTCTCAAAATAAAAAAATAAACTTATTTTTTAAAAAAGGCACAACAGCAAAGCCCAATGGTGCTTCTATGAAGGTACTAAATATCATTATTAATAACGAAATATTATTGTAAAAGCTTTAATATTTGTAAATCGATTTATAAATTTTTAATAAAGTGCTATTCTTACAATTGACATTCTGCTAATCCAGCCACACAGATTGGTGAAGTGTTGAATTGTTTCCTTATCTGTTGGTAAAGAGTCACTGAACCAAGCTTCCCTGTGGTATGTCTTCACGTGTCACCCTGGCCACCCACGCTCTTCCTTTGGACACCCCCTGAAACACACACCTGTCCAAGCAAGATCCAGCAATCAAAGAGTGAACACCAGGCCAACAGGGGGTCCCCCCACCCCCAGGATTTGTGCTAGGCCAGTGCTATGGCCAATGTCCATTCGGATGGGTGGGTGAACCTGCAACACCTGTTGTTAAATATTTTAATACCTCCTCTACCTAACTGCACTGAGATGTTCAGGATGGAATAGCCTTCAGGCTTTCTACGCTCTGCACCTCACACTCTGTTCTCTGGATCTGGGGCGGCCCCAGTGTGGGAACACAAGTCAGGTGGCTCCAGAAAGCCATGGGGCAAATGCTGAGTGCCTGGCCAGGCCCTTCTTTAACTGTGAGGGAGGGGTGGGAAATGTCCTCAGTGACTAGCACTTAACAGTGGCCTTCCCCCTCAGCTGTGCCCCAAAGCCCCGGGTTGGGTGCCTCTTAAAAACCAGAAATAATAACACATAACAGCCACATGGGCAAGTCCCCAACCTGCCATCTGCATCCATTTCCCTCTGTTCAGTCCAATGGAGGGAGATAATAACCTATCTTAGGCTTAATTAACATCTGGGCCCTGCTGCTGGGTGATTCCCAAACCCACGTCTCTCTGTAATTGCAAACCTTTATTTATTTGGGCACTTTGATGACAGCCACATACTGGGAGCTATGGCCCCAACCCCACCCACAACCTCTTACTTGCCGGCTTCCCACCTCCCCTCCCCATCCCCACCAGCCCCTCTGTTGCCTGTCTACCCCCCAGCCCCCTAATATCCCTTGCCCCTAATCCCTCTGTCCTGTGGCATTCTGTGCTTATAGCACACTCAGAACCCGGAGACCTGACTGCAGTCCCAGATCTGCCCGGTACTTCCCCCACCACCAGGAGATACCTGCGCTTGGAGAGCCCGGCACTGTGCCTTGCACACAGTAGGTACTAAACACTTGTCAGCTGTCTTCCTTTCTACTCCGCTCTACTCTTTCACCCCCAGATCTCTCGTCTGAAAATGGAGTTACTGATGCTTCCCTGCCCGCCTCCCTGAGTCGGTATGAGCATCGGGAGAGAAAGTGGCTGAGAACATCCTCTATAAGTTACAGAAGTACCCCCGACACAGAAGGGCAGTGGAGAGGGTCGGATCACGGCCAGGCATGCCTTCCACGGGGACAGTCCGTGGTGGAGCCGCCCCGGGCCAGGGTCTGGCCTGCCACAGTGCAGATGCTGAGGAAATACTGGGTCTCCCTCCTCAAGAAGTTAGGGGGAAACAGCCATCCTGGAAGGAACCAGAGAAGGGCCGAGCAGGCTCAGCCACCACGTGGCCAGAAGCTGCCTCAGCCCACACTCCCAACTCGCCTGAGACCCAACCCAAGCCTGCCCTTCAGGTCCCTCCAAGAGGGCGGCAATGAAAATTCCTCACACTTGTATCACGCTTTCCCATAAACAGTGGCTTATAGGCACAATGTTCTTCGAACTGCACACCACCACAAGGCAGCAGATCCCTATTTACAACGAGGGCACTGGACCTCAGAGAACTGAACTTCTCTGTGCAGCGTCACACAGAGAGCCTCACAGAATGGGGCACAAGCCCAGGAACAGGGTGCCAACCCCACAGTGGGGTGCGAACTCAGGCCCCTGAGTTGGAATCTTGTGCTCCCTCATGGTGGTTGCCTCCAGAAAAGACACAACTTATTACCTTTGTTTTCCTCTTCCTTTGCTTCTTCCTTCTTTCTTTTCTTCCTTTCTTCCCCTTGATAATAGCACATTTATTTTAACTATTCCCAGGTTTATCCCTAAATTTATCAAAGAATAAAAACTAAGAAAGTATTGCCATATTCTGTTAACACCTGTAACAGTAAATTTCTAGTAAAAACACAGTAAAAATCCTATTAGGTACCAGAAGCCTTTTTTAAAATACCATTTTGAGGGGCGCCCAGGTGGCTCAGTTGGTTAAGCCTCCAATTTCCGCTCAGGTCATGATCTCCTCATGGTTCGTGAGTTCGAGCCCCATGTCGGGCTCTGTGCTGACAGCTCAGACCCTGGAACCTGCTTCAAATTCTGTGTCTCCCTCTCTCTCTCTCCCTTCCCTGCTCCCACTCTCTGTCTTTCTCTCTCTCTATCTCTCTCTCAAAAATAAACATTTAAAAAAAGAACTTTAAATACCATTTTGAATTAAAATATTTCTAAACTGCATTTTACAGTTCTTTATTTTAAAATTAGATTAGGGTATTGTAAATGTAACATGCTAATAAGCAAAATGGACAATCCCACCAGTATAGTATAGTACAAACTATAAAGTAAAAGTTCCCCGGCCCTGCCCACCCTCTGAGCCAGTGGGCAGACATGGCTGGCTGGTACCCGTTTCTGACAGGAGACAGTGGGACCTCTATCAGACATCTCTGGCTGGGGCTCAGAATTCATCTCGGCCCTTCCCAGGACACACAGCAATCATTCACACATCTGTCCAGGTCCCTTCTCACCTGGAAAGCAGAGGTATCCTTCTCCCTGGTATCTGGGCTGAACCAGCTCCTCCTGGTGAGAGGAGCTGGACCCTCAGTGGGAGAGAAGAACACATATGTCCCCACTCAGGTGGCTGGAAGCAAGCGGAGGAGAAGCCTCCTGGCAGGGCTTCTGATCTGCCCCGCACACTGGGGAAGACGGAGCCGACCAGCTCTCTGCAGCCTCACAGGGCAGTGTGACAGATTCCAGGGGGACAAATCTTAGAACTTTTCAAGAACCAGAGCTGCCCCTCCAGCTGGGCTGTCTCTGGAAAAAGAGAGATCCTAAATTTGCAGACTCCCAAGGAAGGAGGCAGCCCACTTCAAACATTCCACTTAGTCTTGAGCGAATGTTTGCAGCATCTGTTTCTGAAAAGTTAGTTGAACTCTGGGCCCTGAGCTATTCAGGGCGGCCCGTAGGACCAGGTGCCAACTGAATGAGGCATCCCTTCACAAAGTCTTATAAATGACGATTCCCCCTGATCCTCCCAAGGTCTTACCACAAATAAACCTGGGTTCATGGTCATAAGATGAAGAATCTGTTGCAGAGACCATATACACCTCTTGCCCAAGCCTATTCCCTCTGAGTACACCGCTAGCCTGCACTGCCCAGCGGCTCTTGCGGTTACATGGAGCTGTGAACTGAGTTGTGGCCAACAGAACATGATCAGAAGTTGTGTGTGTCACTTCTAGGCCGACCCATTAAAATCTCCAAAAGATCATGCACACTCTTTCTCTGTCCAATGGAGGATATTGTCCGGTAGAAGCAGAAGACCCAGAGAGAATTCTGAGGCACTGGGGTAGGGGTCAACAAACCTTTTCTGTAATGGGCCAGAGACTAAATATTTTAGCCTATGCGGTCTTTGTTGCAACTATTCACCTGTGTTGTTGTAATACAAAGCCGCCATAGACAATATGTAAATGAATGAGTGACATTGTATTCCAATAAAACTTCATACACAAAAACAGCCAGCAGGTCCACGTAGCCCACAACTCCTGCTCTAGAAAATGGTGGAGCCACAATACAGACAGAGCCTGGGCCCCTGAATGACTGTATAACAGCCAAGACTATTCATTCAGAACATTGCACGCAATAAACTCTTACTACATGAAGACAGTGAGAGTATGGGATCTGTTAAAGCAACTAGCATTCTTTACCTTATTTAATTATAGCCACCATATTCTATTACTTCTGAGTGCCAAGTTTATGGATCAGGAAATGGACCAATGAGAAAGAAAACCCAAATATTCTTCTGAATGGCCTTTGAAGTATAGAACTAGGGGCGCCTGGGTGGCTCAGTGGGTTGAGTGTCTGTCTCTTGATTTCAGCTCAAGTCATGATCCCAGGATAATGGGATCGAGCCCCATGTCAGGCTGTGCTGAGCATGGAGCCTGCTTGAAATTCGCCTTCTCTCTCTCTCTGCCCCTCTCCGCTCTCCCCATGTGTTTCCTCTCTCTCTCTCTCTCTCTCTCTCTCCCTCCCTCTAAAATAAAAATTAAAAAAAAATAGAAGTACAGAGTTGGAGAGAGGTTGCAAGTAGGAGATTTTTAAGCACATCCCCCAACCACCTCCCCCCTCCGAAAAAAAGTTCTAATAAACAATGCTTCTTCTAGAACCTAGATCAGGCAAGGTTTTATGACTCAGTCAGTGCCTTTGAGGAGACCCCTTGGGTGGGTGAAGAGGACAACCATCTCTTTTGTGAAGCCCTCTATGACAACCTCCCTCCCTTGGATGGATTGGGATGGGTTGGCGGCCCCTCCTGTGTGCCCCCTGTGTTTACTGTACACATAAACTGTACAGTTTTGTGAAGGATAGATGTCACATGTTTTGGTCTTTTCCACTGGATTATAAGCTCCCTGAGGGCAAGAACTGCTGCTTGTTTCAGTCCTTACTTCCTTCTTGTTTCCCTCCCCCATCGCCCCCCACACTCCCCCACCTCACCCACAACAACCAGCACAGTGCTTGGCACACAGTAGGTGCATTCTAAATGCACACAGTAGATACATTATAGAAGTTTCTTCAGTGAGGGGGAGAACAGGAATGAACGAATGAAGACACGTGAAGGTTAAGGTCAAAATTACCTAGGTAATAGGTTGGGAAACTATGTCATTTATCATCCAAACTAGGACACCTTGAAAGTGAAAGGTGGCTCTGCTCTAATTATGTGGTGACCTCAGGCATAACTGGGACCATCCTGAGCAAACCGGAGTTGACGGCCATCCCAGCAGTAGGCTTCTCTGGATCATGGTCTCCAGCAATACAGAGTATTCTTAAAGGAAATCGGTGATTTCTGCTGGGTTAAGGGCGTTTTAGGATTAAAAACAAACAAAAAGGAAAACTCAGAGTACAATGGAAAGGAAAGGGTGATGTGATTGGAAGTTTTTCTTGGCAGAAATCTGGGTGGATCAGCATAGCTCTCGCGTTGCGTTCTGAGTTTTCACTGATCATTTCACACTAATGCCAACCACAACAACTTGAGTTTACAGTACAGCTCATATTCACCCTTGAGCACAGTCCCAGGCATACCCACGGGAACACACACACACACACACACACACACACACACATGCACACACACCCCCCACAGTTCCATCAGGACAAGAGGATCCCAAGTATTCCTGTGTGTACTCTAGCTATATAGAGTGTGTTCAGTAGAAACCTAGAATCTCTACATTTCTACCAAACAGTCTAAAGAACTACTTGAAGAGGACTGTGTCCACTTCAGAAACATCTATCTCAGAGGTGAATTAAATTATGATTGCAACTATTTGTGGAAAGTTTGGGGGAAAGGGCGGGTGGGTGTGTGCGCGCACACACGTGCACATGGGCCTGAATATAAAGCACTAATCTCGGTAGAAATACTGATCTAGGCTGATAATCGCATGCTGACAAAATGAATCCCATTACAAAGAACAAATACTAACCCCGCCAGAGAACACAAGCGGCTGCCATGCCCTCCTGCCACACCTGCTGGAAGAGATTGGGTCGGAGGCAGAGGCACATAGTACAGGGGGATATCTAGAGCTTCAGACGGAAAGTTAGTCCATAATCTTTCCACATAAAGCATGCCATTTAGACACCCACCTACTGTTTCCTATTCTTAATAGATTACTTCTCGTTTTTGCCTGTTTTCCCTCCTTGGGTCCTGGAATGTGCTTCATGGAAAATGTTCCTGCCCATGACACATTCACACGATGGGGGAGCCCCACTGAGCCTCGTTCGTCCCAACTGTGTTATTTCAATCTGAATATTCCGACAGCGGCCACTCCTTTCCTGTACTACCCTTGACACAGCACTGCTCATCCAAGTTTTAGATTTTAAGCCTCAAAAGAATCAGAGAGAATATTTAAATAGTACTACCTCCATTTCGCAGAAAGAACTGGCCCCCAAAGGAGGCTCGCACAAGGTCCGAGAGTGACCCGACAGGAAAACCAGGGCTGGAACTGGATCTCAAGCCAGTTTTCTTTAAGTCATACCTTACAGCCTTGTCCACAGGAACACTGCCTGCCATCCACCCTAGCCACCCAGTCCCACATCCATCAGTGAACACTGGACATTTGCTAAGACCTGGGTCAAAGGAATGGAATGGGGAAGATAACAGTGTAAGACTAAAACCCCTTTTGACTTCAGCAGTGTGAACATGTCCAAACATGTCTGAGCAGCCACGGACTCTGGGAGCTTTCCTGTAGATATGAGGGGAAGGGCCCCCCACACCTTGGCGCGTCTACGCATTTCTTTTGGTTTGGTCTCAGCACAACCAGGAACACCTAATGTTGTGGTGCTCTTTAAAGAGATGTGCTCCTCTACGGAAACCAGGCGGTGAACAGTTTTCCCTGGGAATCAGGGGCACTAGGGACAGGCAGGCAAGCAAAGGCTAAGACAAGTTTCTCTGCAGAGGTGTCTGGGTGACTCGGTGGGTTAAGTGGCCGACTCTTGATCTCGGATCAGGTCATGATCTTGCGGTTCACGAGTTCGAGCCCCACATTGGATTCCACGCTGACAATGCAGAGTCTGCTTAGGATTCTTTCTCAGCCCCTCTCTGTCTGCTCCTCCCTCGCTTGTGCACTCTCTCTGTCTGTCTCTCAAAAATAAATATTTAAAAAAAAAAAAGACAAGTTTCCCTGCAGAGGAGGCCGAGGGGAGGACAGACAGCAGTCATAAATAAGGAACCGCTGATGGTTTTGTAGATCTGTAGCTGGTACCTGGGAATCATTTGCAAGCCCTGAACTGGAACACAGAACTGAGAGTGTGCTGATGCAGGACCCTGTGGCCCTACCCACCCTCCCTCCTTGAACTCACATGACCTTGGAAATATCACTTTCTCTTTCTCTGTGTAAGGGTTCAGCTGCGAGAGTGGAACCTTCAGGAATAGAGCTTATGGCGTCATGAGGACATCTGTACCATGAGGAGAGGTACTCCCAGCACCAAAATATTTCTTCCCACCTCCTCCCATCATGGTGCCCCAAATACCCTTATTATTCGACGTTTTACATCTCAAAGGCTTTAAATATTCAAGAGTCCCATATTAAAATGTCAGTTCCCCAAGAAGGCCATTTAGGTAAGAGACACCCACTTTAGGCTGAGGAACAATAGTCTGAGGAGGCAAAATTGCAAACCTTACCACTTGCAGAGAGGAAGGGAACCCTGCACTTCACGCACATATAATTGGCCCATGGTACCAAGGAAGGGGGGGGTCCCCATATTTCTATTGAGAGTTCCTGAAAGAGGGCGGTATGGTGTCTAGGAAGGAGATTGGGGGAAAGTAGAAGCCTGAGTTCTAATCCTGGTTCTACTATAAGCTCCCTGTGACATGTGGAGAAGTCCCTTCCCTTTTCTGGGCCTCAGTCTCCTCATCTGCAAAAGGAAGGGACTGAGCTGGAGGAGTAGTAATGTTCTGTCTGGCTCTCAGACTCCTGGGGCTAGGGAGGGGAGGAGACCTTGGAGTGAGCCGGTGATCCCTTGAGTGGATTGTTGGCCAGTCCTGAAACAGAGGAAAGGGAGAATCCCCGAAAGGCAGCTAAGAAGAAATTCTCCTAGGAGACGGATCTGGAATTGGGGTGGGTCCCGGAGCAGGAAGGAGCCTGCCATAAGGGGAGGTGGGGAAGCGCACCCCAAGTTATCAACTCCCTCTTATTCCCAGTCTTGCTGCAAGTGGGTCCTGGTCTCCATTGTTAGAAGAGCAAACACTCTGATACCAGGTGCCCTGGTGGCCTCTGAACAGATGCCTCCGCTCTGGCAGGTTTCTCTTGACAGTGGCTGGGTTGCTTCCAAACGAACTTATCTCAACCCAAAAGACACAAGGAAAAGAGTAGCGGACTTGGATTCAGGAGACCTGAATTCTGACCCCATCGTGCTGAGTGATCCATTTCAGGCAAGTCCTTTTATGATCCCTCACCTGGCCCTACCAGCCTTAGTTAGATTCAATGTCAGTCCCCATTTTAGGACCCACTGTTGCCTCCAAGTTTTGAGGTAGTGAAAGGGCTGTCTAAAAAGCAACTTCTGCTCTGGGTTAGCCAAGAAGACATCTAAGTTAAACTCCAGTGGGGGGTCTAGGCCACAGTGTATCCTAAAGATGAGCCCTGTTTCCCAAAGCTCCGGGTCAGAGATTTCTTCTCTTCTGCCCCACTAGGGAATGGAGGAAGGCAGAAACACACTTGACTTTAACCTTTGCTCCTTCTTCAATTCAGGATATTAATGCTGAGGGTCTTGTATTATATGATGGAACCCATCCATTTTACTCATGAGGATCCTGAGGCTAGTGGGGGGAAGAGACTAGATTAGGTCAATGAGAAGGGATTCCAAGTCACTTCAAGGCCCGGATCAAAGAATCTTTCTGTAGGCTTTCTGCCACACCCCATTATTTGACCCTTCATTGGGCTCAAATTAGAGGGTTGGGGCCATAACCTTGGGGCTGAGATGAGCAGGAAAGGGACTCCAGTGCCATCCAGAGCCAATTCCAAATAAACTATCCTTCTCCAAACCAGAACCACCCCTCCCCAGGAAGATCGGGGAAGTTCTAAAGAAAATCTTGGGTCAGTTGAACCCCAATCTTCCCTCCCTATAAACATATGTCCTTAAAAGCTTGACTCCTCCATCCGAGTAATACCTTGAGCTTTATCGGCCTGAAGGCTTAAGTAGCCTAGCCTGAAGTAGAGTCACTCCTGAGTACTAACTAGGTGCAAGGCTCTGTGCTAAGTTTGGTGAACCAGAGATGCCTAAAAACACATACTTGTCCTTGCAGTATTCAGCCAACCAGGAAGGATACAGATGATTAATAATCATGACGCAATGGGAAGAGCTCCCCCACCCTCAAACCAGACCTGCTCTCCTAGGGTGAGATCTTGCCAGACCAGATCTCAGGATAGAAGCAAGAGGAGACCGGGTTCCTCTGGGGGCCACCACCCCACCCACCAGGAGCATTCTTGCCAGGAAGACATCACCCGCCCTCTCCTCCTCCAGCATCATGCAACTAGTAGACACTCATTCACACTTGGTGGCAGAAGCTGGCATGTTGATGAATGGCATGACAAATATTTGTCATCAAGCATCTACCATGGATGATATGTAGAGGTACAAAAGAAAAGGGGAAATCAAGGAAAAATTCAGCGGCCAGTTTCTGCCATCCCAATGCTAAAAATCTGGTTATAAGCCACAAAAACTGGAGGAACGTGAAAAGAACATGGGTTTCAGAGTCTGCACCCCTGGGTCTTGATCCTTCCTGTGTAACCTTGGGCAAGACCTCACCCTTCGATGGTTCAGTCTGTTCATCTGTAAGTGGGGGGCGGGCCCAGAGCATACCCAGGAGCATACTGCAGGATTGGTGCTGACGTATGACTGTGTGTTTGGTTTGTTTGTCCCTTAAAGTTTGGGCTTTCTTTCCTTTCAGGTTTAAGGTCTGAGCTAGGCTTATGGGAAGGGGGAGAGATGAAGACAGGATCAGGTGGGGAGCTGGGCAGCAGGAGAAGCCAGAGGGGAAGTGATGCATTACAGGAGCGAGGAAGAAGGGGTGCAGCCGAGGACGCTGGCGGAAGGGCCACCGTCCGTGCCGACCGTTGCCGGTGCCACTGCACAGACCTAGAGAGGGGAAGGAATGGGTGCCAAGCTCCAGGGCCACCCAGCCATTCAAGCCACCAAAATGGTGGTTAGTCAGAGTTGCTCAAATTGGGTCACCTTGGAGCAAGTGGCAGGGGGGGGGGGGGGTAGGGGGGGTCGGGAGGGGAGGGCGGTGCTGACTGGCCCCAGGCACACCTGGGCCTGTGAACACTGAGGAGCCAGCAGGGGCGGCAAAGGCCCCAGCGGACAATAAAGCCAGATCCAGACACGGTTGTGTGTGGAAAAACAGAGCGCCCTGGCCCGCGTGGCCTCCTGGCCCTCCTGGGGCCCTGGGTAGTTTCCCCATGTGTCAGAGGTGGCTCCCAGGTGCCCGGTCCACGCACACTCCCAGCTCTGTCACGCGTCACTCGCCAGCAGATGCGAGGACCACTGATGCATACCACGCGGAGGACAGAGTTCTGTTATTAAATTACTAAATCCCGCTAGAAACGAGGGCAGCTCACTCCTAATAGAATTTTTATGTTTCTTGTGATCCTTGGTGACTCTGGGGAGGTTTTTCCATCTCCAGAGTGGTGCGGGGCGGGGGGCGGGGTTCTAGCTGCCAGCCCTTTCTCCTTTCAAGAGCAGGGCCCCTGAACGCACCTCTGTCCCTGCGAGGGAACTGCGCTTTCTTAGTAGAACAAGGGCCTTTCTAATTTGTTTAAAATCGGTCCTGCTGACTGTGGCGGCAGTGAGGGGGAGGCCTGCTTTGGGGAGGAGCACGCACATGTGCAGAGCGGGTGTTCTCTGAAACTAATCGCTGAGAGGGTAGGTAGTACTGTTGTTTATTTCGCACGGTCCTACCTCTCCCTTGCTCCCCATCAACACACAAAAGAAACCTGACGAACCATCACGGGATGATGTTTTTGCAGTCGAATGCGTCCTCCGTGGGCCCTGCCGTCCTGCAATGAAGGCTCTTGCCGCCGGAAGTCACTGCGTTTTTCTCCAGGTCAATGGTGCATTGTTGGACACGGAGGATTACCTAGGCTGGGGAAGAATGTGCAAAGTGTCTCACCGCATTTAAGGTGCCGTCAGGTGACGCCAAGGGGAAACGTGAGCCTCACCTTGCCAGGAGGGAAGGCTAAATGGGCTGAGTAAACCAGACCGCAGGTGCTCTCTGGGACGTGTGTTTCATTTAAGTACTTGGGTTTGCTTTGGTCACAACACTCTTTTCCCTCCGAGTGTCAGGAGCAAATTAGTGTCCAGTTTTTGTTTTCTGCATTCAAACTGCTCTTCTTACACTAGCGATATCATCCCTGGAAGACTGAGAAGTAAGAAGAGGTGAATCAGTATCACCTTCGCATCTCTTCTAGAATTACATCAGCCGGAGTTGCTGTGGAGTGCAGCGGGGATCAAAGCCAAAAAGGGGAGGGGAGGAAGGAGGGAAGGGGAGGGCACTGGGAGGGAGGGAGGGAGGAAGGGAGCCAGTGCTACTGCAGTTTGCTTATTTTCTTCTTCCTCCTTCCTCAACCCCTAAGTCCCCCTTCCCTATTTATAAATCAGAGAAGTGGGAAAATTAGACTTTAAGGAGACAGTTGCCTTATATTTATTGATGGGGTTGGTTTAAATGTCATTTCTCTGAACTTTCTGACCGGTCGCCATACCCCCATCAGTCATAGGTGAAAGCCAACCCTGGCAGGGTCTCTAGACACATAAATTGGTTAAGAATGAAAACACACAGACCTTGCCCCACCACCAAGTAATAGCCATAGGGTCTTCACCCTGTTTAATGTTCTCATCAGGTTCAAAGAGCAGAGGGACTCGGCAATGCGTGAAAATTGAAATGTGAAATCCAGTCATGCAGGATAGTGACGGGCCACACGAGCTGCCTGCGTCGGGGAGGGTGAGCCCGGACTTTCCTGACCCCTCTCTACCTGGGGGTTTTCAATGTCATGCAGCAATGTGCATCTGAGGTTTTGGGGGAGAGGGGCAGGGCCTCAACCAAACCAAAATATAACGGCTTCGAAGGCCTGGACCTTGTCCCTATGCCCTTAAGAAGTGATTCTGAGTCTCTTTTAGTTATTTCCCACCCACACACCCATCCACCACTGGCTTTTCGTTTCCAAAGTTAATCTTATGCCTGAACCACTCCTGTTAATTAGGAGGAAAATCTTTCACCCTCCCTTCCCCCATGGGTTCCAACAAATTCCAGACTCCTCAGGATCTCTGGGTCTAGCTGCTCAAGACAAAATTATGATTTTGGGGCACCCAAAGGACCCGGCCAACTTCAGTTCAGGTCTTGATCTCGTGGCTCACGAACTGAAGCCCCGTGTCGGGTTCCGTGCTGACGGCTCAGAGCCTGGAGCTGCTTTGGATTCTGTGTCTCCCTCTCTCTCTGCCCCCCCCACGCCCAACTCATTCTCTCTCTCTCTCTCTCAAAAATAAATAAGACATTTTTTTAAAAAAGACATGATGAAGACAAAGCAGTGGTCTCAGGACAGCAAGGAAGGCCAGTAGTGAGATCCATTTCTGCAACAAAGGAAACAGAGCCCAAAGGGGCGAAGGGAAAACATAATTTGAGGAAGGCACAGTTTGGGCAGCTGATCGGGTGTAGCCAAACCAGAGACATCTGTTTGGAGTTTACAACAGAAACAAGCACACAGAAAGCCTGAAAACTCGCGGACAAACATGCACACAGCTCTGACAGTTCTTGTCCGCCGTGACCTCCATCCCATTCCTCCTCTGGGTCATGCTGGGTTGTAGAAAGGAAGGAAATAGGTTCTTCCGCCAGCCTCCCGGCCCACCCCACCTGCGCCGTGACTCATTCAAGCCATGATCAGAATTTACCAACCTCCCTCCCTCCGTCCTTGATTCTCCTCCCAGGAAGAACAGTGACGGCCCCACTCCTCTCGGAGCCTCATGGACACTTTCCTCAGGTCTCCAGTTGGTCTTTAAAGCCCCTTGAGCTCTTTGTAAGGGAAAAGGTGAACCAGAGAAGAAGGTGGTAAAACCTCAGAAGACTTTGAAAGTCATTCGTCCCCTGTATAACCTCACGAGTCCGGCAGCGAGGTACAGAACTCACCCTGCCTTTCCAAGAATTAACTCAGAGAGACCAGAAAAGGCCCACACCCCCACAATTCACTGAGTGAAGAATGGGGGGGGGGGTTACACTCAAAGCGAGGGCGAGGCCACAGCACCCACAGAGTGGAGGGCCACAAAGACACCGGACTATCGAACAGTGGGTTCCCCTTCCCCAGTCACCTCCAAGCACCGCAAAGGCCAAACCCTGTCCTACGGCACCATCCCAGCGATGGACAGACCTCGTCGGCCCGAAGGCCCCGGCATTTTCGGCAGGACTTCCACACGCTCGCCTGTTCTGTTACATCGTCCTCTTTATTCTCTCCCCACTGGACGTGCCAACAGAACCAGAGCAGGGCTACTCTTAAAAAATAACAAAATGTTTTATACACACTTCTGTATGTACAACTGAACAACATTTTACATGTCCCTTTTGCACAGCAAAAGATATAAACATTTAGCTCTGAGAACACAGTTATGTACAAAACAAAATGTCAAAAATACTTCACAACAGTGCAAAATATTTTACACAGTATCATGGAGGGAGATCTTTTGAGCAGGAGGAAGGTGTGTGTTTTGAAAGGAAAACTCCTTTTTCAGATATTAGAGGTCTTGAACTGTAAACAAAATGCAACTTTCTTTCATTTCCCCCCCCCCCCGCCCTCCCCACACCACCCCTAAACAGTTATTTGAGGAATTTGGCAGAATTTCAAGGGTCTGCGTCTGAGGTAAACAACCCAAGCTCTCGCACCAAAAAGACTGGAGCAAGGAGGTGGCATTACAGCCTCAAACGTTGTGAGAGCAGATTTTTTTTTAATGACATGTCAAGGACAGCGCTAGGCCGCTCCCGGTTACTGTTATTCC
Organism: Paguma larvata; assembly: GCA_030068075.1. Lineage (NCBI taxonomy): Eukaryota > Metazoa > Chordata > Mammalia > Carnivora > Viverridae > Paguma > Paguma larvata. Next base: position 81,710,007 of record CM057824.1, on the reverse strand, counting down.
GGCCGGGTCGGTGGGGTGGAGAGGAAATTAACCCCTCCTCCTCGGGCCCCAGCTGCCCCACAAACAGGAAACTGGCCGGCAGGCACCTCTTGCCTGTAGGCTTTGCTAACCGGCGGGCCCTATCCTCACCCCCCCTACCCCAGAGCCCGGCCCCTGTCTCCTTCCGTGCAGGGTTTGCCCCCTCGCACACCTCCATCCGCAACCTCGGCCCCTCTTCAGAGCCAAATGTGCTGAAGGAGAGGGGCAGGGTAACTCTGGGCCTCAAGGGTCCCATTTCCCCACTCCGGGGGGAATGGAAGGCGGGGGGGGGGGGGGGGGCGGAGATTGGGTAGGGGGACGGCGGTAAGGAGGCTGTCAAAAAGACCCGAGGGAGGGGGGAGTCACGGTGGGGCGCGCGGGGCGCGCGCCGGAGGTTGCTGGGATCTCAGCCCTAGTGGGGCTCCTCTGGGCCCGCGCTGTTTGCAGGGCCCGACCGGTCCCCGGCGGTGGCCGAGCTGGCGTCCAGGCCCCCACCTTCGATGGAGCTCTCGCTGCCAGTGCTCTCGCCGGACAGCAGGCGCGTCACCCGCAAATCGGCCTGCAGGCTGCGCACGTCGTTGCCGAAGCTGAGCTCCCCAAGGTCATTAATAAGCTGCGACAGCTCGGCCTTCACGTCAGAGGCGCTGCCCAGCAGCAGAGGCGGCGGCCCAGCCCCGGGGCCCACCAGGTCCCCGCCGCCCCCTAGCGCCTCCTCGCGGCCACTCTCCAGCGTGTCCAGCAAGTCCCCGCATTCCAAGTGCATGGCCACCACCAGCGCCTCCTGCGCTTCGGCATCTTCCGCTGCTGGGTCCTCCTCTGCGGCTCGGTCCTCCTCCTCCTCCTCCTCCAGGCAGCCCTCAGTGTGCTCCTCTTCCTCTCTTCCTGCAGCTCCTGCTCCTGCTGTTCGCCGAGCAAGTCCTCGGTGATGGAGCCCAGCTTGGGCGCGCTGCGGCTGCGTTCCACCGGCGGCTTGTAGCAGCAGGGTCCGTGCAGGAGCAGCTTGCGCAGCGGCACTAGCGGGATGGTGTGCGCGCCCACCAGCTCCTGCTGCTGGTGACGCGCATCGTCCCGCCGCTTGAGCCGTTTAAATTCCGCGAGTGCGTTGGCCGACGTCTGGTAGAGCAGCAGGGCCATGGCCTGCGCCTTCTCGGGCTTGGACACCAGCACCGCGTGGCAGCGCAGCATTACCGCCTTGTGCTTGAGCTCGTGCCGGTACACCCAGGCGAAGACCTTGGGCAGCCGTGCGTCCGCCACGCAATAGGTAACGCGGTGCAGCAGGTAGAGGTGGCCCGGGCGGCGCAGTGCGCGCTCCTCCGCGTGCACCATGCGGATGCCCTGCGCACTCACAGTCAGCTTCATCTTGGTGCCCTGACGGCCCGCCTCGCTCTTGCTCCAGATCTTGCCCACCGCTAGGTCAGTGCAGCCGTCGCCGCGCGCCTGGATGGTGGTGGCATTGCCCAGGTAGAGCACGGTGTAAGTGGGGTCCTCGCTGGTGATGTGCAGCTTCTTGCGCTTGGAGCGGAACATGCTGCCCACCCGACTGAGGGCGCCTTCGGGGCACGCCCGCGCCAAAGAGCTGAGCGCGGAGTAGTGCAGGCTCACCGCGTAGCCCTTGGGCTTGGACGCCTGCCGTGGCGGCGCCTCGGCCAGCAGCTCGAACTTGTGCTTCTTCCACGGCAGCATCTCCGGAGGGCGCCCCCGCGCAGCTGGGCGGCGGCGGCGGAGCGCCGGGTGCGAGCCCCGCTGAGCCACCCGCCCCGGCCGGGGTCGGCCCGGGCAAGACAGAAAAATAAAACTCTGCCGGCAGCGGCCCAGTGGTAGAGAAGGTGGGTAGGGAGTAGTGTGCTCGGGAACCCCACCGAAGTGGGTATGGGTAAAAATTTTTAAAGAAAAGAAAAGATTCAGCTGCGAGTGTGGAAAAAAAAAAAAGCGCGCACGGATTTACCCCAGCTCGGGCAAGGACGAGGACTAAGAGTCTTAGGCAAGCAAAAGGAGAGAAAGACGGAACGAGAGTGGAAAGGAAAAAAAGAGATGCGCGCGTGCAAATAGAGGAGACCCCGGCCAAAGCAGCCGGGACAGGGCGAGAATATGCAGGAACTCCTGGGCGAACGTGGAAAGGGCCCCCGATCTCTCTCTCTCTCTCTCTCTCTCTCTCTCACACACACACACACACACACACACACACACACACACACACTCCCCTGGGCTGAGACTAGAAGCCGCGGAAACTCGATAGCGAGTGTGCCCAGGGGCCAGTGCTCCCCGCCCCCAAGGGGTGCTGAAGCCCGAGAGCCCCTCGGTTGGGCTGGTCCCAGAATCAGCTGCTTGCGCCAAGTGCAGTCAGACGCTGCTCCGGCTGGCCGCGGGGGCCCGGCGCAGCACTCGGGCTGTGGCTCACTGCATCTTCGCTCCGGCCGGACGCGGGGTACTCGGGCTCCGCCGGCTCACTGTCCCGGCTGGCTCGACCCGGGCAGCACGGGGCGCCGTGGGCGGCGCGCGCGCATGGTCGGCTCCGGGGACGGTCGCTACCTCATTTCTTCCCTCCGGGGGTGTCCGACTCGGCTCCCGAGGTCCCCTCGGACTGCTGCCCGCCGTGCGGCGTGCCCGTCCCGTGCAGCGAGCGGTGTCCGGCTGGCCAGCCTCACATCCTTGCGGTCCGGGAGGAAGATCTCGGGTAAATATAGGCCGGCGCGAACCATTCGGCGCGCGGGTACAGGGGAGGAGCAGAGTAGAGGATGCGTTTCGGGCTCGGACGCCCGGCGGGTTCCTGGTCTCTTAAAGGGACCTGGCTGCAACCATTTGTCGAGGGAAAGGGGAAACCGGTCCAATCCCGCAATTACGTCTCAAATTTACCAGCATCTCATTTATCTGCAGATATCGCCCAGACCTGGGGTTACCCCTCGGGAGAAGCGACTTGAATTCTGGCACTCCACCCCCCGGGCTGAATTGCAACTCACTAAATAAACGTCTGTCTACATCGAAACTTCTGGGGGAAGTGGTGGAAGGTGGGCTTTAGATTAATTTCTTATGCAAACAAGCTGGGGAAATAGTGGTTCTTTCCTTGTGTGGTAGCTCTCTGAGAATGACTGGGTGCTGTTTAATATTACATTTTTCCCACAATTTTATTTCATTAAAGGAAATAGAGGCAAAACAAAACAAAACACTGAGACTTATTTTTTTACTATTTGGAGCTCTTTCTGCACAGGCAAGGAGATAGTGAAAAATAAGTTTGAGCGTAATGGGGCGGTTGGAGTGAACAATATGGTATACAGTGCACAAATAAAGTGCTCCCTGGCCGTAAGCCCTTGCAGTGGCCCCTCCTGCTCTCAGGCCTCAGAGGAGAACAGTTTTCTGAGATCTGTACAATTTCTAAGTATGCTTACGTGTGGTTAGAACTCATTTTTCCTTGGCAGGCCGGTCATTCAGTTTTATTACATCATTGACACCTTTTGGATGAGAATTCCTAGTAAAAATTCAAATGGCATTTTTTATTTCAGTGTCTGATAACCAGGCACCCTCCACGAAGAATGACAATCACATTATTATGCTTTTCTCTTGTGCCAGCTGAACAATGTAGTGTCAATCATCTGACCAGCTTGTCCCTTGGCTGGTAACTCATTTCCGGGCCCTCAAGACAACCTGCTCGCCTCCATGGTCTGCTCAGTCAAAGCAAAGAAACCTTCAGGCTGGAATGTGTGATAATAAATGTCCAGACTGATCCTGCATCAAACTCCTAAGTTGGTCCTGGAGGAAGACGGAGGACCCCCTAGCCCCACAAGCCCGATCCACTGGGGGATCTTGGATGTCTCTGGCTTCCATGCCAAAACCACTGTAGAGCCACTGTAGCCCCTCCTGGGCTTCAGAGCCACTGTAGCCCCTCCTGGAAATACTCCAGAGCCCCACCTTTGTTAACATTTCACTTTTCTTTGAACTCTAACCCAATTTTCTCAGAGTCACTGGTGCTGAGTTTCAATGTAACTTTTCGGAGTACTCGAGCCCTTAGCCGGGAGCCGACCCAGTTCCTGTTTCCAAGAAGCTCCCAGTCCAATGAAGGATGTAAAAGTTCCACCCAGCTCTGGCCTTCCACGGAAACTGTGAGAGCACCCTGGAGTCCCCGGTGCCTGGTACAAATAAGCACTACTTGATTGTTGACTTAATGAATGAGACATGTGTGTGAACAAGCAGACAGAGCAGGCCAAATGCCCTAAGACTCAAAGTACTATGAAAAGCTGGAAGAAGAGAAGGTTTGTGATGAGCAGGAAAATCAGAAAAGGCTCCACAGAAGGCGGTATTTGAAGGATGAAGAGGATTTCTCCAAGCAGGGAAAAGTTGAAGGGCTTTCTCGATATAGAGGCCAGTGAAATTCCAGAACACGAAAACGCATGCGCCTGTGCAGGTTGGGATGGAGCTTAATGATTGTAACAATGAATAAAGAAAGTTTCTTGATCCTGCTTTGGGGGCCCTCCTAGTCTCTGAGGGAAGGAATGGCTTTTTCACGGCCGACTCGCCCCAGGGTGTCATTAGGCCAGAGCTGTGATGCCTAACTCCTCAGCTGCACTCATGGGCTAATGGAGGAATTAAGCCAAGATTAATTCCTCTTCTGCTCAAAGTTCTGGAATATCTTGCAGTGGCAATGAAGTAGACTGCATGTGTTCCAAACCAAAAATTCCGGTAAAAAGTAACCCGGGTTAAGTGACTTTAGCTGGTCCATAATCTCGAAGCCTAACTCTGAAACAGTAGAGGTCATGTTCAAGCAGATGACGCTTCCAAGTTGCTCGGAGGTCCAAGGGTCAGAAGGGTTTGGGGAGGACAAGGAAGGACCAGTGGTGGGGTCTAAGGCTGGTCTCAGCTCCTGCAAGGGGCCCGCTGGGCATCACATGGTAGCAGGGAGAGCAGGGGGGCCCAATGAGAGGGAGGATCCCACTGGCAGGCCAGATGCTAAAGCATCTGTTCCGGACAGAGGTGCTCCTGTGGACTGGTCTCTGCCACACCTAGGACTACCTTCTTAATAGGTTTGTTTTCAACCTCAAGAGGACAAAAAGGTTCTAGAAATGTGAACACTCCGAGGTGTGAGTCACACTCTATGCTGGTGCTCACAGACCCGGGAGGAAAAGGACCAGGCGGGCCAGCCTCTGGGGCCTGCCTCACCTTGCGAAGAAGCTGGCCACCCCCTCAGAAAACACAAGTCACAACTGAGGCTGGGGGCTGGGTTTCTGCAGCGGGGAAAGCTGGTGGCACCGTTTCTGAGCCCACACCACAGATCTGAGACACAGGGCAGTTCCAGAACCAAACATTAGCAGAGTCAGTTGGGAAACAGGTCAGAAACTACATCAGACCGCAACCCTGTACTTTTTCGTGTGATGCTGCCCCATCTACTGGTGCCAGGCGGAAGTGCCATTCGGCGGGACGGTTTCTCCTAGAACCGGATAAGGCAGTAGTTGAATCAATGTATGGCCAAGTCAGAGCTGGAAAGAAACCCAGCCTCTAATTTGACATCTGGTGGTCAGCCTTTGAGCTCATAGAAAGCTTTCAGGCTGGCTGTCTCCCACCTTGTTTCTTACGTAATGGTCCTCCCTCTCGGTTCTCCTCCCCCGACATCCCACTACGTGAATGTTGGGTTCAGAGACAGCAAATGACTAATCTGGGATCCTCCAAGTCATTCAACAAACATTTGTTGAGAGTCTATGCTGGCTGTGATGTAGTTGCTAGGGATATTGCATTAAAGAAGACAAACGGGTCTTTGCCCTCATGGGATTTATCTCCTACAGGGAGGCAGATAATAAGCAAACAAATAATAAAATATCAAATAGTGACAAATCTCAATGCAAAAAAAAAAAAAAAAAAAGGCAGCGTCAGGAGCAGACAGTGGGTGGTTTTAGACAGCATGGCCGGGGAAAGATCTCTGGGCAGAGATCTCAACGAGACGGAGTCAGCTACGCAGGAACATTCCAGCATGCGGTGACCAATAAGGCAGTCCCAAGCCATGTGGCTACTGAGCACTTGAAGTATAGTTGGTCGAAACTGAGATGTAATGCAGGTGTGAAATACACACTGGGTTTTGAAGACTTAGGAAAAAATAATCCTAATAATCTATTTTAGTAATAAAAAGGATATAAAACATCTCAAAAATAAAATATCTCAATAATTTTATAGTAATTATATATTGAATGATAATATTTTGGCTTTGCTGAGTTAAATACTGTATATAATTAAAAATAATTTTGGGGGCACCTGGGCGGCTTAGTCAGTTAAACATCCGACTTCAGCTCAGGTCACGATCTCGCAGTTCACAAGTTCGGGCTCCGTGTCGGGCTCTGTGGTGACAGCTCAGAGCCTGGAGCCTGCTTCAGATTCTGTGTCTCCTTCTCTCTCTGTCCCTCCCTCATTTGTGCTCGGTCTCTCTCTCTCTTTCTCAAAAATAAATAAAACATCAAAAAATTTTTTAAAAATTTAAATTAAATTAGTTTTGCCTGTTTCCTTTTACTTCTTTAATGCAGGTACTAGAACACTTACAACTATCCATCTGGATGGCATCGTGCTAAGCTGATGTGCAGGCCTGAAGGTGCGAATGAGCTCAGCAAGTTCAAGGATTCTCCAGCTTCAGAAATCCTGCTGTGTGATTCCAGCCTCTGACGCTTCAGCCCTCCTCATTTCTGACTCTTATTATATCAATCCTTTAACCTCCTCAGGACCTCCAGGATCTACAGAGCATTCCTCACATAGTGGACTCGCCCTCTAGCTGCACCAGAATCCCCCGGGGCCCATTTCTGGCTCCCTTAAATCAGAATCTCTGCTTAAACTCCTCGGTGATTGAACACATACTAAAGTTTGAAGAACCCTGCCCTGGCCCCCTTCGTTTCCCCCACTATCGACTCCTTCCTAGCCCCTTCCAAGGGTCCTTCAAAGTGACAGCGGAGACCTCAAAACCTTCATGCTAAGTGAAAGAAGCCAGACGGAAGAGGCCACATATTGTAGGAGTTCATTTATAGGAACTATAGGGAATTAGTGAATCCACAGTGACAGAACACAGATTGGTGTGTGCCAGAGGCTGGAGAGAGGGAAGACCAGGGAAGGACTGCTAATGGAAATGAGGCTTCCTTCTGGGGTGATGAAAACATTTTAGAACTAGACAGAGGTAGTGGTTGCACAACGTTGTGAATGCCCTAAGTATCGCTTAATTGCTGACCTTGAAATGGTTAATTTTATGGTATATACATTTCATCTCCATTTTTTTTGAAGTGGAAAAAAGAGGCAGAGAGAGGGTCAGAGTGATGCGATGTGAGAAGGACCCAACCCTCTCTTGCTGGCTTTGAAGGTGGAGGGAGCGGCCACAGGCCAAAGAAGGCAGGCAGCTTCTAGAAACCGGAAAAGGCCAGGACAAATCCTGCCCTACAGTGTCTACAAGGGAGAGCCTATGACGCCTTGATTCCAGCCCGGTGAGACCTGCACTGGACACCTAGCCTGTAGAATTAGAAGTCCGTGTTGATTTATGCCAAGTCTATGAGTAATTTGTTACGGCGGCCATACACCTCCCAGTCAGCCATCTCTCCTCTTCTCCTGATTCTGTTTCCTCCCCTGGTCCCCTCAGGAAGAACCCTCAGGCCTCGCCACGCTTCCAGAGCTGCCCAGTCCCCAGCAGAGCCAAGCACGGCACCACAGCTTCCTCAAGAAAACCAAGGTGGTCAGGGCGACGCTAACCATGCGCCAATCCCAAATAACCCACTCACTGAGCACCTCCACGCCTTCTCCCGCCCCTTTCCCCCAGGCTCGAAAGTCTCTCTAGAGACCTGTCCCCCTCAAAGCCACCATCCACACGACACCGAACCGTAGATCTGACCGGGTAACCCGTCTCATTATAACCATTCGGCGGCTTCCCACCAACCACACGTCGCAGCCTCAGTTTCGCAGCCGAAGACATGGGAATCTCAGGTCTGGCACCTGCCTACCTCACGGCCGCTTCCCCTGGCCTCTGCAGTTCCGCTCCAGCCACCGAGAAGGGCCCCTGCTTGTCACCGTGCTCATGAGCACAAGACTGTTTCTCGTCCTTGTGTTATTGCTTAAATGATGTTAACCGGAACGGTCCCCTGGCTGACCCGTACTCGTTTCTAAAGAGCCAGCTCGTCCAGGGAAAGGGCCCGGCCTCCCGAGCTCCTTCCCCACGCTCCTTCTGTGCATCTCTACCTCTGCACTTGCCTTACTGTAACGTTACCGTCTTTCACTCTGCTCCCTCACGGGACTGTGAGCTCCTGGAAGGCAGCGACTATATTTCATCCATCCTTCTGTCCTCAGTTCCTAGCACAATGCCTGCCTCCACGTCAGTATATAGAATGAACAGACATTCGGTGTGGGTTTCTTTTCGCAGCAATCGGACTACCATACGCGCAGGCTGTCAGAGCTGGATGATCAAGCCGGCCCCCGCCCCTGGTTTTACAGAGGAGGAAACTGAGGTCCCGAGAGTGCATACACACGGCTACGCTGTTATGTAGTGGTCAGGCCAAGATCAAGATCCACGTGGCCTGAATCTCAATTCAGGGCACTTTCCTTCTGCTAAACATAAAGCCAGAGACTTAAATACACAAATCTGTAGGCCACGTGTCCTGCTCTCTCTCCCCTTCTCTGAAGGGCTAGGTTTTGGGGGCCCATGGCTTCATTTCGTAGACTGGGCAGGTGCATCCCTCACCGACCAACCAAACACTTCTCCCAGTGACTTGACTAAGCTGCCACTCGACGGACCCCTTAATGGAAAGTCCCCTTGTTACTGGCTGTCACTGCCCCCCAAAAGGTTAAAGTCACACACGACTGTCATGGGATCTACACGGGGAGACCTTGGTCTCTCTATCGGTCAAGATCACGCAGGTGCGTGAGAGTCTGGTGGCCCATTGGGCTCCTCTGCTCTGCCCGGTGGCCCTTAATCTCTCTGGGGTTTTCACTTTGAAAACAATGAGAACTGTAGCAGTTCTGATTTTACAGAGAATAGCATAAATGAAACAAAGAAGCACCCAAGAAGTTAAATGTGTCTGTAAACGCTTGGCAGCTTTCACACTGAGAAGGGATATTATGCAACCTGTGTTTTCCTTTGTCTCTTGTTTTTGAACTTCTCTCTGGGCCTGTGGGCCTGGCACATCTTTAGCTGGCCTATGCAAATCGGCTGGCAAAGTGACAGCCATTCAGTCACAGATGGTCCCGCCTCTCCCCACTAGGGGCTGTGGAAATGCGTGTGGCCTCACCTTTCAGAAAGTTCTGAGTCCATTGATTCAGAAAGGTACTTTCGGTGTGCTGTAGGAGGTGACACATAGGTGCGAACAAGTGTGATCTGAGATACCAAAGGCTGAGCTGAACACAAAGCACTCAGGCATACTGAGCACCGACTATGTGCCAGACACTGTGCTAAACCCTTCGGATCCATCCAGACGTTTCGTCCTCGTAAGAGTGTTGTGAGGCCCATGATACTCTCTTCACTATGCAGAGGGAAAAGACTGAGGCTTGGAGGAGCTCAGAAATGGCCCCAGATCACCAAAGCCTGTGCTCTTTGTGTTCGAGTTGGGTCAGGACCGGACTCCTTGGATGGCGCCATCTCCCAAGCTGTGGTGAGTCACTGGGCATGTGACCAGGGACTTGCTGTGATCGGAACCGGAGTTTAGACACCCACATCCTAGCCCTAACTCACAGAGAGTTGCAGATGCTGCCCCTCTCTGGCCTCCCAGTGTGTGAGCTAAGCAAATTCCTTCTAGTCCTGAGACTGCAGGAGGCTGTCTTGGTTTCCTAGAGCCGCCATAACAAATCGCGGTAAACAGGTCGCTTAAAACAACAGAAACTTAGGGTGCCTGGGTGGCTCAGTTGGTAAGGCAGCCGACTTCAGCTCAGGTCATGATCTCACGGTCTGTGAGTTCGAGCCCCGTGTCAGGCTCTGTGCTGACAGCTCAGAGCCTGGAGCCTGCTTCAGATTCTGTGTCTCCCCCTCTGTCTGCCTTTCCCCTGCTCACACTCTGTCTCTCAAAAATAAATAAACATTTAAAAAAAAACCAAACTTTTTCTCTTACAATTTCGGAGGCCGGAAGAAAGGAGCATCCTTCCTTGCTTCTTCTTAGCTTCAGGCAGCTGCCAGCAGTCTGTGCGTTCCTTCACTTGGAGAATCTCTGCCTCTGTCCTCATTGGGCATTCTCCCTCTGTGATTTCTCTCTGTGCATCCGAAGTTGTATCTCCTTATAAAAACACATGTTACCGCGTTAGGACCCACCCGAACTCAGTACAACCTCATCGTCATATCTGTAAAGACCCTATTTCCAAATAAGGCCACATCCACAGGTATGGAGGGTTAGGACTAAAATCTATCTTTTGGAGATACACCCTTCAACTCAAAACAGAAGCCACGACAGGACATTTCAGGAGTGAGAGAGGAACAACAGACAAGCAGATGCCTCTGAACCCTAGAGGTCGCCCTGTGGCTCATGCTTGCCACGAAGCCCCTCCTTTCACAGACTGCTTGCTTAGAATGTTCGCCACCCGGACGAAACCGAGGCAGAAAAGCAAAGGCAAGAGAAAGAAGTCAAAAGAAGGGAAACCTTGAGCCTTATAAAGGAGCCTTTCTCACCATTACCACCAGAGACGGGAACCAGACTGGCTCGTCCCCTCTGAAGTCGGAGCGGGGAGAAATCACTAACTGCCCCTGCATGGTTAGCTTCCAAACAGAAACCTAGGACCCTAATATTTTCAATTGTGATAATAGCATTTGCAACTAACGATGACCGAATTTGCTAGCTGATGGTAGGTACACAGTGCCCTCGTAGTCACGTGACAAGGAGGGCAGGGCGTAGTCTTTTCTTGGAGCTACATGGTGAAGGCACTGCCCTGCTACTCCCATTCTAGGCACCCTTTCTTTCTTTCTTTTTTTTTTTTTTTACATTTATTCATTTTTGTGTGTGAGAGAGAGAGAGAACAGGGAGGGGACAGAGAGAGGAGGGGAGAGAAAGAGAATCCCAAGCAGGCTCCACGCCATCAGCACAGAGCCCAACACAGGGCTTGAACTCATGAACCGTGAGATCATGACCTGAGCCGAAATCAAGAGTCAGATGTTTAATTGACTGAGTCACCCAGGTACCCTTTTTGAGACCATTGCTGTTGCCCTGTTATTTCAAATACCGGGGTGATGTAGGGTAGTGTGAAGAGGAAGGGAAACTCTCAGGGTAAGAACTCTGTTAAGCACCTTAGTGGTCATCTATTCCAACCCCCACTTTGAAGCATGAACCTGCTTTAGCACATCCTGACCCTTGGTTATCCATCCTCTGTTCGAATACCTCTGGCGGCACGCGGCTCACTGTCTTGTAAAGCCTCCATTCCATCTTTGAATCATACCGATTGTCAGAAAGTTCAAACAAATTGAAACTAAAATTGCAACTCTGTATTTTCTACCCGTTTGTTCTAGTTCTGTTTGCCTTGTGTCTACTCAGAGCAGTCTTCTCTCCTTTCCCTGTAACAGTCCTCCGCATAAATGGAAACGGCCCCCACATAGCCTTGGAGTCCCCTTTCCTGAGGCTGGCCGCACTTCCTTCACCTTTTTCTCATTCCCTCACCATCCAAGTTGACATGCTAACACTTGTTAGTGTATTCATCAGAGTGATTTCGGGGGAGCGGTCACATTTAGAGACAAAAGCAAAATCCCATCCTGGTAGAGTCTGACTGGTGGTGTGGTTCGTGGCTCCACCGCTGACCTGAGCAACTGAACGCTGGATGAATCCCTCTGCAGGCTGATAGCCACTAAAATGTAAGCTCATGGGGGCAGGGTGTTTGTCCAATGCTGACTCCCCAGAGCCTCATGATGAACGAGTGAATGAATGAACGAATGGGGGAAAACCTGGCACTTTCTATCTGCAGATTTTAGAGTTGGCCATTATTAATTCTACTTCTACTCTCCTCACTTCGCTTCACTTCATTGGGTCTCAATTTCTACAACTCGAAGTTCAGAAAAATAAAAGTTCCCTTTCTCACTTGACTGTTGTGAGGGAAAAAATAATTGCGAAGCCATCTGTGTGTAAAAGACCCAGGATACCCCGCATAAAACTGCTTCACAGAAAATTCATAGGTTCAAATACAGTATATATAGAATCTTGAAGTCTTTATCGTCAAAGCAAAAGGTCTTTAAGGCTTTTCATTCCACATGCAATGACTTGCACGAGCTGGCAATCAATGTTTGATCGAAGCGATTGAAGTTAATCACTAATAATAACCACAAATAAAAGGCTGCTAAATTATTGAAACTCACTCATGTGTGAGAATCCACCCATTTTCAATGGGGATAAGTTGAGAATGGCAGACACCCAGAGGGAGCTTTCCTTCCTGACTCAGGGACTGCGGAGACTGCCAGACTTCTATTTTCACACCGCTCAGCCGCATGCAAACCGCTTTCATGCCCTTCTGGAATGAGGTGCTGTAGGGAATGGGCGAGAGGGAGAAGCAGGGCTGCAAGCTTGCCTGGGAACAGGGGTTCTGCCACTGACACGTTTTTTTGGCCAAGGGGTGAAAATTAAAATCAGAAACCCACCCGCTCTCTCTCCCTCCTCCCTCCCCAGACAGATGCGGAGCCCAGAGGCACAGCACTGCGGAGATGGAGAGTGGAAAGCCACTCCAAAATTTGTTCCAGGGTGTGGGTTTCAGGGCTCGTGACTACATTGTTTGGCCACAGTAAATCACAGCGTTATGCAACACCGTCAACGAGGAAACACTCTCTGTTGCTATTTGGAAGCTGGCTATGAACCAAAATCAATGCCACCGCCTCCAGAGGTCAGCCGTTCAGAGAATCTTGGCTTCAGCAGAAGAGCTCAGCTAGGCAGGGAACCAGGAGGATCCGACCAGTTTTCATACCCAGGCCTGGTGGGAGGCGTTTGGCTGGGTCGTGTGGTTCCCTGAAGTGTGTGGGTGGAATGACTTCTACAGTTGGCCAGCGGGGACCTGGGCTGATTCATCTTTGCAACAGCCCTCCCTTGGTTTGCAGCCAGCACCATGACCCACCCTCCACGCCACTATCATCACCCCCCACTGATCTCACTTTGTTCCTCCAACTCTGGATCCCATAATCTTATCTCATCAGCACCTTCGATTCCCTTCCTCCTCCTTCTTCTCAGTGAACTAGTCTCGTAATCCCACAACACAGATCAATTATACATGTGGACGAATACCTGCATCATCCAGCTGGGGGTGCGGGGAAGTACTCGACTATGAAAACTGGTACTCCTCCCCGCCCAAACTACCTGACAATGATCTTTCAGCATTATCTCCTCCAGAGGCACGACTGGAATTATTATTCTCCCCATTAAACACATAAGAAAACTGAGGCTCGGGTCATTCTTTTTCAGTGATAGATTTGACAAATGTCTTGAGGGAAATATTAGAATTATTTATGCCTTGCTTATTCGTCAGCCAAGAACAGCTGCTGCTATTATAATCTAACAATGTCAGTGTCTGACTCTCTACTAGTCTTGACTAAATTATCACTTTACTGGGTTAAGATATTTTGGAACCCGTGAGAAGAACAACAACAGAAACCCAAAGCGTTTGCTTTCGCTAAATCTCTGGAGGTGACAAAATCTGGAGAAGGAGACGAGGGTAAAATCCCCAGTTCCTGACTGAGTGCTAGTAATGAGATGACAGGTTTCTTTATACCATCTACTGTTGTTATTAGAATGTAAACTCCATGTAATCTCGCCTTATGAGTTAGTTTTATCTTTCACCACTCAGCTTCAAGAGAATTCCAGGAACTGTCTGCTTATTTTCCTCCATGGATCCTTTCCATATCTTAACTTCTGGAGATTATGTTCAAGTTCTTTAAAGATATACCGCTGCTACGCTGGGAAATGGGAGAAACCACGTCCTGATGCATGCATTCACGGATCTGTCGGCACCGACTTCCTGAAGTCGACTACTGCATGGCTTTTCAGCAGTCCCTTGGTAGTTTCCCAAAGTTCACTCCGATTCAGTATGAGTCAGCAGGGAGGTGGAGCACATGTGGGCTGGGAATCCAGAGATGGGTGGGCGATATGGTCCCAGCTTTGCACGCCCCTAACTCGCTATGACTGACTTTTTAGCTGGTCAAGTGCCTGCATCTTAACAGGAAGGGAGTGGACTTTTCTTGCTACTCAAAGTGCGGCCAGTGGACCAGGACATTAGCATCAGCGCCACCCAGGAGCTTGTTACAAGTACAGAGTACTGGGCTCAGTCCCAGACCTTATTAATCAGAACTGCTGGCTAACAAGATTCCTGGGAGGACTCACAGGCATGTTCAAGTTTGAGAAGCACTGGGTTCCGAAATGCCCTCTCACCACCCACATTCTTCCCTCTCCCCAAGAACATGTAAGATAGTTGATGACATGTCGGTTCGACTCCTGACATCATATAGTTATATGACACCTTATAAATTCCATCTATGACTTGAGCAAGCTGCTTCCTCTCTGAGAATGGTAACACTGAGGTGGTTCTCACAGTTAATGAAATGCAGGTAAAAGGCCCAGCGCCCACACAACCCTAACCCAGGGTTCTACATTCCTAGTTTTGGGAAATTAACGATGAAGTGAGGATCAAAAGCCCAGGCCGCAAAGAGTGGAGCCGGCACTGTTTTCACCCTAATTACAGGAAATTTTAATGCAATTCTAAGTGGAACTTCTTTTTATATTTTTTAAATAACGTATTTAAGTCAGATGCTGTGGGCCCTCCTTGCAGTGTTGCCAAACTCTGGAAACCGTCATCCTTCCATTCCGAACTCCCATCCAGGCAAGGACTTTTCTACCCAGTTCGCAGCTAGGAAAGAATAAGTAAACAAAAAGTATTTACATTCTGGACTTGAAGGCGTCAGGACCACACCTCGAGACGCAGGCCAAAAACCAGCGCCAGGAAACAACGCCACTTCGCGCGGCAATAAGTCTCCGCCTCTTCACCCGGGTCTCCGCCTCTTCAATGACTAAAAACAGCTGGGAGGCGGGGTTAGGACCCGAAATATGAGCGGCCATTGTTTTCGGGTCTCCTAGTTCCTCGCCGGACGATAAGATCAACGCACGAATCTGGAAGGTACCATTCTTTTGATTCAAACGTTTTATCCAAATTTGAGATGTCATAGATATAGTTATAGAAATTAAGTTATGAGGCCATTTTCACATTTATATTTTATATTAGTGGCAACTTGAGATGTACAAAGGGCAGTTTGGAACAAGTTATTCCGTTTTCTCTTCAACTCGGACCTCCGCCATTTGGGCTCGTCCAGACGTCACTTCCGGGGATCGTGCTCCTGAATACCGGAAAACGCGCGTGCCAGGCGTAGAGCGCTGGCGCTACTGCTGTGCTGCCATGGGCCGCAGAAGAGCGCCCGATGCCGGGACCCTCGGCCGGGCCCTTATACGCCAGAAGACTCAGCGGAGCCGTAACCACCGTCACGCCGATTCCTGGGTAACACAAAGTTTGTCCTCTCTCTCAGCCTTTCTTTTTAGTCAGGAGAGCTTGGATGCTGTGAAGCCTGAGGTGAAAGGTCACAGGAACGTTTTCTAGGGAAAGTGACGCCGAAGTAGGGTTTTTGAGAGAGCAGTTTGTGGAAGTTACTGTCAGACCGATAAGCGAGTCCTAGCAGGGTACAGAGGTAGAGGCTTGAAGGTTGGGCTAGTGTGACGATGAAGCTCTTGTAAAAGTTTGAAGGATCTCGAATGCCGGCGGCGTTTGAAAGTTTCTGAGCAGGAAAGACAGAAAAGCTACTAATTGTAGTATTATTCAAGGAGCGAAAACTACCAAGAGCGGCAGCTTGCCACCAGAAATAACAATGCAGATGCTTGCTGCATCCTTATTATTCCCTAACGGTTTCGCTAGAAGATGAACAGTGCATCTCCAAAATGTGACGAGCTGGCCTAATATTTCTCTGCGCCTGGGGATGAACATAATTTTAGGATCCTTGAAAAATGGATGAGGTAGTTTGACTTATGTTTGTTATTTTGACTATTCATACCCCCAGGTATTCGAGATTCAGTTGGTATTCTGTGAGAACCGGCGCTAGAATAAAAAAAAATAGCCCCTAGTACTAACTCCCTGCGTGCCACTCCCACAACGTCTGATTCCCATCCGTTTCATATGCAGAGTAAGCGACATACAGGCTCTTCAAAAGTCAGCAGGTCCAAGTTCCTCTGGACATTAGATTACTGATCATTTTAATTGATTTTGAGGGAATTTGTTATAGATCTTTGAGGAAGTCGTAAGAAGATTGAATATGAATTATAAAGAACTGGATTCTAATCCTTATATTCTGATTATTATGCTGTCCTGTGGCCTTAGACAAACCACCTGATCTTGTAACCTTCAACTTTGTAATTTACGTGTACCTGTCCTGAGCATGGAGCTAGAATAGTGTTTATCAAACTCTGGATTGTGCCTGGAAATCAGTTATGTAGGTCCCATCTAGTGGTTTTTTAACCCAACAGGATAGAGTTCAAAATATCAGTGTATTATTGCGTATGATAAGGTAACTGTGTTTCGGGATTCTGTTAATTTTTTTTTTTTTTTTTTTTTAGAATTCTGTTGATTCTGTTTTACTGTACTGAATGGCATAGAATCGTATCACTGTGTGCATCCCAGCATTTGGAGCACTATGTAGCGTGTATTTTTTTTTTAATTTTTAAAAAATAATTTGTTTATTTTTGAGAGAGACAGAACGCAAGCAGGGGAGGGCCAGAGAGAGAATGAAACAACAGAATCTGAAGCAGGCTCCAGGCTCTGAGCTGTCAGCACAGAACCTGACACAGGGCTTGAGCCCATGAACCATGAGATCATGACCTGAGCCAAAGTTAGACGCTTAACCAACTGAGCCACCAAGGTGCCCCTGTAACATGTATTTTTTACCGTGGGTCTCCATCAAAAATTTTTGACTATGTCTGCCAGGATCAGATAGTCTGGATTCAAATCCTACCTCCACCACTTATTAGCAGCAACTCTAAGCAGGTTATTTTTATTTATTCAAGACTGGTTCTTCATCAATAAAATAGAGATAACAATAAAATTTATTTCAAAAGGTTTTGAAAATTAAATGAAATAATGAATGGAAAGTGCCTATGATGAGGTAAGAAAGTGCTCTTTTAAGTGTTAAGTATTGACTCTTAAGGGCCTGACACCACTCTCAAGACCACAGAATAGTTCCTTGGGAGTTTAGAGTTTGTTCGAATGTCAGAAGCAGAAGAGAGTAGCCGTGTTACTTACCCTGTGTTTTTTTCACAGTTGCACACAAGTGAGCTCAATGATGGCTATGATTGGGGTCGTCTTAATCTTCAGTCAGTAACTGAACAGAGCTCCCTCGATGACTTCCTTGCAACTGCGGAACTTGCAGGAACAGAGTTTGTAGCTGGTAAGTGGTTTATTCCTAAGTACATAGGACACTGGTCACCTTTCCATCTTTGGTGACTGAATACAAATACGACTCCTTGGAAGTGTTCTGTGGACCCTACTAAACTCATAAATGGGGGCGCTTCAGTGGCTCCGTCAGTTATATGTCCCACTTTGGCTAAGGTCATGATCTCATGGTTTGTGAGTTTGAGCTTCACGTTGGGCTCTGTGCTGACAGCTCCTCTGTCTCCATCTCTCTGCCCCTCCCTCACTGGTTCTCTCTCTCCCTCGAATAAATAAGCCTTTAAAAATAAAATAAACTCATAAATGAGCTGTCTTTAAACAAAAGGCAGATATCCCAGAAGAGTGTGGGAATATCTAATCAAGTAGAATCAAGCTGTGAGGTTCAAAACATGCCACAGTTGTAAAGTTAAGTTTAAAAACAACTTCAGATTATACATCATTATATCAAGTTCAAGAAACTCAATCTCTTGTGGGAAAAAGACCAGTCAACATTATGGTGGACAATACCAGCGTTTTCCGGGAAATGTTTTCTTTTTTTTTTCTTTTTAATTAAAAAATTTTTTTTCAGTTTATTTTTGAGAGAGAGAAAGAGAGAGATGCAGAGTGTGAGCAGGGGAGGGGCAGAGAGCAAGGGAGACACAGAATCTGAAGCAGGCTCCAGACTCCAAGCTGTTGGCACAGAGCCTCACACGGGGCTCAAACCCAAGGACTGTCAGATCATGACCTGAGGCAAAGTCAGACACTCAACTGACTGAGCCACCCAGATGCCCCATTCTTTTTAATTTTTTTAACTTTTATTCATTTTTGAGAGACAGAGACTGATTAGAGGAGAGGCAGAGAGAGAGGGAGACATAGAATCAGAGGCAGGCTCCAGGCTCTGAGCTGTCAGCACAGAGTCATATGTGGAGCTCCAACTCGTGACCCACGAGATCATGACCTGAGCCAAAGTCAGACACTTAGCTGACTGAGCCACCCAGGTGCCCCCAGAAAATGTTTTTTGATACCATAGTTAGAAGCAAAATCCTGGGCCTGCTGCTGTTACTTAGGCAGTTTGAATTGTGTTATAAAGTATTTGTTGACACAGTATAGTGAATTATCCATGCATGTAATCCATTTTAGTCACCGCTCCCCCCCCCCTTTTTGTGTGTGTCTTCTAAGCACAGAGGTAGCATTATAAACTATTTCTGTTGCTCTTTCATTATCATAAATGTTATTGTGTTGTTTAGCAAATTCATTGATTTGTTTAAATGCTTCTCTTGGGCCCCAACTACTATCAGGGATTGTCGTGGCTACTGAGGGTACAATATTGAAAAAGATGATTTTATTTCTGAAAAATTTTGTTTTAGGTGCTATGAAAGAAGCGTATAGCAAACAGTGGGATCATAAAAGATGTAGTTAATATTCATTCTGTCTGAAAGAGGAATAGGGCCAGTCAAGGAAAGCTTTATGCTGGGGCTGAGTCTCAGAGGGTGACGCAGGTGAGATGACACAGGACAGTATACACGAACAGGCAGAGGACTCAAGCTAAGATGTGAGCAGCAACTTACTCTGTTCAGGAAATGGTTAGAGTTGGCCTTGCAGGTGCTTGAAGTATACAGGGACAGGATGTGATGAGCTGACACTAGGGAGGCGGGCAAGGGTTTTAGTTTTTAATGTTTGTTTATTTTGAAAGAGAGCAAGCAGTAGGAGAGGGAATCCCAAGCAGGCTCCGCACCGTCAACAGAGAGTCCGATGCAGGGTTCAAACTCAGTGAACTGGGAGATCATGACCTAAGCTGAAATCAGGAGTCAGACACTTAATGGACCCAGGCGCGCCAGCAAGGGCTTTAAATATTAAAAAAAAAATTAAAAAATAGGGCTTTTAAAGGAGTCTTTTGAGAGGTTTAAGCAGATATCGAACATGATTTTAGATTTCATTGTTTCGAAAGATCACTGATGGATTTGAAGAGGAGTGACCGTCCAGCAAGAAAAGCAGGCCAGGCTGAAATAGTAATAGTGGAAGAATGGCACAAAGAATTTGAACAAGATTATTAGGGAGATGGAATAAACCAGACTTTGTGGAAGTTGGTGGAGTGAATGAAGAAGAGTGAGGGGTGGTAGAGCCATCATGGAGGAGAGAGAAAAAGAGACAGGTGGGATGCCTGAGTGGCTCAGTTGGTTGAGAAAAAAAGAGAGGAAGGTGAGAAAATCAAGTTAATGAGCATGTTGTATTTTTTTGAGATATTCGATTATGGCAAGGAGATGTGTGTGTGTGTGTGTGTGTGTGTGTGTGTGTGTGTGTGTGTGAGATCAAGGTTAAAACCAGCGTGCGCATAGGTTATATAGGGTGAGAGCCAGCAGAGCGGAAGAGGTCGAATATACAACATTCGGTTTGACCGTACCAAAAATTTAAAGTGCATATTTCATGACCTGATGTTTCCACTTTTCAATACCTATGCTAAAGCAGTGGTTCTCAAATTTTAGTCAGCATCACAGTTCCCTAGAAAACAGATTCCTGGGCCCCTCCTCAGGAGAGTCAGTAGGTGTGAGTTGAGCCTGAGAATCTGCATTTCTGACAAGTTCCCAGATGATACATATCATTGCTCATATTTTAGCAATGAACACTTGGAAACCACCTAAATGTTCAGTAGGTGGGAAAATGGCTAAACTGTGGTATAAACACACTATGAAATTCTCTGCGGCAGTTAAAAACAATGAGGTAAATTTCTGGATACTAAGGTGAAGGATCTCCATGACCCGTTACCACACAAAAAGACCAGGTTGGGCCACCTGGGTGACTCAGTCAGTGAAGTGTCTGACTCTTGATTTTGACTCAGGTCATGATCTCACAGTTCATGAGAGGGAGCCCTGCATGGGGCACTGCGCTGATGGTGCGGAGTCAGCTTGGGATTCTCTCTTCCTCTCTGCCCCTCCCCTGCTCTCATTAGCTCTTTCTGCCTTTCAAAAAACAAAAAAACAAAACCCAAGTTGTGAAATAGTGCATATAGTATGGTACTATTTACGTCAAGAAAATAATCTGACCAATCTATATATGTATGTGTGTATTAGGAAAAAAACTTGGAGGCCCACACATTTAATTGAGGGAGGGAATTGAGATTGCAGGGGTGGGAAGAAGGTTGGGAGTTGGTCATAGAGAATGTTTACCTTACTTTATTGTTGAATTTTTTTACAAGGAGAGTTTATGTATTGCGTAATTAAAATTTTTAAATTTTTTTTCAATGTTCATTTTAGAGAGAGAGTTGGGGAGGGACAGAGAGAGAGGGAGACAGAATCTGAAGCAGGCTCCAGGCTCTGAGCTGTCAGCATAGAGCCAGACATGGGGCTCAAACTCACCTTTGAGGGAGGGGAGAGGGACTGGAGACTAAGCCAATCACAAAGGCCAGTGATGTAATCAAGTGTGCCTGCATAGTGAAGCCTCCATAAACCTTTCAAATTCCATTAAAGTTTATTTCATACCTTTTTCTCTCTGCTCCTCTCCCCTGCGTACACTCTGTCTACAATAAGAAAATAATTTATTTTATACTTTCTCTTCCTTTCTCTTAATAATGTAGAGGTGATAGAATTTTGTTTCAGTTCTCTCTAGCCTGCAGACACTACTGGACACACAAGGATAGGGTTCTTAACCAGGAAACTACCTGTTTCACCTATGTGTGAACCCTGCAGATTGCATGCTAAATTTGTGTGTGTGTGTGTGTGCGCGTGTGTGTGCGCGCGCGTGTGTGTTTTTGGATGAGGTGATGATCAGTGATTTTTAAGTACGTTTTCATGAGTCCCTGACCTAACAGGATTACAGAATAACGAGAAATGGTAAATGTTCTTTGGGAACTCTTTATTTTTAAAAGATGGCACAGGTAGTGCTCCCTCCTTATTTTCAGCAAATAAGGAGAAAATGTAATGTTGTCATAATATATATTTTGTCTTCACCCCCTGGTTCCTGATACAAGACCTTCTAAAACCCTAGTTTGTAACTTCCTGAGTCAGGGGTGAGAGAAGTGTCTTCTGTCATTCATAATAAGCCCCTTAGAATTTACTAACTTCCTGAGTTTATGGTAATGGAGGACTTGTGGGTCCCTAGGTAGCTTCTGCAGGGAGCTGGTTACAGTAGGAACCAACCCTGTGATTATGGGTTGCAATTTTCAGGACCTCAGAAGAGGTGCTAGAGATTGGGCTAATCACCAGAAACCAGTGATTTAATCAACTGTGCCTGTGCAATAAAGCCTCCATAAAAACCCATTCAGGACTTGGCATCTGAAGTGGAACAGTCTTGTGCGACTGAGCCTTTAAACCTGTAGAGGCTGACACTAACTCTTGACAGTTAGTGTCAGAATATGATGGAATTGTAGGGCATCAAGTTGATGTCCAGAGAGTTGGAGAGCTGGTTGCTGGTGTGGGAAAATGCACATATTTGGTGCCAGAAGTGTTGTGAGTAAAAACAGTTCAGAGACAAGTGGCTGTTTTATTGTGTGTTACTTGCAGCAACCCTCAGCATTGCTGCTCAAATGAGAAGGGATACTCGGCTTTATCTAAGGTTGGGAGGTTTGGTAGCCGGTGCAGGAGGGTAAGGAATTTTAATGTTGATTGGAGAGTGGTTGTACCATATGGTTTTAGCCAAGTAGGGAAGGAAATGAAGCTATGAGGTGGATGTGGAACTGAGAGAAGAGGAAAGAATCAAGAGGCTAGAGGCACGGACAGAGGTTAGACAAAGCAAAGTGGGAACGTCAGGTGGGAGATCACCATTGGAAGGAGGAATTCGTGTGAAAGAATTACCAAATATGGGGCTAAAGGGGTGTTTGTTTTGACTATTGGTTAAAGATGACATGAATGACAATAATGGTTCAGTGGACTATACTCTACTGTAGTGTGCAGACCAAGGTCATAGACGGTATTGGTGGTCTGACAGGGGTAGCAGACAGCAGTTTGCTTAAAGGTCAGGAGGAACTTTCCTGAAGATGTTCTGTTGTGTTTGCATAGGACCTTCCCCTAGCAATTAATTGGGTAAGAAGCTTAGCTGGCTTCTCTCAGTGGAATCATCTGCCCATGGAGACAAGGTGGCTCTGTATGAAGTAGAGATGCCTAGAGCAGCTTGGGGGCTCTCTGTAGTTTATACGTGAACTTGACATTTATTTTATTCCTTTCAGTTGTTATACAGCATTAATTGTGGGCATTCATCATAAATATCTTAAATTGTAGCTGTGTAGTAAGTAGTTCACTGGTTTTAACTGGAGTGAGTCTTTTTGCTGAGTCTTTGCTTCCTACCCACTCCCATTGGCTTTAATTATTCTCTATATGTAAAATGAGATTGGTTGTACTGAATCTTTACAGTCCCTTCCCACTCTTACTGTTTGTTTCCTTGAAATGCATTCAGTATATGGAGTTTTACAAAATTAGTACTTGAAAAAATGGTTGGCCTTTTGAAAGCTTTGGTAAATATTTTTTTTTGAGAGAGAGAGAGAGATCGAGCAAGCAAGCAAGCACACGCACGAAGGGGGTGGGCAGAAGGAGAGGAAAGAATCTTAAGCAGGCTCCACGCCTAGTGCCAAGCCCAACGTGGGGCTCAATCTCACGACCATGAGATCGACCCGAGTTGGACGCTTAACCCATGGATCCACCCAGGCGTCCCAAGATTTTTTCTTTCATTCCTTTTTTGGTAGATCACTTCACTTGGAAATTATTTATCCAAGGCTGGAGGCATCTAAATCAAGAAAGCTTAAAGGGGCACCTGGGAGGCTCAGTGGGTTAAACGTCTGACTTCAGCTTAAGTCCTGATCTCATGGTTCGTGGGTTTGAACCCCATGTCGGGCTCTGTGCTGGCAGCTCAGAGCCTAGAGCCTGCTTCAGATTTTGTGTCTCCCTCCGTCTCTGCCCCTCTCCCACTCACGCTCTGTTTCTCTCTCAAAAATAAACATTTTTTTAAAATTGAAAAAAAATCAAGCTTAAATTCTGTTTCAAGTACTGTATTTTTAGTTTTGCAAGTAGCAATCATATTCACTATCTAAACTGTCACTTCAGTAACAGTACTTTCCTTTCTCTAAACAGAGAAGCTGAATATTAAGTTTGTGCGTCCGGAGGCTAGAACTGGACTGCTGTCTTTTGAGGAGAGCCAGAGAATTAAGAAACTCCAAGAAAAAAACAAACAGTTCCTGAGTGTACCACGGAGGTGAGTTGAACAAGGATGTGGGACATTATAAGGCATAACAAGACCCCTGAGTATTTGGTATTCTCTTTTTTCCTGTTTCCTTTTCTCGGCTGCCATTATTAAATCTAAATCCTGTTTTATTTTGGTAACTGGTGGAATTTTTTTTCTCTATAATTGTTTCAGACCAAAGTGGGACAAAAACACTAGTCCTGAAGAACTCAAACAGGCAGAGAAAGATAACTTTCTAGAATGGAGACGTCAGCTTGTCCGGTGAGTATTAGAAGATAGGAAGATTTGTCTTGAAATTTTGAGTCTGGCATTTTGGTGTGTTTGCACTGCTGTTTGCATGTTGAAGGCTGGATTCTTTTAGAAGGGAAATGGTAGATTTCTTCTTATAAGTGCAGCTTCTCTGCGCAGCCAGCATTGCTGGGTACACATGCATCTTTGCACAGAGACGGTAAATTGATTACTCTGCTCCATTCCTGGCCTTCTCTCCTTTTCACACCCTTCTCTAGCCATTAGTCACCCTGGAGTTGGTCACCTCTCTCTTGAGCATTCCTCCAGAAAGCTGCATGAGAGAAATGTCATTTTGTGTGATAAACTTCCAGGGCTTAAATAGAGTAAGTATAAAATTTCAAATTTGATTTTCGTATTGACTCAGTAGAAAGTATATAAAAACAATTTGTTAAGTTGGTCCAAGAGTTGTGGGTTATCGTTAAGCTGATTAAAAACAATTTGTTAGTATTTGTGTACTTGTGTGTGTGTGTGTGTGTGTGTGAGCGCTTATTTTTTAATGCAGTTAATTTAAGTGTTTATGCTACTTGAAACCAACCATCAATTATAACCTGGCAAAGATATAAACTTTACATTGTAAAGCCAGGCTAGAAGAGGAACAAAAGTTGCTATTGACTCCATTTGAAAGAAATTTGGACTTTTGGCGCCAACTGTGGAGGGTGATTGAGAGAAGGTAAGTTACCATTTTCTTTTTGTATAACTAAGACATTAGTAGTATTACATTAATTAAATTTGGATGTTGATAAACGCTCATAGTCTCAGGGACTGGGGTGCTCAGGGCTTAAGCTATACAAAAAGCTATTGAGAATTATTATAAAAACTGAAATGTGACTGCTGTGTTTCTTTAAAAATACAGATTTTTTTTAGGGAACACATTGATAGCGTGTAGGAGTGGTAAACGTTTTCTGTAAGATGAGTTCTGAAGTACCTACAGTTATTTAGGCAAATGTGTTTTGAATCCTATTGGAAATGTGGAAAATATGGGTGTGAACAGGAGTAGGTGTGTGATTGCAAAGAGAAAGTATGTTGGGCGGTGGGCATCAGGGCACGCAGAGGAATGAAGTGCATCTTGTCGGATGACTCGATACCTCGTAAACCCAAAGTGCTTATGATTCCTGCTGTGTTACAGATGGAAAGGCAGTGGGCTGTGTTCTAACAGGAAGGAGCAGCTGATAAGCACTGGGCGAAATCAAGGGTTGGTTTGTTTTAAGTGGAATTAGATAGTGGTGATGGTTGCACAACTTTGTGAATATACTAAAACCCACTGAATTGCATACTTTTGAAAGGGTTGATTTTACCTCAATTATAGGTAAAAGGTGGATTATATTATACCTCAATTTTTTTTTTTAAGTTATTTACATGCCTTCCCCATCCTGCTTCCTCAGGGGCAGAGAGACAGGGCTATTGGGCTGGAAAATGGGGAAGTCAGAGTAACAAGGCAAATCTCTAAGTCCGAAAAAAGTAGAAGCTTGCTGCTGGTTCCCAGGCTCTGTGCAGGCCCCTTTGATTCAGTTAGGCTTGAATGAGGCTTGGAAAGACCCATTCTTTCTTCTGAGAACTTCTGTGGAGCAGAGTGGATCTCTCCTTCAATGCCTCATTAGCAGTTGATGCTGTGTACTGCTGTGATGTCTGTGTTCTTATTTCCAAAGAGAGATAATAACAGGCTTTAGAATAATGAAACCTTACCTTGGAATACCCCCATCTGCACATTTACAGTATTTTCGTGTTTTTCTGTTTGTTTTTTATTTTAGATTTTCTCCTGTTTTTTTATATTGTCTATCTTTCCTCTCTGTTCCTTTTTTTCCTTTTATTCTGGTTTCTGACTTTTATGTAAGAGGCCTTTCTCAGATGTCAGGTGATGTTTGTTGTCTGTTCATATCTAAGAACAAAGCATTACAAAGGGATTGACAAGACCACCTGTTTGGGTGGAATTTGCCAACTGGTGACTTCACTGTATAGGACTGATCAGGGATCAATTTTATTTTGTTGGAATACCCCAAGATGTTGGGCTCTATGGGTGTTTTCCCTAGATCCAGTCAGTTTCTTAAAGATAAAAATTATCTCCTACCAAGAACATAGCTAAAGGTGGTTGTATAATGCAAGGCGGTTGGGCATGTTCACCATTGGATATATAGGCTTGTTATAGCCACCCTTTTCAGTATGGCACCTCTTTCCCACCTTCTCCTGTTGCTTGAGGTCCCAATTCTGAAGCCTCTCAGGTTCATTTTCTCCGTAATAAACCCTAGCTGTCTGCCATTGGAATAGGAAATTCAGGCAGTGTAGCTGCCAGACTGGACAGAACAGGAGAGAGGACCTAAGACCTCTTCACCAGATGGATGTCAGTCCCATTCTTCACCTGTGCCTGGAGGCTTTCATCTGCTGCTTCTAGTCCCAGGCTCCCTCAGGGCTCTGAGACGGAAACAGGCTTCTGGATTGCACTACCATGTCTCAGTTGCTGCTGTTTTTTCTTTCTCTTTGTCCTAACGAGCGTCAGAGTTTACTTTATTTTTGTAGGTTTTAAGAGGGAACCGAAGTAACCATATGTGTTCATTCTTTCACATTTGACATACTTGTTATGTCCCTAAATAAGCAGCTGGTTTCCCCAAAGTGAACCTGTAGCTTCAATGGAGTTACAGTATCACTTGCTCTGTTACTTTCATCATGTGGTATTTTTCTGTTTATAAGAGCACATATTTCTAGCTCAATATAGTTTGGATCACACGGAAGTGGATCTGAATTACATAGAAATATTGTTATAAAGGGACTACTGCCACATTTTTTAACAGGAAATATTTATTTGTGTGTTTTGTATAACAGATGTCTCCTGTTTGGTAATAGGCTAGCTGAGCCATCTGCCTCTTTAATTTCGAGAGTCTTTATTGGAAAAGATTTGATGTATACCCTGTCATTGAAATGCAGGAAGCTGCTGGGGCACTGAGGGCAGAACACCGTATTCCAGTAAGATAAGGCACTATTGTACTGCATGAGCCTTTCCTGGTCTACAGCACTTTGCATCCTAATTCAGCACATGAAGCAGTCTTTTTTTAATGCTTATTTTATTTTTGATAGCGAACGTGAGTGGGGGAGGGACAGAGAGAGAGGGAGACACAGAATCTGAAGCAGGCTCCAGGCCCTGAGCTGTCAGCACAGAGCCCAATGCAGGGTTCAAACCCATGAACCGGGAGATCATGGCTTGAGCTGAAGTTGGACACTAATCAGCTGAGCCGCCCAAGCTCCCCGAAGCAAGCAGTCTTAGTTCGTCTTTTCTTACTGGTGTTTCTGAGCTCATTGTTGTTTCTACATGTTTGGTGGGTAGACCTAATGTGTATGGACCTTGCAATTTTAGTTTATTAGGCTTTGTCCATGTTCTGCAGTCATTGTTGCATTTATTGTTAAATCCTCACAGTTTGAAAGTGGTAGATACTAACTTAAAGAAGAAATACTGGGACCCACTTAATTACAGAACTTAACAACAATTTGTCTTAAATTAGCAAGTCTGAGTTCCTTTGAATCACAATATTAGGCCGGAAATTAAACTAGTCTGAAAGGAAATGAACTGTGAGGGACACCTGCGTGGTCCAGTCCGTTAAGCATCTGATTCTTGATTTCAACTCAGGTCATGATCTCACTGTTCTTGAGTTTGAGCCCTGCATTGTGCTATGAGTGCAGAGCCTGCTTGACACTCTTAATTGTCAAAGCCCTGCTTTAAATGGTAAGCTTGACTTAATACATTTCCTCAGTGTCCAGCCTAGTTGCATAAGCATTACCTCAGAACAGGCCAACCAGACATGGATTTTTAGGAGACTGCCATAAGTATGTCTGCAGCTTATTTCCTCCCTTCCTCCCTTCCTTTCTCCCTTTCTTTAAATCCAAGTTAGTTAGCATATAGTGTAATAATGATTTCAGGAGTAGAATTTAGTGATTCATCACTTACATATAACACCCAGTGTTCATCCCAAACAGTGCCCCCCTCTGTGCCCATCACCCATTTAGCCCATCCCTACACAACACTCCTCCAGCAACCTTCTGTTGTTCTCTGTACTTAAGAATCTCTTATGGTTCACCTCCCTGTTATCTTATTTTTCCTTCCCTTCCCCTATGTTCATCTGTTTTGTTTCTTAAATTACACATATGAGTGAAATCGTATGATATCTGTCTTTCTCTGACTTAGTTCACTTAGCATAATACATTCTAGTTCCATCACGTTGTGCAGATGGCAAGATTTCACTCTTTTTTGATTGCCGAGTAATATTCCAGTGTCTGTGTGTGTCTACACACACATACACATAGGTATACCACATCTTTATTCATTCTTCAGTCAGTGGACATTTAGGCTCTTTCCATAATTTGGCTATTGTTGATAGTGCTGCTATAAACATTGGGGTGCCTTTGCCCTTTCGAAACAGCACTCTCATATCCTTTGGATAAATACCTAGTAGTGCATTTGCTGGGTCATAGGGGAGATCTATTTTTAATTTTTTAAGGAACCTCCATATTCTCCAGAGTGGCTGCACCAGTTTGCGTTCCCACCAACAGTGCAAAAGTGTTTCCCTTTTCTGCATCCTCACCAGTGTCTCTTATTTCCTGAGTTGTTCGTTTTAGCCATTCTGACAGGTGTGAGGTGGTATCTGATTGTGGTTTTGATTTGTATTTCCCTGATAGTGATATTAAACATCTTTTCATGTATCTTTTAGCCATCTGGATGTCTTCTTTGGAAAAGTGTTTCTGTCTTTTTGGGTGTTGAGTTTGATAAATTCTTTATAGATTTTGGATACTAACCCTTATCCCATATGTCATTTGCAAATATCTTCTCCCATTCTGTCAGTTGCCTTTTAGTTTTGTTGATTGTTTCCTTTGCTGTGCACAGGCTTTTTATCTTAATGAGGTTCCAATAGTTGATTTTTGCTTTTATTTCCCTTGCCTCCAGAACCTGTCTAGTAAGAAGTTGCCGCGGTTGAGGTCAAAGAGGTTGCTGCCTGTTTTCTC
This sequence comes from Paguma larvata, assembly GCA_030068075.1. NCBI lineage: Eukaryota > Metazoa > Chordata > Mammalia > Carnivora > Viverridae > Paguma > Paguma larvata. The sequence continues at coordinate 81,681,210 of CM057824.1, read as the reverse complement.
CTCTAGGGTTTTGATGGTTTCCTGTTGTACATTTCATCCATTTTTTAATTTATTTTTGTGTATGGTGTTAGAAAGTGGTCCAGTTTCCGTTCTTCTGCATGTCGTGGTCCAGTTTTCCCAGCACCATTTGCTGAAGGGACTGTCTTTTTTCATTGGATATTCTTTCCCACTTGGTAGGAGATTAGTTGCCCATCCATTTGTGGGTTCTGTGTTCTGTTCCATTGATCTATGTGTCTGTATTGTGCCAGTACCATACTGTCTTCATTATTACACTTTTGATATATAACCTAACCTTTTACCTAAAAAAGCTGGAAAAAAGAACAGCAAATAAAGCCCAAAAGTAGCAGAAGAAGGGAAATAATAAAGATTAGAGCAGAAATCAATGATATTGAAATAAAAAAAACAGAACAGAGCAACCAAACTAGGAGCTGGGTCTTTGAAAGAATTAACAAAACTGATAAGCCCCTACCCAGATTGATCAGAAGGAAAAAGAAAAGGACCCAAATAAATAAAATTGCTAATGAAAGAGGAGAGATCACAACCAACATTGCAGAAATAGAAACAATAATAAAAGGATATTATGAGCAATTATATGCCAACAAATTGGGCAATCTGGAGGAAATGGATAAATTCCTAGAAACATATAAACTTACCAAAACTGAGACAGGAAGAAATAGAAAATTGGAACAGAACCATAACCAGTAAAGAAATTGAATCAGTAATCAAAAATCTCCCACAAACAAGTGTCCAGGGCTGGATGGCTTCCCAGGGGAATTCTACCAAACATTTAAAGGAGAGTTAGTACCCATTCTTTTGAAGCTGTTCCAAAAAATAGAAATGGAAGGAAAACTTCCAGACTCATTCTATGAGACCAGCATTACCTTCGTTCCCAAGACAGAGACCCCACTAAAAAGGAGGATTACAGACCAATTTCCCTGATGAACATGGCTGCAAAAATTCTCAGCAAGATACTAGCAAATCAAATTCAACAATACATTAAAAAAAATTACCACAATCAAGTGGGATTTATTTCTGGGCTGCAGGAGTGGTTCAGTATCCACAAATCAATGTGATACATCACATTCATTAATAAAAAAAAAAGGATAAGAACCACATGATCCTCTCAATAGATGCAGAAAAAGCATTTGACAGAATACAGCCTTCTTTCTTGATAAAAAAGCCTCAAGAAAGTAGGGATAGAAGGAACATACCTCAACATCATAAAGACCATATATGAAAGATCACAGCTAATATCATCCTGAGTGGCGAAAAGCTGAAAACTTCCCCCTAAGGTCAGGAACATGACAGGGATGTCCAGTCTCACCACCGCTGCTCAACACAGTACTGGAAGTCCTAGCCTCATCAATCAGACAACCAAAAGAAAAGGCATACAGACTGGTAAGGAAGAAGTCAAACTTTAACTCTTTGCAAACAGCATGATACTCTACTTTTGGAAAACCCAAAAGACTCCCACAAGAAACTGCTAGAACTGATTAATGAATTCAGCAAAGTCGCAGGATATAAAATCAATGTACAGAAGGTGGTTGCTTTTCTGTACACCAATAATGAAGCAGCAGAAAGTGAAATCAAGGAATTGATCCCATTTACAATTGCATCAAAAAACATAAAATACCTAGAATAAACCTAACCAAAGAGGTAAAAGGTCTGTACACTGAAAACTGTAGAAAGCTTATGAAAGAAATTGAAGAGGATACAAAGAAATGGAAAAACATTTCATGCTCGTGAATTGGAGGAACAAATACTATTAAAATGTCTATACACCGAAAGCAGTCTACACATTCAGTGCAGTCCCTATCAAAATACCACCAGCATTCTTCACAGAGCTAGAACAAACAGTTCTAAAATTTGTATGGAACCAGAAAAGACCCTGAATAGCCTAAGTAATGTTGAAAAAGAAAACCAAAGCTGGAGGCATCACAATTCCAGACTTCCTTCCTTCCAGCGGCAGCTGACCCTTAGAGCATCTTTCCTAGCCACAGAGGCAGGATGGGAGGGTGATCCTTCCAGGGAAGTGAGATACTTATTCTTGCAGTGCTAGGCTGCTGTAGTCCCCACTACATTGGTGAGGGCTTTGGAAAGCTTGTATCAGCTACAGAAAGCTCTCGTAGTGCTGCATCTTCTGTGTGACAGAAGTTGGACTCCTTGTTCCTGCTTCAGTGTGGCTTTTTAAGTTGGTATTTTCCTGTTTGTATTTGTGCCATTTAAACACATTGTTGGAACTGATGGCTGATGATTTCCTGGATGTATACTTTCTCTTGTCAGCCCTGGGTTTAAAAAAGGTACAGGCTTTGATAGTGACTGCTGTCAGCAAGTGATTTAAGTTTCCTTTTGAGGCCTTATCACCAGTGTGGATTAGGTACTGAGCATGCAGTAGACCTCATCTTGGATTGAAGTATTTGGAATACTCTTTTGCCTCACCAGGAGTTTACTGGAAGACCCAGTTGAAGTTTTAGCAATGAAACATCATCAGGGTTCTCTAGGACATAAAATAGCAAGAGAATGTTACACACATGTTCTCTGGTCCAGACCAAGTTCCCTGCTCCATCATGGAGTAGCTGGTGACCTTGGACAAGTTACTTAACTGTCCTAAGCTCCAGTTTCCTCGTACATAAACTGGGGATAATTGTACCTTAAAATGATTAATGTGTCAGGTGCTTAATATATGGACGGTGTTTGCTATTATTATTATGTGGTCAGTGTTTCACTTCACAGTGATTGAAGTATCTCACGTTTCTTTTTCAGTGATATTGTGGTCCAGATAGTAGATGCTCGAAACCCACTCCTATTTAGATGTGAGGATTTGGTAAGTAAAGTGTGACACAATTCACATGAGCAGTTCTTGGAGCCCCAGTGAGAGGACAGCATCACTGACAACAGTAACAGTTGGCAAGCATTCTGTTCTCTCCTCTAGCTTTAAGTAGCACCCCTCCCACCCCCAGGCTCGGGCGCTTGCATACTGCTGCTGTTTAGACAAGTGTTTTTCTTCTAAAACAATCACTTTCATCTGCAGGAAGGGGCAAACACATGAACTCTCTAGCTTTTAGTTTAGAAGCTTGGTTGTTAATAGATATTTGCTAGTGTTTCTCATTTTTTAAGAGACATCAGTTGAAATAGCATTGTACTTTTTAGTTTCTTCTTACCCAGCCTGCCATATTCTCTCTCCTCACACCTTGCTTAGTACCTCTTGTGATACTTTACAAGTGAACTACTTTTGTAAAACACCACAGGTAGTAATAAATAAGGAATGAAGATTACATGAAAGAATGTAATACAGGCTTTGAATTAATAAAACGCTGTACACACACGAAGTATTCCTATTTGTGTCTGAGGACCATGATAGTAATAGTACAGAATATTCTTTTTTTTTTTTTTTTTTTTTAATGTTTATTCATTTTTGAGAGACAGAGACAGAGCATGAGCAGGGGAGGGGCAGAGATAGAGAGGGGGAGACAGAATCTGAAGCAGGCTCCAGGCTCTGAGCTGTCAGCACAGAGCCCGACGCAGGGCTCGAACCCACGAACAGTGAAATCATGACCTGAGCCGAAGTCGGATGCTCAACCGACTGAGCCACCCAGGCGCCCCCAGAATATTCTTAAATCCTCCAGGTGAGAGACAAAAATCTTACTTGTGAAACTCTTACAAAGTCACACTCCATTGTGTTCCCTAACGAAGAGCTGTGGTTGGGAATTAATATCAATTATTGAGTCTTATTTCTCTTTTAGACTTCAAAAGTATTTTTTTATGTTAAAAGATTAGATTATTATTGGTTGTCATTATTGGCTAAGAAATAGTCCCTGCTGGCTGACAAATCTCCTGGTTCTGCAGTTCTTTAACTTTGTATAAAAGAAATAATTTGACAGTATCAAAGAGAGGAACAACATTATTTAAAGAAAAAAAATCTATTATCCTTCAACAGAGCAGGAGAGCGTTTCCTTTTACCCGTTCTAATTTTTTATGTTGAGCGTATTTCTAAGTATATGTGACCTACCTTTCTCAGAGCTTACTGAGAGGATCATTAGAATGTACCAGGATGAAAAATCTTTAAATTAGGATTGACTTAAAACTGGGAGCAGTAAAAACTTTTAGTCATATTTGGGGTGTCTTCAGTATAATTCACTCAGTCTTTACTTGTTTGAAGAGGCCTTTCTAAATACCTTTGTCTTGCCTAGGAATGTTATGTGAAAGAAATAGATGACAGTAAGGAAAACGTCATTCTGATAAATAAGGCAGACCTGCTGACTGCCGAGCAGCGGAGTGCCTGGGCCACATACTTTGAAAAAGAAAATGTGAAGATTATCTTCTGGTCCGCTTTAACTGAAGCCATTCAACTGACTGGTGACTCTCAGGTAGCCTGGGGGCTTTTTCAGGTTGGGTTTCTGGGAGGAGGATTTCAGTTTCTGGTTAGTAAGCTTTGGGTTTGTTTGTTTGTTTGTTTGTTTGAAGTTTTGTGGGAATTCAGGGGTTTTGTTGGTTCCCTAAATGCTCTGATAGTAGGATGGTCTCTGTACTATAGAAAAACAAGTCACAAGGTTGCTTTCTCCGGTTGTCAAATAGGCTGACATCTCTGGGGCTCTGTGTTACACAGATACGAACTATAATTTTTACTTCTTTTTAGATTTTTGGCAGGAAGTTGTATAGGAAGTTTTATAATCACTTTATAATAGTTTTTAACAGGAGGCGGGGACAACCAAAGCCTGTACCTCTACTTCTTAGGACTTGATTAGAATCTCTTTTGACATTGTTTTCAAAACAAAGAAATGAAGTAATCCTAAAGCTATACCATGTTCTTTTTTAACCCAGATTTTACAAAAACAGTTTGGCGGGAGGGGTGTTGTCTGTGTATGTGTTTTATTATTTTTTTAAGTTTATTTTGAGAGAGAGAGCACAAGCAGGGTAGAGGCAGAGAGAGAGGCTCTGTCAGTACAGAGCCCAATGTGAGGCTTGAACCACAAACTGCGAGATTATGACCTAAGCCAAAGGCAGATGCTTAACTCACTGAGCCACCCAGGTGCCCCGTGGGCATGTGTTTTAAGTAAGCTCTACACCCAATCTATACCCAACATAGGACTTGGACTCACAGATCAAGAGTCACATGCCTCACCAACTGAGCCAGCCAGGTGCCCCCGGGGTTTATTTTCTAATAAAAAATATAACTAGTAACTAATAATAACTATGAAATTAGTAGTAGAATCTTAGAGCTGGAAGAGACTTAAAATAATATATTTTTTCTAGCCTTCTTTTATCTGTGTCAACCATGTATTTTGTGTGTCGAGCTGGGCGTCAGTGAATAAAATACCCTCTCCTGATGAGTTTATAGGTTAGCTCATCTCCATGGCAAACAGTCATACATAATTTCTCTGTGACTCCATTAAATGACAGAGACCAAGTAGCTCACTCTTTCTATCTACATTTAGAAAGTTCTTCAGGGATGCCAGCCAGGGTGGCTCAGTTGGCTCAGTGTCCAACTCTTGATTTCAGCTCAGGTCATGATCCCAGGGTCATGGGTCTACCTCTGTATTGGGCTCCGTACTGAGAGTGGAGCCTGCTTAAGATTCTGTCTCTCCTGCCCCTCTCCCCTGCTCGTACTCTCTCTCTTTCTCTAAAATTAAAATAAAAATTTTTTTTGAAGAAAGTTTTTCAGTTCAGTTGAGTTGGCCTTCCTAACCCTTGATCTAAGGACTCTTCCTTTGTCCCCTTAGTTCTCTATCCTTGAAACTATATGTATTTTCTGCCTTTCTATTCATCATGGACACAATATCTAGGGCACTTTTCATCTCAGGTGCCTGTTTGCCTGTGTTAGTATAACACTTAAAATTGGTGGCACCTAATTGAATGTTATTCTAGATATAGTTTGCCCAGGATATATTCAGGGGGACTGTTATTTCTTGTGATCAGGATACTCCTAGTAATTCAGAGTTTTTGCTAATTCACCCCCTTTCAAAGGAGCAATATTATGGTCTTGGCTAATTTAACCTGTGAACAACCAAATCCCTCAAATACCTTTTAAAAAAGAAAAGACTTAATGCAAATCTCATCCCATATTTACATATGGAAAAAGTTTTTGTGTTTGTGGTTGTTTTTTGTTTGTTCGTTTGTTTTTGAGAGAGACAAGGAGAGTGCAAGTGAAGGAGGGGCAGAGAGAAGGGGTGGACAGAGGATCCAAATTGGGCTCCACACTGACAGCAGCAATCCCATTTGGCGGGGTTCAAATGGGTTCAAACTCACAAACCATGAGATCATGACCTGAGCTGAATTCGGACACTCAACCAAGTGAGCCACCCAGGCTCAACTTAGGACAGTACTGTTCCTCTGAAATATTGTTATCGATTTGGGGCTTAGGTAGAGAATTCATTTTGGTTGTGCAATTTGCTTTTGTCTCCTTCTAGCTTCGAATCTGCAGATTTTGTGTGTTTGTCCTTCTGTATGTTCTTTCCAGTCATTGATGTTGTTAAACAGATCAGGACCAAGGGGAGAGCTCTATAACCTTTTGTGAACTAACGAAGCACTTGGTACCAGGCATTTTGATGTAATGAATACAGATGGGTTTGCAAGGATAGAAGAATAATAATCATTCTGTTGTTACTACTGTTAATAAAAACTAACCCGTAGAAAGCTTATTCTGTGCCAGGTACCCCTATCCTAAGCACTTTATGTATTTTATTCATGTAATCTTCTCAGCAGTAAGCATAAGTGCTTATTATCCTCAGGTGGTCTGGCTTCATAGTTTGTCCTCTTAACCATTATTTCTGTTTTTTTAACTCTTTTCTGGAAGCCAGCATCTTACTGAAGGTGATTGTTGTTTTAAATTATCAAAAATGGGGGCGCCTGGGTGGCTCAGTTGGTTAAGTGGCCGACTCCGGCTCAGGTCATGATCTCACGGTCTGTGAGTTCGAGCCCCGAGTCAGGCTCTGTGCTGACGGCTCAGAGCCTGGAGCCTGCTTCACATTCCGTGTCTCCCTCGCTCTCTGCCCCTCCCCCACTCATGCTCTGTCGTTCTCTGTCTCAAAAATAAGTAAACATAAAAAAAATTTTTTTTTTAATTATCAAAAATGAAAAAAGGATTAGTTTCTACATCTGTGGTATTCCTTGAACTATTAACCAAGTACATTTCACTTTTTTTGCATGATCTGTTCTCAGGAAACCCTTGTTGCCTCCCGTTGATGACTATATCTTTTTAGGGCTTACCAGCTACATTGTGGACTTAATCCCATGTCCAACTCTGAGTTAGTAGTGTGTGGTTATGGAAGATGCTCTTTCTTCCTTCTTAAGTTAGCCATCATTTACTCCTCCCAGGCTTCTGAAGTCTCTGATGTTTTTCATGATTTCTCAAGACCAATAACTAGCTACTGTTGCGATATATCGGTAATCACCTCTGTCATTTGAGTATCAAACATGAACTTAGTAGAATTAGTCTGATAATCACTATTCTTGCCTATCTGAAGCTTGGTTCTTCCTTTACAGTGTGTTAACCCCTTCTTATGTGAAAGAACATGACAGTTTTCAAGCTGAGTCCCTTAGTTTTTTCTTGGCCATCTGTTAAAGTGCACTGCGTTTTCCCAAGGGATTAGCTTCTCCCTTTGTATTTTTACTGTAACTGCCATGAAGTCCTTCTGTTGGCTTTGTGATTTTTCCTGAACCTAAACTGCTTCTAGTTTTAGGTGGGGTCTTTTTTAAAGTTTTTATTTATTTATTTTTGAGAGAGAGGGTGTGCATGCATTGGGAGGGGCAGAGAGAAGGAGAAAGAGAGATTCCCAAGCAGGCTCTGTCATCTCGGAGCCCGATGCGCTAACCCACAAGCCGACCGAGCCATCCAGGTGCCCCTAGTTTACATCGTTGTTATCTGTTTCTTTCATATTTTGAAACGATCCAGAAGAGCTCATGGTGAAGACACATCGTCTTCGTTATGCTCATTGTTCATTTCTCATAGAAATCGCTCCCAGTTCTCTGGTTCTGTTACAAACCATGCTGTTTTGTTGTGGGGGTTTTTTAGGATTTTTTTTTCTTTTTCTTGAGAGAGAGAGAGAGACAGCTTGAGCAGGGGAGGACCAAAGAGAGAGAGGGAGGGAGAGAATCCCAGGCAGGCTCCACATTGTCAGCGCAGAGCCCATCGTGGGGCTTGAACCCACAAACCATGAGATCAGAGCTGGACACTTAACCAACTGAGCCACGTAGGTGCCCTCGTGCTGTTTCTTTTTGACTTCTCAGGCTCGATCATGAAATCATGCCTGTTTTCTCTGCTATTTGGTTTATATCACTACTTTTCTAAAATTTAGGATACCTGTTAATTCCTTGTGTCCTCTTTTATGACAGTTACTCATTCTAACATTAGGTAATTTAGAAATGGTACAAGGTTTGCACCACTTCTAAATCTAGACCAGTTCACTCTTGTTGATACAAATCAATACAGGAATACTGTAAATTGTCTTAGTTTTGCTTTAATATCAGTAGGAACTCAGAAGAATTAACACATCTCTGAAGAGTAAATGATTTTTATCTTTTTTTTTCTTGCATATATGAATAATTTTCATGTGTGGAGTTGAGTTTTATTGCTTATTTCATCCTGAGGGACCTATGCTCCACGGTGCTTTGATTTATTAAAGGCAATTAGGAAGGAATAGCAGTTTCCTTAAATATGCAAACCACAGTCTTTAAAAATGCAAATGTAAAATGAAACTCAAATTATAAATTCTGCCCTTCTTGCTTTGTGCAGAGAAGAGAATGTTAAATGTTTTATTGTTAATGAGAAATGCTTTGTTGTATAGCCCATTGTAAAATGGCATACTGCCAAAGAATTCAGCTAGACATGGGCTTTTCTAAACTTGCTTTCTTTAAAGATGTATCTGTTATAACAAACGTAACGCATGTTGTTTGTACAAAGTTCAAATAATACAGAAACACATAAAGTGAAGCTCCACTGTTCCTCCCATCCCCAGAGGGCACCACTGTTGATCGTTTGGTTGTGTCCTTGCACTGAAAGGCTTATGTTGTCTCCCTGTTTTCACCTTTTCTGGTCTCCGTCATGATTTTTCTTGTCCTCTGTTCTTCAATAACCAACACTGAATACTTTCACTAGAATGAAAGATTCCATTGGTCTACCCTTCTGAGCTTTTGTGGTTTCTGTTATTTCATCAGGAACATGTGGACGAGGGTGCTGGAGAAGCCAATACAAGTGAGGCTGAAAACTCCAGTTGTGAGGAGGCTGAAAATCCTCACAGTGAGACCGAATGTCTCCTGGGTGGGGGTTCCCCCACACTTGGTGAAGTTGCCACTAGCGATGAAGACAGTGAATATGAGGACTGTCCGGAGGAGGAGGAGGAAGTTTGGCAGACATGTTCAGAAGAGGACAGCAACGCTGACGAAGAGGCCTTTGACCAGCACGGGAAGGAAAGCTGTACTGTGGATTCTGAGGTTCGGGTCAGGAACACCCTGCAGAAGAGGCACACATGCAATTTTAGCCACCTGGTATCACGGCAAGAATTGTTGGAGATCTTTAAGCAGCTACACACTGGGAAGAAAGTGAAAGATGGACAGCTTACCGTTGGACTGGTAAGGTGAAATAGGTCCTGAGATTGTTACCACATGGGAATCTTTATATCCAATCCATTGGTAGCTACACTGGAATCCAAGGGACTAACCAGGCCTCTGGCATCACTGGGAACACTGTTGCCCTCTTGTTGCCTGGTGGCATTGTGGGAGTAGGCAATGTGACAGGAAAAGTCAGGAGTATACTCTTTCAAGGCTAACATTGGTCATACCTCTTTTCATGGTAATTATCTTCTGCCACCACCTTCCAGTTCAGCCCTACCAGTCACGTGACTTCCCAAGAGGTACTAGGATGAGAGCACTTTTAAGGCTATTCTCACACTTCCAGCTCAATATTCTTACCTCCTCTAGGCTTTTGGGGTCATGTGATCCTTGCTAACTTGTACTGTAAATGTTCCAGATGCATTTTAGGGAGAATCCCAACATCTTTGGGCCAGGCAGAACATGACTGGTGCTTTGGCTACATAAGAATAGGGGAAAGGAAGGGCGCCTGGGTGACTCGGTTGGTTGATCCTCTGACTTTGGCTCAGGTTATGATCTCACAGGTTTGTGAGTTCCAGCCCCATATCCATCTCACTGCTGACAGTGTGGAGCCTGCTTCAGATCCTCTGCCCCACTCTCTCTCTGCCCCTCTCCCACTCATGCACATGTGTGCACTCTCTCACAAAAATAAACATTTTTAAAAATGTGGGGGGGTGGGGAGGGAGGAGATCACAACCCTAGCTACATGTACACTAATTCTAGAGCTGGCTGTGAGAAGTACCTAAACCTTAAGGGTGTACAGCAGGGCTCCAGACGGCCCCATCTTTAGCTAAGGAAATGTAAGATGTTAGGGAAGATATTTTATAGATTTTTCCATCCAGGAAAACAAAACAGTGAAGGAAAGTAGATCATGGCAGGTTTAAAATCTTCTAGCTTTTACATTATGTCCCAGGTAGAGCTAATTCTAATTGTTTTGAAGCACTGTCCCCCTCCCAAAGCATACTTAAAATGATTATAGCAGATTTACATTTTATTTTACAATGCTAGTTAAAGAAATTGTCCCTGGAGCCAGGCAGGCCTAGTGTAATTCCCAGTTCTACAGTGGAACTGATTTACTTGCTATAACCTTGAAAATATAGCTAATTTCTCTTAGCTTTACAACTCCATTTCTATATGTTATTGCTAAAACTTCATTTTCCACATGCCACCAGAAAGCCTAGCTTCCCTAAAAGCTAGTTTATTTCTCACATTTATGGAAATGCTAAGCAGCCTCTCCACTTTCTGAATGTCTTACTCTAGAAATCTTGAGAATAGGTTAATTTACTCATTCTGTGAACATTTGATCACTGGCCACATGCCAGGCATCCTGCTGGGCCATGACAGTGTATCTGGAGACCAAACACAGTCTCCACCCTCCCAGAGCTAATTCCAAGTATGGGGAGTGGTAGAGAGGAGGCCATCCGGCACCCTGGAGGGTTGCATAATGAGACTGGTCTGCAGAAGGTGGGGGAGATGACAGCAACAGAAGTCCCCTGCCCCTAACAGATGTTGCATAAACAAATAGTAATATGACATGTAGTCAAGATATAAATAAACACAAAACATGAGAATATTGAAATTAACAAGCAGTTATCTGAAATCTTTTTTTTTTTCATTATAATAGTTTATTTTCAAATTGGTTTACATATAACACCCAGTGTTCATCCCAACACGTGCTGAAATCTTTATGTAAGAAGTTGCATCTTAAAGTGTAAGGTTTTGACAAAGTGACAGTGGAAGGGCCTTCAGACAAACAGAAGTCAAGGGTTTAAACCAAGCCCCAGGAATGGAAATATGTCCGTGGACCAGCAGGTGGCAGTACGGCTCATCGTGGAGAGGGGCAAGAGCGAAGACTGGAGCGATGGAAGCCATGTGTTATGAGGCCTGTGCTAGAGGTGGAAGATTTGAGGTTTTCTGTTCCATGGGATCAGTATTTGTAATCTTCCAGTCATGCTGATGGAGGGTTCTTTGAACCAGGTTAGAGGGAATTGGATTTAGAGGTACAGGGAAAAAGCCTGGAGCAAGGCTGGCATGATTTGAGCAATTTAATTATGATCCTGCTAAGAGTCATTGAAGAGTTTAAGTAGCTTGTTAACCCACATCAAGTCTATGTGCCACTTAACGTTTTTAATCAACAAGATTGAAGCTTGCTATTAAGTTATTAAAAATTAAGGGGCACCTGGGTGGCTTAGTCGGTTAAGCGGCCGACTTCAGCTCAGGTCATGATCTCACAGTTTGTGAATTCAAGCCCTGCATCGGGCTCTGTGCTGACAGCTCGGAGCCCAGAGCCTGCTTCACATTCTGTATCTCCCTCTCTCTCTGCCCCTCCCCTGCTCATGCTTTGTCTCTATGTCTCTCAAAATAAATAAACGTTAAAAAAAAAATTAAAAGTGATTCTATGTTGTGATGGTTAAAATACCTATCTGATGCTTGACTTTACCCACAGTGTGGAAAATACAACAGAAACTGAAATGCTGGTAAGATGAGACATCACGGGGAGAGCTGGGAACAAGAGGCTGAGGTTTACTGTAACATCTGCTGTTACAGCAAGACGTCTAAAAATAAAATGTACTTAGCTTGACTGTTCATCACTGGAGACATGTGTGAATAAATACATCCACACCGCAGGGGAAAAATTGTCAACAAACAGCATCTATTTCAAATAATCTTTTGAAGCAACCAAACACTTAGGCTGGGGTTGTACTATTTATATATTATCTTTGGATTTGATCGATGTACTGTCGGACTCTCTAGTAACTTAGGTGTCTCTTGCAGGTAGGCTACCCAAATGTTGGTAAGAGTTCCACAATCAACACCATCATGGGCAACAAAAAAGTGTCTGTGTCTGCCACACCTGGTCACACCAAGCATTTTCAGGTATTTCTGCAGCATCAGCTCTCTATTTCCTTCTTAGCCAGTTTCTCCCTCTGAGTATTTCTCTAAGTTCTTCACCACTCGTGTGGTGGTCTTTTCTCTTCCTCTGCTGTTTGCCCAACGTAAACCTCTCACTTATCTTTCAGACTCTCTATGTGGAACCTGGCCTCTGCTTATGTGACTGCCCAGGCCTGGTGATGCCATCCTTTGTCTCTACCAAGGCAGAGATGACTTGCAGTGGAATCCTCCCAATTGACCAAATGAGAGACCATGTCCCCCCTGTGTCACTAATATCCTTTCCACTTTGCAAAGACTGGTTGTTATTGGTATACGAGGGCTTCAAGTTTGTTTCGGACTTTGCATTGGATGTTTTCAGGTCTGCTATTGAACAGAAAAACCTGAAATACTAGTGATCTGCCTAAGTTTATACATGAGGTGGCATCAGGATTGCAAAACTTCATGTCCTGAGTGCAGCAGTGTTGCCTGGTATCAGTGGAAGAGCCCAGTCTTGGAGCTCAGCCCCTACTTGCAAACCTGACACTGCTATTTGACTATTTGCATGACCTTGATAAGCTTGCTTAACCTTCCAGAAACTGTTCTGAAAATTGCCGGTAGTAACAGGTACTTCACAGTCGATCGTGAGAATTGTTATAGCTAATAATATTTACTCCATGCTTACTGTGTGCTTTACACGACACTCACCAAGTGATCTCTCATTTAATTCTTAAAACAACCCTTGAAATGGGTCCTACTATTGTTTCCATTTTTTTTTAAAGCTTGAGGAAAGTGAGGCACACAGAAGTTAAATAATTTGCCAAAACCTAACGGCTAGTAAGTAGCTACCAGCAACAAAAATTAGGAAATTGGAATTTAAAACCTGTTATTCATAAACATTAAAAAATCAAACAACTAGGCATAGCTTTGATAATATGTAATTCGTGTACACTTAAAAATGCAAACAGGGGCGCCTGAGTGGCTCAGTCGGTTGGGTGACCGACTTCGGCTCAGGTCATGATCTCACGGTCTGTGAGTTCGAGCCCGGCGTCGGGCTCTGTGCTGACAGCTCAGAGCCTGGAGCTTGCTTCCGATTCTGTATCTCCCTCTCTCTCTGCCCTTCCCCTGTTCACGCTTGCCTCTATGTCTCTCAAAATTAAATAAACATTAAAAAAAAAAATGCAAACAAAGCATTGTTAAGATAAAGATCTGAATGAGTGAAGAGATATTACATGTTTATGGTTTGAAAGACTTAATATTGTTAAAATGTCAGTTCTCCTCAAGTTGATATATAAATTCAATGCAATCCCAATCAAAATCCCAGCATGCTTTTAAAGTTTTAAAGTATATAAATAGACCTACAAACAAACAAACTCTGCTGCCTCCCAGCATAATGAGTTAAACTGATGTGAAGCACCTAGGATAGTGTCTGACATGAAAAAAATATTCAAAATATCTGTTAAGAACCACAGTGTCTTCAGATCTTACCCTACTTACAGGCCAACAGGTTAGTCTGTTACCGTTTCCTGGATGCTGGAGGAAGATAGACTCCGTGAAACTGGCACGCCAGTGCGCTAATTTATAAGTAGGGTAAAATTTCTGGCCCTGTACAATTCTTGACAAGATTCTTAATGACTGCCCTGAAGGCCATAGCATTTTATTTACCCCAATTCGGTTTCTTTTTCTGTAAGAAATAACGAGAAAATTCATTTACCAGGATAATAAAATACGGTGTATCGCTAAAATAGAATAGTATATAGTTGTTAAAAATACTGCACTAAGTGTACCGTGGTAACCTGGGTAAATCTCAAAACATCACATGTACGGTGTAACACCATTTCTGTAAAAACTGTCACCTCACAGAACAGTACTTTGCATAAATAGATACATGTGAGTGTGAAAGTGGGGGAAGCGGACGGCGGCTGCTATATACCTGCTTGCCTCCAGGCGGCGAGAGGGGCTGGCACACTGTCTGAAAGGTTTGCATTTGTAATACAATTTTTAATAGATGAAATTGTTACCACTTCTGGATAGTTGGGAACACTGGTATTACATTATTTATGCTTTTCTGTATATTTTTCATTTCTCTCTGAATTAATAAGGGAATGTGTATTGTGCATTAATTATAAGCCAGGTTAGGCTGGGTTCTGTGAAAGCTATGAGCATGAATCAGCCATGGAGCCTGCCCTTTCGGGATTCAGTCTGGGGGGCATATGGGGCACGGGCGTGAATAACCGGCACAAGGTAGAATGATGTTTAAAGAGAAAGCACTCGAAAATTAATGAATAACTGTACTTCTTTTTTGGAGACCTAAAAAGGCTTCGGTCGTAAGAGTGCTAAAGGACTATGTTCTCGGAATCAGAGGCGTGTGTCAGAAGCCATGGTGGGGAGGGGTCAGTTCAAGTAATGGATTCCTTGACAAGCTTACGTTTGCCAGAATATTCCGAGATATGTTTTAGAAGCTACCTATGGCATTAATATCATAAAGCCTAGAGAGGATGAAGATCCCCATCGACCTCCAACATCAGAAGAACTGTTGACAGCTTACGGATGTGAGTTGTGATTTATTTTAAAACACGAACAATAACCAAAAAAAAATGAAGAAAAAAGTAACAACCTAGTTAATGAGAGAAACTACTCCTGCAGAGACACAAATTCACATTTTTCCTTAGCATTTGTCATGTCATCTCCAGGGTTGATGCTTTTGTTGTCTCTGTTGGCCTTGCCTCCAGGTAGCTGCTTCGGCGGTGGGTTCAGAGTGTGGCAATAAGGGAGGGGGACCTCCCTGCTCCAGGAGTAGCATTGTACTTAAGGGCGGTAAGCCCTTTCTGGAGTTAGAGGAGGAGGTGCTTTGAATCCCTTGCCTCTCCTCAGGTCTGCCCTCTGCTTCCACTGTAGCAATCAGGCCCCTCCCTGTAGGAGGCCTCGATGCAGACTCTGTTGAAAGCTCCCACAGAGAGTATGGGGTGAGCCAGCAGCTGTCACATGCTTCTCAGGAAAGCCCCTGAGGCCCTTCACTGTTTAGAGGGTAACCAGGTATAGACAGGATTCAGTTGAGGCTGTGATGGCCTTTTCTGGAGTCTTCTCCCAAACAGGGACAAAAGGGATGTTGGGAAGAAAATGAATATGCGTCAGAGCAGGTAGGAGAGTTGTGAGGGCAGCACTGGAAAGGAGGGCCCTCAGATTGGAATGCTGCTGAATGTGGTCGCGGTAGGGACACAAAACAGCCTCCCTCCCCTTCCATCAGTCCCTTGGCAACCTTGTTTGACATTAACTTGAACTTAGCCTAGCTGAGAGACTTTAAAGAGGATAAATACTAACCATTCGTGATGAGACTGGTGTAGTCACAAAACCATAGAAGAAGATCTGATAACCAGAGCATGAAATGACTTGCCTACCGTGGTGTCTGATCAGTGGCATACCCTGGATGAGAACTGGAGTTTCATATTCCAGACCCCTCTCCAATATCATGGTCTGAAAGATAGGGAAATGTGGGCTTCCACCAGACTTTCCATTTGATTGGACTTCCAGATAAAACTAAAAGTAATAGTTTAAGATTTTTCATCTAATTCTGATAAAATCGGAGTAAGGAAAGAGCCAGTTTGTAAAAATGGATGACCATATGTGCACCCTTTCTAAGATCATCTGCAGGTCTGTAAAGAATAGTCTGACCGTTCACTTCATAAGACGTTGCTAAATAACTTAATTTGCACGTCTTTACTAGTGAAATGGAACATCTGCGCATATGCTAGCCATTTCTGTCCCTTCTGGGAATCACCTTTTTCCATGCATCTTTTGTTCTCTTAAGGATTTGTAGGACTTCTTTGTGGTTTCTTTAGTCCTATACATGTTAACAATTTTAACAGACTTTTTTTTCCTTTTTGGCTTAATGGCGTTTGGTGTTTTACTTGGGAGGGCCTTCCCTATCATAAAAGGATAAAACTATGTTCCTGTAATATCTTTTTTTTTTTATGTACCTTTAGATTTTTAATCTGCCTAAATGTATTTTTGTGTATCATGTGATCTAGGGTTCTCTTTTCTTCTAAACTGAAAGAGCCAATACACAGCTACTAAGTGAAGGAGCTGTTTTTAACCCAACCTGTAGGTGCTCTCCTACCCCCTCTAGAGTTAGTATTAGAGGGATCTTTGTTATATGTTTGAGACACTGGAAAAAGCATAGATATATCATTAAACAAGATTTACTATATTGCTTTTGGTTTTGCTAATTGTAGTGACAGCATAGCATTCTACAGGTGGCCTCCATGTTTAAATGTTTAGAATCAAGAGATGAAAGAAATAACCAGAGTAGAAAGAGACTGAGTGTGTGTGTCAGTGCTTGGTGCTAGGGTGTCAGATGGAACCGTGTGGTCTGTTCACCTGGATTGTCGGAGGTCTTTATAATGCCACCAAAATGTCTTCTACCATGATAACTGCTTTTTTAAAGCTGGAGAATAAGGATGCATAGTTGGTATAGTAACAGACTAAACTTCCAGCACCCCAGTTGTCTTCGTTGTGATTTTCTGTCTTCTAACTTCAGTTTTTCACAGTCCATTTCTCCTCACAGGTATGCGAGGATTCATGACTGCGCATGGGCAGCCAGACCAGCCTCGGTCTGCTCGCTATATCCTGAAGGACTACGTCAGTGTAAGTGAGCCCGGCTCCTTGATGCTCCTGAGTGAGCAGGCCTCCTTTCGCCAGCGCTTAGACGCCAGCAACCTGTTGAGTTATAAAGGAGGTATTTTCTCGTTGAGAGTGTGTCGTAATTGGCAACGTCCAGTGTCGGTGAGGTTTGTGCGGGTCTCCTGGGGAGGGGATCCGCAGCCTTGGCGCGGCATTCTTGATCCAGGGGATTAGCATCGTGCGAACCATCGATGTGAGAGAGAAAGCTCTCTGCACGTTACCAGCGGAAGTGGTAAATTTGTGCCTCTGGTTTTGCCATGTCCCACAGCTCCCATTGAGGCTGTCTCACAGTCCTCCTGGTAGTGCAGCCGTTTGTATACCTTTCTCCCTGCGCTTCCCGGGTGACCGCGCTCACGGCCCTGCTGAGAAGAGTGCTGTTTTATGTGCAAAAGATACATAACGAGGCTGTGAGGTTATTATCTTCATATTACAAAGGAGGACGTGCTAAGTTTTGGGTTTTCCTCATCAGTAAAATAGGAATTAATAGTACCTGTCTCATGAGATTATTACGGGAAATAAATGCGAATAACATATGTGTGTGGAGACACACACACCACTAAGCTCAGTGCCTGGCACAGAATTAGCCCCCTATAGTTTTTATGTATTCAGCTTAATGATTTTTGCAAATAAGCATTTCGGGTCTCTCGGAATTGGTTGTGAGGATTTGACTCTCTTCCCTCTTCTGAATGCCACGTCAGCAGAGCCCTTAGAAGCATAGCAGTAAAACTGAACATCCATACTCTCTTGCCTTCAGTTCAGGAAGAAAGTAAATAGAGTATTTGTATGGATAAATTATTTATTCATTTACCATTTATAAAACTGTGGAAGATGAGAAGATGAGTTAAAAACTAGTTTAAAGAGTGTTTACAGTGGGAAGCAGGAAGTTTGCACTCAGTGAGCAACTGCAGTGAGCCCAGCACCTGCATTAGGATAACCCTGCTGGGCGGCTGTGTCCTGATTCTCACTTTGGGAAGTACTGCCCTGAGTATAGTCTCATCAGTGTCCTGAGGAACACTCGTAGAAATGCAAACAAGGTAAAAAGGAGCACAGAGGAGAAAGATTTCCTTCTGGGCCGTGGGCTGTGGGCAGGCTAGGCCTTCAGAGCACTTTAAAGATAACAGTCAGTGTATTCATTAGGACTCTCCATTTGCAGGTGACCAGAAGTCAGCTCCCTTAATCGAAAAGCAGGAAGGGGCGCCTGGGTGGCTCACTTGGTTCTGAGCATCTGACTTTGGCTCAGGTCATGATCTCACGGTTCCTGGGTTCGAGCCCCGCATGGGGCTCTTTGCTGACAGCTCAGAGCCTGGAGCCTGCTTCGCATTCTGTGTCTCCAATTCTCCCTGCCCCTCCTCTGTTCAGACTCTGTCTCTTTCTAAATAAATAAATAAACTTTTTTTTTTTTTTTTTTAATTAAAAAAGGAAAAAAGCTCATCAGAGGGTGCTTGGTGAGATGTCTTCTCTGAAGACTTTTTCTTTCTTCTGGGATAACACAGATGACACATGTGATGTGCTGTTACGCTTCTTGTCTTCGTAGGGTAAACTTTTGTACTGTCATCCTCCTCCTGGGAGAGACCCCGTGACCTTTCAGCATCAACACCAGCGACTCCTAGAGAACAAAACAAATAGTGGTGAACTAAAAATACAGCCAGGTGGAAATCAAAAAGCAAAACAGATTGAAAATATAGTTGACAAAACGTTTTTCCATCAAGTAAGTTTTAAAGTTTTTCTTTAACTTCTGATCCAACACATTTTATAAAGCAGTTTTATTGAAATAACCATTCACATAGGATAAAATTCACCCTTTCCAGGTATAGTTCAGTAGTTTAGAGTACACTCAGACTTGTGCCGCCATCACCACAGCTTTAGGACGTTTTCATCACTCCAGAAAGAAACGTCCTACCCATTAGCAGTCACTCACCGTTCCCCTCTCCCAGGCCTTTGCCAACGCTGATCAGCTCTCTCTTACATAGAGCTGCCCATTCTAGACATTTCATATAAATGGAGTCACCCGCTCTGTGGTCTTTTCTGACTGGCTTCTTTAACTTGGCATAGTGACCTCAAGGCTCATCCATTTATCAGTACTTTATTCCTTTTAATTGCCGAATAATATTTCATTGAGTGGATATGCCACATTTTGTTTATTTCTCATGGATGGAATTTGGGTTGTTTCCTCGTTCTATTATAAGATAAATGATTTTTTTTTTAATTTTTGTTAATGTTCATTTATTTTTGAGAGAGAGAGACAGAGCATGAGCCAGGGAAGGGCAGAGAGAGGGAGACACAGAATCTGAAGCAGGCTCCAGGTTCTGCCAGCACAGAGCCTGATGCAGGGCTCAGATTCACAAACTGCGAGATCATGACCTGAACTGAAGTAGGACACTTAACAACTGAGCCACCCAGGCGTCCCCCCCTTTTATTATAAATAACGCTATGAACATTCACGTACAAGCTTTTGTGTGAACATAGATTTTCAGTTCTCTTGAGTATATAATTAAGAGTGGGATTGCTGGATCATATGTTACCCGCATGTTTAACATTTGAGGTATTGCCACACTTTCCACAGTGTCTGTGCTGCTTTACATTCCCACCAGCAATGTATGAGGATTATAATTTCTGTGTATCCTTACTGGTATTTATTTTCCGTCTTTTTTTATTTTAGTCATCCTCCTGTATGTGGAGTGGTATCTCATGATTTTGGTTTTGATTTCCCTAAGGGTTAATGAGGTTGATAATCGTGTGTGCTCACTGGCACATGTAGATCTTCTTTGGAGAATTATCTGTTGTTGAGTTGTAAGAGTTCTTTATATATTCTGATAAAAGCCTTTATCATATTTATAATTTGCAAATATTTTCTACTAATAGTGGGTTTTCTGTGCCAATACATTTTAATAACTTCCATTGTTTACGTCATAGCCACAATTTATATGTTGCACTTTAAACAACATATTTAGCTGCGCCTGGGTGGCTCAGTCATTTAATTGTCCAACTTCAAGTTAGGTCATGATCTCACGGTTCATGAGTTCAAGCCCCACATCGAGCTCTCGGCTGTCAGTGAGGAGCCAGCTTCGGATCCTCTGTCTCCCTCTCTCTCTGCCCCTCCCCCGCTCACATGCACTCTCTCCGTGTCTCTCAAAACTAAAACATTTAAAAAGATTTTTTTTTAATATAAGAAAATAAAGCAAATGTATATGCAGAACAGTTAAACCCTATAACTACACTTAATATTATATTTTTTAAATCCTTTTGTGACTACTACAGGCATAAAAGGGGGGGGGGGGGTGTCATCTGTATCCAGAGTGATTCTTTCTGTATTTATACGATGCTTTATTTGTGTGCTTCACACAGTGAGGCCAAGCAGATAGTGCTGTCCACCACTGAGGACATTTAGGCCCAAGGAGGCGAAGTGGCTTTCAGGGATACTTGTCTTAATGGCAGAGCTGGGATAGAACTTGATTGTTGTGGCCCCTGGTCTGAATTATTTCCAAGCCTGCCAGTATTTAGGAGGAAATTTACTGATATGCAGAAAGATCACAGGTTCTTTGGCCTACTACTATCATGCAGGACATGTAGATGAAAGTTTTAAGTGTTTACAAAATTGTTTCTGAAGGTCATGTACAAGAAAGCTAAAAATTTATAGTTAATTATAATAACGCATGTATCTAAGCTTTAGCCTCTAGAGTACTATTTATTATAAGACAATCATGAAATATTGCTTTGCACTTGGAGAATCATATGGGATTAATTGTATTTTTACTAGGTAAACTTAACTATTTAATTTTTTGTTTCATTTTGCTCTACTTAAATAAAACCACAAGTTTACAGAAACTTTTTTGAGCACTTACTACTTGTGGCTACTGTGCTAGGACCTAGGATACCAAAAGGAGGAAGACAGAATTACTGTTTCTAGGGAGATCACATTCTACCCAAGGGGAGATGGGCAACACAAGTAATGTGACATGTTAGGTCCAGGGCAGAGGTATAAGTCAGGTACCTTGTGAACCCAAATTTGGGAGCAGTTCCCCCTTGGGGCTGGGAGGAGAGTGGGTGAGTGAATGCCACAGAGAGGAGGTGGTATCTAAGCTGGACTCTAAGGGACAAATAAAAATGTACCGGTTGGAAGGAGTGCTGACAGCGATTCTCTAGGCAGAGAGGGAGTAGTGTGAACAGAGGCATAAAGAGAGAGGAGTATGGGTTCTATGAGTAAGGAGCCCATGTTGTAAGTGGCCTTGTGCACCATCTGAGGGAATGTGCACTTGGTTCCCAGGCTACAGGGAGCCACCAGAAGTTTGTGAGGACAAGAGAGAACGTGATTGTCGAACCCTAGTAGAAGTGTGGAGTGTCGCGGTGGTCCGGTGAAAGCTAATGAATACTGGGGCTGGAGCAGGGCAGCAGAGAGCAGTGGATGGACGCACAAAATCCTAGAGCCTGGAGCCCATAGCACTTAGCGGCCGGCTGTATGTGGTAGACGAGGAAGGCAAAGGGAGCGCTCTTTCAGTGGCTGCGTACAGACGGTATTTGAAGCGATGGGCCTAAGCAAGGTGGAGGACAAAGAGAATGCACTCAAGACAGAATGCAAAGAAACTTATTTAAGAACGGGGAGAGAGGAGCAGTGAAGGAGGCAGAAGTCCTCTGCCTTGGAGTTCTCCATAAATAATACTGTGCTCACATCTCCCGTACTGCTGTCTTCACTTCCTAGGAAAACGTGAGAGCTTTGACCAAGGGAGTCCAGGCTGTGATGGGCTACAAGCCTGGGAGTGGCCTGGTGACTGCAGCTGCTGTGAGCTCTGAGGGCAGGGCTGGGAAGGCCTGGAAAAAACATGGCAACAGAAATAAAAAAGAGAAAAGTCGTAGACTCTATAAGCACCTGGATACGTGAACTTGGGCTGCAGCGGAAATGGCATCTGCGTTGTGCATCTGGAGAAGAACCGAAGCTGCTCTTGCCCGTGATGCTGTGGAATGGACCCTGCTTCTCGTGGCACGCAGCCACACCAGACAGCCAGTATCAAGACAGCTCCTTGGAGCACCGAGGCTAACACAGTCCTCTCGGAGCCCCAGAAACCTCATCCTGTAGAAGGCTGAATTTAAGACAAGGGAATGAATGATTGAATGTTTGTGTAAACAAATACCCATGCGTACTAATTTGTAAGTTGGGGTTTTTTTGAAAAGATACTAAAATTAAATGGTCACTTGCATGGTTTTTTGGTTTATGTAGATAATATACTGCCATTTGAACCTTTCTTATAGTTTAAACGGTTGCAATTTGCCAAAACATGACTGAGATTTTAGATGGATTCTTTTGAGAATGTGATTTAGGTTAGTGATTCTCAACCTCACACACATACCCAGCACTTGCTGGTATTGCAGAAGGCACATCAGGTCTTGGAACGAGGGGGCTAGCGTATGTCGTTTTTAAAAGCCTCAACCTTCTGTTGAAAATCCCCATCAACATGAGCCGCTACTATAGAAGGTAGCATGTGTTCGTCTATAGCTCACTACAGGGGTGAGAAATGGGCAGATAATCAGCTGGTTTGTTTCAGGCCCAGATCTCTGATCTCCTTAGTACCTAGGACCATCAAGAGTGAGACGAGGGCAGTTTACCTCTTCTAGTCCCGTTCCTTATAATACGCAAGGTGTGTTAGCCTCTTACTCTACTTCCGTCTCCCTTTTTCTGTGAGCCTCATTATTCCCTTAACTCAGATCCTTACCTTGTTTTGTGTGATAGACGTTTTTGGAAATCTAGTGGAAGTTATAGATGCTTTCTCCAGAAAAACGCACATGCCCATGAACACAGTCTTGTTTCGCAGTTAAGCCTTGCCCTATGTGGCTACGATATATTTAAGATATATTTGAAAATGTGTTCCACCTGGGGAATAAAAACATACTCATTCATTTAACAAAACTGACTGTGTGGCAGGAAAACGGTGACAGCAGGAGTAGGGCCCTGGTGCAGGAAGTTAACAAGAGCCATCACGCGGCTTTAGAGCCCGTGAGGGGATTCTGGAGGTTTGCTCAAAAGCAAAGCCAAGGGGTAAGCCAAGGGAGAGTTTATAAACAGGTCAGGAATTCATGTTCTAGTTCTTCATTTAAACATTGGGTGCAAGGTTATTTCAGGTCAAGGCTGAGGCAGAGCTAGAGAGAGAGGTTCCACAATTGTGCCCATCCATCTGCAACAATATACTTCTAGTTTTTCCCTTTGATCTGAGGAAGGGAGCAGTCTAAAAAGCCATGACAAAAGAGGAACGAGCATCAGCATGTTAAAGCACACTTCGTTCCACTTACCAAAGAACAGGCACAGTTGTCTGTGAGAAAGTTCCATGCTGAATGCACAAAGCATGTACTGACTTCGAGTAAGTTTTGCTTTAATGATGGTGTAGTAGCTAAAGCATGGGACTTCTTAGAAAAAGTAATTACATACACTTCCAAGTTCCTGATTCTTTTTTGTAACAATTTTATTGAGATATTCACATACCATGCAAGTTCACCAATTTTAAAGTATACAATTCAATGGTTTTAGTATATTCAGAGTTATATAACCATCACCACAACCAGTTCTACATTCCTGCCACAAAAAAGAAACCCAGGACCTTTTAGCCATTGGCCCCCACTCCCCCCCATCCCCCTAGCCCTAAGCAACCACTAATCTACTTTACGTATGGATTTGCCTATTCTATACGTTCATAATAAAGGAATCAGAAGCCACGTGACCTTTCATGATGGGCTTTCACTGAGCCTAATGTCTTCAAGGTTCATCCATGCTTTAACGTCTCAGCGTTTCATTGCTTTTTGTTGCCAAATAATACATTCCACTGAATGTGTATACCACATTTTGTTTCTTCATCAGTTAAAAGGCATTTGGTTTCCACTTGCTGTCTATTATGAATACAGTGCTGCTGTGAACATCTGTGTACAAGTTTTTGTGTGGTTTTTAATCCTTAGGTACATATCTAGGAGCGGAACTGCAATATCTTTAACCTTTGAGCAGCTACCAGACTGGTTTTCAGAGTGGCTGTACCATTTGACATTTTCCATCAGTAGCATATAAAGGTTCTAGTTTCCCCATAATTCTATCAACACATGTTACTGGCTTACTGTCTTTCTATGTTTCGGCCATCCCAGTGGGTATAAAGTGGTATCTCGTGGTTTTGATTTGCATTCTCTTGACAACGAATGATGTTGAGCTCTTCTCATGTGCTTATTGGCTACTTGTTGATCTTCTTTCGGGAAAATGTCTCCCCGGATCCTTTGTCCATTCTTTAATGGAGTTACTTACCTTGTTACTGAGTTACAAAAGTTGTTTGTACATTCTAGGTACGGGTCCCATATCGGATAGTTCATTTGCAAATGTTTTCTGCCATTCAGTGGGTTGTCTTAATTTTCTTATAGTGCCTTTGAAGCACAGTTTTAATTTTGATGAAGTCCAAATGGATCCATTTTTTCTTTGGTTGCTTTGTGCTTTTGGTGTTAAATTTAAGAAACTGTTGACAGAGCCATGGTTAAGATTTACCTGCATGTTTTCTTCCAAGAGTTTTAGAGTTTTGGCTCTCACGTTTAGGTCTCTGGTCTATTTTGAGTTTCCATATCTGGTGTGAGGTAGAAGATGGACCAACTTCATTCTTTTGCATGTGGCATCCAGTAGCCCCAACACAGTTTGTTGAAAAGACTAGTGTCCACCCACTGAATTGTTTCGGCATTTTTGTCAAGAATTGAACATAAATGTGAGGGCTTGTTTCTGGATGTATACCTTCAGTATTTAACCTTCGGTATTTAACCTTCACGAATGTGGAACAGTTGTAAAGAACAGCCGCCTCAATCTTCTAGCAAGTATCCCTGGTAAGAGGCGTCTCTCTGTAGATGCCCCACACCACTCCACCCCTTAGCCCACTCGGAGTTCCCCTGCAGCCCCCGTGCACGGTCCCTGTGCGAGCCTTTCCTCCGCAGCCCTGTATTTCCTGCGTTCCTTTCTCCGGCACCACAGGAGGCTGCTCACGCTGCACACAGCCGTCTAGAAGGGCTGGGGGTTTAACACCCCCAGAGCAACCCCCAACTGGTCAAGAACGGGGGCTGGGTGGTAAGTGCCCCAGCTTCCCTGTCACTCGGTGCATACACTGCACACTTTCTGCACGAGCCCGCAGCGGACATCCTCTCACTCACCTGCTGCCTGTCTCCCTCCCCTCACTGCCCACTCCCTCACTTCTGCTCATGGGATTGCCTCCCAAACCAACTAAACCTAAGTCCTCTGCTTAGAGTCTGAAGAACCCAAACTAGGACACCCTGGAAGGGAGTTTCTAGTTTCTCCTTTGCTTCTGCCCAGAATGAGCCTTGTTAAGCAAGTTTTCACAGTATCCCCACCCTTGCTGTAGAGGCGAGTACTGTGGACTTACAAGTTCCGGTCATTAGCATTGTCACCTTACTGTTTCGGAAATTTTCCCCAGCATTTTATTACAAGAAATACACCTCCCTTTTAAAGTAGAACCTGCTATACATCTGTCCTCTGTTTACTCTTCAGGAAGTTAGGAGGATGTGGAGGTTTCTGTCAAGACATCAGTAGCAACATGTTTTCTTGGCAGGCAAACTGGGAAATGTGGCAGCAAGCCAGAAATCTACCTAATGCCACCTCTCTAAAGCCCTCCCTCGTGGAGTGAGGAAAATCATTCAAAATGTCCATGCTTAGCAGTTGTGTTCAACACACTATAGTCCAACTGAGGGTGAAGAAAGGGCCACGTAGAACGGAAAGATCTTGCTTTCAAAAGACTCCGATATGAAGGGAAAACACTTGAGCAATCTAAAAGTGAAGAGTGCCCAGTGCACAGTAGACTCTGACTTCAGAACACAACCGTGAGAATGTAGATGACTGACAACATACTGATGCAGCCAGCGCCTGGACTGACACAACACGGTCTCAGCAACGACTGACCACCCCAAGGGCTACCGCTATTCTGACCTTTTCACCACATTCTGCATGATATGTAAACAATCTACCAGGGTACCTGGCTGGCTCGGTCTGAGTGTAGAGATTACTAAAAAATAAAATCTTAAAAAAAAAATTGTTTAAAGTCTACAGTGCCTACTCCTGTATCTGGCTTCTTAATCCAACATTATGAGATTCATCCATAGTCTTGCATATGATAAGTCATAAATCACTGTCATTGCTGTAGGATATTCTGTGGTGCGAATATGTCACAATTTATCTGTTCTATTATTGATGGACATGTAGTTGTTTTGCAGGTTTGTAGTTTTTTTAATTTTCAATTAATAAACCTTATTTTTTAGAATAGTTTTCTGTTTGCAGCAAAATTAAGCAGAAAGTACAGAGAGTTCTCATATTCCCCAGTCTCCCCAACATGCACAGCCTCCCCCACCCTCGGCATCCCCCAGCACAGCGGTGCATTTGCTAACAACGAGCCTGCACCGGGCACCTGGGTGGCTTGGTTGGTTAAGCAGTTAAGCGTCCGACTTCAGCTCAGGTCACGATCTCCGTCTGTGAATTCGAGCCCTGCCCTGGGCTCTGTGCTGACCGCTTGGAGCCTGGAGCCTGCTTTGGATTTTGTGGCTTAGGTTTAGAAATGCCATTATTTCTAAATGCATTCTCAAGAATTGATTTCTCTATACTTATAGCAGGTAAATCAAACTGGCCTAGAGCCTTTTTTAATGTTACCATTTGAGTAGTAGCCACAAGCCCTTCCTCTAAATAACACATGTTATAAGAACGTTGGCAGGAGGTAGCATGTTCTCCGAAGCAAAAGCTGTTGAGCTGCGGGCCTGTGCCCCTAGGTGGCCGGGACTTGTGGCCACGAGTGGCCCTCCAGCTCCTGCAAGGACAGCCCAGGCTGATCCAGCCCTTCCTTCCTTCGGGACAATGCTTGTGGGCTCAGTGCCTCTGCCAGCAGGAAATGCCTATGAGCCGTGGTCCTCTTGTTAGCTTTCCTTTTGGGCAAACTGTGGACCTGGCCAAAGAAACATTAGCTTTGGTTTCTGGGCGGGGCAGCCCTCAGGCCGCAGAGGAGCCTGGTAGAGGAACTGCTTCACTTCCTGAGGGCCAGCCACGGAAAAAGCCCTTTGGAAGGTCCTAACAGAATTAGGGAGGGCTCCTACCAACAGAAGGGAGGGGAGTGGGTTAGCACACACCATCCTGAGTGTCCCCACAGGATGAAGACCCGGTGGGCACTGGCAGCCCCATCTCCTTCCTTGCCGCAGGACCTCTGCTGTGGGCAGGTATCCGCGGGCCAGCGGCTTCCGGCCGCCAGGACGGCTTTCCAAGATTGCAGCCGCACTAATTGCCCAATGCAAACTTGTCCTCCAAAGCCCAGCTTGTGGGGTTCTCGAAAGCCCTCCCAACGCACCCCCACACACAACGGCAGGGGCCACCAAACACTGCAAACATGCTCTTACTACGGACATGTACTGTACCTTTTCATGGCCTGTTTGAAAATCAATTCATTCGGTAACTATTTTCCTTATTGTGTGCGAGGCACGGAGTCAGGTGCTGGGGTACAGATCTGAGCTCCACAGCCCCGGCTGAAGGCCTGGTCGAAAGACAGCACCCGTCACACTCAGAGGGGTGCCCTGGTCGAGGAGGAGCACAGGCCCAGGGCCTTGTGCCTGCCCCCTATAGGACCAGGACACAGATGCAGCCTGGGCAGGGACGACAGCAGGTGGAGGCGCCTCGGGAGGGAAAATCACAAATCTGGTTGCAGACGTGTTCAATTGGACATGCGAGTGGAGACACAGGCAGCTGCGTATGTGAGTCTAAAGTCTGGGAAGGAGGTCTGATCTGGAGATACTCACTTGGGAGGCACAGGCACAGGGGTGTATTTAAAGCTAGAAGTCCAGGTGCTCCCGGCGTCCGGTAAAGAGGCGAGAACAAAGAACCGAGCCGTGTCTCCACACCACAGCTATTCAGACTTGCTTTGAACCCTTGCTTTTTTTTTTTTTTTTTTTTTTTTTTTTTAGTGGATCTGAGGTTCTTCCTAGGAAAGGCAATATAGCACTCATAACTTCCAGATGCTTCGCCTCCAGGGTTTCTACTAATCACAGTAGCGCTGAGGGAGTTGCAGAGGGTCCGTGCTTTGCCCTGAGTCACAGCTACAAGGGGATAGAGTGAGAACTGCAGTCCGACTTGCAGGCTCCGAAGCCTACATTCTTCCCGTTACATTTTTCTGGGAGCCAATGTGTCCGGTGACTGGCAACGGCTCCCCACGCTTGTCCACGCTCACCAAGGGCCATCTCCATAAGCCTGTGTTTCTCGTATGAATTTCACAGGAAGCTTGTGGGAAGGCAGTTTAGTAGGCTGAATAATGGCCCCCCCGAATACCAGGTCCTGATCCCTGGAACCTTCTATGGGAAGAGTTCACAGACGTGATTAAACGAGATGGGGAGCATAACATAAATTCCCAGAGCAGGTCGCAAGGGCAATCTTTATAGGAAAGAGACAGAAGGAGATTTCGCACACACACGAGACAAGAGGGAAATGTGACCACGAGGGGGAAGAGATTAAGTGACGCGGCCACGAGGCGGGGAGTGCTGGAAGCCACCGGCCGCTGGATGAAGAGAGACGACGAAGAGATTCCCCTTCTAGAGTCCCCAGAGGGAGGCAGCCCTGCGGCCACCTTGACCATGGTCCAGTGAACCTCATTTCAGAATAGGGAGGGAATACATTTTTGTTATTTTAAGCCACTAAGTTCTTGGTCATTTGTTAGAGCAGCCACAGGAAACGAATCCATGCAGATTCCAAGGGCGCTCGCCCAGAGAGTCGGATTTAGCCGGGGTGGGTTTTGACAGGCAGTCGGAGTGATCCTGATACCTTCGATCTATGGACCACACCCCCTCCCAACTGCTTTGAGAAGGGGGCTCAGGACTTAAACCCTTAAACTAGGGGGTTTTAGTCTTGGGTCTGTCTAGTCCTCCACAAAATCCATAGTTGAATTTCAGAGACTATAAATTCCTTAAGATTGTATGAACACCGCGTGGGGGTGCAAACATGGTCACATTTTTCAGGGACGAGGTCTTCCTCAAATTCTCTGAGTTCACCGAAAAGGCCGAGAACTAACCCCTCTGAGAAAAGCTGTTGAGATGTGCAAACCTGGTCCAGGGTGTGGTGAGGAGGAATGACGCAGTTTTTATTTTATTTTGTGTTTTAATGTTTAGTTTTGAGGGAGAGAAAGAGAGAGCGTGAGTAGGGGAGGGACAGAGAGAGGGGGGACCAAGGATAGGAAGTGGGCTCCAACCTGAGAGCAGAGAGCCCGATGCAGGGCTCAAACTCACAAACCACGAGATCATGACCTGAGCCGAAGTAGGACGCTCAGCTGACCGAGCCGCCCAGAAGCCCCAAAATGAAACAATTTTTAAATTAGGCCCAGCCTCCAAGGGCTGATACTGAGCCTGAGGGAGAGGGAAGTCATAATAAGAAGTGAATCAAATTAAATAGTGGTATCTTCAAGTCTCAACAGAGCAGAGCATAAGGTGGCCCTGCCTAGGGTCTGGGGACAGGGTGACACGAGACGAGGAAGGTGTGTCCTCATGTCAGCGAGACAGTTAGTGCGATGGATTATCTTTCCAGAATAGTAGGTAGGCACCGTCAACAGAGGAACCCGGGAGCCAGGCAGCCACAGGTCAGTATCCACGGGTCGGCGGGAAGAACCCACAAAGACTCAGCAGGCAGGGACCCCAGACGGTGGGTATTTGATTATCTTCTATGAGACAGCTGACTACTGTATTTTTCCCCTTTTATTATAACCTGTCAATCTTGTCTTATTTGGTATTCATTTTCTATCACTTTATCTTAATCATTTTTATATTTTAATTTTGGCTCCTTTTGTTGAATAACCTATTTTATTTTGTCTTAAACATTTAAAACAGTTTTTTAACATTTATTCAATTTTTTAGAGACAGAGAAAGCACAAAGAGGGGCAGAGAAAGAGGGAGACACAGAACCCAAAACAAGCTCCAGGCCCTGAGCTGTCAGCACAGAGCCCGATGCGGGGCTCGAACCCACAAACCAGGAGACCGTGACCTGAGCCGAAGCCGGACGCTTAACCGACTGAGCCACTCAGGCGCCTCTGAATAACCTATTTTAATTTCACCTTTACTTGCTCTTTTGTTTGTTTAATGTCACTTTCTCTCCTACTGGACCGTAAGTTTAATGTCTGTTTTTCTCAAAAACGTGTCCCCAGCTCCTTGCCTGACAATGTCTGACAAATTGTGTTGCATGACCACAAGTAATCCTAACTTTAAAAATAAATGAGGGGTGCCTGGGTGGCTCAGTCGGTTGAGCGTCCGACTTCGGCTCAGGTCATGATCTCGCGGTCTGTGAGTTCGAGCCCTGCGTCGGGCTCTGTGCTGACAGCTCAGAGCCTGGAGCCTGCTTCGGATTCTGTGTCTCCCTCTCTCTCTGCCCCTCCACCACTCGTGCTCTGTCTCTCTCTGTCTCAAAAATAAAAAAAAATAATAAAATAAATTTAAAAAAAATAAACGAAACAGTAAAATAAAGTAGCCTTTAGAGAAACAGTCTGACAGTTACTCAAAACCATAAACATAGATATGTCATGGGCCCCAGCAATTCCACTCCTAGCCATATGCCCAAGAGAACTGAAAATCTATGCCCGCATAAAACCTTGCACACAAATGTTCTCAGCAGCATTATTCATAATAACCAAAAAGCGAAAACAACCCAAGCGTCTGTCAACTGATGAATGGATAAAATAAAAAAATAATAAAATAAATAATGAAATAATGGAATATTATTCAGCTATAACAAGGAATGACGCACGCTATATATAGCATAGGTGAACCTTAAAAACTTGTGCTAAGTGAAAGAAGTTTGTCACAAAAAGGTCACCGACCGGATGGGATTGCGTTAATACAGAATTTTCCAGAACAGGCAAGTCCGTAGAGACAGAAGGTAGATTTGTGGTTGCCTAGGGCTGGGAGCGTGGAAGAGAAAGTTAACTGCTAATGAGTACTTGCTTTTTAACGAGTGATGAAAATGTTGTAAAACTAGACAGTGGCAGCGGCTGCACAACCCCGTGGATATAATTAAAAAACACTACACATTAACGACGTGAGTTTTATGGTATATGGAATGAGATCTCAATAAAACTGCTATTTTTACAAACGAAAAAAATGAAATGATAGGGTCACCTTCTTCTTTAAGCAAACTTACTAAGATCAACAAGGAAATTTTAAAATTATAATAGCTTGTTTTCAAGGAGAACAGCTCTGTGTACCAGAACTGTGTGGCCATGTGGCTGGATGGGACAGCACGACAGCCAAGACCACCGGCCTCCTGGGGCGTCTTCTAGGGTGACTTCTGGAAGCCTGGCTTGGGCGACTGAGAGGTGGTGGAGGGTGCCGTTGACGGCTTCACACCGAGAGTGAGAAAAGATTGACGGGGGGCGGGGGGGGGGCTGTGTCCTTCTGCCGGGACCCCCACCGCACCCT
Source organism: Paguma larvata (assembly GCA_030068075.1). Taxonomy (NCBI): domain Eukaryota; kingdom Metazoa; phylum Chordata; class Mammalia; order Carnivora; family Viverridae; genus Paguma; species Paguma larvata. The sequence goes on along the minus strand of CM057824.1, from coordinate 81,649,641 downwards.
TTCTATTGTACCCTTTGAAGGATCAGACCCGCCGCCCAAGAGCTGCGTCAGGCGCGAAGTATGTGTATTGTTCGGCTCAGAAAATGGGGTGCATTAACGAGCTGACAAAGTGCCTTACGGTGGCCGACCAGGTCACGATATTCGGTTCTGGCCGCCGGGTCCCGAGGTGGGAGACCGCTAGGGGTCAGCGAGCGGCGCCGCCACCCCTGCTGGGGCGGGGGGGCGCGGAGGAGCGGGGGCCGCAGCCTTTGTGCCGAGGCCGCTCCCGGCTCCGGCCGCTGGGGGGCGGCCTCCGGCCCGCCGACCCCCGACAATAGCACGCCGGGTGGGGAGCCGCGCGGTCCCGGAAACTTTTCCCTCGCGCCGCCGCCGCCGCCGCCAGCGCCTGTCTCCGGACCGCGGCCGTGCGCTGGGCCGGGGCCGGGGCCGGGGCCTCCGCCGTGGGGGCACCGGGCCGGGGGAAGGGGGCGCGGGGCGGCTGCGCCCGGGCGGGGCCACGCGGGAGGCTGAAGCCCGGGCCGGGCGGAGCCGGCGAGCCATGGGGGAGGCGGCCAGCCCCGCGCCCGCGCCCGCGCCCGCGCTCTGGGACTGGGACTACCTGGACCGCTGCTTCGCCCGCCACCGCGTCTGCATCTCCTTCGGCCTGTGGCTCTGCGCGTCCTCCTGCTGGATCGCCGCCCATGCGCTGTAATGGGGGCCGGGACCGGGGGGCGCGCGGGTGGGGCGGGGTCTGCGGCGGGGGGCGCCGGGTGCCGCCTCCCGCTAACTCCCTCCCGGAAACCTGGAGGGAAGGGGCATTAAGGGAGGAGGCAGGAGGCGGCGCGGTTCCAGGATCGAAACGACCCTTCCGCTGTGGACTGAAGTCGGATAGGACTTCTTTCCGGATTCCGTGCACAGGGCAGGGGAGGCTGGGCTGTGGGCCAGCAGGAGGAGGCCGGGTGGTGCAGTGCGTGGGGCCCTGGACGGCAGCCTCGAGTCCTCGGTTTTGTGGTCAGCCTTTCCCCATCGACCGGAGGTGTGAGTTGGGCAAGCTATTAAACCTCAGAGCCTCATTTTCCTCACCTAAACGGGGGTAATAACTCATGGGACGGATGGCAGGATTAAATGAGTTAGTCCCGGTAAAGCTTTTAATATGTGCTCATTAAACAACCTTATTATTGCTCCCGTCCCTGCCACCAACCTTTGACAGAGGGCAAGGACCTTGGACAAGGCTCATGGCGCTTCTGGTCTCCCTTTACCCAAGGCTCTCTGATCTGGGAAGGGGGACTGGCTGTGGTGTGACTCTGGCCACAGCCTTTACCCTGTCCAGGGCCTGGGAGCCATATGGCCAGGCGGTCACCATAACCTGGGTTCTATGAAGTCTGGCTAAAGATGGCCTCCAGGTCTTCGGCCACCCTGTCCCAAGCTGGTCCTAAGCGTAGGCAGTTCTAAGATGACATTTGATCATTGCTGCAGAGATTTGGCAACCCCCCTACCCTAAGTCACTGGAATGCAAATAAAAAGACACTTAGAACATTTAATGTGAGTCGAGTGTTGCATTTATTAACCCATGTCATCCCTGCCACAACCTCAGATTTCTAATCTGACTCCAACCCAGACAGTCTCTAGAGTCTTTACTCTTAGGCTTTGAATTGGTGTCAGGAGCCCAGGGCCTAAATTAAAGGTTGCTGTTCTCACTGTGAGCTCCCGGCTTTGTCTGGCAGATCAGGAAATGTTCAGGAACCCAGCAGCCTTCCACCCTCATCCCCTGCGCCCGAGGGCCGACCCTCAGAACCAGGCAAACAGTCTAACGGTGCAGAGTGAGTACCACCCTGTGGTTGAAGGAAATAAAACAAGAGCTGCAGTTATCCCTGCCCAGATATGTAGCACGGAAACATCTAGAACAAAGTGTTTCTGAAATCCGATCAGGTGTTTCTGAGAGACCTCTGACCGCTTCCAGCCCCGTTGCACCTTTCTGTGCTTGCTCCAGGGGAGTGGGGCAAGGCAGGGAGAGGGGAATGAGGGAGAGAAGCCAGCCGTGGGCGACTCTAGGGAGAGGTCAGCCCAAAGTGCCGTGGCATCTTCGAGGAGTTTTGTCCTCTGTGTGTGTTGAGAATGCGCTCAACTTGGACAAGGGCTGGCAGAAGCCCAGCCACCCTGCTGCACACGTGAACTCCTAAGCAGGGTTTCACTTTAATTGAAAAGAAACAAGTTGCCTTTTTAATTTAGGCAATTAACTGTACTCTGCAGTTAACCACAGTGACTGGGTTAGTCTTATAGCCCGCATGTTTCCTTTCAAAAAACAAAACCTGACAGCTAGTTCGTCAGCACTGAGTGGTGGCTCATGAACTTGAGTTGACCAGATTTGTAGGAAGAAAGAAATTCCTCTTCATTAGAGAGGCAGGTCTGACTCCTGCCGTGGGCTTGTTCCAGAGTCTTTGATCCTTTATTTTCCCATCTGTAAACCAAGCTCAAAAATACCTCCTGAATATCTGGGGAGTCAGTGCCTCACGAGGACAGAAAGTCACAACTGCCCTTTTCCGACACCTGCTTTGGGAACCCACTCATGGCTCCCGTGTTCTGTCCATACCCACCCGCACCCCTGTCTGTCACCACAGGCTTCTCTATCTGAGGTGTACAAAGAAGTCTGGACGGGACCAGTCAGCGCTGTGTGCCGCGTGCTGCCTCCTGACCAGCCTGTGTGACACCATCGGAGCCATTCTGGCCAGACAGCTCACAATCCAGGTGCGTAGGGCCCGCGGGTGACAGCAGCTTCTGTCTCGTTCCTTCACCATCGAGGTCTCACCGCACGCCCCTGTCGGTCTGTCTGCCCCCGCCCAGTGCTCCTGCCGTAATAGCCACGCGGCTCACTGCTCACCTCCTTCAAGTCTTTGCTCAGAAGTCACCAGAGCAGCCGTGTGAACTTGGGCCCTCCCTCTACCACAGGTGCTCTGGACTCCTTTGTCCGCTCTGTTTTTTCCCAGAGCGGACCCCCTAATCCACCATCTACTTTACTTACCATGTCTATGGCTCGTTGAACCGCCTAGCGTGTCAGTTCCCCAGGGACAAAAATTTATAGGCCCTACCGGATACCCTTGCCTTAAAACAGCCGCTGGCGCATTGCAGATGCTGCATAAATAGCGATTGTTGCGGTCATCGTTTCCTAGAGCCTGGAGCCCAGCCTCGGTTCAGACAGGGGTGGCTGACTGCTTTCCCAAGTGGTAATCCAGGCTTTGGGGCAAGTGAGAAACAGGTTGCAAGCTTTTCCCGAAGTCTGGGCCCTCCAGCCTGTGTAGATAGCTGGGCCCTGGCCCGAAACACACATCCTGAGGAAGTCTGTCCTGCAGAGGCACCTCGTGGGGCTGGTGCCCACCCAGGTAGACGTGGAGGAAGGCAGGCTCATGGCCCGACACACACCTGGGACTTCTAGACCCTGCTTCGGACAGTATTGTCTCACAAACAAACTGCCTTTCGTTTCGGGTGCCCATTCTCATTGGCCGGTGGAACACGGTGATGCCCCGCCCGAGCCCGAGAATAATAGCTGGTCTTTATTAAGTTCTTCGCTACGTACTTGGCAATGAGGGCTTGTCGTGTATTCGCTCGTTTGATCCTCGAATCATCTTAGGGCCTAGGTTCTCTCCTTATCCCCATTTTACACATGTGGACACTCAGAGAGGTTGAACAGCTTTGGGAAGGTCCGGTGGGCAGCAGTGCCAGGATCCAGCCTCCAGAACCGGCATGGTGGCCGGTGCCTCTGTGGGCAGGAGCCTTGTGCTCTCCTGCAGGTGCTGGCCTCGGCGCTTTTCAGGTAGCGCTACATGTAATCTGCTCGGCACTGAGGGAGGCACCGTTACTATCCCTGCTTTACGGACGAGGAAACCGAGGCCCGGAGAAGTTGAGTGGTTGGGCCCAAGTCACGTACCAGACGCTAACCGCACACCGGAAAGAGCGTGGCACGCCAAGCGGAGGGCTGGGTTCTGCCGACGGGCCTCCGCCTGCGGGGTTGCTCGTTTCAGGCGCCCCATCTCCTCGTCAGGCAAATACCGGGGATAAGCAGCCTTTCCTGGGGTTGGCAGGTGGCTTCGGTGGCGGTACCTCCTCCAGGGAAGAGGAGATCCCGGATGAGAGGTGCTGTGGTTGCTGGAGAATGTTCGAACCCCCAGGCTCTATTTCCTCTGCCCCCAGGTTTTCTCTGGCGCCTACCTAGCAGCTGTTGACTTGGCGAACTTTGTGTTCGTCCTCTTCCCAGTCTGCGGCTCCAAGCTGAAGTCTCATTTGGGTGAGTGTGCGGCCATCTGTTCCTGTCTTCACTCATCGGAGCGCCAAGCGCCTGCTCCCCGTCATGCCTCAGCTGGGCCCCTGCCAGGCACAGACACATGAATGAGCTTGGAGACCCCAGCTGGTTCAGAGAGACGGGGCCCTAAACGGTCATTGACGCTGCCTGCGAGGAGGTGCGGGCATGCCATGGGCAACCAGAGGGAAGGATTCGATGTTAGGTCAGGGACCGCAGGGAAGGGTGTTCCAGGTGAAAAGAACAGCATGAGCGAAGGCCGGGAGGATGGGCGTGCGTGGCTGTGAGGATGAACAGTGATCTCTCAATGTTTGAGCCCGGGGCCCCGTAACTGCCAGAAATGGACCCCAGGCATGGGCGCGGACCACCTCCGGCGGAGTAGGGGCTGGAAGTTACTGAGATAAGATGGGTCGCCCTGAGTATGTGGGACCGGGCGTTCCCGAGAAGGGGCAGCAGTGTGCCCGGACCCTTGTCCAAAAAGGGAGTGCTTGCATCAGTGGGGTAATGTAAGATCCCCAGGCTGCTCAGCGCTGCGCAGAGGAGACATGTTCCTACTAGAATTTTCCGAGGACTCTCTGTCTCATATTTTAAGGAGACTTCCGAGATCGTGCTCCTGTTTTGCTCCCAGTTTCGGGCCCTGGCCCAAACGCAGTGATGCATTCTCCGAAGCTGTGCCGGTGCAGCTCTGGGCCAGGCTCTGTGGAGATTATAGATACTGCCCGTCCTCAGGGCGTTCCAGTCTCGCAGAGGCAACCGTGTGCACAGACACATGTGAAAATAAAATGCTTTGAGAGGGCCGAGGAAGGAGAAGAGCGCCAGTCGTGAGGGTGGGGTGGGCTGAGGTGGTGGGGAGGAAAGATTTCTCCAGAGGGGTGGAGCAGAGCCACGGGGCCTCGAAGGGTGGGGAGGATCGGGCCTGTAGAGCAACATGGGACCCTGTTCTGGCATCGGGAACGGGCTGACACCTGTGTTTCCCATGGAGCTGTCCGTCGAGCTCTAGACCCCAGGGGCCTGTGGGATTTTGGTGTTCGTTGCAGGTCGGGGCCCCCGGGAGAGGACGAGAAGGCGGCGGCTCAGGGCCAGTGTGTTTGCTCTGGCCCTGCCGCTGAGCCTGGCACCGGGCTGGGCTCTCTGGGCCGCCGTGCGGAAGGCATCAGGCCCTGTCCGAGGGCCCCGGCGGAGGCTCCTGGAGAGCCTGCTGCAGGTGAGGCCCAGGCTGCCCCGGAGGGCGTGGGGACATGCGGACACATGCGGACGTGGGTATCCCTTCCCTCTTCACAGTCCCAACAAATGCCCTGAGGCGGGGCAGGGGGCAGGCAGCGCTTGCCGTCTTTGGGAGGAAAGTACTAAACGTGGGAGAGGCTGGGCAGCCTCCTCAGGGCGCTGAGAGTATCCCCTGTTCCCTCAGGACAACACCGAAGTCTTCGGCTACCTGCTGGGCGGCATCGCTGCCTTGGGCTCCTGGGCTTCCCGGATCCCCCCGCTCTCCAGAATCGTGAGGCTGGGTCGGGGCTGGGACTGCGGGTCACCACGGCAGGTCGCAGGGCGTCTGGGAGCGTCTTCCAAGCTCCAGGTCCTGGGGTGGAGGGCTTGTGTCATGTGTGTGCCCGCGTGCACGTGCAGGGGGTGGGCAGCCAGCCCAGGGGAGGGCCCGAGGCCTGCTGGAGCCTCTCTGCGGAGAGCCCACCATGTTCTCTCCACAGCCAGGGAGAAGCAGGCTCTCAGGAAGAAGGCCCTGGGGTTCGATAAACAAACTCGCCGTTAGGAAACGAGGAGGTTCTAGAGGAGAGGGTCACGCAGCTAGCTACTGGGGTTCTATCCAGGAGCCTCTTACTGTGGATGGTTTCCAGGCCTCCGCGGGGGGAAGGCCCTGCGTCGGCCAGTCCTGTGGGGGACTTGAGATGTGACCGGAGATGCCGTGGTGGCCCTTGGGTGGGGGGGGGGCTCGTGGTCTCCTGGAAGACATGGAAATGCAAAGCAGGATGTTTTAAATGTTTATTCATTTTGAGAGAGAGAGAGAGAGAGAGAGAGAATTCCAGCAGGCTCCACACTGCCAGCACAGAGCCCCACTCGGGGCTCCATGTCAAGAACCGTGAGATGATGACCTGAGCCCGAAATCAAGAGCTGGGTGCTTAACCTGGCTGAGCCACCCAGGCGCCCCCAAAGCAGGATATTCTATTGCTCGAAGAAAGATAGAATCGAATGTTAGGGGTTTCGCAAGAGGAAGAGAAGGCTCCGATGCTGTTCATATGAGTGAGGGCGGAAACTTCACCCTGCCGGGTGGAGGGGGCCGGGGCCGCTCCCCGCAGGCTCCGAAGGGAAGGTGACAGGAGGAGGCAGAGGTGAGGGAAGGCGGGGAGCTCACGGGAAAAGCCACCGAGGCAGGAAGGCGCCTGTGCAAGAGCCAGGTATCGTGGGTGTGCGAAAATTGCTCCGCTGCCTCCCTGACGGGAACGACGGCCAGGCCTAACACCGGAAACGCGATGAGCCATCGCGAGGTCTAAAGAAATCGCTTGTCCCAGAGCAGCATTTAACAGCACTTCCGGGAGAACAGGATTGGGGGGCTGTGGGGGGCAGGTGCTTAGTCGATCACCTGTGGGAAGCTGAAGCCTGTGCTGTCGTGGCCAGAAACCTCACGGGCGACGGGGCCTCCCAGCAGAGGCGCTGCCTCCAGATCAAGGGAGCAGAGAGTGGGGAGCCCCCGGGACATGGCGCTCGAAGCTGCGTCACATGAAGACCTTCAGAGGGGCTGGTGCGGCGCCTGGCTGTATTCGTTTCCTGGGGCTGCCGTTAGAAAGTATCACAGACTTCGACTAGCAGAAACGTATCGTCCCAAAGGACCAGAGGCCAGAAGTCCAGTCCCAAGGTGTCCGCGGGGCCATGCTGCCTCTGAAGGTGCCATGCTAGCTGGGCTTCCTAGAACACACCAAACCCTGCTGAGTTTCTCCCTAATAAGGGGACCCTAGCTCTGGGCTCTTCCTCATGGGACCAGAGACACTCAAGGCCTGGGATTTCTCCCAGGCTTCTTTCCAAATTTCTGGAATTTGGCTGGTGGCTGCGTGACTCCGGTGTTCACATGGCGTCTTTCCCCCCGCGTGTGTCCTCCCACGGCCTTCCCTCTGGTCGCGTCGGTGCCCAGCCCTCCCTTGCGTGAGGACGCGGTCCTGGTGGGTGTGGGTCCACTCTAACGCCCTCCTCGTTATCGTGATCACCCGCAAGGAGCCTGTTTCCAGTGAAGGCCGCGCGCCCAGTCTCTGCAGGTTGGGACCTCAACATCTTCTGAGAGAGGGGAGCAGGGTCCAACCCCTAACACCACGCACCTGACACAGCCCCAGGCCAGCCCCGCCACTGACCTTCGCTCTGCTACGTTTTATTCCAGCAGTGGTCACAACCTGAAATTAGCTCCGGGGTAGGTGCCTGCACACTCTTTAATGGGTGACCTAAGGGGCGCCTGGGTGATGAAGTCGGTTGAGCGACCGACTCTTGCTTCTGGCTCAGGTCATGATCTCATGGTTTGTGAGACCAAGCTGCCATGGAGCCTATGTGGAATTCTCTCTCTCCTCTCTCTGCCCCTCCTCCACTCAGGGGCGCATGTGTGCGTGCTCTCCCTCTTTCAAAATAAACAAATAAACATTTAAGTAATAATAATAATAATAATAATAGTAATAATAATAATGAGTGACCTGATCTGGTCTGGAAAAAAGGAAGCTCATGAATGCAGGAACCAGAGAGCTGTCTTGGGCCAGAAGGAGCAGCTTTGTTCTCTGTGGCCCACCAAGAGTGGAAAGAGGTTATGGGGGGGGTCCACATCCCATTTATAGGGTCCGTGCTTTGCATGGCTTCTGGCATATTGAGAGCAATTGTAATAAATAAAATGTTATTTTTGCCTTAGGAGGTAGTGGGCTCCCCATCACTAATGGCATTCAAGCCTGATGGCCCCTTGGCAGGAAGAGAGTTAGATTGTATTAGGGATAAGGTTGGGCAATCTCTGAGGCTCTGCCGGCCTTGAGTGTCTCTGGTCCCATGAGGAAGAGCCCAGAGCTAGGGTCCCCTTATTAGGGAGAAACTCAGCAGGGTTTGGGGTGTTCTAGGAAGCCCAGCTAGCATGGCCTTGAACCCTAGATGCCCCAGAAGCTGCTTCTAATTTACCCCTGATGGGGGCGCTGAGGAGCAAAATGGCTGGGCGGCTGCAGGGGAAGAAGTCTCCATTCTTCCAGAAGTGGCTTGAACAGAGCAAGGGGCGTGATGCGCCCGCTGACCAGTTTTGGGTTGTGCTGGCAGCACCGGGACCCGTCACTGCCACAGGAGCTGACACACGACCTGCTTTGAGCCCCCTGCGTGGTTTTGCCAGGCAGCCACCAGGCTGGACATCCCCCCTGAGTTCTGTGTGACCAGCCAGATGAAGCCTGTGTGCTGGACAAAGACCGGCCGTGTCTCCAGTCAGCAGGCCAGTCCCAGGCTTCGGCAGTTACTAAGCACCTACAGCATGTCCAGCGTGTGGCAGACAGAACCCGACAGGCCCCAGTACTGACCATGAAGAGAGGGGGGAATTGTGAAGTCAGTGAGCACTGGCAACGGGTTGGCACCTGAGTGACAGCAGAGAGCTCATCCAGGGCAGCAGCAAGTGCAAGTCCCCTCTCCTCTCTGGCCATCCGTGTCCTCTGTAAATGGGGGTCAGTAGGCTGGGGAGCCCCTGAGGGTTTCTCACTATGGCGGTGCAGACGGGGACCGAGCGGCTTCCTGGGCTGAGTCAAGTGCAAAGGGCCTCCGGGGCCAGCAGGTCGGGGGCCACCCTCCCCAGCCTGGCTGCTGTCTCTGTCAGCCAGCCTTCGGGGCACAGCTAAAACCAAAATAGCCAGAAACAGGGAGCCAGGGAACCAAACCTGAAGAAACGCAGAGAGAAGCGTGACACTCTCAAGGAAACTTTTTGAGAGTTAAAATAAAAATGGGGAAAATCAGCCAAACCTTGCCTTTTCCTCTGAAAGTTTTTCATTTTCTAGCAATGCCCGTATATCTCTAAATGCAGTTATTTAATGAGTAAAATAAATTATATAAAATTTATATTTATATAGACTTAAATACACTACGTGATTATATGTAATTAAAAACATATAGTATTTGTGTATATGCATATAAATGTATATATAAAGTGACTTCATACCTGTAAAGGGTACTTAACATATAAATATCGAATATGTTTCTTTTTTTTTTTTAAACCAATATTGCCATCACTCATTCTCCAAAAATATCCCCTTGGCTTCAAACCTTCCAGAATGTCAACTCTAATTTTCCTGACTTTTCCCAGCTGGCCAGGTTCAGCATTGGGGGTCCTAGGAGGAGAAGTCAGCCCTTAGCTGTTCGTACTTCGTCACAGTTCCCTCCTGTTCTCTCAGTGGACATTCATGTGCCTCTACCCGGTGCCAGGGGTCAGGGAGGCCGAGATGGGCAGGACGCCAGCCCTGTTCTTAGGAGCCCTCTGTCCGTTGCAGTCTGTCATGTGTAATGGAGCCTGGAATGGGCGTTGCTCACCCCGTTAGGGTGGAGGGGGTATGAGAGGCTTCTTTTTTTTTTTTTTAAGTGTATTTATGTATTTTGAAAGAGAGAGAGCAAGCACAAGCAGGGCAGGGGCAGAGCCCAAGGTGGGGCTCGAACTCACGAACTGCGAGATTACAACCTGAGCTACAACCAAGAGTTGGACGCTTACCTCAATGTGCCACCTAGGTGCCCCTGGGAGGTTTGTTAGAGTTGAGTTTAAGCCAGGTTCTGAGGCATGACTAGGAGTTCACCAGATAAAGGAAGCAGCTTGAGCAGAAGCTGGGAGTCTAACAGCAGCAGCAGGTTCAGGGACTGGCCGTGGGCAGAGGGCTTGCGCTCCAACCCGCCATGCCACCAATGGCCCAGATCTTAGAGTCCTGCTCCGAGGGAGCTGGGGGATGGCAGTGCTCCTGCCCAGCTCCCTCCTCTCTCTGCCCAGTGCCAGGGCAAGGCATTTCCCTCCATCCACCTGTGGACCCGGTTCCTGTCTGCCCTGGCGGGCCTCCTCTACGCCTCAGCCATCGTGGCCCATGACCGGCGGCCAGAGTACCTGCTTCGGGCCACACCCTGGTTCCTGACCTCCCTCGGCCGTGCTGCGCTGGACCTCTCTGTATCCACCCTGGGCCTAGGGGCCTCGCCTGCCTGCCGATGTCTCCTCTCTCCTCCCCACCCCTGCGGTGTTCTCCTTCCCTATGGCTAGATGGAGCTCTCGGGTAGGGGGGGGGGGTTTGAGCCTGGGACAGACAGATGCAATCCCCCGACCACTTGCAGTTTTGTATTTCGGTCCCTTCTTACACATATGGGGAAACTATCTCTGGGCTGGAGTTCCGCGAAGCGGCAAGGGGGGTGGTGTGCCGGCCCCGGGAGTGGACCCAGGTTCCAGTGTCAGTCGTGCTCCTCACGCGGGTGGGTCCCCACCCTCCCGCGCACCTCTTTTCCGCATCTTTGCCCTGTCTCTCTCCCAAGGCGAGGAGCGGGCTTTGCAAGCTGACCGGCCACGCGGGGGTGATCGTGGCGTTCTGTGGTCTTGGGCGCGGGAGCCTCGGGTTGGGGAAGCAGAGACAGAAGCTGACAGGGGCCGGCCTGTGTCAAGGGCTGCTGAGCACCTTTCCGGTTCCCCGGGGGAGGGGGGGGGCGTTGCCTGACGTGCTGACACCCCAGCGACCTTGACTTGAGAACCTCAAGGGCCAGCTAAGCCCAGACGGTGGGCGGAGAGAGGGGCGGACAGCAGGTGATTTGTGTGTGAAGCACCTGTGGCTTTCTCAGAACTAGTCGGGAACCGTGATTTCCTCCTGCGCTGTACTAGTTTTCTGGGGCTGCCCTATTAAGTCACTCAAAGTTGGTGGCTTGAAACACCAGGAATGTATTGTCACGGTTCCAGAGGCCGAGTCCGAAGTCCAGGCAGGGCCACGCTCTCCTGGAGGCCCTGGGAGAGAGTCTTCCCTTGTTTCTGCCGTCGGTGGCACCTGGTTCTCCTGGGCTTGGGGCTGCATAATTTATTACCTCCCCCCCCAGTGTCCGCATGATCTTCCTCCTTTCCTGTAGCTCTGTGGGGCCAGCCTAATCCACTGTGACCTCATCTTAGCTGACATCAACAAAAGCACGCTTTTTTTTTTAAAAGATTTTCTCTTATTTTAAAGGGGAGATGCCTTTTTTCTTTTAAATGTTTATTTTTCAGAGCAAGCGGGGGAGGAGCAGAGAAATGGGGACAGAGGATCCGAAGCAGGCTGACGCCCCAGAGTGGGGCTTGAACTCATGAAATGTGAGATCACGGCCTGAGCTGAAGTCGGACGCTCAACTGACTGGCTGCCCGGGTGCCCTTTAAAAGATTTTATTTTTAAGTAATCTCTACATCCAACGTGGGGCTCAAACTCATAATCCTGAGAGTCGCATGCTGTTCTGAGCCAGCCAGTTTTGCCCCAAGACCTTATGTTTTTTTTAAAGTTTATTTAGTTGGAGAGAGACAGAGACAGAGTGAGTGGGGGAGGGGCGGAGAGAGGGAGAGAGAGAGGATCCCAAGCAGGCTCTGTGCTGCCAGAACTCACGAGACTGAGATCATGACCCAAGCAGACACCAAGAGTCGGAAGCTTAACCGACTGAGCCACCCATGTGCGCCCCCCCCACCAGACCCTATTTTTAAATAAAGCCACTTTCTGAGTTTCCAGATGGATAAGAATTGGGGGGGGGGACACATTTCAACCCGCTCCATGTACTGTCCCTTCAAGGGACAAGCCAAGGAAGGAAGGAAGGTATTTTTCAAAATGCTTTTGTTTAACAAGTATTTACTGAGTGCTTGTTAGGGGCCAGGTCTTGCTGGCTGCTGAGCCCTTGTGGCGGAAATGGAGAGAAAGTCAGACTTGGCTCCGTTCTTCAATGAGCTCTTCATGTCTGGGGAGGGAGAGAGCCCTCGGGGTGCAGAGGCGAAGGTAGCCCTGGGTGGCTGAAATGCTGTGCTTCGTTTTACCTTAACTCTACCTCTCAGATCATTTTCCTTTCCTGGGTGATGAAGAGCAAGATGAGACGGGCCTTGGGGTTCGCCCCTGAAGCCAGAGAGAGCCCCGACACCCAAGCCCTTTTGACCTGCACAGAGAAAGAGGAAGAAAGCCAGGAGGCAAGGTCTCACCGGCCGGAAAACTGCTGGGCCCACCAGGGTCTGCGCACGGAATACTGGGGATCCCTCGAGCTAGGACAGTTGGTCACTTTAAACAACTACTAATTTTTTATGAAAAACCAAAAAGCAAAAAACAAAAAAGTCCTACTCTTTATGCCCAGTGCTAAGGACTCCCTGAATCAGTAGGATCTTCCACTTTCCCAGTTACAACATATTTTTTATCGTTTCTTTAATCATTTAATAAGCTTTAATATATTTTGAGCAATGTCGATGAGATAGTTAAATGTCCATTTGTGCTCTTTAGTAATTTACTTCCTCATAAGTTTACATAGTACGTAAGTTAATAGGTTAATTTAGAAATAATATGATTTACCCTCATATTTCATAGAAACACGTATTCCTAGTCTCGCATGCATTGCTGACGTCCACATCGTCACGGTCATTAACACAGCCCTTTTTTTCACTTGATCTTGCCAAAAAGCTGATCTTTAAAGGTGCCGTTTACGGTAGCATCCCGCACTTACATCGTACCGGCAAACGTGTTTGTCTCCTTACTGATTTAAAAAGGAGACCTAAGTAGGCAGAACTTATTCTAACCGAGGCGGTGTGTCTTTGTCAAAAGTCCTCGGTTCCAAAAAGCCGAGAAATTACTTCATAACACAAGAGTGCTCATAGGACTTGAACATAAGGCAGCTCCCTCTTTTCGAAGATAATTTCTTGAGGGGAAAAAAAAGTCTCACCTGTTAACCTGGGCTCCTCACTGTCCTCGTTTTTCTTCCAGAGAAAGTGAGTGAGTGAACTGGGTCCCTCCCTTGGAATGTTCTAGGCTTAACAATGTAATCCAACCGAGTTAACAAAATGGAAGCTAGTGGTGGGCGTGGCCAAGGTAGAGGGGTTTATGTAAGTGCTCGGACCAACCACATTCCCTTGAAGGCTCTAATGGGAGGTTATTTTCATTCCACTTTAGAAACTTAGGAAATTCTATCCCCAAAGGGAGCTTAAGTATTTAGAGAGAGCCCGGTGTGTCTTGGCATTCTGAAGGGAGGACACAGAGCCTGTGCAATGGCTTCCACGGTTCTTTACCAGCGATGGTTTTCACCGTGAGGTCGCCGGACTGGCATCGCCTGGGAGCTTGCAGGAAATGCAATTCTGGGGCTCCGTCAGCTCTACCAAACCTTAAACAGAGGGTGTTTTATTTTTTTTTTTTTAAGTTTTATTTTATTTCTTTGAGAGAGAGAGTGGGGGAGGGGAGAGAAAGGGAGAAAGAGAGTTCTCAAGCAGGCTCAGCTTGGACACTGACATGGGGCTCCACCCTGAGATCATGGCCTGAGCCGAAATCAAGAGTGGGACGCTCAACCGACTGAGCCCCCCAGGCGCCCCGAACTGAGGGTGTTCTGCTAAGTGCGCTGGGTGCTTCGGATGCACGCTAATGCTTGAGAACCGCTGCTTTCCAGAAGCATTTAGCAGCTGCTGTGCAGGGAGTCCCAACTTGGCCGTGCTTTAGAACCATCTGCGGGGAAGTGGGGGGCTTTGAAACTCTCCAGGTCACCTCCATCCCAGTTAACCGGAATGTCCGCTGAGAGAGCGGAACATCCGGTGTTTGGTTTCTAAGATGCCCAGGTGACTCCGCTGTGCAGCAAAGTTTCAGGAACCCCTGACCTACTGTGGCCTCAAGGAAAGAGAGAAGATACCTCCTATAGGAAGCAGAAAGTGAGACAGATGGGCCGCGAAAGAACAGAAATAATATTTTAGAGATTCTTTTGAAGAAAATGGGATCTCGTCTTTAGAAAAAGTCTCCTGACTAAGAAGTCTCCTTTTTATCTCCCCGTCTCCCCTCGAAAGAATTCAGATTGGGTGCCTCTCACCACGCTACCACCCTGCAAATCACTCAGGACGATGGCCTGCCATCAGTCGCTACATGGAGCTGACCATCGAGCCCGTGCAGCAGGTAAGCGGCCGGAGTCCAGAGGGCTGGGGAGGGAGTCCTGGAAGGCTTCCCGGAGGAGGTGACACTTTAGCTGCAGGACGGGCAGGATGAGGCATGAAAGCATGTCAAAGGAGGGAGGAGCTCTTCAAGGCCTCGTTGGGGGACAGATGAAAGGGTGGAGAGGCAGGTAAGCAGGAGATCCTCCTACCATGCCGCCGAAAAGTCTAGGGGAGAGGTGGTGTGGCCTGAAGCAAGGGCAAGGCTGGGGCAGGCAGAGGGACAGGGACTGAGTGGGGGGCTGGCGGCAGAGCGCGGGGGGGCGCGAGGGCTCCCGATGGCTCCCGGGGTCCTGGCCCGCACACAGGGCTTCCCAGGAGGAAGAACATTAGAGAAGGGGGGGGAAAGAGCTGACAGGAAGTCCGCCCCGTCGTCCCACACCCACTACGACTTCTGGAGGTTTCCAGCGGCCTCCAAGTTGCGAAATCCTGGGTTAGTTCTGTCCTTGCTGAGATTCGACACTCCCAGCCCCCCGCTGCTTCTGGTTTATGGGGCCCTCGCGCTCCCAGCTCCCCATGCCCTCCTCCCCTCAGCGTTCAGTGTCGCAGTGTCCCCACTCGGCATCTCACGCTTGCGGTGTCCAAACAGAACGGGGGACTTCCATGCCCTCTCCCTCCCCCACCCTATTCATCCTAGGAAACGAATTCCTCTCTCCCCCTCAGTGCACGCCTACGGCTGTCCAGTCCTTATCTGTGTGTCTCCCATTTCCTGGGTGTCAAATAGGTCCAGCAGCCTCCCCCGTCACTTCCTTCTCCACCGTTAGTCTCGTCCCATCCCCGCCACCTGCACCCAGCAGCCAGGAGGGGCCAACTGCACTGCGTTCCTCCTTGGCTTGAAACCCTCTGGCTTCCCACGTCATCCAGAGGAAACAGCCCTCCCTGCCTCTCCGACGGTGTCCTAGTCTCGTCTCTCTTCATTCCCCCCTCCTAGCTGCCTGGGAGTTCGCTCCGTTCCTGTGCCTCCAGTGCTCCTGCTCCCCATTTTTTTATACGGCTGCCTCCTTCCCTTCCTTCAGCCTAAATGCCACCTTCTCCAAAAGCCGCCCCCGACGGCACACTGAAAAGTAGCCTGCACCCCTCCGTCGTATCTCTCCATCTTAAATGTGCCTTTCTAAATGCTCTGCAAAGCCCTTCTCACTATCTTTTACTCTCGTTTGTTGTCTGTCTGCTGCTGGGATGGAAACTTTGCTCCTTCTCTCTCGTTTGCCCAGACCCCGTGCGTTGGGCCACGGGCCCTCGGTAGAGGATGTTTGGAACGTGGCACGAAGTTCAATGGGAGCAGCCCCCGCTCACCTTCCCCCGGGACATACTGGTGCTTAGAGAGAGAGAGTTCAGGCCCGAGAGACAGGCTTCAGTCTTCGCTGTGGTTCCTTGCCAAGTGGGGGCGAGTAACGGGCGTTATCGGCCATTAAACCCCTCTTAGGATGGGAAGTCGGGGAAAGCACAGGGAACGCCGGCGGCATCCGGCCAGTGTTTTGCCCCGGAGATTTTTAAATCCTCGAACTTCTGAAAAACAATAGCGCAAAACTGGCATTCACTCTGACCCAGTACCTGAATCTTGAGTGGATTCTTCCTGCAGGACAGACTCCATGAAAAAAGAGTGTGTGCCTCTTTTTCATTCTCTTCCACCGAGGCCTCTGGCACGTTTTTGAGCAAATATTTGCACCCGGCCTTTTCCTCCCGTGTCCACCAGAGGGCGCGTGGTGTCCCTGAGACACCTCCCAGCGGGGAGCCTGCAGCCTGGCGGTCCAGCGCGCTGGGGCCACCCCTTCCACGGTACTCTGTTTATGGAGGGCTTACTACTTGCCAGTCTCTGAGAAAATAATAACAGTCAGCACTTCCGTGACACTTCTTGTGCGGGGCTTGGTGCGTAGAGTACTGCCGTCCGTGCTTTGTATACACGAACTCGGGTAACCCTCACAACCAACCCCCGAGGTATCGTTTTACAGATAAGGAAAATGAGGCACAGAGACATTAAGCAACTTGCTCAAGGTCACATGGTCTGTCAGTGGCAGAACCAGGATTCAGAGTCTATGCCCTTGACCGCTCTGTAACCCTGCCTCTTACTTGACATAATGTCTGACACCGAGTATGCACTTGATAAATGGTTGGGTTTTTTAAAATTATTATTAACGCAAATTATTTCTATTGGTATTATCTAATAATTCATAATTGTATTAGGATTTTTAAATTGAGGCAGAGAGAGGGTTAAGTAACTTGCCCACCATCTCATACTTAGAAGAGCACAGGAATGGATTTCAAATAAAGCCCGTCTGATTCCTAAAGACGGCATGTTTGGGGCGCCTGGGTGGGTCAGTCGGTAAAGTGTCCAACTTCAGCTCAGGTCACGATCTCACAGTTTGTGAGTTCGAGCCCTGCGTCAGGCTCTGTGCTGACAGCTCAGAGCCTGGAGCCTGCTTCGGATTCTGTGTCTCCCTCTCTCTCTCTGCCCCTCCCTCGCTCGCGCCCTGTGTCCAGGGCATTTACACCTGAGCCCTGTGACACCCCTTCAAGTGAGGCAAGGCAAAGATTACCACCCCTTTCGCTAGATTGGGAAACTGAGGTCAAGGAGGATAAATGTCTTGCCAGGGTCTGTGGTTCGTTGTGGAAGATGGGGATCCAGAGGTGGGCTGTTCCCCTGCGGTGTGTCAGTGGAGCGGCCCAAGCCCTGCCCGCTCTGAAACCCCGGCCGACAAGGCTTCCGAGATCTCTGAAGAGCCCTGGGAGCCCTATGGGGGAAGCTGTCTTCTGAGATTGGGTGGGTGGGTGGATGGGTAGATGGATGAAGGATGGATGGGTGGATGGATGGATGGATAGATAGATAGATAGATAGATAGATAGATAGATAGATGGATATCTTGTAAGTTTCTTCCTCCCTTTAACCTCCCCAGCTGCTGGTAGGTTTGAATCCATGCTGTGCACCTTGGCAGGAGCTATCCACATTTCAAATGCACACATCCTCTGATCCAGCAATTCCACTTCTAGAAACTGATCCTTCAAATACCCTGAAACCTTGGATGCACAGTATATTACACAGTCAGTGTCGTAAAAGCAAGAGATTGGAGGGCACGTGGGTGGCTGAGTCAGTTAAGCATCTGACTTTGGCTCAGGTCATGATCTCGCAGTTCATGAGTTTGAGCCCCATGTTGGGCTCTGCTGACAGCTCAGAGCTTGGAGCCTGGTTGGGATTCTGTGTCTCCCTCTCTCTCTCTGCCTCTCCCCACTGGCATTCTGTCTCTCTCTCTCTCAAAAACAAATAAACATTAAAAAAAAAAAAAGCAAGAGATTGGTAAACGCCCTCCATGTCCATCGGTAGAGGACAGGTTAAGCAGCAGACTGTGAACACTTATGCGATGCCACAAAAGAAACAGAAAGAAAAACAAAAGCCACTGGTCTAGATCTGTCTCTAGGACATATCGTTAAGTGAGAAAAAGAAAGGTGCACAGGAGAGTGTAGATGTGCCAGCAGCCTTTGTGAACCAGGGAGCTCAGTGTCTGCATTTGATTGGTTATGTATGGACTATCTGGACAGACACACAAGAAGCTGAGTGCTGGTTGCCCCTGGGGAGAACTGGGTGGCTGGGGGATTCAGGTGGGAGCAGACCTTGCAATTCTATACCCCTTTACACCTTTTTTTTAAAAAAAATATTTATTTTGAGACAGAGAGAGAGAACGAGCAGGGGAGGGGCAGAGAGAGAACCCCAAGCAGGCTCTGCTCTGTCAGCACAGAGCCCGATGTGGGGCTCGATCCCCTGAACCGTGAGATACATGACCTGAGCCAAAATCAGGAGTTGACAACGCTCATCCAACTCAGCCACCCTTGCGTACTTTTTGCACACCAGCGGGTATGTGAATGCTTGGACAATTCAAAAATAGACTAAGTCTCCCCACCCGCCCTTCCCCCCACACCTCGCAGGCAGGCTGCAGCACCACCAGGCTGCCCGGCGATGGACAGATGAGCTCCGGAGACTCAAACCTGCAGGAGCCGCCCTCGTACCCTCCCGTCCAGGTCATCCGGGCCCGCGTGTCTTCCAGCAGCTCCTGCGAAGTCTCCTCCATCAACTCCGACCTCGAGGTACACGCTGCTGCCCGCCAGGTGCATGGCTGTCCTTCGCTGACACTTGCCGGGGCTTCCGCAGGGCTCGAGCTGCAGCGCTTACCCACCCACGCGAGCCTCCTGCCCGCAGAGCAGTGAAAGGGCCACACGGGGTGGTGCTGAGAAGAGGTTTCCATGGTTAGATGAGCCAGGGGTGAGAAAAGGTTCCCCTGGTCAAATGAGTCAGGCAGGCACCGCATGTCATGGTCCCATCTTAAGGAGTCACCTGCACGTTCAGGTCTTACAGAAACAGACACACGCGTAATTAACGTTTATTAGAGTCTGGGTGTTCCCCAAACCCACCTGACCGTGGAGTGTCCCTTCCCATCAGCTACACCCGCGGTGCCCTTAGGGTCATACACAGGAGCCTCGCGGTGGACACCGTGCCTGGCGCTGTCACAGACCTCGCCTCGTTTTGAGTTTTTGGACGTGTGAACAAGACACATATATTTCGGATGCCAGCAACGGGTGTACCTCTCAGGTCCCAGCTGCTGGGTCACTGTCTGTCCCCCAGCTGTGGCTCCCAGCCCTGTTCCGTGAGGAAGTTTCCTTTTGTGGAAAATGAGAGCAAGGACACGGTAGTGGGCACGTGGTGTCAACTGGAGAGCGTCCACTGTCCTTCGGCAGGTGTCGGGCGGGGAGAGGAAGACAGTCCTCCGCCCTGGGTTTGTGTTCTACTATTTTGGAGTTTTAAAAAATGATGATAATAGTAAGGGGGTGGTTGGTGTTGAGTTTTCGGTTTTGGTTTTGGTTTTGGTTTTAATGGCCTTATTTTGCAAAACAGTCACTTCGCCAGCTTGGATAAGTCCCCTAAACTTGTCGAACTCGTTGTGAACCCCTGAATCCAAAAGACTCTGAGCCATCGATCTGTGGGATAAGGTCCCGATTCCTTAATGTGAGGTTCTAGACCTTTCACAACTACCCCAGCCCCATGCGCCTCGCCCCCTGCCCTTCCCTAGCTGTCCGCCTCGACCACGGACTGTTCCTTGTACCCAGGCCTCTGGGCCTTTCTTTCTGGGGCTTTCCCTGGCCCACGTGTCAGTTTCTCTTTCCATGTGTCAGAATCCTACTCACATGCCGCCTGCCGTGTGAAGTTACTTTCATCCTGCCAACTCACACACGCACACACACCCACACACACCCACACACACGATTAATGGCTCCTTCCCTTGGGTGCCAGAGCACACACCGTTCTTACACAACTTCCATTGTTCGCCGTGTCATCTGGTGAGCTGTAGCGACTTGTGCCCCCGCCAGGCTGGGCATGAGCTTTTTAGAAGTAGGGCCTGAGCCACCTTCGCCTTCCTCTGCCCCTCGATTCCAGAACATAGCTGGCCATTGAGTGCTGGGTTCTGAGGTGGCGATTCTGCATGAGACTGAGGACCCTCTGGGGTCGGCGTGTCCCCAGGTCACTCAGCGTTGTTTATTTCTTGGATCCAGTCTCGGAATCTGTAGGACACCCAGCGCACACGTCTTGGCAGACTGGATCCAGCAGGCTTGGCAGAAATCTAAGGTTCAAGGGGAAAGAATGAGTCTGACAGCAAAGTGTGTTCAGTGAGGAGAAAGGACAGTCAAGTCAGTGAGTCAGGGAGGGGGCGGGGAGACCCAGAGACAGCATCCGCTCTGGGGAAACAAGGGCAGCAAAAGCTGAGATAAGGATTAGACAGTGACCTTGCACAGTTGGGAAATTGGTCTTGGCGACAGGTTTATGCCCTTCTGTGATTTGTGGTCCTTGTCCTCCTTCCTTCTATTATCTCTACCTTTTTAGACATCGATGTTTTTTAAACTAAATAAGTTCCAAGGGGACAGGTCCCACTTTTGAATTAGGCAAATGGGGGACACCTGAGTGGCTCCGTCGGATGAGCATGGGACTCTTGATCTTGGCTCAAGTCATGATTTCATGGCTCGTGGGACTGAGCCCTATGTTGGGCTCTGTGCTAACATCACAGAGCCTGCTTGGGATTCTCTCTCCTTCTCTCGCTGCCCCTCCCGCCCCAAATAAATAAATACACATTAAAAAAAATAAATTAGGCAAATGGAAATGAAGGCTTTTGCCCATGCTAAAAGGAATGTATTTTTAGAAGGTCACCTGCCCCAGCTCAGCCCGCAGCCCAGCCCTCCAGCCCCACTCCCTAAAACAACACACACACACTATAACTGACAAAGCTACTCAGGCCTGTAAAGAAATAACTTTGGATTTCACTAAATATATATCCTAACAGATCAAACGGGGTTGGAAAAGTTTCAAGACAGATGGCTTGGGGCGCCTGGGTGGCTCAGTCGGTTAAGTGGCCGACTTCGGCTCAGGTCATGATCTCACGGTCTGTGAGTTCGAGCCCCGCATCGGGCTCTGTGCTGACGGCTTAGAGCCTGGAGCCTGCTTCGGATTCTGTGTCTCCCTCTCTCTCTGCCTTTCTCCTGCTCATACTCTGTCTCTATGTCTCTCAAAAATAAATAAACATTAAAAAAAATTAAAAAAAAAAAAGACAGATGGCTTAATATATGAGCAAGAGACAGGGTAGGTCTTGGTTTTCTGTATTTTCTGTTCCTAAAAGTAATACGTGTTTGTTGCGGAACATTTGGAAAACGTAAAGAAGAAAACTGAAATTACTCTACCAGCCTACCAACCAGCGGCTGCCCCAGGGTGGGGGATTGTCCTGAGCTTGACAGCCTCCCCTATTTTTTGAAGCAATATTCCTTAACGATCCCAGTTCACTGATGGCTGGATACAGGGCACGAAGGGGTCTCTTGGCAGGTGAGTGTAACATGGCACTGTAGCTGTCTTCTTGGTCACTTACTTAGCAAATAATTTCTGGGCATGGGAATTTGAAAGAAAAATGCATGAAGGCTGGCCTGAGCCCACCGCACAGGGTGAAAGGCACTGGGTAAATAGTCGCAGACAAGAGCGTTACCTAAGGGACTGAGCACGGGGACCGATGCCAGGGCCCTAGGTTGGCACTGCCTCTGGCTTATGACTGCTCTTGCTCCCAGGATTGGCACTGGTATGAGACACCCGTGGCATCTGTCCCCACTCTCGGGCTGCACATCCTGCCCATCTCTCCTGGCCTCCCCCGAGGTGGGCTTCCGTGCCCTCAGCCACTCGCCCTGTCTGTGTCTGTCTTGTCGGCTTCTGCTTCTGCTCGTCCCCTTAGGCTCCTAAGTGAATGTTTTCCAGCTCTCACGGTGGCGGCCGGGGAGCCACTAGGTGTCATTAGGTGATGCGTTTATCCCTCCTATGGTCCTTTATGATATCGAAACTTAACTCTTAGATGGTGGTTTTATGTCCACGTCCCTGGGGCACAGACCTACTGATGGGAATACTCACTTCCCGCAGCTGGGGAGGCGGAGGAAGGGGCGGAGCCATACCCACAGCACTCTAGTGCTGCCCTCTAGATGACTCAGTGTCTGTAAATCCATTAGTAAGAATAACGGTACTCGTTGCTAACGCCGAGGGCGTGGAGGTCACGTGCCAGCCATCATGCGTTCTGTACTTTACCAGCAGTACGAGGTGTAATCCTCGTAACAGCCCTGAGGCAGGTACCTTTGTTCTTCTTGTTTTCCAGAAGAGGGGACTGGAACTCGGTGAGTTCAAGTAACTTGCCCAAGAAAACATTAATAATAATAGTAATAATTAGTAATAAAAGTAATAGGTGGCAGACCTGGGGTTTGAACCCGCGCTGTCTGGCTCTGAAACCCCTGGTGTTACCCGCCACTCCCCACTGCCTTGGCAGGGACTCATACCCAGGGAGGTATGCGGGACCAGGCTCATCATAACCCATCATTCCCCTTTTACAGATGTGAAAATGGACTCTCCAGGATTCTGGCCATCCACCGGTGCCCTTATACACAGGATAAAACACCGGGATTTGTAAGTCAATCCAGTGATGGCAAAACAGGAGAAAGGCTAAGACAGAGACAGATAAGGCCAGGGCAAGCTCGCATGGAGGGAGAATTTGGATTAATTGCACCCTTCCCCAGGTGTCCAGGGCTGGGCTGGTCAGGGCACCAGAGGAATGACGGTGGAGCTTTCCGTGTGACCCATGAGCCTGTAGAGAGGCTGTTTGTTTGGACGGTGCGGGCTTCTGGACCTCTGCACACGAGGTGGCCCACTCTCCAGCGCCTGGGGGATTCACTTGCTCGTTTGCTCACTCACCCAGTGAGGGGAGCAAGGCAGCTCTGCTCCTGGGGTCCCCCGAGGGCCAGGCCAGGCCAGGACGTGCTGAACAGCTGTCCCCGTGATCTGCAGTGGGGGGCGCGGCCCAGAGGGAGCAGGGCTTTCCGGAGTGGCCTTCTCGCTTTCCGGGGCAGCCAGCACCTGTATGCTGAGTGCCGGGTGGACTTTCCTCCAGTGTTGAAATCGTTCCTGTGCCTTTTTAAGGCTTTTTCTTTTTCTTTTTGCCTCTGGGGTGCAAGCGAAGATTTGAGTCCAGCTTCGTGGTGCGAGAGTGCTTAGTCATTTCTCCCTGCTGTGCTTCCTGGCAGTGCCAGACCCGGCGGTAGAGGCTTGGTAGAGATTTTGCAAGAAGGCTGTTGCTGTCATCGGAACAAAGTCTGTGTTGTGTGCACACGTGTGGAGGCTGAGAAAAGGGCCGAACACAGATTGCTGTCTCTCAAGAAGGCCAAGTCCCCGTGTGTTCCTGCTAATTCTGTGCCCAAGTCTCTTGACAGCCAAGGTTGCTCGTTCCCTCTCCAAACTCTGCCTCCAGTACCAGCAGACCAGACACATTCCTTTGGATGTTTGTCATTCTTAAATCCAAATCGTTCTTTTAAGGAAAAACATTATATATATAAAGTATATATAATTATATATATTATATTATATATGTAATAAATATATTTAAATAAAAAGATATTTAAGTAACAATATATATTTAATATATATGTATTATATATAATATATATTTATTATGTATATATATGTATTATATATGTATTGCATATATGCATTATGTATATATATTATAATATATACCTATTATATATGTAATAAATATATTTAAATAAAAAGATATTTAAGTAACAATATATATTTAATGTATATGTATTATATATAATATATATTTATTGTGTATATATGTATTATATGTATTGCATATATGCATTATGTATATATATTATAATATATACCTATTATATATGGAATAAATATATTTAAAGATATTTAAATAAAATATATATTTAATATATATGTATTATATATAATATATATGTATTATGATAGATACATATTATATATGTAATAAATATATTTAAATAAAAATATATTTAATATATATTATATAATATATGTGTATTATGTGTATATGTATTATATGTAATGAATATATTTAAATAAAAAGATATTTAAATAAAATATATCTTTAAAAATATTTATTGCATATATAATATATAATCTTTTTATTTTTCTATCTTTATATCTTTTAGATTTACTTTTTAAATATTTTTATTTAAATATATTATTACACATAAATTTATATTTGTGTACAAATTTATTACATATATTTCTATAAATATATATTTCCATAGGCTGTAAAAGTGCTAATTTTAGAAGAAGAGGCCAGAACATTCCAACAGGTATGAGAGGATGTGGATCAAGTGGACCCTCCATGCATCTGGTCCTCCCCAGAGGCGGGCGCCACCCCGCAGTGAGGCGGTGAGAAGCGATACTTCCTGAAATGTGTGGTCAGTTACGTGGTTCCCTGGGGTGAGCAGAGAGGCTCCCCAGAAGTCCCCCAGAGGGAGACAGGCCGTGCAGGAGACGGAGCCCCGACCCAGGAGCCCCACTGCTCTGGCTCGTGCTGACCTGCCAGGCAGCCTCGGGCCTGCACTGGACTTCCTGAGTTTTAGCTTCCCCTTCGGGACATGGGAATCCTGAGACTTGCCCTCCCCGTGTTGCAGGGTGATCGGGAAGATCAAATGGGTGCAGCCGGCGCTTTGCGGGACTTCCAGAGGTGCTCCACGCAGCGTCGTGGGAGGCAGGCTGGAGGTGGGCCCGGGTGTGCCGTGGAGTTGGGCGGCTCTGCTTCATTCCAATGGCCCTTCTCTGGAGGCGGAGATAATGACTTCAGGGAGGGTGGTGAGGCTCCGACAAGGTTGGGGTGTGAAGAACACTGTTTCCATAGCTGCTCACTCTGAAACCCCAGCCTTGGACCGGGCCGTCTCGAAGGTCCCTGTTGCAGGGTGTTGTCCAAAAAAAGACCACCAAATGCCGAATAGAAGCGAGGCAAGTTTTTATTTACGGCCGGGCCAAACCTGATCTCCTGATGTTAAGGAGAAAATGCAGAGAATGGCGCCGAACAAAGGCAGCAGTGGGCTTATATGGGTTTTAGCAAGTTAGGGTACATCATAAATTAGTTAACCAATTATAATTTACAACATATTTTGGTAGCCAATTACATAGATGTTACCTTTGGCGGGGGCCTATTGCTTCAAGGTTCTTTGTCTTAAGTGAGCTTTAAATGACCAATTATAGTTAGACACTTCAGACACCGCGGGACAGCAGTTACGTGACTTCTTGCATGTTGACCTTCCTTTTATCAGCTCAAAACAGTAGGGTGAGAGCTCACTGTAATCTAAGTTAGCTATGTAGCAAGCAAGCAAAGTTACAGGAGGGAGACAGGCAGTTAACCCCTTCTGGTAACTAACAGGGAACTGCATAGGCTTCTATCTCAATGTTTTAGCAGTTACCATACAGTTGGTCAGAACAGTAAATGGGGAGATGCATTTGCAAAGCAATTTACAGAAGCCAAAACAGCCAGTTAATGGTTTTTATTATTGACTCAGGTTTGTTAACCTACAACAGTCCCACTTAGCACCAGGACCCTAAGTGTAAAAGTGTCTTTGTGCCGGAGGCAAGTGGAGGTTAGTAGTAGGAAGGCGTCTTT
This sequence comes from Paguma larvata, assembly GCA_030068075.1. Classification (NCBI taxonomy): domain Eukaryota; kingdom Metazoa; phylum Chordata; class Mammalia; order Carnivora; family Viverridae; genus Paguma; species Paguma larvata. The sequence goes on along the minus strand of CM057824.1, from coordinate 81,624,263 downwards.
CAGGAAAACAAGAGTCAACCATCATGATAAGGTAGCATGATAGCACAGCCGCTCAGGCTGCTGAGTCGGCCTGGCTGCCGCCCTCGGAAAGCTTCCTCTGGCCCCGAAATCCAGGAAAGAGCCTTCTATTTCCACCGGGCTCTCCTAACTGGCTCCCATCTCCACTTCCTCCTTCCATTGCTGTTCTGCCCGGGATCTTCCCAACACTGGACGCCATGGCCGTCCTGCTGTAAGGCCTTCGTGGCTCCTTCCTGCTTACAGCGTAAGTCCAGACCCCTTAGCCTGCCCTCCAGCACACTTCACCTACCGACCTGGGCCGGCTCCCGAGGTTCTTCTCTGCGTTCCTCTGCTTCTCCTCCCGCCCTTCAAGGCCCTGGCTAAATCCCACTCCCTCCAGGAAGCCTTTCCTGTATTCCCGAGTACAGTCGCTAGATTTCACAGACAAAAACCACAAGATGCACAGTGAAGTTTGAATTTCAGATAGACACACTTGTTCTAAAACATTATTTGTGATCTGAAATTCACATTTACTGGGTGTCCTGTGTTTTGGGGGTTTCTTTGGTGATTGTTTTTTTTTTTTTAATGTTTATTTATTTATTTTTGAGAGAGTAAAGCGGGGGAGGGGCAGAGAGAGAGAGAGGGACAGACAGAGGATCTGAAGCCAGGTCGGCGCTGACAGCAGAGAGCCCGATTCAGGGCTCGAACTCATGAACTGTGAGATCATGACGGGAGCTGGAGTCAGACACTTGACCGATCGAGCCACCCAGACGCCCCTCGGTGTCCCGTGTTTCATCTGGCAGCCCTGCTCCTGAATCAAACTTGATCATGCCCACTCTGGCCCTTCCCTAGACCATGTCAGGGTTTCAGAGCCACGTCTGAACAACACTTATTCCAAACGATGAAGAACACAACGGTCTGTCATACGTGTCAATTCTATCTCAATAAGACTGAGAAAAAAAATGATTAAAAAAAATCAGGAACAGGAGCCAAGGCTGCCAAGGCCTTCCCACTGGGAATTGGCCTAAATACAGTGTTTGTATCTTCTTGTGGCTGGAGTTTGGAGGTGCTCGTGCCTAACCCTGCTGCCCGCTGTTTTAATACACGGGACTTCTCTGTCTCGGCCTCTTTGTTCCAACCTCGGAATGTCCCCGAAGTGAAGCTGTCTGTCATCTTTGCATAGGAAACCAACCCACCGTGGGTCAGAATTCTCTCGCCGATCCGCTAACAATGGGCCTGTTCAGACCCGAACAAGGAGAGGTCGAGTGGTTAAACGACCCAGAGCCACCAGTAACGCAGGGGGTGGGGAGCATTTTGCTACGGAAGCCTTGCTCTTGCATCCGGCACTTCATGGCCCATGAAACATTTTCCCACCTCGTGTTCCCTCTTCCCCCCACAGCAGCTGGGAAGGAAGGGCAGAGAGGGCGGTTCGAGCAGGTAGAGAGGAGAAAGAACACACGGGGAGGTGAAACCCTGCTCGACCTGGGCTAAGTGCTATAGAACCGCCTAACGAACTAGAGAAATAGAAAGGGTGCCGTTTTGAAGCAAGCGGTGTAATTTTTTAAAATTCTGTAAGGCTCCAGGTCAGAGGAAGTCCGCCTCATGCATTCTGGGAGAGAATCGTAGCTGGTGTGTACCTGGCCAGTCTTCACACTTTATAATCAGAAGAAGCAAAAAACTTTACAGTCGGTCCTGAGTCCAACACCATGTCACCTCCCCAGTCTTGGGCAAAGTCGCTTCTCCCTGAATGTAGGAGGACACGGTCTATAATGGAATCCTGGAGAGTGACCCTGTTTCCCCACCGGCTGAGACACACCTCAAAGCCTTCAGGAACAAAGGGAAAGTTAACTGCGTGCTTTGTAGACTGGGGCTACAGGGTTGCTTCTTGATTTCAGAAGCAGAGAGAAGTGTGCTTTTAGAATAGAGCTGAGTTGGGACACCTGGGTGGCTCAGTCCGTTGAGCGTCCGACTTCAGCTCAGGTCATAATCTCACAGTTTGGGAGTTCGAGTCCCATGTCGAGCTCTGTGCTGTCAGTTCGAAGCCTGCTTCTGATTCTGTGCCTCTCTCTGCCCTCCACCTCCCTGCTTGTGCTCTGTCTCTCTCTCTCCCTCTCAAAAATAAATAAAAACGTTAAAAAAATTTTTAGAATGGAGCTGAGTTGAAATATTACATGCTGTGTGGTTTGTGGAGGTGATAGAATCTGGTCCTAAAGACAATGCAAAGATCTGTGGTAATACTCACGGATGTTAAGGGAGAAAAGCAGTTGGAACATTTTGGTTTGTGTGTGTACGTGTGTGTATTTCAGAGGGCTAGTCAGTAACTGTTCATGGAGGCTTTTTCGTGGGGTAAAATTCACGGGCTAGAATTATTTTGTTTGGGAAAAAAAAATCCATACAAAAATTAACACATTTTGCTCTTGAAGTGAAGAAAGGACTAGGAAATGTTATTTTATTTTTACTTTTAGGGGCATGGAGAGAGATCTCAGTTACCAGGATTTGGGTTCATGGCACTCCTTAGACACGTATCATCCTTGGCTTAAAAAAGGAACTTTCAAAAGAAATCCTGATGGCTACTTCCACTAGAGGGCACTGTTCTTAACTTTCAGATTGTGATGCCCAGGTTTTGGAAAGGAAGTTTCAAGGTTTCTTATTGATCCATTTGAGGGACACTTAAGCCTGCTTATTTGTTTGCTTATGTATTTGCTTGACTTTAAATAATTTTTTTTATTTTGACATAACTTGATATTTACAGAAAAGTTGCAGAGGCGGTACAGAAAGTGCCCGTGTGCCTCCACCCAATTTCCCAGTAACATCAAAACTGAGCAATTAACACTAATACATCGCTGTCAACTAAACTACAGACTTTATTTGGATGTCACCAGCTTTTCCACTAATACTCTCTTTCAGTATGTCGCCTTGTGTTTAATAATTTTTTAACAGACCAAACAGCTACTCCCTGTGGTAACGCCAGATTACCGTTGCCATTTTGCATGAACATCTGTATTTTCTAAAGAAAGATGAAAGTTAGCATATTTTCTTTCATCTCTTTAGTTCCGTTACATTTGTAAAAGTTATCTCACTTTTCAACCCCTACGTCCTCACCAACATTTCTGTCGTTTGCAGTGTGCGTAGAACTGTCATTTTTTTGTGATTTCATATCCTTTCCAATCAGTCCCGTGGCTTTTTTTTTTTCAGTGAATGTCTCCCTCCCCCAGCGAGATGTCATTAAAAGATGAATACTATGGAATTATTACGAATTAGAATTAAATCTAATAATGGCGCTGTTCTTAGGATTTTTAAAAAATACCCATGGGGCACCTGGGTGGCTCAGTCAGTTGAGTGGCGGACTCTTGATTTCAGCTCAGGCCAGCCATGACCTCACAGTTCGTGAGTTCGAGCCCCACATCCGGCTCTGCTGAGCTGGAGCCTGCTTGGGATTCTCTCTCTCTCTGCCCCTACCCTACTTGCTCCCTCTTTCTCTCTCTCTCCCTCAAAATAAATAAACACTATTTTTAAAAAGTCCTTATCTATGAGAGACATACTAAAATATTTACAGATTAAATTTTTTAAAATATTTAAGCAAATGAAAAAAATGGGGAGCTAGAGCAAATAAAATATATAGTGTTCACTGGATATTCTTTTATTGATGTATGATTGAAAATGTGCAATTAAAAGTTTTGTTTATTTTATTATTTTTTTAATGTTTATTTCTTAGAGAGAGACAGAGACAGAGACAGAGCTCAAGTCGGGGAGGGGCAGAGAGAGAGGGAGACACAGAATCCAAAGCAGGCTCCGAGGTCAGCACACGAGGCTTGAACTAACAGAAGGTGAGATCATGACCTGAGCCCAAGTCGGTGGCTCAGTCGACTGAGCCACCCAGTTACCCTTTTAATGTTTATTTTGCGAGGGAGAGAGAGAGAAAATGAGTGGGGGAGGGGCAGAGAGAGAGAGAGAGGAGAGAGAATCTCAAGCAGGCTCCATGCTGTCAGCACAGAGCCATACAAGGGGCTCAGTCCCTTGAACCGTGAGATCACGACTTGAGCCGAGATCAAGAGTCCGAGGCTTAACCAACTAAACCATCCAGGTGCCTGTAAAAACTTGTTTAAAATGGAAATTTAGGGGGCCCTGGCTGGCTCAGCAGGTAGAGCATGCAACTCTTGATCCCGGGATTGTGAGTTTGAGCCCCCCATTGGACATAGAGATTACTTTTTAAAGGAGTGTGGGATTTTCAATTAAAAAATAATTATTGAAAAAGACTTTAAGTTTAAAACCCATTTTTTTCAAATGGAAATTTGAACGAATTGAACAGTAGAGGCTTTGTTTTAATGTGACAACGATGGCAAGCCCTGTGGACCGTGCGGGTGGGCAGTGATTCAACTTGACAGACAACGACAGATTAGCGTGGCAGATGTCTGTAGACGCGTCGCGCTCTATGTCAGAAACACGCGTCTCCCAGGCACTGCGTGAGGTGCCAGACGAACCAGAGCGGACCGCCTCGCCAGCCTTCGAGAACCTGAGTCAGACACGTTTGAGCCTTGGGGCGGAACCACCCATGTAGTAAAAGGCTGATTGAAAACGAATCTTGGCTGGTAGCAAATATCCTGGGTTTTCGAGATGGGGATTTTATTTGCATCTCTCTCAGTTTTATGGGGTTGAGTTGACTCATCTCAGTCATGTGGTTAATAAACGGAGGATTTTTTATTATGCCTGATAATAATAATTTCTAATAATAGTAATTTGAGATGGTAATTTGCCCAAGGACCTGCAGCCCTTCGCAATGATCACAATTATCCTATTGATCCGTTAGCTAAATTGTAGCCCCCAGAAGCTGCTGCCTTTCTGCTTGCTGACGTCACTAGAGGGCCCGCCTCCTCGCTCACCGAGCCGCGGCGCTGGTGCTGAGCTCCGCTCCGCTCGGCGAAGCTAGCCAAATCCTCCCGACACTTTTTTCCCCCATCTCTCTCTTTATTCTGCAGCAAAAGTATTGGGAAGCCTTAAACTCGGAGCAGGTACGGATAATCATCCTCTCTCTCTTCCAGAAGGGACATCCCTCCGCTCGATTCCATTTCCTGTCTGTGTTAGCCCCCTCTTTGGATGGCCGGCCCATCCCACATTCCTTTAGGTAAAGAAAGAATGAACAGCCGAGAGAGGTGAGTCAGAGGATGAGGGGACTTTCCAGGCGCGCTCAGTGCTGAGCTCTCTCCGCTCTGCCCGAACCCTCTGGTGGGGACTCCGAAGCTGTGGAACCCAAGGAAAGGCATGATCTGGAAGCCCGGGTCCGTGGACAGCGGAGTAGTTCCAGGTTACCAGTGGTGGCGGCGCTGGGGGAGGCTGCAGGGGTGGAGGTAACCTTTCCCGCCCACGGTCATTCTAAGACCTCGGGCAGCTGGCAGCTGTGTCTCGGCCACCCTCGCCCCCGAGGGACAGATGAGCACGTGTTTGATGACAAACACCTGTGCGTGTCATCCCCCAGGAGTATTTCTGGTGAGCTCATCTCGTGCTCAAATCTCCCTTATGCCCGGACTCCAACAATGTCTTTATTGGTTAAAATGAGATTTTTGAAACACATTATTCTGGGGATTCAGAAGAACGAGATTTAAAATGTTTTCAAAGGCTTAACGCACTTCAAAGAGTGCACTCGAGCAAAGTGGCTGGCGCCTTCTGTTTTCCGACAGCTGCACTGGTCAGGAGTAGGTAGCAAGAACAACTCTTAAGAAGCCATTTCAGGAGCTAGCTGGAGCCGTGGTTCTGAAATAATCAGGGCAGCTGAAACTCACCCGAGGAGCTTGTTAAGATGTCAAACCTTAGTTCCCGAACCAGGTAGGGTCCAGGGTGGGTGCCCTGGCATCAGCCTTTCTAATGAGCGTCCTGGGTGCTTCTGGTGAGGCTGGTCCACAGCATACCCTGAGAACTGTGAGCTAGAACATGGGCCTCAGCTTGGAACCAGCATTTATCAAAGAGCATACTCTCCGTCCTCAAGGAATGGAACAGGCCCCTACTTCCACCGCTGGGGACCTGGACCATGAATGCTGAAGGGCAGGGAGCTCTTTTACTTGGGATTTGCTTGCTGTTCCCCCAAGTCTGCAACCACAAGTAAATAAGAAGTTAGCACTGGAGTGGCTGGCACAGCCCCAGACAGGCACCGGGGGCCCCGCGGCACTGACCCAGTCAGCTTAGTCCCTGGCCTGCAGAGTCACTGAGGATGAGGTGGCCTTTTTAACATGATGCTATTTAAAAAAAAATTTTTTTTTTAATGTTTATTTTGAGAGACGGAGAGAGTCAGAGTGGGAGTGGAGGAGGGGCAGAGAGGAAGGGAGACACAGAATCGGAAGCCGGCTCCAGGCTCTGAGCTGTCAGCACAGAGCCCAACGTGGGGCTCGAACTCACAAACCCATAAGATCATAACCTGAGCCGAAGTCAGAAGCTTAACAGACTGAGCCACCCAGATGCCCCAACATGATGCTATTTTTAATCACCAAGTCGTAGAACTCCGTTATCAGTAAATCGCTAGTTGAATTGGGGTCTTCATTTCTATTCAAAACAAAGCCACAGTTTGAATTCTATAACTGGCATGGTAGGGGGCGTTTCTCTCAGTGATGCCCCGAGTGGCTCAGGGAGCCTTGCAGACCTTATCTGGGGCCTCTATGGACTGGGCTGTTTGATTCAGCTTAAGTGTGAGCAGCTAGTGGAGTGTTTTTTCTTGGCGTGCCTGTCCACAACTGGCTATATTTTCTTGTCCAAACAGATCATCTGGTCTAGGCTAACCCATCCTTTCTTGTATTATTTCCTGGGCCTTTTAATACTGTCAAACATAGCCTTCTCGTTCAGAATCATCAGTCATAGAAACTCGGAAACTGAAGAGATCATATTTAGTTACTGATCCAACACCCCAGCTTATCCCTGGAGAAATTGAGACCCAAGGAAGAGAAAGCAAGTGAGTGACAGAAGGAAGATTTGAGTCCAACCCCCGCTGGCCCCCGTGGCTAGACTCACTGAGGATTCCCTGCCCTTGGCCATGTGCCAAGTTCTCTTCCTCATTTGTCACAGGAGAACAATAGGAGGACTTTGCAAATAGTGTCATCAATGCTTATGTGACACTATTTAACCTTTTTTTTTAACCTTTCCCTACTAACCTTTCCCATACTTGTCTGAAGCACAGTGATGAAATATTCTCCGGCAGTGACCACCATTCTGAATCGAGCTTTAAGTGTTTGTTTTGGACAAGTCTGCGGAGCCTCAAGTTAACAGGAAATGGCATGGTGGGGAGGAGGAGCAGGTAGCAGGGGCAGACTGGGGCCCTGCTCTTAGGAAGCTCATCATTTACCTGGAGGACAAGGAGGTGCCCAGAGAAAGGACAGGGCTGTGCGGTTCAGGCTGCAAAGGAATGGTATGGGCAGTTCAAAGACGGAAGCTGGGGGAGCTCAATGGGTGAAAGCAGTCAGGGTAAGCTTCCTGGAAGAGGAGGTACTCACCTGGGCCATAAAGAATGGCTTGAATTTGCCTGGTCTATTCCGGGAATGAGTTAGGCATGGAGGTGGGAAGTCTCAGGATAAAAGGAACATAACTCAGTCTCGCCAGAGTAAAGATGGAAAAGGGGGGGGTAGGAGGGGAAGTGGGGCTGCTCTGTTCAGGGTGCCTGTCCATTAACTCCTTGATTTAAACATATGTTTGTCCCTTTAGGTCCTAGAATTGCAGGGCCTGATTAACCTGTCCTTACTATTTCTCCTTGTCTGTGCCTGGGTCTTGAGAACCAGGGCTGGAGCTATTTGGGGTTGGGGCATTGTAAGAGATGGGAAGAATCCGTTCCACCAAGGTACCACTCGTGTCTTTTCTCCACAGTGGGACCCTGAAGATGTAAATCTTGAAGGGAACAAAGACAACGTGGAGATGCTCGGATCCCGGGGGCAGAGGTGCTCTGTGGGGCCAGCGGTCTTGACATCTGACGAGTAACTCTTGGAGCAAGCCCGTTAGCTCAGAGCCCCCAGTCAAGCCTATGTCAGGAACTGAGCAGGGATCGACCCGCAGTGACGCCCATGGCAGGAATTTAAGCTTCGGCCAAGGCTGCCCATGAAAGTGAAGAACCAGGAGCTGTCACTGAGCTTGGCTGGTCTGCATCACGGCTCAGAATGGAGCTAAGACTTTGGGTCCCGTGGACAGACCCGGCCATGCGCAGTTGGTTTTGAAGATCAGAAGTTCACAGACCCCTCTTGCTCTTGAAGTAGAAACTTTCATCTGAAGGGCGTTGGACCTGCTCTTCCTTTCCCTTCAGATTCAACCGTACTCTCAATATCTGCTATGTGACGGGAACATGTAACAAACAGCTAAGGTGTTTGGATCTCAGTACAGCCTCATTCTGCAAGACGTGGCTAAGCCAAGGAGACTCCATGTGCTGGAGACCCGAGACATGATCACTGGTGTTAGTGGGACCTGGCTCCTGCCCTCCCAGTCACCCAATTGAGTTTTCTTCTGGAAGCTGGAGGTAGGACTGGTTGGTCAGCCACGAGTTTGTGAGATCGGTGGTGTTGCAAGGGCAAGCAAAACAAATTGCCTTAGATTCCAGGGCTTGCTCCAACCTGGCAAGGTGTGTGCCGGGCAGGGTTTGCAGGTGAGGGGGACTGTGTGCTTCAGGAGCTAACGTGAAAGCATGTAGAGGGTGGGAGGCATGGTGGGAGGTGTCGAATTCAAGCACAACAAGCCCGTTTTAGGATTATTTTGATACTGTGGTCATGGGAGGGAGAGAAGGGTGGAGGGAACGGGGGCCGAAGTGGGAAGAACACTGGAGTCAAGAAATCATGACTGAGTGAGGGGAGGCATCTCGCTGGGGAGCACAGAGATGTCTGGATCCCAGCACGGCCACAAAAGCCGGCGACGAGGGGAACCGGGAGACGTGCCGAGAAACACCACTCTGCTCCGGGATGGCCCCTGGCAGCCTGTGTGACTCAGTCACAGCTGCCCAGTTTCCCCGAAAGGAGTAGTGCAGATCCCAGCAGAATGAAGAAGGGGGTGCCTCGGGGAAGCAGATTGGTGCCATAGATCTCTGTGGAGATACTCATCCTGAGCGCCCTCTAAGCTAGAAGTGACCTTAAAGCCACCCTGTTTGTCCCCCTTTATCCAACTGCTTTGATACCGGGTGTCTTGTAACAGTTTGCTAAAGCCAGTTTTGCTTTGTGATCTTAACTACAGTAGCTGTTCTTTGAGAGATGAAGATTTGAGTGGGGGATGGGGTGGGGCGAGCATTGCAGATGAAATCCTACAGAGGACTGGACTCCAGGAAGGAAGGATGGAATCTAGTCAAGGAAGGATGAATCCCATGTGGCTGGAATGGGTCACGGGGGTTAAAATACAACAGGGGCTAAACGGCGAAGAGGCTGGCGAGGAACCGGACCATGGAGCCTAGGAAGCTGGCACTTGAAACTGTGGCTAACTGGTAGCCATGACTGCTGCCAGAGTAGGAAGGTGATGGACCTGCCTCAGGTAGGCCACGGCTGGCTGGTGAGGCTTGTCTGCGTATGGCCACAACTTTTCAGGAAGCAGAAATTAGTCATGGGTGCAGGAGGAACGTGAACATTTCATCTGAGTGATAACAGCAGGACAGGAGGGCTCAGCTCTAGAAAGAGAAGGCACAGGGAGAGGATATCCTCTCTGGAGTTTGCGTGAGCACATCCTCCCTCTCTCAAGGGGAGGCTGGCCCGTGCTCCCTGGGGCACCGGAAACTGGCTGGATCCTGACAGACACGGCCGTTTACCCAAGAGTGTCAAACAGTCTTGCTGACTGCGAGGAACAAACTACTGGAGTCCCAGATGTTGTCTGTGTCCCTGGATCCCATCGTCCCAGCCTTCCTTCACAACCAGTTCCTATGCTTGCGGTCCAGTCTTGTCTCCAGGCTGAATCCCAAGTCTCTTCACCCAGAGTGAGCTATTATTAAACTGAAAATTTTGGAAGCAAAGTTTGGTCTCATTGTTCAACGAGAATGTGTCTGTTGTGCAAAGCTCTGGAACCCTGAAACCTCTGGGAAGAGGTGTCAACCAAAACGTCCTTATGCTCGTTAGATGCCCCTGCCCGGGCCTCCACTGCAGCTTATCCCTTACTGTCAGTCAGACCAGGGGCTCTGGGAGTTCCTTGCCCTGAAGACTCACTAAGCAGTGAAAGGGGTTACCTACACAGGACAATGTGTAACTCTGCCTATTATCCGCCTGGCTTGGCGCATGTTGCCTAACCTTTGTGAACTGAGGCAGCCTGGGAATAATACCCATCTACAAAGCTCGTTGGGCAGACTAAGCAAATGCACATATATGAAATGCATAACACAGTACCTGACTCAAAGGACACCTTGAAGACGGATTCGTTTCCTTCCTCCCTCTACTTCCTGGCCACTTAGGTGCCGGAAGGCAGTTAGTAACCCCAAGTATCAGCGCCACGGATCGAAGGGACTTCAGAGGTTTGAATCCCTTTGATAATCCTAGTGAGTATCTAACCCTTACTTAAGCTCTGCCTCCCAAAAAAAGATTTCAGCAATTTATATTCCAAGAAGTCTGTATCCTTTAGGGAGAGTTCTGATTACTAAGACTTTCTTAAAGGTCCTGTCTAGATCCTGACGAGCCACTATCTCCCTAAATCCTGCCAGTACTTGAGTACAAAGATGAAGAGATCTTCGAGCAACACCTGATGCCACGCTCCCATCGTGTTTGTTACAATGGGGTATGAGCTCCTAGAGTAAGGAGGGGCACTCAGCCAAGGAGCAGGGCTGGGCTCTAGCTCCCAAATCTGATTAGGTGTGATCCTTGTCATTTCCCTTTCTGGGTCACAGTTTCCTCATTTGTAAAATGAAAGTCAGGCCAGATTTCTTTCCTTTATTCTCTTTTATGAATACGCCGATGAGTTTGTTTTCCACAGAAGACTGACATCTTCATACACGCTCGAAAAGATATTAAAACATTAAGACACATCACAGATTTACTCTGAAAACAGATCTCACTATATAATCTATTCTTTTGTTTGAATTTTGCTATCCGATAAAGATAAAATTGGTCTTTGCTGCGACACGAAGAGAGCACAGCATGACATTTACAATTTTTGCAGTTTCTGGGGCACCTGGGTGGCTCAGTCAGTTGAGCACCTGACCCCTGGTTTCAGCTCAGGTCATGATTCCAGGTTCGTAGGATTGGGCCTCGCCATCAAGCTCAACACTGAGCATGGAGGGTGCTTAATTATCCTCCCCTCTCTCTTTCTCTCTCTCTCTGTCCTCCTCTGCTTCTATCCCCCATTCATGCACTCTCTCTAAAACTTAAAAAAAAAAATTTTTTTTTTTTGCAGGTTCCTTCCAGTACTGAAAACCAAAAACAGTAACACCTTGTTTCTAAACTTGGGGCTTCTGGTGACTTCATTTAGTTTATTAATACTAAGAGTCTCTATTACTGGCAGGCTCAAGGCTCACTTGCTAAACCATCTCTCACGTTGAAGGATATACAAACATATTTTCCGCAGTGCAAGAAATGGGATCTGTATCAATCACTGAGGAAAAGGGTAAAGATGTCTTAGGAGTGGCTCAAGACTGACTTCAAAATATTTCCAAGGTTCTCTCCACTTCTTTTTCTGTGCCGACTTGATCATCCTCCTCCGCATTTTTCAACTATGCGGGCATTGTTTTACTCTCTCCAATTTTACATTGTTCATTGTTTCCGTTTCCGCCCCCCCCCCCCCCATGTTCAGATTGACGCTTTGGCAGAGAGGGCTCTACCTTGAAACAAGCCAAGATATAGTGCAAGGTTGACAAAGATCTTTTCAAGTTTACACATCCCGTGCGATATTATCCCAAAGGTCACCATCAGCTGAAAGGGACGACCTTAGACAAGAAAGAAGTTCAGGAAATGGTGCTAAATCAAATGACTTTGACATCTGACCTGCTTGTTCCTTACCAAATTCTGAAAGCTAAACAAGGCACCAGGCATCTCGGCCTGCTCCTTTTGGGCTGGACATTTCAACAGCGCGTTAACTTGAAGTGCCTTCAGATTCACTTCAAATTAATCCATTGCTTGGAGAACCCATCATACCCCCCACCCCCATTCCGTTGGAAATTCTCCACCAGCTGCCGGCATTGACGACAGAGGTTCCCGGCTCTTCCTTTCCGGGTCCCCAGGGTCTGCAGCTGTGACTGCAGCAGGGCCTAGTCCCTACGAAGTTCAGGTGCGCTGGGCCCTCTCCGAGCAACGTAGGACTACGAGGGGAGGTGCGGGACCGCTGCAGGCCCCGTCAGAACTTAATCCTGTCTCCTACTTGCGGACCTCTTCCCCGCGGAAGCAGCCAACCAACGCCTCGGCGTCCAGAGGTTCACTCATTCCACCCGCCGGGCACTTCCGGGAGGGGAGGAAATGCGCGGCTCGACGCGTGCGCACTCCGCACGCCCCGCCCGCGGGAGTGCCGGGAGTCGCGCGGCGCGCGGCGCGCGGGTTCCCGCCTCGCGGCCCCGGGGCGGTCGGGAGAGCCGCCCGCAGCTGGTGTGCGAGTCGCCCGGCTTGCGATTTAAAGGGATAGTTCTAAGATTATTCGACCGTACCTAGCGTAGTTGAGACCACTCGACATCCTTAATGATGCACTGTAAGTCACCCTCTCATCTTTGTTTTTAAATACACATAGTTTTTGAAAGAAAGATAGTGCGGGAAAATGGTTTTTAAAAAAAGAATCAGGTGTAGCAAAAAGTTTATGAAGAAAAGTAACAGCGCCCCGCTCATCCCCACCACCTTCCTTCCTCCCTTTCTCAGTTCCTCCCTGCGGTCCTTCCCACCAGTTTTCCTTTTTTTTTTTTTTTTTTTTTAATGTTTATATATTTATTTTGAGAGAGAGAGAGTGGCCAAAGTGCAAGCAGGGGGAGGGGCAGGGAGAAAGGAGAGAGACTCCTACAGGGCTCAATGTCACAAACTGTGAGATCATGACCTGAGCCAAAACCAAGAGTTGGATGCCTCACCAGCCAAGCCACCCAGGTGCCCCACGAATTCCCAGTTCTAACACGGTTAAAAACAAACAAAACAAAACAAAAAAAGACTTACGAAAGACCATTTCAAGTGACAAAAGTAGTAGAATACAAGAGAGGGTGCCACTGTTAGCAACTATTTTAATTTTTTTAGCAATTTTTAAACAAAATTTTAAGTTTATTTATTTCGAGAGAGAGAGAGAGAGGGCAGGCTCCGTATCATCAGCGCGGAGCCCAATACGGGGCTCGAACTTACTAACTGTGAGAACCCAGGACCTGAGCCGAAAACCAAGAGTCAGGCGCTTAACCAACTAAGCCACATAAGTGCCCTCTTTTTAGCGATTATTTTAAGAATATTGTTTACTAATAAGATCAGAAGAGCTTATCAGTCAGTCTAAGTCTTTCCATTCTGTGGAAGCACTTAAATACATCCCCCAACTAAAAAACATCTCCGCCTAAATTCCCTTTCATTTAAAGTTTGCAGCATAAACATCCTCGTTTCAAGAGACACCCTGGGGCTCAAGCAGATGCGGGCATTCCATCCAGCTCATTGCCACGGATGTCCCCCAAGACCAGCTAAAGGTAATGGGAGACCAGACAGTAACTACTCCCAAACCAAGAAAAATAAGAGAGAGCCCCTGGGAAAATATGATAGCCTAGTTGCTATTTAAAGGCAGGGCAGGAAAGTTAAAAGGACAGAGCTTTTTTAGAGGTCTTAGTATATGTAAGAAAAGAGGCATATGAAAAGAAAACGTGCGAGTAATTTTGTCATGGATATGTTCATGAATTTTATAATTTTTACATTGTTTTCATGTTTATTTATTTTTTGAGAGAGAGACAGCGTGCAAGCAGGGGAGGGGCAGACAGAGGGGGAGACACAGAATCCGAAGCAGGCTCCAGGCTCTGAGCTGTCAGCACAGAGCCCGACGCGGGGCTCGAACTCATGAACCACAAGATCATGACCTGAGCCGAAGTCGGCTGCTTAACCGACTGAGCCACCCAGGCGCCCCTGAGTCTTGTAATTCCGCATAAACGTTAGGAAAAGGGGAGGTTCAGGTGTAACATACTGTGTATCATGCAGGCACTTTTATCTTGCTCTCTCTGTGTATGTAGAGATTCCATTCCTATATACTTTTCAGGATTTTACACCTTTTCTAGCATCAGTATGTAGTTTTTTTAAATAGGTAAAAACAAAGTGACCCACCATGATAATAATTGACAGGCAAGGATCTCAATAAATGCTAAAAGCATCGGGTGGCAGGTTGTTGGGAATATTCACGGGGTCTCAGATATCACCCCACAAATGATTACTTACAAGCGGAAACGGGTTTCTCACAATGGTGACATCTGGAGGATGTTACCTGTGACCACGTAATCACATTCGCGTCACCAAAAGGAGGCAGTTTGGCCTCGCGTCCCTCCCGGCGCAATCTCTGAGCAGGATACGTCACCTGTGAAATATTCTCGGCGAGTATTTTGATTGGAACCTATACTTTTGAGGACACAAGCAGACGAATCCAAATTGTGGGACCTTCTGCAAAACAACTACCTTGGAGTTTTTAAAATGTCATGAAGGACGAAAAACAAACAAAGCCAACAAAACTAGAGAAGTGTACTGGTATAAAGGAGTCTAAAGGGAGGGATGGGATGCTATATGGCATTATTGGGGCAATTGAGGAAATTCAATACGTACAGGGTGTTAGCTAACATTGTTTCGTTTTTTCGAGAGTGATAATAGTGTTATGGTTGTATAGAATGCCCTATTCTTTTTTTAAATAATTTATTGTTTGATTTACATCCAAGTTAGTTAGCATAGAGTGCAATAATGATTTCAGGGGGTGCCTGGGTGGCTCAGTCGGTTGAGCGTCCGACTTCGGCTCAGGTCATGATCTCGCGTTTTGTGAGTTCGAGCCCCGCGTCGGGCTCTGTGCTGACAGCTCAGAGCCTGGAACCTGCTTCAGATTCTGTGTTTCTCTCTCTCTCTCTGTCCCTCCCCGACTCACGCTCTGTCTCTCTCTGTCTCAAAAATAAATAAACATTTAAAAAATAATAATAATAATGATTTCAGGAATAGATTCCTTAATACCCATTTAGCCCATCCTCCCTCCCCCAACCCCTCCAGCAACCCTCTGTTTGTTCTCTGTATTTAAGAGTCTCTTATGTCTTGTCCCCCTCCGTGTTTTTATATTATTTTTGCTCCCTTCCCTTATGTTCATCTGTTCTGTGTCTTAAAGTCCTCCTATGAGCGAAGTCATACGATATTTGTCTTTCTCAGACTGACTCATTTCGCTTAGCATAATACCCTCCAGTTCCATCCGCGTAGTTGCAAATGAGAACGCCCTATTCTTAGGACGCACATGCCAAACTACTTAGGAGAGAAGCATTATGACTCAGCAATTTTTCAGTGGCTCGAGGAGGGTGAGGAGTATATATTTCTCAGGTGTGTATGTATGTATGTGGCAAGAAAGAGAGAAAGGAAATGAGATGAAATGAACAACTAGTGAATTGAGGTGAACAGCATGTATGTTCGTTAGATGGTTCTTTCAACTTTTCTGTAAGTTTTCCTGAGTAAAAAGTTGGGGAGAAGGTACGGGAGTAAAGGCCCTTGCAGTCAGCTCCACCAGGAGACGGCTTTCCACCCCACTTGCCAGTGGAGGACCCTGGAACTTTAGGGCTTTGCAGAGGAACCAACCAGATGACTGCAGGCTGCTTTTCGAGAAGCTTCCCAGTGTGGCTGGATTCGGAGCCGGCTAATTGGACGGGGACGATGACAGGACACAAAAGATGGACAGAGTCCAGTTTGTCTGGTACTGAATTAAAAAATAGGTCCTATATCTTAGACAGCCCTGATAAGGCGCCTCCAGGGATATGAGTAACGGTCAGACCCAGGGGATGAACCCGGGCTAAGAAAGCTGGACAATGGAAAGCCCGGAGCACCGTGACAAGGAAATTCTTCCCCTGAATTGCCTTTTCCTATTGAGATAAGATAGTTCACAATAAAGCGCCAGGCTCAGAAGTGCTGCAGCAAACCCAGTGAGCACAACGGCACTCAGGCCTGAGCTACCGCCTGACGCTGTGGGCACCCGGGTGGTCCCAGAGGGCCTCGGGGCAGAGTCATTGACCTCAGACCCAGAAGGCCTGGCGGTGAGTCCTGGTCCCAGCACTCCCCAGCTGTGAGACTGTTTCTTGCTATTCTTGTTCACAAGAAAGTTCACTCCTCTCCTACCTGCCTTATTGGTGGGCCACAAAACCTGAAAACAAACCGCAAAGGCCTTTTCAACTCCTAAAGGCCAGTAGAATGTTGGTCATTATCATTACCTTACAGGAATGAAGCAGTTCGTTTTATAGCTCCCCCCCCCGAACCCGCCCCCCCCCGCTTTTGGGGTCCAACCCACCCAGTTATCTTTCAGCCTCGAGGACATTTGTATTGTGAGATTGTACGAGTAAAGCCCCTTCGAGCCTCTGAGGAGGCAGGACTGCGATACTTTGAGATGCTCACTTTCTCCTGAGCAAAGAAAGAGTGGCAGAAGAGGTTACTGCTTTGGTATATCTTGACCAGCAAATAGATCCCCACAGGCGAGTGGTGACTCACCCGCCGAGTCCCGAGCTAGTGAGTAGCTGAGCGAACACTGGCACTGCAGGGTCACTGTGCTGCAAGGGAGGGGAAGCGGGGCCGCCTCCTTAGCCCGAGATGTGGACCTTGGTGTCTCGTGCGGGAGAGCAGAACCGGGAGAGTGGAATGGGAGCAGCGCCTTTGAACTTCAGGAGGAGAGGCTGGAGCTGCTCCAGAGAAGAGAGTAACCTGGTGCAGGGGAGAGCGTCACGTGGCCCTGCCCCAGCTGCTGCGGTTGCACGGTCTCCCCAACACTAGAGCTATTCCGACCCGGCTCCATCACCCCTCCTTGAACAGGTTTTGGGGAAGACGCACCAGTGCCCGGAGAGTTGGATCAGATGATATGCCACGGCTCTTCCAAGCTTAAGAACCTGAACCGCTTTTGTCCAGCAAAGAGTTTGGAGGACTCTGCCCCCTGCTCACTGGCCACATGACCTTGGACGTGTTTGTTAGCTTTCTGAGCCTTCATTTTCTCGGCTGTAAAATGAGATTATTAACATCTACCCTACTGATCTCATAGAATTGTCATAAAGATCAACAGAGATAAAGAATGATTCCTGATGAAATCATAAACGTTTTCTCCTCTCTCTGTACTTTATTCCCAGTTCTGGGGTGACCAGGTGAGTGCCTGGAGTGGCCGTCCCGTGGGTCAGAGCAAAGGTCACATGCGCTCAAGGAATCAGCACTAAATCAGACTTCACTAGCCATCCTCCCTCCGGGGGTCCCCTTTGGCTCTTTTTGTCTTCCCTAGCTGCTGTCTTTACTCTCCCTTTCTTCCTTTCCCTTTGTGTTCACTAAGCTAGCACTTTCTGAGAGGTCCTGTCTCCCAGATACCCTGCTGGGCTGGGGGAGTGCGCGAATCCCATGCAGTTGAGAATGTGAGCAGTGTCTTGCCTGGTGCTGGAGAACCCAGAGAAGGGAAGAGGAGGGCGGTGCTCTCAGGGAGGCCTGTGCTGTGGGCTAATGGGGGGGGGGGGGGGGGAGTGTCATTTGGCGGAGGCAAGGCTGGAGGAGTGGAGACCGGAGGGGAAATTTTCATCAAAAATAAGATGTTTGACCCTGTCTCTGAAGAGGAGGTGATGACTTTCTACACAGAGAAGACGAGGGGTGAGCATCAACAAGCGTGCGGGTCTGTCTCGAGCCCCATGGCGTTTGCTTCTCTGCCCCGGTCCTTAACCACCTCCTTCTCTCTGGTCAGCTTCTACGGGCAACTTCCTCTTTTTTTTTTTTTTTTTAAGGGGGTAGGCAGAGGGAGAGGAAGAATCTTTTTTTTTTTTAATATATTTTTGAAAGAGAGAGAGAGCGTACATGCCGGAGCGGGGGAGGGACAGAGAGAGAGAGGGAGACAGGGAATCCGAAGGAGGCTCCAGGCTCTGAGGTGTCAGCACTGAGCCTCACGTGATGCAGGGCTCGAACTCATGAACCGTGAGATCATGACCTGAGCTGAAGTCAGACCTTTAACCGACTGAGCTCCCCAGGTGGCCTAGGCAGCTTCTTTCTGAGCGAGATGACGTGACAGCTAGCAACGGTTCCTGGAATCACCGCTGCCTGCTCGCCGCGGGCTGGGAGACATCACCGTGACACAAAGGCAGTGATTCTCAACCCCAGGCCGTGGACTGCATCACCTGTGGTTTGTTTTTCATTGTTTTAATTCAGGTCTCCTGGCTCCACTGTCATATATTCTGATTCGGCGTATCTGGGACAGGACCCCCAACAGTGATAGGGCCCGCTCTCACAAATCCAAGGGAGAAATATTGAAATGCCCACTTTGTTTCTCTAGTCTCACTACAGACCGCACATGTCTTACTGCAGGAAGCTCAGCATCCCCTCAGAAAGATCCCCAGCTCTTGACTCAGCTTGCTGAGGACCCTAAAGGCTTCGATAGTCCAGAAAGTGGAGGCGCTGTGATGGGCTTAGGTGGCATTCTTCCAGCCTCCATTCCCAGAGGAGAGAGGATGGACGATGAACGGTCCACTACTTATCTTTCCCATGCCTCACTTTCCCCATCTGCGAAATGGGAGTATAAACAGCTCTTACTTCATAAAATCGCAGTGAAGACTAAGGGAGCATAGAGAACACAGCAGCACACGGCGAGTGCTCAGTAAGTGATGGCTGTGGCTGCAGAGGCAGCCGGCCCGCCGTGGTTAGGGGAGTGGCCTCTGGAGCCCGACTCTCTGGTTCACAGCCTGGCAGCTGCTCTCCGTATAACCTGCATGCCTCAGTTTCCTTCTCCAAGCAATAGGAGTGGTTGTGGCTGCCTTCCAGACCTGACCCTGAATGTTATTAAACCAATAAATTAGTGCAAGGCACTGAGACCAGTGCTGGGCAAACAACACCTAAGAAAGGTTACCATTTACCATTACTTGTGCTGTGACCAGCACAGCCTCATGGTGTCACTGTTGGACACCGGTCCCCTCCGTTCTCAGCTGGTGCTCGCCCCCTGCTCTCTTCAGTCTTTCAGGCCCAGCTGTGGCCCTTAGAAGAAGGGACAGCAGCCTCCCCCTTTGCTAATCATGGCCGAGGGTACCCTGATTTGGTCTCCTAAAATGGCAGTTCACCTACACAGCCTCTGGAGACCGGCTGGCCGAGCAGTGCTGAGTCAGACTAGTTCCAGCTCCTCCAGCTGGCAAAACCAGAATCTCCACTCTCTCACCCTCTTCCCTGCAGAGACCCCCTGCGCACGAAGCTTTTCTGTCACCATCTTGGAGTCCAAGAATCTGAGCGCATCCCTTTCCCAGGTGAGGCTGCCATTTTAAGGAAGTTACCAGGCTGAGTCCTGGGGCCTCACACCCCATTTTGTTCAGAAGGCCGTTTTCTGTGGGGCCAAGTGATTGACCTTCATTAGGAAAATTCCCCAAGAGATTACCGCGTGCCAACACGTGCCCTTGTGGCAGAACCACGGCCCGGGATCCTCAGGCACTGTTTTGCTTCTTAGAGAAGAGGGCAAAACCGCACACATCTAATCTCTGCTTCAATATCATGTCATGTGTAATTTTTAGAAACCCCACGTGTGATTCCAATATGCAGCCGAGGCAGAGAGTCACTGAAGAAAGAAGACTGACACCCAATTGTTCTGAACACTCACCTGTGCGAACGGCTGTGCGCTCATTGCCCGGAGGCCGCCATCCCCCAGAACATTTTCATCCTAAAATATTGGAGCTGAATCCGTCCTTTGAGATCAGCCGACTCGATGATTACCGAACTCCGTGCACAGCAGAATCCTCGGGGTGGTCCGTGTATCATATAGACTGTCACGTATTGCTGACACAGTGGGCCTGGGAGTGGAGGGGGCCCGGATCCCAAATCCTCTTGAGATGCAGCAAGGGATGGGACCTGTGAGGAGGGTGTGGACGAAGCGGATGGAAGGCTGCCCGCACAGTCGTGCCCAAGCAGGGAGTTGTGCGAAGCGAGGGCGGCATCCCAGGTAGAATCAGACGGTCGGCATCAGAAGCTGGAGACACAATGCAGTTCTCAAAGCCAGATCTTTTCTTTTTAAGTATTTATTTTTATTTTTATGTTTTTTTTTTAACATTTCTTTATTTTTGAGAGAGCGTGAACAGGGGAGGGCTAGAGAGAGAGAGGGAGACGGAGGATCTGAAGCAGGCTCCGTGCCGTCAGCAAGAGCACAATGCGGGCCTCGAACCCAAGAACCATAAGATCAGGACTTGAGCTGAAGTCGACCGCTCAGCAAACCGAGCCACCCGGGCGCCCCCTCAAATCTCTTGCCAATTAATATATCTCCTATCTAGTTATAGGAGCATGTTTTCAGATGGAAGAAAATGTAGTGTCCGAAGCAGGAATCCCAGTATCGAAACCCTCGGTGGGAGTGGAGGTGAGCCCCCGGGAGTGCGAGCCAGGGAACAGTTGCTGCCAGTGGTCAGTGAGGAAAGCCATGGGTTGCGATGACCTCATGGCTCTTTTCTGTCGCCGGTGGCTGGACACTCCCTTCCCCTCTGCCCGCCTCCACCCACAGGCATATCAGACCGATGACCACGGGAGCACAGGGGAAAAGTGCTCCCCGTCGATAACACATCCGTACGTGCTGCCGTGGCCTCGTCTCCCGAATGTCCTGTGATGTCAGGCTGAGCAAGCCCGAGTGAGGTCAGCGGGAACGCTCTCTCCCTGGAGACCCAGGAGTTTTTTGAAAAGTCGTACAAGGGCAAATGCCTGGTCGTGCCTTGAGTTCTCTGTGTGAAACCTTTAGCTCTGACAGCTCAAGTTACATTTGCTCTTTGGCTTACCGTGCATGCTTTTGGTTTTCCGAGCCGTGTGTGTTGTGAGAGGTGAAAGAGTATTTTCATCTGACTCCAGAAGAGTCACCAAGGCAGGCTACAGGGCCAGGAAGGAGGTAATTACCGAGTCAAACTAGGCTCAAACGCTGCCGCTGCTGCCTCCAGAGCCCTTATCTCAGAAGGGGTCTCTCCCACTTCTCTGCATTCAGACGGTGACCCTAAGTGGCCTTTCCTGAGCTCCAAAGAACTCGGTTAGTGATAAGGAACTCAGCTTGTGGGGCCAGAGCCTCCTGCATGTCGCCATTCCCAACATAATGCCAGAGGCTCACCAAAGTAAGTCCTTTCCCCACATTCTCATGCTCTCAAACCTCTGACCGCTCCCCAACCTTCCCCGCCTCCGACTTGGCTAAATATTTGGGAGCTGAAACAATAGCCTTACTGAGGCAGTGGTGGGCAATTACTGGAAAGTCGTGCGATTGTCCAAATTGAACCAATTTGTCAAAGACCGTTTTCCTTTCACTCATCACCTCCCCCACACCCCATGATAAGATAGGGTCCCCAGAGCACAATAATCCTTTCCTGAGATACAATGTAGAGGCTCCCGAGAAAAGGAACAAAAGTGAGGCTAATTTTGGCTTTTCTGGGACTAAAGGAAAGGAGGCAGGCCGGCCCCATCCAGCTCCAGGAAGCCAGGGTGGGCCTTGTTTCGTTGCTCCAGGGTATCTGCTCAGACCACCAGGGGATTTGGAGAACAATGCAGGGAGGGTGGGGAGGAGGGGAGCAGAGTCTTGGCCCGGGCTGCAGCAGGGGAAGCCTGGTCCCGGCTCTGAAGAAGTCTCTAAAATGAAGCTCTGTGACTTCAGGCTTGAAATTTGTTTTAACTGTAAACTCCTCACCACTGCTCCCCAACTAAATTGGTAATGAGTTAAGATTTGGGGATTCTGGGGTGCCGGGTGGCTCAGTTGGTTAAGTATCCGACTTTGGCTCTGGTCATGATCTTGTGGTTTGTGAGTTCCAGCCCTGTGTCGGGCTCTGTGCGGACAGCTCAGAGCCTGGAGCCTGCTTCGATGCTGTGTCTTCCTCTCTTTCTGCCCCTACCCCCGCTCGTGCTCTGTCTCACTGCTAGACAGATTTCAGTGTGCATTAGAATTAGCCGGGTATCAGGTTAAAACATAGGTTATGAGTCAGTAGGTCTGGGCAGGGCTCAGAGTGTGCATTTCTGACAAGCTCTAGGTGACTCAGAGTCGGCTGGTCCATGGACCACATGCTTGAGGACAGAGCTTGAGAGCTCGCAGTGGGTCTCTCTCACTCCAAGCCTGGATCACGGCCATAGCCTCCTAACCCATCTCTCGTCCACCCTCCCGACTGCTACCGGAAGTGACACAATTCTAATGCCGTTCTTCCTCCTTCCCCTCACCCCCACCCCAGCCTCTATGTTAAATAATGGCACCTCAGAATCCATAAACAAAATGTTTCAGGATTTGTCTTCATCCTATCTTTTCTCCCACTGTGTCGCTCCACAGTTCATTCCATTCATGCTGGGTTACATAAGGGCAAGGACTCGGGGTGGGGGTCGGACCAGTGTCTGAATCCTGTTCCTGCCGTTTACTAGCTTTGTGACCATCTGGATTCCAGTTCCTTCATATGTACAAGGGGAATAAAAATGTCTACCTCGTGGAGTTAGCATGAGGAGCAAACGAGATAGTGTGTGTGAAGCAGGTAGCATAGCGCCTGTAGCAGACGCTCAATAAGCAGTAGCTGTTGTGACTTAATCAGATGTACCCTAGAGTTTCCATTTGTCACATGATTCCCTGCTTGGATTGTTCTCCCAGTCCTGCGTGCATCAACTGCCATCACCTTCTCCCCTGCTCCCTTCCAGGTACCATCCTGTCTTTCACCCCAGTTGTTTCTTTCTCTAGCTTGCCTATAGCTGTGGCTAACATAGTTTGGGGCACATATTTTTTTCAATTGTTTTTTGTTAGTGTTTATTTTTGAGACAGAGACAGAGACAGAGTGCAAGCAGGGGAGGGGCAAAGAGAGGGGGAGACACAGAACCCAGAGCAGGCTCCGGGCTCTGAGCTGTCAGCACAGAGCCCAATGTGGGGCTTGACCTTGGGAACCACAAGATCATGACCTGAACCAAAGTCGGATACCCTTTGAGTTATCTGAGGCACCCAGGTACCCCTTTTAATTTTTTTTAATGTTTATTTAATTTTGAGAGAGACAGAAAGAGAGTGAGAGCAGGAGAAGGGCAGAGAGAGGGGGAGACACAGAATCCAAAGCAGGCTCCAGGCTCTGAGCTGCCAGCAGCACAGAACCCAATGTGGGACTCAAACCCATGAACCATGAGATCATGACCTGAGCTAAAACCAAGAGTTAGACACTTAACTGACTGAGCCACCCTGGCACCCCAGTTGTCCTTCAACCTTTAGCCCAGTTATAGTTAGTTGGAAATTAGGGCTTCTCCGTCCAGCTTGGTAGCACCTGTGATTAGTGAGATCACCAAGGGCAAGGTGACTCAGAAAGCAAGTCAGGATATGATCCAGCTGCCCTCCCCATGCTACTCCGTTGCCTCTTTAGGACTGGGGATGACTTTTGTTGAGGAAACCCACAAGTTTCCATAGATGGGGAAGATAAAAATTTCCATCAATCGGGGCACCTGGTGTCTCAGTTGCTTATGCATCCAACTTCAGTTCATGGTCATGATCTCATGGGTAGTGAGTTCCAGCCCCACATTGGACTCTGTGCTGACAGTGCAGAGCCTGCTTTGAATCCTCTGTCTCTCCCTCTCTCTGTCCCTCCCCTGCTTGCGCTATTTCTCTCTCTCTCTCTCTCTCTCTCTCTCTCTCTCTCTCAAACATAGATAAACATTAAAAAAAATTTCATCGATCGCTTCTAGGTTCTTTTCAAGGATCGGGGTTCACAAGCTTCGAGCTCCAACCTGGCTGTGTTGTCGACTAATAGGCCAGTGCCAGGACTTGGGCCTCTGTGCTGAGAGCCGTTGTCATGAAGGGTTAAGTGGTTTCAGGCTTGAATGCACATTCAAATTAGCTGAGGAGCTTTTCATTTTTTTAATTTTTATTTCTATTTATTTATTTTTTGAGAGAGAGTGCAAGTGAGCAAGGGGCAGAGAGAGAGAGAGAGAGAAAGAATCCCACAGGGGCAAAGAGGGAGAGAGAAAGAGAAGTAGGGTTCACCCAAAGTGGGGCTCATGCTCACCCAATGGAGAGCTCGAGGTCACCCAGATTTGGGGCTCGAACTCACAAACTGTGAGATCATGATCTGAGCCCAAGTCCGATTCTTAACCAACTGAGCCACCCAGGTGCCCCTCAAATTACTTGAGGAACTTTTAAAAAAATACCTAAGTGGGAACCTCACCCTCAGAATCTTATTCAGTTGGTCTGGAAGAGGCAGGGAATGGTATATTTTATAAGCTCCCCCAGGAGATCTATTGTATAGTCAAGGTGAAGAAGCAAGGTCAGTTCGTCTCTGAGCTCTCCTGAAGCTGGATGGAAAACTCCGGCGTCCATCTGGTCCTCATTCTGCAATGCATCATGCGGCCATGCCAGCCTTTAGACTTGGCCCCGAAAGACCAGAGCAGACAGCACTATACAGAGGCCACTGGTCAAGTCCCTTATTTTAAAGAGCAGACCCCCCGGGGTGTGATGTGTTCCAGGCACACAGCAAAGCAGAGCTAACAGGTGTCCAGGCACCCGGCCCCCACCCAGGGACCCTGTCTTAATGCCACACAGTGCTGGAGGAAGCCAGGGGCATTACTTTTAAAATAACGCTTTTGCCCAAAGATTCCCCTTTTACAAATGCACTTAATAACTGTGTTTCCAAGCACCAGAGAAGCAGATTATTATCATCCACAGAGGAAGAAGCTACAGGTGGAAGGTAGACTTGGTCACACAGCACCTTGATAACAAAGACTGTGTAAAGGAAACAAAAGCCCTTGCTTTCCTGAAGGAAAATGCCTTCCGTTTCACCGAACTTAGCTGTTCAAAAGCAGCAGGTCTGGGGCTGCTGGGTGGCTCAGCTGGTTAAGCGTCCAACTCTTGACTTCAGCTCAGGTCAATGATCTCATGGTGTGAGTCCAAGCCCCTCATCAGGCTTGCTGCTGTCAGCACAGAGACTGCTTGGGATTTTCTCTCTCTCCCTCTCTCTCTCTGCCCCTTCCCTGCGCACTCTCTCTCTCTCTTAAAAATAAATAAGCATCTTAAAAAATACTTAAAAAAAAAAAAAAGCAGGAGGTCTCAGGGGCAGTGAGCTCCACTGAGAACAGGGGCACACCTGTCTCAGGTGCTCCCACCCCCTCGATGTCCCAGGAAGAAGACAGAGCAACTCTAGGCCCCACTTCTCCAGTGGGGCAGTTCTATAGCTTTGCTTTTGGTATCTCAGCATCTCTCACACATTTACCAAGCGCTCTCACATCTTGTCCAATGATTTCCCCTGCCCTTGTGTTCAAGCGTGAGCTATCTTGGCTGTCCCCAGCCACATCATTCCATCCAGAAGGGCAAGAAGGCAGGGAAGCTCCCGCCAAGGGTGGGCGGGTATAGGAGGTGAGGAGAAGGAAAAGTGTAAGGCTTCCAGTTGTCCTGTGGGCCAGCAGAACAGCCGCAAGGTGCCCGGGCATTAAACCATAGCGTGCCAAAGTGCAAAGTCCTGCTGGCTCCTGCGGGGTGTTACATATCACCACACATGCACATTCTGGCTATTTACAAAGAGGGAAAAAGCTATTTTCATCCAAATCCATGATGTCATGTAGATTTCCTTTTAGCTTTGCTCAGTGAAGAATCATTTTTGAAGCCCTGCTGTTGTTTCACTACCTCTTCCCACTCAGCTCAACATCATTTAAAGTCACAAAGTGCATCCAGAAACCGTGCATCCCATAGACACGTAGTAAGCAAAGAGTTTGTCCAGCCTAGCAAAGTGGCTTTGTGTGCCTTTGCTTTGAAGGTTTCAGCTGATGCTTTCCTTTTAGGAAACGATGCAAGGTTATTTGGGCTGATGAAAAATCTGATAGATCAAGAACACCAGCTATAGATGCTTTGGCTGGAATAGCCAAGACATTGAACCATCTCAGTGAGTTTGGGCGTTGGCCAGTTGTCTGCCTCTAGCATTGTATCAGTACTACTATGATCTGGTACTCTGTCGGACCATGTGTGGCAGCCAGTCTCCAAGATGGCCCCTAATGATCCTCATCTCTCGGTATTTATACCTTGTACAGTCCCCTTGAACAAAAAAGAGGCCTGACCCATGTGACCAGCAGGATATTGCCGATCTGGTGGCATATGACTCCCCAGATGAGATCATTAACAAAAATTGCAACTTCCACCTTGGGCCATTGAATTTCTCACTCGGGGAAGCCAGTGGCCATGTTGTGAAAACAGTCAAACAACACTGTGGAGATACCATGTCAGGAGGAGTCAACTTCCAGCATGAACTTGCCAGGTACATGAATGAGCTGTGTCTGGAAGTTGATCCTCAGTCTCAGTTAAGTCTTCAGATGATGCTAACTCCTAAGTGTTTGAGTGAGTCTTCAGCTGAGGGTCTAGACATCATGGAACAGAATTAAGCTGTCAACACTTTGCCCTGTCTGAACTCCCAACCCACAAAAATAATAGGATAATCAGTTTTTATTGTTGTTTTCTGACATTAAGTTGCAGGGGTGATTTATAACACAATAGATGACTCCAACCTAATTGTGTATAGACATGAGCCATCACAAAACCATACCTGCAAAACACATCCCACTTTATAAAGCAATCATTTAAACCTGGATTCTTCAAAACCTGCCTTCTATATTGTATTATATAGTCCTAAGTACTCTTAATAGAGGTGGATCCTTCTGCCTACAAGTACCAAGGAAGGCTCAAATGCACTTTGCTGATGGCGGGACAATACAAATCCGCTAAAGGAGCCCTCATTTGAACAAGCAACAATCTCCACTCCTCCCACCAAACCTGTCTTAGCCCCTGGACTCTCACTTTGGTCTCTACCACTCCGTTGGACTCATCCTTTCCTCAGTCATCAGGAAACATCTCTAACGTCTACAACTCATCTACAACTCTCGGAACCCAAGTTCTAATTCTCCCATGCCTTCTTGGTCTGCCCCTCCTTTGACTTCCCTGGCACTGACCTCCCTTTGTACCTCTTCGGTCTACCTATTGCTTCCCCTATTTTACTGACAAAGCTTCCCCCTCAAACCCTTTTAATGGTGGACTTCTCTCAGGAATCTGCCTTTTTCTCTTTCTGACTACAGAGAAATTGCCTACCTTGGGAGGTGGTGAGCTTCCTGCCCCTGTAGGTGTTAGTAGATACTGGTGACCATCTAGCAGTGATGCTGTGGAAAGGATTCCACAGCAGCGGTCTCTGAGGCACTACTTGACAATATAAATGTGTAATTATTGGAAACCTTAGATATCAAGATACCTTTAAAAATATTTGGAACCAAGTTTATTATTCCCAGAATTGAAGCTCATCATGAAGAGCCAAAGCTGGACAGGATCTTTGAAATCATCTATATGGTCTCATTCACTCTAAAATTTCAACACTTCCTGTAGAGATGACTCCCATAGTTTTCTTATGACTAGATCTATTTTCCAAGAATAGTCCCAAGTTTGCTCTAGGAAACTGTACAGCTGCCCTTAGATATACCCCATGCCTCTCAAACTTGGGCTAGCTAAATTTAGATGCACTCTCTTTTACTCCAAACCTTCCCATCCCCCTGACTTCCTTATCTCAATTGAGAACACTACTCTCTGGTTGGGTCTCCAAGATAAAACCTTGGAATCATGCTTGTGTCTTTCCCCTGTCTTTCGAATCTATATTTTATCATTTACCAAGACATATTTATTCTTTCTCCTTAATGTCCTTCTCATTCTTCTCCTCTGTATTAGTCAGGGCTCTTGAGAGAAACAGAGTTTAGATAGATAGATGAAAATCACATATAACTTTTGACTCCCCCAAAACTTAACTAATAGCCTACTGTTTACGGAAGCCTATCAGTAACATAAAAGGTTGATCAAGACATATTTCACATTTTCTATGTGCTACATACAATATTACAGTAAAGTAAACCAGAGAAAAGAAAATGTTATGAAAAAAACCACGAGGAAGAGAAAATACATTTACGTACTGTAGTTTGTTTATTGAAAAAATCCACATTTAACTGGACCCACACAGTGCAAATCTGTTGTTCAAGACTCAGCTGTTAGATATGTAATTCATTTTAAGGATTTGGTACACACCATTTTGAAGGCTGGCATGTCCCAAGATCTGCAAGGTGGAGACCCAGGAGAATCAATGATTTAGTTCTAATCAATCAGAACCCTGAGAGCCAGCTGCGTAGTTCCCATTCAAAGGCTGGCAGGCTCAAGACCCAGGAAGAGCCAATGTTTCAGTTTGAGTCTAAAAGGAGAAAAAGAGCCAGTATGCCAGTTTAGAGGCAGTCAGGCAGGTAGAATTCTCTCTTAGTTGGAGGAGGGTCAGCCTTCTTGTTCTATTCAAGCCTTCAAGTGATTGGACAAGGCATTCCCACATTAGAGAGGCCAATCTGCTGTAGTCAATTGATTTAAATGTTAGTCACATCCAAAAACATCCTCACGGAGACACTTTGAATAATGTGCACCTCATAGCTAAGCTGACACATCAAAGAAACCGTCATACCCTCCTACCCATCCCAACAGGCTCTGCCCTAGTTTGGGCCTGTGTTAATTTTCTACCCCTCACTCTTAGCTTCTCAATCTATAACTAGTTTCAATACAAGCAGGCACCAAATGAGGTATAAAGTGTGACCCAGGAGGAGATACATGACACTCTCAAAAAAAAAAAATGCATGATTTATGTTTCCAATTTATACATATAGAAATCTGGAGAATATGTGTAGACTAGATCTTAAAAGTATAGCATCATGGTGGATGGGATATAATATTGGATCAAATAGAATTTTTTGATACGGGTCCAGTCAGCAGAGATTCTGAATTCAGGGTTTTAGATTGAGGGGTTAAAAGGTTTCTACAGTTTGGTTCATTGGCTAAGCCATGGACCTAAAAGTGGCCTACACAAATGAAGTTAAATGCCGACACAGTTTTGGCATATTGTAGAGGAAGGTATCCAAAAGCTTAGGGAGATTGGTATGTTAGAGTAAATTTATCATGTAAGACCTGCTCAGCAACTCCAGCAGGGTCAAGAGTACACATCTTTTACTATGACTGTGAAAATAAGTTTGTGAGGGGAGCCTCAGCTTGTGGTCACTCTTGTCTATATGCCAAACATTACAATAGGAACTGCAACCACCAAACTTATATCCCTAATGCAAGGGGATAATGGGATCTCAAAGTGGCAGGTACCAAATGATATCACTTAATCACCAAAGACAAAATGGGTATGGTTACCATAATGCACAACTGTGCCAAAGCAATAATCACAATAATATGACTCACAGAGACCTATGGCATTTAGCTAGTAGATCATGGTCCCTTTGGGAAAGACCAAAAGAAAGATTAACAGTGTTAGTAGAGTTCTTCCTCAAGGGAACCTAGACTCTACATAATTCAAGAGGTTCTAGGTCTACAGACTGGCTCAAGTCTAGGAATTGATTGATGGGCCATCACGACTCTGTTTTGTTGATCCAAGATATACTACTTTTCACTCAACCCAGAACTCTTATGATCATACATAGTCGAGATTCTGTGTTGATTCCTGCACTGTGGTCCGTGGTTTGGCTGGATGGTCAGGGACTTGAAAGGAACATTATTGAAAAGTTAGTGACAAGGAGGTCTGGGGAAGAGGTAAGTGTACAAACCTCTCTGAATGGGCAAAAGATGTGAAGATATTTGTGTTCCATGTGAATGTTCACCAAAGGGTAGTATCATCAGAGGGAAAATGTAATAATCAAGTGAATGAGACACCCTATTTTGTGGATACCTGTCACCTCATTTCCTCAGTCAGTCCTATCATTGCCTACTGGGCTCATGAACAAAGTGAGAATGGTGGCAGGGATGGCAGTCATGCTATGGGCTCAGCAACAGGGACTTCCAGTCATCAGTGCTGACCTGGGTATAGCCACTGCCGAATGCCCAATGTGCCAGCAGCAGAGACCAACACTGAGATCATCTGGGGTGATCAGTTAGCGATGTGGCAGCAAAATGATTGCATTGGGCCATTTACATCATGGAAACTTTGTTCCATCATGGCACTTTGTTCTTACTGGAATAGCCACTTAGTTTGGATATAGATTTGCCTTCTCTGCACACAGTGATTCTGCCAAAACTACCATAGGTGCACTTACAGAATACCTTATCCACCATCATATTATTCCATACAGCACTACTTCTGATCAAGGAACTTACTTTATAGCCAGTGAAATGTAGCAATGGGCCTACGCTTGTGGAACTCACTAGTCTTACCATGTTCCCCCATCATCCTGAGTCAGCCGACTTGATAGAATGGTGGGATGGCCTTTTAAAGACGCAGTTACAGTACCACCTAGGTGACAATATCTTGTGGGTCTGGGGCAGTGTCTTCTAGAATGCTGGATATTCTCTAAATCAGTACCCGATATATAATGCTGTTTCTTCCATAGACAGGATCCATGGGTTTAGGAATCAAAGGGTGGAAATGGGAGTTGCACCACTCAGTATTACTCTCAATGATCCACTAGCAAAATTCCTGCTCTCTTTCCTGTGCTCTTAGGCTCCACTGGTTTAGAAATCTTAGTTCCAAAAAGAGGAATGCTTCCACCAGGAAACACAATGATTCCATTGAACTGGAAGTTGAGACTGACACCCAG
The DNA here is from genome assembly GCA_030068075.1 of Paguma larvata. Taxonomy (NCBI): domain Eukaryota; kingdom Metazoa; phylum Chordata; class Mammalia; order Carnivora; family Viverridae; genus Paguma; species Paguma larvata. The sequence continues at coordinate 81,593,658 of CM057824.1, read as the reverse complement.
CCATTTTGGGTTCCACACGCCTCTTTATTAACAGGCAAAGAAGGGGGTTATGACTGTCCTGAGCAAAGGAGGTGAACATTTTTAAAGAAACTTGATACATACAGGCACATTTTTCTGTCAATTCTTCTTATAAGAAATAGAAAAAGGGAATACGCACATATACGAAACAAGTCACTTCCAAAGTTCCAAGATAGGTATTTGAGGGATGTGTTTGTCTTCTTTATGTGTCCACCTGCCTAGACCACAGTCTCCAGTTATTCAGCCAAACATTAATCTAAATGTCGTGTACAGGTAATCTGTAGATATGATTAAAGTTCTTAATCAGTTGACTTATGTAAGAGACATTACCCTAGATAGTTGGTTCAATGAGTTCAAAGGTCTTAAGAGCAGAGCTGAGGCTTCCCTGGAGGAGGAAGTCACTTGAGAGTTCCAGCTTACCAATTTCCTGAAGGTCTGCCCTGTAATTTCAGGCTTACCTAGTCAGCCCCCAGAAATACATAAACCAATTCCTTGCAATGAATGTCTTAATATATTCATATATATTTCCTACTTGTTCTTCTCTGGTTGAATCTTGACCAATAGAGATATTGGAAACCCCTGTCTCTAAAGCCCCTCCTATTTCCCACCTTCTCATCCAGCAGAGAAACCCAAGAATTAGGGAGCACGAAGACATGATTTTCTGAAGTTAATGGAAGAGCACCTTGTGTTGAAACTCTAGGATTGGGAAAGCAGAGGGAATTTTGTTCCTCTACAAAATGAAAGATTAAAATTATGTTGACAAAAGGAATATGAAGTACTAACATAGACTCATTGAAGGATTAATTAATCCTCTTTAATCTTATTCTTTTTTTTTTTTTAAGTTTATTTTGAGAGAGAGAGAGAACACAACCAGGGGAAGGCAAGAGAGAGAAAAAGAGGGAGAGAGGATCCCAAGCAGGCTCCGTGGAGCCTGATGAGGGGCTCGAACCCACAAACCGTGAGATCATGACCTGAGCTGAAAACAAGAACCAGACGCTCAATGAACTGAGCCACCCAGGTGCCCCTTTATCTTGTTCTTTTTAAAGGGAGATATAACTGACATGTAACATTATGTAAGTTTAAGGTATACAAGGTATTGATTTGATACATTTATATATTGCAATGTGATTACCATGATAGTTTTAGCTAACATCTCCATCAGGCATGCACATAACATAATTTTTATTTCTTTTTTTGTGGTGAAAACTCTGAAGATCTAGTCTCTTAGCAACTTTCGAGTCTATAATACAGTATTGACTATAATCACTGTCTCGTGCATTAGCTCTCCATGTTGTATTCATCCACTAGTTGCAGATTTGTAATCCTTTTTTTAGTCTAACATATTTGGGGGAAAGCAAGCCGCATTCTGAAATGGAAGTCCCCTTTATTCTAGATGTCCTTTATTTTCATTGTTGGGTCTCAGAACCACGTCTCCTCTGTGCCCAGTGGCAGAAAGAGGAGAGGGGAGAGGGAGAGGCCGAGGCTGAGTAATTTACAAGCACAAGAAGGGGCTTAGGCCTGGAGATAACTCAGAAAAATGGGGTGGGGTGATGCAGGGACTCTGGGGATGGATGGGATGAAAAGGAAAGAGAGACTATGAGAAGGGAGAGAAGGGCTAATGTTAGGAAAGGAAGGGACAACCACAAGGCACAGGTCAGGGCAGTGAGGCTTTAGACTTACACACAGGGCAAAAGGACAAAGCAAAGGGATTCAATGTGTGACTTTCCACACTTCTTATTCTTTGTGGTTTGCATTTATCACTTCACTTTGAGTAAAGAAGTGCTCACCCTTTTTCAGGTTCTGAGGTCTAAAATAGGAAGGGGGAGACTCTCTCCCCCTCGATCAGTGTCCAAAAATCTGTGTCAAGAATTGGAAGCACTTTCATTGAGGCTGCCAAGGGGGCACTGAAGGGAACAAGAGAATAGTGCCTTTGGATGCCCTTTGCAAAGTGACTCAGAGCATGGAATGCTGGGTGGAAATTACAGGGTGACAGATTTCACTTCTGCCAAGAACTGTCTTTTAAATGCTCTTTCTGACTAAAGGGAAATGGGCTGCTTTGGGAGGCTTCTTATCTCTGTAGCCTCTTGTCTCTGAGCTTCTTGTCTCTGTAGGTGTTAGTAGGTACTGGGTGACTACCTAGTAGGGGCGGTATGGGAGCAATTCAAGCAGTAGACTCTGAGGTATTATTCAACAATAAAATTTTCCAGTTACACTGAGCTAACTGTAAAAAAAATTTTTAACGTTTATTTATTTTTGAGAGACAGAGACAGAGCGCGAGCGGGAAGGGGCAGAGAGAGAGGGAGACACAGAATCCCAAGCAGGCTCCAGGCTCTGAGCTGTCAGCACAGAGCCCGACGTGGGGCCTGAACTCACGAACTGTGAGATCATGACCTGGGCTGAAGTTGGACACTTAACCGACTGAGCCACCCAGGTGTCCCTATACTGAGATAACTTTAAGAATATTTTGGACCAGGGGGCATTCACTTTTGAATGTCCCCTCTCTGTAAAGAGAGCTTTCATACTATTTTTCCTTTCTGATCTTATATTCTAAGAAAATTTTGCCTGCTGCTCCCCACCCCCCACACCTCCCAAAAAAGAATATTTGGGATGAGGACCCTGAGATATTCTATTATAATCTCAGAGTTAAAACTCATCATAGAGAGCCAGAGCTGGACAGGATCTTTAACGTCATCTTGTCTAACCTCCTTCCTTCTTTCCTTTTATATAAGTGAAAAAAGGTAAGGCCCAGAGAGAAGTGACTAACTCGAGGTCGTATAGCCAAAAAGTGGAAGATCTGGACTAGAACCTGGGACTTGGACGCAGATTCATTCTCTCAACATCTTTGCTGGCCTCAGGATCAAATCTACCCAGCAATGATCTGGAAACTTACCAAGAAAAAAAAATAATGGAAACAATTAAACCTTGACAAATGACAGCTTCTTCAGATAGCATTTAAACACAAAGAAATATAAGGAACTCAACTGCTGAAGCGCCCTGATAACATCAAGGAAAAGGAGTCATTTCACATAAATCTCAGAGATGATGTCATCTAAACATAAGCAGTTAGTGGAAGTTCCAACTCATTATGAAGGAAATGATTCTTATAAATAGTTTTGATCTAGAGATACCGTTTGGCGTCTTCAAGCCATAGATTCTTGAAATAGGAAGACCTACCACAGAGGTCATCTGACCAGGGCACGCCGGTCCTGCAAACACTGGGCAGGGTGAATGCTGCTTCAGCTCTGTGTTTCCAGAGTGCTTCCGACCGGCCCCTGCTCCAGCATTTCGAACATGACGGTATGCCAAATTGAATGGAAGCTTTTTCTTTCAAACTGGAAGTCCTTTTTTCCCTAATTATAAAATAAACACGGTCATTGTAAAGTTTCAAGTAACACAGAGAAGAATAAAAAAGACTTACTAGAAATCTCGCCGCCCAGAGATAACCCTTGTGAGCATTTTGGTGGCTTTCAGTCAGTTATTTCTCCACGCACGTGTGCTTATACTTGCACGTCCATAGTTTTGTAAACTTGGGACCAGAGTAAAAGGATGTGCAGTTTTGTCACGTTCTTTTTTTCACTCTTAGTATAGATCTATGTTTTCACTTTAATGGCTTTGTGTTGACCTTAATATGCTGTATGAATAAACCTTCACATAGAGAGCCAGACCCCGACCGATGGATCAGTGGTTCCCAGGTTTTTGCTGACCTGGGGGTTATTTCCTGTTTCAGGGAGAGAGGCCGTCTTGGTTACCCTTGGGAGGATGAATCATCTCTGGAAACTAAAAGTAGCTTGCTTCTTCTCAAGTGGTGAGGGGAGTGATGCGGGGCTAAGGCTCCTTGGAGAGTGAGGGGGAGGGGGAGGCTCCTGAGAAAGGGAACATAAAGGGCCTTTGGCTGGCTGGAGAAGCTGCGTGCTCCAGATGGAGGCCTCAAGGAGAGGCCGGAGACTGGAGCCCGTCTGACCTTGGCTGACTTCTAGGTCAACTTGCAAACCTGCCCCCACAATGCCAGAGCAATCACTGGAACTGACTACTGGGCCAGCCCCTGGTCCGGGACTCAGCCCACCCAGGCCAGCCATTACTCTAGGATCAGGACTCCACTCCCAGCCCCAGCAATAGATGTGGCTCCCTCATTCCTTGGTCACTAAATGAGGCCAAAGCTTCATTCACTTCTGGAGTTTGGGTGCTGATTACTTAAACTATTGCTACTCTGTTACCAACGATTCCCCTCACAACTATAGTAAAAGACACCATCATCAGCTAATCCCCACCCCCCTAGGTGCTATATGAGGCAGGCCTTGGGGGGTCTAGCACCCACCCATACTTGGGGGATACAGAATATCTGTATCTGTGCCTGGCATGGATACAAAAGCACCACCACCACCACCTCTAGCTGAGGAGGAGGGCAGATGACTTCAATCATGAGCACCTTTCTGCATATGTCTTTACATACTTCTCCAACTCGCTCCTTAGTACAAACTCCTCTAGGTAGAATCGCTGGGTCTGTGGAAAAACGCTCAACAAAGCTCGCAGTAATGCTGGGAAGAGCCGGGGAAAGACCAGCTGGCCAACTGCTGAGAGCCTTCACAGAGTAGTCACATATTGCAGATGTAGCCGCTGTCCAGGGTCTGACCTCAAAGGTTCAGAAACTTGATCTTCTCAGGGCCCCAAAGTTAATGGGACTCAGAAAGCTGACTCACTCAGAGGAGACTGGAGGGGATAAAGCAGAATGCCAAATGATTAATTTATAATGAGATGTATAAATGCCAGGTGAAGCGGACTTTTGGGTCAACCTGACCAGCCTGTTCTTTCCCACTGTGGGAAGTCGCTTGCAAAACCAAGTCATAATCAAGAGGCTAATGATGGCCCTAGGATGGAGTGAGGGGAGTTAGTTCAGTGATCCGAATGGTCACCTGATGCAGTCACTTCCCCACCAGGGTGATGTACACCTCTCAGGTGACCGCGGTAGCAAAGGGAAGTCAGGGTGAGTCACAAGTACAGAAACTGCTCTGTGGCTCTGGTGAACCCCAAGCCATTTTCCCCGCAGACTTCTTTTTTCTATCTGGCAGTCTCTAGGAGTTGGGGGACTCACAGCTTTTTTTTGGAAACAGAGAGGGTGCAGTTGGGTCAAATAACAGCAGAGAGCCCTGTGGGGTTTTTTTGGTTTTTTTTTGTTTTTAATTTTATTTATTTATTTTGAGAGAGACAGAGACAGCATGAGCTGGGGAGGATCAGAGAGAAAGGAAGAGAGAGAATCCCAAGCAGGCTCTACACTGTCAGTGCAGAGGACCCCAGGACCCCGCCCCTTTTTTTAAATAGCCTATCCAGGGGTGCCTGGGTGATTCAGTCGGTTGAACATTTGACTCTTGATTTTGGCTCATGTCATGATCTCACAGTTTGTGAGTTCGAGCTCCATGTCAGGCTCTGCATTGTCAGTGTGGAGCCTGCTTGGAATTCTCTCTCCCTCTCTCTGCCCCTACCCCACTCATGCATGCTCTCTCTCTCCCTCTCTCTCTCTCACGATAATTAAACTTAAAAAACTTTTAATAGCCTATCCATATCTCACTTTCTCTATTCACTTATTAGTTTATTTACTGGCTTAATAAGTGATGGTTGGGTGCTGTTCAGGTCTTGAGGGGACAGCAGTGAGCAAAGTAGATAAAATTCCTGCTCTTGTGGAGCTCACATTCTAGCGGGGGAGAAAAACAATAGACACATAGTCTAATAAACACACATATATTAAAGTAAACACACCAATAAATAAATAAAACAATTGCTAACTGCAAAACTTCTGTGCAAGATACCAGATGGCAATATTTGCTATGAACAAAAATCAAATGAGACGAGTTAAAGAGTGATAAGGTGGTAGTGGGGAAGAGTTGTTTTTAATGTTAATTTATTTTTGAGAGAGAGAGACAGAGTGTGTGCGAGCAGGGGAGGGGCAGAGGCAGGGGACAGAGGATCCAAAGCAGGCTCCTCACTGACAGCAGTGAGCCTGATGTGGGCTTGATCTCATGAACCATGAGATCATGACCTGAGCTGAAGTCAGAGGCTTAACCAACTGAGTCACCCAGGCTCACCCAATTTTTATAGGGTGATCAGGGAAGTTATTTCTGGTAAGGTGACATTTGAGCAAAGACCAAATTACACAGACATATGTGGAACAGGTATTACAGTTGGAGGGAACAGCACATGCAAAGGCTCTGAGTCTAGAACACACCTGGAACAGCAAAGACGCCGCCTTGGCAGGAATACATCTATAAACAGGGGGAAGACGTGGTAGGAAATGGGGTTAGGAAAGTAATGGAGTGGAGGGAATCAGACCATATTGGGCTTTATAGGCCTATATTGCAAAAATTGGATTTTATTCTGAATTATATGGGAAGAAACCAAAGGGTCAAACAAATTCATCTTTTATAATGAGTTTGGCTGCTGAATGGCGAATGAACTGATTATTCTAATGTGTTGAAAACAGAGCCATTGAACATTAGGAAGGTCTATTGAGACCTCTGCTACTCAAAGTGTGACTCCCAGACCAGAACTAGCATCACCAAGAGCTTGTTAGACATGAAGAAACTTGGGCCTCACCCCAGACCTCCTGCAGAATCTGCATTTAAAACAAGATCCCCGGGTGGTCTACGTGCACATGAAGTGTGAGAAGCGCTGGTCTAGTCCGACTTCCTCATTTTACAAGTGATAAAACCAACTATCAGTCTGCAGAAGTGACTTGCTCGTGATTACATGGTTGAGCTCATAACAGGGCTAAGGCTCAGGTCCAGGTCTCTTGACTCTGGCAAGCCTGCTTTCCATGGCCCTCACAGGACCATGAAGCTAGTGAATTATAATATCCATTCACTCAATCAATAATTCTCTCCATCATCATCAAGGCACCATCCCATAATCATATACAATCATCTCACTAAAGATTTTTAACCCTTTGACTAACTCAAGAGCAAGTCAAAAGAAACTCTTAAAAAATTAGGTGAATCTAACTTAATTGACCACATGCAATGATCGAAAAAAACAAACAAACCCAAAAACCTACTGTATTATAGGCTTCTTTTTTTTTTTTTTTTGAGACAGAGAGAGACATAGTATGAGCAGGGAAGGAGCAGAGAGAGAGAGAGACACAGAATCTGAAGCAGGCTCCAGGCTCTGAGCTGTCAGCACAGAACCCGACATGGGGCTCGAACCCACGGACTGTGAGATCATGACCTGAGCTGAAGTCGGACGCTCAACCGACTGAGCCACCCAGGAGCCCCTGTATTATAGGTTTCAACTGCCATATTTTCCCACCACATATCATCATCTGCTGAGATTTGCTGGGAATGTCCAGGATGTTTAGGTGTGGTGCCCCCAGAAATGTTTCTTCCTCCAGAAGGGTGGGAAAAAGCACAAATCGCATTGTCTTCTCAGCAGAAAATTCCCCTATGGCCTGAAGCAATTGAAAAAAAAAAATCTCTATGTGGGTACCACCCTAGGATCTTGGAGATTAGACACAGAAACCCAGGTCATGTCCCAGAAGGGAAAAGTGGAGATAGGAAGGACTATTTTAAGGGATTGATAGGGTGAATGGCTGGAAGTTTCTACAATGGAAAAAAAAAGGCGGGGTTATCATCTCTGTCATTGCTATTATTGTTGTTGTTATCAAAAACTTGTAAATGGTGCTCTTAAATTATTGTCCCTTTAAAACAATAAAGGACGTAAGGGAGCCTTCTGCGTGCATTTGCAAGGAGAATATTGCTATGCACCAGCAGCTGTAAGAAAAGTGGCCCAGAGGTGACTGTTGGGATCCAGGCAGTTCCCGGGGCAAGACTAGGTGTGTTGTTGAAGGACTGAAGAGGGTCAGAGGGCCCCATAAAGAAATGGTTCTGGCAGAGTGGAAGGGTGCTTCCAAGAGAAGCAAGCCACCCTCTAGAAGGCCATTTGAGCCATCCAGGCGGTAGCAGCAGGGGAGAGGGGGAAGGGGGAGAGGGGGAGTGGAAGGGAGACACTGTGGAATGAGACTTCCATGAAGGGGAAGACAGGGAGGCTTGAAGAGGTCTCTGAAAGAGCAAGCCTGAGGGACTGAGGGGTGTGTGGGTTACCGGGAAGGTTATTCGGTTTCTGTCTTACCCGGGGCTGTTGGCACCAGCTGCCGCGCGCCCTCCTCCACCTCTCATCTCAGTGTTCAGCGCGACAAAAGCTTATTTGTGTCCCACTCATTACAGGAAGATGTGGGTGGCACTGGTGGGGCAGGGCTCTCACACAACTGTCTCCCAGAGACACCGGCATCTTGGCTGGACCCCTCTGGTAACTTTGCCATCTTGGAGTCGTTTGCTTCCAGCCAGATGAACAGAAGAGAGAGTGAAGTTTTTTCTTTACCACCACGAACTGGCAGGGAGCCACGGCTTTCACTTGCTTCTGTTGGTGAGGATTCATTACCTGGCCCCATCTAGCCCCCAGGGGCTGGTAAACCTAGTTTAGGCGTAGACCCGGAAGTGAGCCTGGCTCTCGGCCACAAGGCTGACTCACACAAAGCAGACAGGGTGGTGCTGCCCGTACCTTGAGCGGCTGCTCCGTAGGCTGGCAGAGAGCCCGCCCTGCTAGGAGAGGGAGACGGCAGGTGTCTCCTTACTCCACATCACACGCTGGTGTGCTGTCTGGACTCTCCTTGGTTAGGTTAGGTTTGGAGGTTGCTAGGGGCCACTGTGGCTCTGGGAATCCCCCCTTATAAACGGCAGAGCCGTGAACTTTGTTGTTTATCGTGGCAGGGCGGTACAACCTTTAATGCTCCTTTCAACACTGAGATTGGATGACACATTTTCAGGAGCTTTGGATTCTCACACTGACTCTCTCCAGGGAGTTTCTTCTTCCTGGGTCTTCCTTTCCCAGCTGCAGAGGGAGTGGATTAGCTCAGATGGCCTTTCATGGTCTTTCCAGTCCTGAGAATTTACTTCCCTTGAGGGGCTAGCTTGAACCGGTACATTTCCTCCTTGGAAAGGAAGGAGGCCTGAAAAACCTGGAGTTACCACCATGAGCTTTGGCTCTACCTGATCCTGTCCAACATTGTGTAACGAATTCAAGAGATCCCTTCAGCAGCCCAGATGCTGGCATTCAGTTATCAAAAAAAAGCAGGATCCGAATGGATAGAGGGGGAGAAGCCATGGGCCTGTGCCAGGGCCAGAGGTCAGATTTCAAGGCAGCAAAGTGTTCTGCCTGCCTGGACCTCTGTGAGATGCAGGGCATGAGCAAGGCCTAGAGCATCCATGGACGTGAGAGCAAGTCCCTCATTCAGGGTCCCAGCAGGCAGCAGGTGCATACTCGGAAGTGTTTAACTGGAGGAAGGGCAAGAATAAGCGTTTGACGAAGGGACTGTTCACAAAGGGATGACTAGAGTTAAGGAACCAACACAGAATGGCAAGGCACCCAGAAACTAGGGCCAGACCTGAAGGGCCAGGGGAGCAAACACTGTGCCAGGAGGCCTTGAGAGCTTCAACCATGAGAGAAGGGCCTCTCCTTCCGGAGCCGCAGAGGACACAATCACTGTTGGAACTGCAGTCAAGTGGATGCAGTAGAATCGAGTGGGAAGCAACGTGTCAACCTGGAATCTTTTGCCAGTGCCTCCCGTTAGTTGAACCCAACAGGAAGCCACATGAACAGGGAGCGTGGTGTTACAGTTATAGGAAACCGAGGGCACAGAGCAGGGCAGGGAATAGATGGGGAGGTACGTGGAGAATAACCAGGACACCAGTCTCGGGTGCCACCCAGTCTTTCCCCCCAACAATAGAGAAGAGTCTGAATGGCCTGGACCGGGTGGCACACTCCCAATAAAATTCCTTGCCACGTGGGTGATGACAGTAATAATAATGAAGATGGTGACTTTATCTTAAATGTGTCTAACCGTCTTCTCCTGAAATAACATCCCATGACGCGGAGCATCTTGCACAGCATGTGAAGGAATCCGGTCAAATCTTCTCCTTCTTTCATTTGAGATGTCTTTTAGACACACATTTGGATCCCATTCCGCCTTTTTCCTGAGTGGCGACACTGGCTGCTGTCAGTCTGGTGAGAGCTGGAGGAGGGGGATAAATTTAGACCAGAGGGTTATTATTCTGGAGCTGATATTTTAGATACTTGATTTTTAACATGACCTTGACCTGTATGCCTTGCATAACTGCATATTCCCTATCCTCAGCCTGGCCGGCTTCTCAGTCTCTTGCCCCCACGCTCCTGTGTATCTCCCGCCCCCAGTGACTGTGAATAAATAGTTGGTGTGTACACTGCGACTCGGTCGGGCTGAAATCAGTTCCCACTCTGTCAGATACCATCACTGTCAAAACAAAGTCAGCTATGTGAAAACCCTCGCCATTCCGCCTGCCTCCTTTTGGAATGCACTGTTCTGACTGCAAGTACAAAGCAGCAATTTATAAGCATGAGCTGGTGCAGAAAACAAGACACAAAACCAAGAAAATGAACATGACACGGCATAGCATGAAACTCAGAACAGTAAACAGGGAGACAGGGCTGGAATCAGGACTAAGATGACATTTTGAGATTAATATACATGAGACAGGAGCGCCAAGAAACCAGACCTTAGGACTTCTTTTATTTCTTTGCATGGCTACCTTTACTATGGAAGTACTGTCGGTAGACTGTTTCCTGTGGCATTTTAACAGTTTTAAAACAGATACATCTGTGCATTGGTCATGTCATTTAGTACCATGAAAATGGGAAAAAGGTATAGAAAGCTTGTTTGTTCGTTTTTTCCTTCCCCTGCAGCAGAGCATACTATTTGCGGACTCTGGGTCACAACCCATGGATAGCTCCTGAAGTTAATTAATTTAAGGAGTATGGTCAGCGTTTTTCACAAAATGCAACAGAGTTAGAATGGAATACGAACATCAGAGTTTGGTACACAGTAAAGTTAACTAGTGGATAATACACACGGACAAACGTGCGTGTTGGGCGTTAACGTAAGAATGCCCGTTGGCTGCAGGCCTCAACTAGAGTTGGCTGGGTGTCAGGGCACTTGCATCCTTGCTTCAACACAGCTTTTAATCTTCTAAGCGGCCTCCTCTGGACAGTTGTCCTCTGGCCTTGGTATCTTCATGTATAAAGTGACACATTTGGACTGAACGAACCCCGAGAGCCTATCAATCCCCCTATTAATACACATTAATTGAGCACCTACCAAGTGCCAAGCTCTGGGGATTTAGCAGCAAAGACCTTGCTCTCACTGAGTTTATATCCTGGGGGTGGGGGTGGGGTGGGGAGGGCAACTGACAAACAATAAACAAACAAACAAACGAATAAAATGCTGAGGGGTGATCAGTGTGATGAAAAAAACAAAGCAGGTGAGGAACTCTGAGAACACTGGGGAGTGGTTTTAAAATTTTATTTTTTAATGTTTATTTATTTTTGAGAGACATAGAGACAGAGCATGAACAGGGGAAGGGCAGAGAGAGAGGGAGACACAGAATCTGAAGCAGGTTCCAGGCTCTGAGCCGTCAGCACAGAGCCCGACGCAGGGCTCGAACTCACAGACCGTGAGATCGTGACCTGAGCCGAAGTGGCTGCCCAACCGACTGAGCCACCCAGGTGCCCTTGGAGAGTGGTTTTAAAAGGAACAGCGCTAGGAGGCCTCTCTGATAAGGTGAGATTCAGTGGAGACTTTAAGAAAGAAAGTGAAAGGATCAAGCCCCACAGATACCTGCTGAGGCTGGAAAGTGTTTGCCTCGTTTGAGGAAGAGGCCAGAGCGGCTGGAGCAGAACCAGGGGTAAGGGCAGGCTGGCCGGGCAGAGGGAGAAGGACAGGGCCAGAGCCGGTGAGGTGGGCCAACCCGATCAGGCTCAAGTTGCCAAGAGATCCCCAGAGACTTGAGGAAGTGAGCTCCGAGGCTCCTAGCACACCCCAGAAGCGGGGTAATGACGTCTGGCTCCAGGATGGTAGAGAGAGGAGGTGAGAAGGATTCTGAATATATTTTGGAAATACAGCAAGTTAGTATTTACTGACGGTTTATATATGGAGCGAAGGAGAAAGAGGAATGTGGGATGAATTCAAGGTTTGAGGCCGGAACCGCTGGAAATACAGAGTTCTGATTTGTGGAGGCAATGAAGAAGACGAGAGGAAAGGCTTTGAGGAAGGCAGGGCAAGTGGCCTGGGAGGGCAGACTCGCTCACTGGATATGCAGGAGGTGATGGATGCCAACGGCCCTTGGGAATCCGGATCTGGAGAGAGGCATTTATTTGGGAGTGACCGGCAGGGATGATACAGCCAGCCAGAGTGCTGGATCAGCTGACCTAGGGAGGGGCTACCCCGTGATCAGAAGAGCCCCCTCGGCTGATCCCTGGGCCCCTCCAACACAGGCCTGGACAAGGAGAAAGAACCAGTCAATGTCATTTGACTCTACGATTCCTTTTAGAAGAGGTTGCTGAATAAGAAGAGGAAAATCTGAAAAATGCGGGTTTTGTTTTGAAATAATTAGCATGGCTCTGCTACCAATCATTGCTAAAATTATCGTTCCTGATTACAACGATGATAGCTTCTTGCATAAAGCTAGCAGAAGATTGCTGGCGAGTTAAATGGAAATGCATATGGATCGACTCAGAGTTTTTTCTAGTCTCTTGGTGTTGTGAAAAAAGAAAAAAAAAAAGGGTAAATTATAGCATCTTGGCTTTCAGCGACCCATTCAGACCAGAGCAAACTGACCCCCGGGGCTGCCCCCAGCAGCCCCGTGCTTGAAGGGTACCTGTAGACCGGGTTCCCCAACCCTGCTCCAGTCCGTGTCATCTCCATCTCACAGTGTGATTGGCGTGACCAGGTCCTGAGCTCTCTGGGGAATTGCTCCTTGCTTTCCGTGAAGGCCAGACAGCCCGGCCGTGCGACGAAGCCCTCGGGCACGTGTCTTTCCAGGGGTTTCCTCAGGCTTCGGCACTAGCTCTCCAACCCAGCAGAAGAATTATCAAGTTGAGGAGGATTGAATATAAGCCTCAGCTTATTAAAACTTGTCTTAAAAAGGATTCCAAACTGCAGTGTTCAGCAAAACATGCAGGATTGCGGGGCGTGTCTTTCTGTTGGTGCTTAATTTCAACTGCAATTCCTATTGGCCCCTTGGACGCAGCAGCTGGAAGGCTGTGGTGGCCACACCGAGATTAGAGGGGAGAGAGGATTGCTATATTAGGAGCAGCCACAACGGGAACTAGCAATTTTTGCACCCCAGGAAAACTTCCTAAACTGCCCCCCCCCAACCATTGTCCTCTGCCCAGTGGGCCTCTTTCCTTCTCCTAGCAAACAATTCTCTGATTCTGGCACTCAAGCCAGGACCCCACGCATTCCAGAAACTGTTCCCTGGGCCTTCACCCTCCTCTCTTCACACCCTTTGCCCTTAGAGCACCAAACTCCTGAAATAATTACCCCTGGCCTGCAAGACAAGTTGAATTTGGAGGCTCACTACTCAATGGACTCAGCGTGGTTAAATATTGTCTGAATCAAAAGGGAAGATGTATTGAATATTTTTCGGCCTTCTGAAAGCATACTTGTCAGGTTGCAGGCAAGGCAGGCAGCTTTTCTCTCCTAACCACCAGCGGGGAGGGAGAGGAGGGGATGGGAATGACACTGGGGCCAAGGTGTAACCTCACAGAAAGTCTGGTTCTGTTCCTGGCTCTGTACCAACCCTGATCAGACTCCACATTATTTTTAAAAGTCTTTCCTTAGTTTCCAGGTGCTATCATACAGGGACTAACCTTGGTGGCTTCTCATTCAAAGCCTCATACCATTGAGACCTTCCACAATGGGAAATCCTATCCTTTCCATCATTTCCTGTGCAGGGAGGCACACACACACTTCCTAACATTCTATCCACGATGGCCGCAAGGCCTTCACCCCAAAGTCTTCCCACATCTCTGGGCCTCTGTCCAAGTCTTTCCCCTGTGCTTTGGCTCTCAAATCCACCTTCCTAAACCCTAAATTACCCTGTTCTCCTCTCTGGGCTGTCAGAGCACTTTATAACATGACTCCCCACAGTCTGCATGGCACGCACTAGCTGCGTGGGTTCTCGTCCCAATGTCCACCCTCCCCACCACTTCACGCCCCTGCACGCAGGAGGGCGAGCCCTTTGAGGGCAAATTAGCACTGGTGACAGTCACGTGGCAGGGACTCAGGCACTTCTACAGAGTCTAACTACAGAGGACTTTGCTATTTCAAAATGGCACCAGACTGGCAGCTCCATTGTACTTTCTGCTAATTTCCTGTATGAGGATTCCAGGAAAAGATGAAACTCGACATCTTCAAAAACAAAGAAAACTTGGCGCATAGTCTGGGACTTGGGCACATCAAATACCTTCCAACCGTGGTTCCAAGAAGGTCATGGCCAGAAACTTGATCAAGGCAGCTACCTGAACACAGGCTGAGAAAAGTGAGCATCCCCCTACGTCTTTGACCCAATAATGATTTTGCTAGGAATTTACCCTGAGGAATACATGAGTATGCTGATAAAAATTTAAAAACAAGAGGAAATAGGAGCTAAATTACATGCCCACGGGAAAGGATAGGCTGAAAACTTGGGATAAATCTGGGCGAGGGCGCATTGCCCATCAATAAAAATTATGTTTTAAAGGTATGTTCACGACATGGAAAATGTCCAAGACTTATTGTTAGTTAAAAAAAATTCAGATCATGAAACAGAATATGCTATGATCCAGTTTTTATAGGAAAAACCTACCGTAGATTAATGGAGAGGATAAAGGCTGGAGGGGTGTATGTTGAAATGTTAACAGTGGTTATCCCTGAGTAATAGAGTTATAGATAATATTTTTTCTTCTTTCTTTCCTTCCTTCCTTCCTTCCTTCCTTCCTTTCTTTTTTAATGTTTATTTATTTTTGAGAGAGAGAGAGAGAGCACGAGCCAGGGAGGGGCAGAGAGAGAGGGAGACACAGAATCCGAACCAGGCTCCAGGCTCTTGGCTGTCAGCACAGAGCCAGATGTGGGGCTTGAACTCACGAGCCGCGAGATCATGACCTGAGCCGAAGTCGGACGCTCAACCGACTGAGCCACCCAGGCGCCCCATCCTGTTTGTTTATTTCTACAATGAACATGTGTTTCTTCATCAAATCATAGACAGGCATGAAACAGAGGAGCAACAGAGAGCCCTGGCGAAGAGCATAAGTTCCTCAGCAGACAACCTGAGTTGGATTTAGTCCACCAGTGATTCGCTGTGTGATCCAACAGAAAATTCCTTAACTTCTTTTCTTCCATAAACTGTGTATAACTACGGTATCTAAGGCAATTCTACGGAGGAAAAAAATAGTCTTCTTAACACATGGTGCTGGAACAACAGGACATCCACATGCAAAACCAAAAATCTAGACACAGACCTTACGCCCTTCATAAAAATGAACTCAGAATGAATCATAGACCTCACTGTCAAACACAAAACTATAAAACTCTTAGAAGATAACACGGGAGAAAATCTAGGTGTTTCGTTTTTATGATGGGAATGACCGGGACCTGTTTAATTTCAACACTGACGAGAAAGGGTGCTTTGTGTCCATGAGGGACAGGGGAGACCACAGGTGCAGAGGCAGCAGTGGGGAGCTGCGGCAATTCCCGCTAGAGACTTGTCTTTTCTCTGTGTGCTGGGGAGCCAGATCGTTTGCTAAGACTGGGGAGAATCAGAAGGGATTCGGAGACCCAAGCAAAGTGGAGAAGTTTTGAAATGGTCTCTATGGAGAACAGGACAACTGTAGACTAAAAACTTCAGAGAGACCGCGAGGTCCTTATACATGTGTGGGTCCTTCTTCCTCACCTGTAATTCTTTCCCACCTCTTTTTTTTTTTTTTATGTTTAGTTATTTTTGAGAGAGAGAAAGCAACAGAGCATGAGCGGGTGTTATACCCAGAATTCGGGGACCCCAAAAACCACCAGGGAGCCGAGTCCGATGCAAGAACAAAGAGCCTTTATTCGAGCTGGATCGAGCTCAATCTCCTACCCACACCGAAGCAGCGGTGGTTCGAGAGAGAGGACATGTTCCAAAAACACAATAGTTTTGAAGGGGTCTAGGAGCAGTGGGAGGGGTGATGGTCATGACCCTAGCTGATTGGCTGAGGAAGGGTCAAGGGTCCTGTTCCATAGGTCAGGCTTCTGCGCTGGTGCTGGGGACTCAAGGTGGAGGACACAGAAACACAATGGAGTCCCAGTTTGCCCTTAAGCAAAATGGAATCAGTCCTGATTTGCCCTTACACTGGGGAGGGGCAGAGAGAGAGGGAGACAGAAAATCTGAAGCAGGCTCCAGGCTCTGACCCATCAGCACAGAGCCTGACACGGGGCTTGAACCCATGAACCATGAGATCATGACCTGAGTCAAAGTGGGATGCTTCACTGACTGAGCCACCCAGGCGCCCCTTCCCCGCCTCTAATTCCATAGCTAGGGATACTGAGGCCCAGAGAGGGGAAGTGATTTGCCCAAAGTGGATGGCAAAGCTTTGGCTGGCAGCGGGTGTTGGGCTTCCAGCTGAGGGCACTTCCGTCACATGGCGCAGACGTTTTCTCGGGTGTCTGCTCTTCGCAGTGTGTCGTGATGTCAGGCTCTTTGCCAAGGACGGGCTCCTGGGTCTTGCTAGGTGTTCCACCACCTCCTCACGCAAAACCTCACAGAAAATATAGAAGGGATTCAAGCAGTATTTTCTCTGTAGATGAACAATTAACAATCAGGCCCACTCTTCTTCTGTCTCACTCTCCCTTAAAGGGAAGCCCACCTTTTATGTAATTCCCCACTTAACCCTACACCCCTATTTCAGAATAAGCCAAGGGTAGAGCAGAAATAGGGCACCCAGTCTCTTTGTCATTTAGAGTAACAGACATCAATTCCTATAATATCTCTTTCCCTAAGTCAGGACACGGAGAACATGTTTATTCATATATACCCCACTTAGTTCTGGAAAGGAATTCAGGCCTCTGGTGTGTGTCAGTCCGGTCACTGAAAAGTAACAAGCTCTTCAGTTTATTGTAGATGTCCTGATGACGAGGGACCATAAGGCAAGCTGAGGGCCAAGCACCAGCTAGCAATGCCCTCCCTCCCCCAACCAGGTGGGATAAGTGCATATTCCTCAGGCACTCCTGGCTGCCCAAGAACAAAGGAAAGGACAGAACACAAATGGTTAAACTGATAGTCTCCATCGTTTACAGATATCTCATCAGTACTCTGTGAACTCCCTACTGTCTTAATGATCATGCTTTGCTAGAGGGAAAACAACCCTAGCTTGACAATAGGTAGGCCTCTAGTAAACTGTAAGTCCTCTTTAGCATATGAAAATCCCATTAAGAAACTTCCTCTTGATTTTACCTCCCCCGACTCCACAATACAAAAGCAGTCACTCTGCACAACCGCAGTGCAGCTTTTCCTGCCATCGGGTCCTGTCCCCGTGCTTTAATAAAATCACCTTTTTGCACCAAAGAATTTTTTCTTGGCCGTCAGCTCTGAACCCCCACCAACACCCCAAAACCTCATCACTAATGCTCCAAGTAATTGGATTTGGCTATTACAGGTTCCACTAATTAATTTATGGCGTTTCCTCAGGAGCTGGGGAACGCGTTTATGTATATGAGTGCAAAATAGATTGCAAGTTAAAATTCCCACCCTGAAAACATGTCATATTATAAAGATAGAATCAGGAAGGAGTAATCACTTTATCTACTCAACAGGCTAACTGAGCTAATATGGTTTTTGCAGTTACAAAGACGTAACTTTATATAAATGCCAACAGATGACCCATAACCTTGCCGCGGTGGGCGGCAGGCCCTTGACTGTGGGATACTCAGATCATGGGATCAAAGACGCCCTGCGCGACGGTGAGAACAATGAACACGTGGCTGTTCGGAGAGCTCTGTTCTAGGCTTGGTCTTATTACTCCGCTCCTAAACCACACCTCTTCTGAGTCTGCTCCTGATGGATTAGATAAAAGGAAGCGTTCTAGCTGCTTGGACGCCGCAAGACCTTAGGGAATCTAAACTATTTCTGGCTGTGGGCCCAGGCTTACACAGCTTCGTGTCCCCTCAGGCACAGCAACCAGGTGCTTATCCCCGGGGCAGTCAGCATTTATCAGTGCAGGCTAGGAGCAGGGTCCTACTGGTCAATTCACTCGTGCTGAACTTGCAAAGGCTGAGTCCTGTTCTCATGGAGTGTTCTGGTGTCTGAAGCTCTGACTGGAACGTTCTAATGCAGGGTATACTGTCAAGTGTATTTAGCTGAGTGGAATCAAATGCTCCCCATCACATTTTAACAGCTGAGCAGTACCGACTCCATAAGACTTTTCCTAGGAAACTTCTGGTTTGAACTTCTCTGTAGGCTCAACTAGAGGATTATATACGTACCGACAAGGCAAAGACCACAGAGTGACCTGACGGGAGGAAAAGTGTGCCTGTGGCCTGAACACTGTGTTTCTGCATCTATTTCTGGAACCCCAAGACCTTACTATGAGCAAGATACTGTCCCAGGTTGAGTATTCAGGCCCATTCAAGATGAACGAGAGAATGAGAAACTTGTAGTAAGTATGGTGGGTAATTTCTGTTCTCAGCAGAGGATCAGGCCATGTGAGAGGTGAGATAATTCATTTTCAGAAATACCAAATAAAAGCTGCGTTGTCTAGTTAACAATAGGTTTACAACTTATTGGAAATATGTACCACACTCCCCTCCGCCCCTCCCCCACCCTGCCTCAAAGGAATCCCACTTTTCTTCCCCTCTCCATTTCGCAGGCTTCCGGGAAGGGCTGTAACCTCTGTAGTACTCAGCCACTGAGGAATCAGGGGAGGGACTTGCACACTAAGAGGTAAGTCGTCTGCTGTAACTGCTCTGAGTGTGCCTGTCCATCAGACTCCCGGTCTTGCGAGAACGTTAGTTAAGCCTGGTTTCACTGTGCTCCGAGTCTCCGCATCCCTCCTTTACTGGGTCAGTGGGCTTATTTCTCACAGGCCAACAGGCTCTGGGAAAGGAATAGATGTTTTATCTGGATCACATGAGAATCCAGGTTGCCAGGAAAGTCTATTAACTATTGTTGCAGGTAGGGCTTTGCTAGGCACTGAGAATCGAGATGGATAAAACATGATCTCGGTCCTCAGGGAGTTCATGAGTGGCTGGTCATTGAGGAGCGCTCCCTCCATGCCAGGGAAGCCCCAGGGGAGCATCCAAAACATGTTCCAAGACACGCAAAACAGGATCAGACGGATCCAGGCCGGCGGGTCTGAGTGCCCAGAGGGTTCCTGCAGGACCAACCAAGAGAGAGTCCTTGGCTTTGCACAGGATAGAAATCAAATGTGAACAGAGAGGAAGTGAGAACAGAGGTTACTGAAGACAAGCAGACAGTGCAGATACAGAGTGTCCAGGGGACTCAGAAAGGAAAGGGGAAGAGAGCGAGTCTCATCTTTGCTTGGTGTCAGGGGTTTTTATTGAGGATTGTGGTCCCATATACATGTCTTTTCAAGCATCCAGGAACTCGTTAAAACAAAGACGAGTGTTTAAGTGTCCTCCATAAGTCACTTAGGCCCTGGAACCAGGAATCTTGGGGAGTCAGAGTTGGAAAATGCACATGACAACCTGCCCAGTCATTCCTTAGATGTTATCTATTGTGCTGGAAGGCTCCAAAGAGATCATTAACTCCTTCACTACAAGGAGGACGTATGGTAAGGCATGAGTAAGATAGGGCTGCATGTCCTAGCAAAAGTAGAGGCAGCAAAATGCAGTCTTGGGGCACCTGGGTGGCTTAGTTGGTCGAGCATCTGACTCTTGACTTCTGCTCAGGTCATGATCTTGTAGTTCATGGGTTCAAGCACCATGTCAGGCTCTGAGCTGGCAGTGTAGAGCCTGCATGGGATTCTCTCTTTCACCCTGTCTCTCTGCCTCTCCCCCCACTCATGCCCCTTCTCTCTCTGTCTCTCCAGATAAATAAATAAACTTAAAAAATATGCCGCCTTTCATGGGGTCCCTCCAGTTTCCCTATCTCAAGACCCTCAAACCAACAAGGTGCTGTTGTGGCAGGAAGGGCTGGAAAGCCAGGTGGATTTGCCCCTTCTCTGTGCAGTCAGTGGACTTTATTGTAGTCACCACTTTCCTCTGTAACCAGGCATAGATTTATAAGAATGTTAGAAAATAATTGTTTCTTTTTGTGCTTAACTTGCTACTGACAGTGACTCTGCCCTTATTCACTTGCTGTCTCCAGCTCCCACCTGTTAGGAGGAAAACAATGTCCTTTAAGCACCTCTGCCTCCTTTCAAATTATGAAATGCATCACATTTACAGAAAAGTATATGCACAGTTTGAAGATAAATAATAAGTGGCGCCTGGGTGGCTCAGTCGGTTGAGCGTCTGGCTTCGGCTCAGGTCATGATCTCATGGTCCGTGAGTTCTAGCCCCACGTCGGGCTCTGTGCTGACGGCTCAGAGCCTGGAGCCTGCCTCAGATTCTGTATCTCCCGCTCTCTCTCTGCCCCTCCCCTGCTCATGCTCTGTCTCTCTGTCTCAAAAATAAATAAACATTAAAAAATATATTAAAAAAGATAAATAATAAAACAAACACCTGTTACCCACTAGTATATGAAGCCCAGATGTGCGCCTCTCTCCAGTCTCTGCCTCTTCTGACTACCCCCATCCTCCTCGGTAAGCGCTGGACTGACATTTATGTTAATCTTTCTACTTTTCTTTACAGTTCTCCCCATGTTACACAGCCCTAAACAATCTATCACTTGAATTTGAATAACACAAAGCCAGCTGTGGAAGGAACCAGCACTCTTGCCAGTATTTGATGAGATTTCCCAGAAAAATAAGCTGAATAGAGTCACTGAGCTAAGAACTACCTTTCCTGATTTTTCAAAAGCCTTTTCGAGGGGGAGGGAGTCGCCTGGGTGGCTCAGTTGGTTAAGTGTCCTACTTTTGCTCAGGTCCTGATTTCACAGTCCGTGAGTTCCGGCCCCACATCAGGCCCTGTGCCAACAGCTCAAATTCTGTGTCTCCTTCGCTCTCTGCCCCTCCCCCCCACACTCTGTCTCTCTCTCAAAAATAAAATAAAACGTACAAAAGCTTTAAAAAAAAAGGCCTTTTCTGGGGAAGTTGGAAGACAAAGTGATGACTAGAGGAAGATTCAGGATTTGTGGGGCCTAAAAATTATGTAATTTGGAAAACTCTTTAAGAAGATTATGAGTTCAGGGACACGTGGCTGGCTCACTGGGTAGAGCATGAGACTCTTGATCTCAGGGTCGTGAGGTCAAACCCCACATTGCAGGTGGAGCCTACTTAAAGTAAAGAAAAAAAAAAAGGTTTTGAATTCAAAATTAGAAGTACCGAGTTGGGTACAAGGCATTGGGTGGGGCCCATATAAGTAAGGAGCTTAAGTTTATAAGGTAAGTAAGTCTCTAGCAATGAGGGCTCACCTGTGTCTAAGCATCTAGGAGATCTATGATATGGGCCAGGTACTGAACACTCTGTAGAGATAGAGGCAGAAGGAGACGTTGCTTTGTATTTTCTGCTTCTAAGCTTACATAGCCTATGTCCAGTTCTTAAGAGTAGATCAAAGCAGAACACCTCAGAAATGGGATTTTTTTGGGAAATTAATGTTCTCAGTTAATTCTAGCAGTAAGGCATAGAGAAATGAGAAGGAATTTCCTTAATACATGTTGAAGGCATGACAAACACAGATAAACCTGTCCTCACATTTAAATGAGGGCATAATGTCAGTGGGAATTTTGGTGGTAATATCCCCGTAGTATTTGTTTCTCGAGTCACACTTCTCCAAATAGAACTTGTTGCTCTCTACATCTGGTACACAGCTATTATGGGATTTCCCTTCACCATCCTCCTGGGAAATCTCTCTCTCTCTCTCTCTTGTTTTAGATCTTTCTCTTTGATTTACTTTATTTTTTAGTGGAGTACATTCTCCAGGAGCTTTTTGAGAAAAGGTTCCCAATAGGAGAAATTTTGACTTTACATACCTGAAAATATTATTTTCTACTCTCATACTTGATTGATAGTGTGGCTGGGTATAGAATTCTAGATTGGCAATGACATCCTTCAGAATTTTAAAGCCTTCAATGTATTTGGGTTTCTAGTGAGGAATTAGAAACCATTCTGGTTCCTAAACTTTGTATATGACCCACTTTTTAATCCTCCCTGGAAGCAGTGAAATCTCTTGGTCCCTAAAATGGTTCTGACAATTATAAGTCCTTCAATCTGGCTTTCATTCATTCTGTTTTTGAATTATACCATGGATTGCCCCTGCTGCTCCTTTTTTCCCTCTTCTCTCTTTCTGGAAACACTGCAATTTGGATGCAAGACCTTCCAAACTAGTACTCTAATTTTTTACCTTTTCTCTCCTATTTTCTTCCTCTTTGTCTTTTTGTCCTATTTACTGGAAAATTTCCCAATATATATTTCAAACCATTACGTTAGTTTTTTATTTATACTTAGGCAGATAATATTCCTTCTATTTATTTTTAATAATATTCCTTTTAAAATTCTTGTGTTTTTTACTGACAATAAAAGTATTATATGTACATTATTTAAAAATTAACTATTTCAGAGGCTCCTGGGTGGCTCAGTTGGTTAAACATCTGACTTTGGCTCAGGTTCATGAGTTCAAGCCCAGCATCAGGCTCTGTGCTGCTAGCAGAGAGCTTGCTTCAGATCCTCTGACCCCTTCTCTCTTTGCCCCCTCCCCTCCCCCCCACTCTCTCAAAAATAAATAAAAACATTAAAAAAATAATTTAAAAAATTTAACCACTACAAAAATATTTTCCATAGAAAATAAAAGGTTTCTATAGTTCTATCTAGTAGATCAAGGAACAGACTAGAATCCAGAAATAGACCCAGGCATATGTAGCCTAAACCTTTGTATATGAACTATATTGTTTGTTTGTTTGCTCATTTTAATGTTTATTTATGTTGCAAAAGAGAAAGAGCATGAGCAGGGGAGTGGCGGGAGAGAGAGAGGTACAGAAAATTCCAAGCAGGCTCTGTGCTGTCAGCAGAGAACCCAATGCGGGGCTCAGTCTAACAAACCTGTGAGATCATAATCTGAGCCAAAATCAAGAGTTGGATGCTTAACCAGCTGAGCCACCCAGGCACCCCATGAATAGACATCCTAAAGAGGATATACAAATGGTATACTTTGCTGATAGGAATGGGAAATGGTACAGTCACGTTGGAAAGCAGTTCAGGAGTTTTAAAAATTGTGTTAAATATACATTTACCATGTGACCCAGCAATATTATTCCTAGGTTTTTATCCCGGATAAATGAAAACCTATGTCCACATTTTAAAAATCTGTACATAAGCTATCAAAGGAAAAAATGGATAAATTAGACCTCCTCAAAATTAAAATAGTTTGTTCTGTAAAAGACCCTGTTAAGAGGATGAAAACACGATCTAAAAAGTGGGAGACAATATTTACAAGCCACATACCTGACAAATAACTAGTTTCTAGAATATATAAAGAACTATCAAAATGTAACTGTTAAAAAAAAATCCAAGTATAAAGTGGGTAAAGACAAGAACAGACATCCTTTTTTAAAAAAAAAAAGTTCATTTATTTATTTTGAGAGAGAGAGAGAAAGAGCACACGAGTGTGAGCAGGGGAGCAGCAGAGAGAAAGAGAATCCCAAGCAGGTTCTGTGCTGTCAGCGCAGAGCCTGATGTGGGGCTTGATTGCATAAACTGTGATGATTATCAAGCACTTGCTATAAACCAAGAAGTAGTCTAAGAACTATATATACCCATATAATTGTCATAACAGCCCTCCGAAGTAGAAACAGTTACTATTGTTCCCATTCCACAGACTCCTAGACTGGACATTGTAGGATGAGTAGGAGTTAACTAGGTGAAGAAAGGTGGTGGTGGTGGATTAAATGGGATCCAGGCAGAATGAAAAGTATGTACAAAGGCACTGAGGCAGAAGAAAGTAAGGACTATTCAGGGGTCTTGTGAGTAATTTCAGATGGCTGGCACCCAGAAAGGACTAGGGGAAAAGAAGAAACTGGAGAGAGCTCACGGATGGATGTAGATATTTCTTGTTTCCTCTTGCCAAACATGCACACACACACCGCATTTGGCTCTCTCCACCTTACTAACATGCGCTTTCTAATGGAGCCTAGGAAGTGATGCCTGGGTTCAGGCCCAAAGGTTGGGTAAGAGTCACTCAGACACAAAGGAGGAACCAAGTGTTGGAGAGAGGAAGTGGCATGAGATGTCTAGCTGGAGTGTTTCAGGAACTGACTGGTCCTGGGGGTGGTTAGCTATAAAGTATGAAGGGAGAGGAGCCGCAAATGAGAAGGCTAACTGATATGGGGCCTGTAGGCCACACTGAGGAGTTCAAACCTTTCGGTGATTACAAAACCAATCAATAGACAAGAAATGAGGAAGCATCTACTCCAGGGAGGTCCTGTGGTAAGAGCCTATGGATGGAGATACAATGATGTGCACAGCCTCTAAGGAGCTCACGGAGTAGCTGAAGAAGTAAAACCTGAGTGAATATAAGGAAGCTAATGGCTGAGAAAAGGCCAGGTATAACAAGGAATACATATGCAGTGTTGGAGTTTATGGGAGGGAAAGACAATCGGCTGGGAGGCAGGGATAATCCGGGTGGGGAAAGGAATGGGGCCTTGACGGACCATTTGGGAAGGAGTCAGAGAGCATTCTGGCTAGGACAGCCCAAGCATGAATAAATGGACCTCTCAGACATATTCCAATAGATGGAGTAAACCCTCCCGGCCAAAGGGTGGTGTGTGCAGGCAATAGGAAAGAACCTTAGAACAGATCATAAGGTCAAATCGCGAAGGGCCCACATGTAAGGGCAAGGAATTTGAATTTAAATCTCAATGGGCAAAGAATGACCATCCTGTCCTTTTCAGTGTGGAGCAACTGGATTAAGGTGATCTTGTTTGGTGATTAATCTGTAGTAAAAGAGAGAGCCAAATCAGGGAAGTGATTTAGGTGAGTGCTTATGTCAAAGTACGGAACAAGGTTGACGAAATGCGAGGCCAAAGGGAAAAAAGTGTGCCCCATCATTTTCACTTCGTTGTAGGAAACTTCGGTCCTCCTCACCACCAGCCCTGAACCCACGGTGCTACTGGCTCTTGCTGGACATGCTCTCAGGGCAATAAGTGGTTTTCGAAGGGCCTACGATGCGCCCAACTCCAAGCTGGGCACCTGGGGTGGAGGAAGGAAGATAAAAAAGACTGCCTTGTTGGGAGGCCTAAAAAATAGGAGGATGGGAGAAGAACAGGTGTATATTTAAAAAAAAAAATTCACGGGGACGCCTGGGTGGCTCGGTCGGTTAAGCATCCGACTTCTGCTCAGGTCATGATCTCTAGTTCATAGGTTCGAGCCTCTTATTGGACTCTGCACTGACAGCTCAGAACCTGGAGCCTGCTTCAGGAATTTGTGTCTCCCTCCCTCTCTCCCCTACCCCTGCCCATGCTCTGCCTCTCTGTCTCTCTCTCTCAAAACTGAATACACATTAAACATAATTGAAAAAAATCACACTGGAGTGCCTGGCTGGCTCAGTCAGTTAAGCGTCCAACTCTTGATCTCGACTCAGGTTTTGAATCAGGGTTGTGAGTTCAAGTCCCACACTGGGCTCCGTGGTGGGTGTGAAGCCTACTTAAACGACATCAACAACAATGTGTTAAAGCATATCTGTGGGCAAGGTGTGGAGAAAGGAGGTGGCACTAACTGTGCCTGGAGGTGGAACTTACAAGGGACCCTGAAGAATGGGAAGGGTGTGCAGGCACTTTTCTCCTCCCGTTAGCCACAGGAAGAGGGAGTTGCTGGGTCCCTCCACCCGCCTCCACAGTCTTATCACCTGGACTCCGTTCCAGCTATTCCAAAGGGAGGAAAGGTCAAAGTGCATACATACAACCTTCTCTTCAGTAATGAATCGAAGTGGCTAATCTGTGCCAGGGACTCTGCCAAGAGGCTTCCAGCTGTCATTTCTAATTCTCATAACAACAAAATGGGGGTGGCATTAACTACACCTGACTGAGGAGACCGGTTTCACAGCTAGAAAGTGGCTAAGTCAGGACTGAAGCTGAGTCCTTCTAGCTTCGAAATCCACTTTCTTTCCTCTAGGCCATATGGCTGCTTTGGGCCTGCATGAAGTCTTTGTGAAGTCATGTGGTACACTTAAGCACACACACATAGCAGACATTTAATATTTTGCAGTGAACTGGGTATTTACCCAAAAAATACAAGACCACTTATTCAAAGGGATACATGCACCCCTGTATTTATTGCAGCATTATTTATTGCAGCATTAATAGCCAAATTATGGAACCAGCCCAAGTGTCCATCGATAGAGGAATGGATAAAGAAGATGTGGAATACACACACACACACACACACACACACACACACACACACACTAGAATATTACTTAACCACAAAAAGAGTGAAATCTTGCCTTTGCAACCATATGGATGGAGGTAAAGAATATAATGCTAACCAAATTAGTCAGAGAAAGACAAATACCATACGATCCCGCTTATATGTGGAATTTCAGAAACAAAACAAATGAGTAAAGAAAAAGAGAGAGAGAGGGACAAGCCAAAAACCAGACTTGTAACTACACAGAACAAACTGATGGTAACCAGAAGTGGGGTGGGCGGTGGCAGGGTGGAGGGTGAGTGAAACAGGTGGTGGGGATTAAAGAGTAGCTCATTGCCATCGTCGCTGAGTAATATATAGAATTGTCGAATCACTGTACGTACACCTCAAACTAATATAACACTGTTAACTGTGTTGGAATTCAGAAAAAAACTAAAAAAACTTGTGCAGTGAATAAATGGGTAAGAACAAAAGACTAGCTTCTCAGTAGGGGTAGCCACTAGGAAGTGCGTCCCTGCACTCTGCAGAATGAATTTACTTTCCTCGCTATTGCCAGGTCAGCCGTCGGACCCCAGGGTGCAGGACACTCCCCAAACCCGAGACAAAGGCACCCCTCAACGGAAGCTAAACCACCAAATTGAGTGGATTCGCCAAACGGTTACTGAGAGCAGCCTGTCGTTGGTGCTGGCACTTCAGCCGGGAGAATACCTTTCCTGAGTTTCGACATCATTGAAATAGCTGCTCACTCTATATATGCCACCGACTTGATAGGACAAGTTTACCTGTTTTGTTTCGTCAAAGTCGTCAAATCTAAATTTTGTTTTGTGATATGCTTTTTTTTTAACTTTTTAAAATGTTTATTTATTTTTGAGAGAGAGAAAGAGAGACAGAGCGTGAACGGGGGAGGAGCAGAGAGAGAGGGAGACACAGAATCCTAAGCAGGCTCCAGGCTCTGAGCTGTCAGCATAGATCATGACGTGGGACTCAAACCCACAAACCCCAAGATCATGACCTGAGCCGAAGTCGGAGGCTTAACCGACTGAGCCACCCAGGTGCCCCTGTTTTGTGATATTCTAATATATTTGCGAACATCCAAGAGAAATTTGCCAAAGAAGATATGTAAGATACATACTTTAATGTTTGAATTTCTGACTGTGTCTTAGGATGGCTTCCTAGGAGTGGTATTTCCAAGTCAGAGTAACTGTCTATGTGAATTGGCAGCTTGCCCAGGAAACTAATTTCCCTCTGCAGCGAATTACAGCAGTGACAACACAGCGACAGGACTGTGGCGCAGAGGAGACCCAGTGGCCATCCCCCTCCCCTCCGTCTGCAGCAGGGGCGCACCCTGACCAGCGGTTTGCCCGGTGCTGCTGCACCTGGTAGCAGGGGTGCCTCCCAAATCCTGACCCAAGGGGAGATGCCACCCAGCCTTCCAGGCCCAAGGCTTCCGTGGCTTCTGTTGCTCCGTGGAAGGCAGGCAGAGCGTGTGTTAAAGCAAAGTCGGCCTCATTAAACTGAAAAGTTGAAGAAAACCTAGCAATTTGTTGTCTTCAGAGTGTAGTCAGCTCTCTCAGAAGACTAAGTGGGGATCAAGGCATGGGGCCAGGTGGCCTACAGCTGCGCTTTGAAGAAGACAATCCTGGCCAGAGCTGGGCCCCTCCCGTCTCTGGGAAGACAGCGGTCCACGTTTCTCTCAGGGCTGCTCTTTGAGCCTCTGCTGACATCAAGGATCTCCTGCAGAGGTCCTGACAGCTGGAGGGCCAGCAGCTTTTGTTTCTGACAGCTTCCCTTCTGCCATGGTGCGTGAGCCTCTGCCGCAGGCACCGACTGGCGACAAGTAGGTCTGCCCAGCCCGAAGCCGCGCCCATGCCTCCCGTCCGCTCTGCCAGGCCTTGCCACCGTCTGCCCCGGATGGCCGCCATGTGCGGAGAGGACAGGAACGTGAACATGGGGTCCCACCTGCAACTCCACCCTGCTGCCCACGGTCCCTGGGACTGACACTCGAACTAAAGCCACTCGACAACGGGAACCGGCGTCCGAGGCTTTCGTGAAGATTTGCAGGGGGGACTTGAGGCCCTTCGTAAAGTCTAATGTCAAGTGAAATTATTGTTAAATCAGATAGGCACTCGATAAATGTTTAACCGGTGATTAAATAAATGATGTGGATAAAAAGGGGATGGTAGGAGTAAGTGTTCCAGAAACTCCGATTAGCATGGGGGGAGGGGCTGCTGAAGAACGGTGACGAGGACGGGCTTATGGGAATGGGGACAATTTCTAGCCGGGAAACGCCAAGCCAGCACTTGTTCAGCCTGCGTTCAGCAACTAGTGCAATTTCTCTGCAGCAACACCCTGGGCAGCGGGGCCTATAAGGAAGTTGTGAGAAACAGGGCCCAAAGGTAACTTGGTGATAGCTAATATCGATCGAGTCACTTTGTGCTAGGCGACGAGCTAAGGGGTGTACCTTACCTCAGTCCTCAGGACAGCCCTGCGATGCGGTCCCTATTATCATCATCCTCAACCTAGAGATCAGGTGATTGAGACCCAGAGAAGTTAACTTCCCTGAAAACTGGCAGGAGCCAAACCATTTAGTGCTTCGAATGCCAAATCAGGACTCTGAATTCCCTCAGTGGCAGAGGGGAGCCGGTGAAGGTTCTTGAGCAGAAGAGAAACATGGTAATATAAGTGCTTCCAGAAAAAACCAATAAGGCACGGCAGCTAGGAATTTGGACCTTGATACCAATCTGGCTTTTAAAAATCCCTGTTCTGCCACTGGCTATGTAATCTTAAAACACTTTTAAAAGTTTTTTTGTGTGTGGGGTAGGGGCAGAGAGAAGGAGAAAAAGAAAACCCCAAGCACGGCCCACGCTGTCAGGGCAGAGCCCCAGGCGGGGCTTGAACTCACAAACCAGGAGATCATGACGTGAGCCGAAATCAAGAGGGGGTCACTTAACCGACTGAGTCACCCAGGTGCCCCCTAGCTGTGTAATCTTAGGCATATTATTTGACTGCTCTGTACTTCAGTTTCCTCATCTATAAAATGGGGTAATAAAAGCATCCAGCTGTTAGGATTTTATGAGGGGTAAAGGCAGAGCCCTTAGAACAGTGATGGCGCACCATCGAGAACAGCACTGCCCGCTCTCATCGATGCGTTACCTGCCCACTGGGCGGACGGACTAGAGACGTCAGAGGAACGGAGGCCGGCAGGAGGCTGATGGCAACAGGAATAGAGAGCAAGGATTATTTCCGACGTGCCTGGTTGGCTCAGTCAGTGAAGCATGTGACTCTCAATCTCAGGGTGGTGAGTTCGAGACCCACATTGGCATGGAGCTTACCAACAAAGAGAGAGACAGAGACAGAGAGAGAAAGCGAGAGATTTTAAAGTAAGATCCAGTGGGAGTCACTCCCTGGAAATGTGGGATAAAGGATAGTTCATAAGTTCTCTCGGTGTCCGCTCTCACTAACTGGGAGAAGAAGGCCTTCTGACAGCAACAGAAAAACTAGGAGAGGAACTAGTGCATGGAGGGCAGGACACAATTTGGGTAGCATGGGAGTGACGTCAGGAGGACCTTGGGCTCTGTTGGGGCCTGTCACCTTGGCAGAAGCCTCCTTCCTCCTCCAGGCCTCAGTTTTCCCAGCAGCGAAATGAAACTTTTACTCTTGAGATCTCAAAAGTCTCTCCCAACTCAGATATTTTCCGGTCCCACCAGGGAGTGCTCTTAAGGGGGATAAATGCCGACTGCCTGGCTTTTTGGCTTTCTGAGGTTCAGAGCTAGGTGATGGGGGAAGGCAGTAATAGAAGAAGAGGAACGCCCCCCTCCTTTTTTTCACACCCCCTGAAATGTTGTACCTCATGCCCTGCGATAGTGCCCTCAGCCAGGCTCTCCCAAACAGCCTGTCCCATAGATCCTTGGACCCCTCGAGGGATTCTAGCCATCGGTGTCAAAGAACGTGAAGTTCAATGTTTATTTGATTTCGCCACACGCTCTTTCACTTGATTGGGTCCTGCCTTGGGCTTTGTTTTTCTCCCAGATCAGAGAAGAAAGAGGAGGTTGTTTTTCAAAGTTCACTGTCCTTAGCGCTGGCGTCAGACTCACAGCAGCGGTGAAACCGAACCCGTGTAACAGCAACAGACCAAGAGCGCTTGTATTTACAAGAGGGCGCACCTGAGGGGGCGGAGCACTGTCCGCGCAAGCGCGCGCCCACAGCGGGCCTCACGCAGGTGCCTGCGGAGTGCCCTCCGTTCAGGATGGCTGCCGGAGAACGCGCAGGCGCTCTTCGGAGAAAAGCTGCATTTGGAAATAAGAGTTTCACACAAAATAGAACGACAAAAACGGGGATAAAAAACGAAAATATTGAATGTATGCCAATCAACTTAGAAACAAACACCTAGGGAGATATTTTTTTTTTCCAGTAAAGTACCGCTTACCTCGACATAGATGCCCCTTCCTCCTTTTTCTTTTTTTTTAAACTGGCAACCGTGCCTAGATCTTTTCCCTCAGGTTGTGACAATATTTAGAAATTAAACTTAGGAATTACATAGCGATTGATAGTCATTTAAGAAACCTTAGGGGGCCTGGGTGGCCCAGTTGGTTGAGCGTCAGACTCTTGATTTCGGCTCAGGTCACGATCTCAGGGTTGTGCTCTGCACTAACTAAGCCTGGAGCCTGCCTGGGGTTTTCTCTCTCTTTCTCTCTGCACATCCCCCAGCTCGTGCTCTCTTTCTCTCTCAAAATAAATAAACATTTTAAAAAAAGAAACCTAACTCAAAAAGAAGTGACTCAAACTTCATGGCTGAAGGGAACTTTGACATTAAGTAGGGTTTTTTTCACCTCACACAGAATCATCACTGTCATTTGTGTCAGTAAATATTTACTGGGTATTTCTGTATTTAAAAAAAAATCCTGTTTGTCGGAAGTATTTTATATGCTTTATTTTTTTAAATTTTTTAAAGTTACTTATTTTGAGAGAGAGAGTGCATGCACGCAAGTGCACCCACACGCACGTGAGTGGGGGAGGGGCAGTGAGGGGGGGGAAGAGAACGCCAAGCAGGCTCTGCAGTGTCAGCACAGAGCCCAACGTGGGGCTCAAACTCACGAACCGTGAGACCATGACCTGAGATGAGTTCAAGAGTTGGAGGCTTAACTGACTGAGCCACCCGGGCGCCCCTTTTACACACTTTAGCGCGCTGTGCAAAGATGCTCGCCCGTGTGTCGGATCCACAGACCCTAAAAATGTCCCGGCCCCTGTCTTACAGAGTTGGAAACAGAGGCCTAGGAAGCAAAAAGAATTACCAATCATCTTTCTTTAAGTGATAGCCCCAGGCTCTCCTGAATCAGGGAGATGAGACAGGCAAACAGTTGGCACTCCAGCTCAAGAGAGAAGACACTGAGAAATTCAACCCCTAGTGTGTAATTCCTCATTTGTACTTCATTTGAATCGTGCAGCCTCGTTCCTCTGAAGGCGAACGGGCAAACTGGGAACCCGAGGCTTCCAAGCGAGGCTGGAGAGACGGCAGAGCAACCTGAAAGAGAAGCAGGCGTAGAAGTGACTGGCTAGGGAAGCGAATCCGCGGGGCCCTGGAGAGAGAGTGCTGCTGACGACTGATCGTGACTGAGACCCGGCACAAGTGTCGGAGCTGTAGGGAGAGGCCTGGGAATTCACTTTCCACCAGCACCTGCAGGGACTTCCACGATCGGCTAAGTGTCAACACGGAGAACACAGGGAAAGAGTGAGGGGAGTGTGGGGAGAACGCTGCTTTGGCCCAGTCGTTCCATCGAGGTTGATCTCGGTGAAATAATCAGAAGTGTGGACAAAGGTTTATACACTCGAAAATGATTTAGAACAGCCTCTGTTCCCCCCTTGTCTCTCTCTCCCCTTTGCTCTCGTCATACTGAAATACTTGTGGTTCCCCTAAACGTGCTGCATCCTCTCACTCGTCTCTAGGCCTTTATACATATGCCGCATCCTTCTACTTCCTTTCCTTTTCCCTTCTTCACCATCCTTCTAGAAGCACCTAAGTGTCATCTCCTTCGAGAATCATTTTCTCTCACTAGATGTTCTGGGCCGAATTGAATCTACGCCTTGGAATGTCACTGTGTTTGGAGCTCGGGCCTTTAAAGTGATGAGTTAAGATGAGTTAAGATGAGACAGTTATGGTAGGCCCTAATCCAGTCTGGGGTGGTGTCCTCGTAAGAAGAAATTTGGACGCACGGACACCGGGGATGCAAGCCCAAAGAGGAAGGACCGTCGGAGGTTACAGCCAGAAGGTGACCATCTGTGAGTCAGGGAGAGAGACCTCAGAAGAAAGCAGACCTGCCCACACCTGCATTTTCCAGCCTCCAGAACTATGAGAAAATGCATCTCTGTTCTTTGAGCCACTCAGTCTGTGCTGCTTTGTAAGTCCTTTCCTCATTCCGTTACTGAAACCCCTCGGGGGTCCTCGTCTCATCTTATATCTCGATTGTCGATGTCTCCTTACCAGTCACTTTGCTTCTGCCTTTGGGGTTCCTGGAGGCCCAGATGTACTCATTTTTGTACGATCGAGCCCAGCCCATTGCCCCGTTCTTGAAAGGCAAGGGTCCAATAGAAGCAGAATGAATGAATTAATATGAATGGAAACAACATGCAGTGTAAATGATAAGCCGTGTGGAACTGGATAAGGAGAGTACAGCATATGGATACGACTAAAATAATGCTTACAACCAATTTTTAATAAACTGGGGAAATGTTTATATTCTTGTATTAAATGGCAGAAGGTCAGATGACGGCTTCTACCTTTAGGATAAGCGCAACCATATTAAAATGACTCCAAAGTGATGGAAAGGTGCTCACGGTGCCTCACCGGGGCAGTGCCATCATGGGTGTTTGTCTTCGTTCTTGCTTCCTATTTCAGAGACTTGTGCCACACTGTTTCTCGTTGAAAGTCTTCCTTACATACCCAGGAAGTTTCCACAACCGTCTGTGATCATCTTTGCTGCATCCCTCTTTCTGTGTCTCAACTTCCTGGTTTCTTATTTCTCTGTTTTACTACCTTAAACTGTAAATACCCAGGAATGGGAGCTGTGCTACTGTTTCTTCAGCGCTTGGCACATTCTAGAACACATAGTCATTCATGAAATAATTCTTATTTCATTTTGTTTTATTTTATTTTATTTTAGAGAGAGTGAGAATGCAAGCGGGGAAGGGGCAGAGGGAGAGAGTGAGAATCTCAAGCAGGCTCCGCACTTGGCTTGGAGCCTGATATGGGGCTTGATCCCACGACCCCAGGATCATGATCCGAGCCCAAATCAGGAGTCAGTCGCTTCACCAACTGAGCCACCCAGGCACACCACAAAATCATTCTTCAATGAACGGTGGCCACAACAACCACAGAAAAGGAGGTATTTTTTTAAGTTTGTTTTTATTTGTTTTGAGAGACAGAGAGTGTGAGCAGGGGAGAGGCGGAGAGAGAGGGAGAGACAGAATCCCAAGCAGGCTCTGTGATATCAGCGTGGAGACCAATGCAGGGCTCAAACTCATGAACTGAGAGATCATGGACTGAGCTGAAGAGTCAGACACTTAACCCACCAAGCCACGCACATGTTCCGGTATGTCGTGTTTTTTTTTTTTTTTTTTTTTTTTTTTTTTTTTTTTTAAAGAGCATTCTCGTTGAACTTCTTTTCCCTATGTCTCACAAGCCAGAAATCAGTGAGCGGAGGCGATGGTTTGTCACTAGGAATAGAGGCCAATAACGATTCGGGTAAGCTTGCATCTAGAAAAGGGATGAAATGGTCCTCAGGGAAGAGAAGGCTGTTGTGATTTGGGAAAACCATCTGACAGTCCCTGGTGTACAATGTGCTGAGGCTGGGGAAAGAAAACCTGCCCACATGTTGTCGGAGCTCTCTCCAGTCCCTTACCTATCAGTCCATTTGCTCATTTATAACCTGAGGGCATGGTGAGATAGCACATGCATGTTTGCAGTGAAAAGTTACTAGCGAAACATATGGAACGTTTAGGTGCTACGACCAAACACTTTTCCCTCTGAAGTTGAGCTTCAGTTTCCGGTGAAATTTAGCAATGAACACCCACATCCATCTGCACTTGCAGATGAGAGGGAAACTGTCCGCGTAAATACTCGGTCAAGGTCTCCTTCCAAGGCTTGAGAACTGCTGGGGCGGTTTGTGCGGGCCATCCACTGAGATCCCTGGGGGACAGCACTCTGGGTTCATCTGGGTTTCACCCGCAGGCTCAGAAGAAAGGGAAGCCCAGTGGGCCCGAAGCAAAGGTGGGGGATCCTAGAAACACACAGCTGCAAGCCGGAGCTTGTGTGTAAATGTCCCCGGCATCAGGCACGTGCCGTTTTCTGATTTGCTCGGCTCTGAAGACCAAGCTTTCGGGCTTTAAATTTAATCCCAAAAGACCTGAATTGATGCCTCTTAATTATGCCTACGATGCAGTAAATCAACACCCTATTAGGAAGTCATTCAAGTATTAAATATTTAGGAACTTATTACAAGAGAATCGCAACATGCAAGTCCTCCGGCGGGAAGAGACGCTGCTAATCTCTTTTGCGTACAGAGCTGGGCGAGCTGACATTGTGCAAGGCAGTGCTGGGCTACTGTCATATGCCCGTTGCGTATTTCATCGACCCAAAAAGCTTACATCTCATCTTTTCAATAATGAAAACATTCGGTATAACGGCTCTCCTCCATCTTTCCTACCTTTTTTCTCCTTGCCTCTCTGTGGCCCCTTTTAAGTTGAAATTAAATCCTGATTTGCCAAGAGAGAATATTCATTCGTTTAGCCAACGTTTCCAGTATTGAGTAAGCTTCTCTGTACCAGGCACTGCTCTAAAGACTGGGGATTTATCAGTAGATCAAACAAAGATCTCTGCTCACATGGAGCTTATTTTCTAATGGGGAAAACTGACCACAAACAAAAAAAGCATAATAAATAAGAAAACTGAATAGATGTTAGAAGGACACAGGTGCTACGGAAAAAAAGTAAGCAGTAGGCTTACTTGGGGTGGAGGGGTGGGGGCTGGACTATTAAGCGGGTGGTTTGCCACATGGAGAGATCTGAGCATACGGGGAGAAGGTGAAGCAGTTAGGCAATTAAACGTTTGGAGGAAATGCTGCAAGAAGGAGCAGCCGGAGCAAAGGCCCTGAGGCCACATGTGGTGCCTGTGTCAGCAGAGCCCCAAGGAGACCATGTGGCAAGTAAGGAGTGAGCCAGGGTAGGATAGTAGGAGAGGATATCTGTGAAGGAGGTGAGGGGAAGCAAGTCAACAAGGCCTACGTAAGTATGTTGGTTGGCTTTCCTAGTCTACGCAGAAACTGGAAGAGGTCAGGCAATTGAACAAAGGCCGGATCTTTGAACAAGCCAAGTGGAAACCTGGGAATCAGACCTGGACTTTGCTTTTCTTTCTACCACGAAGTTAATTCCCGACTTTGGGCAAGGCCTATTTCAGGGCTTAGATCATTTCTAAGGCTCCTTTCAATTCTAAGGTCATATGACTTCAGGCAGCCATTTCTGACATGTGATTTAAGCAGCCAGAAAATGTCTCAAATCCAAGAATCTCACGTATCTTCAGCCACCAGGCCTAAAATCCCCAGACAAGCCTCCAGGCCTCAGCTTTTCTGGATGGGTGGGGCCCATTTGAAAAAAATCAGATAGGAGCTACAGAACTTCTCCCCAGAGATAGGTAGAGTGGCAACTGTGCAAAGAATGTTGTTTACAGCTGTGCAGGTGGGGGGGAGTCACGGGGTCCTCGAAGCATAACCATGTACACCCCCTGCAAAACGATGTGTGGGACACTCTAAACTCAGTGCACTAAGGAGGCTTGTTAATTTGCCTTCAACTTCCTTTTTTAAACTTTCTATTATGAAAATATTTCATATATTCAGAGAAATTGAAAGAATAGTACAACAAACTTCTTCCCCTCCAAATTTTTTAAATGTTAATATTTTCCCATATTTACTTTTCTTTCTTTTTTTTTTTAACGTTTATTTATTTTTGAGACATAGAGACAGAGCATGAGCAGGAGAAGGGCAGAGAGAGAGGGAGACACAGAATCTGAAGTAGGCTCCAGGCTCCGAGCTGTCAGCACAGAGCCCGACGCGGGGCTCGAACTCACAGACTGCGAGATCATGACCTGAGCTGAAGTCAGCTGCTTAACCGACTGAGTCACCCAGGCGCCCCCATATTTACTTTTCTATCTTCTATCTTGTTTTGCTGTTGTCGACCCATTTGAAAATTGCAGGTATCATGGTACTTTATCCCAAAATAGTTTCAGCATGTATCTCTTAAGAGTAAGAACAAGGGCGCCTGTGGGCACTCAGTCGGTTAAGGATCAGACTGCGGCTCGGGTCATGATCTCGTGTTTTCTGGGTTCAAGCCCCATGTCGGGCTCTCAGAGTCTTGAGCCTGCTTCCGATTCTGTGTCTCCCTCTCTCTCTGACCCTCCCTTGCTCTCACTCTGTCTCTCTCTCTCTCTCGAGACTATAAATAAACATTTAAAAAATTAAAAAAAAGAAAAGAACAAAATCAGGCTGCTCTTTCTGCCTGTGGGTCCTGACCCTATGTTTTAATAAAACCACCCTTAAAAACAAAAACAAAAACAAAAACAAACAAAAAAAAAGGTTAAGAACAAAACCATTATCACATCTAAAATTGATTCCACAATCTTATATCCAGTCCAAACTCAAAATTCCCTGCATTCTAAGAATTCCTTTTATATATTACCAGGATTCCAATCAAGGTTCACACACTGCATTCGATTGTTACGTTACGTTTTATTCTAAAACAGTCCCTCCATGGTTTTGTTTTTTGTTTGTTTATTTTCAAGATTCTGACTTTGAAAGAGTTCAGACCAGTTGTCTTACAGAATGTTCCCACTTCTGGATTTGGTTGATTATTTTCTCCTAGTGTCTAACTCATTCTTCTATCCCCTGCATTCTCTGTAAACAGGAAGTTAGATCTAATGGAAATTTGTGAGTTTTAATTAAAGTATAATGTAATATGGGAAGGGGTGATCTGTTTTCAAGGTATTGGCTGGATCAATTGCTATTTAAAAATTTTTTTTTTAATGTTTGTTTATTTTTGAGAGACATAGAGACAGAGTATGAGCAGGGGAAGGGCAGAGAGAGAGGGAGACACAGAATCCGAAGCAGGCTCCAGGCTCTGAGCCGTCAGCACAGAGCCCGACGCGGGACTCGAACTCACAGACTGTGAGATCATGACCTGAGCCGAAGTCGGCCGCTTAACCAACTGAGCCACCCAGGTGCCCCCAATTGCTATTTTAGACTGTTGGCACTTCGTAAGACCATCTTTAGCCTTATAGCACTCCATCCCTAGCATTTACCCACGAAGGGGGGATAGTGGAGATACGTGGACAGGAAGGGGGGAGCAGCTTTCCCTAGCAGTAAGGGGAGTAGCACTGAACTTGGAGTTTAGCCCTGAAGTTGATCATTTTCACTCTTCAATTTCCTCATCTAAAAATTGGAGAAATAAAAATTTCCTTTTTAATAGATTGTTGGGCTCGAATGAAATAATAGATAAGGAAATTCTTTCCCTGTAGGGCACCTGAGTGGCTCAGTTGGTTAAGCAGCGTCCGACTCTTGGTTTCAGCTCAGGTCATGATCTCAACGCTGTGTGAGTTTGAGCCCTGCATCAGAGTCCATGCTGACTCAGGTGCAGAGCCTGCTTGGGAGTTTCTCTTTCTCCCTCTTGCTCTGACCCTTCTGCACGCACTCTCTCCCTCTCTCCCTCTCTCTGTAAATAAATAAACTGAAAAAAATTAATTCCTTCCTTGTAAAATGAGAAGATCTACTGGAAGCAGATCTGCTTTAGGGACTGACACCAAGTGAAGCGATGTCCTGGATTCGTCTCAAGTAAGTGAGCAAAGTAGGAATCTATGTCTCTATGTATGTATCTGTCTGTCCATCTATCATCTACCCCTCTACAGTGATGAATTTCTGGGACTTAAGAGTTACTGGGAAGAGTTGGGGTAGGGCATGATCAGGTGTTTCCACTGATGATTTAATGGCAGTAGTTTCCAGCTGAGAGCAATTTTGCCCTCCAAGAGGACATTCGGCAATGTCTCAATACAGTTTGGTTGTTCAGCTGGGGAGCTGATATTTAGTGGGTGGAGGCCAAAGATGCCGCTAAATACCCTACAATGCACAGAGCAACCCCCCACCCAACCCCCACTTCCAAATTATCTAGCTCAAAATCCCGATAGTGCCAATATAGAAAAACCTTGATTTAATGTGAGGCACAACTAAATGTTGAACCTTAGTCCACAATCCTGGACCAATTTTTCAAGTAAATATTGGGATTTGAGGTGACTTGCACCAAAATCCCTTGCAGTAAAAGTAGCAAATTATGAATAGAAGAAGAAACACAGAAAGAAAAAAAATGGAGATAAAAATTTTAATTATCTCAATCAACATAATTGCTATGGTTCAACTGTGCTTCCTCCCAGGCTAAACAAGAAATTAAAATCAGTTGTATAGTTTCGAGGATCAGAAAGGCTAATTCCTAAGGGACGTTGCATTTCCTAAAATAAGCTATAACATAAAATTTTCGTGAAGTATTCTGTAATACGAGGAACGGTAGGGATGTAGTAACGGGATGGGCAACGAGCGTCTGACTTCAGCTCAGGTCGTGATCTCATGGTTCATGAATTTGAGCCCCGCCTCGGGCTCTGTGCTGACAGCTCAGAGCCTGGAGCCTGCTTCAGACTCTGTGTCTCCCCCTCTCTCTGTCCCTCCTCCCCTCTCAAAAAAAATAAACATTAAAAAATTTTTTAAACTATAGGGAAAATATTCAGGTGAAGCTTTGTTAGGGTGATTGTGAGGCACTAGGTTAATATGATTCCATTTGGAGCCTTCCGATGGTCTAATTCAATGAAAGAATTGAATTATAGTACCTGGAGGAATATAAGGTTTAAGTCAAGCACAACTGAACCACGGTCCTCATTATGTAACCCTTTGCATATATACTTCTTTTTTGGACATTACATCTTTATTGGGATATTACTCACGTACCATAAAATTACCCTTTAAAGTGCACAAGTCAGTGGTTTATAACGTATTCACAGTTGTAAAACCATCACCACTATCTGACGTCAGTATATTTTCCTGATCTCAAAAGGAAACCCTATACACATTAGCTCTCATTCCATATCCCTCCTTTCTCCAGCCCTGGCAAACACTGGGCTAGTTTTTATCTATATGGACTGGCCTGTTCTGGAAAATTCATAGGAAAGGAGTCATGTAATATGTGGCCTTTCGTGATGGATTTCTTAGCGTACTGTTTTC
Source organism: Paguma larvata (assembly GCA_030068075.1). NCBI lineage: Eukaryota > Metazoa > Chordata > Mammalia > Carnivora > Viverridae > Paguma > Paguma larvata. The sequence goes on along the minus strand of CM057824.1, from coordinate 81,553,999 downwards.
AAGGTTCATCCATGTCCCAACATGTGTCAATATTTCATTTTTTATTGCCAAATATATTCCATTTTATGGATATATTGTATTTTGTTTATTCACATATCAGTTGACGAACATTTGGATTATTTTCATTTTTTGGTTCATATAAATAATGCTGCTATGAACTTCAGCATGAATGTCTTTATCATGATAGGGTATTGCATTTTGTCAAACGTTTTCTCTGCATCTATTGTGATGACCATATGATTTTTGTCCTTTCTTCTATTAACATGGTATATTACATTTACTGATTTTTCTATATCTTTTTTGTGTGTCAACTTGGCTAAGCTATTTCTCCAGTTATTCGATTAAACACTAACTAGATGTTGCTATGAAGGTATTTTATAGATGTTATTGATCATATCCTGAAGAACATGGGTGAGGGGCACCTGGGTGGGCTCGGTCTGTTAAGCGTCTGACTTCGGCTCAGGTCATGATCTCACGGTTTGTGGGTTTGAGCCCCACATTGGGCTCTGTGCTGACAGCTCAGAGTCTGGAGCCTGCTTCGGATTCTGTGTCTCCCTTTCTCTCTCTCATAAATAAATAAACATAAAAAAAAAAAAAGAATATGGGTGAGCCTAATTCAGTCATTTGAAAGGCTTTGAAAGTAGAGCCGAGGCTTGCCTAAAGAAGAAATTCCGCCTAAGAGTGCCGGTCAGCCCCTCCCGAGGACCAGTCCTGCAGATTTCAACCTTGCCCAGCCCCACAATCATATCAACCAAATGCTCGCGATAAATCTTTTAGTATATATATCGGTATATATCTTCACTGATTCCACTTCTCCGATTGATTCCTGACTTTTACAAGAAGAACCAAATTTATTGAAAAATGTGTTAAGAATTCTAACCCTCCTTCACCTGCATTTAAGGATATAAGCTAATGTATTCACTACTATTCGAGTAGTCCTACCTGTCGGTTGTTGTTCTAGTTGCTGGGCCCATAGGAATGAACAAAATGGAGAAAGTTCCCATCTTCATGGAGATTATACATCAACGATAGCAATTACTCACCGTCTACAACTGTGGCCACATGTTGTGGGCAATAAAAAGGTTATATGACTCTACCTTGTCTGTTGGAGCTTGTAAATTAGTCTGTGAATATCTGGCTTGCTGTGGAGGAGGGTGGACTGGGCATGATTTTTATTTGTAAGAACGCATAATTTCTTTTCTTTTTCTTTTTTTATTTTAAGTAGGCTCCACGCCCAACATGAGGCTTGAACTCATGACCCTGAGATCAATGGTCACATGCTCTACCGACCGAGCCAGACAGGAACCCCTTAGGAGCACATAATTTCTTACAGAGAGATAAAATCAAGTATTTCGGGAACCTGAAGGAGCTTAAAGGAATAGTCGAGATCATTAGGTTCCTGAGGCTTCTTTAAATGTATGTATATTTTAAAAATGAAATTTAAGTTCATGCATTTATTTAAAGATACCTTAAAGTAATCATATGCTTAAAAAATTGTAAAGGGGATTTTTAGGAACACCCCAAGAGGTTTCACTTTTGGTCGTTTTTACTGGTAATAAGAGTGACGAAATGTATCTAAGGAACGTAGTGACAAAGAACAGCGTGGAGATGTGGACACATTTCTGGTGTCCTTCACCTTGAAATCTTGCGCTGTCTCCTTTTGTCCAGCTGTGTGGAGTTTGCGGCACCTCAAGCTGTTTGGACTGTGATTCCGAGGCTGGATTGGATTTCAGGTAAACCTCGCCGGGGAGGCGTGTTTCAGATCAACTCACTTTTGAAATGTTTATGAAAGAAATTCTTGGGCAATGGGACTTGCACACAGGAACTCAACCAGTGTCGCCTTGACTTCACCAATTCCGGTGAGGCATCTCGCTTTGAGGAAAAAACACTTAACAAGGAAGGCACAAGGGTTCTTTTTCTCCAGGACTATAAGGAAGCAACTGCCTTCAGCAATTGGAAGCTAACAAACAGCCTTCAGTGATCCTGAGGCGTTGACCCATAGTTTATAGGGCGATGAGAATCCGCTGACCTCAGTGGGGCAGGTGCCCGTCTGACCTACAATCCCTTCGCTGAGCCGTGAGGTTTCGGTGCCAGGAGCACGAAAGGAACAGTTGCCCACCTGTAGGCTGGTCCTGGTCTTTGCTTCCTCTGGTAGCCAGAACCGTCAGCTCCAAAGAGGTCCCAAGTGACTAGCCGTCCCTGAGAGACTCACAGGAAGTAGCTGCAAAGGTCAGGGGGAGTTTTTAATGACCACACAGAAGGCCAGCGGGATAGGCTTTGAGGAGCTTCTCTGCTTGGCATTCGAAACAGCCAGGCGGCGGAGCTCCTTGGGGACAGATGTCCCCACGAAGCCTGAGGCCCACGAAGGAGATGCCTCTGCTCCACTCTACAAAAACCCCACGTCCGTGGAGGGGAATCACCTTGCAGGACTCGAGGGGCGATCATGAGCGATTTCCAGCATTAAGTTCAAAACACTGAAGCCCTATTCCCCAAGCGAAGAGCTGGGGCTGGGATAAACAATCTGCGAAATAATCCCAACCTGGAGCTCTTGGGATCCCATGAAGGGAGACACGTGTTTCTATGAACATACATTTTCATGGCTCATTTGTTACCGAAGCTTACGTTTTAATGCTACCTCACCGATACAGTTGTTCTAGTACAAATCATAGGGTACAGTTACAACCTTGACCTTAGTTTTGCATGATCTTATTGGTTCAGTATACAGTTTCAGAACCAGCTCGACCTTGGGGACTACAGTCTCACCTCATACGAAGAGGCAGGATACCATAGAGCAGGGGTCAGGCAATTTTTTTTTTTTTATAAAGGGTCAGAGAGTAAATATTTTGGGTTTGGTAGGTCATACAGGCTCTGTCGTGACTATTCAGCTCTCCTGTTGGATCCCAAAAGCAGCCACAGATAATATGTAACCGAGTGAGCATGACAGTGCTCCAATAAAACTCTGTTTATAAAAACAAGCTGGCTTTGACTTGGGGTTCTAGAGGGTAAAAGCCTGGACTCTGGAGCCAGGTTCAAATTCTGCCTCTGCTGTTTGGTAGCTGTGTGACCTTAGAGAACTTAGTTAACTTCTCTGTGCTTTGGTCTTTTCATCTCTAATTTGATCATAGTATTTACCCTACGTTGTTATTATAAAGATTAAACTGATGTATTTATAAAGTAAGAAACAGCATCCAGCAGACAGTGAGTGCTGTATAAGTGTTTGTTAGATAATTAACCATCCCGTGGAGTGGGGAATATTATTCCCATTAAAATTGAAATTCAAAGAAATAAATATGCTCCTAAAATTTTTTTTTAATGTTTATTTATTTTTGAGACGTAGAGACAGAGCATGAGCAGGAGAAGGGCAGAGAGAGAGGGAGACACAGAATCCGAAGCAGGCTCCAGGCTCCGAGCTGTCAGCACAGAGCCCGACGCGGGGCTCGAACTCACAGACCGCGAGATCATGACCTGAGCCAAAGTTGGCCACTTAACCGACTGAGCCACCCAGGAGCCCCTAAATGTGTCACTTCTAAGAAGGCTAAGTCCTGAATCCCGTTCTCCTCTCTCCAATACAATTGCTCTTTGCTCAGCGGAGGTGAAATCATTAGATGTAAATATAGGGAAATTCTCTGTAACAGCCTAGGAGGCAGGTCTCGTCCCTAAAACCATCATTTAAAGAGCTGTTTGTATTTTTCCTCCCCCCCCTCATCCACATGAGGAGTTACTGTAAGCAGCAGTGTGTTGGAGCTGGTTTGTGTTGGCTCATTAGAGCAGATTGCTAAATTTTCAGGAATTTTCTGAGCAGCTTAAACTGTTGGTGGCCTGAAATTGGCCCTGGTGGGAGGATTTACACCAGGAAACTGGCAGGTGCTGTAAATCTGGGCTTTTTACCTCGTGGAGGACTGGTTTCTTAACACGTGGCTGGCTATCTGCCATCAGTGAGCACTCCTCCAGCAGGGGCCCTATGTCTCAAACGGCGAGTTGGTGAATAACATTCAGTGTCACGTGACCCCCTGGATCCCAGGGCACCACGGTCTGAGAAGAATTTGGGGCCTCTGGCTTTTGTTTTGTGTCAGAGGCAAAAAAAGATTACATACTTTGCTCGGCCACAGAAACAGGTCAGTGGTAGTCCCTGGACTCTGATTTCTAGACATCTGACTCATAGCTCTGCTCCCTGTTCCTGTTCTAACACACACACACACACACACACACACACACACACACACACACAAACACGCACGCACACACAGACGCCTGCATGGTTCAAGCTAAATGGGGACAGAATAGCTCAGGAGAAGCCAAAGAAAGCTTGTTAGGCAAACATCATAATCAAAGAACTTTTTTTTAATGTTTATTTTTGAGAGAGAGAGAGAGAGCACGCGCACATGCACGAACTGGGGAGGGGGCAGAGAGAGAGATACACACAGAATCCAAAGCAGGCTGCAGGCTCTGAGCTGTCAGCATAGAGCCCTATGCAGGACTCGAACTCAGGAACTGTGAGATCATGACCTAAGTCGGACGCTTAACCAGCTGAGACACGCAGGTGCCCCAATCAGAGAACTTTTAATGGCTACTTTTTCAAGGGAAGGCAGTGAGTGCTGTGATATTCTCCCCCCCCCCCCATCTTTCTTAAGGTAAAGTCTTTCTAATCTAAACACATGTCCTCTAACCTTTTAAGGAAGCAGCAGAAGAAATACAAAAGAGAGCGGGGAGTCAGTCAAAAGGACAATTAGATAAGTCGCTTACTCTTATGAAGTTGTGAAGTTCATTTTTTGTTTCTATAAAATGGGAATCACAGGGCGCCTGGGTGGCTCGGTCCGTTAGGCGTCCGACTTCGGCGCAGGTCAGGATCTCACGGTGTGTGGGTATGAGCTCTCCACTGAACTCTGCTGTCAGTGCAGATCTCACTTCCGTTCCTCCCTCTCTCTCTGCCCCTCCCTTGTTCACTCTCTCTCTCTCTCTGTCTCAAAAAAAAAAAAAAAAAGGAACCATAACCATTCCATTGCTACTCTGACATAGTGGTTGTGAAAATCAATGATAATGATTTAGCCTCAGAGCTAAGCGCTGAGGACCCAGAGATGGGTTAGTTAGGTCCTTGCTTATGAGGAAGTCAGAGTCTGGTGCTTAAACAGATAATCCAAAGAGTTTGGATTCTAGAGGACAAATCACTATTGCTTCATTTGGACACGTTGGGGAACAGTTTGGCCCTGGAGCCAAGTTCCTGGGTTGAGCCCTGGCCGTGCTGTCGTTTATTAGCTCTGGGAACCTGAGCGAGTTACTTCACATCTTGTCCTATTCTGTAAGAGGAGATTTTAAGCTTTCCTTAATATCATCTGTAACCATAGAGATGATCATAGTATCTACTTCCTAGGATTAGTCTAGCGATTAAATGAGATAATACATGTAACTTTCCCCCAGTTCCTTCACCTATAAAAAAACAGAGACAACGGTAACTGGTACTTTTAGTATTGGCAATGTCGTGATGATCAAATAAGACATGAAAATATTTAGGAGTATAGAAACAAAAATACGAGTGTGACATAAACGAATAGGAGATAGAGACACTAAACGGACACTTATTAAGGTTGTAAGTGCAATGAAAGAGATGCACGGAAGAGGGATTCTTAGCCTGGGATTCGGGAAAGGCATTCGAAAGAGATGATTTTTGAGACTGTAAATCCATCCACTCATTCATTCATTCATTCATCTGACTACAAAACTGGAGTGTCTCCCATATGGCAGGCTTCATCTTGTGCTGGGTATGTAATAATAAACTCCATCGACTCAGTCTGCGCCAGTAGCAGCACCAAGAGATGGCTTGAGGGGATATTTTATGTGCCTCTTCCCATAATTCCAAAAGTCCTTCCCCCATTTACAAAAATTGACAACTGACACTTTTTCACTCTTAATAAAGTGCCACGAAAACACAGCCCCAGGACAAGCCTTCATTTCCTCTTCCAAAAAGATTTCCACTGCTTTTTTTTTTTTTTAACACAGTTTGTTTATTTTGGGAGAGAGAGAAAGAGCAGGAGAGAGTTAGAGAGAAAGGGAGACAGAGAATCCTAAGCAGGCTCCGTGCTGTCAGCACAGAGACCGACGTGGGGCTCAATCCCACGAACCTGTGAGATCATGACCTGAGCTGATATCAAGGGTCAGAGGCTTAACCGACTGAGCCACTCGGGTGCCCCAAAGATTGCCACTTTTAAGCTCCTTCTAGAAAAGTTCTGGAGCTGCAGCTGGTCCTCATCTTCACAGAGCTTGAAGTCTGGTGGGAGAGACAGGTGTTAAATACATATATAAACTTGCAGGTAGTTAAGATTGCATTAGGGTTATAAAGAAAATAAATGAAGGTCATTCGACAATAAAGGAAAGAATGAGTGGCCAGGGAAGGCCTTTCTCAGGAAGAGATGCGCATGCACTTCAACCAAGAGCTGAACTTCTAAGAGTTAGCCAGGCAAGGAGAAGAGAGAAGAGACAGAAAGAACAGGTTTTGCAAAGGCCCTGAGGCCAGAAAGAGTTTGGTGTGTTTGCGGAACTGAGAGAAGGTACACCTGTGGTTGCAATGCGGCGAGGTGGGGAAGGAGGAGGTTGCTGGTGGAGGAGTGCCCGCCCAGGGGGGTAACAGGCGGGCCACTCCCAACACTGGACCTTGTAGGTCAAAGGAATTCACGTTTTATTCTCCCCGAAGTGCGAAGCAATCGGGAGCCACCATCGAGAGCTGTGCTCCAAATCACGCATCGTAATAAACTCTGGCTGCTCTGTGAGAATGGGTTGGAAAAGAGTTAAGGGTGAAAGTGGGGACACTGGTTAGGGGCTCCGGCCGTATCCCAGGTGGGCCATGGAGGCGGCTGGGGGTTTTCTAGTAGCAGCAGAAGTGGAGAGATGCGGAAGGATGTGAAATGGATTTGGTATTGGATTGGAAAGAATGACTACCAGGTTTCTGGCTTGCGCAGTGGGTGGGTAACTGTTTTTTGCTCAAGTCAAGAAGCCTGGGAAAAGAGCTAGCTGCTCCACTCCGGCAAGAGCTGAGTTTTGGATAAGTGAGTTTATGAGGGAGGAGTGAGACATCACGTGGAGATGATAGGGACGTAGGGCCCAGGGACTCCGAAGAGAGACATGGGTTACAGGTACACACAGACGTTAGCTACAGCCCTGGTGGAGAGGTCACCCGGGGGGACCGCAAGTGGCTCAGTGCTCTTATCCTTTTTGGGGGTCCCAAACCCCGTTGGGAAGCTGATGAAAGCTATACTTCTTCCTTTAAAAGTTTTTGCTTTGAAGTTTAAGGAATTTGTAGACCCCCTGAAGCCCGCCCATGATCCTTGTAAAGTTGATAGATGACAAATTAAACAAAAAAACAAACTTGTGTAGAGAGAGACATGCACCCTTGAGCCTGACCATGAACCCTCGGGCCCAGCACCACTGAAAGGCAGGATAGGGGAGCACCCACCACAGAGTGAGAGGGAGGAAACAAAAGGGAGGGGGAGTTCCAGAAGCAAGCTATGGAAACTGGGAGAAACATGTTTCCAGAATAGGAGAAAAACGCTGGAGAGCCCGCTGGAGAGAGAAGACCTGAAAAGCAGCAGCTGGAGCAGGCAACAGGGTGACCCTTTGGGAGGCTCGGGACCCGACCTATGAAGGGTGGGCCCTCTCAGGAACAGGCACTGCCCCTCTGCAAAAGCCGGAGTGAGGGGGAGACACTGGGTGCGGTCAACGTGTGGGTGCTCCCGCTCGGTGGTCTTGGTGGGGAGGTGACGGTGAACACCGGAGGCAGGCAGGAAAGGTGCTTGGAGGGTGGAGGAGAAGCCAGGCAGTCCCTGTGGAAGGTAAAGGTAGAGCTAACTGGGAGGACTGTTGTCTCTTTGGTGCTGTGATCATGGGCTGGGGCTTCGAGAAGGAGCAAGATCAGAGGAGGGAGGGGCTGGGCCCTTCGTGAGCAGATTCTGAGCTGGGCCCAGAATCATCATGGCGGGAGAATCAGCAAGCCTCCCAGAACTTCTCAGGACCTGCCCCACTCTTTTCTCGACCCTTCTGGGGCTTCTCTTCCTTTTCTGGCTCCGTCTTTTCTCTCAGCCTATAGGCGCGCGCAAGCTTTCCCAGTGACTCTGCATCTCCTCCAGTCAGTATCCAAATCCTCTCCTTTCATACCCAGAACATCTGTGGCAGGGAGTTTCTTGATATATTCAAGTCCTTTTTTTCTTCCTACAGTTCTTCCTCGCCCTGCCGCGGGCGCCTTGCTCTGGGGAATTTTGGCTGCTTCTCGAAGTCTGGGCAGGGGGGCTCTTTGGGGTCTTTCAAAAGCCTTCCTGCATCGACAGGTTCATGCTGGATGCCTTGAGGTACACTTGCGAACTAGAAGTCGGGGGGGGGGGCGGGGAGCCTCTGTGGGATTTTCAATGAAAGCACGTTTCAGAATGTTCACTCCAGAGGCTGAGGACAAGTTTGTCTGAAGGAGGCTGCTGCAAAGGATGGCTGGAACCTGTAGGATGTAGGGTTTGGGGCTTATTAAGGAGGTGAAACAGATAGGACTGGGTTACTGAATAAGGCAAAGGGCTGAATCAAAAATGACTCATGCCCAGCTTTCTAATTCTGATGGCAAGTGGGTGGTGGTGTGGACAGCTGAGGCAGGGGCTGCTGTGGAGCCAGTGGGATGGGCTCAGTCTCTGCCGCGCAGAGTTTAGGGTGCCCATGGGACATATCTAGATAGAGCTGCCAGGCAGGCGGCTGGATATTTGACTCTATTTTTTTGTGAAAGAGGTCTGGGCTGGAGATGGGTGATTGGGTAGTTGAAATGGTGAGGATGGAGGCAATCCCCAGGAGAGTGGAGTGACAGAAGCTTACAGGGAGGCTCTCATTTATGGTGCAGTCACAACTGGTGTCACTTAGAGGAGGCAGGGGCCTTATTTACTGAGACATGAGAATTAGGAGAGTGCACTCCCTGGGAATCCGAGGTAGCGTTGAGAGGCGTCATCTTGAGGCGTCAAATGTAGCAGAAAGATCCAGAGTTAGGCTTGAGGAGTACCTTCCCCGCTTTGGGGACATGAAGGTCAGAGGTTACTCTTGCCTGGGCAGGGTTAGGGAAGGGAGCGTGTGGGGGGAGAAAAAGTAGACGGCCAAGTGTTGACAAATGAGGAAGTGGAGTCTGGCACAGTGATCAAGAGGCCAGCAGGAGGGGCGCCTGGGTGGCTCAGTCGGTTGAGCGTCCGACTTCGGCTCAGGTCATGATCTCGCTGTCCGTGGGTTCGAGCCCCGCATCGGGCTCTGTGCTGACAGCTCAGAGCCTGCTTCGGATTCTGTGTCTCCCTCTCTCTGCCCCTCCCCCACTCATGCTCTGTCTCTCTCTGTCTCAAAAATAAATAAACATTAAAAATTAAAAAAAAAAAAAGAGGCCAGCAGGAGAGGGAGAGAAGCACTTGGAAGCTACCTGCTGGAGACAGCACTTTGGAGCGGAGGATGGGCGCCATAGCTTTGTATTTAGACTTGAGAGACCTGAACTTGTTTAAAGGCAAAGCGGAAACAGTCAAGGAGCTGAGAGGGGTGGGGGAGGAGGCTTTAAGGGCTCAATCCCACCTATGGAGCTTCTTACAGTTTGCCAACTTCCACACCTCTTATCTCTTGTAACTATTTCAATACTCTGTTTGAAACACACACACACACACACACACACACACACACACACACACACACACACACACGGTAACACTGCGCCCAGGGGTTGCAAAGAGAGATGTGGACCCTCTAGGTCCCGTGCGTCCTACACCACGTGAGGAAATTCGTGGAAACCGTCCAGCCCCACACAACTTAGGGAGCCAGGAGCAGCGTGTTTCTGGCTCCCGGTGAGGTGACATCTGCGCCGTAAACTCGGGGGCAGTGTGCAGTCTCAGATGATGTGTCACCATATGTCGCGGAGGGAGCTGGGTAGTAAGGAGCCCCTGAGAGGTTGTCACCATGTGCTTCGAAACAGAGCCGGAATGCTTCCTGCGAGGTGTCTCGTCAGGGCGGTGGACCAGGGGTAGGGCGCGTGTCGTGCCTTCCCTTCCTTGCGTTCAAACAGCTAAGAGTTCTGTTAGCCACAGGGCGTAATAACAATAGCGATGGCTGAGCTTCCAGGGCGCGGGCGCGGTAGACTAGGGGACCCGATCCCAGGCAGCAGGTGGCGGGGCGCGCTCCCGGCGCGCGTCGCCGCCGAAGGGACGCCGCGAAAACCAAAAGCACGATTTGTATATCCGGCCGGGGCCCTGCGCCGAGATAAAGCTCCTGCGGAGGGAAGTATTTCATTTGCTTCCAGCACCATCGGAAGAAACTTCTTCACGCCGGAGGCTGTGGGGTGGGCGCGTGGGAGCTTTCTCTTGGGTACGCTTCCCAGTCCTCCGCCCGAAGCCTGGTGCGCCGAGCCGGTTGTCAAAGGCGAATTACAGTATTTTGTTTGCTTTTCGACGGGGAGCTGATGCTGTTAAGGAATGAAAGAGAGCTGGATTAGAGCTAGGATCTGGTTTCCTCTCCGTTCTAGCAGAAGTTTCCTGCTTGACCTTGACTCTGGCAAGTCTGTTCTAGGCCCCTCACTGGTCCTCAGTTTCCCTGTTCATTAAATGGAGATCTGGACTCTGATCTTGTTTCTGCACAGCCAGGGTGGCAAATTCCATCTCCTCCAGGCCAAAAACAGCCATCCTCCATTGGTAACCTCCCCTCCAGCTCTTTCGAAGGGTCCTCTTCTCCCCTTCTTTTTTTGGCCGGCTCAGGGGGCTAAAGGGGAGGTGGGCGGGAACTGCCCCGTTGCCCCGCCTCCGCTGGCCCCGCCCCCTTACGTCCCCTCTGCGCCCCTCCGCCCTCGGCGCGGGGATGAGGCAATCACGTGACCTCACATCCGGCGCGGGAGTCCCGAGCTCGCCGCGCGCGCGCTCCCCCGCCCGCCCGCCTGCCCGCCCGCCGGCTCTCCCCGCAGCGTGATCCGGGCGCCAAGGCGGAGGGGAGGGGGGGTTCGCTACGTCGCTGGCGGCGGGAGGCCGTTTCGGAGTGCAGACCGCCCCCCTCCCCTGCCAGTCTTCCCCGCCGCCCTCCCTTGTTCTCTCTCTGCCCCGGCTGCACGCCGCCGCCGCGGGCGCCGAGGAGAGGAGCGCGAACGCCCCTGCGCCCGGCGCGGCCCGGGCCTGGCCGCGGCGCCTCCCTCCCCTCACCCCGAGCCGCAGCGCGCGGCGGCGGCGGCGCCTCGAGCCCGAGCGACCCGCGGCCGCCGGCGCCGGCCGAGGGCGATGGGGCTAGGCTGAGGCGAGGCGGCGGCGACGGCGACAGCGGCGGGCCCGGGCCCGGGCCCCGGCCCCCCGCGGTCCCTCGGCTGCTTCGGCCGGGAGGCCGCCGAGGAGACAGCGCAGCGGCGGCGGGTGAGTGGTCGGGCTTTCCCGGGGCGCCGGGGGGCAGGGTGAGCGGGGCGCAGGGTAGGGGTGTGGGTGGTGGTGATGGCGAGGGGTTGAAGGAGGTGAAGGGTGTTGTCGGGGGTGGCGGGTACATGGAGAGCTTCTGGTCGGCTCCTCGGGCCACAATCCGGCATCACTCCCCGGCGGAGGTGAGTGGGGTGGGGAGGGGAGCGCTGAGACCGCGGAATGTCTGTCTGGGACAGGTGAGGCGAGGAGGAGGCACCCACGTTGTGGGTGCGAGGGCCTGGTTTGGACACGCAGCCTGCGGGGCGGGCGAGTGTGCCCTGGGACCTGGGAGTGGGATGGTGGTCCAGCCCTTTCCCAAAGTCCCGGAGACGGTGTGGTCGAAGGGCAGGGCGCTGGGTGTGTTTCTGCGGGTGCTGCCTGCCGGGATCTTGAGTTCGTCCTTAGCCTCGGAGTAGTGGGGACTTCTTGGCAATCACCGCCTTTTACGGATAACTGACGCCCAGAGAGGAGAAGTGACTTCTGAATTGCTTAAGGCTTCTCACTTTGACTCTGTAAGCGAGCACCCAGAAAAAGCCAGGGCCCTCTCCTCCGGTACTTGCGTGGCCGCTCCCTTTACGGCCTTACCATCTCCCCGTTCCCTTCACAAAGTTAGACTTGGTGGATGTATGACCTCTTTGTTTTTTTTTGGGGGGGGGAGGTGAGTTGTAGCTGAGAGAATGGAAAGAAGACTGACAACCCCGTGCGGGGCTTCCCAGTTTGGAGAGCTTTTGTGACAGGTGTTTTATCATTTCCTCTTCCCATAGATCTGACAGGAACATCCTTGGATCTTGGTGTCTGGACATAGGAGGTATGAATCACCCACATAATTAACTCCTTTTAATCGTCAGTGTCTTAGAGCTATATTTAGTGGTTATATTAGTGCAAAATGAATGGGTATGGAGTTGTAAACCTAGAAACAGAAGCCTGTGTGTCCTGCACATGATTCTGAACTGAATAAGTAGAACATTTGTGGACATAATGACTATTTCAGATCTATGAGTCAGAAAGTTAGACTTTTGTAAAAATCTAAGAAATGTAGGAACGTTAAAGAGTATTGCAAAACGAATACCGTCTTCTAAAAGGCTTTGTTGTTAAAGTGAAGGTGTTCTGACTTTATTGCCTTTCAAAGGGTGATTTCATAGTGAAAAGTGTTTTACCTTTGGTTACAACTCAGCCTCTTTACGGGCACATATATTAATTTTGTTTCACTGGAATATATGGGGCAGTCTTTTCTCAGGGGGATTGTTACTTTGCGGAATAGGCTACAGTTGCCAAAATAAATGTATACAAGTATCCCAGTCTGGTTTAGCAACGCCCACCCCTCCCCCCCCCCTTTTTTTTTAAAGCAGATAAGTTTCTGGAAGTTTCAGATAGTAGCCTATTATTAATAATTGTTATGGAAGTTTACTTTTGCTACTGTCCTTGCTTTTGCATCATCCACTGTTAGATCAGGTGAGAGCGAGACAGTTAAGTGAGATTTCCGAACGTTGTTAGAACAACAAAGCTTGTGTTTGCTCAGGGCCGTGGGCAGGAAAAGCGATGGCGCTGGTTGTCTCAGTTTAAGTAGTAGAGTTATTAAAGGAAAATAGCGAGTAGCAGTTTATTTTGAAAATACAGTTGACAGGCTTTAATTTGGTGCGGTGTTCAAATGACGTAGTAGGAGGGCTGATTTCTTTGTCCGGGTCAACCAGGATGCTTTATTCGGGGTTTGCCAGGTAATTAAAAAATTTAATTTGTAGCTGATTTGAGATAAATAGGATAAATTCCGACATAGATAGGAAAATAGGTGTATAGTAATTAGAACAAAGCTTTGTAAGCCTGAATTTCTAAACATTATCTTCTGATGAGTTTCTACCTGGTTTTGCTTTTTAGATGTTAGAGCTAAAATACTTCTTTCTCTTGGCTTAGTTAGCCTTTAATAGTTCTCTCATTTAGGTAGTATTAGTTTCCCACCAATGTTATAGTTGAGGAATGGATTCTTATGTGGATAATAACTGTGTGTGGGCAGCTACAACATATTGTAGAAAAAGCATGGACTTGGGAAATCAGACTGGAGTTTGATTTTTGACTTTTCATAGCTAGCTGTTTGACCAGTGCCGATAGTTACCGAGCAAGCTTATTATATGGTAAGCTTTGAATTTAACACTTGACACGAATTATCTCGTCTAAACCCTGTTTTACAGATGAGGAAACTGAGATTCAGAGATGTTAAGTTGCCTAGAGTCACATACAGCTGACATGGTGAACCTAGAAATAGAAACTGCTTGTTACATACAGGCAAGGGCTAGGGTTCTGGCTGTCTTCACAGTCCTTTATATTGTAAGTTGCTTAACTTCCCCAATCATCATCATCATGATTATCATCATCATGTTCTACTTTTTTTTTTTTTTATTAAAAATGAATACTAATATCTCAGCAGGTTTTGAGGATTAACTGAGAACTTACATTCTCTATTTCCCTCTTGCATTTCATATACTAAATTAGGCTATGCTTGTGTGACATGGTGGTTTTGTAACCACTGTGAATATAAGGTTTTAAAATGTGAGCATACTTTATTCCCAAGATTAATAGCGGTCCTAGGAGATGGGCTGTGATCAGTGATGTGGGGGGATCCTGAGAAACTTTGTCTTTATTCTGTATTTTTTCCTAATCGTCTGGTTGATGGTGGAAGTAACTGTATACTTGTGAATGGCAGCAAGATGGTTCTACTTGCTAAAAATCTGAGAAGACAGAAATAGAATTTTAAAAGGATCTTGGTTACTCCATTTATCTAACACTGGATTCTGTTCAGTGGTATAGTTGGTAACCTAATCTGTAAGTAGTAAGTGGAAGACTTTGCGAATGGAATGTAAGTCGAATAGGAGTTAGCGGCTTGTCCCCTATTGAAGACCATACTCTGCAAACTATTCACGGTGTTATGCTAAAAGAAGATAATCTAGTGCCTGACATCTACCTCATACGTCACCAGGAAGTTTGTCCCAGTGATGGAATGCATTCTGCATGTACTGTATAGCTCATCTAGTTACATCTGCGTCCAAGAGATAGCTAATGGGATTTGATCTTCAGTTTTGGAACATAGTTTGTGTGAAAGGAAGCTAACTGGCCTGTGGAGAGAATAAATCTGTAGTCACCAAACCATGTTCTGATGAACCCATCTAACAGGAAACAGGCAAGAAACAAGGAAATAATTGTTAGAGTCTTACTTAAATTTTGTTGACTTCATATTTTGAGAGTAGAGAAATAAGAGAAAGATCAGAATTTGAACACATCTTTTAAGATTTATGTAAAAAAGTAAAAGGGTCTGGGCTTATTTAATCTGGAGAAAAGTAGGTGGTATCTGTAGGGTAGAAGTCCCGAACTTAATGGCAGCTAATGATATAAGTTATGAGTTAAAAACATTTGTATTGGTAAGATTAAAAATAGAGGTGATGTGAAATGTCATGAATAAATGTTAATAAAAATGATCACTTTTGTAATCGTGAGTTAAAAAATGATGTTATGGCATTAGTAAAGAGAGAGAGAATGGAACGAAGGAAAGGGAGAGTTGTTCAGATAATCAAATGTCTGAGAATGAGGAAACTTGAGGGTGCGGATTGCTGAAGAGTTTCCATAGAACAGTTTTCCAGAGAGAACTGTCCCAGTGCCAGATCTGGTAACATCTTAAACCCAAAAGGCTCATAATGGGGCCTTTGTTAGGTCTGAGTGGTAAAATATTAACTCAAATAGCAAACTTTAAGACTGCCAAATTAGAAAAAGGAGTTACGTACCACGTGGCATCTCTCCCAGGAAAGAGGCCGTGTAGACCTTTGAAAACGGAGCTCCACAGAAGCAGGTTTCTTTGAAGGTGCAGGTGAAGGTACATCTTTTACCTCTTCCTGTCACCAGAGACCGCTAATGCTAGTGTGAACCGAGAATGCAGGAAGAGGTACCCTGTGTTTAAAGTCGATTTGTTATGTGGGGTGGGATGAATTAAGTGAGTTGTAATTAATATCTTTTTTTAAAAAAAACTTTTAACGTTTATTTATTTTTTTTGAGAGAGAGAGAGAGACACTTGGACAGGAGAGGGACAGAGAGAGAGGGACACACAGAATCCAAAGCAGGTTTCAGGCTCTGAGCTGTCAGCACAGAGCCTGATGTGGGGCTTGAACTCATGAGTCATGAGATCATGACCTGAGCTGAAGTCGGATGCTTAACCTGCTGAGCCACTCAGTTGCCCCTGAGTTGTCATCAATCTCTTAATGGAAATGTCTCTTCCTTTTGTTGGCTCTTTCACTTACTCCCCGTTATCTGTTGATACTCAGATTCTAGTTAGGTAAGAAATTGAATTTCTGGGAAAAGTGAGTTAACTATGCAAAGTAGAATTTCTGATTATATGATGTGGAACTTGCTGATGTATGTTGTCTTTTTCTCAGAAATTTTAAATAAAAATATTTGGTTCTTCTGACTGGCTCAGTTGGTGGAGCATGTGACTCGATCTTGGGGTTGTAAGTTCAAATCTCACTTTGGGTATAGAGATTACTTAAAAATAAAATCTTAAAAAAATATATTTGTACCTGTTGTTGGGTGGTGGTATAAAAGACAGTTCTACCTCTGATAGCAAGCTAGATTAATTGACTATTTAGTTTTTTCTGTTTTCTTCATAGGGCATTTGTGATTTGGACATTGAAATAATGAGGTGGGTGATTAGAAAACAGTAATGCCGAATGGTCACAGATAGGTGAAAGACTAGTCCTTTCTTCTTACAGAAAAGGAAACGTGTCTGGAGAGTAAGGATGGCATCCGAGTAAAGGATCTGGGGTTAGATCCCGGCTTCTTTCAGGAGGGTGGTCTTTCCACGCTTGCCTTTGTTTTGTACTCTAGTTAATGGCCCCTCTCAAAACTTGCTGTGCATCTTTTCTTTTTTCTATTGAGAACCTATATTAAGGATTGCTTTTGATTACTTAACAGACTTTTATTAGATTTTTATTTTATTTTGAAATAAGTCGTGGAACAGTTCCCACATGTCTAGTGTGCCTTCTAACAGCATCCTCGTTGCTCTGCTTTTTCCCATTTGTGAAATAGGATGAATAATGCATTAGTTATTAACTTATTTTGATATATAAAACCAATGTTTTGGTTCCTCATTCTTTCTGATCTAAAGAACTGAATAAAGTGAAATCACCTTTTATGTGGGGGCTTTGGCCCTAAATTCTCATTTAAGGTAAAAATCCTATGTAGTCAAAATTACCCTTGAAAAAGTCCTTTAGGAAGGCACCAGTTTGAAAACTGATGGTTAACCGACATGCTGTTTTTCACTTCCAACCGTCAATTTTTCCTCCAGCTTTTAGGGTAGGTTGTTTTTTTGGTGAGCTTGATCATAATTGGCTATGTGAGATACTTTTAACAAGTGAATGGGACTTTAGATTGACTGAGAAACAGCAAATTTATGGTCTCCGTTGCATGGGACAAGGAGGCATCCTGCCACCATTATTTAAAGTTATTTTTTTCTTTTGTTTTTCTTTTTTTCCTATAGCACAGATAGTTGAATGAGCGTAATTAAAGGCGTATATGATGTGAGTCCACAACGTGAATAATGGAGAAAGAAATTAGATACGAAAATCTGCTCTCTCTTCAGGGTTGTATTGGGTGTTTTATAGTGCACAAAGAACCTAGCATAATTAAAAGGCTAAGTAATAAAGTTGGAAATATTGGGAGACCACTTGTACTTTGTATAATTCTGGACTGATGTTCAGCTGTAGTCAGTGTCAGATAATGTCTTCCTTACTGCTAGTAAAATCTGCGTTATTTGGAAAGAACTGTAGGTGCACCTGGCTGGCTCTGTTGGTACAGCGTGGAACTCTCGATCTCAGGATTGTGAATTTGAGCCCCATGTTGGATGCAGAGTTTACTTAAAAATAAATAAATAAATAAATAAAAGAATTATAGAAGTTGTTAATGTTTTCTGTGAAATTTAAAGAATCTGAACCTAAACGTTACTCTTGAGATAACACAGGAAGAAAACACCAGTCTTTTAGAAATTACACCCTAAGGTTTGGGAGAGGGTGTGGTAGTATAGGGGTTAAAATGTGGACATCAGAGCCATGTACAAATGACTTTGAATTCCAGCCTCATCACTAATTAGCTCTGTGGTTGGGTTCAAGTCATTTAACCTTTTTTAGTTTCTTCATTTGACAAATGGAGTTAATAAAAGCTACCAGAGAGAATTGTGAGGAGAAGCAGCTCAGTAAATGGTAACATACTATTATTTGTTTAATGTATAGTTTAATAACATTTAACATATTCAAAACAAGTGTGTGTGTGTGTGTGTGTGTGTATGTGTGTGAGACAGAAAGAGAGAGGGAGAAAGAGAAAGAAAGAGAAGAGAACATGGAGGCTGGATTGAGGATGGCTGCCTTTGTTATTTTAAATGGAGCAGCAGGCAATAATGATACAGTGTTGTATTTCAGGCTTTTCATAGTAAACTACTATGATTTTGCATCCTTGGGAATAACTTCCTAAAAAGCTCAAGCCGTTAATATCATGTATCACTAATGTACATTTTCTGTGTATTTTTCTCTTTCTCTTTCTCTCTCTGGGTGTGTTTGCAGTCATTTCCCCCCAGCCTCTCTGTTACTGTTACCCATTGTCTCTCTCCCTGGTCATGTTATAAGATTTAAAAATATGTTTAATTAGGTTTATTTAGTGGAATTTTATGTGCCTTATTTTCATGTAAAAATACTGATTAGTGAAATGTGTCTGCATCTTTTCTTTAAAAGGAAGATTTGAATTTTTATGTTATTTCCGTGGCCTTTGGATAAATTTCTTTAAATGTGGGTCACTGGTTCTTCAAAGACAGATTCATCTCTAGATTATGCCTTAACTTTTTTTTAAATGTTTATTCATTTTGAGAGCAAGCACAAGCAGGGGAGGGGCAGAGAGAGAGGGAGACAGGATCTGAAGCAGGCTCTGTGCCGACAGCAGAGAGCCTGATGAGGGTCTCGAACTCACGAACCAAACTGAGATCATACATAACCTGAACCGACTGAGCCACCAAGGTGCCCTAATTATGTCTTAACTTGTTAAGCCATCAATTTTCTAAGCTCATTTATAATTTATTTTGTCCATGATTTCCTAAAGTTTCTCTTAAAAGTTTTTTTTGCCTTACTGTCTTTCTACGCATAAGAGATGGAATCTTTATTTGCATGCCAATTATAATAATGTGTTTCAGTTTACTAAGTAAAATATAAAGTACCACAGCCAAGTAGCCCAATTTTGTCAGGAGCACGTAATTATTAGAAAGACTAGACTAACCTAACAAGTTCTCAGTTAAAATAGATTTTTACTTCATGGATCCTTTTGATACGAAAATATGCTTTATATAGTGATTACCACTGCCTTGGAGTTCATCGATGAATAATTTTGAGCTAACTCATGGTTGTTTTCTGTTCAGTTTTTGGTGAGAAGAACACGATAAACTGCTTTCTTAGGTTCAAAAGCATCTTAATGTGTTTTTCTCTTGAATCCTTTCATATCTCTGATGCAGGCCATAGTGAATGACCCTGCCTCATTTTCCCTTAAAAGTATTGCGGCACTTACCAATTATTGTAGCACATGAGTGTTATGATTTTTATAGGCAGGCAGGAAGGAAGGGAGCTTGGTTAGGGCCTTTTGGTTATGCCCTTAGGATTGTGTTGGCACATCTGATTGTTCAGTATTTTTTTTATCCTGTATGTCCCAAGCACAGGGCTAGATGCTGGATACATTTTGATGAATGAGTTCTGGCATCTTAGGGGTAAACAGTCTAGCACGTGAGCACAGTGCCGCTGCACTGTACAAGTCCAGAAGACACCATTCACGGCGTACTGGGAATGGGGCCTGTGGCATGGCCTTTGGTCTCTTTTAGTTGAAAAAAGTTCAGAATCTCCATCAGATACAAGTTAATCCATATCTTTATCATATCAGACAAGGCCCCTCCTTATAATCTGATCCTGTCCCATGTTTTTAGCTCCTGTTTGTAGCCGTTCTCTAGAGGCTACCCTGTGCCCCAGCCAGCTTAACTAACTTGTATCCCTGACATTTCCTAGGATTTCTCACCTGAGTAGTTCTTTTTTTTTTTAAGTTTTATTTTAATTCCAGTTACTTAACATGCAGTGTTATGTTAGTTTCGGGTGTACAATATAGTGATTCAGCACTTCCACATATCCCCCAGTGTTCATCATGACGAGCGATCACCTGTTGAACCCATTCCCTGAGCGCCTCCTCCCGCCTCAGTACTTCTGCGTGTGGTAATTCCTCTGCTTGGATTCCATCCCTCTGTTATTTTCCCTCTTTTTACTGCCTGTTTGCTTGATGAAACTCACACCTTTTAGGTCTTAAATCAAGGGCTAGTTCTTCTCTGAAGTCTTTTCAGCCCTTTGCCTTCCTTTCCCTGTTCCTAGCGCTCCCATGATACCTACTTTAAAGCAGCACATAACCATTTTGCTTGATTGATGTTTGCTTATCCGTCTGGCTTACTGGACTTGGCTCCCTGAGGTTAGGAGTTTAATCTTTGTAATCTCCAGCGTTTAGCACAGTACTTGGCACATGTGGACAGTGACAATCTAAAACATGGCTTTTTGTGAAATCAGAAGTGGTGATAAGCCATAATGATTTATGCTGGAATGCTAATTTAATATTTAGAGATTTATCCTGAAATACTAGGATACTTGGGCAACATTGATTTTTTTTCAATTCATTCGCCTTTTCTTAAATCAAGCAATGGTCTAGGGTAGATTTCAAGATACTATTGACTTGGATAAAGGCACTGCTTTAAGTTCATTGGAAAACATGTTGGTGAACCTTTCTGTCTAGAATAATGAAAAATTGACCATAAATGGTCTCTAAGACAAAGCTTTGCTTTTTTTTAAATGGTCTCTAAGACAAACAAAGCTTTTCTTTTTTAAATTTTATTATTTTTTAAGTTAAATCCAAGTTAGCATATAGGGTAATAATGATTCAGGAGTAGAATTTAGTGATTCATCACTTGCATAAAACATCCAGTGCTCATCCCAGCAAGTGCCCTCCTTAAGGCCCCTCGTCCATTTAGCCCATCCCGCCACCCAGCACCCCTCCAGCAGCCCTCAGTTTGCTCTCTGTATTTAAGAGTCTCATATGTTTTGTCTCCCTTGCTGTTTCTATATTATTTTTGCTTCTTTTCCCTTATGTTCATCTGTTTTATACCTTAAATTCCACATATGAGTGAAATATATTTGTCTTTGGCTGACTTATTTCACTAAGCATAATACGTTCTAATTCCATCCACGCTGTTGCAAATGGCAAGATTTCATTCTCTTTATTGCTGAGTAATGTTCCACAAAAAAAGCTTTTCAGTCCAAGAACGGTTGACCCATAGGAATGCAGTAGCAATAGTTCTAGGTTTGTTTGCCAGTAGTGTCCCTTGCCGCTACTGTGCAGGAGTGGATGTGGTGATGAAATGAGGACACTTACAGGAACCCCAGTCAGGAATACTCCTAGACTCTGCATGGGCCAGCTTCTGGATGATAGAACTATAATCTTCTCCTGTCTTCTTTTAAATTTTGTTACTTAGAGATTTATCTTAGATTTCTCAGCTTTGAGAAGCTATAACTCATTTGTGTATTAACCTCTGAACAGAATGACTCTTTTTTAAAAAAAAAATTTTTTTTTAACATTTCTATTTATTTTTGAGAGACACAGAGACAGCATGAGCAGGGGAAGGGCAGAGAGCGAGGGAGACACAGAATCCGAAGCAGGCTCCAGGCTCTGAGCTGTCAGCACAAAGCCCGACCCGATGCGGGGCTCGAACTCACAGACCGTGAGATCATGACCTGAGCTGAAGTCGGCCGCTTAACCAACTGAGCCACCCAGGCGCCCCCAGAATGACTCTTAATAAAGAGGAAGTAGTTGATGCTGAAGAACACAGTGCTGTGGGTGGAGGGTGTATATGGGTTACATCAGTCACTAAGGGGCTTGGGAGAGTTGAGAAAGGGCATTGGGATGAGTGTAGGAGCATGCCAAAGACAAAATTTACTTGATTGTGAAATATTTACCCTTTCTTCACACCCCTTGTCTTGCCCTGTCCCATTCACTCACCTGTATTGCTTGGTGCTAGCCTCGTTCTCAACCTTTAAGGTTTTTAGTCTGTAATCCAACCTTGTGGGACAAATGTTCTGACACATACAGAGGGACAAAGATGGGAGATGTCCTCTGTTGGAAGGTAGAAGGGACAAAGTATGGTGGAGAACATACTTGACCAGGATCTGGAAAAACTTGGAGTTCTTGAGCCAAACTGTTAGGGAAGGGCATTCTTGACAGGAGGAACAATGTATGCAGAGGAATGGAGTCAGGACCCAGGCCCTTTGAGAAACTACAACTGTGTTCTATATTGATGGGAAATAAGGTTTGTAAGAGGTGAATGATAACCATTAGTGAAAGGCAGCTGGTGTTGACAGCCAGGCAGGGCTGGACTCTGAAGGATACTAACATGTGTTCCATTTGGTTGTAACTTTGTCCTTGGAGTCCAATTGGGCCTTTCTTCAACTCTGCCTCCCCATGGTAGGGAAACACATAGTACTGTGCATTGTAAGACCTTACAACTTTTTGCTAGTGAGAGGACTACTCAACTTTCTTAATCCAGTGTATTTCTTCAAATGATATGAGCAGGGAATGCCTTTTTTTTTTTTTTTTTTAAAGCAGGCTCCATTGCCCAGGGTGGAGCCCAGTGTGAGGCTTGAACTCATGACCCTGAGATGAAGACCTGAGATGATATTAAGAATCAAATGTCGAATCAGCTAAACCACCCAGATACCACAGGGGATGCCCCTTTAAACATTTTATTTTGGAGGGACTCTAACCAGTTTGGGAAATGCTGCTGCAGACAATGAAAAGCTATTGAAATTTTAAGCAGAGAGAAATAATCATGTCTGATTTGTATATTGATAAGAATAAGGAAGATCAGAGAGGGCATCAGGACCTGAGTTGAGGCAATGCCAGTGGAGACAGGGCATGGGGAGGTGGGTGTGAGAAACGTAGAAGTGATAAGACTTAGTGCCTAGTTGGATAGAGGTGTGGAATAGGAAGGAGTCTAGGATGACTTCCAAAATCCTGGCCTGGAGTTTTATGCAAATTATATTCATTTAAGGAGGAGAGGGAATTGGGTGGGGGTGGGTTTGGAAGAAAGATACAATGAACCTATTGAATTTTAGCTGTGTGTAAACGTGGATGGTTGATGTTTAAATCTGTGGGTCTGGAGCTTGAGAGAGATTAGTGCCGAAAATACTAATTGGCAGCTCTTGGTAGTTTTCACCATAGATGGATCAGTGGTGCCAGCCTTGGTGCTTGGTTTATTATAAAGAGAGGAGACCAGAGAATTAAGAAGTGGGTAGAGGAAGTGGAGTCTTGGGGAATATTAATAATTAGGAAGAGGGCAGAGGAAGTAGAAACTTGGTAACCTGGCTACCTGCTCCATGACCCAGGCTAGTATAATCTGAAGTATAAGTTAGAATTGTGGGAGGTAAAAGGCGTGGGCCATCTTGGGAACCTGGTCAGTATTTTTCTTATGAAAGAGTATATTTCAGATACATTTGGCTTTGAAATAAATTTTTGGAAAACAGACCCTTGAAAGATGATACTGTCTGCATGTTAATTCCTTAATTTGTTGGTAAGGCTTTTTGACACAAAGTCACCCCATGCTTGACTTTGTGGGAAAGTAAAAAATGCTAATTTTGGTTAAGCGAGGATTATTTTTTTCCTGTTTTTAAAAGATGATAATTGACTGAAAACTGGTCAGTAAAATAGATCAGGCCTGTAAAAGTGTTTTGTAAACTAAAAATCCTTGTGCAGTTGTCAGTTACTATTACAGTTGGCATAGTGCCCAAGTGCATTTTTTTAAAATCCTGAATAGTGGATTACAGAATGACCATAGGAAATGAGAAGTTTCAGGTTTCTATGATGGTTGTACCGTGAGTAAGGCCATTATCTTCTTCAACGGCAATTTAAAGTGCTGTGTTTTTGGAACACTTGTGTGCAGATGTTCGGGGCTTTGCACTTCCTTTGTATGCTGAGTCAGCATGGGTAGGTTTCAAGTTGGGGAAAAGGAGTAAAGTGGGAAAAGACAAATTCACATTGTTTTAAAAAGGTGATCCAAGTACCTATCAATTATAATTGTAAATTAGCAAGATTGTACTTTTTGTACAGAATAGTTTCCTAGTGATTTTGTGCTTCCTCTGTGGTCAGGTCTTCATAATGTCTGGAAGAATGAAACGTGAACTGTAGTGTCGCACTGATGATGAGTAAAACTAATTTTGCTTTCTTGCCAACATAATATAATAGTCCTGAAGTGAACCATGCTGAGTTAATAAAGAAAAATTATTTTGGAGTTTGCAGTTAATAAGAAAAACAGATATCTCTGGGGTCTGTGTAACTCCTTAACATACTGCTTAAGACTTAGAATATAATTTCCTGGAACTTTTTCTTCTCTCTCTCTCTTTTTTTTTTTTAACTTCTTGACCTATTCCCTACCCACCTCTGCTTCTTTTCCTCTGAGCCCTTCCTCTCCACTCTGCTCTGTTTAGGTACCTATCTGTGCACACTATTACTTTTTGTTTCTATATGCAGGTATGGTGTACTCTTTTTGAATAGGTTTAGTCAGCAATTTAAACTCAGCACGGTAGTACCAACAATGTACTTTTGCTCAGCTGAAACGACATAGTACTGGGGAAAGTTGAGACCAACTTCAAGCAGTACGTGCAGTGACCACTACGTAATGAGGGTCACCTGCCAATAGCAACTATAAGGTTTTGTCTAAATTGCATCTTGGTTTCTGTGCAAAAATGTGGATAATATGAGTCTTAGAATTAATGAATATTTAAATTTTCTTTATTACTACTATTTTTTAAAGTAAGCTTTACACCCAGTGTGGGGCTTGAACTTACAACCCCAAGATCAAGAACCACATGCTTTACCGACTGAATCAGCCAGGTGCCAATGAACGTTTAAATTTTAAAGAATGAATGTTGAAATTTTAAGTTCAAATTGCTGATTGAAATGTCATACAAGTTATTAGGGCTTTGGATTAATAGCATTACATTTTAGAAGAAATAATCACTAGCTGGAAGAAACATTCATTCATATATTACTTAACTAAAGACCTTATCTTACCTCCGAATTTAAAAGTGTCACTTTTAGTTTGGGCAGTTAGGCTCACTTAATACAAGCTGTAATTAGACCTGTAGATTTGTCAATATCTATTGTATTAAGTACCGAACAAGTTCTTTAGTGGTTGTTCTGAAAATACTTGTTTCAGTTAGGTTTTTCTGCTTGTAAGTACCCATAAAGCGCAAAACTCATATGCTTTATTTCATGAATTTGAAGAAACTGTTAATAGTAATATGTATGTATATGTATGTGGATATGTACATGTGACACGGAGTTCTAATTGAGATTGGTGGGTCAGAGTGTGGGGATATTAAATTCTGATGTGCTGTTGGTTTTCCAAAAACAGTGGTACAGATTCACTCTTAACAGCAGTCTGTAAGGGTACTCCTTGTTTTTTATTTAGTTTTTTTTTTTTGCCAGTTTAATGGGCATGTAGTGTTTTACCACATAATTGTATACTTTACCTCATCTTGTTCTTTAACAGGTTCATGTACTTTTTAATTGTTACTGTTCTCTCTTTCCTTACTCCATAACATTGTAAGATCCCTAAATTCTGGTTTCAGACAATTGTGAATTTGGGAGTAATCTTTGTAAAGGCAGTAATAATATACCTGCCTTCTCTTCCTCCACCACCATTATCGTTTGTTTTGTGTTTTATTTTTCCATCGAGACACATGAAACAGAGGTTATATATATATATATTGCAAACTCTGCTTTCCCAGATTAGTATTTCCAGTGGTACTAAAAAAAAATCTTACAACTTTTCATAATCACTTTTGATCAGCAGCTTCTCTGTTGAGGCTAGTGAAAACCGGCAGCCTCACTCCTTGCCGATGTTGGAACATCACCTAGTGGTGGAAGGCTGCAACAGCAAGATGCGTATGGAGGCAATACTTGTGTAGGTCAGAGCTTTCATGGTTGAAATGTGTTGTATGGATTATTACAACTGGTTCATTTCAGTGGAGAAGAAATTTTTTGAAACCAAGACAGGTGAAGGAATTTGCAAAATAGTTCATGTCGAATTAATTGTCTTTTTTTTTTTTTTTGTATTTTGGGGTGAAGTCGTGTATCTCCTACAATTCCTAATATAATAATGAACATGGCATATATGGTTACTTAATGCTTGTAGATGGACTAATTTGATTAACTTAGGATTTGCTGCTGTTCATGCTATATCACTGGCTACTACTTGCTATATCACTGGCTCCTCAGTGGAGCCAAAATGTGGAGGGGATATTAAAATAAATAAAATCAACTCTAGCTTACTAGAAACGTACTTGTTAAGGGAGCCTTTCAAGTGACTACTTTTCTTGCCTGGGATAAAATAAACTAATTAAGAGAGACCCAGGGAATCTGGAGAATGGTTTGGTAGAGCACCATGAAGTGCTTTGCAGGTTGCTACAAGTTTCACACCCAAGCGTGGCCATACATTGTAGAGTTAGAACTTCATACGTATGCCCAGCCTTCCTTCTTTCCTTAGCTATTTTAAAGTATTATTATGTGTAGATGGTAAAAGCATTAAAAAAGCACTAAAATCTCTCTGTCATTTTCACCCCACAACACACTGTCACCACTGGTAGCCACTGTCTCCAATTTATTGGTATATTTGGTTAAAGGCAGATGCCGGTTTCTTTCTAGGCCTTTTTGATTCTGCCTATTTTAAATATTCAGTCTGTAGGACTGGTCTTATCACAGTGATCCTGTCTATTATTTACTATTGCCTGCTGCAGTGTTTTTCATAATAGATGGTAAGATTTTGAAATCAGTCTAGCAATTATAACACTTTTGTATTATCTCAGTCCTTGAATATGAAGCTTTGAAAAGTCACATCCATGAAGATTTAAGGGGAAGTTTAAAAGTTGTAAGAATAAAACAGCTTGAATAAATGAAAAGAAACTTCTCATAAGTAGACATTTAAAAAATGCAAACTCTTTATTATGTTGTATATAAAATAATTTTTACTCATTTCCATTTTTACAAAGCAAAAGTTAAAGCATAAATATCAATTGCCAGTCCAAAGCTACTTTTCTCCATTTTTACTAATTATTTTGCAGTTGACTATACTCGAAGCCACTATTTTATCCAGTGATGACTCTTACCACATGAGTTTCTATGAATAAAAGGGTTGATTTCTAGTGTATTTAATAAAAGCGATATAAACATACAGAGGTATGCTGTAGAGTGGGTTAAGTTGTAACCCTTAATGTTCCCAATATTAATCCTTTGACATATAATTACATTATTTTTCCTAATTATAACTTGTTTTAGCTATCACATTGTTTTAGAACATACAAAAAATATAATTATACAAAGACTGCACTTTACAAATGTAAATACAGCCTTGGTTTGGTGTTTACTGGATACAATGGTTTTCCTTAAGCCTAAACACAGAAACAAAAGCATGTATTATAAGAGAAAGTTCAAGATGGGAAGTGATAAAATGGGTATTCAGTAGAGCTTTGTTAAAATTTAACTGGTATCCTTGTAAAATTTCCATGTATTCATTAAATTATATTATGTCATTCTTATTGTTGAGAGTTGACTCGAAGTGTTAAGTTTTGCCCTCATAGAGAGTTGTGACATTTGGTTTCTGTAGTTCGGAGATTGAGTTAAAAAAAAGTCTTTTTACACAAATATTTGTATAGCTGTTAAAATTGAGATTGTTATGAGTAAAGTAGGACTTTATATGTATTAAGGCTCTTTTTATTTCAAATGTAAAGGGAGAGCTGCTTTTGAGTTGCGGAGGGTTATCTTAGTTGCTGTGGATGCTCCGGATTCGACAGTGAAACAATGTTCAGAATGCTGACTGAACTGTGTTTACTTCAGGATCTTTAAAACACCTTTTGCTGAGCGGGCCTTAAAGATAGGTTTATCAAATTTTCATTTAACACGGGTAGGTATAAGTTTCAGAAAAAAAAAATCTAGAATTACAAAGCCAAGTAGGAGGATTCATTCTGTCTTTCAACAACACAAGGTGACTCAAAAGTCTTACTTAGTACAGTTTTAATTTTTAAAACAGCAGAGTGTGTGTTACAAACTTATAAAAAAAATGTTATTTAAGCATTTCTTTTAGAATAACTTAGTTTTGGGGCGCCTGGCTGGCTCAGTCGGTTAAGTATCTGACTTCAGCTCAGGTCATGATCTCACGGTTCGTGAGTTCGAGCCCCAGGTCAGGTTCTGTGTTGACAGCTTAGAGCCTGGAGCCTGCTTCAGATTCTGTCTCTCTCTCTCTCTCCCCTCTGCCCTCCCCCCCCCAAAATGAACATTAAAAAAAAAAAAGAATAACTTAGTTTTGTGAATTTTGAGTAATACATTTTTAACTTCAGTTTTTTTTACTTCCATCCCTCTGAACTTGGCAAATACTGAAGTAAAAATTTAAAAAATGTATTCAGAATTGCTTCACTTGAAGTTTTACTTGTTACAGATCACTCTCTAAATCACCTCGTGAAATTACATACTTTATAATTCTGGGCACATATATAAAATATCCTTACAACCCTCCATACATACTATTATAAAACTTATATTCCGACTAATAAATTCAGTTTTGAGGCAAAGATGGCCTAGAGGTTTGGGGATTTCTATGCCCTTAAGGTCAACTCCTCTTGTTTTAGGAAATGAGACTCTTATCCTAGAACATTATACTTCAGATGGTTCTTAGTAATTATATAATGTGAAAAAACAAGTAAACTTTCAAGAACTAGCATTTGATTTAGTGAGCTTTATTCCTGATAGCTTCACTTTGTCCTGTGCTGCTCTTTTTACTCACACAAAAAATCAAGTTCATTGTAAATGCAAGGAAGGGTTTGGTTAAGCACAATAGCCTATAAGCTCCTTGCTATGTAGATAACATCAAGCTTGAGGCATGCACTGTGGAATTGGGAATTCAGTGTGCTAGCTAGATACGACTTACTCAGGAGGAGCTCTGCCAGTGGTAGTTAGATGGCAGAAGGATATATCTTCTGAAAACCCATTTAATAGTCCCCGAATATAAAACCCTAAATTTTAATATCTTAATCATTTGGAAAGCAGTTCAGAAAGAATCAAAACAATAGTTGGCAGAAAATCCTCACATGAATGAGTTTTTATGCTTAGTTTTGTTTTTATTATTAATAGCCAGCTTTTGAAAGTGCTGCTGATACAACAATTGGGAAGAATAATGATACAGTGCTTTTGGTAAGAAAAATTTCTTTAATTTGTTTTCTGTAATCTAGAAATTGACCTGATTAAAAAACACGCATGCACTCTTGCAAACTACCAAAGTTAATATTCTGTAAGTTAAGTGGATTTTAGGAGTTTGATATTAATGCTTCACATGTTCTAATTAGATACATGGTAGAATAGTATTTAATATATATTTTCATTCTTGTAAGCAATATAATTTAAAATATATTTATAGATTTTTATTTTTATGGAGTCAGACATGTTAGAGGCTTTCTAATATGTACATGTTTTTTAAATGGAAATATGCATTTATAATATGTATGTATTTTAAATGTAAGCTGTTGTAATTTTCTCATTGGATTTTATTAAAAGTTTATATGAAAGTCTTGGTGAAGTCTTGATAATTTCCTATGTGGGTATAGTATGTTTAAAGAGAATAATAATTGATGGTTTTTAGAGCAACTTTTTATTTAAATTATTTTTAATATCTCAACTTTGGTAAAATTTGGTAAGACTTAAGAATTTTGCTTTAAAAAGTAAGCTAAAATTTAGAACAATAACAGTTATCAAAAGAGTAATGAGATAAAATGGTTGAGATTGTATTTACAAGATTATGAAAACTAGATTGTTCTAGGCAATGTACGAAGATGAGATGATAATATAGCTGTGTTAGACTGAGGTGAAGTCTGTCAAGATCCATTTGGGGAAAAGATTTTAAATAGTTGTAAGTACATGAAGTTGGTGAAAACATTGAATATTAATGATAATTTTTCTAAAATTATAAAAGCATGCTTATTTATCTACTAATACATTCTTCATTGAAAAATTAGGATTTAAAAGAGTGGGGAAGTACATCTGTATTTCTAGGCAATGGATGAAAGACAAAAGTGGAGAAGAGTGAGAGTCAAAACTGAGCAGTAAGAGACTGTGGATAATGCCTGATTCGTGATCGGCTGGGCCAGTGAATTTGGGATTTGTGGAAGTAGAGTTCTCAAGGTTTATGGCCTTTGGTTCCAGGAATGAATATCTTCTGAAAATGTTTTTCAATCTAAAAGCTTCAGAAGGGTGCCTTTTATTTTATTTACTTAAAAACACATTCTATTACAATTTCTACATACTATAAAAGTAGGAAGATGAGCATAATGAACTCTCATGTACCTGTTACTCAGCTTTTTAACTCAACTGTAGCGATTACTAACTCATGGCCATCCCCTGACAAATAAATACAGGTCTTTTAATTTTTTAATTTTTTTTTATTTGGAAGTAAGTTCAAACCTGCAGAAAAGTTGATGTATTGGTATAAAGTTTTTCATTAAGTTCCTTGATTATCTTTCTGATATCTGCAGAATCTATAGTGATGTCTCCTCTCTTATTTTTGATATTGGGTAATTTGTATCTTCCCCCTCCCCCTTTGAGTCCAACTAGAAAAATGATCAATTTCATTGATCTCAAAAGAAAAACAGACTTGGTTTTATTGATTTTTCTCCATTTTACTTTTTTTTATTTCATCGATTTCTACTGTCAATTTTATAAATTTCCCTTAAGTGCTTACTGTGTAATTGATTATTCTTTTTCTGCTTCTTTTTTTAATGTTTATATATTAGAGAGAGACAGCACACACGTGGAGGAAGGGCAGAGAGAGAGGGAGACACAGAATCCACAGCAGGCTCCAGGCTCTGAGCTGTCAGGACAGAGCCTGACACGGGGCTCCAACTCACGAACTGTGAAATTGTGACCTGAGCCCAAGTCAGATGCTTAACTGACTGAGCCACCCAGGAGCCCCTATTCTTTTTCTACTTTCTTACGGTGAACACCGAGGTCATGATTTTAGGCCTTTCTTTTCAGAATTTGAAATTCAGTGCTATAAATAATTTCTAAATACTCTTTTAGCTGCATCCCACAAATTTTAATATATCTTCATTTTTGTTTTTAGTTAAGCATATTTCATATTTTCCCTATTGATTTGACTCATGGATTTTTTTAGAACTGTATTTTATTTCCAAATATTAAATCTTTTCTACTTATCTGTCTCTTAATTGGTTTCTAATCTAATTTCATTTTTTTAAAGAACTTATTTTGTATGACTTGAATTTATGTCTTGGAATGTGGTCTTTCTTGGTGAGTGTTCTATGCACATATTGAAAGAATGTATACTTTGCTGCAGTGGAGTAGAGTTCTGTAAACATCACTTGGGACCAATTTGATTGATAGTATTGTTCAGATCTTCTCTGTCCTTTGTGTATTTTGAAGATCTGTTAAATGGATACATGTTTAGGATTATTTTATGTTAATCAGCTGACCCCTTTGTCATTACAAAATGACTTTATCCCTGGTAATATTCTGTGCTATGAAATCTACTTTGATATTACTACAGTTATTCCAACTTTAATTTAAATAGTGCTTGCAAGGTATATTTTAACTTTTAGCCTACTATGCCTTTATATGTAGGTTGCATTTCTTATAGACAGCATATACTTGCTTATGGCCTTGCTTTAAAAACATAAAACCACAATCTCCATCTTGTAATTGTTATTTAAACCATTTATATTTCATGTTACTATTGATATTGTTAGGTTTATCATTTTTTTAATACTTATTTTAAGAGAGAGAGAGAGAGGGAGAGAGAGAGAGAGAGAATGAGTGGGGGAGGGGCAGAAAGCAAGGAACAGAGAATCCCAAGCAGGCTTCATGCTGTTAGTGCAGAAACCGACTTGGGGCTCAGTCTCATGAACTGTGAGATTATAACCCGAGCCGAAGTCAAGAATTGGATGCTTAACTGACTGAACCATCCAGGTGCTCTGCCGTTGTTTTTTTTTTTTTAAATTTTATTTTAGAGAGATCATATGTGAGGTGGGAGAGGGACAGAGGGAGGGAGAGAGAATCTTAGGCAGGCTCCATGCTCCTTGCGGAGCCCGATGGGAGGCTTAATCCCATAACCCTGGAATCATGACCTGAGCCAAAGTCATGAGTCAGATGCTCAACCAACTGAGCCACGTAGGTACCCCAATTTTTAAAATTTATTTATTAAAATTTTTTAACCTTTATTTTTGAGAGAGGGAGAACGCACATGTGAGTAGGAGATGAACAGAGAGAGGAGATACAGAATCCAAAGCAGGCTCCAGGCTCTGAGCTGTTAGCACAGAGCTCACCGTGCGATTCAAACCCATGAACTGCCAGATCATGACCTGAACTAAAGTCGGATGCCTAACGGACACAGCCACCCAGACACCCCTTCCCTTGTTTTTACTTTTAGAGAGTGAAAGAGTACGTACACACATGCAGGAGAGGGGCAGAGGGAGAGAGAATCTCAGAGCATAGAGCCTGATGTAGGGCTCCATCTCACAACTGTGCAAGATCATGACTTAACCCAAAGTCAAGAGTTGGATGCTTAACCGACTGAGCCACCCAGCTGCTCCAATACAGTCAGGTTTAAATCAGCCATCTTGCTGTTTGTTTTCTATTTGTCTCCTCTCTAGTTTCCATTTTCCTCCTTTTCTTTGCCCATTGCATCAGTTGAGTATTTTTTATGGTTCCACTTAATCACCTCTGTTGATTTTTTTTTTTTTTTTTACTTAGGACTCTTTTATTTATTAAAATTTTTTTCATGTTTATTTATTCTTGAGAGAGAGAGAGAGACAGAGTGTGAGTGGGGGGGGGGGTGCAGAGAGAGAGGGAGACACAGAATCTGAAGCGGCTCCAAGCTCTGAGCCGTCAGCACAGAGCCCAATGCACAGCTTAAACCCACAAATTGTGAGATCATGACCTGAGCCGAAGTCAGTCACTCAACCAACCGAACCACCCAGACCCCCTATAACTCTTTTATTTTAATGGTTACTTTAGGGTTTAGAGTGTACATCTCTAACTAATTACAGTTTACTCTCAAGTGATATTAAACTCATGTCTGATGCTTTTCATACCTGAGGACTTCCTCTAACTTTTTTTTTTCAGGTATCTAAAAAAGTCTTTATTTCACCTTTGATTTTGGAAGCTATTTTTGCCAGGTATAGAATTCTCTGAATGGTTTCTTTTCGTCAGTACTTAAAGATATTGCTTAGTTGTTCTCACCTGCATTATTTTTAGCAAGAAGTCCATGTCATTCTTATCTTTCTTTGTATGTAACATATCTTTTTCCTCTGACTCCTTTTGAGATTTTATAACTGTTTTTGAGCAGTTTGATAGTGACATGACTTGTTGTAATTATTCAGTGTTTATTTGCTTAGTATTAGTTGGACTTTTTGGATTTGTAGGCTTACAATTTTTCATCTAATTTGAAAAATTTTTGTCATTACATCATTCTGTAATTTTGGTCTCTCCTACCTTACATGTGTATTAGGGCTTGAAGTTGTCTCGTAGCTTACTGATGTTGTTCTGTGCTTTTTACTCTTTAGTCTTTTTTCTGTTCATTTTTCATTTTGGATATTTCTGTTACTTTGTCTTCAGGTTCATTGATTTTTCTTTTGCAGTATTTAATCTGCTGTTAATCCCATCTAGTAAATTTTTCATCTCCGGTACTGTACTTTCTATCTTCTAGTCAGCTTGGTTCTTTTTTATATCTTTTATGTCTCTACTTAATGTATACAATCTTTCCTTTTGCTTTTTGAACGAATGGACTACAGTTACAACAGCTATCTTAATTTTCTTGTCTTCCAGTTCTATTATTTGTGTCAGTTCTTCGTCTTTTTCTATTGATTTTTTTTTCTTATTATGGGTTATATTTTCTTCTTTACATACCTGTTAAATTTTAATTGGATGTCGAATATTGTAACTTATTGGGACTAGATATTTTCCATCCTTATAAATCCCTTGAACTTTGTGAAGCTGTCAAATTTTAATTAGGAAACAGTTTATTCCTTTAGGTCTTAAGAGTTTTGTTAGGTAGGATCAGAGTAGTTTTTAGTTTAGGGATAATTTGATCCCACTGCTGAAGCAACACCCCTCTGAACCCTGATTCCTTGTGAATAATGAAGTTTTCCATCCTGGTTGGTAGGAACAGGCACTCTTTTCAGCCCTGTGTGAACCCTGATGATTTTTTACTCTTTTTTTTTTTTTTTTAGTTTTTAAACATTTTTTTATTTGTTATCAAGAGACAGAGCACGAGCATAGGAGGGGCAGAGATAGGGGGAGACACAGAATCTGAAGGAGGCCCCCGGCTCTCAGCTGTCAGCACAGAGCCCAACGCGGGGCTCGAACTCAGAAACTGAAATCATGACCTGAGCCAAAGTTGGATGCTTAATCAACTGAGCCACCCAGACACCCCTGATAATTTTTTACCTGTCATGTATCAGGCCTGCGCTTACACACTGGATAGATGAGTAGAGGGATGGCATCTGGAATGAGAGGTAATATTCCCACTGTGCTCTCCAGGGTTCAACCTAGTCTAAAATCATGGCTATTTGGTCTCAGACATTTGTACGGTCTTGAAAATTAATGTAAACTCTAAAGGGCTTCTGTTTATGTGAGTTATATCTGTTGATACCAGTTAATTAAAACTGGTATCTTTAAGAATATTAATTTATTAAAACATAACAGTAATAAGCTTATTTCAGATTAAGTAACATTTTTCTGGGAAACATTTATTTTCCAGAAACAAAAAAAGATTACAAGAAAACTGGCATTGTTTTACATTTTGCAAATCTCTTCAATGTGTGGCTGAATGTCTAATATTTGAAATTAATATCCTTTCTCAAAACAGGAAAAAATTTGTCAGTGAGCTCAATGAATTTTCTCCTAGACAGGCATCATAGGTAGTCAGACCATCAGAAGGTTGCATAGTGAACTTAGACTCAGAATGAGGGAGTGATCTCTGATAGAGGAATTGGCTCTTGGCCAGGGATTATCATTCATCTAATAGGTGCTCAATAAATATTTGTTGGATGATTAATTTAATAATCTTGGGGAGGTGTTGGGGTTGGTTTCAGTGCTGGTGCTTTACTTCACTATATTTCCAGCAATAAATTGACTTGTGTGAAGTACTTTTAGCTGAAGATGGCTAAACTAGATTAGTGCTCTGAGTCTGGGGAATGAAAAGGGGAGATTCTGTAGTAATTTTTTTAGAACTTAATTGTTCTAATTGCCAAGGTTGTTGCTAGTGTAAGTTAATAGATGAAATGGTGATAATATGTATCACGAGGACCAGCAGACTATTGAAAATGTCATTAAAACCAGCCAGTACTTTAGTGAGTACTGAAATATCAGCTAAACTTGATACATGTATCAGGACAAAAAATCTTACGGTATGAAGTTATATAGTCTGCGTAAGATATAATAGAATCCCTAACATTTGTTCTTCCTTTCCTTCAGTTATCTTCAACTGTTCTGAAGCACAAGACCTCTCAAACCACTGTAGATATGGACAAAGAAGAAAGGAAGACTATCAACCAGGGTCAAGAAGATGAAATGGTAACTGATTTTTATAATTTACTTGTAAAGTGTGAAGAATTTATGTCTGTAATTTATTACTGCAGGGAAGTAGAAAAGTACATTAAAAAAAAACCCTAAATCAAAGTGCTTTCTTCATCCTGACTGTGTTTTTGAGTAGGGATTATGTAATATCTCTGTTTGTTGGTTTTAGTATAATTCCTGTTTCACTTATGGATTGTTAATACTAGAGAAGTATGCTTTTTTTAATTTGGTAATTCAAGAAGCTACATTAGCTAATATTTATATATAATCCCAAATACAAGATTTCTAATTTTGATTTATTAAAAAGGCACTTTTAGGGTGCCTGGCTGACTGAGTTGGTATAGCGTGTGATTCTTGATCTCAGGGTTCAAGCCCCACATTGGGCATGGCCCCTACTTAAAAAAAAAATAAAGGTTTAAAATGGGCTTAATGATAAAAAGCACTTTTCAATTTTTTGTGTGTGGCAGCAAGTAGGTAAGATTATCAGGTAGAATAAGATACTTTGTTAAATGTGAATTTCAGATAATCAAGGAATAAATTTTTCTTATGAGCATGCCCCAAATATTGCGTAGGGCAAACAAAAAAGTTCATTGATTTTTTTATTGAAATTTAAATTTAACTAGGCCCTCTGCATTTTCACTTGCTAAATTTGGCAGCCATTGTTGAATTATGGTGGTGAGGGGAGTAAACTAAAACCATTGAAATAATTCAGGTCAGGAGGTCAAATTGATGAGTTACAGAGATCAGCAGTTTTGAGACAATTAGCTAATCATTTGGGAGAAACACAAAGTTAAAACCTACTGTATCTAAATGCAGTATAGTATTACGGCTTATATCCTAGAACAGAAAGAAGACACTGGAAAAACTAGTGAAATCTAAGTAAAGACTAGTTTCAGTTCATTGTAGTGTGTCAGTGTTAATTTCTTGATTTTGACAAGTGTACCAAGTTAACAGGGGAAACTAGATCGAAGGTATATAGGAACTTTTAATGTTTTTGTAACTCTTCTGCAAATCTAAACCAAAATAAAAAGTTTACTTAAACCCTACCTTTGAGGGGTACCTGAGTGGCTTACTTGGTTGAGTGTCCAACTTAGGCTAAGGTCATGATCTCATGGTTCATGAATTTGAGCCCCACATTGGGCTTGCTGCTGTCAGTACATAGCCTGTTTGGATCCTCTGTCTCCGTCCCTTCCCCTCTCCCTCCCGCCCCCATCATGCTTTTTCTCTCAAAAATAGATAAGACATTAAAAAAAAACACCCTACCTTTTATGTGACAAAATAGTTAATACATATTTGGAAAACAAAGAAATTTGGCGTTTTTCTCATATAGCATTTGGTATTTAATTGTGTGATCACTGTGTCCATTCAGGAGATATATGGCTATAATTTGTGTCGCTGGAAGCTTGCCATAGTTTCCCTTGGAGTGGTTTGCACTGGTGGCTTTCTCCTCCTCCTCCTCTACTGGATGCCCGAATGGCGGGTGAAGGCGACCTGTGTCAGAGCTGCGATTAAAGACTGTGGAGTGGTGCTGCTGAGGACTACTGTAAGTCCATGTAGTCACTTGTAGGTGATTATTTCAGGAGTGAGATGATGTTTTCTGTGTACTTCTTTCAAAATAATGTATGATGAGAACATCATTGCTAGGATATAATCAGGAATACTAATCCTAAAAGTATTTGTATTCAGAATGAGTATTATCAAAGTGATTAGAATACGAAGGAATCTTAAAGATGATTATGTCAACCCCTTCCTTTTGTACCCCTTTCTTTTGTAGTTCTCTGTGCACTGAGAGATTAAGATTAGATGCTTATCTGTCAAGGTCATCGGCCAATAGGACTAACAGATCTATTATTCACTAAGACAGCTGCCTTTCTACTATGTGATGTTGCTGCATCCAGGGCTTTTGTTTGTTTGTGTTTGTTTTTGTTTTGTTTGATTGGAAACATTTTATCAGAGGCTTTAATTTCTAGTCTCAGTATGTTGATGGGTACATTAAGAAATTATTCAAGGGGCGCCCTGGGTGGCTCAGTCGGTTAAGTGGCGGACTTCAGCTCAGGTCACGATCTCACGGTGAGTTCGAGCCCCGCGTCAGGCTCTGTGCTGACAGCTCAGAGCCTGGAACCTGCCTCTAATTCTGTGTCTCCATAGCTCTGCCCTCCCCCTGCTTACGCTCCGTCTCTCTGTCTCTCAAAAATAAATAACGTTAAAAAAAATTAAAAAAAAAAATTACTCGTGGTCTTTCAGGGGATATTGTATTAGCGAAGTATATCATAAAATGGTGAGCAATGGAAATCACTTCATGTTGGAATTTATACATCTTCATGAAATGGCTTAACATTTAGTGAGTAGGAAGTGTTGCTTTCTCAATTCGAGATGAGTAAATAATAAGTAAAGAATGGAAGTTTAAAAATATTTAAAAAAATATATAGGCATTATAGGTGTAGGTATTATGTAATACATGTAATTGACTTTTTATCTTTATCCCTTTCTGTCTTACAAGGATGAATTCAGAATATGGTTTTGTGCAAAAATTCGCTTTCTTTCCCTGGAAACTCACCCATTTTTGAGTCCAAAATCTATGACTAATAAAGTTGCAAATGGCCATGCTGTTCATCTTCCTGAAAATTTGGCTGCAGAGAATAGGCATGAGATGAGCAAATACTCACAGACTCAGCCACAGCAGGTATGGTGATCTCAGTGTTATAATTTCTTTGAAAACCAGAATTGTTAGATTTTATGCTATTATAGCCTATAATTTTGTGCTTGCAGTTATTTTTGTTTGGGATGAATATGCATATAAAATACTTATTACTATACATGATACAGTTTAGGTAATTCCAGAAGAAGCAGATTGTATTTGCATGTGATCACTTTAATTTTAATACATAATACATTTGTGTTAGTAAGCACAATTGTTGAACAAGTGATGATAGTGTTTTATGATGTAACATTTATGTGTATTCTGCAGGTTCGTTATTTTACCCACCACAGTGTAAAATACTTCTGGAATGATACCCTTCACAACTTTGATTTTTTAAAGTAAGTATTTTTCTTTTGTTTGGATTCTGTTATGAGTATCTTGAAAATGTTCTAGATGGAAAAGAATTCATTATTGGGTTACAAAAAATTGAAAAGGTATTTATTGCATAACTTGTATTCACATATTAACAACTCCCTGATGTTATTTGAATACTCATTAACCACTTTAGGATAAATCCTACTTGCAACTTGTACCTTGGCAAAATTTACATAAAAGTTTGAAACAGTGTGATTCTCCAAAACCACTCTGAGTCTGAGTTCTTTTCTTTTTGTGGGCTCACCTCAAAGTGAATTTTAGAGTACACTTTATAGTCGGTCAGAATATCTAAATTGTCATTTCCCAAACAGAAATTTAACTTTACTATGTGAATAAAGATTGAGATACTGTCCAATGTTTTAAGCCTTGAATAGGACAAATTGGAGGAATCCCTTAAAATTTATTTTTGTGGAGGCTTGAAGTTATGTAAGTACCGAATTAGAATCCTGTTTTTATTGCTATTGTTAAACTGATTATTATAAACACTCATTAAGTATCATTACTTGAGAGTGCTAAAGGAATTCTTAATATTAGCAACACAAAGAGAATCGCCTTATGACCATTTAAAATATTCATGCCTGGATTTTTTTCCTCAGACACTAAAGAATTGGAATATTCTGGAACAGTCTTGGGCATTTCCACATGCCTAGTTCTGAAGACCATTTCTAGTTAAGAACTATTGCCTTATAGAACACTGCCAGTGAGCTGCCATTTTGTTGTTTTAAAAAAGACTTGGAGCTGATCCCTGCTGCTTTTGGAGAAGTCATCAACTTCAGTGGAAAAAAATGTCAAACCTATTTGCCTTGTGGCATTGGCCAGCTGTAGAAACTTCTAGAATTTAAACTAATCCCAATGATAGCAGTTAATTATGGAGCTTAGTTTTTCTATCTGAAAAAAATGGAAAAGGATTGGAGTTAAATGATGTGTAGGGTTATCTTTGGAGTTCTATGACTAGTATCTCAGTTAACATAAGCATAATTAAGACATTTTTGGGGAAAAGTAGGTCTTTTGGTTGAATTCACTTAGAATTGTTACAGATTTTGGACATTGCCTGTACTTATAAAATCTGTACTTCTCTCCTAGGTTTGTATTAGAACAGGGACAGATTTGGATTGATGCTTTTGTAGAAAAAAAAATCAGTGAATAGGGTTTGTTAGCATGAAGCTTAAAAAATTGAAGAGGGAAAATTATGTAGATTAGAAAGTAAAAAAAATTACCTTTAGTTTGGAATTCTCAAGTTAGTCGTACTTTACCTATAATTTTATTAGTTTAATTAATAGTTCTTAACAACTTTGGTATAGTCTTAAAGGATAATAATACTGTCATAAACTCGAATATTTAGAACCCACTTATCATGTGATAGATAGATACATTGGCTAATTTAGAATTTGGCACATTTGAGACTTAGAACTTCCATTATTGGTTATCTTATGAATTTGAGATTTAAAAATTCTCATTCATTATTTCAGTTTTTGTTAGGGTTTCTATTTGTAAGGAAGTCACTTTAAAATCAGGAATATAGAAAAATGAGGCATTAAGACATTTGGATATTTTAAACTTTGTTTAAAGTAAAAACTTTGGATTTATTTAGGGGACTGGATGAAGGTGTTTCTTGTACGTCAATTTATGAAAAGCATAGTGCAGGACTGACAAAGGGGATGCATGCCTACAGGT
Organism: Paguma larvata; assembly: GCA_030068075.1. Lineage (NCBI taxonomy): Eukaryota > Metazoa > Chordata > Mammalia > Carnivora > Viverridae > Paguma > Paguma larvata. Next base: position 81,514,120 of record CM057824.1, on the reverse strand, counting down.
AATTTTTATCCAACTAAAGTTAGATCTGTTATCAAAATTCCTAAATAAAGTAGTATATATAGTCTACCCTTTTACCGTATAGTTGTACATATTAACAGGTATTTAAATATTATGGACTTAGTAGTTGACAACTTACTGATATTTTGAGTAAGACTGTCTCTCAGTTTAAGAAATTTAAAAATGTTGAAACTAGAATTTTGAAGTTGGTATCCCTGAAAATATATCATATTTTATCAATTCTAAGGTGCACATTTTTGACGTTTTAACATTTCTAAAGAGGGGGATGCATCATGCAGTGGGTGGAGTGTCATCCTTTACTTGACAACATTTTTATCTTGATAGCACATAAAATGATGGGTAGTGTGTCTTATAATTGATAGCAGCTTAGATTTTGTGAAATGTATTGGGAATTGTAAGCATGAGCTCAAAATGTATCACAATGAATATTTGTTAATTGGGATGCATAATATTTTTTATCATGTTCGTCTTTGCTACAGTTTGACTATACCAATGTATTGCATATTTTAAGGATAAAAGCTATTTTCAAATTAAATTGGCAGTTTTCTTATGTAGCATGTGTTTTTCAGTAGAATATTAAAATATTGATTCATTTAGACCTATACTTCATAAAAGGGAAGAATTACTCTCTCATATAGGAAGTACTAACAGGAGTTTAAGTGGAAGAATTTAAGCAACTTTTTAAAAGCATTTTTTAAAAAGTCAGATGTACAGTATTCTCATTAGAAACATAGTATAGGACTCCTCAAATGTATTAGTTTTTTGCAAAAATGAATTGCAGTTCAAAATTGTTGAGGTGTATTGTGTTCACAGATGAAAAAGCATTTGCAGACATGGTTATTACAGACTAGTGGGAAAGACACTTGTCACACAAAGGTATGAGACAGAATGAAACAACAGTGTAGTTATCCAGTATTGGCTACTTTGATTTAAATACTGTAGGTAGAGAATTGAATTGTGGAAGGCAAGTATGTAGAAATATGAATGTTTAAGTTCCAGATTTAAGAGCAATCTGTGGTTTGAGCTTGATCTAATGAAATGCCATCCCTAAACTATACTATTATTATATAATGTAACACTATTATTATGTTTTCCTGTTGTAGAAAATTGCTTTATGGAGTAAATGAAATTACTGTGAAAGTGCCTTCTGTTTTTAAGCTTCTAATTAAGGAGGTAAGACAACATTTGTGATCAATAGAGTTGTCAATTTGAAAAGAGCCATGATTTAAGTAATAAGATATTCTCGGTTTTCTGTTTCTTATTTCTCGCTCGCTCTCTTTTTTTAACTTGGAAGGTAAAGATAGTAACTTTACTAGAGAAATAATTTGGGGGCATGAATTGCCTTTTTATTACTTGTTTTGCTTTTCTTGTCCATAAATATTTTTTTTTTTAATTCTCAGTAAGTTGCACATCTAAATCTTGCCCTGTTTTATAGTTATATACACCTGTCTTTTTTCTTTTCTCCAATTTTTAGACCATTTATCATGTTTATTCTTCATGTGGTATTTTATGGTGCATTTTTGGGAACTAGACATTGTACCAAAACTTGGGAATACAAAACATGAACTGTGGATTGACCATGAGGAACTTGTACTTTATCCAGGAGGGAAATGTGTCAGTAGTTATTGTAGTGACTGCTCAGTTGTGAATAAAGTTTATACACGTAAAAGAAGGGAGTACGGGACTTTGCCTGACTGAGTTAAGCTCTTTAGTCTTCCTTTTGATTTTTGGATAAAGATCAAGGGTTGGGTGAGTACTTTTAGTATATATACAGATTATTTTCCCTCAGTTCTTGAGAGTGGTCATATTATGTTGCTTCAGAACATAGAGTGTAGTGATTGGAGGAATTAGAAAGCCTGGTTTATAATATGGTTTTGTCAGTAACTTGCTTTGATCTTTAGAAAATCTTTCTTCTCCTTTATCTGTAAAATTGGAGTAAATCCTTTTAAATTATCTCATGTAATTTTGAAGTAAAATGGTACTGTATATGTAAACGTGCTTTGAAAAGTTCACAAGCATCAATTTTAAGACATTTGGGGGAAATAAATTATTAATGAAATTGATAAAGTACTGTGCATTTTGACTAAATGAAGGCTATTGCCAGGACTGCTTTATCTCTTTTTTTCATTCAGGCTTTATTTATTTACTTATTTAAAGTTTATTTATTTATGTTGAGAGAGACAGAGACTGTGTGAGCCGGGAAAGGGCAGAGAGAGAGAATCCCAAGCAGGCTCTCATTGTCAGTGCAGAGCCCCATGCGGGTCTTGAGTTCATGAAACCGTGAGATCATGACCTGAGCTGAATCCAGGAGTCAGGCGCTTAACTGACTGAGCCACCCAGACACTCTTTTTCATTCAGGTTTTAATACTTAATCATTTCCTTTGAGAATGCAAAACAGTATAACTTACTATCTTTCCTATTTGTCTTCCCTTTAGTCTCCAGTGAACCTTTGACTTATAAGAAAATTTGTATTCGGAGGTCATAATAAGTAAACATTTGTTCCATTTAATTAAAAATTTTATATTCTTTAGTTGCCCAGTAATTATTGGAAGTAAATGTACTTTAATACTGAAGCAGAATGGAGAAGAGCTAAATACACACATTTTTGTCTGTTTCTGACCAAATGTGTATTTGGGTTTGGTATGGGTCTAGATGGATGCAGATAACTTAAATCAAGCTCATTTAGCCAAATTCTGGTAGTTAAATGTTAAAAAAGTACTGTGCTAATAATAACTCTTTGTGTAGTAAATGTTGCCGTGGGATACTACAAAGCTTATCCTCTAAGTATCTTGTTGGTTTTTTCTTTTTCTTAAATGTTTGTTTATTTTTGAGAGAGTGCTGGTGGGGGAGGGGCAGAGAAAGAGAGAGGGAGACAGAGGATCCAAAGTAGGCTTTGTGCTGAGAGCAGTGAACCTGATGCAGTTCAAACACCTGAGCTGTGAGGTCATGACCTGAACTGAAGTCGACTGAACCATCCAGGTGTCCCTTTTTGGTTATTTCTTAAATGCAAAGGTGGAACATCTGTATGGTCATAAATACCTCATCCAATTTGACTTAAAAATCTTATTTTTTAGGTTCTCAACCCATTTTACATTTTCCAGCTGTTCAGTGTTATACTGTGGAGCACTGATGAATACTATTACTATGCTCTAGCCATTGTGATTATGTCTATAGTGTCAATTGTAAGCTCTCTATATTCCATTAGAAAGGTAAGTCCACTTTATTATGGCTTTTACAACTTTGTATTTTGTAGTAACATGTAACACATGTAGGGTAGTACTTGGTACAAAGTAATACTCAATATAATTATTTTTTTAGTTTATGAATATGTACTCCTTTCCCTCAAAATTTTTGTGGTGGAGGATGGCAGATGCTTTTTAGAGTTAGAGAGTTGACTCTACCGTTGTCAGGACTGTCTCATTAAAGTGCTTCTTATTTTGTCTAGAGCTAATTGAATAATCTTTGAACCTTTTAGTCTTGACATTTTTAATGGCAGAGTAATATACATTTACCATATTAACTTATTTTATAGCACCTTTGCTTTTAAATATCTTGAAGAGTGGGTTTATGTTAGCTAATTTTCACTTTTTTCCCTCTATTTTAGCAATATATCATGTTGCATGACATGGTGGCAGCTCACAGTACTGTGAGAGTTTCAGTTTGCAGAATGAGTGGAGGTAAGTACTTTAGATAACACTTGGTCAAATAAATAAAAAAAGATGCCATTAAGCACTAATGACTGAGTAAGACAGTGTATTATACATATGCATTCATTTTAAGAAATAAAAAGAAATGTTTGGATTTGTACTCTTGAGTTTGTATCAGATTCATTCGTGTAAAAATGTATTTTTCTTTTTCTATTATGTAACCGGTACTGTGATAGGCTCTGGAGATGTAGTGGTTACCAAGATGGACATAGTCCTTGCCATCATTGAACTTCAGTCTAGTTGGAAAGGCAGATGATAAATAGTAACAATAAAGTGTGACAAATGCTATGATAAGGAGAGGTCAGGGAATTCAGATATTAGAACTCATTTACTGTAGGTGTCAGGGATGGCTTCTTGGAAAAAGTATTTTTAAGTGGTTGAATTAGATAAGAGGTAGGTGAGAAGGTGGTATGATGGGGGTGAGAGAGGGAGAGAAGAGGGTTCTAAGTGCCCACTGTTCTGGAAATGATAAGGAGCTTGGTCATTGTAATAACTGAAGGAAATTCAGTGTGACCGGTGCAGCAACTCGATGATGGCAGCTAGATAATGGATCTGAGACATGTTAAGGAATTTGGTCTCATTCCAACAAGTAATAGAAAGCCATTGAAGGGCTTAAAAGCAGGAGGGTGCTCTGATGTTTGCAGTTTTGAAAAAATCATTTTGGCTGTTGTGTTCAGATGGGTTCAGGGAGTAATATTGAAGGCACGAAAATACATGAAAGATTTCAATGCTTTCTACTATTTCCAACAAGGGGTAATAGAAGTCTGAGCTTATTTACTTGTTGCAGGGGATATCATGTGTTGACTCAATCGTCTGTTTTCTAAGAGGGCTGTTGTTACGAGTGTTGAAATCTAGCCACCTGTTTGGTCAGAGGGGACTTGGCACCACATGTGTGCAGTTGGCATCCTATCAGGGGTGAAACTACCTGACACACTTAAACACCATGTTTGTTAGCCAAAGGAATAAGGATCTTATTTGTCTTATTTTCATTTCTTCAGATTGTCCTATTTAACTCCATTATATTTTTAACTTATTGAGGTCAGGTGACTTTCAGACAGATCTTTTATTTACTGTATTTTAATTTCAAGTTAAATGATATTTTTAATTTATTTTTATTTTTTAAAGTGTTTATTTTTGAGGAGAGAGAGAGAGAGCCCGCATGCACACGAGTGGTGGCGGGGAAGAGAGAGGGGCACAGAGGATCCAAGCAGGCTCCACACTGTCAGTGTAGAGCCTGATGTGAGGCTTGATCTCACGAACTGGGAGATCATGACCTGAGCTGAAGTCAGACGCTTAGCTGACTGAGCCACCCAGGGGCCCCTCAAGTTAAAGAATATTCTATTCAGACTTTTCTTTCTTTTTCTTTCTTTAAATCCAGAAATAGAAGAGATCTTTTCTACAGACCTCGTGCCAGGAGATGTTATGGTCATTCCATTGAATGGGACAGTGATGCCTTGTGATGCAGTTTTAATCAATGGTACTTGCATTGTAAATGAAAGCATGTTAACAGGTAAACTAAATGAGTGAAAATCAGATCAGTTTATAATGATACTAGTATTAAGTAGTTATTCCTTTAACTAACTATCTATTGTATCTATAACTGTAAAATACTGGTTGTATTCTTTACTCATGTCATGAATGCGATGGATAATGAAGATTTGTTTTTTTTTTTAATTCTGAGGGGACCAAATTCTTCATTTATACTCATTGTGAGACTAAATTCTTATGCTGGTGTTCACTACATCTTTTGGCACACTTCTTTTGTCCTGGGGACATATTTCACAGTAGGGCAAGAGAAAAATAAGTCCTTTGCCTACAGAGAATGGCAGCATGTTTACTGCCCTATTTGATGTGTAACAAGTTGGAATAAAGATTTTATATTTTCCTTAAACTAGCGGGGGCGGAGAGGGAAAGATGACTTTGAAATGACTTCACTTTGGAAATTCATAATCTGAAGGTAGAATTTTATATCTTTTTATCACTTCACTCTTTTTTTTTTTTTTGGTAAGTCTGGAAAGAAGTGATTCCTGTATGTTTTCAAACATACAGAGTCTTGTCTTAAAACACAGTTGCACAAATATCCCCACATACTTGACACCTTTGAAACAAGAAATGTGAGTGCTACAGATAACTAAATTTTAATGTTAAAAGGAATTTGGCTGTTTGTTGTTGTTTAAGAGAACTGTCATACTACTTATTTCTGCTCTCCCTTCCCCAGAGGTGTGTGTGCGTGTGTGTGTGTGTGTGTGTGTGTGTGTGTGTAGTGGAGGTTAGGAGTAGATCTTCACATCTTTGTGCTTGAGGTTGCAGAGTGCTTTCCAATTCAGTTTTTAGGGATAAGAGAGCAGATGGCTGGGCTATAGCAGCTACCTAGTCTTCTTATCTGAAACTTTACAAAATCATTTTCAGATTATTATGACTTACAACTGACTTTCAGAAATTATTGTGGGAGATAAGACTTGATATTTTTCAGCAAGGAAATTGGTAGATAGAAAGCTAATTGAATAAGCTCTATTATCCACATAAGAGAAGTCTTTTTTTTTTTTTTTTTAAAGTAATTCTTACAGCGCTATTCGGGCTTGAACTCACAACCCTGAAATCAAGAGTTGCATGTTCTACTGACTGAGCCAGCCAAGCACCCCACACATATGAGAACTCTTGATAACTATTGAAACAGTATGATAACATTTAAGTTATTTAACAATTCAAGATTTGCGTTTGATGCTAATTTCTATGCTTTATTATTTATTTTTTTATTTTTCTAAAGGAGAGAGTGTTCCAGTGACAAAGACTAATTTGCCAAATCCTTCAGTGGACATAAAAGGAATGGGAGATGAATTCTATAGTCCAGAAATACATAAACGACACACTTTGTTTTGTGGGACTACTGTAATTCAAACTCGTTTCTACACTGGAGAACTTGTCAAAGCTGTAGTAGTTAGAACAGGTAGAAAACATTTCATCTCTTACTGCATGGTTTAGCATATTTGACACCTATTAAATGCTTAAAGAGAGATTTTATTTTGGGAGATAATTCTCATTTTCTTACAAAAATACAGTCATTTTCTTCTTTAAATTTTTTTAAAGGATTTAGTACTTCCAAAGGACAGCTTGTTCGTTCCATATTATATCCCAAACCAACTGATTTTAAACTCTACAGAGATGCCTACTTGTTTCTACTATGTCTTGTAGCAGTGGCTGGCATTGGGTTTATCTACACTATTATCAATAGCATTTTAAATAAGGTATGTAAATGGGACTCTTAATAGGGTTTGATTCTTAATGATCACGTGTGTCTACTAAGGATTTGAAATGTGGCTAAATGAGATGAAGAACTTAACTTTTAATTTAAATTAATTTAATTATATGAGACTAATAGCTGTTACTTTAGAAAATACAGATATAGAACATTTTCATCATAGAAAGTTCTTTGGGATAGCTCCGGTTTAGGTGATCTTTGTTTGCTCTCTTGTGACTTCAAAAAGCGAGGGGTGACCACAAACTCACAAAAGCTTTATTTTCTCTTTTTGTAATATTTGGGAGATATAGCATTCAAGTTATTTGTGATTACTTAATTGAAGATAACTTCTAAGAGACCTTGTCAGATTTCTCTTTTCCATCCCTTTTGGAGGTAGGCACAGTACAGTGCTTGTAGCAAGTCAGTGTTTGACAGGTATTTGTTGAATTTTGAAGTGTGTGGTGTGTGAAGCATGTAGAGCTTTTAAAATGAAGATTTCCTTTAAAAATAGCTTACATTCCACGTCCATCGACAATTCATTGAGCTTTCTATTATGCAGATTCTAAAGGGAAAAAATCGTAAATACTTGATGGTCGTAAATACATATACATTTACATATAAAATTGAAAATGGTTTATAGATTCTTCACTAAAGAAATACCCACATTAGATTGGTAAATATTTGATATTGAGGAGTCTGACATTTATTTTTGTGTTAATCATAGGTAGAAATTGGGGTCATAATTATCGAGTCTCTGGATATCATTACCATTACTGTGCCACCTGCACTTCCGGCTGCAATGACAGCTGGCATCGTGTATGCCCAAAGAAGACTGAAAAAAATTGGTATTTTCTGTATCAGTCCTCAAAGGATAAATATCTGTGGACAGCTGAATCTTGTTTGCTTTGACAAGGTTGGTTCAGTTTTGTAATCATTCTCAAAGGTTACTCTGGTAGCTTTTAAATATTTAGATTAAGATTTTTCTGTATTCTCTATCAGCAGATTTGCACACATTGCCTAATGTTCTAATATTCCTCTTTTTCAACTTATTTGGCACATGAATCACTTTTGTATATTTCTTCTCATTGCTTTTTCAATTCTTAATGCTTTGGTTATTGCTTATTTGCCCAAATCTGCAATCGTCTAATCATTCACATCCAGAATTATGTCTTACAGTAGTAGTAAAGATTATCTGATCTTTCTTGTTTTAACAAAGTCAGCTCCATACAGATATATTTACCGGAATTTTATTGCTATTAAGAATATATGTTTAGTAAAAGTTTGCTCTATGACTTTATTGAATATGTTTCAAAATTATTAAGGTCACTGATTTCACAATTTTATGTGAAAATACCAGTTTTGTACCTGAATAAAATATTCCTTGCCTTGTCCTACAAGGGGTTTTCCTTTCCCCTGCTGAAATTAGTTTTCCTAAGAGTTTTAGGAATTAAATCTTGACCAAAAAACCTCCCATCAAGCTCTTGTTGGTAACTGATACGATAGGAAAAGGTTTTTGTGTATGTTCAGTATAAGGAAAAAATGTGAGACATGTTTTGTTTTCAAAAAAGTCATATCCTGGGGCGCCCGGCTGGCTCATTTGGCAGAGCGTGTGACCCTTGATCTTGGGGTTGTGAGCTTGAGCCCCACACTAGGTGTGGAATTACTTTAAAATACAAAAGTCGTATCCCATGACTATATTTTATATTTATTTATCTGTTTGGAAAATTTCACTTATACCTGTCTTTTTTGGAAACCTCACTATTAAAATTTTTAAGCAGATACAAAAGTAAGGAAAAGATACAAGGATAAAAAGTCCTCGTTTACCCATCACTCAGCTTTATCAGTAAATCAGCATTTTGTCAATTTTACTTCATCTGTCTCCTCATTTTGAAGGTGGCAGGATCAGACATTCTTTCACCCGGTATGCCTCAGTTTTGTCTCTAGAAAATGTTAAAAAAAATTAACTGCAGTACCGTTATCTTATTCCACTTAACAAAATTAACAGTTCTTTAGTATTATCTAATATCTGGTTCATATTCAGATTTCCCTGCCTTTCTCAAAAGTGTCAAAATTCTACAGTTTTTTTTTTAATGTTTATTTATTTTTGAGACATAGAGATAGAGCGTGATCAGGAGAAGGACAGAGAGAGAGGGAGACACAGAATCAGAACACAGGCTCCAGGTTCTGAGCTTTCAGCACAGAGCCCAACGCGGGGCTCGAACTCACAGACCGCGAGATCATGACCTGAGCCGAAGTCGGCCGCTTAACCGACTGAGCCACCCAGGCGCCCCTCTACAATTTGTTTTTTCTGTCAGAACCCAAATAATTATTGCATTGGTTACAATTAATCCGGAACAATTGTTCTTCTTGCCCCTTATCCTGAATCACCTTACTGAAGAGACCAGGTCATTTAATCCTGGATTTGGCAGATTGCTTCCTCCTGATGTCATTTAACGTGTTCCTCTTCCCTCTATGGCTCCCTGCGTCTTAATGTCTCCTTCCTTTGCAGGGATCCTTGATTGATTGTTTGGTATTTTTTCATAATACAAGTCCATAAACAGTTTTACATATATGCTCCTCTCCCTCCGTCCCACAGAGGAACCATATCACAAGGAATGTTCTGTACGCTTTTGTCCCCTTTAACTATTTTTCTTGGAAGTTATTTTTTATCAATATGTAAAGATCTCATTAGTTTCCTTTATTTGCAGGTATATTCTTCTTTATTATGTATATATAGTGTAGCTTTCATGTTTTTTTGTTTTTATTTTTTTGGAGACATTATACTTTGTATGTATGTGCTTGCATTTATTTATTTATTTATTTATTTATTTATTTATTTATTTATTTATTTTTTAAGACTGGAACTCTTACCGAAGATGGTTTAGATCTCTGGGGAATTCAACGAGTGGAAAATACACGGTAAATGTTAGCTAGACTTGGTAACTTGTTATTTCTTCATATTTTAATATATGAAACATTCAAACATATACAAAGTAATATGACAGCTATGTACCCACAACCAAGAGTAAACAATTGACATTTTGTCATAATTGCTTCAGATCTCTTTTAAAAGGTTTAAGATATTACAGATGTTGCTAAAGTCTTAATCTATACCTTTCCATATCCCTACCATCATTCTGAAGTTGTGTTCTGTTACTATCTTTGCATGTTTATATATTTATAGATTTAGTCTACATACTCTGTTTCTAAACAAGACCTGTCTATAAATAAATGTACATGACTGATATAATGTACATGTGTTTTTGCTGCTTGTTTTCTTCTTCTTCTTCTTTTTTTTTTTTTGCTTCTTAACATTGTTTTCAAGATTTATCCAGGTTGGTATGTATAGGTCTAATTTACTAATCTTCACTATGGTTTGGTATTTCATGATATGATTAAATCATACTATCTGTTCTACTAAGGGGCGGTTTCATTTTTTTCTCCCTTTCCCCTTCTACAAATGGTGTTGCAATTCTAAATCTTACCTACAACTCCTTGTGAGCATGTAGTTGAAGTTCAGTAATAGCTTCTTAAAAATGTTGGTGCTGGATTTTATAGTACATGCATGGCTACAGGTTTAGTAGGTACTGATCTCTAAGCGATGGTGCTCACGGTCTCCCTCAGTGGGTATGAGATCCTGTTGCTCCGTCCTTGCCAGACTTGGTACTGTCAGGCTTCTGATGTTTGTCACATGGATAGAAATGAACTGGTGCTTCATTGTGGCTTTTTGCAGTTTCCTCATTACTTATAAAGCTGAGCTTATTTTCACATTTTTGGAAGGATGGTCATTGAGCATATAGCCACTTTATATATTGACACAGTGTTTCTATTGTGTTCTTAATCTTACTCATTTATTTGAAGTCCTTTGTATTTTCTGGAAGGTACTGTTTCAGTACTATGCATTGCAAAAATATTCTAGCAGTCTGCCTTGTCTTTTTCCTTCCTTGTTGTCTTTTGATGGCTTAGTAGTTGTGTTTATGTCGCCCCCCCCCCCCTCAGTCTGTGGGATTGAGGTGTATAGAGTTTGAGAGACTTTTGTTTGGTTCATGTAATTTCAAGTTGTTAGTTACATCTTCTTGGTAGTTTGTCACATTGTGGCCTTATTTAATGCATCCTGCCCTAAATTTTGTTCCATCTTATGTTTCTGTAGTTACATCCCACCTCTGTTCTCTGAGTGTATCTTCTTCATTGCTTTACTTTTTAATCTTTCTATGCCATTGTGTTCACATTTATAAGTTCAAGTAAATTGGAAATTGTTTCTACCATTTCTCGCTCAAATTTCTCTCTCATATTATTGTACATTTTCTGAGAATTTACACATTTTCCTCTTTTATTGCTTGTCCTTATATTATTAATAGTCATAGTTAGAGTCTAAAGTCCATGGGTGTGTTTACTGGGTTTCTAACCCCCCCAAGAAAGCCATGGACTATAGAATACTTTTTTGATTATTCCCCTCCCTTATTTATATATATTTGTTGCACAGTATTTTATGATTAGGATTTGAGTTTTATGCAGTCTGCATGCTAAGATTTACATAGGTTTATGAACATCTTTGCTAACCATTCTTTCTTATATCCCATTCTTCTGGAATAAATTGCCATCTTCTGCAGCTATATTTGTTAGTGATTCTTTTGTTTCACTATGACTTTTGAAGGATGGCATAGCTGTCCTGATTTCCAGGCTGTCACTTGTGTTCTCTCAGTGCTTTGAAGGTGGTGTTCCTTTCCTCCTGAATCCTTTATCCTTGATTTCTGCAGTTTCACCATGATCTTTTTATTAGTGTAGGGCCTGTTTGCGTCTTGATTCCAAAGATCTATGCTTTTCATAAATTCTGGAAAATTTTCAGCTTTTTTTTTTCCTTATGACGTTTTCCCCATCCTTTGTTTTCTCTCCATTTGAGAATCCTGGCCATAGGTTAGACAAGAAATTGCACTTGGTTTTTTCCCCAAGTCTGCCTGTCCTCCTCTCCCCCACGGTGTCTTGTTCTTTTTCTAAGTCTTTAATTTAAAAGTGCCCTTTTTGCAGTCTTTCAGATTGCCATTCTATTATCTCAAATTTATGGGATTCTAATTCTGTCTTTGTTGTGTCTGTGGAGTCGTGGGAATGTTTCCCAGTGCCTTTTTAAATTACGGACTTAATGCTTAGCAGGACTTTTCTGTGAGGTTTCTTCACGGCTGTGTTGTGGGAGCGCCTCTCTGGAGTTTCGGCCATGCCTGGCCCAGAGCGGTGTCACTGGTGCCAGATGAGCTCTGATGTTCCTTCACAGCGTGAGGCTCTCTGGGCCAGCAGAAGCGGGGATCCAAACCCAGATCCTGTCTGACTGGTGTAGCGATTCCGAATTTATGCCCTAAAACCAGACCCCCTGCGTTTGAAGCTTCACCCTGCCACTTGTGTGCTATGTCACCTTGGCAGGTTCCTTAACCCTCTCTTCCAGTTTCCTCTTTAAAATGAGGATAATGAAACCTCTTCCTATGGTGTGAGGAGGATATGAGTCAGACATGGTTAAAGTTGTGAGAACAGTGCCTAGTGCACAGTAAATATTATACAGATATTAACTATTTTCTTGAGCTTTGAGTGAGAGAAAAAGAGATCAGCTTATTGTTAGTTATGCCTTTGAATGTGTAGGTAAATTATTTTTAGTATATTCTTTTTCCAAGGATCTCTTCAAGAGCACTGGCTATCTTGGGTGAAAGAGATCCTATCAGTTTGACCTCCCCACTTTGTATCTGGCCAGGATCTTGCCTTCCATTCCTGTGTGCGAATTAAAGCCTGGGTCCTCGGAGTACTGGGATGGCTCCCCTCCCTTCTTCTTTCTCTCTCAGGCAGTCAGCATCACTCAGGTTCACACTTCTCTGGTTTTCCTTTCCTTCCATTTCTGGCCCTTGAAAACTTCCTTTTCTTTCTTATGAGCTTGGTTTCACGTTTAAATGATGAGGTGTTACACATTCATTTTGTATTTTTACAAAAGAGATTTTATGTATTCTATCTATCATGTGCCTATAGGCAAGAATTTTAATTATTATTTAGTGTCTAGTATTTTTATATTGTTATGTCTGGCATAAATATTCAGAATCTTAGATAAGATGGTATTTTAGTGTGTAATTTACATGGAAAAAAATGTTTTTGAATGCCAAAAACTATAGTGAATATTAATACATGCAGAAATGCAAACATTTTTATTTCCATTTTTTAAAATTATAAAACCTGAGTATGGTTAGAATATTTATTGTCCTGGGATTTATGAATCTAATTCAATGTGTTTTCTCTTTAGTTTTCTTTTGCCAGAAGAAAATGTTTGCAATGAGATCTTGGTAAAGTCTCAGTTTGTTGCTTGTATGGCTACCTGTCACTCACTCACAAAGATCGAAGGAGTGCTTTCTGGTGATCCACTCGATTTGAAAATGTTTGAAGCCATCGGATGGGTAAGTTCAATATTTTAAAGCACAAGTAACTTGAAGGAAAATAATCTTGCAGCAGGAAGATGGTTTCTGCTAGTCGTTTTGAGGACCGGTTGATCTTGTACCATAAAAGAACTGTGTAATTTCTAAAGATACATCATTGGAGAAGCATTTATAATTGTGTAAAAAAGTGTCCGTTTTAGTTAAATTAACTCACTTAAACACCTTTAATAGAGGATGACCTGCTCAGATGCCTGCTTTATGCTTATAAGAAAAACCAGACATCAGCAATTTGCGGTAATAAGCTCGAGTCAGAAAGTTCACCTTCAGCACCAGGAATCTGTTGACCATTCGTGACAAGTATAGTCCTGCGTCTTCGTTGTTCTTTTGTCCCCAAATTGTACTTTCTGTGTACACACACACACACACACACACACACACACACACACACACACACACACAGAGTTTCGTTTGTCTACACTTTCTATTTGTTTTGGCATTGATCATTTGCAGCGCTTGCAGTATTTTCTGGTTACCATTTCACAGTATTGAGTTCTTTTACAGATGCAATAATGAAGTTGTTTTTAAAGTTTCCTTCTGGCTTCTGAGTTATTTTCTCTGGGTCAGTTTTCTTTCTCCCTCCTACCACTTGGTCTTTTTCCTTCATGCCTTTGGTTTTCATTATACATCTTGATGGTACTTTCATATTTAAGAATCAAGGTTTGTGTCGATAATTTCAGGGAGCTGCAGTCAGGTTTTTATCCTTGCCCGTATGTATGTTAGTCTGTTTACTTGAGCTGTGTCTCTCCCGACCCAGAGGGGCTCGCAGTGTGCTGAGGGTGCGTCCCCATCAGGGGGCACTCCTCAGTCACGGCTGCAGAGCTGGCCCTCTAGGTTGCCCTCCTCACCCACTCTGCTGACCCTCACATTAGCAGCCTTTCATCCTCTCAGGTCGGTAGTTCCTGTCTCTAAACAGTGACCCCTGGTCCTGGTTTTTGTCTTTATTTTTGTCTAGCTCAACTGTTCTGGCTGATAAAAAATGTACGTCTCCTGTGTGTCCTCTTGTGTTTATTCTGGGCCACTGTTTCTTTCACTGCTATATTCATCAGTATAGTTTCAGTTTGCCTTTTATCTTCATATTTGAAATTCTTTTTTTATTTTCTATTTACTTTTGCAGGATTCTTTCTTTTTTGTATTTTGTTAATGTTTTTTTTTAAATGTTTATTTTGAAAGAGAAAGAGACAAAGGGAGAGAGAGAGAATCCCAAGCAGGCTCTACACTGTCAGCAGGACACGGAGCTCAGTCCCACAAACTGTGAGATCATGACTTGAGCCAAAATCAAGAGTCGTTCCCTCAACCGATTGTGCCGCCCAGGCACCCGTGTTTTGTTAATGTTTTGAAAGAGGGAGATGGCTGTCTGGATTAGTGTTTGTCCACCTTCTGATAGCCCACAATAAATACTTGTCAAATTTAATTCCAAAAAGGCCTTTAGAGAATAATTTACGAGAGTAAAGCAAAACAGGACTGGTTCATCTTTGATGTTCTCTAAAGCTTCTCTCCAGCTGAACAGATTTCCAGTAGACTTAGTGTTCTGTTTGTGGGTCTTTTAAAAAGGAGTTAAGTGAGTTTGTACAATAGCATGTTTTGTTGACACTAAGTGGCACTAAGATGTCTTGATGCTTGATCTTATCACAGACTATCAATGGAATGCTTCCACATAACCAGTCCCTGCTGTTATTTGTTGTGATCAATGCTATATAAGATACATCCCAATTTTAGAGATGTTAAAATGTGTCTTAGAATTGTATACAATTGGCTAATTGGAAACAGTGCCCTTCCCCATCATTTTCCCATCGATTCTTTCACTTTGAAGTCTAATTAATTTATTGTTTCTTGTGTATGTGTATTTAATACAAGTTTTTGTTGGAATTATTTCACCAAAAATAAGTGTTTTTAAATTAAATCTCAAGCACTTAGGGTTCATAGTATCTTAACCAGAAATGTTCACTCTGAAACACTACGTGCAAGTCTTTGTCCCTCAGTGTGTGCTTGATCCGGTGGTTCTCCTAACCGTATCTGAGCTCCATGTACTTTTGAATCCACTCCTGTTAGCAGAAGAGATGATAGACTTGGATAATAGACGGAACGTTTTTGGAACTGCAAGAATCTTTTATTTTTTGCAGAACTAGTCTCTAAATCCTACAACTAGTCCTAGTTGTAGGAGCAAAATGAGAAAGTTTTTCTCTGTTTCTTGATTCCATTTCTCATCTCTGCTTCCCATCTCCCATGAGTTACTAGGACTTGAACTTTGTTTAAAATACATACAAGTTTACCTATACATTATACTAACATAAATGTAAGTATACTAATATATTAGTGATCTAGTAGTGCTCATTTATTCCTTGGATACTGGCTTTTTTGTTATTGTTGTTACCAAAGATAGCCATAATGTTTCTGTTAAAAGTAGAAAAACCACTGAATGGAATTTTATGAAGTAATGTGTTGAATATTTTCCTTTCAGATTCTGGAAGAAGCAACTGAAGAGGAAACAGCACTTCATAATCGAATTATGCCCACTGTGGTTCGTCCTCCAAAACAGCTGCTTCCTGAATCCACACCTGCAGGAAACCAAGAAATGGTGCGAAATCACGTTGGATAATACTTATTACTTAAGTTAATACTTCACTGTTGATGTTGGTGTTCAATCCTCATTTTGAACTGTTGCCAGAAGATGAAATCACATGTCCTTTATTTAATTCTTAGGAGATACGAATATTTTAACTACATTTACTAAATTACTAAAACTATATACCTGGTGTGTCATAGGCATTCTGTGTGTAAAACATTGAGATGTAATTTTCATTACCATTACTTTTCCTTACTGTTTATTGAGCAACTTAGGCCTTGTGATTGAGATGGTGATTAATCCTTTTAAATTCCTAGGATTTACATATGCGAATGGTTCTATTTCCTGCATGAATTTTAAAATATGTTCCCTTTTAGTTTATTTTTAGTACTTAATATGTTAAAATTTTAGGATAGCAAAATATTTGAAAATATTCAAGCACACATTTTTGAAAAAATGGGAAGTAGTAGAAAAGCAGTCTTGAAACCTGACTTTGAAATACTCAAAGCTCTTTGCTGTTTTTTAAATAATGCTTTGTGGAGGTATAAAGTTTAGTTGTTTTTTTTAACTTGAGTATGTTAATGAACCTAATCTGTACTCTTTATTTTTTTTTGTTTTATTTTTAGGAGCTGTTTGAACTTCCAGTAAGTGAAGAATGTTTACTTGTTACTTAAATATATATGTTTTAATTCTAAAAAAATAATAAATGCTCTGTGCATCTTTTGAAATTATATAGGCTATTTATGAGATAGGAATTGTGCGTCAGTTCCCGTTTTCTTCTGCTTTGCAACGTATGAGTGTGGTCGCAAGGGTGCTAGGGGATAAGAAGATGGACGCTTACATGAAAGGAGCACCTGAGGTCATTGCTGGTCTTTGTAAACCTGAAACAGGTAAGGAATTGATGAGGCTTGGAGTGAAACTCTGTTATTTGTGTAAGCTCATAGTTGCAATTTTAACAATGGCATTTATTTTTTTCTTTTTAAAAGTTCCTGTTGATTTTGAAAAAGTTTTAGAAGATTACACCAAACAGGGCTTCCGTGTAATTGCTCTTGCACACAGAAAATTGGAGTCAAAACTGACGTGGCATAAAGTACAGAATATTAGCAGGTAAAGGTGGATGCACAGTTATTCTAACAGTTTTTCCAGTAATGTCTAGTTTGTGTTTATATGGCATGTACAACAATTTACATGTGAATATCGATTATAATTATTTTTAATTTAAATCCAAGTTAGTTAATATAGAGTGTAATGTCTTCAAAAATAGAATTTAGCGATTCATCACTTACATGTAACACCCAGTGCTCATCCTAACAAGTGCCCTTCCTAATGCCCATCACCCAGTTAGTCTATCCCCGCACCTAACACCCCGCCAGCAACCCTCAGTTCTCTGTATTTAAGAGTCTTGTATGATTTTTCTCCCTCTCTGTTTTTATATTATTTTTGCTCCCCTTCCCTTATGTTCAGCTGTTTTGTATCTTTAATTCCACATATGAGTAAAGTCACATGATATTTGTCTTTCTCTGACTTATTTTGCTTAGCATAATACATTCTAGTTCTATCCACCTTGTTGCAAATGGCAACATTTTATTCTTTTTAATCACCGAGTGATACTCCATTTTATATACATACTACATCTTCTTTATCCGTTCATCTGCTGATGGACATTTGGGCTCTTTCCATACTTTGCCTATTGTCGGTAGTGCTGCTATAAACATTGGGATGCATGTGCCCTTTCGAAACCACACTCCCGTATCTTTTGGATGAATACCTAGCAGTGCAATTGCCGGATCATAGGGGAGATCTATTTTTGATTTTCTGAGGAGCCTCCATGCTGTTCTCCAGAGCGGCTACACCAGTTTGCATTCCCACCAACAGCGCAAAAGTGTTTCCCTTCTCTGCATCATCACCAATGTCTCTTGTTTCCTGAGTTGTTCATTTTAGCCATTCTGACAGGTGTGAGGTGGTATCTGATTATGGCTTTGATTTGTTATTTCCCTGATGATGAGTGATGTCAAGCATTTTTTCATTTGTCAGTTAGCCATCTGGATGTCTTCTTTGGAGAAGCGTCTTTTCATGTCTTTTGCCTATTTCTTTGCTGGATTATTTGTTTTTTGGATGTTGATTTTGATAAGGTCTTTATAGATATTGGATACTCGGGGCGCCTGGGTGGCTCAGTCGGTTGAGCGGCCGACTTCGGCTCA
The DNA here is from genome assembly GCA_030068075.1 of Paguma larvata. Lineage (NCBI taxonomy): Eukaryota > Metazoa > Chordata > Mammalia > Carnivora > Viverridae > Paguma > Paguma larvata. The sequence goes on along the minus strand of CM057824.1, from coordinate 81,495,932 downwards.
GGTCATGATCTCGCGGTCTGTGAGTTCGAGCCCCGCGTCAGGCTCTGTGCTGATGGCTCAGGGCCTGGAGCCTGCTTCGGATTCTGTGTCTCCCTCTGTCTCTGCCCTTCTCCTGCTCACGCTCTGTCTATGTCTCAAAAATAAATAAATGTTATAGATATTGGATACTAACCCTTTTTCTGGTATCATTTGCAAATACCTTCTCCCATTTGTTTGGTTGCCTTTTGGTTTTGCTGATTGTTTCCTTTGCTGTGCAGAAGCTTTTCATCTTAATGAGGTCCCAGTAGTTCATTTTTGCTTTTGTTTCCCTTGCCTCTGGAGACATGTCAAGTAAAGTCGCTGTGGCCAAGGTCAAAGAGGTTGTTGCCTGTTTTCTCCTCTAGGGTTTTGATGGCTTCCTGTCTTTTAAGTTTAGGTCTTTTATCCATTTTGAGTTTTATTTTTGTGTATGGTGTAAGGAAGTGTCCAGGTTCATTCTTCTGCATGTTGCTGTCTGATTTTCCCAGCACCATTTGCTAAAGAGACCGTCTTTATTCCATTGGATATTCTTTCCTGCTTTGTCAAAGATTAGTTGGCCATGTTTGTGGGTCCATTTTTGGGTTCTCTATTGTGTTCCATGGATCTGTGTGTCTGTTTTTGTGCCAGTACCATGAAATCTTGATGATTATTACAGCTTCGTAAAGTCCGGGATTGTGATGCCTCCAGCTTTGGTTTTCTTTTTCAGGATTGCTTTGGCTATTCGGGGTCTTTTTTGGTTCCATACAAATTTTAGGATTGTTTGTTCTAGCTCTGTGAAGAATGCTGGTGTTATTTTGATAGGGATTGTATTGAATATGCAGATTGCTTGGGGTAGTATTGATATTTTAACAATATTTTTTTTTTCCAATCCATGAGCATGGAATGTTTTTTCCATTTTTTTGTGTCTTTGATTTCTTTCATAAGCTTTCTATATAGTTTTCAGTGTATAGGATTTTCACCTCTTTGGTTAGGTTTATTCCTAGGTATTTTACGGTTTTTGGTGTGATTGTAAATGGGATCGATTCCTTGATTTCTCTGTCTGCTGCTCCATTATTGGTGTATAGGAATGCAACTGATTTCTGTGCATTGATTTTATATCCTGCAATGTTGCTGAATTCATGGATCCGTTAAAGCAGGTTTTCAGTGGAGTCTTTTGGGTTTTCCACATAGAGTATCACGTCATCTGTGAGAGAAAGTTTGACTTCCTCCTTGCCATTATGTATGCCTTTTCTTTTTGTTGTCTGATTGCTGAGGCTAGGATTTCCAGTACTATGTTGAACAGCAGCGGTGAGATTGGACATCTCTGTTGTGTTCCTGACTATAGGGGAAAGCTTTCGGTTTCCCCCCATTAAGGGACGATATTAGCTGTGGTGCTTCATATATGGCTGTTATGATGTTGAGATATGTACCTTCTATCCCTACTTTCTTGAGGCTTTTTTAATCAAGAAAGGATGCTGTATTCTGTCAAAATGCTTTCTCTGCATCTACCGAGAGGATCATGTGGTTCTTACCTTTCTTTTATTAATGTGATGTATCACATTGATTTGCAGATATTGAACCACCCCTACAGCCCAGAAATAAATCCCATTTGATTGTGAAGAAATTTTTTAATGTATTGTTGGATTTGCTTTACTGGTATCTTGTTGAGAATTTTTGCAGCCATGTTCTTCAGGGAAATTGGTCTGTAATTCTCCTTTGTAGTAGAGTCGTTGTCTGGTTTTGGATCAAGGTAATGCTGGTCTCGTAGAATGAGTTTGGAAGTTTTCTTACCATTTCTATTTTTTGGAACAGCTTCAGAAGAATAAGTATTAACTCTCCTTTAAATGTTTGGTAGAATTCCCCTGGGAAGCCATCTGGCCCTGGACTCTTGTTTGTGGGAGATTTTTGATTACTGATTTAATTTCCTTACTGGTTATGGGTCTGTTCCAAGTTTTTTATTTCTTCATGTTTCAGTTTATATGTTTCTAGGATTTATCCATTTCTTCCATATTGCCCAATTTGTTGGCATATAATTGCTCATAATATTCTCTTATTATTTTTTGTATTTCTGTGGTGTTGGTTGTGCTGTCTCTTCTTTCATTCATGATTTTATTTATTTGAGTACTTTCCTTTTCTGATCAGTCTGGCTAGAGGTTTATCAATTTTGTTCATTCTTTCAAAGAACCAGCTCTTGGTTTCATTGATTTGTCCTCCTGGTTTGTTCTCCCCCCTCCCCCCCGCCAATATCATTGATTTCTGCTCTAATCTGTATTATTTCCCTTCTTCTGCTCGTTTTGGCTTTATTTTTCTTCTTTTCCCAGCTCCTTTAGGTGCAAGGGTAGATTGTGTATTTGAGATCCTTCTTTCCTTCTTTAGGAAGGTCTGGATTGCTGTATACCTCTTAGGATCTTCTTTGCTGCATCCCAGAGATTTAGGGCTGTCATGTTTTCATTTTCGTTGGCTTCCATGTACTTTTTAATTTCCTCTTTAATATCTGTTTAACCCATTCATTCTTTAGTAGGATGTTCTTTAATCTCCAAGTATTCATGGCCTTTCCAAATTTTTTCTTGTGGTTGATTTCGAGTTTCATAGCATTGTAGTCTGAAAATATATAAGGTATGATCTCTCTCTTTCTGTACTTGTTGAGGGCTGATTTGTGTCCCAGTATGTGATATATTCTGGAGAATGTTCCATGAGTACTCAAGAAGTGCTCTACTTTAAGATGAAATGTTACACTACTTTAAGATGAAATGTTCTGAATATATCTGTTAAGTCCATCCGGTCCAGTGTGTCATTCAAAGCCATTGTTTCCTTGTTGATTTTCTGCTTAGATGATTTGTCCATTGCCGTAAGCAGAGTGTCAAAGTCCCCTACTATTATGGTACTATCAATGAGTTTCTTTATGTTTGTGATTAATTGATTTATATATTTGGGTGCTTCCACAGTGGGGACATAAATATTTACAAATATTAGATCTTCTTGGTGGATAGACCCCTTAACTATGATATAATGCCCTTCTTCATCTTTTGTTACAGTCTTTATTTTAAAAATCTAGTTTGTCTGATATAAGTATGGCTACTCCAGCTTTTTTTTGACCATCATTAACTTGATAGATGTTTCTCTATCTCCTTATTTTCAACTGCATGTGTCTTTCGGTCTAAAATGGGTCTCTTGTAAGCAGCATATAGATGGGTCTTGTTTTCTTATTCATTCTGATACCCTATGTCTTTTGATTGGACTGTTTGGTCCATTGACATTTAAAGTGAGTACTGAAAGATATGAATGTAGTGCCATTGTGTTGTCTGTAGAGTTGGAGTTTTTGATGGTGTTGTCTGGTCTTTTCTCTGTTGCTTTTGGTCTTTTTTGTTTTGTTTTGTCTTTTCTCCACTCAGAGAGTCCCCCTTAAAATTTCTTGCAGGGGTGGTCTAGTGGTCACGAACTCCTTTAGTTTTTGTTTGTCTGGGAAGCTCTTTTCTATCTTTAATGACAGCCTTGCTAGATAAAGAATTCTTGACTGCATATTTTTCCAAGTCAGCACATTGCGTATATCCTGCCACTCCTTTCTGATCTGCAAAGTTTCTGTGGATAGGTGTGCTGTGAACCTGATCTGTCTTCCCTTATAGGTTAAAGACTTTTTTCCTTGCTGCTTTTATAATTCTTTCCTTGTCTGTATTTTGTGAATTTAACTATGATATGCTTTGGTGATGGTTGGTTTTGTTGAATCTAATGGGAGTTTTTTGTGCTTCTTGGATTTTGATTTCTTCTAGGAATGTTTTCTGCTATAATTTGCTCACATAAACCTTCTGCCCCTTTTTTATCTTCTCGGACTTCTAGGATTTGAATGTTACTCCTTTTTAATAAGTCACTGAGTTCTCTAAGTCTTGTATCATGCTCTTTTGCCTTTGTTTCCCCCTTTTTTCCTGCTTCATTATTCTCCATAATTTTGTCTTCTGTGTCACTGTTTCGCTGCTCTGCTTCGCCCATCCTTGCTATCGTGGTATTGCATCTCATAGCATTTTTAATTTCATCCTGAGTAGATTTGACTTCTAACCCCAGCTAGTACTCTTATTATCATGGTTTTAAATTCTAGTTCATATATCTTGCTTATAGCTATCTGTATTGATTAAGCCCTTGGCTGTCATTTCTTCCTGTTCTTTCTTTTGGGATGAGTTCCTTCGTTTTCTCATTTTGAAGGAAGAAGAAAGGTAATAAATTAAAAAATTAAAAACAAAATATGAAATGAAGGAAGCTAGATTCTAGGTGTGTTTTGGTCTGGTCATTGACAGAATAGAGAAAAAGGGAAAGAAAAGAAAAAAAAGGTAAAAAAATTTTAAAAATTTAAAAATTAAAAAAATTATATAATAAAATAGAATAAAATGAAATAGAACTAAAAAAATTAAATATAATAAAATAACATTTTTTAATTTTTAAAGGAAGAAAATAAAAATAAGAGTTTCCCTTTCTATATCCAAGAAAAAGAAAAGAAAGGGAAAAAGTTTTAAATGAAGACAGAAGCAAAGAAACCCCATACAACTAATAAATGAACCAGCAAACAGAATGAAACCCAAATGATGTTTACATCCAGTTTCCCTTAGAACTGAAACTGTGAAGCCCTCTATAGTTCATACACTAAGCAGGAGGAGGGACTTGTGTTGGTCTTCCAGGGGATGTGCTTAGAGGGCACAGTTGGACAGGGCTTAGTGTAATGGCTCCATTCTCCACTAGGTGGCACTCCGTAGCTTACTGGGATGGATCAGTGTGGTATGCGCGCCCATGCAGGTGTGCGGGAGAGGTGGAAATGGCTTCACCCAGCTCCCTAGTCTCTGGCACCGGAACTTCAGGATCTCACCGACCTATCAAGCACCCCTCCTTTGTCTCAGGCCTCTGTCCACTCCTTACCTCTACCCTGCCCGTGTCCAAGCCATTCATTTGCCAGGCAACACCTCCTTCCAGAGTTTTATCTCAGATGGGGTTGTGTTTCAAAACTCCATGGTTCATACGCCGCCGCCGCCACCACCACCGCCACCACCACCACCACCACCACCACCACCACCACCACTCCCGGGCCTCCCCACTCTGGCCTGGACCCACGTCGACTTTCTGGGGGAGGGTCTCGCTGAGCAATGGCTGCTGCCTCGTTGCCCCAGAAAACATTTGAGTGATAGAGCAGTGGCAGAGGTTCAGAGATTGTGACTGATGAGAACACACAGCCAGTGCCAGGGTTTGCTGTACTCTGGCGTCTTTTTCTGTATCAGAAAACGTGGCTGCTCTCCAGGGTCCTGGGACCTGTGCCTTTGTGAAGGTTGTATGGCCTCTACCAAATGCTCTGCAAGCAGGGGAACCACTTCACCCCAACTGGCATGCAGACCCCTCGGATCCCGCTGCCTGCTCCTAGAGATTCGCCCTGCTCCCTCACCAGAGTACTGCCACGCACTGAGCTCCACTGTTTACAGAATCCTGGTGGTGTTGAAACCCTTTCCTTTTTGCCCGTCAGTGGTTTAGGGGCACAGATTTCTTATTCAGGTCTCTACAAATGTTTTCACTTTTTCTCTTTGTCTTTTCTGCTTTCAAGGGAGTGTTTTTCCTGCACTGTCTTGATGTGTCCCATTCTCCTCCTTTCTTCGTCCTCTCTCTGCAAACACAGCTCCCTACCCTCTGTGGCTTTTCTCTTCCTCAGTTTGCCTGTCTGCACTGTGTACCTGCTGAGTTTTGTGGCTCAAGTTATGCAGATTGTTGTATTAATCCTCAGATAATTTCCTGAGTGTACAAAGTGGTTTGGTGCTGATCTAGCTGTGTTTCAGGGACAAGATAAGCTGAGGGTCTCCATGCTGCTCTGCCATCTTTCCCAAAACCCTATTAAATATTTATCGAATGTATGGAACTATACCTTATGCAGTGTTTGTTTTAGGTGATTGAGATACAAGTACAAACCTTTGAAACCCTTCTCAGTTTTTTTAATATTTAGTGCCCACTATGTGTCAGGTATGTTCTAGGAACATAATTGTGTTTGAAAACACAAACATAATTCTATAGTAGTTTAGTTTTTCCCAAATAATCTAGTTGGTTTTGCCCTGTTGTTCGAACAAGGTATTATTTTGGCCAGAGTAGCATGAGTCGTAATAACCAGTAACCACCATTTCCCCCTTCCCTACTTCCAAAGGTCAAATGACATTACCATTGGCACGTTTGCTTTTCTCTAGTCTTTTCCTCTCTTTGTGTTTCACAATACCTCCATAGAGCTTTTTAACATATCAGTCTCTAGATTGGAATTCTTTTTTTTTTAATGTTATTTTTGAAAGAGACCGTGCACAAGTTGGGGAGGGGCAGAGAGAGAGAGACACACACAGAATCTGAAGCAGGCTCCAGGCTCTGAGCTGTCTGCGCAGAGCCCGACGCGCGGCTCGACCCACGAACTGAGAGATCATTACCTGAGCCCAAGTCAGACACTTAACCAGCTGAGCTACCCAGGAGCCCCTCTAGTTGGAATTCTTATAAATGGCTTCCCATCATCTACTGGAAGAGTTTACCATCAGGGATGTATTAGGAAAGAAAGAAAACAAAACACATAACACTTAATTTGGAAAAAAAAAAAAAGGCTGAATTATACAAGCAGATAAGAATCTGAAAAAGGCATTCAAATGGCCAGTGAACACATGAAAACGGTAGTACACTTTATTTAGTTCTTTGGGGGAACTATAAAATAAAACCACAGTGAGACATCACTTCTCTCCTAAGTTGGCAAAATTGAAAATATCGGTAACACCAAGTGTTAGTGATGGTGTGGGAAAATTTTAACAACATACTGCTACTACACTATTGTAGATTCATAATAATCCTGTGTAGTACGTATCAAAATTTTTGATATACAGTTTGACCCAGCGAGTGCAGTTCTAGGAATCCAGATTAGAGAGCTGTTTCTGTTTGTGCATAAGGTTCGTGTTTAAATAGTGCAAATAACATAATACCAACAGGGCAGTGGCTAACCATGGGCTGTTAACATTGCTGTTAATAGCAACTCTTCCTGCTATCAAAATAGAGTATTCCTATGAAACTGTTCCTAAGCTGAAATGGCTTAAAGTGAAGAAGCAGTTACCATTAATGTGTGTGGAAAGATTGTTGAGTGCTTCTAGACCCCAAAAATAATCTATTTGAAGCTTTTCTGATTGCTTAGGACATATCTTGCTAATGCAGGCACAGAATAAATCAAGGTAGAGTAAGAAGCTCACAGACACAGTTCAAAGCTGGGGCTTGATGCCGAGGTGCTGATTGTAATCCCCAGGGAAGGAACTTGGGAGCACCAGGCTCACTGCCCGGAAGTGTGCTGCTTCTAAAATGGCTTGCTGCGAAACACATGCTGAATGCTATTTTTGCCTCTTGCCTTTTTTTCTTGAAAGCAAAAAATCCTCTTCAGGTTTCTCTTGGTTAATGAAAATGAGTACTAACGTAGGTCTTTCATAAAAGCGAAATGGCCTAATATGAAAAAAAGTGGGAGATCCTTGTATCACAGGCACGCTACGTGAAAAGAGTAGGATGGTGTTTATATTCGCAGCACAATCCTGTTTTACTCAACGAGAACTAAGGAGTGGAGTGGATAGCCCAATAACTAACAGGAAAAACTACCCTAGGAATTCTGCCTACTGAAACAATATTTGGGAGATGTAGTTTAAGCACGAATGTTTGGAGAAAAAAAAAACAAAGCACTAGCCAGATCTGATATGCATGGTTGGGGGCGACGTGTGTACAATGTTACGTTCTAATTCCTGTAAAGGGCACGTTAGGCTCGTCCTCCCCTACAGCTTCACCTGTTGCTGGGACCTTTACAGACTAACTACTGACTTGTCTGTAGTTCTGCAGCCTGTCATATTCAGGCATCCTTGCATAGGCCCTTGAATAGGCTGTTCCTTCTGCCCAGAATACCCTGTCCCTGCTTCTTTCTCTACTCTCCTTCTTTCACATGCTTCAGCCAAGACTCTCTGTATTTCCATTCCATCTTATAAGAGCGGGTTTTGGCATTTCTCTCATAGCTTAAACCTTTCTATCTTGAGTCGAATATTGTATTATTCATTCATTGAAGAACAAAATTGCCATGACTGGGATCATCATTGGAGAGTAAGGAAATAAGTAGCAGCCAGAAACTAGCAGGTCATGAAAAACAGCTTGTAGTGCTTTTGACCCCAGAATTTCACATAGGTACAGCTATGTTCTTCGAGATACATTTTCAGGCCTTAAGCCTTTTTTTTTCCTATCACCACCAGCAGTGTCATTTGTATTGTTTCTTAACTGTTCTTTAATACCTTTACCACCCATAGATAAATATGAGTTGTATTTCAAAGAGTGTTTTATGTTTTAGAGCTATATACTTAAAGCATCTTTACTGAATTTTGGGTAGAAAAACCAGTTGGTTATTGCCAGTCTGAAATTTTGGTTCCTAATCTCAGCCCTCTTTCTCCATTGCAAAAAAAAGCTATTTCTGTGATACAATTCTGGTAGCTTGAGATTTCTTAAGAACGCATCCATCTCCATGATAACACACATGTTATTTTTGCAGGCATCTCTTTGCTTGCATGTCTATTTTCTCACGAAAACAAAACAAAGCAAAACAATGCCTTGAGAGTAGAGATCATATCTTTTCATCTTTGACCTTCCAATGACCGGTATAGCATCTTGATAGCTATTGAATGTTAATAAATATTCACAGAGACCCATTTCTGGGGCCCAAATAGATCTCATTCTCTGACTGCTAATAGTTTTAATATCACCTCTAGGATTAAGAATTGGTTCAAGGGGCACATGGGTGGCTCAGTCAGTTTAAGCATATGACTCTTGATTTTGGCTCAGGTCATGATCTCACAGTTCATGAAATCGAGCCCTGAGCTGGTGTCTGCTGACAGTGTGGAGCCTGCTTTGGATTCTCTTTGTCTCTCTCTCTCTCTCTCTGCCCCTCCCCTGGTTGCATGCATGCTCTGTCTCTCAAAATAAATAAATAAACTTTAAAAATTAAAAAGAATGAATTTGATCAAGACTTTTCTAAAATTCTTCAAAGGCTTGATCATAATGAATCCAATATAATTATTGAATGTGCTTATGGTCAATTTTTTTCCTTTTCTCTGGACATTTAAGTTAGGGTATGTTGCATGGAGGGGAGGCAGTAAAGCATAGATTTATTTATGCTTATTCATTTTGTGGGCGGAATATAAGATGGACATTCCTAAGTATTACAAGTGTTTAGTGTGTTACAAAGATAACATTTCCAAATTATCCTTTTTCTCACATTTCTAGGGTGAAGTTTAATTTCATTCATATCTCTTGGGGATTATTTTTCCAGATATAAGTTTGAGATATTGAACTCAAACACACACATTTATGGTTTATTCAACATATAAAATGGTTTAATTTACAATTTATGGGTATTTTAAATTGCTTTATCAATATAAAGAGAACAGATACTGTTCCGTTGTGTGTTAAAATTTCTAATCCATTATGTGTTCAAATTTCTTTTCCTGCAGAGATGTCATTGAAAACAACATGGATTTTATGGGATTAATTGTAATGCAGAACAAATTAAAGCAAGAAACCCCTGCAGTACTTGAAGATTTGCATAAAGCCAACATTCGCACAGTCATGGTTACAGGTTAGACTTTATAAAAGGACATAGGAAAAATTGAGCGTTACTCTTAGAGTTCAAGTTATATAATATTGTGGAATGATCAGTTAGTTATAGAAGCACATAGTGGTTTCATCCACCTGTGCCCCATTTCAGCTCAGAATATTCTTTGAAGGTATAAGATAACTGCAATACTCTTAAGGGCTAGCAAATTCTATTTATAGAAATAGTAAGATGGTGAAGGTGCATACTATAAAAATGTAGATACTGCTCCTTTTTGTTATCTCTCTTTAATATATTACTTAGTGCAGTTATATCTTGTGTGGATTCTGGAGGGTGTAGACAATGTTTTTTTCATTTTGGGGTCTTCTACAATTTTTAAAACTGTGCCAGACGCATGGAAAATGATTAACAGAATTACATTTTTATGTATAAGATTATGTTCATTATCATTCCTTGAATGCATTATAGTGAAGATAACCATTGTTTGATTTGTTTTTGATTTTTGACTACTATATCTAAATGATTCTCCCGTTATTATGCTATTGATAAATATTAGGTAATTCCCATTCCTTAGCTTTGTGAAATTGTGGCAGCTCTTAAGAGATTTTTCTTAGTAAATAATCATAATTAAGATGGTCACTTTATGGCTTTATGTATTCACTGAGCCTTATATGGAAAAGACGTGTACATTTTTTATTTGTTTTAGACTCTGAGATGCATCTAATAGTATCCTTATTACTATGTAGCTGAGGTAGATACACTTATTAGCATCCCAGCAATTCCTTGGTTCTAATGATTTCTCCTTCAAAGCACTTTCCATCTCTCTCACCCTCCCCTTCCTCTGCCGTGACAAACTGTGGCTTTGTGTCCCATGGGGTCACTCTTGTCTGTTTATATTTTCTTCTCTTGAGCCTGTCCTTACAGGGTTTCTTTTCAATTCTTGCCTTTTCATCACTGAGAGGTTCTCTTTATATCTTGTAAAGTTTGTATTTTTGTTACTTTGCTTATCTTTTTGCTTTTATAATCCATTTTTCCCTGTGACATTAGGCATTCTTGTACAGACTGCCAGTCACTCTTAAGTTATTTCAACAAATAGTTTTTGAGTACCTGCTCTGCATGCGACACAGTGCCAGGCATTCGTGGGTGCTACTAGTGCATGACTGAAAAAGATTCAGAACGTATCTGACTTTAAGAATTGTGGGTAAGAGTGGTCCGTTTAGTATATGTGTGATTGAATTATTTGACGCTTCCTTTGAAAAGTATGTTCTGATTTTTGGTATTTTGAAGGTCCAAGGGTAAGACCGTACATAATCTTCATTTTGCCAAGCCTAGAGATAATCTTGATAAGTATTTGTTGTTGATTAAATTTATGTTTCCATTTTATTTTTAACATATCTTCAATATTTTGAACATTAGGTGACAACATGTTGACTGCTGTCTCTGTGGCCAGAGACTGTGGAATGATACTACCTCAGGATAAAGTTATTATTGCTGAAGCATTACCTCCAAAGGATGGGAAAGTTGCCAAGATAAACTGGCATTATGCAGACACCCTAACACAGTGCAGTAATTCATCAGCCATCGACTCGGAGGTAATGTCAAGATGATTTTTCCCTTTTGAAGCTTGCTTGTTTGAATTTAGTCTGAAGAAATAAAAAGTGGTGCATTAAAATACAACACAACAAAAAAATAAATGAAAACAGACGCCTGGGCTATCTCCTCAGAGATTGATTCATTAGGACTAGGTAAGACCCAGGTACCTCAAATTGTGATATTTAGCCAAAGCTGAGAAGCACCATTTTAAAGTATAAGAATCCCAGATATTTATCCTATTTTGAAAGTAGTGACAAATGATACAAGTGGTCCATAATGTTTAGTTCATGCATTATTTCAAACTGAAGCTGATATTTAGCTTTTGGGTTTTTTTGTTTTGTTTTGTTTTGTTTTTTAATAAACATCATTGGATGATTACCTTAAAATTGAATTTCTTTTCACTTTCAAAAAATATTAAACTTTGGTTGTTTTATGTAAAATATCAAATGAAAGAATTTAGTTTTAGGTCTTATTTATTTATTCATTTATATGTTTATTTTTGAGAGAGAGAGAGAAGAGAGAGACAGAGCATGAGCAGTGGAGGAGCAGAGAGAGGGAGACACAGAAACCGAAGCAGGCTCCAAGCTCTCAGCACAGAGCCTAACGTGGGGCTTGAACTCATGAACCGTGAGATCATGACCTGAGCCAAAGTCAGACCCTTAACCCACTGAGCCACCCAAGCGCCCCGTAGAACAGACATATTTAAAATAGGATTGTATTACTCTGTTTGGCTGCCTAAATATTGTTTTGAATGTCTTATACACAGGCTATTCCAATTAAATTGGTCCATGATAGCTTAGAGAATCTTCAGGTGACTCGTTATCATTTTGCAATGAATGGAAAATCATTTTCAGTGATATTGGAACATTTTCAAGACCTTGCCCCTAAGGTTAGTGACTTGGGTTTAAGTATGTATGTGTTCGCAAGAACACATTGTGAATAATATTTTAAGCAATTCATATTTTTTCCAGCTGATGTTGCATGGCACTGTTTTTGCTCGCATGGCACCTGATCAGAAGACACAATTAATAGAAGCATTGCAAAATGTAGAGTAAGTATTGGTGGTGTTTTATTTTTATGAATTGTAATTTCATTTTCAAACTCAGGAAAGTACTAATATTTCATGTGTATAGAATTGTCATCTGCAAGAGAGGTGATAACTCTAAATGCCTCTTTACAAGAGGCTCATGTGCTCATTTATTTAGCTAAAATAAATATCCACAGTTCCTTTTCCAGGTAATATCGTTTAGAGTTCATTTACTTAGTTTGTAGAAGTGACTTTATACTTTCTGTAAGTAATTATGTTTCAGGTTTTAAAGGGAGAAATCTTTACCGATAGCCTTAAAAGTAGGTTACTAAAGACTGATACAGGCCCAAGACCTTTGCTCTAAAGATGAGGAAATTAAGATGCCAAATAATAATCTGCCCAGCTTGTGACAAAAATGGGACAAAAACCCAGGTCATTTGACTTGCAAGTCGGGGCCGTTTCCCAAGTAAAATGCCTGTGGTCAGTGTGGTAAAAGATTCATCAGTTTCAGTGGGGAGGTCTTGGTCTGACAGCTGTTCATAATGTATTGGAGAAATATTTTTTTATTTTTTAGTAAAATTGTTTTTAATATTTATTTATTTTTCAGAGAGAGAGAGAGACAGGCAGAGTGTGAGCAGGGGAGGGACAGAGAGTGAGGCAGGCACAGAATTGAAAGCAGGCTCCAGGCTCTGAGCTGTCAGCATAGAGCCTGATGCAGGGCTCGAACTCATGAGCAGTGAGATCATGGCCTGAGCCAAAGTCGGACGCTTAACCGACTGTGCCACCCAGGTGGCCCTGAAGAAGTCTTAAGTTAAATGTTGTTTATTTTAGAAAATTAATCAAAATCTTAACATAACTTTTGTTTCTCAGTTACTTTGTTGGAATGTGCGGTGACGGGGCAAATGATTGTGGTGTAAGTATGGTTTTTGTGATTTATAATTCTTTCTCTACCTAAGTCTCATTCACAAAACTTAACTACTTTTCTTCTTCAAACCATTAGGCTCTGAAGAGGGCACATGGAGGCATTTCGTTATCAGAGCTTGAGGCTTCAGTGGCATCTCCCTTTACCTCCAAAACTCCTAGTATTTCCTGTGTGCCAAACCTGATCAGGTAGCACAAACTGAAAAATTTCCCATTCTCTCTTTGTGACTTGCTCTAATACTGTAGAAAAATTTATAGAAATGAGTATGAATTTGTTGTAATGGTGTATTAGTATGTTTGATCTGTACCTCAGTTATCAACTGGTTGCTACTCTTCATCTCTTTCAGTTCTGCTTTGGTTTAGTTCTTTTGGTAGAAAGTGTTTTGTTGTAGCTGTTGAATGTTGCTGTTCATCTGTCAAGATATAATTGTCATTTGGAAGAGGATTTGAAATGCTTTTATTCACATGCCAACATTTGTTTTCACAGGGAAGGCCGTGCTGCTCTAATGACTTCTTTCTGTGTGTTTAAATTTATGGCTTTGTACAGCATCATACAGTACTTCAGTGTTACTCTGCTCTATTCTGTGAGTACCGACATTGCTTACAGAGATTCTGCGTAGTGTTAAGGCATTTAAACTAAAGAATTGAGTATGTATGCATCTACTAATTATGGAACTTACATAACTAGCATCTGTAAGTTTTCCTTTGGTTTATTTTATTTTGAGTAGCAGATAAATCACATTAATCTAGAATAGCATTTTCTTTAAGGCTGACAACTGTGGCTAAAGCCTTGTGAATAAAAGATGATTGTATTCTTTTTTTGCCTTCAGCTCAGCTTGGGCATCTTTCTTAGAACTCTTCAAAATGTCAAGCTATGGCATATTTCAGAATCGTAGTTATTAACCTTGCAACACATTTACAGAAAAGGCCAGAATGAGAAAAGCTGTTTCAGCAGTAAGTTTGTAGGACTTTATGCATTTGGAGAGAGTGTAAACGGCGATGTCCATAGGTACTCCAACAGATTTTATAATCGAAGTGAGATCACTTTAGAATTTTCTCAAAATTAACATTAGTGACACCCCAGGGAGTCTTTGTGAAACTGTCCCTTTCTGCCATTTGTAGATAGTATCAGAGGGATGGCGTTAAAATATTAAGGAAGCTTTGAGATACTAATTTTCAAGAATGTTGAATATTGTGAGTAAAAGCTTGTGTTTTCTTTTTGCCAAAAATTTAGAAGATTCTTATTGAATAAATTTTTAGGAGATGCCTTTTATGTTAATAAATTGAATGTTTGCAAATCTATATTTCACTAATATCAAAGGTAAATGTATTTGAATTTTTAAGCAAGTCCAAGTGTCATTTTAACATTGTCATTATTCGAGGGTTGCGGGGTGGGGGGGCGACTGAAACCAAGAGAGGAAAATCTAAAGCCAGGGGAAAATGGTATAAAAATAGTTTCTGAAAACTAATTATGTTTTAAAAATTACCTCTGTAGATCTTAAGTAACCTAGGAGACTTCCAGTTTCTCTTCATCGATCTGGCGATCATTCTGGTAGTGGTATTTACAAGTGAGTATTTTGCTTTGCCATCAATTTAAAAGCATATGAAATTCTGATGTAACTCATTAAATTTTGGTAAATTTAATCAATAATTAAACAGTGCATATTTCAGATTCCCTGTAAATATGTTCTTGTACTACTGGTTGTTTTCAGTTTTTCTATTTTGTTGTTCTCCGCCCATCTTTTTGTGAAGTACCTGAGAATAAGTTTGTGTTACCATGCCCCTTTGCCTCTTAATATTGTGTATATTGCCGTAAAACAGAGCCATTCTCTTACATAATTAAAATAGGTATGGGGCGCCTGGGTGGCTCAGTTGGTTAAGTGTCTGACTTCGACTCAAGTCATGATCTCACAGTTCATGGGTTTGAGCTCCTCATCGGGCTCCGTGCTGACGGCTCAGAGCCTGGAGCCTGCTTTGGATTCTTATCTCCCTCTCTGTCTGCTCCTCCCCTTCTGACGCTCTGTCTCTCAAAAAATAAACATTAAAAAAAGTAGTTATAAAGATCAGGAAATTTAACACTCATACAATATTATCTAATCCACAGCCCATAATCAAGTGTTGACATATATCCAAATAGTATCTTTTTTACTTATTTTGTTCCCCCAGTTCTCTAGACCAGGATCTAATCCAGGCTTACAAAATTATTATCTTTTCTCTTTAGTCTTTTTAAATCCAGTATATTACATCAGCCCTTTTTTGGGTATCTCGATGTTGACATTTATGAAAGAAGAGAAACCAATTATATGGACTTGTCTGATGCATCTCTTTAGACTGGGGGTATGAATTCTTGGCAGGAACATGGCAGAAGTGATGCTGTGTCCTCAGTGCAGCATACGAGGAGACACAAGATGTTGGTTTATTCTGGTCTTCGTGATTATATAAAAAGAAGTAATGATGAAATGGGATATGACCCATTTAATCAAATGAATATTCACAAATTCATATTGGAAATAAATAGGGAGGGAAGGGAAAGCTCTTCCATAGAGCAAAATGCAAACTAATATAGAAGGAATGATGGGCTTAGACCCTGAAAAGACCCTGATCTGGTTGATCTGTGAAGCCAGCTAATTCTGTTCTGTGCATTAGAGGATGCTTACCAGCATCTCTGGCCTCTACCCCCTACATGCCAGTAACACAGCCACAGTTGTGACAACCAAAAATATCCGCAGACATTGCCAGATGTTCTCTGGGGGGCAAAAGCATGTTGGTTGAGAACCACTGGATTAGATTGTCTTTAGTAGATACTAAAACTGGCGGCGAAAGTCTAACGAGGAACAAGATTTTTACATAGTTTCAGTATCTTTTTACAAGTTACTTATCAATTACAAAGAGAAATGTTATGGTGGAGAAACTTGGGGGACATCACATTAATAAGTGATCAAAGCCTTTTTTGGTTACTGTTATGTTTGTATAGCTTCCAACCTTTGTTAATGTCTTCTTAAGAGAAGGAGATATGTATTATACTGTAGCTTTGCAATTAAGGATTGAGAAATAAATTCTTAGTTGAATATACAAGGATGGTGGTTAATGTTATATTTTATGTTTAGTATTCTTTTTATACTAGCATTTCTCTGAATTTCAGTAGTAATGTAAAAGTACTCGTGAAAAATAAAGGACCCTTTTGAAAAAGCCTGAGTTGTTTACTTTTACAGAATACTTAAATATGAATGACGTCTAGATTGGATTTTGGACTTTTTTTGTAATAAAGATTTATTAGAAGTAAATATAAGTTCCTAAATGAATCTGAGTTTTATAGCAACTGATTTAGATAAGAACTCCTCCTGTTTTTCTTCTCAATACAGTGAGCTTAAACCCTGCCTGGAAGGAACTGGTGGCACAGAGACCACCCTCAGGCCTTATATCTGGGGCCCTTCTCTTCTCCGTTTTGTCTCAGATCATCATCTGCATTGGATTTCAGTCTTTGGGGTTTTTTTGGGTCCAGCAGCAGTCCTGGTATGAAGTATGGCACCCACAGTCAGAGTAAGTCGGTCAGCCCATTTATAAAGTCTGTGTAAAATCTGCATAACATATTTGCGTGTACAAATAAGTTCTAAAATTTATAGAAAAGTTCCTAGGCAGCTTGATTAAGGGGTTAAATTATGTGGCTTATATTTGATTATAAATATCATGGTAACTCCTTTGTCTGGAGAAAGATGCTCAGGCAAGGAAGGTCCTCATGATCACTACCCAGGTGAGGATGTCGGACCAGTTTCTTAATTTGCTACTGAGCTTTGCTTTCCTTATCTGTAAATGAGAAAATTGAAATTAATCACTAAAGTCTCTCCTAAACCCAGAATGTTTATGTATCTAACTTTTCTATCCTAAGTTTAGGAAATAGCATTTTAAAGCCAAAAAAAAAAAAAAGTGTAAAATAAAGTACCAAGTGCTTCTCTTACTTATGGGTAGAGTGTTCTATCAGTGACCAGTTATGGTAACATTATTTTAATTAATCAAACGTGTAAGCCATTCACTAAGGTAATTTCGTAGAATTAAATTTTTAGATGCAAACATTTATTTATAGTTTGCTTGATGAAAGGAGATTGTCTTTAAAAAATTTCAGGAAACTTTAAGAAATTTAACCATTACTGTTTGTTTATTTGTACATATAAACACTGCACATAAAAAGAAATAGATGGAATTTGTTCTGGAGTATCTTTTTCAGAGTTCATTTGTAGCAGATTTACATTTTGTTACTACTTGCCTGTGCCTGTTTAGTTGGCGTTGTTGTAATGGGTGTTACCTGTGTTTGCCAATCCTGCCCACCTGGAAGTCGAGCTGAAAGACATTCATGGGTCTAGAATATTGAGAGCCGTCTCAGTGCCAAGTATTTTCTGAGGCATTGACACGAGTCATCCCTCATTCCCTACAGTAACCTTGTGATGGCGCAGGTGGCATCCACACTTGTAGGTCAGGAAATGGGCTCAGAAATAAAATAATATTTCCTCAGTTAAGCTAGAAAGTGGTAGAGCTAAGGTCAAACCTACGGTCTGTTAACCTTTACTGTGTTAAAATTACTCTCAAAATTTAATTAAAAAATTTTTAATTCCAGTATGGTCAACAGACAGTATTCCGTTCGTATTCTCCCTAAATTTTAAAAATGAGGGAGGCTTATTTATTATGAAGTTTCTTCTAGTGTTTTAAACTGATTGGAATGTGACTAAAGAGAAGAGACCTTAACACTGGTGTTGCCTGTTCTATATATTTTACCTCGATATTGTTGGATCTCTTCCTGGAAGCACTACCTTATTTCTATTTATATTATGATAGTGATCCAGGACAGTTAAGGTAAAATTCATTACTTTTGGGAAATGTATTGTGTTTAGTAATGTAAACATTTTTTGTGTTCTAGTGCTTGTAATACAACGAGAAGCCTGGATTTGAATTCTTCACACTCGTACAATGAAACCGAACTTGATACACATAATATACAAAATTATGAAAATACCACAGTATTTTTTATCTCCAGTTTTCAGTACCTCATAGTGGCAATTGCCTTTTCAAAAGGAAAACCCTTCAGGCAACCTTGCTACAAGAATTGTAAGTTAGGCATTTATTGTGATTTTTATCCTGCTTCCTTTCTTTAAAAATAATGTAAGAAGAGTAGAGTTAAAAACTGTTCTTTCAGCGTGAAATAGGTCTTCGTGAATAGAGTGAACCTTGTGATTTACATGTTTACTGTCTTGTTTTGTTCTCTTGGGAGCTGCCACTCTGAAGTTTAAAATTGAAGCCACTAGTTGTAAACATTCCTGGTTTTCACATCCTATTGCTTCTGGCTCCAGCTTTTATTTTTACAGCCCATTGCAGACAGTGTTAGAATTAGAAGCAGGAACAGAGGCTCTTCCGTTGGAACCGCGAGTATTGTACTCTGCTGCCGGGAGGGCTGCGCAGCGCCAGCTGTCTTCCCGTCATTTTCGACACTGGCACAGCGTTCGCCTGCGGTTCTTCATTTCTGTCACCTCTGCATCCACTGCCGAAAGGGCCCGTGGAAGGGAGTCTCGTGCTGATGTCACACTCCTCTATCTGTGGCAGTAGGAGATGGCATTTCGATTGATCAAAATTAGGGTTTATGGGGGGGGGAATCAATTACCGTATATCAGTTGCCAATTTTAAAAAAAATTGAGAATATACTAATCAATATATGGGACAACTTATTTTTTTCATGTAAAACTTTAGATGTTTGCAATATCGTGGATTGAATAGTGGTTATTCTTTCGTCGCAGTTGTGTTCTAGTTGGCAAGCTGCTCACAAATTTCGGTAAATCGTAGTATGTCCTGTCAGTTCACAGAGCATTTTCACATGCGTCATTTTGTCCTTCTACCCTGTGCGGCATGTAGGCCAGGTTTTATTACTTCATATATTTGGACAGGTTAAGATGATTCAAGTATCAATAATACTGACATGTGTTTTTACCTTTTACCTTTTTTTTTCCCACAAAAACTATCTATTAAGTAGAAACTGTATTACTGAGAACCATATTGGAAGCATGCTTTGGGACAAAAGCCTTCCATGGAAGGTCAATCACTTTTTCTCAGAGGACCTTGTAACTAAAGTTAGCTTTAGTTAAGGTGAACTTAATGAAAGTTGACATACATGTTTTATTTTTAGTTGCATGTTTTAAATTTCAAGGAAATATTTAGCATTCTCATTGTTAGCTAAAACATCTGTCAGAGAATAATGCTTTTTTTTTTTTTTTTTTTTTTTTTTTTTTGAAATGAAGAAAACTGGTGTTCAGACTGTTTGGTTAGCACTACAGCTGTGTCAGGAAAGTTAATTTTAGAGCTCTAAGAAAAATCCACCATATCCATGCTTCTCCAGTTAAAAAAAAAAAAAGATGATGTTCCTATTTTTTTAAATGCATCTTTTGTGTTATGAGGAAAAACTTCAAAAAAGTTAAAGACTGTATTCCCATTTAATTTTGTATTAAGATATTTTATATTCCCATTTAATTTCAAATTGACTTGAATAAGAAATAATCACAGTTGTTGATCACTGGCCTATTTTTCTTTAGAACATGTATTCAAAATTATGTTTTAGCAGAAATGTAGCCACAGAACTTTTGTCCTTAATATAAGCAGATTGTGCATGTCTGTCAGTGGATAAACAGAAGTGGATGCTGTCTTAAAATGTGCCTCCCAGAAAATAAAACAGGAACACTAAAGTCAGCGTACACATACTTCGCTCTCTTCCACATCTTGTCCGTCTGTCATTGGAGTCCCCTAATCTCGGAGTTACTGATGAATAAAGAAAGAAAAGTAGAAAATAAGAAGTGACAGAAATAAAGTCTAAACTTTATAGGGAATATACAATGTAAAGTATAAGTATAGTTGGAAATGAATAGGGAAAAGGTTAAGGCTTTATTAGAGTTGAGATTAGCTTTTCACTTTTTATGTAGAATAGACAGTGAACAGTTCTTTGCCAGGACTTGTTAGTTGCTGTTCTCTGTATCTAAACAGTGAAATGTATTAAATGTATCTTGAGATTATTGTTTTTGAAAATTAATCTCAATCTAAGGCATTTAAAGCAGTCTCTTCAGATTTTTGTTGTTGTTCTCTTCTACTGGTTGTTTTCTAAATAAAACCAAATTTCAGTCTGTGGTGACCCATTTTCAACTTTAGCTTAGCCCAGTTACATTTTCTCCTTTGACCATGCTATCATTTCGAAGGCCATGATGATACAGACTTAATTCTTACACTCTCATTTAACTAGATGTGATTTCTTGGGGTTTGGCTTCAGTTTTGGCTCCAGTTTCTAACCTAACTTGACCCCTATAACTTCTGCTTGTGACATCCAAGTCCTTTCGCAGTCTATGAAGACCTCACTCCTGAACTGCCAGGATCTCTCTTCTTCAGGGTCCATGCATTTTTCCCTGTTCATCTGCCATGCCTGAATTGGTTGGAGCAGGTACCGAGAGGCCTTGCAGGTTAAGCTGGCCTTTCAAAGATAAGTAACTGAGGAAGGCAGTGGGGTCGGGGGGAGAGGGTTTAGGAATAAAAAGACTTGAATTTGTAGTTATGGGTCAGAAAATTCCGGTTCATATTTTTGAGGAAGGAATAGCAAGAGAAGTAAATATCAGAGTCGTAAACAAGTATTATATTATTTATTCTATGTAAGGTTTTATTTTTGAGTCACTTACTAAGGGGAATATAAAGGAAATCCTTTTGGTGCTTGATTTTGATGCCATTTTCCATCAAAATGGTCTGGTATCATCAACAGCAAATCTGCGATGCCGTAAGCTGGGGCATATTTAATAATAACCTTAATTTACATACTGCTTTGCATTTTAAGGACTAAGTCTGCTCTTATGGTATCCTCATCATATTAGTTAAAATACCTTGACTCCAAAGGACTTGTTCCTGTTCACACAGCTTTGTGGCAGAATCTAAATCTTTAATTTATGGAACATTGTTCCCTGATCTCCAGTCACCACCAACACAGGGTTTGTTGGGATTGCTGTCTTCTGGTGAAGAGCGTTGCTTGTACTTCAGTAGCAGTGCCAGGACAGGCCAGGAGCAGCGAGCACAGTTTACTAGAAACTCTGTACCTCTCAGAAAGGAATACCTGGTTTTCCCGTCCTTGGTTTCCCTAGCGATTTTTCATTTCGGTGGGTATGTGCCTCTGCCGGCCGTGCACCTCCCTGTCAGACTTCTTCGAATAGTGCCTCTTCTTCTCCCCCGGCTAAGCAAAGGAGAGGTTCAACTGCTTATTTTCTGCTTCACATGGAAATCTTGGCAGATTTTTAGAGGTGTGATCAAAGGGAGTGGCTCTAGGAGAAAGACAGGAACATTCGAGAAACACTGTTGATGTAGATGTGAGACATTTGTGAGTCTGAGCAAAGAAAAAAAGATTATTTTTTTCTGGCAACATGTCAGAAACTAGATCGCAAATCTGTTTTGCTTATGGCTGCAAAAATGCATTAGAATTTGGAAAACATTCAGTATGGGCTTATTCCGATTTCGACCCCGCTTTCTTTTCTGTCTCCACATCTCTCTGGCATTTGTATTCTGACCATTTCTTCTTGTCCTATTTCTGAATTTGTCTTTTGTGTGCTTCTATACTTGAAACCAGCCTTTCCAAACATTGTAACTGACCACAATAACTATTTGAGCGACTGTGACTATGTAACATATTACTTTAGTTGCTACATTTATTGAATAGTATGTTATAGTTCCTGTTTATAGCTTAGTAGCATGTTTAAAAAATAAAAATCTAGAAAAAATGCTTTTTTTAAAAACTAGCATGGCACCCAGATTTTTCATCCTGTTGGTCAGTGACATAAAATGTTTCCCCACTTTGGCATGAATGTTAATATAACTTCCAGCCTAAGTTGTTAGAATAATAAATATATATGTTAATATATGTAAACAGTAAATACATATATGTAGAACATAATGTTATTTCTACACAGCAATAAATACTGGTTTATAGTTTTGAGCCGACATATTAACAGAGTGTTTGTAAATGGCTCCCACATTTAAAAATAGTATAAGATTCCTCAGTTAAAGTCCATAAAATATGATATTAACTTCTTTACCCATTCTGAAGGCTTCGTGATAAAATTTTGGTTTTACATGGTATTAGTAAAATTTGAGTTTCAAGATGACCTCAAATAAGAACTTGTAAATAAATATCCAGGCCAAAGAAAAAGGAAAAAAAGTTGGGGGAATATCAATATAATGGGGAAATTTCTGAGCCTTAAGGCTAATCGTATGAGGGTATGTTTGTATATGCGCAAATATATGCATGTATGTACATGGTTAACAAAATGACCACAAGCAGGGAGTTTTATTTTGGAGTTAGGAAAGTAATGCAGAGTACTCTGGGACTGAATTTACCATTCCTAGCTACCGCAGCAAGTGGATTAACTCACAATGAAAATAGTAAATATTCAGTTTCTGGGTTTTAGCTTACATTTTCTTTCGAAATATTTTCATGGAGGAGGTCGTTGAGAAGGTGGGATTTACTTAACAGAAATACAGTTAAAGTCAAATTAGAATGCCTCCATTTAGGATTATAACATACCTGATACTGGGAATAAATGTTATTCGGTATTTTTATAATTAACAATAATTATTACATACATGTTTTAAATGATAATCTCATTTTACTGTATATAATCTAGTCTCCTGTCTGAATTATATAATGACTTGATTATCTTATAAAGTAGCTATCTAGGAGAACTACAAATAAATGTCTCTTTTATAAATGCTGATTATTTCTGTATCACATAATGAATCCTTTGGGCCTGAGTGATGTGCCATACTCTAGGAAATAACATAAAACACACACTTTATAGACTTCGTCAACCTAAATAGATGTATTCAAAATCAAATTTAGGATTGCCAGTATACCAGTTGTTGTTATATGCATTTTTATTTAAAGGAGCTTCTAATTTAATTGTTTTACTCTCTTTTTCAGATTTTTTTGTTGTGTCTGTGATTATTTTGTATGTTTTCATATTACTCATCATGTTGCATCCAGTTGCCTCTGTTGACCAGGTTCTTCAGGTAAGGGTTCAGTACATCAATTGCTATGGGTTATCTGAGGGTGAGAATATCTAGAATAGCAGCAGTAAGACAGTAATAGAAGATGACACACTAATAGTTCATGAAAGTTACGCTGCCACATAGAACTTCTGGATGTTTGCCAGGGCTTATGATCTACCCCCTTCTTTGTTCTCATGTTACTGGGGACAGAGACTCAACTGTCAATGTCTTTACCACAGCATCTCTTCTTTCTGAATTTTCTAAAATGCAGTTGTAGTAACCCAAAAATACTCTAAACATAACTGAAACAGCAGCCTTTATTGCTGTACCTGTTATTTCATCTTCCCTGTGCCTTCAGTCCTTGCTTCTGGTTCCATTTCCCGGTCTACAGACAAATGTTGCTTGGTCTTTAAAAATAAAAAAACTTTGACCCTTTTATTTGATCTGTCCCTTATCGATCCACTTTGTAAGTGGTCTATACCTACTGCCTCTTCTTCATGGTCCACTGAGTTCTTCTTTTCGTTAAAAACTTTACGAATGCTGAAATGCCTGTTTGATATAGAAGAAAATGCACACATTTAGGTCGTTAAGCATAATAGTAATAAAATAACACCCACGAGTTCATCATCCAGCCTAAAAAGGTAGTACTGCCAACACCAGTAAGGCACTATCATTTACCTCTCTCCAAACATCCTGAGGGAACCACTATTCTAATTTTTTACCTCATTGTCTTGCTTTTCATTATACAATTACTATACTGTATGAAGCCATAGAAGTAGTTTTGCTGGCTTTTGACCTATATGACAAGGGTCTCTTATTATTTGTATTTTTCTGTGACTTTTTCCCATTAGCATTATTTTTAAGAGGCATCCATGTTAATACATGCATTTCATTTTCACTACTATATAGTATTCCATTTTAGGAATATATTTTCATTCGTTTCTCCATTCTCCCTTGGTAAATAATTAGATTGTTTGTAGTCTTTTCCTGTGTTAACAGTGCTGGTATGAATGTTCAGTATAAGTCTCTTAGTGTATGGGAGTGAATGTTGACATACCAAAAAGTGGGGATGGGGTGGTTTATCTCAGGTACAAGCTCCTGTGTTATTCTACCTGGAAGAGGTTGGCGGTTTATAGTCTTACCAGCAGTGTATGAGTATATGTTTCCCCACGTGCTTCATCAGGGGATTTAGATAAACGCTTTAAGCAAAAGAAGAAAACAAAAACCACTTCCGTTCCTCCTGCCACATGTGTCTTTCTGCTGCTTCATAGCTGTCGTCTTAAGTTCAGTGGACTTGTCGACAACTTTTAATTATTTTCTTCCCAACCTTACTTGACTCTTCAGCAGTATTTGACAAATTAGCCATGTGATTATTCTTGAGATTCCCTCTACAACTTTGTGATGCTATGCTCCCTTCTGATTTTTTCCTACCCCTATGACTCGTTCTCATTCTCCCCTATTCTCGTTCTCAGTGGTGGTTCCAGACTCTCCTGTTCCTTAAATGTTAGTGTTCCATACATTCCTGTTCTTCTCCCTCGTGTTACTCTGTACATTTGGGTGAGCTGCTCTATGGTGCCGGCTTCACCCATGGTGCCATCCGCGTTGGCCTAGCTCTCGCAGTCGAACTCTAGAACTGAATATGCATTGACCAACTGAATGTTTTATGCGTGGTTCACCCATCAATTCTCTCATTCAGCATTTTTATAACTAAACTTACCATGTTCTTCCTCAATCCTGCTTTGTCTCTGTTTTTTGTTTTTTGTTTTTTGTGCCACGATTTATCCAAGTCAAAAGTGTATATACGTGTCCTTGTCTTCTCCTTTTCTTTTCATAGCCAGTCTTTTGCTAGATTCTCTCCAGTTTCTTACTCTGAATCTCTCTTTTTTAGCTTTACTCCATCCCATTTACCACCTAAAAGGAAACTATCATTTCCTCTACTCACAGTACTTTTGACACCAATTGTGCGGGTGCTGTTCCCACACCAGTCTCCAGCTCTGAACGCCAGCTGGGTATCTCACAATTTAGTTCTGACACTACCTGGAATTAGCCAGACCCTACAGGTTAAGGGCTCTGCTCTGTCCCACAAGAGTGCTCCCGAATCAGTTGCAAGTCCCAGGTCATCATCACCTGTACTTCTGACTAATTAGCTATGAATCAGAGTTCCTAAAACCCCATTCTCAGGTTTGACAATTTGCTGTGAAACTCAGGAAACACTTATGTTTATTGGTTTATAATAAAGGTTATAATAAAGGTACAAATGTACAACCAGATGAAGAGGCAGATAGGCGAAGGTCTTTAAGGGTCTCGAGCATAAAACCTTCTGTACCTGTGGAGTTGGGATGCACCACCCTCCCAGCACATGGATGTGTTGACCGAACCAGAAGCTCTCCAAACCCTGAAGTTTAGGTTTTGTTTTTTTTTTTAAATAGAGGCTTCATCATGTAGTCATGGTCCATTATTAACTCAATCTCTAGCCTCTTTCCTTTCTGTGGAGGATGGGGGATCAGGGCTGAAAGTTCTGAACTTCTAATCATGGCTTAGTCTCTCTGATGACCAGCCCCTATCCTCAAGCTATCCAGAGCACACCAAGAGTAACCTCATTAGAATAAAAAACATGATACCCAGGAAATTCCAGGGGATTTAGAAGCTCTGGGTAAGAGGCTTCTATTGCCACCATCACTCAGGAAATTACAAGAGTTTTAAAAGCTCTGTGTTAGACAGAAACCACATATATATTTCTTATTTTGTGCCTCCATCACTAGTTTCAGCTTCCATCATCTCTTGTCTTGGTCACGATAGCAATCTCTACCCCTGAAATCTTTCTTGCTAGAGTCATAGGGCGTTTTTCTAAAACTTATTAGATGGTATCAACTCCACAGCACCTAGCATAGTATCTTAGGTGCTCAGTAAATACTTGCTGACTTAAAAAGGCGAATGCAGTAATGGGATTTTTCCTTTTTCTTTTTTAGATCTGAGAAATTAATTACAGATTTTATTTATTTATGTATGTATGTATGTAATTTATTTATTTATTTAACATTTATTTATTTTTGAGAGACATAGAGACAGAGTATGAGCAGGGGAAGGACAGAGAGAGGGAGATACAGAATCCGAAGCAGGCTCCAGGCTCTGAGCTGTCAGCACAGAGCCCGATGTGGGGCTCAAACTCACAGACCGTGAGATCATGACCTGAGCTGAAGTCGGCCGCTTAACCAACTGAGCCACCAGGCGCCCCTACACAGATTTTAAAGTGAACTTAGACTATTTGTTAAGTTGATATTTATAGTTCTTTTATGAATTTGTCTTTATATCAGTATATAGAGTTTTGAATGATACTTTATTATTAGATTGGTATCTGCCTCATTGTTTAAAGAGAAGACTTTATTTTAAAAATAGGGACTTGTTAGAAGTTCATCAACCAGTAGAAAGCATGAGCTTTTGAGTCTTAGTGAATAAGATTTGACTCTAAGCTCAGCCGCTTTACTGCATTCTTTTAACCTTGAGTTACACCTTTATCATTGGAAAAGCGGATATACCTTGTGGCATTGTTAAGGATTGAGTAGATGATGTGTGTGTAGGTACTTGGTATATAATAGGAATTCAGTAAATTTAGAAATTATTATATAATGCTGTAATGCTAACTGCATACTACAGTTTTAACTAAAATATTTTTGTCTTACAGATAGTGTGTGTACCATATCAGTGGCGTATAACTATGCTGATGATTGTTCTTGGCAATGCCCTTGTATCTATCATGGTGGAGGTAAGCACTTCAGATAATCGAATGACTATGTTGCTGTTTCGGAATTTTTGGTGATTTAATAACTCCTGGAGGAAGAGGACAGGTGGCATTATGGAAGTCCACCATGAATCTCAGTTTTGTTTTAGTCAAAGTCACTTAGCTTTCTCTTCTGACCTTTTCCATGAACTGAATGTAGTCCTGTTAAGGGATATAACTTTGCTGCACTCATACAGCTAGGAGAAAGTAAGCAAGCAGTGAGATAGCAAAAAGTAGTGATCTATAGAAGGGAGAGAAGATTGGTGCTCATAGTAAGCCAGTAATCATGAAATCACAGTGGGCATGCACCACCAGAGGCCAGTGATGTGCAGTAAAATCTCCCGCTGAAGGAAAGAAAGTGGGGAGGGGGCTTTCTCCATGAAATGTCGTAAATTTTAATAACAGTTTATTGAAAGCATGATGACCACTGTGAACTTACCAGCACTGATTACTGGAATGTCCTACTTGGTATTTACTTCTGAGTTTTCTCTAGAGGTCTGAAGTCCTCTTTGATCCATTGTGTATTTTATAGTTACAGTAAGATTGCCCTTAAATTGACTTCTATACAGGGAGCTAGTAAATTCTCATTTGCTCTTAGTAATAACTAGATTTTGTTTGTTCTCAGAACTACTATTCTCATTCACGCCTATAGATAGTAGCAATATGTGAAATGGAAGGAGGACATGCAATTGTGATTTTTAAGTTAAGGGTTTGTTTATAGGGCAGGCTTTTGAATTAAAATCAGGTTAATTTGTGGGGAAATGTGTATACCTTCGTGATAATAGTTGTCAACTTGGAAATTATGCCTAATTTGTTATCTTTCTAAAAGATGACTTGGTATTTAAATTTGGGCCATAGTGGGCAGCATGGATATTACGGTACTGATCTTTTTAAGTTGCCCAGTGACAATTATTTTTGCTGTTTTATGGACACTAGAAAGTACATCCAAGATGCTATATTTTAAAAGCTTTTCTTTTTCTATAGTATAAGTTCATCTGTTCATATAAATGTTACTTAAAATAAAATTAAAAATTTTAGGGAATACTTTCATAATTTCTCTTAATTTATTATTCTTGCTCACTATCAAAAGAATTATTTGTGTTGAACTCTGATGAAGTCATACACATCTATATATATATATATATTATGTTAATTCAATGAAAATAATTCATTATTAAGAAAAAACTCAGATTATAACCATTATTTTAATATGGGAAAGGCCCAATGATTCAAATAAAAGCCATATTTTGTGGAAATTTTAGAGGTCCTATTTTATCAAGAATTTTATGATGATGTATATTAACAAAAGTTCCGTTGTGAAAAGAAGTTCTGTTGTTACACTTTATCCTTTTTCAGTATTAACTGAAATTGTCTATATGAAAACCAAGTCATGTTTTTCACTAATGATGCAGCATTGTGTGAGCCTGTTAAAATGTGCGCATTAATAAAGAATGACTTAGTCATTTTTAAATCTTAACTCACTGGAATATCTCTCAGAACTTCTTCCTTGACATGGTCCTTTGGAAAGTTGTGTTCAATCGAGACAAACAAGGAGAATACCGCTTCACCAGCACACAGCCACCACAGGTTGGGAATCAGCTCTTCCTCTCCACTCTTCACGTGTGTCTAGGCTCCTGTAGCTGTGTCCTCTGCCTCCACCCCAACCCCAGGGCGGGGCTCTGTTGTGTGTCGCCTCCACCTTTCCCCTATGCCTGGCATTTCATTTCCTGTAAGGAGTCCTAGAAAATTCTTGGCAAACGTTTGTTACAGGCTTTTCAGGACTTCAGAAATTTCATTAGTCTCTTTTCCATTCCAATCCTTATCTTTTCTTTGTGTAAAGATCTTATTCTCAGTAGTGAGAGTTAATTTTCATGAGTCCCATTAGAAGCTAAATGAGATTCATGTAGACCAAGTTATGAAATGGGAACTGTTCATGAATCAGAGTCCAGAGAACAGAAGTTTGAGGAATTATTTCTGCTCTCTTGTGAGCAGTTACTATGCCTTAATTTTGGGTAGCTTTTTGACTTTTCCAAATGTATGTCTCTCCTCATTCAGAAAAAATCTCAGAGAGACTGTGCATATCTTTATATAAACCACAGCTTAGGACTCTGGAGTTTTTAGATCCATTAGCTAGCTTACTATTTGAAAGATACGCAAGCTCCATGGTAAAAAGAGAAACAGATGAATAAAACCCATTTCTTAGTGTTTGGATATTGCAGTATAGTCGTATACTATAACATGTAGTCGTGTAGTGTATAACTCATGCACACATATGTACTTACACAACACATAAGGTAACATATAAGGTCAGTCTTAAGTTTTTAAACTGATACCATTGAATCAGCTCGTATCCTCTGTTTAGTTCTAGAGAACTTGACAGCACAGTGTCTCCCTACCTCATTATCTGACCCATTGCTCTTTGTAGGTGGGCGACATGCTTTTTATACATGCCAAGTTCTAAACCTGCTCATCCTCAGCCAAAAGGAAAGCTTTCAGAGTTCAAGAGGATTCCCTGGCATTTTGAGTTGGGCCACTCACTTATTTTTAGCCTTCTTTTTCCTAAGTAGCAACTTCCTGAACTTTATTTTGGTAGTTTAGTAGGCCTGATGCCCAGAGTAATATCACAGATTGCTTTCTTTTTAAGAGGTCCCGTGGAGTGCCATTTCCATTTTTAATGCTTTATGATGAAGAGCGAAAGTTTGGTACTGATGGGTTGCATCTGGCTTCAGCTTCAGTTCGTTTTTCTCAAAGCAGTGTAGTGATGTGGCCAGAACTGTATTAGGGGCTCATGTCCTTTAGCAAAATGTCCTCTGTGTTTAAGTTTTTCCTTTGGGTTACCTCACTACGTTACTTGAAGGGGTGGATTTTGGCTCATGTAATCAGTCCTCAAATGAAATATTCATATTGGCAAGGCCCAGGCCAAGGAAAACATTTACACTGAGTTTTCAGCTCTCACTGTTGATCCAGAAAATGCGGGGGTGCCTGGCTGGCTCAGTTGGTGGCGTGTGCGACTCTGGATCTCAGGGTCGTGAGTTCAAGCCCCACGTTGGGTGTAGAGATTACTTTAAAAAAATAAAGAAGTAAAACCTTTAAATAAATGCAGATTCTGAGGAGGCATTATACCCCTATTTAGTCAAAGGTGGGGACCCCAAGCCTCCTTTAAAATATTCGAATTGGAAATTTCTATTTTCAAACAAAATTAAATGGGAGAAAATTCTATCATTTGCTAAGTCTCTGTTTTCTAGAAATTTGTTAGTGTCTGTCCTCCTTATTTTAAAAGAATGTCTGTCTCATATGTGAAGTCCTACCTCTGAAGTGTTTAGAGGAGAGAATGAAGGCAGAGAGAACACAAGCCCAGCATCCCCTGTGTGTTTGCCACTTTGTTCTGAGAATCACCGAGTAGACCAGAATTTTAGTCTTCAATTTCTATGGTCGTGATTAAGAAAGCATTTTAAAAATTATTGGCTTCAGAAAAGAGTTCTTATAATGTTTTAGCACAAAATGATATACTTTCATCTTCTGACCCTTTCAGAATGTAACGTGGTTTCACTGTTCATATTTGTGGCACTTCAAGAACTAGTCACCTAGTTATATACCATAAAATCTCAATTAGAGACCAGTCTGTTGCTCGCCACTCCCCCCCCACCCCCCATTTGATGGTGTCTGGAGACATTTTTGGTTGTGATAGTTGGAGGGGAAGAGGGGTTCTTACTGGCATGTAGTGGGTAGAGGCCAAGGATGCTGCCAAGTAAACATCCTACAGTAGTACGCAGGACACACCCCTCCCCGCAAAGAATGCTTAGTCCAAGATGTCAGTGGTGCCAGAGTTGAAGGTGCAAAGAAAGTAGAGGTGAGAGTGGCCTGCTACATCCAGGTCTTCTGTGGCTTCTGTAATTCTCAGGCTACTATAATTCTCCTCTGCCACAAACTCTCGTTCCATGTCTGTCAACTCTGTGCTCTTTTCTACCAAGAATCACATGAGATCTTCTCAGACTGCAAGTCCCAACTATCTATATTAATTCTGGGGGAAGAAAAGCCCTATTTCTTCTTTTTCTTCCTAACCATATAGACCCATATAGGGTGAAAGTTTCAAAACTAGAGGCCCTGGACTAGGCTCCATTTCTTAAGACAGTGGATTGGGAAGTCAAGAGCCTCATCTGGAAATCTCTGATAACCTTGTCTAAAATACCTGATGATCCATAAGGTACCATACAACACCTCGAGGGTCCTCCCCCAATTTTAAGATATTTCTCACTTCACTTTCTACGTAAAGAAGCAACATTCCGTCTACTTGCCACGGTTATGCCATCTACCGAGGGACAGAGTTGGGAGTTGAAACCAGCATTTCTGATTTTAGGAAGAGTTTTCTACAGAGCTTTACCCCTCTTTGGGAAGATCCGTGCACCATATTCTCTTACTAAGAAACGCATTTGTGCATATCCCATGTCTGGTAAACTGAGGCCACTTAGTGGTAGATGTGAAACTAGGATTACATTATCGTGTAGTTTGATCTGCCTGAGGATTTGTGCCTGATTGTTTTCCTTTGGCAGGGCAAAGCAAGTATTGGTTGTAGTCTTTATGCCCCTTAAATATTACTTGAGCTTATTTAGATAGAATGTTAATTCTGATCATCTTTATCTTTATATTCAGGATTGGTATGGAAGAAGACTATTATGAAAACCACAGTATCATTACAGCATTTCCCCCCAAGCATGGCTTTATAATTTTACATGCTACTCACGAAAACATTTTCTAAAAGACACTGCTGAAAGTAAACTGGCATTGGGGTTCTAGAACCAACAGCTTGGAACAGTCTAAGAAGCAGGAGAATTTTAACTGTAGATTTTTTTGAAACTTCCTTGTGGTTTCTCTGTCGGACTGTGGTAGCTTGTTTCCACCTTTGAGGGATACACTTGGTTATTCAACCACTCCTTCCAGGAGCAAATGAGAAGAGCCGGTTGCTATGGCTACCATGTTCTCCTGCTTCAGAGACTTCTGCCTAGATGTTTGGGGAGCCCCGTGTGCTG
Source organism: Paguma larvata (assembly GCA_030068075.1). Lineage (NCBI taxonomy): Eukaryota > Metazoa > Chordata > Mammalia > Carnivora > Viverridae > Paguma > Paguma larvata. Next base: position 81,463,938 of record CM057824.1, on the reverse strand, counting down.
CTCCACCTCTGCCTTCTGGTTGCACAGAGCTTTCTCTTCTTGCCTCCATCCTCTCTCTCTTGGTTCATTCTCATTCTAGCATGCCTATAGCACCTTTTGTTTTCTCTACCAGGAATTCTGTTGTGTGTGAGAATGTATGTGGTATGTTTGTGTTTCAGCTAACAAACCTGGGTTTGCCTGTAGTGTACCTCATGTGTATGGTATTTGGGGCAGGTGAGGGTACAGGAACAGAATGTTTCCAGTTTAAGTGGAAGGGGGATCCCCTAGTGTTTCTTGTGACTTAATTTATTTTTTCTAAATTATAACAAGTGTACTTGTTTTTAATAAGGAAATAGGATTAAAAAAAAGCATTCACCTTAATGTGGAAAGATTTCCATGTAATTGATTCTGTTCGCAATGAAATTAGTTTTAATTTTATTGCTTGCCCCATTTTCTACAGGTAGGAAGCAGAGGATATAGGTATATGTGTCTGTCTGTGTGTGTAGCCTGTGTGTGTGTCTTAAATTTGAAGACACTGGGCTCTGATTTTCCTAACTCAGAGTGCTATGCCTGCCACGTTGCCGCTTAACCCGGCCGGCTCATCTGGACAGAGAAGACCTCTATGTTTTTGCTTGGGGTTTTTTTTTTTTTTTTAACAGTCTTTTTCTGTGATCCTTTAACAGTGCCGTAGGCTGTACGATAAAAAGTGGCAGCTTTCAGATTGATTTAGGAACAATGATCTTTCCTTACAATTGCATTGAAGAGTTTAAACACCTTTGGGAAAAGATAGATCCAAGTAGTGAGCCTCGCCTCAGGTTGAATGTCAAGGGTTGTTGCGTATGCGCCTGCATGACATGCGTCTGTGGAAAGGAATTCCAGTTGACCCTTTAACAACACACGTGTTAGCGGTGCCAGCCACCCCTCACTGTGCAGTCCAGAATCTGTATAACTTTCGATGCCTCAAAAACTTAACTACTGATAGCCTATTGCAGGCCTTACTGATAAAATAAACAGTTAACACATATTTTGTGTGTCGTATGTATCATAGGCTGTATTTTTACAATAAAGTAAGAGAAAACATGTTACTACAGAAATCACAAGAAAGAGAAAATACATTTTCATTACTTTACTATATTTATTAAAATCTGCATAATTGGACCTGCACAGTCCAAACCCATATTGTTCAAGGGTCAACTGTATTTGTTATTGGAATCATCTGAAGACTCCTGTTATCTAGTCTCTTCTGTATCCTAATGCCAAATGTTTTCTTGTAGACTTCTTTTAAGGTGATGACGATAACTCTTTTTAGCTGTGACAGTAAAGAGGCTACTAGATAAATGGTCTCCAGCACCTGTCCGCCCCCAGACTCATACAGCTTACTTACGCCCACGGTTCATGCCTGTGAATTCCGGCACCGGTGCAGTTTACCATGTTTGTTGACAAAATAAACTACAAGACCTTTAAAGTTTTAAAAAAATTTTTATTTTAAAGTCTTTTTGCTGCTGTCCACTGGCCAATTTAGAAACATATGTTTCAAAACCTGTGTTATACCAAAATTGCCTCTCTCGACGGGGAAGCCATTTTGTAGGACTTTCTGATCCTGTGCGTCAGGATGGCACCGTTTCAATTTGTGTCTCTTCTAATATAGTAGCTGATTTAAAAGTAGAACGTTGTCTACCTTGGTTATGTTATACTTGCATCTCGCAAGATTACCTCTGTTGAGATTAAACCTACTCGCAGTTTGGGTTATATGTTGATGGCAAAACAAAACAACCTGGGGCTTAGATTTTGCTCTGGAGAAGCAACAACAGCCAAAATAATTAGAAATTGACTGTCGATCTTCAGAGGTGAATATAACTACAGTTCTCCGAATAGTCACGTTAGTTACCTAATTTCAGTTTTAGTAATTTATCTCAAATTTCAATTATGTGGGCCTGTATTGAATTTACACTTTTGTACAATGACTAGGGACTGCTTTCTTGCTCTTAGGAGACTATTTATCTAAGATGACATTCATTAAAAACGTCAGGATTGATCCAGAGGCATTTCAGTGCCAGCAGAGCTTTTTATTATGAAATAATTCTAAGAAATAGTACTCGATTTATACCTTTCTGTGTACTTCTTTCCAATAGAGGGGACACCAAAATTATAAAATGAAATTGGTTTTTTAGGTTAGTGAAAATGTGTTAAAAGAAGTGGTTGACAGTAAACATGATATAAATTCTGATTTTGACCTAACAGTATTTTCATCATGCTTCAACAGTAACAAATTTAACAGTGCTTTCTTCCAAAAAATGATCCGCTGGCTAAGTTGCTAGGAGCAATGGTATTAAAAAAATCACTCGGGATAGAATATGAGGGTTTCCATATTAAATACTAAAAATGTTTTCTTTCTGAATAGTTTAGAGTTATTCTTCATATACTTGATGTTTTGTGTGTTACAGAATTATAAAACCCAGATTGGCAGCTTATTTTAAAAATGTATCTGCACACAAGAGGATAGGTACATTAAACTAAATAAAATGAAATTACATTGACAATTTTAAAAGTCTTAAAAAATATGTTCCTAAATAATCGAAAGCTGACTTTTTTACTTGAGTTTTTTTCATTTGTTGTATGCAGAAGTCATTTCCTCTTACTTTTCTGTTGATGTACTGTGCTTTAAAAAACTTGTAAAAAACAAGCAGTCCTTAATCTACTAGTATGTTTTTCGCCCCACTCATCTTCTTAGGAGTCGGTGGATCGGTGGGGGAAACGCTGCTTGTCCTGGGCCCTGGGCTGTAGAAAGAAGATGCCAAAGGCAAAGTACATGTGTCTGGCTCAGGAGCTCTTGGTCGATCCAGAATGGCCACCAAAACCTCAGACAACAACAGAAGCTAAAGCTTTAGTTAAGGAGAACGGATCATGTCAAATCATCACCATAACGTAGCAGAGCGTCGCTCTCAGTGGTCTGCTGGTAGCAGGAGAATGTAATTGTAGGACTTTCTGATCCTGTGCGTCAGGATGGCACCGTTTCAATTTGTGTCTCTTCTAATATAGTAAGCTGATTTCAGAGCCCCCCTCCCCCTTTTTAAATAAACAAGACAATTGGCCTGTCTGTTAAGTTGATAATCAGTCTGTAAGGTCCTGTATCTGTATTCAGGAACTACATATCACATATATTTCCAGAATTTTCTTGTTACCCTCAGTGATACTCTTTAAATAAGGTACAGAAGAAAGTTGGTATTTGATAGGTTTTTAGACATCGGCTTCTGAGACTTGGTTTGTGCAAACCGTTACTAGAAAAAGTCCTCATTTATATACCAGCCCTAAATTTGTGATTGATAAGTAAAATAAGTGTTAATTAGCCTCCAGTGAAAATAGGTAGAAAGCCTGTTTTTGTTTGATTCCAATATTTCTTCCAAAGAATTCCGTATATACACAGACCAGTTCCCTTCAATAGCCTAGGAGTGAGTTTTATGATGTTGCTAATAGAACAACTCAGGTAATTTCCATTTATGGTTTTATAATTTCTGTATAAACTGCCTGGGTTTTATTTTTCTAATCAGCAAGGTGCTTCACTGCCTTCTTCAGATGTCCTTCAAAGCTATTGAATGGGTCTTGTGGTCTGTCTGCTGTCAGTAGTATGATTTACTTCAGTTAAATGTTGTAGAACTATAGAACATTTTCACTAGGAAAAAAAGATTATTTCCTTTGGCGATAGATCTAGATCTGTCTTTCCAATATCTCTTCATAGCTGTTTTTTCTCTCAGGTCTCTATCATTTTAAATGTTTTTATTTTCTTCTATGTTTTAATTACTTAAAGACAAGAGTGAGTTAGGTTTTGTGGGGTTTTTTTGGTTCTTTTTTTTTCATTTTATTGGTTTTTTGAGTTAGACTTTTACCTCCTAAAAATTTTAAGGGTTGATACAAGTCTCTTATCAATAATGAGGCTTAAAAATGAGTGGTTTTGAGTGACTGCTATTTTTTCAAAGCAGTAGGAACTTGGTGAGTTTGTTTTATGCCATTAGGTGGCGCCAGAGGTCGGAGCTTATTTTGGATTAGATGTTTACAAAGGAGCATTATTTGGTTGTAAAAATTTCTGGGGGGAAAAACTGAAGTAAAGCTAAGACTAGACATTAATTGAGCCAAAAGAAATGTGAAGAATATTTTTCACCTTTCTGTTTCATCTGGTTAATATTTAATTTTTAAACCAAATTACAGTAACTTAAAAAATGCCTTTCTAGGTAAGATCCAGCAGCTTGGCAAAAGCCCACAGTTGTGCTAAACAAAGAGGCTGATATGCTATAAAACGGACACTAAACTGCTACAGCTGTGGGATATTATCCTGTGTTCTTCCTTAACTGGTAGCATGCTTGTGCTTTCTACTTGTAGCTAATCATCATTTTCCTGATAGATATACCAGTTTATCAGATGTTAGCCAGAACCGTAGAATGACATGGTTCTCATTTTTTATGCTGCAGAGACCTGAATGATGTTTGGTAACTATAGGAAAATGTAAGTTACACTCAGGATCACTGTTATCGCTATTGCCACTGATGATTCTTACAAAAATACAATCGAAGTTTTCCATCAAAAAGTATAAATGATATTAATACACCTTAGATAAGAACAGTTGTTCCATGAATGATTCTATGAAGCTATGCATCTTAGACCTCTTGAGCTGTGATTTAGCACTGTTTTCTATAGTTACTTATCTCGATCATTTTTTAATTTCCACATTCATTTTCAATATGTACAAGTGTTATTCTTAAGTGATTCCCCAGAATTGTAAATTTTATTCTTTGATTTAAATACTGAAGCATATAATTAAAGTAATTGCTGAGTTAGCAGCTTAAAAATCCAGTTATCGGATTGTATTTAACATCTTTAAGAGCATGATCATAAAGAGCTATATATTTTTTACACCTTTTTTTTAACATTTAGATTTTATAAGGGTTTTATATCTCATTTGTCCATACTGTTTTCAAAGGAATGAGGCTTTTAGGTAGGTGGAAAAGCATTTGTAGGAAGTTAGGTTTGAACATAGACAAGGCGGGTTGCTCAAGTTGTAATGGATGGTTTTCAGAATGTTATTTGAAGAATGTCTGTGAATCCAGGTGTGGGTCCTACTCAGTGCCGTAGATAGACTGAGTTCTCTCTCTGTAGGTCACCATGACGTAGTGATTTTGATTCTGAATTTCACGTTAAATTATTTGAGTGTATACAGACCTAAATTTAAAAATCTGTACATATATTATTTTGATGTATTAAAGATTAATAAATATTGCTGATTTAAATTTTATTTATGCACATACTTAAAGGACAGAAATGTCCAGGAAAGTAATTGTTAAATAATGATATTGTAACTTTTTAACTTTTTAAATAAATAACAAAATTTTTAACGTGTGTCTCCCTCAGGGTTGTTTAAAGTTTTTTTTTTTCTCCCTCAAATATAAATAGTGGTAACTATATGTTTTGTATCTTCTAGCACCAACTGCTGTAAAGCAATGCTGCAAATGATGCTTGAATAAAAGTGGCTAAGCCAACAACAAAAGAAATACTTTTTATATTAGTTTTATAATTCTTACATTTGAGAGCTTTCCAAATTGCACTTGCATTGAAACAGAACTGTTGCGGTCTTGACTCTTATTTATTCTGTCTCCCATGTTTGTGAGGATACTGCACAGTTTTAGAGGCATGGTAAATAACATATCCGCGTCTGTGTATTCCGTTCCCCAAATGGCTAGAGATACAATCCGGAGAAGAGCAAAAGTCCAGCTTTAGAAGACATTCTGTAATATTTCATGCATGCAATTTTGACATATCTGAAAATAGACTTTTGTATATTTATGGTGGGAGGTGGTTGGGAACTTTTGACAAAATGTGGGATGTTAATTTTTGTACAGTCTGTGGGCATTTACCCATATTTTTAATGTAATAAAATTTGGTAATTATGTGCACATTAAATTAATAAGATAGTCACTTCCTGTTATGATTTGTGAATTCCCTAAGACTTTGGATTTTTTTAAGTAACTTTATATCAGAAATGATACTGCATCTTTATATTTTTTAAATTGTATTGCTGCTCAAGAATGGTACCCTGATGTCATAAAGGCATACATTCATAATTGTACATTCAGCACTGTAAATAACCGTATGAAATCTTTTTTGGATTGAAGCTATTCAAAATAAAAATTTAAATGAATGAAATGACTTTTTTTTTTTTTTTTTTTTTTTTTTTTTTTGCATCCTTATACAATTGTTTGCCGTTTAGCTGTACACATACTGCCTTCTCTGGATTTATTTTCTTACTTAATACTTCCCCATTTCCTTTTTTCTAACTTTGGAGTTTTGAAAGGAATAAATACCACATCCCACGTATATATCACATCATGTGCGTGACCATCCCGTGGGAGCCCATCAGTCAGATACGACGTAGAATCAAATGTTAACAGTGTAAGAAGGTCTGAGGAAAATCGTAAAATATAAGACTGAAGGCTTATGATCTGTTAACAGCTGGGAAGATCAAACCCAGAGCTAACGCCATGTAAAACATGGTAAGTCTGAAGTGGAACGGCAGCTGCGGGTACAAAACGAGCATGCCTAGGAGAGAGAAACTGGAACTGAGCCTTGCTGCTGGAAACGCTGGAGAAGGCAGGATTCGTGTTGGCCTTTGTGCTGCGCTGGGAGGCCTTTCTGGACGTCACAGGTCCTGCAGGAGGCGTGCGCCCTCTGCCGTGGCCTGCGTGGCTGGCCGCGGTGTGCTGGATTGATCGGGTGGTGTGAAGGTTTAATTCGAGTCCATGTTCTTTCCATTCACTGCGGTTCATGTGGCAAATGACACGTCCCCACGACCTGTGGTATGGGCAGCGTTCCGCACGTCTCCCTCTTCCCTGTGCGTGGCTGCCCTTTGCAGGGAGGGATGGAGTCGTAGGGGTCCGGATGAGACTGTCCGCATTCAGAGTGCCCTGGCCTCTGAGTCACCACCGACCGAGGAGAAAAGCCTGTCTCATCCAGGCATACAGAAAGGCCAAATCTCATAGGCCAGGGTGACTTTTTTCTAAAGGAGTGGCCTCTTAGGATAGCAGATTTCTAACCTGTTCCTGAATCCAAAATACAAAGGACACAACACTCGAGCCATCAACTTCATTGTTCAAAATAACTTCTCAGGGCATGTGGGTGGCTCAGTCAGTTGAGCGTCTGACCCCAGCTCAGGTCATGCTCTCAAGGCTGGGGGGGCTCTCTGCCGTCAGCCCGTCCATGCGGAGCCCTCTGCAGATCCTCTGTCTCCCTTCTCTGCCCCTCCCCCGCTTGCACTCTCCCCAAATAAATATTTGAAGAAAAATACTTCTCAGGATCCCATCCAATTTGACAACGAATGGACTACAGTTTTCCTCTACTGTCTGCAACTTCCATACCCTTCGTGGCATTCGGAATGTCCTGCTCTCTTCAAAGAATTAGGACTTGGAGGTCAGTCTGACTTGGAGTGCTTCCTGGGAAAGCAGGCCACAGAAGTCTATCAGAATTTGGCACAAAAAGGCTTATTCTGATTTAAAATCGACACAAATCCTATATACGTGCTATATTGCCCTTGTTCTACATCATTCTGCTACCTTAGACATCGGCAGTTGGAGCTCCGATTGATTCTTTTCGAAGTCCACAAGGCATCCCATTGCATGGATGTTTCATGATTCACAGGACTGCTTCCGTGCTGATGGTCGTTCAGGTTTCTTTTTCTATCACAAACACCCCTGCAGTGTTTTGTGCACAATTTTTTTTAGGTAGGCTCCACACCCAGTGTGGGGCTTGAACTCATGGCTGTGAGATCAAGAGTCGCATGCTCCACCGACTAAGCCCGCAGGTGCCCCATTGTGTGCACACATCTTAATGAGCATAAACATGGGGTGTATTTTGAGCAGTACACTGCTGGACAGAGGGTGTGTGTGTGTATTTTTAACTGATACGGCTCAGTTTTCCTACAAAAGTTTCCTCCAATTTAGAGTCCCACCTTTGTATAGGAGAAGATCGGTTTCTTCACACTTCATAAAGGGCTAGATATTTTCCGTTTTTAAACATAAAATCGTTATTTCAGTATGGCATTGGCGCAGGGATTATTAAATAGCCCCACACATTCATGAGATGTTGGTTCATGACTGCGGCGATATTGTATGTATGGGGCTAGGACAGCAGATTATCTTCATGGGGAAAAAACTCTTAGACTCCACTCAAGCGTCATACACGAAAATGAATTATAGATGGATTAAAGACCTAAAAACAGAAAACTATAAAACTCAGGCATTATAGGACTTTTTTTTTTTAACTTGGGAGGAGTGGAGGACTTGCTTCGATAGATAAAAAAACAAATCATAAAAGATTGATAACTTTGGCTCTCTTAAGACTAATCCATCAAAAGACATCATGAAGAAGATGAAAAAGCAAACCACCAACTAACTGTGAAGATATTTGACATCTATAACTGACAAAGGATTAGTACACAGAACATAAAGAATGCCTACAGTTCAGTTTTCTGAAAGACAGACACATTTTGCATATAGGAAAATGGGCAAAACAAAAGCATCCACATTTTTCAGAAGACAGAGGACAAGTGAGCATTATAAATAGGAAAAGACGGGGCGCCTGGGTGGCTCAGTGGGTTACGTGCCTGACCCTTGATCTCTGCTCAGGTCATGGTCCCATGGTTTCTGGGATTGAGCCCAGCATCACGCTCTGTGCTGCAGTGGGGACCCTGCTTGAGATTCTCTCTCTCTCCCTTTCTGGCCCTCCCCTGTCCTCTCTCTCTCTCTCTCTCTCAAAAGTAAATAAACTTTAAAACAATATGAAAAGATGCTCAAGCTCATCATTAATGGGGGAAATGAACAATTTTTTTTCTTTAACATTTTTATTTTATTTTTGAGAGACACAGAGACAGAGCGTGAGCGAGGGAAGGGCAGAGAGAGAAGGAGACACAGAATCTGAAGCAGGCTCCAGGCTCTGAGCCGTCAGCACAGAGCCCGATGCAGGGCTTGAACTCACGGATTGTCAGATCATGACCTGAGCCGAAGTCATACCCTTAACCGACTGAGCCACCCAGGCGCCCTGGAAATGAACAATTAAAGCCACACAGAGACAATTACTTCATAGGGTAAAAGCTAAACAAAAATCATTTCCAAGTATGGGCAGAGGTATGAAACGCAGGAACTGTCATACACTGTAGGTGGCATCACGTATTGGTACAACTACTTTGGAAAGCAGTTGGACATTCCTAAGTTAAATTGAACATGTGGACACCTTTCAACTCAGTAATGCCATTTTTTTAAACATATTCAAGAATGTCTTTAGCTTTATTCCTAAGAAAAAAAATGAGTGGGGCATTGGCGAATGTTCTTAGCTTTATTATTCTTAAATGGGGGGGGAAAGAACGGGAATAAAGAATGGAGGGGGGTCACCTGGGTGGCTCAGTCAGTTCAATGTCAGACTTAGGCTCAGGTCATGATCTCACGGTTGGTGAGTTCAAGACCCATGTCAGGCTCTGTGCTGACAGCTCAGAGCCTGGAGCCTGCTTCGTATTCTGTGTCTCCCTCTCTGCCCCTCCCCTCTTTGCTCTCTCTCTCTCTCAAAAATAAACAAACATTAAAAAATTAAAACAAAAAAGAATTGGGGCAATGTGGCGTGAAGAGGAAGACTCGAAGGAAGTGTGGGCCGTCTAGGGGAACGGCCTCCACAATGACCCCACCGTGTCACTAAACTTCCCTAGCATCACAGAGTCATAACGTGCTATTTTATGGAGAAACTTCTCTCCCTTCTGCTTTTCTCCTTCAGCGTTGACAGTAGGACTTAGGTTACAAATGGGCTCTTCCATCTGAAGATATCTGGCTTTAAAAACCAGAATATGCCCTCTGAGATAAGGTCCTTTCCATGACTTTCGTTCTGGTAAGGGTTTTATCCTCAGGATGCAAGGATACGCCCCTCTTCCTTTGGAAAGCGCTGAATCACAGGCAAAGCCTTAAGCCTCTCAGTTGCTTGGGGGTGCAGCACCACTTCAGGTAAGGCCAAATACTTTAAAAATTAGGGATGGGCAACTAGAGGGCTTGGTGAGTCTGGATGTGCATAAAATATATAAAATTTAGTACAAGAATTGTATAAAATTCCACTTGGGAAACATTGTTTTGGCAGACTAGTATTACTGTGCATGTTTCATATGTACTTCAATGCCAGGAGCTGGTATTAATTTTTCGTTAAGGTTCTTAGGAACGATAGCTCCTTATTTATGGCACAATCAGAAATACTCTTCTCGACGGTTCCAGCTCTGTGACCCCGGGTAAGTGACTTACCCTTTCTGTGTCTTACTTAGTTCCATCTTCCTTTAACTGGGGGTAAGAATAATCCCTACCTCATAGGGTTCCTGTAAGGAGTGAATGAATTCCTGTAGGTCAGGTGCTGAGAACAATGCGTGGCAAGAAGTGATAGGTATTAACCTGTTTTTCTCATTGTGGCTAACTGGAGGCGTTGGCTATTTGAGGGTGTTCTTGCTTTAGTAGAGTAAGGACTGTGCCTACAGCGTGAGTGTGTTAAAAGGAATCAGGCGGTGGTCGCCCTAGTTTTTTGGGTTTTTTTGTTTGTTTGTTTGTTTTTGTTTTTTTTACAGACTTTGCTGTTCCCTTCATGACTATTGGTTATAGCCACCTCTGGGTAAAGGGGAGATCAGGGCTCTCTTCACCGTGGGCACTGCTCAGTGATGTCTCTGAGACATTCTCGAATGTGAGAATGATTTGCATCCGTTCTATGTAAAGACGTTAAAGTATTGGCTTTGAAAACGCTTTAATTTTAAGGCTTGAAACGGAGTAGAGTAGAAAATGGGTAGAACAAAAAAAAATGAGACCTCGCAGGGCAGAATGAAAGTCTTTTCACCAGCCCGGAAGACCTGCATTCCTAAGAAAAGAGGGATACTTAGTTGTATCTGGGTAACATTCGGAGGCAGCGACAATCCTGGCGAAAGGCTCAGGCCCCCGCAGGGTTACAAGATCGAATGTGAGCGTTTTGTGTGTCGCCCACAGACCTCCCGCTGGCGGCCGCGCGGACATGCTGAGGGCCACCCTGCTGTGCGCCGCGCTGGGGCTCCTGCGCGCCCAGCCTTTCCCCTGTCCCCCCGCCTGCAAGTGTGTGTTCCGGGACGCCGCGCAGTGCTCCGGGAGCGACGTCGGGCGCATCGCCGAGCTCCGCCTGCCGGTCAACCTCACGCACATCCTGCTCTTCCGAATGGGCCGCGGCACCTTACAGAACCACAGCTTCCGCGGCATGACGGTCCTGCAGCGCCTGATGCTGTCGGACAGCCACGTGTCGGCCATCGCCCCCGGCGCCTTCGACGACCTGATAAAACTGAAAACCCTGAGGCTGTCGCGCAACCGGATCACGCGGCTTCCAGGCGCGCTGTTGGATACGATGGAGCTCCTGGAACAGTTGTTTCTGGACGGCAACGAGCTAAAGGACCTTGACCAAAACATGTTTCGGAACCTGGTTAACCTGCAGGAGCTCTTTCTGAACCAAAATCAGCTCGCTTCCCTTCCCGCTCGCCTCTTCGCCAATCTGGGGAACCTGAAAGTGTTGGATTTATCGGGAAATAATTTGACCCACCTGCCCCGAGGGCTGCTTGGGGCACAGGCGAAGCTGGAGAAACTCGCGCTCCACTCGAACCAGCTCGTCTCTCTGGATTCGGGGCTGTTGAGTAGCCTGCGTGCCCTGACGGACCTGCAGCTGGACAGAAACCACATCCGCGCCATCGCACCGGGGGCCTTCGACCGGCTCCGGAGCCTGCGCTCCTTGACCCTTTCGAGAAACCGCCTGGAGTTCCTGCCCCCCGCGCTCTTTCTTCATTCGCGCAATCTGACCTTCTTGACCCTGTTCGAGAACCCGCTGGAAGAGCTCCCGGAGGTGCTCTTCGGGGAGCTGGCGGGCCTGCAGGAGCTGTGGCTGAACTGCACCCGGCTGCGCGCCCTGCCCGCCGCCGCCTTCCGCAACCTGAGCCGCCTGCGCGCGTTCGGGGCGACCCTGAGCCCGCGTCTGAGCGCGCTCCCCGAGGACGCCTTCCGGGGCCTGGGCGAGCTCCAGGTGCTCGCCCTGCACTCCAACGGCCTGGCCGCGCTCCCCGGCGGCCTGCTGCGCGGCCTCGGCCGGCTGCGCCGCGTGTCGCTGCGCCACAACCGGCTGCGCGCCCTGCCCCGCGCGCTCTTCCGCGACCTCGGCAGCCTGGAGGGGGTCGAGCTCGAGCACAACCTGCTGGAGACCCTGCCCGGAGACGTGTTCGGGGAGCTGCCCCGGCTGGCGGAGGTCCTGCTGGCGCACAATCCCTGGCGCTGCGACTGCGACCTGGGGCCGTTCCTGGCGTGGCTGCGGCGGCACCCGGGGCTCGCGGGCCGAGGCGAGCCCCCGCGGTGCGGCGGCCCGGGACCCCGCGCCGGCCTGCCGCTCCGGGCCCTGCCCGACGACGACCGGGAGTGCCGGGCCCCCCGCGGCCCGCCTCCCGGCCCCGCCGCCGCCCCGGGCCGCGCGGCCTCGGCGCCGGACAGCTCGCGACCCCGGGCCCCGGCGCAGCTCGTGGCCCATGGCAGCGGCCAAGACCACAGCCTGTTCTGGGGTCTTTATTTCCTGCTCTTAGCTGCTCAGGCCGTAATAACGGGGGTCATTGTGTTTGCTATGATTAAACTCGGCGGGCTCTTTCGAAAATTAATCAGAGAGAGAGAGCGCGCTTTTGTTTGAGTCAGTGGGACAAGCTCGCCACGAATTTAAACGCGGCCGGAGCGCCGTCAGAGGTGGCTCCGGGGAGAATCCGGACGGGCTGCTGCTGTCTTCCTCTCCCCTCTTCCTCCCATTCCCTCCTTCCTCCTTCCCTCCCTCTCCCCTCAATCCCACCTCCCTGTCTCCCTCCTCCCTCTCCTCGGAAGGCGTCTTTACACTGCCCTCACGGGATGCATTGTTCTCTTCATCCGCTTTTGAAAAGCAGAACTCTTCCAGGTCTTTCCCTTGTCCTCTTTTTCTCGCGGTATGTGTCTCTCGGATTGTGGGCTGTTTGGGAGAGCCCTGGGTGTCCTTATTCTCAGAGGAGGCCTCCCTTGCCATAGGCTGAGAGATGGAGAACACAAACCCTTCCCGCTGGGAGCTCAGCACCCAGGGACAGAAGCCAGTAGGGTGGGTGGTCAGGGCTCAGTGAGGAGGAGTGGGAGAAACCAGCAGGAGGAGGAGACTGGGGGAGCAGAGGTTTCTGGGAGGAGGGGGAGCTCACCAGGAGGTCTAAGTGCCAGGGAGCAGGGGCCCAGGATCCCCAGAGTCCCTGCCCCAGGCCCAGCGACCACCGCTCTGCCCGCCTGTTGGCCATCTCTGTTTCTCCTTGCCTCCAACACAGGTGAAGTGTGTCATTGTGACACCGGGTTGGTTTCCATTTCCTGGCACTAAATGCTACCTCATTTCACAAGCATTTATGGAACACCTAACATGTGACAGGTGTTCATGAATGTAATGATAAGCTTGGTTTCTAGTTTATTATGGTGGCATCACGTTCTCAATTAGTCTTCCAGCTTCGGGCCATAAAGCTCTTGTTGCTTTAATTGGATGTCTGTGCTCGTGAGAAGCAGTGGTTTAAACACGGGCCGGAGAGTGGATGACCGTGGCGTCCAGTCCCAGCTCCACCAGCTGCCCAGGGTTTTGGGCAAGACACCTGAACTCCCTAAGCCTCGGTGTCCTCCTGCCTGGCGAGGGATGCATAGTGCCTGCCTCACGGAGCTTTTGTGAGAATTAAGGGCAATAAAGCATGTGCCGACTTCGCCCAGTGCCCTGCATACAGTCCTTGCTCAATAAATGTTAGCTCTTATGATTAAAGAGCAAGCAATTATTGCTGCCGTCATGATTGCTAAAGAAGAGCTGTGAGTTGGTTTCTTCTCTGTGCGTTTAAAGGTGAGAGCAAACTTTCTCGGATGGGAGATTACATTAAATCAGCTGCTCTTCGCCTGGGTGGGTCTTGGCCCTGAATAGTCAGGCTCTGTGCTCACGGTCCGGAGCAGTGGGTCCTCTGAACGACACCAACGGAGACGTGGAGCCGGAAGGGCTGGGTTCCTGGCATTTGTAGGTGTACTTCTCCTTCAAGGTCAAGTTCAACTAGTAAAGCCTTCCCTGACTGCCCAGGCAGACTCAAGTGTTCCCTGTTGTGTTGTATACTCCCCTCCTGGGCTACCAGGCACTACACACCCTCTGCACCCCTGTCTGGTCCTGCTCGCCCTTCACTCTAGGGGGGAGTGTGTGTTTACGTGACCCCTGCACTGTAGGCTTGTTGGCCCGACCTCGTTTTGTTTATTTCCACTGCTCCAAAACTGGAAACTTACCTAAAGCATGAAACTCAGACTTTTTGATGGAATGCGAACTCTAGTCCTAACCACTGTGTTCTTGGGCAAGCTACGTAGCTCTCAAAGCCTGTTTCCTCACCTGGGGAGTCAGGATAATAATGGCCCATGCCATTGTCGCAAGGATGAAATAACCTAAGCCAAATAGTAAAGCCAGTGGCTGGTGGCTGGCGACTGGTGCATATGGGGTTCAACAGAAGTTAGCTGTTGTTTTGATTAATTCTTTCAGAACACACAGGGTTCTAATATGCCTCAGTGCCTTTGCATATGTCGGTTCATTCGGCAGCTATTTGTGGAGGCCCTCCTCTGGACCAGGCACTCTTCTAAGGGAAGGGAGAGACTCCAGCGTAGAGTGAAGTACAGGCTTTACATTTCGGTGTCCCCGCCACCAAAACCTTCTCCCCAGAACTCCCGGCCATTAGCTTCAAGCATTCAGAAGAGTGTGGAGAGCAGCTTTGGATACCTCGACCCGCTTTGTAAAAAGCTGCTCTATTTGCTTCAGATATTTTTTGAACACAATAAAATATGACAAAGTTGCAAACCCCTGCCTGTATCTCTTCTTCGCGCTTGTGCCTCTACCCTCCTCAGAGGTGAGCTACTTAATACGTTCGGTGTTTTACCTTCTCAGTGGGGTTTTCATACTCTTACTACACCTGTCTGCGACCTTGAACAAGCGGAAGTAATGCTTTGCCTTTTTAAAAAGTTTTCTATAAATGGTGCCCCTCTGCATGTAGCATGCTTCAACCTTTCCCCCCTGGGCTCCCGTTTTTTTTTTTTTTTAAAGTTTATTTATTTAATTTCTCCACCCATCATGGGGCCCAAACTCACGACCCCGAGATCAGGAGTCGCATGCCCTTCCGGCTGAGCCGGCCAGGCGCCCCTCACGTATTTCTGAGACTCATCCATAAGAAGCATTTGACTTTTTGTTTCACTCATTTTAATAGCTGCATAATACTCTGTTGAATGAATTTTTCACAACCTACCTGTTCTCTCAGTGATGGACGTGTATTCCCATTGTGGGTTTTTTTTTCTTTTTATTTCCCATTACTCCACACCCTCCTCGACTCGTGATAATGTCCTAATTTTGAATTTTTGTAAATCCGATCGGCGTGAAATGGTATCTGGTTGTTTTACCTTACTTTTCCCCGATAACTAGTGAAGTCGAACTTATATTTTTTAATGTTCATTTATTTATTTTTGAGAGAGAGAGAGGGAGCACAAGCAGGAGAGGGACAGGGAGAGGGGGAGACACAGAATCAGACACAGGCTCCAGGCTCTGAGCTGTCAGCACAGAGCCCGACGCGGGGCTCGAACTCACGAACCGTGAGCTCATGACCTGAGCCGGAGTCGGATGCCTAACTGACTGAGCCACTCTGGTGCTTGAGAAGTTGAACTTATTTTTAAATGTTTAAACTTAAATATTTAAATTTCTTCTTCTGCAAATTATCTCTGGATGTACATTGACCACTTCATAATGGGGCATTTTGTCTCTTTTTTTATTGATTTGTAGGAATTCTTTACATATTCTGGGCACTGATCCTCTGTAAATCGTTAGCTTTGGAACTATCCTTTTTCAGTTTTTGGCTTATTTCTCAGTACTTACGCTGTCTTTTGTGGAATAGAAACTTTAATTCTAATCGAGTCAAATTTAGCAGTATAAGTTTGTGGTTTGGGCTTTTAAAAAAATCTCGTTTTTTTAAACTAAGAAGAAAGTCTTCCTACTCTCAAGTCATAAAAGTCGTCTCCTATCTTTTCTCCTAACAGTTGTCAAGTTTTGCTTTTCCTGTTCAGGTCTTCGGTCCACATGGATTTTTTTTTTTTTTTAATGTTTACTTACTTATTTTGAGAGAGAGTGAGCACGGGAGAGAGGCAGGGAGACAGGGAGACAGAATCGCAAGCAGGTTCTCAGCTCCTTGCTCAGCGAAGATGCCCCCTAGTAGGGCTCAGTCTTACGACTGTAAGGTCACGCCCGGAGCCTATTTCAAGAGTCCGATCCTTAGCCAACTAAGCCACCCAGGGACCCCGCAAATGGAATACTTTGAATGTTTCATCAATAAATGTGACTGTTCTAGCTTTGGTTTACTAGGAGGTTGGTTTTTTTTTTAACTGTGAGTAGGTGTTGAGTTTTAATTTTTTCATCGATTAAGATCTCATACGGTTTTTCTCCACCAATGTGTTAAAGTGGAGAATGAAATTTATAGATTTTGAAAAATAAAGTCGTCCTTACACTCCTATAAAGTAAACCCAAGCCTGGTCATGCATTTAAAAAACTACATGTTGGATTCAGTTTGCTAATGACTTTTATTATCTGTTCACTAATGAGATTCCCTTGTAAAATCTTAAAAAATAATATCTTTGGCTGATTTTGACTGTATAATCCAAATTATACAGCCTCATAAAGTGGGTGGGGACAATCTCTCCAATTTGTAAAAAAATAAGATTGCATTTCAGGGCACCTGGGTGGCTCAGTCGGTTAAGCGTCCAACTTCGGCTCAGGTCATGATCTCACAGTTGGTGAGTTCAAGCCCCGCATCAGGCTTTGCCCTGACAGCTCAGAGCCTGGAGCCTGCTTGGGGTTCTGGGTCTCCCTCTCTCTGCCCCTTCCCTGCTCATGCTCTGTCTCTCTGTCTCTCAAAAATAAATAAACATTAAAAAAATTAGTAAGATTACATTTTGCTTGAATGTATTCTAAAACTCTTTTCCCGAATCATCTTGGCCTGGATTTAGTGTGTGTGTGTAGTGGTTATTGATTGCTGCATTCAAAATAACCCCAAACCTTAGAGGCTTGAAGGAGCAATACGGTTTATTTTCTCACGGTTTTGGGGGGTCAGGGATTTGGGAGCGGCTTAATCGGTGGTTGGGTCTCTGGATCTCTCCTGGTTATCCCGGAAGTGTTGGCTGGGACTATAGTCGTCTTGACAGGGGCTGGAGGATCTGCTTCTCCCCTCGCCGGCAGTCCTTCGCTGGCTGCTGGCTGGGTCCTTGCTGATGGTCCTTTTCATCCGGCTGCCTGCGTGCCTCATGGCGCACCGCCCCCCACCCCCAGCCCTCAATAGAGATTTATCAGGGCAGAAGTTACAGGTTAGTTCTGGAAGCGGCAGCTCCTCCTTGGCGCCGCACCCTCCTGGGTCACGCGGGTCCTCCCCATTCCGTGCGGGAAGCGTGTCACCTGAGCGGGAAGCAGGGCACCAGAGCGGGAGTACCCGGGGACAAGGACGGCTGCGGGGCCTGCCTTGGCGCCTGGCTCCCGCAGTACGTCTCCATTTGTGTGCTTTGTTTTTAACTACGGTTAAAAGTTCGAGACCCGGCCAATCTTCTATTTCCCATTTTTGTTATGTGATATATATTTCAGGAAATTGTTCATTTTGTCTCTAAGTGTTCAAAATTGTTAGCCTAACATTTTTTTATTATATATATATATATATATATATATATTTTGTTTTAAAATCTCTTGGTGTATCTGGGGCTCCTGGGTGGCTCAGTCAGTTAAGTGTCCGACTTCGGCTCAGGTCATGATCTCAGTTTGTGGGTTCAAGCCCTGCGTCTCAGAGCCTGGAGCTTCTTCGGATTCTGTGTCTCCTTCGCTCTCTGCCCCTCCCCCACTTGTGCACGCACTCTTTCAAAAATAAATAAACTTAAAAAAAAAAGCCTCTGTCGGATCTGCCGTTGTCCTCTTTTTTCCATGCCTACTATAGTTTATATCCGTCTTCCTGTCCCTCGATCCATCTTGCAATATTTTCTCTATTCTGTTAGCTTTTCCTAAGCACAAACTGGGCTTTGGGACAGCCCTCTAGGGTCTGAATGTTTTCTATCACATTCATTGGTCGCTTCCGTCTTTATCATCTCCTTCTTCCGTTTCCGTGGAGTCTATTTAGTTTTTTCTTCTTCCTGACTTTGTAGGTCGGATTCTCGGCCCATTAATTTCCATCCTTTTTTCTTTAGAATATCCATCTCCCCCCCCCTCCCCGGTACTGGTTTAGCAGTTTTAGACCGGGGTGTTGTTAATGTTTGGTCTGTTTGGGTCTGCCTTTTCTCATGTCCGTTATGAGTTTCTCTTTGAGCGGAGTTCTTTAGAGTGTGCTTTTTATTCTGATGTTTAAAAAACTTTCCTGTGTTGATTTCTAACTCACTTGTGGACTGTATGATGCCGATTTTTTGTGTCACTTGTTTGTTTCCTAAGATATTTTTTCTTATTTATTTGAGAGAGAGCGTGCGTGCAAATGTGCATGCGTGAGCAGGGGAGGGGCAGAGAGAGAGGGAGAGAGAGAATCTTAAGCAGGTTCTGTGCTCAGCATGGAGCCTGAGGAGGGCTCAATGCGGGGCTCTGTCTCACTACCCTGAGATCATCACCGGAGCCTAAATCAAGAGTCAGTTGCTTAACCGAGCCACCCAGCACCCTTGGAGGTTTTATTTTTGAATCATCTCTACATCCAATGTGGGGCTCAAACTCGTGACCTGAGATCAAGAGTTGCATGTCCATCTACAGAGCCAGCCAGGCGCCCCTGTATGATCCCAATTCTTTGAACGTTTTTGAGACTCATTTTATGGCCCAGTGCATAGGCAATTTTTATAAATGTTTCTATGTGCTTGAGAAAAAAAAATTCTCTTTTAAATCAGGTTCGCGGAGTGCCTGGCTGGCTTAGTCGACTAGGTAGATATGTGACTGTGGATCTCAAGGTCCTGAGTTCGAGCCCCATGCTGGGTGTAGAGATTACTTAAAAAAAAAATAGGGTTCAGGTTATTATACATCCATTAAATAAAGCTTATTAATTGTGTTGTTTGACCTTACCAAGTTTTAGTTTGCTTACCTACAGAAAACAGTTTGTAAATTTCTTAAGTTTCTATTATAATTCTATCATCTATCTAACAGTATATAGCCAGACGGAAATTTTAAATTTCTGCTTGATTTAACATTTTATAAGGTTATTTATGTCGTTTTGATTTTTAAGGTTCTAAGATTATCAGGTTTTAAAAAATGTTTTTTTTGTGTAGTGTTAGGTTTTACCCGTATAGCGTTTTCCTTTTAAAGACTATTCTATGTGCGGTTTGTTTATTTGCTTGTTTTGCTTTGGTTTGGTTTTCTAGCTATAGCAGTTTATTTTGGTTAGTATCTCTATGATACATATTTTCTCATTCTTTATTTTCACCTTTTCTTTGGTTTTACCTTAGGTGTGCATTTTGTAGGCAGCATATAGTTGGGTTTTCCTAAATTTTATTTAGATGGTATCTTTCTGTCAATAACTGAAATTGATCTGTTTACATTTATTTTAGCTGCCCGCCGATGTATTGTTACTAAGGAGTTATTCTGTGTTTTCTATTCCCCATTTTCTCTCTTTGCCTTATTGGCTCCCTCTCTTCACACCCTTGAGGACTGATACATTTATATTACTCTCTCTCTCATATACATTGTTTTTTTGTTTGCTGTCTGTTTTTCTCTTAGAGGTTATTTTTTAAATATGCATAATAAATTATAAAATGTTCCAACAAATTTTAAAGTATTCGGTCTTTCTTTTCTCTTACTAAACATGGCGTGGATTTTACTATCTTCACTCCCCAGTGAACACACAACCGTCTTCAGTATCTTGTTATTTAACTTTGGGTTTGACCTTTACAAATTTGGTTAAAGCTTTTTCAAAAAAATTTCTTAATGTTTATTTTTGAGAGAACAAAAGAGAGGAAGAGTGTGCCCCTCAAAAGAGGGGGAGGGGCAGAGAAAGAGGGAGGCGCAGAATCCGAAGCAAGCTACAGGTTCTGAGCTGTCAACACAGAGCCTGACGCGGGGCTCGAACCCACGAACCGTGAGATCATGACCTGAGCTGAAGTCGGATGCTTAACCAACTAAGCCACTCAGACACCACAAAAGCTTTTGCTTTTTTTTTTTTTTTTGTAATTGAACTTAATCTTCTGATGTATTCTACATTTTTGTTCATATACGTCAGGGTGACACAAATGAAATTTCTGACATTCAACCATTTTAACCTAAAAAAACCACAGCTTTGTGTGATTCAGCACCACGGTTCCAGCACCACGTACAGTTGTTCTAAAGGTTCCCTTTGTACTTAGATGGCCGCCTCCATGGCTTGGTCCATCAGCTGCTGAGGTCTCTATTCACACCTCTTTCCGTAAGTTGCCATCAGTGAGCTTGTCCCAAGCTGACTTTTTCCTTCCGCCTGCCAATTGCTGTTAAGACTGATGACGTTCAGGGCTGCCTGGGGGGCCTCAGTTGGTTAAGAAGTTCAACTCTTTTTTTTTTAATAGTTTTTTTTTTAACGTTTATTTATTTTTGACAGACAGAGAGACAGTGAATGAGCAGGGGAAGGGCAGAGAGAGGGGGAGACACAGAACCCGAACCCAAAGCAGGCTCTAGGCTCCGAGCCGTCAGCACAGAGCCCGATGCGGGACTCGAACTCACAGACCGTGAGATCATGACCTGAGCCGAAGTTGGCCGCCCAATCGACTGAGCCACCCGGGCGCCCCAAGAGTTCAACTCTACTCAGGTCATGATCTCGCGGTTTATGAATTCAAGTCCTGCATGGGGCTCTGAGCTGACAGCGAGGAGCTTGCTTGGCATTCTCTGTCTCCCTCTCTCTCTGCCCCTCCACCGCCTATTCAAAATAAATAAAGAAACATTTTAAAACAGTGATGACCTTTATATCCTCTATCGTTATTAAATTTTTGCTGATTGTTAAAAAACTTGAACACGAAGAAAAAAGAATTGATGTTATTGCTTCTTTGTAAATATTGTTTATTACAGAGTCAGGTAGTATATCGTAATAACATTTCCTTTCTAGTACTTCCTTCGTTTTTCTAGAATTTTCAGAAATCGCTCTAGGCCTGCTACCCAACTGTTTCCTGGAGCTTCTCTTCATGACTCTCCTTGGTTGCTTCCACTATTTCCTAAATTCTATATCTTTCTCATTCAAGTTTATTCTCTTATTTTTTTTTAAATGTTTATTTATTTTTGACAGACAGAGAGACAGCATGTGAGCAGAGGAAGGGCAGAGAGAGAGGGAGACACAGAATCTGAAGCAGGCTCCAGGCTCTCAGCGCTCAGCGCAGAGCCTGACGCGGGGCTCGAACCCACAGACAGACTGTGAGATCATGACCTGAGCTGAAGTCGGCCGCTCAACCGACTGAGCCACCCAGGCGCCCCTATTCTCTTATTTTATAACTTCTTAAGAAAGGGGGCACAGAGAATATCCTCTTTTCTGAGTCCTTGTGTAAAACTTTCTTTAGTCTCCATTCACACTTGATTGCTAGTTTAGCTGGAAATAGAACTCTCAATTCAAATTATCTTCTTCCACCAAGGTTGCTGGTGAGAATTCGTTATTAGTTAGAGTTGACTCGTTTCTTTTTAGAAGACTTTAGGATCTTCTCTCTGTCCTTTATGTTCTGGTTTCAATATGATGTGCCGTGTGTTGCTCTTTATTTCATTCACACTGCTGGAAACATCTAGGGTTCTCAGGAGACTAGTGTCCTTAAGTTTTGTGAAATTCTTTTCTAATATTTCTATCTCCTAACTATATTTTCTATAATTTTTTGTCCTTTTAATCTTCCTTCTCTTTTTCCTTCTCTTTTTAATCTTACTCTTGTACTTTCTGGAAACTTCTCAACTCTATCTTCTAACACCTTAATTGAAATTTTAATTTCTGCAATTATATTTTTAATTTCTGTGATTCTTGCTCTTTAATTGTTCCTTTTTATAGACTCATATTCTTGTTTTATGAATGCAGTCTCTTTTGGATTTTGCTTAGGGTACTAGAGTTTACATTTTAGAGTTTTTAAAGTTCCCTTTTATTTTCTGAACTGTATGTTTTCTCTGGGATTTGTTGTTGCTCTTGTTTGTGGCTTGCTTCCCTTAAATCCTCGTTTGTTGGTTCATATTTTAAAAGTGAGGCAATAGGGGCAGCCAACTTTGAGACCTTTGTACACGTGAGCAAGAGTTGTTGACTGGCAAGCTTCACTTTAGGGCCCTGAGGTAGCAGGCTGAGTATTATACCGGGAATCTCTACAAGCAAGGATGTTTATGGAGGGTTGTTTTCTCCAGTACCTTATTCTTTAAATAACTTTTCTGTTTGTTTTCATAGGGATGGAAGTAGAGGAAACTGTTCCACATACTAGCTTTCAAATAACTTCCTGGTTTTTACTTCCACAGCTCAGCTCCTCTGTGTTGCCTTGTACCTGATGTAATCAGTCTTCAGGCCTCCATGGGACTCTGTTAGGAAAATGGGCTCTCTTCTCATGCTGGCTGTGGCTTCTTCCCCCTCATCTACATTCAACTGTTTGGTTCAGTGAACTTGCTGAGTTCTCTACTCCATCGATACTCCTCTCCCGTTCTCTATGATGTTGTGGGTTTATATCTTTTCAATTCCTTTACTGCCATCCAAGTGGAATCCAAGGAGGGAGGGAAGACAATTGGGTATGATCAACTCACACCTTTAACTGAAAGTCCATCCATTTCTAGTTTCAAAGTTTCTAGCTCTGGAGGTTCTTTGACTGCTCCTAGGCAAAACTGGGTCTTCCCTGTCCTAGGTCCTGGGTTCCCCTGTACTTTGGGATCCCCCAATCCCTCGCACCCCACACCCCACTGTTATCGTTGGCTTCTCTTCCTGGAACTATTGCAGGTTGGGCTCTGAATCTCTATTGACATTGGGACTGACCAAGTCTGTTTGGGGAGAAGTCACTCTGGGCTTCCCAGCTTTTAAAAATCACCATTACTGCCAGGGCGTGCCGAAGGCAGGGCGATTCTAGGACTCACTGCCCAGTAGCTGCACACACCCTCATTAGGCATCTGGAATGTTACAAGATGATTTCATCAACATCATAAAGAGACAAGCATTAATTGCATTCAGTGACTGGATCCAGAGTACCGGGGAGCCTGAGATGCCTAGGGGGAAAAGCAATGAACAGCCTCTGCTCCGTGACACTCTTCCTCCATCCCTTCCTACCCCTCTGTTGGTGCTTCCTGGCTCTTATTACCCCAACGCAGATAGTGATATTGATATTTCCAAGTCCCCTGGGAGACATCTGTACTCCAGCTCCTGTCGCATCCTACCAACCTTTATTAAATATCGAATACATTCCTGGCACCCTGAAATCAATTTTTCTAGCCCTCACAACTGCCTTGGGAGGTAGGTATTATTACCCTACTTTACTGATGAGGAAACTGAGGTCCAGGGTGGGACAGTAACCCATCTGAGGTTATGACTGGGAGGCCCATCATGTGAACTCCTCTCCCGGCTTCAGGCCTAGCGCTTTCCAAGATCCCGCCCCTCCTGCTGCGTCTGGTGGAGATGGGGTCAGCTACGCAACCGGGACCTGTTGACTCGGAGACGCAGCCACCAGGAGGACACTCGAGTTTGTGGTCGTGGACATCTTGATTTCAGGGGTTCTAGTCCCTCCAGCCTAGCAGGGGCCCCTGAGAACTGGACATCATTCGTGGGGCGCTGGGCTGGTAAGGAGAAAGGAAGACAAAATAAAGACAGGAATACAGATATAGAAGAAGAAGGCATGGGGAGAGAGGTGGTGGACAGGGGAGGAAATGAGAGAAAGGAGACGGACATCTTTAAGTTTGTTTATTTGGAGAGAAACAGAGAGCTCGTGCACTTGGGGGAGGGGCAGAGAGAGGGAGAGAGAGGATCCCAAGCAGGCTCCTCGCTGTCAGTGCAGAGCCCCGTGTGGGGCTTGAGCCCACAAACCATGAGATCATGACCTGAGCCAAAAATCAAGAGTCGGACGGTCAACTGACTGAGCCACCCAGGTGCCCCAAGAGCTGGAAATCTTAAGCGTAGGCCATTGTTGAGAGTTGCTGTCCTGACCCCTGGCCCTGACCCAGCAGGAGCAATCCGGAGCCCACAGGAGGCATTCGCAGGCAGTGGGAACAGAGGAGAGTTGGTCTCAGATGTGGGTCTCAGCCATGCCGCTGACTCAGTTTCCTTCCCCGGGGTGTTATAACAGTCAAAGAAGGTAATGGATATATAAAGGTGCTGTAAACTGAAGCTCTGTTCAGCTCTGAGGGCAAGGTGGCCTCTGCTCCATTGCCTCACACCCCAGAGCATCCTCAGGAGCAGTACTGCCTGGCACAGAGGAGACCCAGGGACAAAGGACATCAACAGAGGGTGCAGAGAGATACCGAGGATGCAGGATGCGTCTTGTCAGCCCGCCTCTCCTTAGGCCCCACAGCCCGGCGCTCCTGCCCACCCCCCGCCCCAATGGCCACAGCAGAAATGATCTGGACGGGGGCTGCCAGAACTCGAGGTCACCTCGGGCAGAAGGCAGAGAGCTGGGCCTCCTCCCTGGCTCCAACCCTCTAGCAACTTATGTTTGCGGTGACACCAGAAGAGAAACGGAAAATGTCAGCATCTCTGAGTTTTTGGCTTTTCAAGCTCAAGTTCCAGTTCAGCCTCAGCTCAAGTTCTTCTCAGCTGATTGGTAGCACAGGAGCAGAGGAGGTGGGCTCAGGGGAATTCTGGAGACCATCCATCTTTGGGAATGATATTGTTCTAATAAGCTATTGGCCTTGTGACCTGGTCTGAGGCGTTCAGGCGGAACAAGAATGAACCGCAAAGAATCTTCTGGGTGTGTCAGACCCCTGTGTACCATGACCCTCCCACTGCCCAGTCCCCCTTTCTGGTCCAACTAAGCTAACTCCTGGGCACCGAGAGATCTATGAGTATTTCCGGTGAGGCTCAAAACAGGAGGGTTCAATTTAAGGACAGTTCTTCTCTGTTCGGAGCTGTTGATGGGAAGACATGAGTTGCCTTGAAGGGTAGTGAGTGAGCCTCTAAACCCTAGTGGCATTCAAGCAGAGGCTGGGGCTTTCAGAAAAGAAATCAAAGAAAAGCAAGCCATCACAAAAAGGAAAAAAACTCTCTATGCTTTCTCGTCTCCAGGCCTTGTACAAGCACAGTCTCTGTGTCAATCCCTTTCCCCTTTGGTGCCAAGGCTGTCCTTGAAGAACCTTACAGGATCCATTCGAATGTAACGCATCTTCCCACAGGCAGAGTTAGCTGTTTCTGGGGCTGCCAAAGACGTCCAGGTCCTAGCCCCCAGAAGCCACGAATACATTTGACCTGGCAGAGCAAAAGGGACTTTGCAAAAGTGGCTGGGTTAAGACCCTGGAGATGGGAAGGTTGTCGTGAGTTACCCAGGGGACCTCAATGTAATCACATGAGCCCTCCTAAGCGAAAGGAGGAGGCAGGAGGGAGAGAGAGAGAGAGAGAGAAAGAGAGAGAGGGAGGCTTTGAATGTGGAGAAAGGGCCACACGCCGAGAAAGGCAGGCAGCCTCTGGAAGCTGGAGAAGAAGATCCTAGAGTCTCCAGAAAGAGCCCCGTGCTGCGGACACCTTGATTTGAGCTCAGCGAGACCCATTTTGGGTTTGTGGTCATTTGTTCCGGCGGTAATAGGATTAACCTCTCCCATTTTCATGCCACCATGACAGCATCTAGCACATTTGATTGTAATTCTACAGGTGCTGGTCTCACCACTGGGCTCCTTGGGATCAAAGCTATACCTTAACTAGCCTTTCTATCAGGGAGCTACAGGGCCAGGTGCATACGTCTGTCACGCATCAGCTGGCCTCCAGAATGGGACCTGATGATCGGCCTGAGCACACGCGGTGCTGTTGGGGGATTTCACCCTTGACCTCGCCGCCTTTTGCAGTTAAATATTCTTCCGTACCAGCGTTTTGGAAAATCAGGGCCTGCCACACAGGTTCAATTAGGAGCCACAGGAGCCCATGACTCGGCTTTCTCGGAGCAAGTAGGGCCTCCCCGTCTGAGCCTTGGAAGCTTGGATCGGGGAGTTTCAACACCAGATAACAGAAAGGAGAAGGGGCATATGTGTAATGCTTTGAGATGCTGGCCTTCAAGTTCAATGTCATGTTCCATCCTGGGGAGCCACGATCAATCGAGGAGAGAGAGTGTAGTTGGAAATAAGTAGGATGG
Source organism: Paguma larvata (assembly GCA_030068075.1). Classification (NCBI taxonomy): domain Eukaryota; kingdom Metazoa; phylum Chordata; class Mammalia; order Carnivora; family Viverridae; genus Paguma; species Paguma larvata. The sequence continues at coordinate 81,437,644 of CM057824.1, read as the reverse complement.
AGAAGAGGGGCTGGAAGGACAGTTTCCCCCAGTCCTGTGGAAACTGGTTTAGAAAGTCAAGGGTATTCAGCCTAGAAAGATGAGGATTTGGGAGTGCCGGTCGCTGTGTTTAACCAATTACAGGGTTGGCATAGGGAAGAGGAAGGGCTGTGTTCCATACGGTTTCAAGGGATGGAGTGAGAACCTATTGGTAGGCAATACAGAGGGGGCAGGAGAGGAGATCTGGGGCGAGTCCAAGAGCTCAGTCAACGCCCACCAAGGGTTGGAGTGGCCCACCACCCGGGGCTTTGAGCTGTCTCTGGAGGCGTCCAGACGGTGTCGGAGCAACCCCAAGATGGAAAGAATTCCAGCGCTTGATGGAGACAGGTGTGAGGCTGGTAAATGCTCATTAAGGTCCCTTTTCCCTCACACGGTCTGTGATTAATCGACCCAGCCCTGGGTTGAACCGGGTGGATCTGGGTGTGACCCACGGCCCAGGCCCTGGCCACTGGAGACGTTGGTCACGGCCTCGTTGAGACCTCGTTGAGCTGAGTGGAAGACCAATTTGTAGGCATTGTGTTGGCGTGGGTGCTTAGTCCCCTGGGATCCATCCATGTGCTCAGACAAACACATGTAAAACCAGCTGCCCCAACGGCAGGCTGTCTCCAGCTGGCTGCTCCAGGGAGGGGGCCTCTCGCCGGCCCACGGAGCCCTCCTCAGGTTTTGGATTCCCCGATTGCTTTGAAAAAGCGCAATCCAAGATGCCCACGTGGTCCTTGCAGGGCCGGCCGCGAGCCAAAGCGTGTGTCTCGCTTTTTCGCACCTACTTTTGTCCTCCCTCAAGACAGGCGGTGTTGCCCTCCCGGGGATCAAACCTTCGCGCTGCTACTGACCAGCTGGCATGGCTTTGAGTCCGTTTTCTCCCCTTCCTTGGGCCCTAATCAGACCCCTATCTGTAAATTGGAGGTCTGGACCAGAAAGTTCTTCCCGCTTTGATGCCACAGGAACCCCAAGTCTAGGTCTTGAATCGAATCAGTTTCCCTCCCTTGTCCATCCCTCTACCTCTGTCCTTTCAAAGTCACATCCCTGTCACCTGACCCCCTGGCTGGACTTGAATGGCTGACCTGGCTCATCACCTAACACTTCCGTGGCTACCGAAAGGACCTTCCCCAGGTTTCGGGAAATCAGGGTAAGCGCCCGCCCCTGTGTCCCTGTCCCCATGTGCGTTCCCACCGCCCACCCCACGCTCTGCAGAAATGCACTTTGGCTGGTTCTCACGACTCCTTGATCTGGGGAGCCCTGGTGAGGTCCTATCGGAGTCACTCACTCAGTCTGTGCGGTGGCTGGGCCCAAGGCTCCCTGCTCCCTGGGAGCACTGCCTGTGTGTTCCGCAGCTGCCCGCTGCCCAGTCACTCCCCGCAGAGAGAAAACACATCCTCTGGCACCGAGCATGGAGTGTCCCTTTTCCCAGTGCAACAGCGAGATGTCCTGGCTACCGCAGCCCTGCTCTTACCCCACGGATGGCCAGGAAGGGGCGTTGCTGGAACGATCCTGGGGAGAGACAGGTGAGAAAGTGCTCTGTGACCAGCCAAACTCTGTGTGAACAGTTACTGCGTCTGGAGGGTCCGCTGGGCACCCCTGGTAGGGTGAGGCAGGTCCTCCTCCGGACTTGGCGTCTCCCTGGTAGCAACCGCACAGGCCCGACACGTCACGTCGGCAGGTGTATTGTACCTGGGGTCGGACATGTTGGGTTCAGGTGCTTCCTGGAGAGACAGAGAGATAGAGAGAGAGAGAGTCTGTGGGCTCCCACCTTGGCTGTGCCCCTCACTGTATGACCCTGGGCAAGTTCTCTTCCCATCTGGACTCAGTTTCCTGTAAATCGAGAAGGTTCCTTTCGATCCCATAGACATCCACACATCCCTAGGGTGGGTGAGGATCTGTGAACTCAAGGATCTTCTCTGCCTACCTGGGACTCCTGGACCACACTGCCCTGGAGTTGGGGCTGAGGCTGAGGCCGCAGGGAGGCCAGGGTGGTCTGAGGGGCCGGAAGGGCCAAGGACACCCCTGCTTGGGCTGCCCCCGGGCCTCCCTTCCTGAGGTGCCTGTGAGGAAAGTGGGGCTGACCCACGTGCCCGTGAAATGCCACGTCTTTCCAAGAATGCCATCCTCCGATAGGCCTGCCTGGCCAGACTCTTTTTTTTTAAATTTTTTATTTATTTTTGAGAGAGAGAGACACACACACACACACACACACACACACACACACACACAGAGCACAAGTGGGGGAGGGGCGGAGGGAAAGGGAGACACAGAATCTGCAGCAGGCTCCGGGCTCTGACCTGTCAGCACAGAGCCCGACGCAGGGCTCAAACTCATGGACCTTAAGATCATGACCTGAGCCGAAGTCAGTGCTTAACCGACTGAGCCACCCAGGCGCCCCTGGCTCTTAAACAGCTCAGCTCTTTGGACTTGGTTTATAGATTGAGTTTTGGGATATCACGTAAATGCCCAGCTGAAAACCCATTCCTGTGTCTTCCTTTCTTTTTGAGGAATTCTCGTTTTTGCTGAGGTTAACCAGGTGGTTCCTTTGTTGGGCACTTAGAGACTCTCTCTTTTTGGGCAAGTTGATTTCATAAGAGGTCAACTCCAGCATGGGTGGCTCTGTATTTTCAGGAGAGAAGCCCAGCACCTCGACAGTGGCCGTCAGATGAGGGGAACCATATTTAGGGAGCGTTGGTGGAAGGAGACATGAGCTGTGGCCCACCACCCCCTCCTGACAGCCTGAACTCCGTCCCTCACACAGGCCGGAGTTGCAGAGGGCTGGGGTCTGGACTGCACAATTCGCAATGGCTCATGGGAATGCGCTAAGAAACAACCCCATGGAGCGGTGCAGCAGGTCCCGTGTCACCCGTGTCTCTGGTTCCGTGGGCTCTTCCACTCCACCGTCTGTGGCCTGTGGCATTCGGCCCCGTGGCTGTGCTCTTCCAGCCTCATGGGTGCGCGGCAGGGGGGAAGAAGAGAAAAGAGGAGGGCCAAACTGCATGTCAGCCTAGTCTGTCTCTTTAAAAAAAATAGATTAAAAAAAGTTGCCATCCATATATTCATAAGTACAGAAATCACATCCATGCAGCTGGAGGCGCTATCATGAACTGAATTTTGAGATACTCACGTTTGACCTCATTCCTGCCTCCCTTTTAGTCCTTCACTTTTGTTTTTCTTTTTCTTTCCTTCCTGCTTGTAATTTATTTTGTTACTTAAAAATCTTTTTAATTTTTCTAATATTTAATCTTAATTTAATTTTCATTTAATGTTTATTCATTTTTGAGAGAGACAGAGAGAAAGAGTGTGTGTGTGTGTGTGTGTGTGTGTGTGTGTGTGTGTGTGAGTGAGAGAGCGGGGGAGGGGCAGAGAGAGAGGGAGCCATCAGCACAGAGCCCGTTGTGGGGCTTGAACCCACAAACTGTGAGATCATGACTGGAGCTGAAGTCAGATGCCTAACCGATTGAACCACCCAAGCGCCCCTGTTTTGCTCTGTTTTATTTGAGCTACCTCAAATCTTTTTTGGAGGCAGGCAGGATAAGATAAGAAAGAATACACAAATAGACGGGTGGGTGGGTGGATGGATGGACACACAGCTCTCTGGCATGAGCAGGCAGTGGATCCACCCAGAGTCCCTTCTGAGAACCAGGACTCCGCCCTAAGTGTGAGGAAACGCCCCCCAGGAGAGACGGGGTGGCTGGATCAGAGCAGGGGGAGAGCCCAGGGTGCATCTTTATTCAGCCCAGATGCCAGCTCTCTCCTTCTCGCCGCTCGTCTCTGGGCCTCCCCTCCATACTGTTAACCGCCCCCCACCTCACTGTAGGTTCCCAGTTATAATAAGCACCATCCTGGCACTCCTGTCTTCAAAATCCTCTGCCGTGAGAAACGAAGCTCAATCACTTCCCCTAATTCGCCAGCGTGGAAATGGCCAGTGCCAGAGATGACTGTCATTCCAAGGATCTAGGTGGTGGCTCTCGCATGAGACCTAGATTCAGGCAGTGTTTTCCCCTTTGGAGCCAGGACACGGCTTCATTTATTAAAAGCAACAGCTATTTAAGCTGTCTTATTTCTTATGCCAAGGTTGACCAGAAGGCAGTCTTAAAAAGTAACATGTCGTTCTTCGGAAGAACATAGACGAATAGTCAGAAAGTGTGGGCTAAGTCAGAGGATACTGGATTCTAATCCCAACCACTGACTGAGACTTTTCTGGAATCAGTGGCCTTTTCTAGAAAAGTACATAGTTAAACTAGATCAAGTCTAGGGCCCTTTCAATCCCCGTCCTCTGCCTCCCGTCCCAAAAAACCCTGTGGTTTTGGGTCAGTAGTGGTGTGAGAATCCAGACCACTCTAAGGCGGCAAAAACGTTTCTGGATGACACAGTTTTAAGCAATTGTTTGAACAAAGGGAGCACTCTATTCTTTCTGAAACCCATTTTATTTGAAAAATCCTACTGGATTTATTCCTTTTCTTGACAAATCCTTCAGAAAGGGGGATGTGGGGGCGGGCTATGGCCTGAGATGGATGGGTCCAGGAGGACGTCTGACTTTCTGAACTGTAGCTACTGTGACCTTTCGGAGTATGGGATTGGATGAGTGGCCTGAAAACCCAGGTTGGATTTGGAGAGTTTCAAAGCAAGAGAGGAGGCAGAATTACAGATGCCTCAGCTCGGGCAAGCCATCCAAAGGAGCTCCAGTTTGAAAAGCTCTCTTACTATGGAACCGAGTTCCAGAAGGCTGTGAGGCTTGGAACAAGAGCCAGCGATCGGCCGCAGCCTTAACTGGACCCAGGAAACGACCTCACTCTGCAAGAACTGCTGCCCCCACCCAGGCTGAGGAGACCAATGGCCGCCCTAGGACCCTGTGCAACCATTCCCCAGCCCCCCTGGAGACTATTTCCATCCCCAGGACTCAGGGCTCACTGGAAATTCTTGTCACAGTCCCCTCAGCCTCTTAAGGGAAACCTCTCCCTTGCTCAAGACCGTTTTACCTTCTTCAACTCAGATCCGCCATATTGGTTCACCCTCTGTACCTGCGCCCTGAGGGAAGGATGGAAAGAGGGTCTCCATTAGCGTTTATTAAACAGCTATTTGGTCTGGGCGCTGACTGTGTGCGGTGGGTGGCGCGAGGAGTCAGGAAAGTTTGAAATTAGTCAAGGTGGAGGCAAATATGAACTCTGAACAATTTCTGCCTCCCTCCCTCCCTTCCCTTCTTCTTTATCAGATGAGATGAGTTGAAAAGATAGGATTTTTTTTTCTTTTCATAGCCTAACAGGCTGCTCTAAGTGCTTATCTAGTGTAACGCCTGTTCCTGCTTCATGGACGGGACAACTGGCATCCAAAGTGGGGAAAGGACTTGCCGCGGTCCGTGTTCTGAGCTCCCAGCCTTCCATGTCTTTCTTGAACCTTGAATCTGGCCAAGTGGCATTCTCCCGTTCCTTTTTGGCTTGTACACCGAGAGGAATTTGTAGGGTGATGAGAGCAAGGCAGGTTTCTAAAAAGGGAGAGCGGGGGAGGGGGGGCGGCTAGGGCTCCCTGGATTGAGCCCACGTGCCCCTGTGTCTCTGCGCAAACTTCAGTCATGTGTGTCCTTCAAAACAGACCTGTTCGTTCATGTCATAATTAAGGAAAACACGGCAGCTCTTCCAGCACCCATCTCCGACCTTTAATTAGGTGTGGTGACGCTCTCGCCGTGAGGACTATGAAGTTGCTAGTTTAATCATTTCAAAGGCTGCTCTGTTTTATTGTGGCATAAAATTTGGAAGTCTCATATTAAAATGTGCCATTAAATGTAACTCGAATTGCTTCAGGCCAAAGAGAACTTTTCCCTTCCTCCTGTAGCCGGCCCCGACTCTTTCGTACCCCCATCTGTTAACTGTCTAGGTTCAAACCCTCTGAATCCCTTTGAAGGGAAGGGACGGATGGGCTCTCAGGAAAACAGTGTTTAGGAAGACATTTGGCACACTTAACCTGAATCTGTCCGTAGGTTCAGGGATTCCCAGTGGTTGGGCTCAGACTGTCCTGGAGGCTGATGGGACGAGGCTTCTCGGACCAGGCAGGCTGGTCTCTTGATAAAATACATGGAACAATAAGGACCACCACCCTCCCTGGTTCTCTGTCGCCTGTGGAGAAAAGTTCAAGTTTCTCGGCCCAGCTTAGAAGGGCTTCATTATCCAGTTCTCTGTAAAAGTTCACTTCCCACGAAGACAGCACCCGTTCTTGCCTTTGGGTCTGGGCTCATCCGATGGCCTAAAATGCCCACCTACCCCCTTCAAACCCTTTCCGAATCCCATTCACCTTCCCGGCTGAGCAAAGCTTTCCCTCCTCTGCCCGCATGACCCACCTGGGAGAAGACCAGCGCATCCCGGGGGCCAATGCTGGGCACGGGAGGCCCCTCCCGAGAAACACTGCGCCCTTGCTCGCAGGGGCTGGCATGGAGGACGGGGGCTTTAAAATACGGAGCATTTACGGAATGTTTCCTTCATTATAAAAACTGTCAAGTCATGTGCGGAAAATGTGGAAAAAATATACAAGACAAAATTATAGGGAGAGAATGATGGCCCACATTCTCATCACCCAAAGACAGGCCAGCCTTCCTCAAAGGCCCCGACACACCTGCTGGGCCAGGGGAGCTGAGTTCCGGCCAGGGGTGGGGTGGGGGGGGAGAGAGGGGGCGCGGTCCGGCGACCTGTCCATGTCCGGGTGAACCAGGAACCAGCTCGCTTAGACGGGCTTGGTGTGGTCTCTATTTTTGGCTATCTTTGCAGGGAGGCCTAATTTTTTATTTCCTAGAAAAACATGTCACCAGTTAAACAGTGGTCTTCAACTGTGTCCAGCAGAATTGGATCTGAGGATTGCTGTGTGTGTGTGTGTGAGAGAGAGAGAGAGAGAGAGATAAAATCCACGTAACATAAATCTACGTTGCCATCTTGACCATTTTGAGTGCGCGGTTCGGTGGCAGGGAGCGTCGTCACGTTGGCGTGCCACCATCGGCACCCTCCACCTCCAGCACTTTGCCATCCTCCCAAACTGAAACTCTGGCCCCGTTAAGCATCCCCTCCCCCACCCCTCCTCCCCCAGCCCCTGGCGGCCACCATTCTACTTCCTGTCTCTGCGAAGCTGACCGCGCTAGGCGCTGCGTATAAATGCTATCACACAGCATGTGTCCTCTGGGATCCTAGAGTTGCTCCCCCCTTTTTTGGTTATTGTGAATAAGGCTGCTATGAACACAGGTGCACGAATATCTGTTTCATCCCTGCTTGTAAGTCTTTTGGGTGCACCTCTAGGAGAATCGCTGGATCCCAGGGAGATTCTGTGTTTCAATTCTTGAGGAATGGCCCTCCCGTTTCCCACAGCAGCGACATGATTCTACGTTCCCAGCAGTGAGACACCACGGCTCCAGTTTCTCCACATCCTTTCCAGCCTTAGGGGTTTCCATTTTTTGGACAGTGGCCATCCTCATGGGTGGGAGGTGGCATCTCACTGTGGTTTTGGGTTTGCGTTTCTCTGATGACCAGAGATGTCGAGCATCAATCACCTCATGGGCTCGTTGGCCATCGCTGTATCTTTCTTGTTGCAACGTCTGCTCAGGTCCTTTGCTGGTGTTTTAATTGAGTTGTTTGTTTGAAGATTGCTCTTTCACGTGTGAAATCCTCTCTCCTCCACCCACTGCTCCCAGGCCTGACAACCTCCGACCAAATAGCCTCCTTGGAACACACATGACTCTGAACACCTCATCCTCATCACCGGGAACCGACTGCTGGGGACTGAGAACAATCTCATGACACTGGTCTCTGCAGAAACACCACTAATAACCGGGTATGGATGCAGATGAGTCTGGCAGCTGTCACTGGGGATTTTAAGAAGGTGACTGTCTGCTTGTTTGTCCCATTGGTATTATTCTATATATTGTCAGTGTGTCTGGCTTCCTTCTTCCATAAGAAGGTGGCGTGCAGTACTTTAAATAGACCAAATTCTGCCCCTTTGGGTCAAGTAGGAAGATTATAAAGTCCTTTCCTCAAAGACTGCCCTTTTGGTGTGAACTAAGAAGCAAAAACCCTCTCAGAAGGGAAGGATGGGGAAGGGAGAAAGGCCCTCCCCCTTACCGGGCATCCGCCATGACCAGGACCTGGGCTGGGCATTTCCACACCTGATTTTTCTTCTAATCCTTTCATTATCCACATCAGGCAGGTTGTTATCTGAGTTCACACACGGGGGCAAAGAGGCTCAGAGAGGTGAATTAGGTCGCCAAGGTCCTGACCGGTGCCAGGCAGAGGTGGAAAGCACCCTCTGAGCCCGAGCCCTTTCTGTGACAGCGGGCGCTCCTGTTTCTACTGCCGGGACCACACCCGAGTGCTAAAGTTGGTGCCAGGAGCCTCCTTCCAGAAGGAGATACCATTTGCTCTGTCTCTGCTGCTCTCATTCCTTCCTTCTCCGCTGGACATTTCCACTCAACCTCCACCACGTATAACCCGCTGGCATCCTAAAAGCGGGCCTGGCCTTCCCTCCAATCTCTCCCTCTGGGAATGTGTCTCCTCCACCTGCTCCTTCTGCCCCCTCGAAACTGCTGACCGTCCTTGTCACGGGCTTCCCGACATCCATGGGCCTTGCCGATTCACCACCCATTCGTCTTAAACCCTGCTCCCCCTCTGCCCCTCCAAACCCTCTGTCTTGCTGCTTCAAAGGCCGTATTCGCTGCTCTTTCTCGGTCCCCTTGGTTGGCTCTTCCTCCTCTGCCTGCCTCGGTAATAAGGTGGGGGAAATATCCAAGCTGCCGTCCTCAACCCACGTCTTCTGCACCCAGAGTCTGATAAGAGTCATGAGCTGTCTCCCTGGAAAAGCGTACAGCGGGTTTCCACATAACTGACATACAATTTCAGGGACCTCGTAGGCTGCGCCTTGCTCTCTGTACATTAGGTGTAGAGATGCTGCTTTAACAGGTGGGGCTTATGGACTCCAGATTAAGCACCATCGCTGGACTGTCTCCCCTTGATCTATGGTTCTGTGGTTTCTTAGAGTTCTATTGCCGCCCAGACCCTGCCTCTGAGCTCAGACCCCGATTTCAGGCTCCATCGGACAGTCCACACTGTGGTCCCGCAGGGCTCAAAGGCAGCCTGTTCAAAATGAGTCTGCCCCCTTGCTTCTCACCACTCCCCTGTTCACTGGTCCTCTTAATGGTACCCACCATCTCCTGGGTCACTCATGCCAAAACCCTGGCTGTTCCTTTCGTGGCTTTTTCTATTTTATCACCCATGGCAGGGACGGCTAATAGCCTCCCAATGGCTGCTTCCCCCTTCTTCCTTCCTTCCTTCCTTCCTTTCTTTCTTTAACATTTATTTATTTTTGAGAGACATAGAGACAGAGTGTGAGCAGGGGAAGGGCAGAGAGAGAGGGAGATACAGAATCTGAAACAGGTTCCAGGCTCCGAGCTGTCAGGACAGAGCCCGACGTGGGGCTCGAACTCACAGACCGTGAGATCGTGACCTGAGCCGAAGTCGGCCACCCAACCAACTGAGCCACCCAGACGCCCCTGCTTCCCTCTTCTTCTGGGGAACCCGGTGGGGCCCCGCGGCCTTCTCTGACTCCAGCATAGCCGGGTCCCCACCTGGGATCCGGCAGGTGGGAGCAGAGTGGGGAGCCCTGGGGAAGGAGGGAGGTGGGGGACAGGCAAAGACGGGAGCCTTGAGTGCTCACCTGAGGCCAACTCCGTGAGCCATTCAGTAGGAGAATGTTCTGTATCACCTTCTGGCATTTTGTGCGATCATGACCAACAAATAGTGAGACTGTTTTCCTCACCGTGTTCCCGTATATTGAAATATAACTGAGGACTTATACACGGATGTGTTTCCCCCTAAAGCCAGTAAGTGCAGTACATATATATGTGTACATATATATATTCATCTCTTAATACATGAAGTATCTTTTCCTTCTTTGGCAAATAAAGATGTATCCAACCTTTTTAAATTGGGTACTTGGTGTGGGTTTTTACGATAAAAGCGATCATTGTCTTATGGACAGACATTCGCATTGTTTACACAACCTGTTGTTGCCAACAATGCTACAACGCTACGCTGAGTGTTCTTGGGCTTATAGCTCTGGGCACACATACGATTGTGTGTGTGGCACTGACCATGGCGAATGGGTTCACCCAGTTTGAATTTTGACAGCTACCGCTCTATGAATTTATATTCCCATCAACGGTTCGGGAGACCGCCCACATCCTTACAGCCCTGAGTGTTCTCCATCTTTTTCATCCTGCCAGTTTTCCCCCAGGGGATTTCATCGTGCGCTCCTGACTTCCCCATCCCCGAGGCGGGCTAAGCAGAGCTGGAACTCTGTCTCTTGAGGTTGCCGCGAAGGGCTTTCATGACCTCGGTCCCCTGGGTTCCAGGCGTATTAACTAGACTTGGGAAACGGGCATGGGTGGGAGGGATCCGACTGCTCCGAAGCCCTAAGGCAACCCCGGCCCTTCTGGTTCTCCCGGGGCAGGGGGGTGGGGACTGGAGAGTGAGCCCTGAGGTGTCCAGGACCTGTGGGTGGTGAATCAGGCTCTTACTTTCAGCAGGAGCTCTCCCTTATGGGGGCTCACTGGGGCCATTTTGCTTTCTCAGTAGCGGAGAGTGTGCCTCTGCATGAAAGAGGGGGTCTCGGGGGAGCTAAAGCTCACAGGTCTGTAGCTGGATCCCCAGTCCGGAGAACTGGTCCTTCTTGCATGGGCTGCTTACTGTTGTTTGTTTGTTTGTTTCTTTGTTCATTTGTTTTTATTTTGTTTTTATTTATTTATTTTTTTTGCATTTATTTATTTTTGAGAGACAGAGCGAGACACAGTGCGAGTGGAGGAGGAGCCGGGAGAGAAGGAGACACAGAATCCGAAGCAGGCTCCAGGCTCTGAGCTGTCAGCACAGAGCCTGACACGGGGCTCAAACCCATGAACTGTAAGATCATAACCTGAGCCGAAGTCGGACACTCAACCAACTGAGCCCCACAGGTGCCCCTGCTTACTGTCTGGAAATCAATGTCCCATCATCAAGACCAGAGAGGATGGTAGGAGTGCTTTGAAAACTGGATGCCTTGTGGACAGCCAAGGGGCCTCCATTAAATCTGAAACTCCTGCTGTGCTGTGCTTCCTGCAGCGCGGCTCTGACTGTCCTCTACTCTCCTCCCCAACCCTCGGGGTCTCCCTGCTGCCTGTAAGGGACCTCACGCCCCTGAGGGGGGCGTCCCAGCCCTCTCCAGGGAGGCCCGCCACAGGGCCTGGGCTCAGCGTTCGTGGAGAGCCCCCTCTCCTTGCTCCGATTCAATGGTTTTCCTTAACTCGCCGCCCCCCCATTTCCAGACCCCGCTCATCTCTTAAGGCCGCCTCCTGCACGAAACTCAAGCCCCATCCCTTCGAAGGCACCCACGTTTACCCCAACGTATGCTGAGGACCTCACGCCCCTCAGCTTCTTGAAATCCCTACTCTGATTTAAACCTGGCCACACTCCAATCTGCAGCAGTTAAGTGCGTGTGAGCACACAGTGGAGGGAAGAGCACACGACCCACAGTCCAGGGGTTGGATTTTGGTTCTGTCACTTAGAGTGCGACCTCAGGGAAAGTACTTAACTGCCCTGAGTCTTAGTTTTCTTCTTTGTAAAACAGGGTCAGTTACTCCCACTCACAGGATCGTTGGTAGATCAGTGGCTCTCACCTGTGTGTGCGCGTGTGTGCACCGCACGCTGGCAACAGGTGAAGACATTTTTGGTTGTCTCAACTTGGGAGGGACGCTACTGGTATCTAGTGGGTTGAGCCCGGGGATGCTTTAAGCATCCTACAATATAGGCCCGGCTCACATTTTTGCACGTTGCTTTATTGCATTTCACAGATACTGCAATTTTTTTTTTTTTTTTTTTTACAAATTCAAGATTTGTGGCAACCCTGCTTCCGGTAAGTCCGTGGGTACCATTTTTCCAACAGCCTTTGCTCGCTTCATGTCTCTGTGTCACGTTTTGGTAATTTTTGCAATATTATGGCTTTTTCATCGTTATTATATTTGTCGTGGCGATCTCCGATACGTCATCTTTGATCTGCTATGGTAATTGTTTTGGGGATCTACAAGCCACACCCACGTAAGGTGGACTTAATCCATAAAAATGTATGTGTTCTGACTGCTCCCCTGGTTTGCTGCTCCCCCATCTCTCCTCTTCGTTTCATGCCTCCCTATTCCCTGACCCATAACAATATTGGAATTAGAACAATTAATTGCCCCCACATTGGCCTCTAAGTGTTCAAGTGAAAGGAGGAGCCACCCGTCTCTTGCTTTAAAGCAAAAGCTAGAAATGATTAAGCTTCGCGAGGAAGGCATGCCGAAATCTGAGACAGGCTGAAAGCTAGGCTCTGGTGCCAAAAAGTTAGCCAAGCTGTGAATGCAAAGGAAAGTTCTTGAAGGAAACTAAAAGTGCTACTCCAGGGAACGCATGAATGATAAAAAAGTAAAACAGCCTTATTGCTGATACGGAGCAGGACTGAGGGGTCAGGATAGAAGATCAAACCAGCCACACCAGTCCCTTAAGCCAAAGCCTAATCCAGCGTGTGGCCCTAACCCTCTTCAATTCTATGAAGCTGAGAGAGGAGAGGAGGCTGCACAATTAAAGTCTGAAGCTAGCCAAGGTGGGCTTATGAGGTTTAAAGAAAGAAACCATCTCTGTGATAATAACGTGCAAGGTGCAACAGGAAGTTACCCAGAAGGTCCAGCTTGGATAATTAATGAAAGCGGCTGTACAAAACAGCAGATGCTCGCTGTAGACGAAACAGCCTTCTATTGCAAGGAGATGGCATCTAGGACTTTCACAGCTGGAGAGGAGAAGTCAGGGCCTGGCTTCAAAGCTCGAAAGCACAAGTGGGCTCTCTTGTTTGGCGACTTGAAGTTGAAGCCAAAGCTCCTTTACCATTCTGAAAATCCTAGGGCCTTTAAGAATTACGCTAAATCTGCTCTGCTTGAGCTCTATAAATGCAGTAACAACACCTGGATGACACCACAACCATTTACAACATGTTCCCTGAATAATTTAAGTCCACCGTTGAGACCCACTGTTCAGAAAAAGAGATTTCTTTTAAAAATATGACTGCTCATGGACACAGCGCCTGGTCGCCCAAGAGCTCTGTGTTGGAGAGGGACGATGAGGTTTTCATGTTTGCTAGCACGACGTCCATTCTGCAGCTCCTGGGTCAAGGCGTCATTTCTACTTTCAGGTTTAAGAACTACATTTCATAAAGTTATAGCTGCTATAGACAGTGATTCCTCTGATGGATCTGGGCACGCTACACTGAAAGCCTTCTGCCGAGGATCCATCATTCTAGATGCCAGTAAGAACGTTCATGATTCATAGGAGGAAGTCAAAATATCAACATCAACGGGAGTTTGGAAGAAGTTGATTCCAACCCTCACGGATGACTTCGAGGGGCTCAGGGCTCCAGTGGAGGAAGTAACTGCAGACATGGTGGAAACAGCAAGAGAACCAGAATCAGAAGTGGAGCCTGAAGGTGGGACTGAATTGGTGCCAACTCTTGATAAAATTTGAATGGACGAGAAGTTGCTTTTTAGGGATGAGGAAAGAAAGTGGCTCCTGGAGATGGAAACTTCTCTTGGTGAAGACGCTGTGAAGATGGTTGAAATGATAACGAAGGGTTTAGAATATGACATGAACTTGGTTGATAAAGCAGTGGCAGGGTGTGAGAGGTTTGACTCCAATATTAAAGGAAGTTCTGTGGGTAAAATGCTATCAAACAACATCACATGCTACGGAGAAATTTTTCGTGAAACGAAGTGGCAAACTTCATTGTTTCCTTTTCTTAAAATATGGTCAGTCACCACTGCTTTCAGCAGCCACCCCTCTGACAATCAGCAGCCATCAGCATTGAGGCAAAAGTTTCTATTGGCAAAAACATTACAACATGCTAAAAGTTTGGGTGATGGTGAGCATTTTTTTTTTACTTTTTTTTTTTCCTTTATTTACTTTTGAGAGACAGAGAGAGAGAGAGAGAGTACCAGTTGGGGAGGGGCAGAGAGAGAATGAGACACAGAATCTGAAGCAGGCTGTCAGCTTAGAGCCTGATGCGGGACTCAAACTCACAAACCGTGAGATCATGACCTGAGCTGAAAGTCGGACGCTTAACTGACTGAGCCACCCAGGCGCCCCGATGGTTAGCATTTTTTAGCAATGAAGTATTTTTAAATTAAGATATGTACACTATTTTAGACAGAAGTGCTATTGTGCACTTAATAGACTACAGTATAGTGTAAATACAACTTTATATGTGCTAGGGCAAAAAATTCATTTGACTTTCTTTACCGTGATACTTGCTTTATTGTGGTGGTCTGAAACTGAGCCCGCGCTATCTTTGAGGAATGCGTGTACCTGGGACAGCTCCCCATAATAAAGAATCCTCCGGCCCCAAATATCAATAGTCCGGCCCCAAATACCAATAGTGGCAACGTTTAGAAACGCGGTATAGATAAAATACTGTAGAGCTGTGATAAGGTGTCTATGGGCTCTATGGTTCACAGTAGGGGCTTCATCAATGTCTATCCTTCTTCTCTCCACTCTGAGTGTCAGCTCTTCGCGGGCAAGAAAAGTATCTGATTCATCCTTGTGCAGACCTTGGCAGCTAGTGCCGAGTGGCTGAATGTTAGAATCAGAAAGGAAGGAAAGAAGGTCAAGAGGGGATGTTTTTATTCTTCCAGGTTCTACAGAAAGGCGGTTGATGACTCCAGTCCGGGTAGTAAGAGGGAGGGAGTTCTCCACGTAGAATTATCTGGAAGGGAGGTTGGAGGTTGAAGAGCTAGGGCCGGGAGCTGTGTGGAGATCCCTCCAAGCGGCGCCGGCCCCTCTCGGGCTCATGTCACTTAATGGACAGGGTGCTTTTTGTTTCTGGCTCTGAATCATGGTGCCACCGGTGAGGAGGAATGTGACATGATTCAGGCTGTAGGGCTTGACCATCGCGAGCCACCCAAGTGACTATTTCGGTAATGACACTATGCACTTTTATATCTTCCTTTCATCGCACGGCTCGAAGCCCAGTGCAAACATTAATTAAGGCTCTTGGCATTCCATGAGGCATTGTGTGTAAATATCACTCTCCCCACTGGGCTGAGAAGGTAAACTGAGCCAGGGAAAGGCACGTGGCTCGGCCCAGCGCGGTCCCTGCCTTATTGAGGCTGCATCTCGGAGAAGACGCTGGGGTTCGGTTGCCTCCTCACCCCACAAGCTACGACTTCTTTCTCTTCGTCCCCAGGTCCTCTGGGTGCTCCCAAGAACAGAAACGGTTTCTTGTCCTCCACTCGGGCAGCGGGGAGTGGGCTCCCACGCGGAGGCGAAGGGCACAGGGAGCCTCTGGTTCTTAAATATGTCCCTTGACTGCATGCCCCTATCTCTGGGAGGCGGTAGCGAGGGAGCTGAGGATGACGTCAGAAGAGAATTGAAACGCTGTTTTTAGGGGGGGGGGACATGTTTGGGGGGGTACTTTATCTCTCTTTGGAACTTAAAATACTTTCCCCAAAATGTTAACGAATATGTAAATTGAGTTAGGCAAATAAGAGGGTTCCTTGTATTATTCTTGCAAATGATCCATACACTTGAAATTGCTTCCCAGTAAAAATTTTAAAGAAAAAGGAAAAAAAAAAATCAATGCTTGTCTACAGCCCCAGAGCCGAAATGGCCAATGCAGCGACTGCGTCCCAGGGGAGCACTGGAGGAAAGGGAGAACGTGTTCTTTAAAAAAAAAAAAACCAACTAACTAACTCGTGCAGGAAGAGAGGTCCCCGTATCCCGTATCCCGCATCCCGCACCTCCGAGGAGGCTGCGCCCCGCGGCCCGGCCCCTCCCCGCCACCGCGCCGACACTGCCCCCGGCGGTGACTCACGCCCGGACGGTTTAAATACGGGGCGCGCCGGGCCCGCCGCACTCATGCTGCCGCCGTGAGCCGGCCGCGTCCTGCTCTCGGGCTCCCTCTGGTCGACGGCGGGCGGGCGCCGAGCTGCTGGTAAGAGAGGCTCCGGGGACCGGGCTGGCTGGCGGGGTGCCCGGGGATGCTCTCCGGAGGGGCCCGTGGAGCCCCGCGGGAGGGGCCGGCGCTCCCGCCGCCCCGAGAGAGCCTGGGGCCACCAGCCTCCTGCCCCCGCTTACCCTTAGCGCCCCGTGAGGTCTGTCCGCGGTGCTGCCTGGCTGGTTTTCAGATGCCCCCAAAGTCGACTGAATTATCACACCAGTCACCCCTTTCTGGGACTACTCTCCTGGGGGAAGAGCTTCTCGTTTTCAAAAGTCCAGGTTATTTGAACCCACGTCCTTTCCCCCAGCGCTTACTGTGGGGGCCACCGGAGGCCTGCCGGGCGTGTGGGTCTGTCCAGGACCCGTGGAGGGCTTCCCAGAGGACACATCTGTCCTCTTTTCCCGGCCTATAACTGCCCCACAAGTGGTTTCGGCAGAAGTGTCCGGCTGGGTTCGGATTTCCAGTTTGGATTTCAGCTGGGGACTGAGCATCGTTTCGGGGTCTAGGTTTGTGCGTGTGCGGCTTAGACCACCGCCTTCTTAGACAGAGCAGCCTTGCTCTGTCACCACCCAGAAGTGTGTGGGGGTGGCCACAGCTGCTGGCTCTGAGCAGGGAGGCGGGGCTGGGGGTGCATTTGTGACCCCGGATGGGGGTGTGTGTGCATTTAGTATCATGACTGTGACACCTTTACCAGAACCTCTGCTCAAATGTAGAAGCAGCAGTGAGGCCAAGGAACCCGCTGTGGAAAACCAGAACTTTTCTAGAGCTTTCCACCTGGGCCAAAGTGTGAGAGAGGCAATCTACCTCCAGGGCCAGGTGTATTACCTCAGGGCGGGCTGCGATGCTCTTGGGTAAGGGGTCACTCAGACTGAAGGTACCAGATGCCCGTCTGTCACGTTCCCGTTTCTCTAGGGTTATCTGGGATTATATCACTGTATCTCCGGCGACTCCCAGATATCCTCGAGCCACGGCCTCCGTAAGATAGAAGTTCTCTAACGGCTGTCACTTCTTTCACTGCACTGATTGGACATCTGGGGTACAGTCAGGACCAGACGGTCCCATTTGCCTGTGGTCTTGAGTCAGCGGACGGGCTCGGCAGTGATGAGACGGGCGTGGGAGAGAGGGAGAGAGGTCGGGGCCCGGGGAGAGCGTTGCGGACAGAGCCCGCAGAAAGTCAGGGCACTGGAGGCCACCTGGGCTTCCTCGGTAAATGCAGGGAGTGGTGGGCTTCGGCTGGGAGTCGGTCCAGATGCCGAGAAAAAAGGAGAGGAGAGACGGGGGAGAGGCTGGCTGTCCCAACTCCGTCCTGCCAGCACACGGTGCCGAGGCTGTGATTACACATGGCAAATCGCTTCCCTAAATCCCGACCGCGAACGAATGACTGTAGCTTCTGGTTTCACTGCCTCTCCGGGCTTTTGGGACGCAGGATTCAGAAACTGCTTCCAAGATGCTTTGTGGAGAGGTTCATCTATTCCCGTGTATTTTGGGTCCCCTGGGGGTCACCCCAAGCAGGGGGGCTGTAGCCCAGGGCTTCTTTCATAAAAACCTCGGGTGGGACCTTCTCCCCTGCTCTGCTGGCAACTTTGTTAGTATCTCCTGCCGCTTTCACCAAGCTAATTACAGGCCTGCTTTGGCCTCTGCAGGAAGCCCTCCCTCCCCTAACCCCGGGGCTGGAAAGGACTTGCTTTTTCTTACTCGTGTTCTTTTTTAAATAAGGGAACAGTATCTTGGCTTTGAAGGACCCGGAGAGATGGGGTCAACAGTTGAGCCAGGTGGGGATGAGGGTGTGGCCGGCGTTCCCTTGGGGCTCCAGCATGCTGTGCGTTTGGGGTAGAGCATTCCTAATTTGGGTAAAGCCCTGAGGGGGCTGTGTGTTGAGATTATGGGATTAATCCCTTCTGGCAACCCCTTCTGTTCCTTCCCTCTGCTCTTCCAGGCCACTCAGGTGAAATGAGCCAATGTGAGCTTCCGAGCAGCCTTAAGGAAAGACATCCCTCAAACAGTGCAGCCTGGGAGTTGGGAGGGGCACTCGATCTTGGTCAATAATGCTGGGCGGCTGGAGGGTGGATCGTATATGAGCCTGAGATCATTTCAGGACAGGGAGTAAAGCCACCTCGTCCCCCCCGCTTTCAGGCACCGCCAGACACGTGGCTGATAAGGTCCTGAAGCCTCGCGATAAGGCTCAGGGGTTCACCAAGCTCTACAGTTAGGCAGAGTCCTGATCTGGGTGTTAGGAATCTTCGACTGACTGTATGACCTTGGACGAGTCTGTTCCCCCTCCAGGCCCCTTAGTGTTCCCATCTACAGAATGACCAGATGGTTTGACCGGATAATCTCAAAAGGCCCTTGCACCTCTGATGCCCTGGGCTCTAAGCGCTGCTTTTGAAAGTTGCCTCTACTGCTAGATTCAACTTAGGACAAACCCCAGACTTCTGACCACGGTGCAGAAAGGGCCAGGAAAGGAAATATTGGTGGAGGTCTCTGGGCGCTCTTGGCCTGACCTTCAGCCCCCTTGATCCTGAGCTTAGCCTCTCTGTTCTTGGCAGTAGATGACACGGGTCAGGAGCACGGATCTAAGCCGGGTTAGACCCCAACGGGTGCTTCTGAGCACAGACACCTACATCAGAGTCACTTGGGGAATTTGTTAGACGCTGCAGTGTCTGGGCCCCCTCGCCCCCAGACCTGGGAATCAGGATGGGTGGAGTCTCCAGAGATCCTGGTTTTACTCAACAACAGAACGAACAGTAACTGTCGATGACATTTATTGGGTACTCATTCTGCGCCAAGAACGACTCTCCATGCTTTGCAGGTAGGATTTATTTAATCCCCACGGCTGCAAGGCTACTTCTAGTCAACAGGCGTCCCAGGATCTTCCAGGTGATTTTTTATGTACCGATTTGGGGTGTAGGATGGTTACCCCCTGTTTAGTGCGATGGGGACGTCTGGATGCACTGAGCCTCTCAATCAATGGCTGTTGGACGGAGCACCGAGGAGCAGCTCGATCGAGGCTGATACTGGCCGGAGCGGGTGGCAGAGGTGCTGGGGGTGGGGGGAGACAGCTCGAGGCCTGACATCTCCCTCGGCTGGATGAGGCCACGTGTCACTGCAGATGAGGCCATGTTTAGGGGAAGACCTCCGTGGGGAGAGGGCACAGGCCAGGGAGGGAGATCTTCTCTCTCGTCCTCAGTTTCCCCCAGGTGCACTGGATGGGGTCAGGACCAGAGGCTCCCTAATCCCATGAAATGGCTCTTGGCTATTTGAAGATGCACTGATTAATTAAGAAGGGGGATTGCCCTGCCTGGAAACCTTCTGAAACAAGGTAGACCTGAAAAGACAGGTGTGAGTTCCTCAGTCTCGGCGTGAAGGTGGGGCCAGGCCAGGCGGCACTGCTGGCCATTCCGGGTGACCTTCATGGTATACGGGAGGGAGGGGGAGGTGAATGGTGGGGCTTCAAGCCAGATTTTCTCTCTGTCTCCAGACAGGAGATATCAGAGCTCTCAAGGGCCCTTGGAAGTCTTTACAGGAAGCCCGGAGGATTTGCCTCAACTCACACTCCAGTGTAGCGTCAAGACCAGAGTAGCACATCTGTCTCCCAGGCTCTT
Organism: Paguma larvata; assembly: GCA_030068075.1. NCBI lineage: Eukaryota > Metazoa > Chordata > Mammalia > Carnivora > Viverridae > Paguma > Paguma larvata. The sequence goes on along the minus strand of CM057824.1, from coordinate 81,418,007 downwards.
TCCAGAAGTTTTGCTCCGTGGCATTGCAATAGGAAGGCATCTCCTCCCAGGGAACCTTATGTTTAGGGGATGTGAATGATGGTAATAAACCAAAAACGTGCCAACCCACCAACCAACAAAGCCCAGAGCCTCAACGCTAATTATGTGTTCACTGGTGAGTCACCGGCAGTTCTTGCTGAAGAGACTCCCAGCCTAAGTGCCCGGGCCAAGTGCTTCTACTCCTGGGGAGGGACCGCGTCAGGGTGTCCGGGTGAGCTGCCTGTCCGTCCGCTTGGCTTACCGAATTCCTGGGCCAGCGACAGACCCCAGGCCGTCCCTCCTCCTAGGACAGGGGCTGGGCTGAGTCGCTGCTGTAACTGAGGACGCCTTCGGCCGCCTGGGGGGAAGAGGGTATAATTAGGGTAGCTTTGTGGGCCTTTAACTGGCATTTGTCACGGCTGCCAAGCGGCACCGGGCGGCGTGTGCTATTAGGGAGCACTCGCTGAGAATCCGAGGGTCCGGCTGGCCGGCCAGCCCTGCTTCTGCGGCCCCTCCGTCCCCTGAGGCCGCGGCAGCTGGGTCTGAGGCGGGTCCTCCAGAGCACTCAGGGCCTTGTGGCCGTAACAAGTGCCGGAAAACAGGAAGCTGCCGCGTGTGGCGCTGGGGAGGACTCCGCAGACATCAGGATTTACAAAAAAGAAAATCCACAAATTCTTGCAATGTTTGTCAAGCCGAGGGCGGTCCATTTTAAACAACAGTGGCTCTGTGCCCATGAGGGAGTTATCTTTTCTGTCTCCCTCTCGAGCCGCGAGGCACCCTCCCCTGGCCCTGGGCCCTCCCTGAGGCTGGCTTGATGCTCTCCCCCCCCCCCCCCCCCCCCCCCCCGCCTCCCGCCGCCCAGACTCAGAGAAGGTGTGAGATGCCTTCCTCAGAGGGCGTCTCATCCCACACCCTCACGTACAGATGGGGAAATGTGAGACTGCCTTGGACTCGCCAGGTTATGGGCACTTAATTTAATCCCTGACACTGGCGCTAGGACGCCGTACTGAAGCATGGTGAGCATAGAAGTAGACATTAAAAATAAATGAAATACTAGCTAGCACAGCACATCCCCAGGAGCGATTAGAGCTCCACCTTTTTTTTTTTTAATTTTTTAATGTCTATTTACTTTTGAGACAGACGGAGCATGAGTAGGGGAGGGGCAGAGAGAGAGGGAGACACAGAATCTGAAGCAGGCTCCAGGCTCCGAGCTGTCAGCACAGAGCCCAATGCAGGGCTAAAACTCACAGACCGTGAGATCATGACCTGAGCTGAAGTCGGACGCTTAACCGACTGAGCCACCCAGGCGCCCCATTTTGTTAAGTCAGTCCAGGGGGTAAGCCTCTCACACACACGTACCAAGGAGATGGGCAGATCCCCACGCCTATCCACACAGACCCTTGGGAGCGCAGGCACAGCTGTCTGGGTAGACTGGATCTCATAGCCTTGCTCCAGACTCAGCCTTAGAACCCTAAAGTTTGGGGGACGGACAGAACGTCTGCTGTCATCCAGTTCCATACCCCACCGGCTGTAGGAATCTCCCCTCCGGCGTCCTTTCCATAGAGTTGCTCAGCCTCGGCTTGAACACTTCCGGCGAGGGGGAGCTTGCTAACTCCGTGGGCTGTCCATTCTGCTTCAGACAGTGGTGAACTGAAATCTGCTGCCCTACAGCTTCTGCACACCGCTCTTGACCGCTGGCTGCCTTCTCTGTCCCAGGGCAGTCCTTCATGTATTCTTGGCAAGTGCTTGTAGTCTTCCTGTAGCTTCTTCCAGCTATCCATCCACAGTTCGTTCAACGGAGCCTCAGATGTCCTGGTTTCTTACCCGTACCCATCGTCTTGCCCTTCTCTACAAGTCCTTCAAGGGACCGGTTTGTTATTGGCCCTCTTGACTCTGGGGCACAGTAGCACAGGTGTGGCCTGATCAGGGCCACGTAGAGTAAGATATTACTTCCTTTGCTCCACACTTGACGCTTCCGTTAATGCAGGCTACGATCACGTTAGGTTTTCTGGCCTGTCTTCTTTCTCTGTTGGTATCAATAAAGAGTCTTAAGTCTTTCCCCTAGGGTGGATGTTGAGTCCGTTTTTCTGTGCCCCCTGTGTAGGCTCTTCATTTTCTACTGTCAAGTTCTGGACCTTCTTTTGTCTATACAAATTTGTCTTTCTAGATGTGTCTATAGCTTCATCAGACCCCATTCCTCTGCGTCTAGACTCTGTTGGCCAAGTTATTCTTTCTTCCTTTTCTCCACCCTGTTGCATAGTTATTCAAGTCCTTAATGTAAAAATACAACAGGTCGGCGCTTGGATGGGCTGTGAATAAGTGAAAAAATCAAGGTCTGGGAGGGTAGGGAACGAAGCAATCAACGTTTGGGTTCTGTCCTCAGAGTAGCCTTGCTGAGAGGGCAGGAAAAGGGTACACGACTTAAGGCCAGCTTGGGAAGCCTGGATTTTTCTGAGTTATGGGCCAGACTTAGGACTCCATGAATTCAGGAAGAGAGAGGCTGGAGAAATGCCTTCCCCACCCAGCCAGTTTCTGCCTGACATGTCATCCTTTCAGATCCATTGCTCGGACTCAGGATTTTACTCATTAAAAGGAGAGACATTGCATTAACACTCCAAGTACTCACCCAAGAGTCTGGAGGTCCAGGATTTAAGCTCTGAGCCTCGGTTTCCCTGCTTCCTTCCTCCCCAGAAAATAGTGGGGACGTCTGATCGGCAGTTCTCAACCCTTTGGAAGTTAGAGACCCCTTTGAACCTCAGTTGGAAGTTACGGATGCCGCTTTATACATACACAGAAATCTCTAGCCCCGTGAGTAAGGTTGCCAAGATTAAAAACACTTTGAGGCCTTCCTGCCTCCGTGAGTCTATAGAGTCCACGTTGTGGGTGACCTTGAGCAACCGCACACGTTTGCACGGCACCGTGCAGGACGCCCTCACATCCATCCTTCTGTTTGCTCCTCCCAGTTAAGCACATGAGAGGCTTCAAGTTTTCTTGAAGGTCGAACAGCAGCAGGCGGTTCTTAAGTATTTATGCAGGGCTCAGGGCCCATATCTCATGTCTCTACCACACTGTATACATTATATATAGAATTACATATACATCTCCTTCTCATCACCTCTGACGTCGAATATCGAACCTTTCATGGGTTTGACTCCGTTTCCCAGATCAGCCCCACGCCCTGCGGGAGCCTCTGGTCCCTACCGCCTTTCAGCTCAAAGTGCATCCCAAGTTTTCTGGGACTAACTCAAGGCCACTCAATGTTTCTTTGTGGAAACTGGAACTCGTACCCCAGGCATCGGCTGAGCCACAGCGACTCCTTCCAGAGAGACAGGAAGTGGCACAGATGGTTTCCTTTCACTGGGACGGTGGCTTGAATTACACCTAGATGAAGCACCCGAGAGGGGCTACCGAAGGGCCAGGTTGTCAGTGGCGGTGGTGGGGCAGGGCGGCGCCGGGCGGCGCCGGGCAGAGGGGAGAGCTGAACTTGCCCTCTCGTCCTTTCCGTCAGATCAGCAGGGCATCCCACTTTCGCTGGCGGCTGCTGCTTTCCCAGCAGACGTCCATGTGTGTGGTCTTAACATCTTCTCCCAGGTCTCATTTCCTATCTGCTTCTCCCGAGGAGGTCGTGTTCCACCAGCAAGTTAGTTGTGCTGGGAGGGATACACAGATGCGCCTGATCCAGGGGGCTTGTACCCAGGCAAGACACTGTTCCTGCCTTAAGGAATCTCTAGGGATGAATGATGAACATCCCTGCCCTTGAAAAGCTTATTGACTAGAGAAGGACCGAGACGGGGACACAACGAATTCCAAACGAGGCCGGCTGTGGCAGGGCCATCACAGACGCTGGGAAGACCACCTGCGTGGGAGGGTAATGAATGCTGACCCACGGCATCATGGGATAAGCTTCCTAGAGGTGACTGCATTTGAGCTAGACTCGGAAGTCTGGGGAGGATTTCGATGAGGACCAAGAGGACAAATTGCTTGGGTAAGCGCACGCAGGAAGGTGAAGGGGCTTGCCCACTGGACCGTAAGTAGCATACGTCAGGGTATGTGGTAGAGGGGTTCAAAGGCAAGCCTGTGTTTGGCGCCCAAGGTTGATGTTGGCTTAAAAATAACAGCAGCGTTGGTGACGCGACCGTGACTCACGCGTGCTCTCTTCCCTTGCAGAGGCCATGCCGCTGAAACATTATCTTCTTTTGCTGGTGGGCTGTCAAGCCTGGAGTGCGGGGCTGGCCTACTATGGCTGCCCGACTGAGTGTACCTGCTCCAGGGCCTCCCAGGTGGAGTGCACTGGGGCGCGCATCGTGGCAGTGCCCACTCCCCTGCCCTGGAACGCCATGAGCCTCCAGATCCTCAACACGCACATCACCGAGCTCAACGAGTCCCCGTTCCTCAACATCTCGGCCCTCATCGCCCTGAGGATTGAGAAGAACGAGCTGTCCCACATCATGCCTGGCGCCTTCCAGAACCTAGGCTCGCTGCGTTACCTCAGCCTCGCCAACAACAAGCTTCAGGTCCTGCCTATCGGCCTCTTCCAGGGCCTGGACAACCTCGAGTCGCTCCTGCTGTCCAGCAACCAGCTGGTGCAGATCCAGCCGGCACACTTCTCCCAGTTCAGCCACCTCAAGGAGCTGCAGTTGCATGGCAACCACCTGGAATATATCCCTGATGGTGTCTTCGACCACCTGGTGGGCCTCACCAAGCTCAACCTCGGCAAGAACAGCCTCACCCACCTCTCGCCCCGGGTCTTCCAGCGCCTGGGCAACCTCCAGGTCCTCCGGCTCTATGAGAACAGGCTCACGGAAATCCCCATGGGCACCTTTGATGGGTGCGGAAACCTCCAGGAGCTGGCCCTCCAGCAGAACCAGATCGGTATGCTCTCCCCCGGCCTCTTCCACAACAACCGTAACCTCCAGAAGCTCTATCTGTCCAACAACCACATCTCCCAGTTGCCCCCCGGCATCTTCATGCAGCTGCCCCAGCTCAACCGCCTCACACTTTTTGGGAATTCTCTGAAGGAGCTGTCCCCGGGGATCTTCGGGCCCATGCACAACCTGCGTGAGCTTTGGCTCTATGACAACCACCTCACTTCCCTACCTGACAACGTCTTCAGCAACCTCCGCCAGCTGCAGGTGCTGATTCTCAGCCGTAACCAGATCAACTACATCTCCCCAGATGCCTTCAACGGGCTGGGGGAGCTGCGGGAGCTGTCCCTCCACACCAACGCCCTGCAAGAGCTGGACGGGACCGTCTTCCGCATGCTGGTCAACCTGCAGAACATCTCCTTGCAGAACAACCGCCTCAGGCAGCTCCCGGGGAATATCTTCGCCAACGTCAACGGCCTCATGACCATCCAGCTGCAGAACAACCAGCTGGAGAACCTGCCCATGGGCATCTTCGACCACCTGGGGCACCTGTGTGAGCTGAGGCTCTATGACAACCCCTGGAGGTGTGACTCGGACATCCTACCCCTCCACAACTGGCTTGTGGTCAACAAGCCCAGGCTGGGGACAGACACTCTCCCGGTATGCTTCAGCCCACCCAGCGTCCGAGGCCAGTCCCTGATCATCGTCAGCGTCAGTGTCGCCGTCCCCAGCGTCCAGGTCCCAGTGATCCCTGAGCTGCCCAGCTACCCGGAAACACCACAGTACCCGGACACGCCCAGCTACCCCGACACCACCCCCATCTCCTTCACCACTGAGGTCACCAGTTCTGTGGAGGACTACACCGACCTGACCACCGTTGAGGTCACCGATGACCGTAGTACGTGGGGCATGACCCAGGCCCAGAGCGGGCTGGCCATTGCCGCCATCATCATTGGCATCGTTGCCCTGGCCTGTTCCCTGGCTGCCTGCATCTGTTGCTGCTGCTGCAAGAAGAGGGATCATGCAGTCCTGATGCAGATGAAGGGGCCCAATGAGTGTTGAAGAGGCGGGCTGGAGGCGGAGCTGGGGGACACCGGGACCGCTGGAGGATCCGGGACTTTCATCGTTCCACCTCCACCCCTGGGTCCACAGAGCCATCCTCTGCTCCCTCTCTGGTCCCTGAGAGAAAGGCACCCCCACTTTTTCCTCACCTGCCTGGTTCTCCTATAGGGAACTCCCGGAGAATCAGCTCTCGCAGGGCCTTCTTACCACCAGGGAGGTCCGACTGGCCATGGCGAAAACCTCCCGGGGTTTCTAATTCACATCCCTGGGCTTCATTCGAGAAAGCCCCTTTCCACAGCCTCACCAGCTCTCCTTCAGGAACAAGCTTCCCTGTGCCCACGGCCCCGCTGGCCTCTGCAGACTCTGTTCCCATGCCTGCTCACTTTATGGGACTAGTTCTCCCCGGGGGCAGCTTCTCTCCCAAGTATGATGTAAGTTGATTCCCCTTCCTTCGCTTCCCCCGCCTCGTGGCATGGCTGTCCCCTGTCCCCTGAAATGAAAGGTCTCCCTCGATGTTCCGCTTCTGAAGGCAGGGTGAGTTCTCTCCTCGAAGAAGGCTTCCGGCCACTCAGCTGGCTTCCCAAGAGTGGCCAAGCGCCCCAGCTTTCAGACGCTGTGAAAGAGACAAGGAAAGACAGTGTCGCTCAGTTCCTGCAGAGAGAGCCGCTGTCAGCGTCTCTCGGGGGATTGTTATCTGGAAAAGGAAGAAGGGCACCAGTGCGACGAGTCGGCCTCGTGGAGAGTCGTTCTGAACTGCAAACTTTGCCTTGAAAATTTTGGTCCTTTGAGAAATTAGATCATGTAACACGTCTGACCCCTAAAAACATTTAAAATCAGCTAATTGGTACTGGATGGAGAAAGCACCCTGGTACCTGGGGGGGGTCCTTATGTTCACCCCTAGAGTTTTTCTCTCTTAGCTTTTTATCGAAGTATAACATACGCACAGAAACGTGGGAGTGCGACCGTGTAGAGGCTGACGGATCTTCATAAAGTGTTTGTACCCGTGTAATCAGCATCCACATCAAGAAACAGGACATCGCTAGTATCCTCCCTCCGTCCTGGGCTTTTACTGGAGAAGACAGGCTTTTGGAGATGGGTCCCCATGAGCCAGAACGGCCCCTCACTGTCCCTGCCAACTGGCCCTTGCAGAGGCCCAGCTGCCGGGGTTGGAGGAGAAGAGTGGGTACGTTTCCGGCCTGCATGGCGGATGTTATTAGGTCCCCACGCCCCAAGGCGCCCAGAATGGCCGGGTCAGAGGCATCTCGACTGCAGAGGACTTTCCTCTGCCAGCAAGCTGTCTGCTGCTCCACGGAGGCCCCTCTGCCTGGTCCTTTTATGGGCATGCTCTGCCTATATCTGTTTTTAATTTTCACTCCCCGTTTGAGGGAAGTGAAATAGTTCAGAGATGAGATCCTTTAACCCAACAGCCAAGTGTACTGGAACCTGGTAATCCCGCTAGTGTGGTAAAATCCCCCATCGGCCAGCTAGACACGGACATCCATCACCTCCAGTAGGCGACATCAGGGTAGGCGGCTAGGTCACGCTGGGTCCCGGGGGCTCTCCGGAGCTCCTCGCGCCTGTGGCCTGGTTACGAGGGCTGTTTGGTCCGGGGTTCCAATAGTCACCTAAATGCCTGCCTTTGTCACCCTTCCTGCTCCGCACACATTCACACTGGTAGAGAAATTTTGCTCAGGGCAACTCACGTCTTGGTCTGGACAACCGGTCTCTCGGTTTAGAAGGAAAAATGGTGAAATGGAGAATTCCAGGTGCCTGCGGTCTGCCCAGGACAGAGCTACAGCCGGTGCCATCAAGATTTGGGAATCCTGACTGGCTCTCCCTAGTTTCCTCTGTACCACAAGACAAATCGGAACCCGCCCCCCCACCCCTCCCCCCCAGGCCTTCTCAGCACGATGCTGCCAGGTTCCCAAGTAAAAGTGTCCACAAAGGGGTGTGTGTACGAACTAGTACACGCGGTAGCTTTTTCCTCTCTGTCCCCGAGAGGAAGTGAGCCCAGAGCCTGGGACATGGGCAACGCTCCGCTGACGGTGCAGCCCTATTCGGTCGTGGGGCCATCAGGCGAAGCTGCCTGCTTTCTTCCAGACAGGAAGCATGGTTTGGCTCTGCCTCCAATGTCTCATCGTACAAGGATGCAAGTGGGCCAGAGACGACGGGGAGGTGAGGAAGGAGTCCTCTTCGTCTGGCGTGTCCTGCCAATCTGAATGCAGAACATGTGGATATTTCCGGCATTGACCATGACGCTGGAGTGCCTTCCTCGAGGGCCCAGGGTATCAACGTGTTTCCCAGGCCAGAGGCCGGCCTGAGGGCAGCTGTCCTCCTGACTCCAGGCGGGAGCACCCTCCCCCCACCCCAGGTGGGGGCAGCGAACCCTTTACCCGACCCCCTGAGCGTGTCTGTTCCTTTCTCTCATCGGAGTGGCTCGGATGGAGGCATCAGGCCTCTGGTCTTCCGCAGGCGTTTTGGCCTCTCTGTACCATGTTGTCCGGTCAGGAAGCCACCGGAAAAGCTGGATGGAGTTTCCTTTCCAACAAGACGTTGCATCTGCTCGCTTCTCAGTGCCGGAGTGAGCTGCTTTGTCCCCCAAAGTCGAGGTAGGGCACGGAGTTCACTTTAATTTTTCACCTTGCCAGTACCAGCAGCCTCTATTTGGAGTTAAAAGCCGGTTAGAACCACTGTTTTGCAAAAACGCTTACCGTGCACAGATACCCTTTGAAGCATTTTCTTTTTAAAGTTCACAACACCCTTGTGCATTGGTACCACCGTTACCCCTTCGAAATGAGTCTAAAATCACTCTTTCTTCTGCAACGTTATTCAGTGGGGTGTGGGTTTCCTTCTTCTCTTCAAACTTCCTACAGGACCTTGTGGCCTGTCCTGGGCTTTCATCAGGAAAGAAAATGGGAGTCACTTTCCTGTTGCTTCTTATAGTCTTAGGCACAGGAGCCTCGCGTGGTACCGTGTGGGCCAGAAGCTTGGTCAATACAGGAAAACGTGAGGCTCGCCCATCCATTCTCTCATGGCGACTGTTGGGCTGCGTGTACGCTGCTCTTCCTCTTGAAGTTAAGACTCAGCTCTCAGGACCCTTCATGGCCAACAACGCAAGTTCACAACCCTTCAGATGTCGTGCAGAGCGGTTTCAGGAATCCGTTTCCAAACTCGGGAAGCTTACGGAGAGCAGACAGCTAGAGATAACGAGATAAGCAGAGCCGGTAACCAGACGTTGGCTGTATCCCAGCCTTCGCGACAAACCACTCAGAGTTCGGCCCTCGGATCCTACAGCCAGAACCGAGTCCAGGCTTTTGGGGAGGTGGTGGTGGGCTCGGGGAAGAAGCCATCGCTGGGGTTCAGAGAGGGGGGCAGGGCGGGGCTTCTCCAGGCCGGCCTCCTGCCAGCCTGGATCTCTCTCCTTCAGCTACGGAGAGCTCCTTCTCACCAACCCGTCGCCTTCATGCTGCATTGAAAAGTAGATCATATGCGCCTCGCTTAGAGAATCACTGCAAATAATCCCAGGTGCGTGGTGATGCGTTTAGAGATTTCTAGGCCCCCAGGGCTTTAGAGAGTGTGAGCCTGGTGGGCAGGGTTGGGGGTCGGTCTTTGCTGGACGCTGCCTGTAACAAACTTGGTGGACAGAATCAACAATAAATGGTATACACAGGACACCTGTGCTCTCTGTGGACTCTTGGCTAAGGAATCTCACACCTGTTGGTTCCACTCCTGTCACCCGCGTGCAAGGCTGACCTAGACAGCCCCTGATGGGGAATAGATTCGAGCTGGGAAAAGGCCTTTGGAAAGTGAGCGGGAACAAAAATGGAATAACGAACGATTATCTATGGGCCATTGTGGCTGGGAGGAGCCTTAAGAATAGATTCGACCCATTTTATAGAAGAAGAAATTGAGATCAAGGCAGGAAGTGAATTTCCCATAGTCCCCTGGTGAAGCGAGCTGAGCTTGCACGGCGGCAGCTCTCCGGACCCCCAGACTGGAGGTTCTTCGATGTCGCCAGAAAGGCAACGAAGTTCACTCAGCCTTCATGTACGGTGCCCGGGCACACACATGCACGCACACGCGCAGACTTCGGCGGGTAGGACTCTCCCGCACGCCTCGGGATTCTTATCAGTGCTTAGCACCGGGCTCGGTGGGTCACAGGTTGTCAGAAGACACCAACTCCCTAAGTGTCCAGGTGTCCCCAGGACACATTCAGGTGTCTAGATTCCAGGGACCGCCATAGTTGCTGGCATAGTGCTTCAGAGAGGGGTGACTCTCCCTGCTGCTGCTTTATACCACTGCAGTGCCCAGTGAAGGAGCTTCAGACTGTCTTCTCCTGGGCTCTTTTAGCTCTTAGATCCCTCCCGCCAGGGGTAAGCTCTTCCCAGGAAGCTGGGCCCAAACCGGGGCCAATAGTGTGCTCACTATATCATGGGGCTAGACCCCTTCAGTGACTGGGGCAAGGCCTATTGCCCTTCCCTCACCTAACTGGACCTGTCCCCTTGGACAAGTTTCTGGGTTTCCGGGTAATGGAAAAAGGGGTTAGAGTCTTTATCCCCTTTCCCAGAAGGTCCCCAGAGTTCCTCATGCTGATCTCTCCTTCACACACACACACACAACAGCCCTCTACCACCCCCATTCCGCAGATGGGAATGCAGAGACCTGTAGGGATAAAATAACTCATGGAAGGGTTAGTTAGGTGAAGAGACAGGATTCAAACCCGGATCTGCTGATGCCCGATTTCTCTCGTTCACCATGACATTGACAAATAGACCAACTGTCTTTCTACTGATGCGTGTCAATGTGGTTGAGAACCCATTCAGAGCACAGGGCAGGCTGGACCGTTCCCCTAGCCTGGCTCTGAGTCTCCCCCAGCCCCTTTCCTTCTCCCCTCGGCCCCTGGCCATTCTTCCAATGTGCCATCCTGCCTCTGCCAGCCTGGGTGCTATGGAGGGGGGTGCTATGGAGGGCAGATGCTATGGAGGGCGGGTGCTATGGAGGGGGGGTGTCATGGAGGGCGGGTGCTATGGAGGGGGGTGTCATGGAGGGCGGGTGCTATGGAGGGGGGTGTCATGGAAGGGGGTGCTATGGAGGTGCACAGCTTTGCTCCCCTCTGACCTGCTCCCAGCTTCCTCTGCGGAAATGTAGATTTGTACTATGTCTCTATTGAAAAATGTTTTCTCGCTACATTTTATCAGACCTTCGTGATTTAGCTGAGGAAATCTGCTCCCACGCCAAGAAAATGTTAGTTAAGATTCGAAAAAGGAGACAAATATTAATACCACGTAACGGGCTTTCAAGGCATCAGTCTGCTTTGAATGGCAGACTGGACATTGAAAATTACCTGAGTTTGCTTATCTAGCCCACGCCCTCACCCTGCAGCCTTTAAAACATGCACGCTCATATACACTCACCTGCGCGCCCCACACACACACACACACACACACACACGCACGCGCGTGCGCACACACTGCCTCATTCTGTAGCCCCCGGATGAACATCTCCAGACAGGAAAACCACTCCCTCCCAAGGCAACGTCTCTCATCTCCGGCTAGCGCTGTGGTGAAAGCATGCATCTCCATATTGGGCCCAAATCCACCCCCTTCCGTATTCTTCCCTTTGAACTCAGAAGGGTTTAGAAAGTTAGCTGATGAAGCCAACCAACCAACCAACCAAGGAACCAGCCCCCAGCCCTCTCAGAATGTCTCCTGGCAGGTGTCTGTGGCTGGCTGTTTTGCCGAGGTCAGGCTCCCGGCACTGGCCTGGCCCTTTGCCAGGAGGGGGTGTAGGTGTGGACCCCCGGTCCTAGTCCTCGCCTCTGGACAGACCTATCGGAAACGTTCTAGGGCCTAGTGGATGCCCCGGGGTCCTCCGAAAGGTGCCAGGGCTGTGATCTCAGCCAGACATTGGCCCCAGTGTGGCTTTGTCCATGGAAACAGTTCAGGGTTATTTCGTAACCTTCAGAGGCCTTGCCCCAGATTCGATTCTCCTGTCCTGTGACCCTGGTGACATTCCGGGAACACGTAGGCCACGTGAGGGGAGGAACCGCTGCCTGGAACTTTGATCAGCGCTGGGGCTGCTGGGTTCACAGTGATCACAGACCACACCAGACCCTTCTGGAAGGAAGAGCCAGGGCGGCCGGTGCGCACCCGCTCAGCCCCTCACGGTAGGTCTCTTGGGGTCCGTGGGGACGGGGGGTTGGGGGGGAATCTGCGGGGCACAAGAGGGGCAGGCCACTTTCCCAGGTTTCAGAGCGTGTCCCCAAATCCAGGCAGGCTGCACTCTCCATGTCCTCTGCCATGGGAGGAGAAGCCCCTGAGGTGCTCCCCTGGGTGCTCGGGTGCTGGCCTGAGGTGGGGCTCTTCTGAGATCAAGGGGGACCTGGTCCCTGTGCTCTGGGAATGCATATTGAACCGTGGGGATAAGCAGATGACCGCGTGTTCAGGTTTGTCTGGTTTCACCCTCATTTATGCCTCGTTTCTGCCCCCCTGGCATAAGTACCATAGCTCCTCTGTTAGTCCTGGCTGAGCTGATAAAGTCTATAGTCACTCGAGGAATAAAATATGTAGGTAGCTACCTTTTATCAAACATTTACTATTTGCCGGGTATTGTGTTAAATGCCTTATATTTACTGTCTAACTTACGTGTGTATATTATCCAATTGAATCCTCATTTTAACCCCAAGGGATGGGGTATTATCATGATGGGGAAAATGGAGGCTTCGAGAGAAGGATGGCCTGCCCAAGCCCACACAGCTTGTAGGTGGCAGTGTCAGAATTTGAACCCAGGTCACAGCCCTGGCAGAGCTCAAGTGCAAGCGTTCCACTCAGCAGAAGGAACATAAGACGTGATAACTGGGGTGCTAAGAGCCATAGACACTTTGGGTTCAATTCAGCACCCAGCACCTTCTCCGTGCCCAGCTTGGTCCTGGGGGTGCGCCACCGGTTAGACCCGTGCAGGCGGCAGCAGCCCAGCCCCCAGAGGCTCGCAGTCAGATGGCCGCAACTGACCAGAGTTTAGAGCAGAGGAACCCAAGCGTCCCACTGAGGCCGGGAATGGCCCGTGGGATCCCCAGGAGATACAGTCAAGGAGGGCTTGCACGGGCTGGGAGTGCAGGCAGGATGTGGGAGTCTTGGGGGCGTACTAAAGCGGAAAGGTCTGTACGAGCAAGAGTTAGAGGTGGCACCCCGTGGGAAGTGTCCGAGGGAAGCACAGTACTCGGTTCACAACTTGTCAGATTTCACGGCGCTGTCTTCGAGAACACCATGGTAGCTGGGAGACAGCTCTTCTGAGCCTTTGCCATGTGATTGCAAGGAGGGAGCGAGATCAAGGGAGCCTGCTAGGTGTTTGGAATTGTGCTGGGTGTTTTTATAATAACTGTTGACCTTATTACAAAAGCGACTGGTTTGTTATATTTTTAGAAAATGTAAAAAATACATGATAAAGCAAAAGGAAAACAGTAAAATCACCCACGATGCTGTTTTGCAGAGATCACCCCAGCAAATATTTTGTGTGCAACCTGAAGCTTACCTAGGGGCCCTCGAGAGTCACCTCATTAACATAAAGGTGTGGGTTGAAAGGCACTGATTATGAAAAACAAAAGAAGCCCCCTATTATCTCTCAGGAAGCTTCCAGGGGCTTTGGAGTGCTGCGCAAGAACCAGGATGAACAGCAAATGTGTATTTCTTATATCGCCATGTCACTTACGTCATTGCCAGTTATCTTCCGTGATTACCACACTAACCGTATCGTAACAAAGCCTTGATTTAGGAAGTAGTATTACTATCGTGACTGTTCTCAATTTACAAGTGCAGAAATTGTCACAGAGGGGTTACTCCCCTGCCTGGGACACAGTGGGCAGCAGGGTGGGGAGGGCCGGCCAGCTGGGGTGGAGGCAGGGAAGGAGGCAGGGGTCCAGGGAAGGAGGCAGGAGCCCAGGGAAGGAGGCAGGAGTCCAGGCAGCGGCAGGAGTTCCCCGGGACCCTGGATGAACCGGCCGGAGTCTCCAGGTGAACCTCTGAAGCCCTTCTTCCTGCTCTCGGATGCGCTGGGGCCCGAGGGGCAGAACGTAGCCTTGTTAGTGACACAGACACCAGTGCAATCGTCTCTGAGTATAGCAGCAGTCTGCTAGGGGTTTGGGGCTGGGGCTCTGGGCTCCCGTCACCCTCTGGAAGGAGCGAGGGTTGGCTTTGTGGCGGATGACAGACTGGCTTGCGGCACACACAGAAATGGATCCACCCAGAAGCCATTTGAGACGGGGAAAAAGTCCATCTGCAAGCAGTGAACTCCCTCCCCGCCTCCACCAAAGCCAGACTTCCTTTGGCTTGCTGAAAGCATGGAACATTTTTTGTGGGCATTGGCTGATCTCCGCCTAAATGCAGAGGTGGTTTCTCGGATGAGAAGCAGGAATCTTCTGGCTGCCTCCCCATAGTGCCTGCTGGTACCAGCCTCCCTAGTGCCTTGGCAGGGGCACTCCCCGTCTTCAGAGCCCCCAGAGGGAGAGAGGCTCTCAAACAGGCTCCATGCTCAGCTTAGAGCCTGAGGCTGGGCTCGATCTCACGCCCATGAGGTCATGACCTGAGCCAAAATCAAGAGTGGGACGCGTAAGGGCACTTGAGGAAGGGGCCCAAGTCCCGGATAGCCTAGCCAGAACCATTAGAATCTGTGCCCTTCTAAACCAAGGACAAAACACTCACACGTTTCCCCTGAGTGGGAGGAAAAAGCCAGAAAAAGCGCTATAGAGAGGCATCTTGCTGGGCCATAGATGGGGTGGTTGGATGCTCTCATCAGACCTTCCATAGCTAACCTCTGTGACGACTTCAGAACACAGCCAGGGCTGGCCTGATCTCAGAAGAACCAGGGTCATTAACTTTCTGTTGCTGAGCACTCACCGTGGGCCAGGCTCTGGGTTTGCAGCTTCCCACGCGTTTTCTCATTCAAGCCTCAGAACAACTCCGTGAGGAAGGTAGTATCGAAGCTTGCTGCTTTGAAGATAAGGACATTGAAGCACAGAGAGGCTAAGGAATTCAGCCAAGGCCACACAGCTAATGAGGGATGGAGACAGGATTTGAGCCCGTACTGTGTGACTCCAGAGCACCAACTCTTAGCCATTCTAGAGGGGTGGGAAGGAGTCTCTGGCTGGGAGTGGGTTGTTTGGAAACCGTCAGTGGCCCACACCCTCCCTGTGAGCACCATCTCCTGCTTCCCCCAGCCCCACAGAGGGGGGCTCTTTCTTTCCTGAGCTTCAGAGGCCCTGTTCTGGCTCTCTTCCTAGCACGACACCTCCAAGGGGGGAGAAGTTTCCAAAACCAAAGAGACATATCCATCCAGAGGCTATGCCCCCATTTTATTTTGTTTTTTAGAAAGGGAGGGGAGAGAGTGTGTGGGAAAGCAGGGGGAGGGCGGAGGGAGAGAGGCTCTCAAACAGGCTCCGTGCCTAGCATAGAGTCTGAGGCTGGGCTCGATCCCACGACCATGAGATCATGACCTGAGCTGAAATCAGGAGTGGGACACTTAACCGACTGAGCCACCCGAGTGTCCCAGTGCCCCCTTTTGAAATCATGCTTCGGGCACCCGGGAACCAGGCTCGTGTGGGCTGCCTCCCCAGGTCCATCTCCTCTATGCTGACCATGTCACGGGATGCCCTTAGGGACATGGGGACAGACCGTGCGCGAGGCCCCTCGTATGTGTTCACTCTAGGGCCCTCCTGTCCATTTTAGTGGCAGTTTTTCTGGAAACTGCCTTTGAGAACCAAGGACTAAAGGGGTTCGCAAGGAAGGGTACTAGTGCAGTATGCAACATTATGCATTATGGCATGTTTAAAAGAAATTAAACACGGGTGGCAGGTGGGGGTGGGGCAATGGCTGCCTGGTCCTTCTCCAGAATCTCCGCTTCTTAATCCGTATCCTATACGTACAACCTCAAGAGAATCAAGCTGAACTCTGTAACTGCCGGTCTAAGCCTTGTAGAAACAGGGGGCGCATGCTTGTCCGAGGCTTGTTACTTTCCTGTGCCTGAGAGGCAGGCAGGAGCAGCTATTATGTGTCCTTCCGGGTCACCTCCTGTGGCTGACTCAGTATCTACGCAAACGAGGAGTCTCAAGGGAGGTATGCACTTTTGGCGGAACAAAAGGTCCTTTCTCTATTGATTAGGCAGAAAAATTCCTGGAAAAACTGAGTTACTGAGTGTCTGAATGGGAGGAGGGCATGGGGGGCTTTTGTAAGCCCTGTGTTTGCATCTGGAGCCCTTTGGCCAGAAGCAGAATCTTGGGATGGAGGAGGCGGCCAGCAGAGGGCAGCAGAGAAGCAGCCAGCAAAGGGCTTTGGGGTCTAGTCTCCCAAACCAAGCCAATTGTGAGTGCTTACTGGGGACAGGTTTTTTTCGTTCTGAATTTCTTCCTTTCTTCTGTCTCCCCTCTCTCTTTTCTTCTTCCTCTCTCTGTCTCCCCTTTCTTCCTCCCTCCCTTCCTCCCTTCCTTTCAGTCTGTCTTTTTTGATAAAGCCAAATGTATCCTGTCTAAAGGGCATTCTATTCTTCCTACTCTTTTGGTGTTTAAATAACCTTTCTGTAACAATGGTGGCTTGCAACCTTAACCGTAATTAACATACTTTATTAATTTCTCACTCCACGTTAGACACTGGCCTGAAACTTTTGCCTATATGTTCTCATTTAATCCTTGAAATTCTCCTGACGCGGTAGGCACTATTATCATTCCCTGTTTTACAGATGAGGAAACTGAAGCACAGTTGGATTAAGGAACATGCCCACGGTCCCATAGCTAGAATGTGTTGGAGTCAGTATTCGAACTCACAGAGTTTGAGCCACTACAAGCCATGGAAATGATGGGTGGGGGCCGTAGCAACCTGGGGGGGTGCACACCCCCTAGTGGGGTTACTAAGCCCCACAGCCCCTAAATCATCCTGCAATCTGGACTTAAAAAAATTGTTTTTTAATGTTTACTTATTTTTGAAGGAGAGAGAGACAGCATGAGCAGGGGAGGGGCAGAGAGTGAGGTGACGAAGACACAGAATCCGAAGCAGGTTCCAGGCTCTGAGATGTCAGCACAGAGCCCGATGCGGGGCTCTACCCCACGAGCTGTGGGATCATGACCTGAGCTGAAGTCGGACGCTTAACCGACTGAGCCACCAAGACGCCCCCTGAAATCTGGACTTTTTTTTTTTAATTTTTTTTAATGTTTATTTATTTTTGAGAGACAGAGGCACAGCGTGAACAAGGGAAGGGCAGAGAGAGAGGGAGACACAGAATCAGAAGCAGGCTCCAGGCTCTGAGCCGTCAGCACAGAGCCCGACGTGGAGCTTGACCCCACGAGCTGTGAGATCATGACCTGAGCCGAAGTCGGACGCTTAACCGACTGAGCCACCAAGACGCCCCCTGAAATCTGGACTTTTAATTTGAGATTTCTCCATTTTCACGTGTTGGCTGGTGGCTCACATATAAAAAAGACTGAACCATAAAACACACTTCTAAGCTGCAGCGCCAATTCGTGACCTGAGGTTGGATGCTGGCATTAAAAAAAATTTTTTTGGAGTTAACTAAAAACCCAGTTCTCTTCTCTTAAAAACGAAAACCTCCTGGTCTGTGGAATCCGTGCATCTGAGACCCTCTTTGTCCACACAATCTTGGAAAGTTCCAGGGGCTCCGAGGCAGGAGGGACAGGCAAGCGGACAGGAGAGCACTGGGCAGCAGTAGTGAGGAGGAGGGGACTCATTCGAGGGAAGAGCCTGTGCTGTCCCTTCGACTGCTCTCGCCCTCGGCGGACAGACAGGGGCAGACGGTAAAATCTCCTCGGAATTGGGATCTGACATGTCCCGAGGTTTGGCAGCTCAGGAAGAGTGATGGTCCAAACATTTTCAACTCACTGGTAATCTGCCCAGAGTTTACACGTGACCTTGAACAATTCCAAGGGTAAAAATACGCTTGCTCTCCTTAAACCCTCTCTTCCATGCCTTTTTATCTCCTTTCCGCCCTTTCTCCCATCTGGAGAGAGCCTGGGAAGTCCAGGAGGCCTGGGTCTTGGTCCTGCCACTAACCTGCAGGGCGACTGTGCCCAGGCCACGTGACAGCCTCACCGTCAGGAGGTCCCGGTCCCGCTGACCCCGGGAGGCTGCTGTAAGGCGGTAGCAAAACAACCGCTGGAAACACAGACGGCTGTCCAAACGGGGAGCCTCCCTAACAGGGCCGATCCCCGTCTTAGGGCTGGCCCGCCGGCCCGCCGGCCCCCCGGCGCTGCACTGCCCTTTGCTAAAGGCGTCGCTTCTGTTCTCTCTTCCCCCTGGGATCAGGAGATGCTGCCCGGAGCCTGGCTGCCCTGGGTCGGCCTCCTGCTCCTGGCCGGGCCCGCCCAGCCCTGCCCCGCGGGGTGTGACTGCTTCGGCCGGGAGGTGTTCTGCTCCGACGAGGGGCTGGCGGCCGTCCCGCCGGACATCCCGCCGCACGCCACGGACATCATCTTCGTCGAGACCTCGTTCACCACCGTGGAGTCCAGGGCCTTCGGCGGCAGCCCCAACCTGACCAAGGTGGTCTTCCTCAACACCCAGCTCTGCCGCTTCGGGCCGGACGCCTTCGGGGGGCTGCCCGGGCTCCAGGACCTGGAGATCACCGGCAGCGCCCTCTCCAACCTCAGCGCCGACACCTTCGCCAACCTGACCTCGCTGGGCGCGCTCACCCTCAACTTCAACGCGCTCGAGGCGCTGCCCGAGGGCCTCTTCCAGCAGATGGGCGCCCTGGAGTCTCTCCAGCTGCAAGGCAACCTGCTCCGGAGCCTGCCGGGGAGGCTCTTCCAGCCCCTGAGACGTCTGAAGACCCTCAACCTGGCTCAGAACCAGCTGGCCCGGCTGCCCGAGGAGCTGTTCCGCCCCCTCGGCGGCCTGCAGACCCTGCGGCTGAGCAGCAACGGGCTCTCGGGCCTGCCCCAGGGCCTGTTTGGCGAACTGGGCAGCCTGCGGGAGCTCTTCCTGGACGGCAACTCCATCTCCGAGCTGCCGCCCGCGGTGTTCTCGCGGCTCGTCCGTCTGGAGAAGCTGTGGCTGCAGCGCAACGCCCTCGGGCACCTGCCCCTCGGCGTCTTCTCCTCCCTGGGCGGCCTGACCTTCCTGAACCTGCAGGGGAACGCGCTGCGGACGCTGCCCGCCGGCCTCTTCGCTGGCTCCCCCGCCCTGGCCAGCCTGTCTCTGTCCTACAACCGGCTGGAGGCCGTCAGCGAGGGCGCCTTTGCCAACCTGTCCAGCCTCGGCTCCCTCACGCTCTCGCACAACGCCCTCGCCCATCTCCCCGCCGGCGTCTTCAGAGACCTGGGGGAGCTGGTCAAGCTCTACCTGGGCAGCAACAACCTGACGGCCCTGCACCCGGCCCTCTTCCAGAACCTGTCCAAGCTGGAGCTGCTCAGTCTCTCCAGGAACCTGCTGACCACGCTCCCCGAGGGCATCTTCGACACCAACTACAACCTGTTCAACCTGGCGCTGCACGGCAACCCCTGGCAATGTGACTGCCACCTGGCTTACCTCTTCAACTGGCTGTACCAGTACAGCGACCGGTTCTTCAACGTCCAGACCTACTGTGCGGGCCCCGCCTACCTGAAGGGCCAGGCGCTGCCCGCCCTAAAGGAGGAGCAGCTGGTGTGTCCCGTCACCCGGGACCGCTTGGGCTTCCAGGCCCCAGGGATGGAGGACAGGGAGCCCGGGGACAGCTGGGATCTGGTGGCGGGGGAGAGGGCAGCCTGGAGCCGGTGCACCTACAGCAACCCCGAGGGCACTGTGGTGCTCGCTTGTGACGAGGCCCGGTGTCGCTGGCTGAGCGTCCAGCTGTCCCCGAGGCAGGGGTCCGCCGCCCCGGGACTGACGTACAATGCCAGTCAGGAGTGGGACTTGAGGTCGAGCTGCGGCTCCGTGAGGCTCACTGTGTCCGTCGAGGCTCGGCCCGGGGGAGGCTAGACACAGGGTTCGCAGAGTCTGCGGCCTGGGTGGATGGCTCCCGGGGCCTCACCAGGCAGGAGGTGGGGGCAGGGGGGAGGTGACGCTTTGTTTTTTCAGATGCGAGGGACAGAGATACATCCCCAAGGCAGAGGAGGCCGCGAGGCCAGCTCCACCAGCCTGGGGCCCCTCATCTTCCTCCTCTTTCGTGATCATTACCCCAGCTCAGAGGCTGAGACCGACCTCGGCCCTCCTGAAGCTTTGCGAAGCAGCCATTAAAGCTGCACCACGGTCTTAAGAATAAAAGAACATTCTCCCTGGTGTTTCTTTTTTTTAAAAAATGTTTTAATGTTTATTTAGTTTTGAGAGAGAGCTAGAGCATGAGTGGGGGAAAGGCAGAGACAGAGAGGGAGACACAGAATCCGAAACGGGCTCCAGGCTCTGAGCCGTCAGCACAGACCCCGACGCGGGACTCAAACTCAGGAGCGGTGAGATCATGACTTGAGCCGAAGTCGGTCGCTTGCCCAGCTGAGCCATCCAGGTGCCCTTCTCCCTGGTGTTTCTTGATCATCTACTACTCATCTCACCCTCATCCTGCCCTGAGGTTCCAGAACCTCCAGTCTATGTCTACAGCACGGAAGCTACCCTCTTTTTGGACGTGGATGTCCCTTTCATCTGTCTCCCTGGAAGTTTGTTTTTCATTGATATCGAGAAAACCGAAGGAGGTGATAGAAGCAGAAGTGACTGGAAGGATTAGGGGCACAGGTGTGATTGGTGTGTGTGTGGAGGGGGAATCGTGTCACTAGGGGCCACCTCTGGCACCGGCCAGGAGAAACCGGGATGAATGGTGCCTCAGGAGGGCAGACGCGAGCTGTCTGGCTCTCCCCGCACCCAGCCCGCGCCCCCTGACCGTCCAGCAGACGATGGGGCTGCTCCCCGAGGAGGAAGGGGGGAGGGGGCATGAGCTGGGTGGGCCAGCATGGAGTCGCTTCGGTTCTTAGCTTTCTGATGACATCGGACTCTGTGGGCCCCTGACCCACTGAGGTCGTTCTCTGGTTCGCTTACAGCCCTGGCCACTCCTCAGCCTCCCAGCTGCCTCTTCCCTGCTGGTGTCCCTCGGGGGCCCCTGATGCTCAGCCTCCCTGGGGAATCACACGCACGTCCCCGGGGTCCGAAGCATGAGGCCCCCAATCTCCATCGCGGGCTCCGGTCTTTCTGGCCCCGGGATGGGAGATCCACCTGCTCGGCAGCCCTGTGTGCCACCGCTCAGCCACAGACACGTGTAAACCAAGCCCTGTCCCCAGGTCCTCCCGGATCCCCAGGGAGCAGATCGCCAAGACTGTGTTCTCCAGTCTCTGCTCCCCCTGGGCTCCTCGGCTGACCAGTTGGGGAAGCGCTATGAGTACCCCTTGAGCCATTTCTCCCTCCCCCATTCCCGGCCCAGGGAGGCTCTTTGCCCCCCTGGACCAAACCACAGGGCAGCCTGTCACCTGTTCTCCTGTCTGCAGTGTGGACGCAGGCCTGAGAGAATTGCCGGGTGGGGGAGGGAGAAATGAATGCGACGTATGGCAGGCCCTCCAGGAACGCACGAGGTCTGGCGGGAGAGATCAGACAAGGCTGAGCGTGACTGGAGTGACCCTCAGCTCTCTCTCCTGGGTGGCGGGGAGGGCGGCGAAGCCAGTGACCAAGGGCAGGGACAGATTTGGGGGAGGGGAGGAGCAAGAGGTCAGTTTCAGACGAGGAAGTGCGATGCCGCCTTCGTGTCCAGGGCTGCGCTTTTAAAAAATCATGCTCTCAAAAATAAATAAACGTTAAAAAAAATTAAAAAAAAAGGGGGGCGCTGGGAGGCTCAGTCGGGTAAGTGGCCAACTTCAGCTCAGGTCATGATCTCACGGTCTGTGAGTTCGAGCCCCGTGTCGGGCTCTGTGCTGACAGCTTGGAGCCTGAAGCCTGCTTCCGATTCTGTGTCTCCCTCTCTCTCTGCCCCTTCCCCCCAAATAAATAAACATTAAAAAAACCATGCTTCCTGGGGCACCTGAGTGGCTCAGGTCGGTGAAGCGTCTGACTCTGGATTTCGGCTCAGGTCATGATCTCACGGTTCGTGGGAACGAACCCCCTCATCGAGCTCTGTGCCGACAGTGCTGACCCCGTCTGGGATTCTCTCTCTCTCCCACTCTCTCTGCCCCTCTCCGACTCGTGCTTTCTCTCTTTCAAAATAAATAAATACACTTAAAAAAATTAAAAAACAAAACACACTTCCGGAGGCTCAGATCAAAATCACGAGAAATTCTAAGGTGATGGAAGATAGTTCTGGCAGATTTGCCAACGGAACGGACTCTCAGCCAGAGTCCCTGGGTTCAGTTCCCAGAAGCATCTGGTTTCATAATCTTAGTCGGTCGTCCAAGGCTGGGGAACTCTGCCACCCCAGGAAGGCCGAGGGCCTGAGTGTCTGAGAGCCGTGTAACGCCAGCCCCGGAGGCCCGGGTGCGTTAGGCTGCTGGCTGCCATCCGGGGGTGATGCTGACTTCCCCAGGGAAGACATCGTCACACTTAGCGCATCCGGATGCTTCAAGGACCTCCATCCAGGGAGTGCGTGTCCCAGCTACAGCCCGGGGTCCAAACCGTCATGCACCGACTGTCAGGGATAAAGGAACAAAACAATCAAGCAGACATTTCTCCTAATTATAGATTTCCCCCAAACTAGAACTCTTTATTCCCTTAAAATATAATCATTTCTGTCTGTGCCGAATGATGCTGGGGAGAGAGCCCTGGCCGGCGGCCAGGGGCTGTGTGGGCTGGGCAAGCTGCTTGTTCCCCCTCTCGAGGTGGCTCGGTGACCCCGGAGGCACTGTGCTCTTTTGGGTAGAGTTGGGGATTTTGCAAATAAACAAATAAACCTGCACATGTTGCATGGGGCCTACTTATACTGTGAAAGTCCTGGCAGTTTATCTGAAATTCAAGTGTAACTGGGTATCCAGGGTTTTATCTGGTGACCCGACCACCCGATGAATGTCCGGGAACCAGCGGGGTGGAGGTGGTGGGGAGGGGATGGTTCTCCTCAGGGCCAGAGCGGGGCCGGGCCTGAGTCTGCAGTGGTAGGAGTCCTGACCACTGACCACAGGACCTTGCCGGGAAGCAGGAGGTGTGAGCTCCCCTCCAGCTCAGATGGAGGGAAGCAGAGTAGAGGCTCCGAGTGTACCGCACACCCCAGGTGTCCTCACACTCTGCTGCCTGTCCCCTTGGGGAGCTGTCCCTGTCTGGGGCAGCAATAAAGCTTTTGATGGGTTCTGGAGTAGAAATCAGGACACGCGGCTCCCCCCTTCCTTAATGTTCAGCCTCTGGCAAATCCTGGAGCCTCTCCGGGCCTTTCCTCAGCCATGCCAATAGGAGTTTGGTTCTCGATGCTGACTGAACCTCAGAATCACCGAGGAGGTTAAGCAACGCCCCCCAACAGCAGGCACCCTGGGCCCCACTTCCAGAGATTCTGACTCAGTTGGCTTAGGACAGACCCAGACGCCAGTTTTATTTTTAACTCCTTCAGGGACACGAATGCTCAGCCAGGGTTGAAAACTCGGCTCAATTCTGTCCTGTCCTATGTCTCACGGCCATTTGTAGCTAGACTCGAGGCAGTCAGACCCGCCTCCTGTAATGCTCCGGATGAATTCCTGAATGAAATGAGCCCCAAAGCTGCGAGGAAAAATATTTCCTAGGATTTCCTTTTTCTCGTCGGTGTGTTTTTACTTCACCATCCTCATGCCCTCAGCAGATTTTGAAGGCTGGATGCATGCTGCCTGGTTTTCCTGAAGTGTAGGATGGCTAAGTCATCCCAAAGCATGCCCTTCCAACAGGTGGGGCCCGTCGCCCTGATTTCTTGAACGTTCCACAGTGGTTCCCTGCCACTTGCTGGCAGTTTAACCTTGGGCAAGTCGCCGCAGCGCTCTGTGCCTCGGTTTCCCCATACATTGTGTTTATCACGGACCCAGTGCTATTGGTGAAGGGAAGGTAAGTGCGTTCGTGTTAGGTGACCAGAGCGATGACACCTGGGCTCCCAGAAATGCTGTCTATTATTATTTCTAGAAAAGTGTGGTGGGTGGGGCAGGGGGCAAGAACTGGCCAACCTGTTCCCATGGGTGTTCCTGGGAGGCTATGAAAATTGCTGTCTACATATGGAAATTGTATTTTGGGGAGGACTGGAGAAGGCATTGACAAACTGTTCAGGACTTACCGGGGGGGTTGGAAGGCTGGACAGCGCTGCGGGGGATCAGACGTTTAGCACAGCTAAGCCCAACAGGAGTCTTTCCCGCACTGTGTTTTCAACCTGCCTCCACGTCTGCACCTGCAGACTTAGCAACATTTCGCAAACCTGCACACAGGCCGATTCGGCGTCCCGGGGCGCCCCCTTGTGGCACGCTGGAGGAACGGCTCTTCTCAGGGGGCCTAAAGAAGCCGAGGGCGCTGCGCTGTCCTCGCTGGAAGGGACAGCGGGGCGCATTGACTCGGTGGCGCGGAGGCCACTCCCGGGCAGGAGGGCGGAGCTACCGAGGCTTCTGTCTCCTGCAACTCTGGGCAAGTGCCAGGCCGCTCGGTGCCCGCGCCCGAGGGGCGGCCCGGGGTTCCCGGGGCGGCACCGCCCCCTCGTGGCGTCTGGACACGGTGGGGCGTTCTCATGTGTCCCAGTGATGCTGCGTGTCCCGCGCCGTGGGACAGCCCTGCACGACAGTGAGTCGCCAGGCGTCGCCCACGACTGGCCAACGGGCTGCCGGGCACTGATGCGGGTGAACACCTGTGCTGATCTTGGCCTGCCGCCGACACTCACCGGTGAACGCGAGGTTGTCCTCCCCGACGGGACACTTCTAGTTTCCCAGGACGCACCTTAGCATCTACGTGCTGGGAACACTGTGCTTTTTCTTTGCAATTTTGTCAGAGTTGTTCAGCATTTTGGACAAATCGTACTCCCTTGGCAAAGCTTCACCCTGATTTTCCAGAAGACAAATATCAGCAGAAAGCAACTTCTCTTAAAAGCATCCTTTACTCAGCGTCTAGTCGGTGAAAGCCTCTGCCAGCTTCACCGAATCTCTGGTGGGGTCTTACCGAAGCATTTCCGTATGGAAATGAACATTCTTTTATCATAAACTACCTTTCATTTCTAATTTATTGCAGTTGGGATACTTAATTTTTCAATTCTCTGTACGACCTGATTATATTATCTGTGAAATTTATTTCGGGAGGCCGGAAGGGTGGTTAAGAACTGCTTGCTAGAATCGGGGTGTGGGATCTGTCAGTGATGAAACCCACTGTTCCAAAGTAACAGAAAGAGCAAAACCGGGTTGTGAGCATTTTTAGAGAAATAGAACCAGTGGGGTCTCTCTCTCTCTCTCTCATATATATATATATATATGAAAGATACATGTATATGCACATATATATATATATGAAAGAGACAGAGATAGAGAGCTTCATTATCGGAATTGGCTCATACGATTATTGGAAGCTGAGAAGTCCTATAATCTAGCACTGGAAAGTCAGTGGTATGATTCAGGGTCCAAAGGCTGGGGAGGCAGGACGCCTGTTGTGCGGGGGCAGGAGAAGACAGATGTCCCAGCTTAGGCAAAGGGACCACATTCTCCCTTCCTCCACTGTTTTGTTCTAGTCAGGCCCCGCTTCTGGAAACACCCTCGCAGACACACCGGGAGGTAATGTTTTCCCGGCTCTCTGGACATTCCGAAGCCCAGTCAAGCTGACACCTCAAACAAATCATCCCGGTCCTTACCGATTTGGATTATTGCCGGGCACTGTTTTCCTCGCGAGGCAGAGGCCCTGGGTCCCTGGGAGCTCACAGCTCACTTGCACTTTACCAGAGAGGCTTCGTAAATGGGAATAGAGCTTGAAGTTGGGTTTGGAGGGAGAGAAAAGAGCAGGGAATCCGATGGGGGGCATCGGTTCTGCCTCAACTTTGCTCCGTGACTGTGGGCAAGTCACTTCCTCCGTCCAGGGCCTCTGAATCTTCATCTGGTAACGAGGGGCTGAAAGCTTCGTGCGCACAGGTCTCTTCAGATGGGTGTGTGGAGGGCCCCGCCTCCTGCCGCTGCCTTCCCAGGTCTGCTCCCCTGGCCTGGGGGACAGGGTCCCCCCCGGAGCCTAAGCTCTCAGCCGTGTGGGGGGCGGCTAGACTCCTCGGCCACGGCGGATGCGCACACCTCTCTTCCCACCCACGAGAGCGGGCGTGTGACTTCTCGGGAGAGGAAAACGGGCCCTCTGACTTAGAGCTGGAGACTAGACGGGGAGTTTTGTATTCAATCCCTGGACTGAATTCATTTTTGTTCTCGAATCTGTGTGTCAGCCACCGTCCTTGGTGGATGATATGGTTTTGACATCTGTGAGGCTGGCACACGCGTGAACTCTCCTAGAGTTTTGAAAATTGGATCTATGAAATTGGCGTATCCTAAAAAGTGGCGAGCCACAAGCCTTAGGGCCTTTGCGATGAGCGTTATTGGACCCGCTGCGTTTGCCCACAAACCCGTCCCCTACTTAAATGGAAATGGAAGAAGTCATTCATGCAAAATTTCGCTACTCAGCTTCTACCCCTCTCCAAGTTAGAGCTCCAAACCAGGAAAAAATAAAACCATCTCCCAAGCAGCGAAAAGCAGTTTCCAAAGCCTTAGATGAAAGCGCGTGCGTTGCTCAGAGGAACGTTCCGCCACTCAGAGTCCGTTCACTTTTATGTTAGACACAAATCTATCAAGTCGGGTCATATGGCTTCCAGACTGAGGTAGATTAAAGGCAAAAATCACAAACCGGGAGGAGGGTGGAGGTCCTGCCACAGAGTTGCCAGCAACAAAGAAAGAGATGGAAACAGGGCAAAAATCAGACACAAACTCCCAAACAACAGCCGCCGGGGCTGTTTAGCGCCAGGCACCTCCCGAGCTCCCGATGCAGCAGGGAGCTGAGGGTGAATACTGAGCCGAGGGGGCCGGTGACCATGACCCTGAGCTGCCTGGGAGAAGCGGACGTTAGGAAGAATATGGTTTTGGTTTGCGTGCTCATGAAAGCGGAACTTGGGGCAAGGACTCCGCCGTCGTCGGACTGGGAGGGGAGCCCAAGAAGCAGCAGCAGGAGACAGGAGAACAAACTGCACAGGGATGTTCTGCAGAAGGTGCTGTCGCCCACGGGGCTCGGCTCCCCAAGGACTGCCTGAGAAGCGTCCAGAATGTCCCAGAGCTGCCCTTACCCACCCCGCTCCCACCCCCAGCTTCCCTTCATCCCCACTTCTGGAAGTGGGCCCAGGGAAGGCCAAGGGGGCAGAGAGACAGTGACAGCCAGGTCTGAGGGGGGCAGCTCCCGTGCGCCCAAGGTGCTGCTGAAAATGGGCGGGCTGAAGGCACCTGCCCCAAGCACCTTCCGTCCGCAGCAGCCGCTGCGAACTCTGCACGGTGTCAACGTTAGAGGTTGTATCCGTCGACAGGGCGAGTCCTCAGATCTCCGGGTGAGCCGACCCGGAATGGCAATGCCCGGGGGCTCCGGGCTCACAGAGCGTCCCTGAGCATGCTGGAAGAACCCGGGCTTGTGCCCCCAGGATGCGGAGCGGCCCCGCAGCCTGGGGACAGCTCTCCAAAGAGGCCCAGGAGCTCGGGGGAGGAGTGAAAATACCCAGAGGCCGAGGAAGAGCACTCAGAAGAAGAAAAAGGGGCCCTGGGGGCCTGGAAGAGCCGGTACCTAACTGCAGTTAGGGTTTACCCTGAGCCCCTGCAGGGTGTGGCTTTACCAAGAACTCTGGGAAGAACTGATTTTGGCTATTCCTGTCCCCAAGTGCACTAGACCCTAGGAGACGTGAGTCCTCTATCCAACCCTGTAACTTTAAGAGTCTTGATTTCCCGTATATATATATAAGTGAGGGGGTTAGACTCCGTAAAACCCCCCTCTTCTGCCCTGACAAGTGGGGTGGTCACTCAGGCTCAACATGGCGCAGATGCGCCGACAAAGGGGACACGTTTCAGCCATCATACGTCATCTTATTTTTTCTAGAGGCATACAATTAAAATTCTGCTATAAGGCTGCTGACGAGGCAGCCCAATTCTTTTATTTGGTGGTAGGGGAGAATCACGTAAGCCTTTTACTTACGTAAATTCGATCACAAGAACTCGGCGGAGGGAGAGGGAGACAGAGAGGAAGTAGGGCGGGGGGGTTGGGTGTGTGTGTGTGCGATTTTCGGAGGATGTTTCTAGGGTGTTGAGATAGTGGAGACAAACCAGGTTTAAGAACAAAAGGTACGAATAAAAGAATAAAAGGTAATTGCCACTTGAGAGCAGGACAAAAGGAGAATAAACAGTTGAGCTCCGATATCATCTGGCCTTTGCCCACCCACATAGCAGAGAATACAAAGGCCAGCTCTCTGCGTGGAGCGAGGAGGAGCCCTTCTAGGGAGCGGGGTAGCTGTGGTTGCCGTGTGGGCTCATTTGTGGGGTAACCAAGACCAGATCCACCACGTGGGTGGGGCGGAGGGTCTGCTTTCTGGAGCCCATCCTGGAAGGGGTGGCGTTTTGAGCGATGATGGTTTTCCTGCCTGTCTCCGGCCTCCATAAAGTATGTTGGCAGGGCACGGGGAAGGCTGGAAGCGGCGTGCCCCCGGCTGACCCAGCCTGTGCCTGGGAAGGGACGCCGCGCCCCCAAAGAATGCTTGGGGCCCCGGGTCGGGTCGAGGCGGAAGCCTGAAGGCCAAGCGGTCATTAGGGGAGATTGATGGACGGCCGTGCCTGGCAGGGGAGGCCCGGGCAGCCCGCTGCCATTTCGTTGTGGTTATTTATGGCCTCGCTAGGGTGTCAGAGACCAGGCTGACAGCTCCCGGGAACCTGACCTGGCTGGTGCACGGCCTGCAGCCCTCCGCCTGCTCATCCCTCAACCTGAGGAATGTCAGCCTCAAAGACAGTGACCAGACCCGGTAGGTGTGGGAGGAAAGATTCCAGAACGCATCCTAACCCGGAGACCCCTTTATCCAGAGGGACATGTGTGGGCATGTGGGACGCAGGCCTGTACCCCCTAAATATTTATAGAAGCAGACATTTGTGACACAGAGCACAGTTAAGTGGATTCTTACTCTTGGCGCAGGGTGAGGGCGCACACAGGGCCCCAAGGAGTAAGTCATCCCCAAACAGCTCTTTGTCATTGGCTTGGGGAACGCACACTAAAGGTTTTTGTGTGTTTGTCTCCTTGGTTTGTTTGGTTTTGCTCTGCGTGTGTGTCTTTTGGTGACAGAAGTACTGGTCTCATCCTATGTCATTTAGCTGAGCTGTTTTTTTTTCCTGTCCTTAACTGATGCTCAGGTCAAGAGGCCTAGGAATGTTCTGAGCCGAGCTGGTCAGGTGTCTGTGGCCAATTCAACCCCCCAGGCCCATGGAGCCGGGCTCAGCACGGTGGTTTAGTCGTGGCCCGGCTGACGGTGGCCAGAACGAGGCGAGGTGTGCGGGCAGAAGTCTGGGCTGGAGTGCCGGCATGACCCATTCCCTTTATAAAATGGGCCTCGTCATTCCTGCGGCGTCTGCCCCGATGGCCGTGTGGCAGTCAGGGGGAACGATGCAGGAGAAAATCCTCCCCCCACTGTCAAAGGTTCCTGCTGAGGTCGGTGTCACCGTGGGCTGGCTCTGCGGGGACGGCCTTCCCGGGAAGGAGGTGCAGCTCCAGGGGTGGAGAGCGGTCTGGGCCTGCAGAGCGGTGTTCTGTGTTCGGGGAGGCGCCCTGTGGGGTCCGCCCTCGGGGAGTGGGGGTCCTTTCTGGAGGGGGGTCTTACAGACTCCCAGGGCGGCGGACGGAGAGAGGAAGTGAGGCCCCATGAGAAGAAGGAGGCTCTGGAGTCCAGTGAGCCGTAAATACAACTTGGTGGTTCCGTGACGTCATTGGGTGGGAGGGGCATTGCAGCCATCGGTCCCGGCCATCAGTCCCTCTGTGTCTTTTCATCTGCTTACTCCACAGAGGAATGTCTGCGAGGCCCGTAGGAGACCACGGCTGGTGTGACCAGTTCATGATGCCTTCAAGGCTTATATGAATATATTCTCTCTGATACTTCATTCGTTTAAAAACCACATATCTCCCAGGACACCTGGGGGGCTCAGACGGTTAAGCCTCCGACTCTTGATCTCAGCTCAGGTCACGATCTCACAGTCTGTGAATTCGAGCCCCACGTCGGGCTCTGTGCTGACAGCGCAGAGCCCGCTTGGGACTCTGTCTCTCCCTCTGTCTCTGCCCCTCCCCTGCTCTCTGTCTCTCTCAAAATAAATAAATAAGAACTTTAAAAAAATGAATAAAAATCACGTCTCTGCCACGTTTAGGGCAGTAGCTCAAATACCTCCATCAGCTAGGAGTTCATTTTGGATACAACTAATCGTCTCCCTCCTAGTTTTTGGGTTTCACTGCATAGAGGTTTGCTGGGTGCCCTTGGAGCCCCAGAAGGGAGGTTGGCCTGGGACGTGAGGACAGCAGGTGGTCTGGGCCCGGGGTCCTCACGGTCTAGCGGGGAGCCAGAGCGGTCAGCTGGCAGTCACGGCTCATGGATAAAATGTGTTGGCAGGGAGAAGCCCAGGCATCACGGGACTCTAGAGAAGTATCCTTGTCAACTGCTGCACAGCAAATTACCCTGCAACACAGTGGCTCCGAGCAAGTGGTCATTTGTTGTCTCTCTGGGTTTCTGTGGGCAGCACGCGCAGACAGACGTGGTGGGAACACTTGGTCTCCCTGCCATCATGGTGGCACCTGAAGGCCCACCCACTCGCTGTTGGGCCGGGCCTCCTGAGCATGGTGGCTGGGGTCCAAGAGCAGGTGCTGAGAGAGAAAGAGAGAGAGTGAGAGAGAGAGAGAGAGAGAGAGGGAGGGAAGGAGAATGAACATGAATACGAGCGAGAACCAGGTGGAAGGGCTGGCCTTTTCTGACCTAGCCTTGGAAGTCCCAAGGCCTCACTCCCCCCACCCTCGACGGGTCAGAGCTCTTACTAGACAGACCCAGACCCCAGGGGAGGGCGTGAGACCCACCTCTCCATGGAAGCAAGGTCAGTCACACCGCCAGGAGGGTCCTGGGGGATGGGAGAGTGCCTGGGAGTGGCCATCTTTGGAAAATACCACGCGCCCTGCTGTATAGGAGGAGGGGAGGGGCAGCCGCTTGCACCGAGTCTTAACGACTTGGGGAAGCTGAGATGTGTGGCAAGGGGGAGGAGGGGAGGGGCTCTGGGGGGTCGAGAGGCAGCACTGCTAGGCTCCAGGGTGTCTCGGAAGCAGGGACACTTTGGTAACCACAAGCAGTTCCGTGGGGCTGGAGCCCCTTATGCGACATGGGCTTGGCAGGAAGTGAGGCTGCAGAGTCCCGGGGGCTTACTCTGGAGTTCATGACCCCTTGGGTCTGCCAACCCCTCAGAACCAGGCAGAAGCAATGGCCCCTCTCTGGAGAAAAGACACGCAAGAGATTGTATACCATTTCAGGGACCGGGGCAAGGCCTCCAACCCGAGGACCTCAAGGATCCCGCCCCGCATTCGCTGGAGGCAGCGTGGGCCCCAGGCTCGCCGGTGGCTGTGAGCGGGGCGCTGAGGGCGGGGGCTGAAGAAGTCACCCCCCCCACCGCTGCATCAGGAGAGGAAGAGTTTGAACTCTGGGTGGGGGACGTGTCCTTGGGCCAACGCCTGCTGCTGCTGAAAGACCCCAGTTCGGTGTCCTGTGCTCTCTCCCCCGTCCCCAGCCCTCCCAGGCGAGTGGCGGGGCAGTGGGGACGTGACGCGTCATGTCATGCTGCGCCGCGATAACACGCGTGTGCTTGGGCCGAGCGCCCGAGGGCGGGCCTTCGGGAAGGGCCAGGCCTCCCCGCGAGCGGGACCCAGTCATCCCCATCTGTGCGCCGGGCGTGAGGGTGAGCATTCATTACATTTTAGGTCAACACTTAGAGTCATTGTCTAGCAAAACTGAACGAAACGAAAAGTGCGGGTTTACCTCGTCAAGTGAGAATGTCCACCGTCGCTGTCTGTCTGCCCTTGGGATACCGCTAGCCACGATGCCCGCGCACAGGCGTGCCCGCAGGCCACGCTGTTCCCGGGCCTCCCTCTCACGCCCGTCCCTGGCCCTCTCGTGGCCTGGCTCCTGTCTGCACACCCACCGGCTTCCGTGGCGTCGAGGGTACTTACTCTTAGCTTGCCTGCCTCCCTGCTGCCAGCGATGGGGTCACAGGCGTCGCAGGGACGACACAGTGTGTCTCTCCTTGGGGCCTCACCTGCCACTCCGCCTTCTCGGTCGTTAGAATATGGTGGCTCGTCCTAACAGAAAGGCCAGAGGCGTGGCCGGGGCGGCCACAACTCACCAGAAGCTAGTCTTCGAGGCCAGCGGTCAGCACCAGCCTCTCTGCGGGTGTAGGTAATCCTGGGAGGCCCCGGGAGTGTGTCAGACTCACCCCAGGCCTCGTCCGCAACACCTCGGTGGCGTCACTGAGCCCTGGCCCGGCCTGGTGTCTGCCTGGCAGCCTCGGTCTTCCTGCAGTAGCTAGAGCCTCGCCGTTCACAAAGTGCTTCGGTATGGTCTCCATTCTCCCACTGAGGGGGCGGGGTATGCTCTTCACGCCACAGATGGGAAACTGAGGCCCAGAGGGCGCTGTTCACTCGCCCATTGCTAACCTCCGTGCCGCCTCCGCACCCCGTCGGCTTCTCAGCGTTTACATCACGCTGCGACCGTCCTCTGTGTTGAAGTCCCTCTGTCCGCAGGGCTAGTGTGCGGGCCGCCACCTGGCGGGACCCCGCCTGATCTTTCCCTTTCTTAGAAGATGACACCAAGTCAGAGCGTTCGGCCACTGACCTCGCCTCCCCCCATCCAATCTAGTCTCCGGGTCAGAAGATTGTGTCGCGGGAATGCCTCCCGAGCCCATCGCTCCCCACTGCTGCAGCCTAGGGCAAGTCCGTATCGCGTCTGGCCCAGAAGACCCCAGCTGGCCTCCCCAGGTGGCCCCCTGGCATCCCATTCTCCCAAGAGCGGCCCAAGGGCTTCAGCCGAATCGCCCAGAACCTCCCCATCCAAGCCTGCCCTTTAGGACTAGCCTTTCCAATCTGACCCCTGCTGCCTTCCGGCGTCCTGACACCCCACACGGGGCTAGTCCCTTCCCAAACACACCACGCGGTGCCACCCACCCCTTGGTCACCTGTCTCTGCCTGGACTACAAGATCTGTTGATTCTTGAAGACCTGCAGCCGACGCCGCCTCCTCTGGGGCGAAGCACGTCGCTCCCCGCTCTGCCTTCCGCGGCCCCCGGGGCTGCCTCCTTAAGAGCCCTCGTCACGCGCAGTGCGCCTCCTCCAGCCCCCCTTGTACCCAGGCGCCCCGTGCCAAGGCCAGCCCTTAGACAGGAAGCCAGCAAATGTTTGTTAGCAGGAATGGAAAGTGCTGGTTGGAATCAGCAGGGTTCCCAACCCCTGCGCCCCACAGATGGGGCCGGCCCCCAGGTCCCTCTGCTGTTGGCACAAAATCCACCGGAGAGCCAGGCGCTCCTCTCCTGACACTGGGGCTGACCATTTCCCCGACATTCTCCGTGATCCCGGTTAATGTTTAATTTCAGCTTCTTTGTTTTCTGTGGAGCCGATAACAGCTTCCCGTAGCTGGGAATGTAAAAGACCACAAGAGGACCACAAACACCCACCCGTTTTGACCTCACAGTTACAAATTGGTCATTCGCACTCCCCTCCCCCCCCCCAGGTTTTGGGGAACGAATTTTTATAATCTTGTGAAGCCCCTAAAGCTGGAGCGTTGGCACCGGTCTTATGCTGGGGTCTGAAGAGACTCGGTCTTCCCGGAACTTCTACCAAGGCCACTCTCCTGCCTCACAGCTCCGATTCCAGTGGGGTCCCGGCTACAGATCAAACTCATCAACTTTATATCCGAGCCCCACCTCCCGCTTCTCCCTCTCTGTTCAGCCCGAACTTTTTCCAGCCAGACATCCTGTTTACAGATTCCAGACAGGCCACGAGGTGGGTCTCATCTCTGCACCTTTCGAGGACAGAGTAGCGGAGCGGTTGGAAGTGCAAGGTTCAAATTTGGACAGGCTCGGGGTCATGTCCAAGCCCCATCATGCCGCAGTTGGGATGGCCACACAGCCTCCAGGAAGCCCTCTCTGATTTCCCTGACTCACGTGCATACGCCCAGTGCCCACCTGTTCCAAATGCCATCCTCGCCCGGCACTCCCATGGTCGTCAAAACCTCCAGTCTGGTGGCGTCTGTTTCACTGTTGTTTATTTGTGTGTTAGTCTAGTCTCTCTGCCTGGACTCGGTGTGCGCCTCAGACCGCCTGCGTGAATTATATCAAAAGATGGAAACCCACCACACACTTTGTCCAGAGCTGGCCATTTGGCCCACTGCGGGGACAGGCTGCTCGGCGTGCACAGATTTGTCTACAAGAGAGGTGCCTGTAAGATAGGCCTCTGCTCTCTCTTCCCTGACAATTCAGAAGAAGAATTGTGAACAAAGAATTGGGCGGACCCTCAAATCTCAACCCTGTCCTCTCCTGGGTCACCTCGTCCGGGCCACCTCCCTCCGCCCTCTGTTGCAGTTTCCCTGTGTCTCCCCTCGCCGCCTCAGCGCACCCCAAGCAGACAGGACCAGAAGGCCGTGGACCTCCACAGGCCCCCTCACGCTCATGAGGTGCCTGACTTGTGGACGAAGACCAGAACACACGAGGGCCACCGCTCGGGGGGAAGGAGGGGATGTTTATGCATGCATGAACGCAAACGTCGGAAATGATGACTGACCCTGGACAAGTTCCTTCCCTTCTTTGGGTCTCGGTTTCCCCCATCGGTCATGCCAGAGAACTGGATCAGATAATCTGGAACGTTCCATCCAGCTCTCTGATCCAGAGATTTGGGGGAGGATGTAAAGAGGTTTCGCTAGCCCTCAGCGCGGCCTGATCGTATGAGGCTTGACCAGATGGTGTTTGGAGCCGCGCTTCTAAACCTTAGTGTCGGCTGGGTCACCAGCACCTAGATAAAGTGTAGACTCTGATTCAGGGGGCCCAAGGCGGGGGCCCCCAGATGGGCCCTTCTCACAAGCTCCCCAGTGATACCAGTGCAGCGGCTCCTGGGCCACTCTTTGAAGAGAAGTTTAGCCCTGGTTCTCAAGATGTGCTCGGAGGAATGGCAGCTTCGCCTCACCTGGGAACTCGCTAGAGCTAAGAAGGCCCCACCGCAGGCCTTCTGCATCAGAAACTCGGGCTGGCGCCCAGCCATCTGTGTAGGAGTGGTCCTTCACCAAGTCCGAACCATTGCGGTTAGGGAAACTGGTTCTTGAACATGGTGGTTCACAGCAAACGCTTTTTTTCTTTTAAGTTTATTTATTCATTTTGAGAGAGAGAGAGAGAGAGAGGGCGCACGCGCGTGCACAAGTGGGGGAGGGGCAGAGAGAGATGGAGGGAGAGAGAGCATCCCAAGCAGCCTCCACACTAAGTGCTGGGATGAGGGGCTCAAACTCACGCAATGGAGATCACGACCTGAGCCAAGATCAAGGGTCGGGTGCTTAACCGAATGAGCCACCCAGGGACCCCTTAAATATTTTTATTTAGTTATTTTTGTCTCTATATATTTATAGTGTTCCTATGTCAAAAACTGAGAGTGAATACCTTTAGCCTCTGACCCACTCCCCCCCCTGGAGTTTTTAAAAATGCTGGCGCGGTCCTGCTTCCAGGGGTTCTAATTTAATTGGGATGTGGCGCCTCCTGGGCATTAAGATTTTTGAAAGCTTTCCAAGCGATTCTAAACGCGAGGCCAATGAATGTTAAGAGTGTATTGAAGGTGTCAGGCTCCATGCCTGGGCCTGCGGGGCTCCTCGATGAGCTCCCTGCGCCGTGGCCACTAGAGTGCGCTGTCGCACCGCCTGGGAGGCGGCGGGAGGCTCAGCCTCCCCCGCCCGCAGCCGGGACAGAGGCCGGCCAGGCGGCGGGCGCCCTCGGGAGCGGCTCCTGGCAGAGGCCGACCTCTCCCGTGCATCTGTACCTAGTTAGTGCAGGCCGTGGCCCCGCCGCGCTTGACGTCAGTGATGTCCTCCGTGCTGGGGAGACGCGGCCTTTGCGGCCCGATGACACAGGTTGCTTCACGCAGCCAGCCCCAGGGCGTGCCTCCTCCGAGCAGGATGCCGGGGCTCACTCTGGGTGCTGAGCCTTTGTTCATGCCCCTCCGACGACTCGGGCTGAGACACAGGGCCCTTCCCCATCTTCCCCAGCAGCTCCCTGCCTTGTCAGGGCTCTGAAGGTCTCTCAGGAAATCCCCTGGGCCGGAGTCTTTGGATTTGCCAGGGCACTGGCAGGCACCAACACTTGCCTTTCTTATGAGTTTTTCTTTTCCTTGACTCTCCTCTGCTCGCTTCCTTCCCTGCTGCCTGCTCTTCCCTTTTCTCTCTTATCTGAGCTGTGTGGATCAGATATTCCAAAGCCACTGTGTTTTCATACAGGAGTGGAATAGATGGGGCCAGATTGCCACGGTTTCGTATGACAGATAAGGCAGTGCCGTTTGTAAGGAACATCGTCCATCTTGGTGGGTGGGAGCTGGTTGTTGATGTGGAGGAGGAGGAGGAGGAGGAGGAGGAGGAGGAGGAGGAGGAGGAGGAGGAGAAGGAGAAGGAGAAGGAGAAGGAGAAAGTAACCCTTTAAGCAGGGGCCGGGGTTTATTCTGGAGATGAGAGCCCAGGCAGGCACTGGCAGACTTTCTTCCTTCCCCTGGGGATGGCTTTCCCAGCCTCCAAGCCAGCATGGCTTTTATCATAAATGTTCCATTTCATCCCTGCTTCCTCCCCCCACCCCCATCCCGAATCTGTTTGGTATCTGGGGCTCATTGGCTGAGATTTCATCTGGAGAAAGGCCCCGTGGATAAAAGCGGCTCGAGTCCCCACGGTTTGGGTGATGTCTCATGACCCGTATGTATGGCTTCCACGGCTCCTTCTCAGAGGGGACGAGGTGATCCGGGAAGCAGGAAGCCACTTCGTTTGTGCCTCTGGCCTCGACTTCAAGTACCTGTTCCTAGTTTCTCTCATTCGAGTCCCACAGCATCCGCCCCCGACCGTGACCAGCCAGTGGGGTGGGCGTCCCTGCAGCCCCACACGAGGGTGGCTGCTTGGTCGTTGGTAGGGGATGTTGGTGGGGGGTGCCGACGCCGGACAGATGGCGGAGAGCCAGCCAGCCTGGAGGGGAGCAGAGGCCCAGAGAGGGGAACGGAGTTGCTCAAGGTCACACGGCTCGTTCTTGGCAGATCCCTCTTCAAGCTGATTCCCCAGAAGCCCTTGCCAAGGTCCTCCGGCACTCCTGCTAGGTCCCGGGTATGACATTTTGAGGCAGCGTTGAGGCAGTGGTGGCTGGGGTCCAAAGGGAACCAATCTGGCTTAATTTGAAGAAGACTAGTTTCTCCTTGAAGCCAGATGAGTGACCCCTTGTCAAGGCAGATGTCATTCCCGGGCTTAGCCTGAACTTGGGGCAATACCGAGTCACAGACCCAGCAGGGGTGTGGGCGGAAACAGCCCCCACCCCAGGACTCAGGGGGAGATTAACCTGTCGCGCACCGGCCTTCAAGAGGGACGAAGGGCAGGGGAGAGGCGTGGGAGGTCAGTGCTCATTCCGCCCCTTCCAGGGCAGCCTCTGGAAGCGAGGGCCTGAGCCTTGAGTTGGATCTCAGATGGGTCTGGGGTGGGGGTGGGGAGGGCAAGGATATCTAGACAGTGGTGCATTTGGGCTGGTGTCCCTGCCGCCCCAGCAGCCCAGCTGGCGTCGGGGACTCCTGTGCCATCAGTGTGGAGGGGATCGCAGAGTTCTGTGTTTATGGCATATGAGTGAGAAATCGGGGTGTGGCGGGAGGGGGCTGGCCCAGGTCCCTGAGCAGTTAGGGCTGGCGCTTAGACACAGGCCCTGGACTCTGAGTCGTGTGTCCCGCCGCTGTCCTGTTTCCCATGTGGAAAGAAGCCCTGACCCCACCCTATGGCGGCTGCCTCTCTTCTTCTCTTTGGGGTGTGCAGTGAATGTATCCGTGTGCGTGTGCCCAGACACTTCCGGTTTTCTGTATGCCTGCCTGCAAATCCCCCCGGCTTCATAAAAACCCAGAGAAAAGAGATTCTATAAGCTTAGCCACCGACTCCAGGATCTCTATAGGAAACGCTTGTTCCTACCTCTCCCAAATCTGCCATGCTCTAGTTTAAGTCCTTCCAGGTGGGGCTGGCAGAGTCTGGGACATGTTCCAAGGGCCCCGGGGAAGTGGGCGGGGCTGTTTCCCGAGGAATGCCTGCTCACGGCCTCCGCACTCCTGTCTCCACCAGGCCGGCTCTGCCTGGGATCTTGAACGGTGCTGCTTTTGGGGGTGCTGATCCCAGCTGGCGATTTACTGTCTGCTTCCCCAGAAACCGCTTGTTCCCTTCTGCTGGTGGGAAGGGATGGGGGACGGAGGGTGGAACACGTGTCCTCTGAGCCGCAGAGGAAGCCAGCAGCGATGCCTTACTCATCACCTCCCTCTGACGGTGACCTCCATGAACCCTTCTTCCCGGCCTCTCTCCGCCTGATGAGAAGCAGAGTGCACTTCCCTCCCACCTGGGAGGCGCCAGGCACCTTTTCTGCTCAGAGGGCATTGAATGCAAAATTCCACCCAGAAGAGGAGGATCGAGGAAGGAAGGAATGCATGCAGCCCTGCTCTGAGCCCTGTTACCTCACCGGGTCCTTGTGTTGCGACCCTAAGATTCGGGTATCGGCATCATCTCCATTTACGGACCAGGGAACTCATGCTCCGGGGGCTTACGCTGTCGGAAGCGATACGGAGGAGGAGAGAGTTGGGATCTGAGCTCTCGTCCGGCCAATACCAAAGTGCATGCTCTTCCTCAACCAGGGTTTCTCGGGAGTGTGTCGCGGGTCCCCTGCGTTGGCCCCCTTCTTCATTCAGTCAGTTCCAGTAAACGGATAGGACCAACCCAGGTGCCGAGCCTGTTGGGCTCGTGAGATTCAGCAGTGCACAGGACCGGTCCTCCCTTCACGGGACTTCCATTGCTGGGGAGACCAAGCATGAGTGTAAGAAACAGGTCCGTTGTAGAGTCATCTTAGCTTGGGCTGCTGTAACGAAAATCTGTCCACTGGGTCGCCGAAAGAACCCTTCGTTCTCCACTGTTTTGGAGGCTGAGAGGCCTGAGATCGAGGTGCAGGCAGATTTGGGGTTCTGGTAAGGACTGTCTTCTTGGTTTGCAGATGGCTGCCTTCTTGCTGTGTCCTCACGGGGCAGGGAGAGAGCGCTGGCCTCCCTCCTTCTTATAAGGGCACTAATTCTGTCATGGAGGCTCTACCCTCATAACCTCATCTCAACTTAACCACCTCCCAAAGGGCCTGCCTCCAAATACCATCACTTTCGGAGTGAGGACTTCAGCATATGGCTTTGTGGGGAGGACACGAACATGCAGTCTACAGCAGTGGTGTAATAGAAGGTATCGCGCTGGGAGGAGAAGGAGCAGGGGATGGGCACCAGGGAGGTGGTACGGGGGTTGCGATTTGGAATATAATGGTCAGGATAAGCTTCACTGAGAAGGCGACACTTGAACCAAGACTTGAGAGGTCAGTGTCTAGCTATTGACCTTGTGTTTGCTGCACCTACTTAGACCTGCTCATTCAGAGCTTCCAGGAATGGGGTCTGGACTTGGCAAGTCAATGGTCAATGACTTGTCTTTTGACAAGTCACTTACGCACACCTAGATTGGGAAATTCCTGCTCTGCACCCTGGGGCTTCCTCTCTACGCCAAAGACTCTGACCTAACAGTTCAGGAAATATTTGCCCAAATCTAGGTGGGATTTTAGGAGTTGAAGAGGGCAGCTGGAATCCAGGATCCTGGTGACAGTTCCCTGTGTGACTTGATCATTGGCTAATATTTAGTAACTCGAGCAGTCGAAACACATCCCCGACCATGAGTGGGGTCTGGAGAGCCCCGTCTCAGTGCAGGGAAAGATGCTGAGTTGTCAAGTTGAGGGGCAACCCAGCTTAGTGTAGCTAAAAGCTAGTGTCATGAGAAGGGCATGACTTGGAAGACTTGGGGTCTAGATCGGACTTGACCGTGGTGAGCTTGGGCAGGTCATTCCCTCTAAGGAGTTCTAACTTCCAGGTTTATGAAACGGAGCTGCCGAAGTTTCCCCTATTTATGTCACAATGCTGCTTCCCCTCTGCCACTAACCAGTCTGTGTATCCATCAGTCCATCCCTCCGTCTGTCCATCCGCCCACTCACCAGTCATCTCCACTACCATTGGTGTCCTTATTATGTTATTATCTGCATTTCTAAAGTGGCCCGTTCCATGCCTACAACTGATGATAAAAGAATTTGGCCTGAGAAAATAATGAAGGAAAATTGCGTGGAGAGTTATTAACTGGGGTCTTGAAATCTTTAAGCTTGAGATCTGTTCAATGGGGTCCAAAGGTGGGGTTCGTGCTCTCGTCTGGGGGAAGCAGACAAGTGCCTTGTAACTTCAGTTGCCGTGCACGCGGGCGGTAAAGGCAACCTCAGATCTCCCCCGATGGCGGGGAGCCCGGCCTCAGTGCCCAGCCCCATTAACTGTTGGCTTCCCAGGTGCTGAACGCAGCCAAAAACCTCCTTCGCTGTTTGAAGTGCTTATTGGAAAAGCAGATTTCATCTTGGCTGGAGCTCTGAGCGGCTCCTTCTGTGGGGTACTCCCCAGGGCTGTAATTGAACACAAGAAAGCATCGGCCTCCTTTGGCATTCTTGCTTTCATCTCCAAGTCACATTTTAAAATTTATATTTAAAAAAAAAAAAAGTCGGGGAAAGGGGCCAGCCAGCACAACTCACATGGCCACTGGTGCCAGAACCCCCCACACGGCAGCTCCGGGAAGGAAGGCTGGGGAGGATTAGAGGAGAGGACCTGGGACTGTACGGTATGGCGACACCGCA
The DNA here is from genome assembly GCA_030068075.1 of Paguma larvata. NCBI lineage: Eukaryota > Metazoa > Chordata > Mammalia > Carnivora > Viverridae > Paguma > Paguma larvata. Next base: position 81,377,229 of record CM057824.1, on the reverse strand, counting down.
TGCCGCACGCCAGCCTTCCGGGAGTTTGCGGCTTGCTTTCGAGGCCGGTGTGACCTGGGCCAGGCAGAGCAGGGGTCCTGAGGGACCAGACCAGGCCCCACTCACACCAGTCCAGTCACATGACAATTTTCTAAAAGTCTGGGAGAACAGGAGAATCTAAAGCCTGTGGACAGCTAGCCGGCGGCTGACCAGCTTGCTTGGCAGGAAGTGCTGCTGGGGAACCTGCTTCTACAAGATTTATCAACACTGGTGACCACAAGTGGGAGCAAACCATTGAGGAGAGAGGCCTGTACTCTTTCCTTTGTCCTCCTGATGCTCCCTTTTCTAGGGCTTGGGCAGGATTCTGACAACAGTAGGTGTCTAATGGATGTTCGTTAGACAGGCTCTCCTATGCAGAAAGATTGCAGTTAAGCGCAACACAGCCTTTTCCTAGAAGTCTTACTAAGACCATTATCTTCTCCAGAGGCCAGTGCGAGACTAAAACACCAAGCTTCATGGAGAATTGGAAGAAAATAGTGGTCTGGAGAAGGAGTAGCCCCCTCACACAAGATTCTTGTGTCATCGGCTTGGGCCCCACTCCAACCCTTTCATCGTTTCCAGGAATTTTTGTTTATGGAAAATCATGACTTATGTAGCTGGTTTCTTCTCTGAGAGTAGGATCTAGGGTTTATCTCTGCCTTACACTAAGATTATTGATGCCTTGAATTTAGCCAAAAATAAAACGTGAGAAAAATTGGGTGCTTGAGAACAAAGAACACACATTCAATAAGGTTATTTAAATTGTCATCCTATTTTCAGGACCACGGGAAGGAGGAGGGAAGTAAATACACACCACTTAAAACTGTTATTAAATTGAACTCCGAGGCTCCTAGTAGCCAATTAAAAAAAAACGAAGTAGATTGGTTCCTTAGGGGAGATAAAGTTTATCTTGTTGTTGTGTTCTAATTGTTTGAGGGGCTCCTGGAGGGTGATAGGGCGGACCAGTGTGTCAGCAAGTTTTATGCTAATGCATGCATATTTTCTGTCATGATCTTGGCCGGCATTTAGGACATCACTAAGACGAGTCTAGGAAGTGGACAGTGATCTTGGGGTACAAAGGAGCATGGGAAATTCTAAGAGGACTTGTAAAACCATCCGGCAGGTGTATAGTGCCTTCCCTACTTAAGAGCACTTTGAGTTAGATTTGGGGCAAAAAAAAGAAGAAAGGCAAGCTACCAAAGGCCTAAGGCTTATCTCTGGAATCACTGACTCCGCACGGGGCCAACTTCCCTCCCCAGGACCCCCTCCCCCACCACAGTGAGCAGAAAATGAATCATCCGGTTGAAGGGCTAATCACAAAGTTTTGCTTGCTGTTGGTGTCCGTGGCCACGTGTGTAAGTGAGTGGACCTGAATACAAGCCCTGCTCCCCGCTGTTCTACCTCCCCCGCCCCCACCATACACGCGGCCACAGGGAAGACTCTCGGCATCCTGGAATCAGTTATCTCTGTCGGTAATTTTGATAACCAGCGAAAGCAGAAGGTCTGTTCAAGGTCTGAAGGTCGTTAAATCTTTGGAAGAACAGCAGGACGGTTTCTGAACGCTCGGGGTGACGGCCTGCGGGTGACAGTCTCAATTACTCCAATTACTAACCGTTTACAATGGAGTCAGGAGAGCCAACGGAATCGGGAGAAGGAATCTTTGCCCCATGGCTGCAGGATTTCTTGTTAGACTGAACCGTGTCCCCCTGAGCGGAACACAATTCTGGGGCCCCCGCGACTCTGCTCTGTGATGGTATTGCCTCCCCGCCCCCACCCCGCTTTGGGGAGGCATCGACTTGTAAACCAAATTTAAAGGATTTATTCATTTATCTTTCCCTGAGGACCTAGCGTATTCCAGGCACCGTGCTAGGCCCCGGAGGCATGGCCATGTGGCTCCCCGCCCGGGAGGAAGTGGAGGAATCCGCCCTCCCTCCATAGAGTGATGAGGCAGTACAACCTCCTATGTGATGAGCCCATCAGAGGAGATGAAAGTAAATTCTAAAAAATTCTTCTCCCAGACTGGGGTTTTCCTTCCATGGCACCCCGGGCCATCGTCCTTTCTCTATCATGATCGCGACTGTTACCCTTGGGGTTAAGGGCACAACTTAGGCTATAAAGCTGTAAGTTCGGTTGTCACAAAGTCCCCTCTGAATCCGGAGACTGTGGCGTTCATCTTGCAGGGGAAGGCTGCGGCAGGGGCCAGGGCAGCTTTGCAGGGGACTGGCTGGCGGTGAGAGGTGTCTGCCTGCTTTCCCCTGCGGGCTGAGGGGCCCCCGACCGTGGCCGCAGGACAGGTCAGGCCTTCCTGGCCTCCTCGGGGATGAAAGCCGTGCCCTACTCTCGTCACACCCGGGTTCCGGCTGAAAAAGCAGGTGGTGACTCCCAGCCCCGTTTCAGCCCCTGACCAGCCGGGAACTTTCCAGCCTGACCGTGGTCTGCAGTTAGGAGAGCCGCTGGCCCCGACGGAGCTAGTGTCCTGGTCCTCAAAGGCATTGCCCCCCAATATTTTAGCAGGGGTCACTGTCAGCAGCAAGCGAAGCGACAGGGATGTTCCTGATCCTGTTCCTTTGCAATAGACAGCAGCAAATGGTTTTGTTTTGAAACCGATCATTCTTCGCCATTTTCGACCTCGACACACCTGGAGGATTTTTTAGCATGGTCCTGGAACCGGCAACCGGCAGCATCGGCATCAACCGGGTCCTTGTTAGAAATGCACATTCTTGGGGCGCCGGCGTGGCTCAGTCGGTTAAGAGTCAGACTTCGGCTCAGGTCGTGATCTCACGGTTGGGGAGTTCGAGCCCCAGGTCAGGCTCGCTGCCGTCAGCCTGTCAGCGCAGAGCCCACTTCAGATCCTCTGTCTCTCTCTCTCTCTGCCCCTCCCCGGCTTGCGCTCTCTCAAAAATCAACATTAAAAAAAGAAAGAAAGAAAGAAAAAAATGCATATTCTTGACCCCAGTCTCAGAATTACTAAATCAGAAACTCTAGGAGTGGGCGGCGTGGTTTGTGTTTTATCAAACCCTCTGTGCTTCCAATGCCGCCTGTGTTTCAGAGCCACCGAGGCGTGTGCCAGAACCTCCGGAACAGGGACTGGGGGCGGCATGTGTGGTTTGAAAAAGCCCCTAAAAAAAATGATGTTGTCTTTCCCCTATACCTTACCCTGCCCTATTTGAAAATCCTTGATCCAGAACTAAGTATGCGTTGGAAGACTCAGCTCATGCAACTATCTTTGTATTTTGGTGACTTTTTTTTTAGGTTTAGAAATTTTATTCAGTCGCAGAGTGACTCGTGCCCCGCCCGGAGATCTCTCTGCATAGTTGTGGCCAAGGACTGAATTTATACTCGCGGAGTCTGAAAGGAGAAGAGTTTCGTCGGAGTGATTTGGGAAAACCCGTCTGAGTAGCTTGCAGATGAGGGGTCGTGGAGGCGACAGCCTCCCCCCCCAGCCCCGCCCAGCCCAGGAGACCCCCCCCTGGGAAGCTGCCCCTCCCTGGTCAGCTTGGGGGGCGTGGGGAGTGTGGCACCAGGAACCGCAGGCGGTGGGCGGTTGCTCCGCCGATCCGTGAGCCAGCCTGCTTGGCAGGCTCCTTAAAGGAAACAGATGTCAGGAGCCTCTCTGGATTGCCCTTGACACAGAGAAGATGTATCCTACATTGTCTGGTGTTGCAAACAGTGGTAGATCGGAGTTTGTTTTCTTTTTCTCTAAAAATGTTGTATTTGGGAAGCGCCTTGGATTTGAGGCGATGGCGGGTGTTTAGGAAGCGAGGAGGGTTTCCTCGAATCCACCCATCTCCCTGCGATTTGCAGGTGTTCGAGCTGCTTCGACGTGCCAGGAAAACAGCTAGAGGGAGAGGCGGTGTCTCAGCAAGTGGGTTTTCCTGTTGAAGGGGTGGCCCCGGGCGGCGGCGGCTGTGGCTTATCTGGGTGACAGGCTCTACCTCCCCAGAAGGCGGTATTTCCCTTGTGGCGACTGAGGCAGGAAGCAGGTGGCAGGGAGCCGACCCCACCGATCCCCCAGAGCAGGTCGGGGTTCGCCACCAACCGTGGCCGGTGCTGATCTCGCTGATTGCCGGTGGAGTCGGCGGTGGGGGGGGGGGGAGGCGGCCTCTCCGAGGAGATGGAAGCGGCTGATGTCCTCTGCAGATCTGGTGCTTCGGGCCGGGGGCGGGTGACATCTGGGGGACAGGGGTCTGCCGGGGTCCAGCGCCGCCGCTCGCTCACTCTGAGTGGACGTGGGAGGAATCTGGGTGCAGCACAAACCTGGAGTCGGTTTTGTCTGAGCCCCGGCCTCCCTCACCAGCATGCAAGTTCCCCGGACCTGGGATTTTATTGGTTTTGTTGCTCACCGTGCCTGGCACAAAGGGGGTTCTTCATAAATATTTGCCGACTGAATAACCGACTTCCTGTCCCCCACCCCAAGCCTCCTCTCAAGCCTGACGGGGAAGGCACTGAAGGCCTTGTCCCTGGCTGTCGGCTGCTCTTCTGGTGCCCTGGCGGCAAAGACTGTCACCTTTCTGCAGGGCTTTCCAAGGGTCGGCGAGGGCGAGAGGAAGTGCGTTCACAGTATGCAAACACCAGGCCGGGGTGTCACATGTTTATAAGATGACGGGTCAGCTCTCTGCCTCCTCCACCCTCCCCTGAGGACTATGGACCGAAATCCAGCCTGCCAAGTGAGGACATCAGGGGACGGAGACACACGGCCATCAGGGGCGGCTGCTTCTCCGGCAGATGGCTTTCAAGCCATAGTTCATCCGGAAGGGGGAGGCCAGCTGACCGGCTGACCACGTGGCAGTTCTGCATTGGACCGGGTTGGGCTAGATAACATAGCGGAGGCCTGGGACTCCCTCGAGTCTGTGATTCCGGGGGCTCGCCGTGGGGCAGGGACCTTGCCACCGGCAGGCTCCAGGCTGGGTGGCCCCTGGCTGAGGGCCAGAGGATGGCGGGCCAGGACCCTCTCCTTCACAGCCCCCAGTTCTGCCTTGGACTCAAAAATCCCAAACAGTTCAAACCACTGGTAATATTAATAGGATATTAGTGATATTAATAGAAAAACATTCCCTGGGGCCTGACTAAGCCACTGAATTGTAATGTGCCTATAAAAGCAAACGGTCACGTGTTGTGGTTTTCGAACTTTCCCTTGTGCGATCAGGTGGCAACACTGGTCCCGCGGTGGTCTCCTTGATGGGCCTGGCAATAAATGTGGCAACGTGAGGGTGCTCTGCCGCATTAATCTTAAATGAGAGAAAACCGGTTGTTTGGGGGCGCCTGGTGGCTCAGTCGATTAAGCATCTGACTTTGGCTCAGGTCGTGATCTCATAGCTCATGAGTTCGAGCCCCGCGTTGGGCTCTGTGCTGACAGCTCGGAGCCTGGAGCCTGCTTCAGATTCTGTGTCTCCCTGCTTGTGCTCTCTTTCTCTCTCTGTCTCTCAAAAATGAACATTAAAAAACAACAACAAAAAACCTGGTTGTTTTACCAGGAGGTAAACTCCTTCCAGGCTCAGCAGCGAGACAGGGAGAGGCAGGGACTCGCCTGTGCCCGCCCCCCTCCTCCCCCGGTGGCCCAGACAGCTCTGGGGTTAGATGGCTATGAATGCGAGTGCGCAGGCATGGCACCGGGCATCTGGCTGGAGACCATTTAGGAAAGGGTTCCAGGTCCTGTGATAACTGGCCCTGTTAAACATTCATTTAATTAGTCAATCATTCATCTTCCAGGAAGTGCCTTTAGAACACGTGCTGTAGCAGTACCAGAGAAACTGGGGACAAGAGACAAGGTTCCTGCTCTCATGGGCTTACAATTCCACTTCCTACCCTCTTCTCTGTATTTCACTGAGAAGAGACCGCGATCGGGAGACGGGCAGGGGCTTTGGTCCCCCGCACCCCACCCCCCGCCCCATGCCTGCCTCGGTGCCCTTGTCCCCGCCTCGTCCCGTTACTGTGGATGAAAGATGAATATTCCACACTGGCCAAGGCCAGTCCCCTTTCCCCCACCTGCATGAGCCCTCCTGCGCCCTCCTGGCTGCTCAGGGACCCTGCTCCACTCTCCCCCTTTTCTTTCTTTCTCTCTCTCACCATTTGTCTCTCTCTCTCTATTGGGTCTCTCCTGACAGTGCAGGACCACGCTGTCATTTCCTCCATCCAGATATACCTTCTCAGGACTCCGCTTCCTCCCTGAGAAAAATGGCCCCAGTGCTCTTCTCTTTACAGCTGAACTCTGACGACAGCTGCCTGTACCTGGCTGCGGCTTTTAATCAGGATGGCTACTCTCCACTCCTGCGGAAGACCTGGAGACTTGGAGCCTCCTACACAAGGCCAGAACCTTCAGTTACCCCTTGCGTTAAAGTGCGGACTCTGGGAAACCAACCACTCAGGAGGAACGGTCCCAGAAAGTGACGATGAGAGCCCAAAGACATTCACAATGCCACCTCCTGTGGGAAGTCTTCCCTACTTTCTCTTCCCTCGTCTGGGCAGAGTGTATACCTTTTTCCTTATGGCTTCATGTTTACTTCTTTATTTTGACATTTATAACGTGTTACCATCTTTATTTGCTCCTGTATTTGCATCTTCTACTGAAAATTCACCCCAGAATAGACACAATGCCCATTCGCTTCCATTCCTGGTCCCTGGCCTAGCAGCTGGCACGTTGGAGGAAACCAATAAATGTTTGCTGGGTGCACAAAAAACAAAGCAGATATTGACTAGAGAGCTATACCAATATCTAACGAATAGAACATTTACCGTGATGATGCTTTTGAATGCCAGTCCTAATAATCAGAGTGACTAGTCCGTAGTGATCAATTAAAATATAGAATATAGATATAATGTAAATTTTTTTCTGGAAAGGTCATAGGTCACTTAACTCCGTTTTTTAAAGTTCTTGGGGCCCAGTATCATCCGCAATCATTCAAACATTATTGACGCCGAGTGCTTATTAAGCATCGAATATGTTATGGCTTTCAAAGAGTGGATGAGACTGAAGACCAATTTTTTTTTTGATCAAGCGGTGTGAACCTAAAATGCTGGTTTTACGCACGTGCCCGATCCGAGGTGTGGAGACCAGCTCACAGGCCAGGGCGCTGAGTTGGCCACAACTGGCAGGGAGGCCCTACCCCACTAGAGAGAAATCTGACAGGCTTCGGAAAGCCGTCGAATGAAACAAGATTTTTCACTCGTTCAAAATCAGAGTTCAAAAACGGTTCCGTTAACATTTAAGTATCCCACTAAGACAGGAGGTTGAACAAAATTAATTTCGAAACTTTCGTAGGCTTTAAAAAAAATAAAGCAAAACTTTAGACTTTCAAAGTCGACCGTTTCATTATAGGCAATGCATCTGAGTATTAAATATATGTTCAGTTTCATTTAGCGGATCCCTCCCCAGACTTGTAAAACCACCACCAGTAAATGCTTAGGTATTTCCCCCCTTCCCCGAAGCATTTCCCCAGGCACACGCAAATACCACTCGTGCTGAGGTCCTGTGGCTCCCGATTAAACGGATTCTCCTTCCGAGAGAGCGGCCCCCTAGCATTCGGCTCCGGCCACAGCAAGGCTGCTGGCCCCGGGGTAATTTCACCGCCTCTGGTCGACTGAGCAGGGCTGGGAATCTCATTAGGGAAGCCTTCCACCTCTTTCCCAAGCCAGCCTGGGAGAGGGGGCCAGGATTGCCTCATCCACCCTGGGCCGCCGCCCACCTTGTCTGAGGCCGGCTCACCACAAGTGCCTTCGGAGCGTTCCAACCGCGGGACCATCATTTGCTCCACCGTCCCAGATGGGGGGAGACACTTGGTGTGGCACGTTTTCCTTCAGGAAGACTGCAGTGGGCCTCCTTGCACTTCCAGGACGGTATCCCTTCACGCCGGACAGACTGGATGGTAGTTAGCAGGCTGGGAGGCTTTGGGAGGTTTGCTTTCAGGAGTAAGGGGGCCCAAATGGAGCCCTGGGGAGACCTGGGGTCTAGGGCTGGGAGCACAGCCCTTCCTCGCCCATGCCCCCCACGTGCTGCGACGCGAGTCCCCAAACACCTCAACACCTCGGGGTAGTTTTAAAGTCTGTTTTCGTCTCAACTAGGAGTTTCCGTTCCCTGAAATAATTTACCTGTTCAGACTACCCAGCGGGTTCCTGTTTCTTTTATAAAATTAAAAAAAAAAAACCCCACCACAATTCATGATTATTATAGAAAAATAGGGAGGAAGCGTAAATAAAAGGAAAATGTTAAAAATTAAACCCAGAAGGTTAAAAATACATACACGTCAAAGAAGGCGGTAACACATCCAGACCGGTGAGGAGGCAGGTCTTGCCAGAGAGCAATCCGGCCAGAAACAGAGGGCGTGCTTTGGCCCCTCCACGCTATCGTTCCTTCCCTGTTTTCCTTTGGGGACCACTGGACAGCAGCTGGCGTGCCATAAATGGTGGACATCACCGGCGCCGGGTATGAATTGAGGAGGAGGCACGCGCTGACCCGACCGAAGGGCTTCTGGGCTACGTTCTCCCTAGAGACTCCCGGGGGGTAGTCCTGATGAGGCTGGGATCTGGGATCCGGGGTCCGGGATCCTGGGTTCGGCTTTCCCATCTCCAGCCTGACCCGCTGTGGGCTCCACTCTGCAACAGACTGCTTTCTTTGTGGCCCACTGCCCGCGTGAAGGAGCAGACGGGCTTCTGTTGGGACGGCGGCAGGGGGAAGAGCTGTCCCTGGCTGCTTGTGGGCTTGCGCTCCCCACTTGTCCTCCCCAAGCCTTTCGGCCAGTGTCATCACCAGTCTGGGTGGGCACCCGGGAGGCAGGCTTCTAACTCAACAGAGGATGGCACTGAGAAGCTGGAGCGGAGGGCCCTTGGGTCCTTTGGGAAGATCCCCGGGGAGGCTGTGATCTTATTCTGATGGTAAATGTTCTCTCACTCATATCCTGGTGGGCGGTGACCAAATCCTCTGGGAGAAAGGACCAAGGCAATGGTCAACGGCTATTCCCTCCCAGCTACCCAGGAAGGTCTCCCTCGTCCTCATGCTTTTGGGCCACTCCCCGAAGGCCCGGGAGGGATTTGCCTTGGAAGCAGCAGTGCGCCTGTCCACTGGGCCTGAGGCTTAGCAGGTGCTCAGGAAGAGGAGGAGCTTGTGGGGCCGCAGGGGGGGGGGCAGGGGGGGAATCTGGGGCAAGCTTTCTTTCAGGAAAAGGGCATCCACTGGGGCCTGCCCTCCTGCTGTTGGCCCTCCGCTTCCCCCAGACCTCATCACTTTCGGAGGCACCTTCCCAAGTGACTGCAGTCCGTTCCCTGCTCTAATGACACTGTAATCAGGATTTCTGCAGCACCTACTAGAAAGAAAAGCGGCATGTGCTTTATGGCCCACCCTCGAAACTGCCTCTCTCCATTTTGCCCAACGAGAGGCCCAGAGAGTAGGACCGGGGTCACCCATATGTCTATATTTTCGGTCAGAAGCCTGGCCCTCGGAAGCCCCACTCGTGGTCATGGTCAGCCAAGGCTGCTCGGCCATGGTGGCAGAGTAGGGTCAGAGGGCGGTCAGGCCGAGCCCGCGTTCACCCGGGGCCAGGATCTTAGAAACGTGTCCCCTCCGGCGGCTAGGCCTCTCTCACCCCAGGTCGCTAGAGCTCCTCCATCCGGACAGGAAGGCAGGTGCGGAGGGCGGGCGAGTTTTCTCCAGGAGCCTCGCCTTCATCAGGCAGCCAGGGCTGGAGGCTCCGGGGTGGGAGGCCGGAGTGGGGGGCTGAAGGCGGGGAGAGGGGGAGGGGAAGGAGAAGGAGGACCGGAGGGGGAGGGGGAGGGGAGGCGGGCCCAGGAGGGGCACGGGAGGGGGCGGGGAGGACGCGGAGGAACGGGCCGGCGCGGAAAGTGGGCGGCGGCCGCGCGGACGAGGGGCGGGTCGGCTGGTGTGGCCGATGAGCCCGTAATGAAGCCGCGCGCCTGGGTCCCCTTTGTTCCCGGGAAACCCTTTAAAAAGCCCCTTCCTCAGCCCCCGTGCGGGGCGATGGGGGACAATGGGCGGCGGCACAGTGGGCCGAGCGGCACGCCCCCTTTAGAGAGGCCTTTCCAGCCTCGGGGGCCCGGGCTTGGAGGCTCGGGGCGCGGCGGGGCCGGGGCTCCGCCCGCGGGCGCGCCGTGCGCCTAGGGGCCACGAGGCCACCGCTAAAACAACAGCGAGGGTTTAAAAAATGGTGCTGTCGCAGGAAGGCGACGTGGGTCCTCGGCAGACGGCCAGAGCGGCTCCGCGGGCGCCCACCTGGCACCCGGGGAGTGAGCGCGCGCGCCACCGTGGGACGCAGGGTTGCGTCTCCCTGAATGCCACCGTGGCACATTCCTGGCCTTTGCAATTATTGGGAAACGAGAGATTTTTTTTTTTCCTACCGTTCCTACCCCTTCCCCCTCCCTTCGTTTTTTTCTTCCAGGCATGGAATTATCTCCTTTAGCAGTTCAAAAGACATTCCATTCCCATGACCGACACAGAAGCGGTGATGCTGGCTTACCGTGGCCCTCTCTCTCTCTCTCTCCTACAGAGAGATTCAGGCAATAAATCATAATGAATCCAAATGTAAAATAACATTTCTTTAGCTTTTAACGGTGCGCTTTTCTTATTTTCAAAGTGCCACCGACAGTTCTGGCTCTTGATTTCCCTCAGAAAGAACCCTTCTCGGAATTTTATTCCTTTGCAATATTCCTAAAAGAAAAGAAAAGAAAACAGGATTGAGGAGACTCAGTTTGAACCCCCTCTGAGCTCTAAAGTTCTTTAGGTCTATGAGTGCACAGAGGCTGCGGGATTTTAAAACAGAGTGGGGGAGAAACCTATCGCTGTGACAAATGATGGGTCCATCTTTCTGTCAGCTATCCGTCGGATTCTGTTTGGTGCTCGCTTCTCCAGACGCACACCGCCCATCTGTTCCAGAAACAATGACGTGCACACGCTGGCTCACCAGAGGCGACTGTACATCAGCGTGGGCCAGAGTATCTGGGAAAGGAAAGTCTTGATCAAAAACACTCTCGATAATGTGTAATCCAACAGGAGACACTAAACTGGAAAAGAATGGAAGATGGGGAGTGTATGTCCACCAGGGAATAAAATTATTCTACAAGTTTGAACTCGTCTTCAAACAAAACCATCGCAGGCTGTCATCCCTGATGCAATTAACGCCCGGGCTGGAGGATGGAAGGGTATCTTAACAAGTAATTGTTTCCAGTAAGGGTCATTTTTGGCTTCTCAAATTATGACGCCGGCGTGTCACGCTGCGCAGGTATTTTTCATAGTTCACTGGGTCCGATGGGTTTGAGAGTATTTAAGGCAGCCCTAGAGACGAGCCCAGGGACATGGTGATTAGGGGGCTTCTGTAGGAAGTGCAGTGGAAGGGACAATGGGCCAATTACCAGCAAAGCCAGCGGTCTCCCTCGGAGAGGTTAAGGAGCGAGCACATGGCCTTTGAGCTACCATGTCATCTGTCCTGGGGCTTAATCAAGTTATCATATCACCCCGGTGTCTCCAGGCCTCCATCCATCGATTTGAATGAAGACAAAAATTTGCAGACAAATTTCTAGCAGCAGGAAGTTGGTGCTCTCCTGCAAGGCCGGATGAAAAGCACCTGTAACCTTGCCGGCCTCGTCCAGCTCCTGCTGGGAACTGCTTCTGGCTGCAGCCTGCTGGCTTCAGAGCCTGCCTGTCAGCAGGGGCTGCTATTATGCGTTTCCAGAGAATGCCCTGGGGCAGGCTCGGCTGCGGCCAGGACAACACAATGTGGCCAGCTACCCATAAATGGGTAGGTAGACACTGTCTCCCTCCTTTTGATATTGGCTTGGAGTCATATTTAAATTAAGACGGGGCTGGCATACAACAATGGTCATGATGGCCCAACGTGGGTATTTGTGTTTCTCCCTCTCTGTGGGGAGTGTGAGAATTAGGGAGTTCGACAGGAGGCCGGCAAGGCCAGACCTCTACTTTTCTTCGACCTGCGTGTCCCTGTTTGTGAAATTCACAGATGTAATTTACATCCTGTCTGCAGGGTGGAAGGGAGAGGAGTTCAAGGTGGTAGATGGCACATCGGTTGGGATCGTGAGGCGTGTGCTCCAGGCCTAGCTCTGGGGCTTGGGGGAAGTGGCTTGGCCTCTTTTTGTCGTGGTCATTTCATTTATAAATAAGACGTGGCTGATGATCCAGGCAGTTATCCACTTCACAGGTTATGAGTCAGTGTGACAACAGATGCTGATCAGTAATGAGGAAACTTCAAGACCGCATGATTAATGCCTCTAAAACCCTTCCGGCGTCCATGCCCTATGATTCGATGTTCCAAAGAGGAATAGGAGAAGAGCATTATTAATTAGCATTAATATAAGAGCGTTTCATCCAGAGAATAAGTTGATCACCGAATGTGAATTTCATGGTCATTAGTAGGAAAAGGCGGAGGATATGACTTTTAACACTCTGTGGGGTTTGTTGAGCTGATCAAAGTCAACTTTTCTGAAATCCACAGAAGACTGGACTTTTTGACATTTTGATGGAGGGCGAATAGCCGTAAAAGGTAGGATGAGACCTGGCCAGTAAATCACTCCTTCCCCTCCCCTTCAGACTGTGTTTATACTCCGTAGCCACTTCGTGACAGGGGATATCAGCCTTGAACCCAGTGGCGGCGCCAGCCTGTTTCCTCCTCTTTTAAAATGGGGCGTATTTCTCGACGTCTCTAACTCATGGGAGCATTGGTAGAGTCAACTGGTTAACGGGTGAGAAAGTGCTTTGTAAATAACGTGGAAGGTGCTAGATGGGTTGATACCGTGCGTACACACAGGCACACGCACACACACTCCTAAAAGACTATCATTGCCCATTTACCTGGAGCCCGAACGAACACGTTGGGGGATTTCATGGCCTTGGGGACCTGCCTCTATGGATCCGATGTCATAGATGATCCGGCTCAAAAGGGGATTCTTCCCTTGAAGTTAACAACTGGCCGCTCCCTGGGAACCAACAGATGGAGGGTGCCTCGCTGACTTCTGTCTCCTGAGAGGTAGCCCTGTGGGCACAGACAGGGCTGGGGCACTGGTGTCCAAACAGAGATGATCAGACAGCAGAAAGCTAAGATACGGACTGAGTACTCTTCATTCTTTGCTTTCCAGTTCGTCTGCCCTAAACGCCTTCCCACAAAGTACCCACCACTCTCCCAGACATCACATGAGGTCCTGTCCCATCATTTTGCTTCTGCTATTTCCTCTTTATCATCTCTCCACCTTCTCTGCCTGTTAAGTCTGTCTCGTCCTTCCGGTTCCTGCACAATGTCACCTTTGTGAAGCCACAGTCTTCAAACTCTTAGCCCAGCCAGAACTGACTGTCCCTGCTGTGAAGCATTGTCCTGTCCTTTGCCCCATCGGTCCATTTTGTTTTAGTGCACGCCTCTCTCCCTGCTCACTCTGAGCTTCTCGGGTGCAGAAACCATGTCTGATTCCTCTCGGGGTTCCCCGGTCCTAGTCCGGCTGCTAGTGCACAATAATTTATGCATTAAACATTGAATTACATTCTTTTTTTTTAAGTTTTATTTTTATTTATTTTGAGAGAGAGCGAGAGCGAGCAGGAGAGGGGCAGAGAGAGAGGGGGAGAGAGAATCCCAAGCAGGCTTCACACTGTCAGTGCAGAGCCCGCTGTGGGGCTCGAACTCGTGAGCTGTGAGATCATGACCTGAGCCGAAATCAAGAGTCGGACACTTACCCGACTGAGCCACCCAGGCGCCCCTTGAATTGCATTGTCCCCACTCAGTGTGTCAGAGAGTGACATGGGGGGCAGTGGAAGGGGAGAAAAAGATGAAATCTTTTCTTTTCATGTTCATTTAAACCACATGCATCCTGGGTTTTACCTTGAATCCCAGCCGATTTGAAACTCTGAAAACTTGCTTTAATGTAGTTGGCAATTTAAATGTAAGTTTAATTATGACTCCTTTCTAAGTATGTTAGTCCTGCCCAAGAAGGCATTCCTTTCCTGCCTCCTAAGCGACGTTAGGAAATTCCTGCAGAAATGATTCCTGGCCGAGCGGACGGGGAGGCAGCTCTGCTCAGGGCTCCGGCTCACAAAATGCCCCTTGTGCGCGAATCCGCACTATGGTATGAACTTCACCCTCGGGCAAGGACCCAGTGGCAAAAGTTGTCAATTCCATATTTACACATTCAGTCAGAGATTGCTGTGAGCAGGAAGGCCTCTCTTCCTGTAATTCCTAGTGTGGGGCTCCTGGACCACCAAAGATTCATAAAAGTCGTGAATGAGGCTTTTTGACCCCTTTCGGTATTTCAAAAAGCCGGAGATAAGGGCGCAGGGGCTGCTATCATGTGAAGTTTCTCTGTCTTTTGTTCTCTTTTGGTTTGGGCTCCATTCAGTATGGTAGCAGGGAATAGCTGATGATAATAAAAAGTTACCAAAAACTATATTCAATTTTTTAGGTCAAAGTATTTGTTTTTTAATTGCAGTGACGCTTACGCTTTATGTATGTATGTCACTTACGTAATGTTTACCTACTTTATGGGTGCAGTTTGCTGAGGCTTTGGCAATTGTGCGCACTCATCTAGCTACTACCACCATCAAGATACGGAGAATATCTGTCATCCCCCGAAGTTCCCTCATGCCCTATCGTCGTCAGAACCTTCCCTAGAGCCTGCTAATCTTGTTATTGTAGTTTGGCCTTTTCTAGAGTTTGATGTAAACGGAATGGTACAGTGTATTGTTTTTTGTATTTGGCTTCTTTCACTTATCATTACGTTTTTGAGATTCATCTATACTGAATCAGTTTTTTGTTTCTTTTTATTGCTGAGTGGTATTTCGTAGGATAACTACAATTTGTTTGTCCATTCACCGGTTGATGGGTGTTTGTCTTGTTTCCAGATTTGGACTCTTGATTCTGTGGCTGTGAATAACGCTATGAACATTCACGTTCAAGTCTCTACGTCTTCATTTCTCTTGGGTAAATAGCTAGGAGTAAAATTGCTGGGTTGTATGATGGATATACGCTTAACTCTACAAGACCCTGATAAACACTTTTCAAAGTGGCTGCACCCCTGTACATTCCCACCAGCAGTGTCTGAGAGTCCGGTTTCTCTCCATCCTCGCTGATGCCTGGTGTTGATGGTCACTCCGTTTTACCCAGTCTGGTGGGTATGTGGTGGTATTTCATTGGGGTGTTACTTTTTATTTCCCTAATGATTGGCCATGTCCATATCAGGTAGTCCTATATCTTTGTCAAGGAGGTGTCTGTTCAAGTCTTTTGCCCATTTTTTTAATTGTGCTATTTGCTTTCTTATTATTGTAGACACAAGCCCTTTATCAGATATGTATTTGGAAAATATTCTCTCCTAGTCTTTGGCTTGTCTTTTTAATTTCTTACATGTGTCCTTAGATGAACCAAAGTTTTTAATTTTATCAAGTATATATATTTCACATATCTACACCTATATCTGTATCTCACATATATTCTATATCATCTATATTGTCTATATCTATATCTATATCTATAGATATATATTGTGATTCATGCTGTTTGGGTCATGTTTAGGTAAGCTTTGCCATCACAATATCACAAGGATTTTCTCCTATGTTTTCTTCCAGAAATTTTATTATTTTAGTTCTTATATTTAGACCTATGATCCATGTCGATCATTTCGTATATGGCGTGAGGTAAAATCTAAGATTTCATTTTTTCCCCATGTAGATATCCAGTATCACTTGTTTTTTTGGAGGGAGAGAGTGCAAGCTGGAGAGAGAGTCAGAGGGAGAGAGAGAAAGGACAGAGAGAGGGGGAATTCTAAAATTCCAAGTGGTCCCCACACCCAAAGCAAAGCTCAATCCCATGACCCTGGGATCATGACCTGAGCAGAAATCAAGAGTCAGACACTCAACTGACTGAGCCATCCAGGCATCCCCAGTATCATCTCTTAAGATTACTCACTCCTGGGTGCCTGGCTGGCTCAGTCCTAGAGCAGGTGATTCTTGATCTCAAGGTCATGAGTTCAAGCCCCACCTTGGGCCTGGAGCCTACTTAAAAAAAAAAAAAGACTACTTATCCTCATTAAAGAACTATGGCACTTTTGTAAAAAAAAAAAAAAATCGATTGACAATGTAAGTGCAAGTCGATTCTTGGACTCTGTTCTGCTCTATAGGTCTATAACTATATTTATATAATATATATGTAATATATTATAATTTTAATTTTGCTGATGCTATAGAGTCTGGATTACTTGAAGTAGGTGATGTAAATTCTTCAAAACTTATATATGTATCTAAATATAGAGATATAGATGGGTTTTTCTCTTTTTTAGAGAGAGAGAGTGCATGCTCAAGCAGGAGAGAGGGGCAGAGGGAGAGAGAGAGTATCTTAAGTAGGCTTCATGCTCAGCAAGGAGCCTAATGTGAGACTTGATCCCACGACCCTGGGGCCATGACCTGAGC
This sequence comes from Paguma larvata, assembly GCA_030068075.1. Classification (NCBI taxonomy): domain Eukaryota; kingdom Metazoa; phylum Chordata; class Mammalia; order Carnivora; family Viverridae; genus Paguma; species Paguma larvata. Next base: position 81,360,812 of record CM057824.1, on the reverse strand, counting down.
CAAAGTCAAGACAAGAGTCAGACACTCAACTGACTGAGTCACCCTGGCCCCCAAAACTTGTTTATATTTTAAAGATTATTTTTACTATTTTTGATCCTTTGTTTTTCCATATAATTTTAGAATCACCTTATCACTTTCTCCAACACAACTTGCTAGGATTTGATTAGGATTGCATTCGATCTATAGGTCAGCTATGAACATTTTAACCATATTGAATCTTGAAATCTACAAATGTGGTATACATCTCCACTTATTTAGGTTTCTTTAATTTCCTTTAACAGTATTTTCTAGTTTTTGGAGTGAAAGTCTGGCACATCTGTCTTTCAACTTCTTCCTAGATTTTTTACATTATTTGTAAATAGAGTTTTAAAAATGCGTATTTCCCTTTTGTTCATTCCTTGTACATAGAAAGACAATGAATGTTTTATTAAACTTTTTATTTTGAAATAATTATAGATTCACAGAAAGTTACAAAGGTAGAAGACCCAAATTACCCTTCACCCAGTTTCCTCCACTGGTTACAGTACAATATTAAAACCAGAAATCTGACGTTGGTACAGTGCGTATGTATGCCATTATTGTATGTATATATTCACGTAACCACAATCAAGGTACAGAATTATGCCATCACCCCAAAGATCTCTCTTGCGTTGCCTCTTCATAATCACACCTGTCCCCTCTCTTCCCATTCTTGACCTCTGGACACAACCGACCTGTTTTCTATCAGTATAACTTTATCATTTTAAGAACGTTACATACAACGGGTTATACAGTATGTGACCTTTGGAGCTTGACTTTTTCCACTAAGCATATGCTCTTATGATCAAGCCAAATGGTTGCATGTATCAATAGTTAAAAATTTTTTAAGCAATGTTCTATAGAATATACCACTGTTTGCTCAACCTTTCACCTCCGGAGAGACATTTTGTTTGTTTTGTGTTTAGATGTTACAAATAAAGATGTGAAGAACAATCGTGTATAGCTTTGTGTTGACATAAGATTTGATTTCTCTGGGATACATGCCCCCAAATGAAATTCCTATGAAATATCGTTACGTGTGTATTTAGTTTTTCAAAATTTTTCTTAAAAACTGCTTCGTTGTTTTCATTTTTGTTTGTGGGTTCAGTTTTAAAGGAAATGGCCAAGCTGGTTTTTTTAGAGTGACCGTATACCATATTACATTCCCACCAGCGATGGATGAGGGAGCTGGTTTTTTGGCATCTTGTGAGTATTTGGTATTGTGACTATTTTTAAAATTTTCGTTGTTCTCATAGAGGTGTAGTGGTGTCTCATTATGGTTTTAATTTGCTTTTCCCTGATAGCTGGTGGTGCTTGACATCTTTTTGTGTGTTTACTTACCATCCGGATATCCTCTTCAGCGCAGTGTCTTCGAGTCTTTTTTCCCGGTTTCCTAATTGGATTGTTCGTTTTTTTTACTCTTGAGTTTCCAGAGCCCTTTACATTTTAGATATGAGTCCTTTGTCAAATATGGGGCTTGCAAGCATTTTCCCCATTCTGTAGTTTGTCTTTTCAACCTCTTAACAGTGTATTTTGCAGAGCAAAATTTTTCAAGTTGGTATCTAGTTTATCGGTTTTTTAAATTTATGGACGACGCTTTTTGTCTAAGAACTCTTCCCCAAGCTCTGGAGCCTGAGAATTTTCCCCGATGTTATCTCCTAAAAGTTTTACAGTTTTATGTTTTACATTTAAATCCATGATTTCTTTTGAATTAATGTTTTTGTAAAAAGTATGAAGTTTAGGTTCTTTTGCTTTTGAATATCCATCTGCTCCAGCATCATTTGTTAAAAAAACTATACTTCCTCCATCAAATTGCTTTTGTATATTAATTAATTTATTTATTAAAAAAATTTTTTTTAACATTTTTATTTTATTTTTGAGAGACATAGAGACAGAGTGTGAGCAAGGGAAGGGCAGAGAGAGAAGGAGACACAGAATCCGAAGTAGGCTCTAGGCTCTGAGCCGTCAGCACAGAGCCCGACGCGGGGCTCGAACTCACAGACCGTAAGATCATGATCTGAGCTGAAGTCGGCCACTTAACCGACTGAGCCACACAGGCGCCCCTGTACCTTAATTTAAAAATCAGTTGGCCCTACTTGTGTGGGTCTATTTCTGGGTTCTGTATTCTGTTCCATTCATCTACGTATCTAACTCTCTTGATTACTGTAGATAAGTTGTCTTAAAAATCAGGTACAATGGGGGCACCCGGGTGGCTCACTCAGTGGAGCTTCCGACTTTGGCTCAGGTCGTGATCTCACTATTCATGGGTTCAAGCCCCACATCGGGCTCTGTGTGGACAGCTCAGAGCCTGGAGCCTGCTTCAGATGTGGTGTCTCCCTCTCTCTCTGCCCCTCCCCCACTCGCACTTTCTCTCCAAAATAAATAAATGTTTAAAAAAAGAGAGAAAAAATTTCAGGTACAATGATTTCTCCCACTTTATTCTTTTTCAAAGTTGTTTGCTTTTCCACGAAAGGTCTAGAATCAGCCTGTCCATATCTATAAAAGTTTACTGGGTTTTGGTAGAAATTTTGCGACACCTGTATATCAACTTCAGAATTGTTATATTTCATGTTGTATCTGCCGATCCGTGAATATCCATGTCTCTCCACTTACTTAGATTTTCTTTGATGTTTTTTCATCAGCATTTTGAAGTTTTCAGCATATAAGTGTTGTGCATGTTTTGTTAGATTTACCCCTAAGTATTTATTTCTTTTGAGGGATAAGTGGTCATATTTTTAATTTCAGTGTCCTTGTCTTTATTGTTAGTATATAGAAATACAATTGACTTTTGTATGTTTATCTTGTATCCTACTATCTTGCTGAGCTCACTTAGTACTTCTAAAACTGTGTTTTGTAGGGTTTTTTTGGATTTTTTGATAGCCGTGTGATTTGCAAATAGGGAGACTACTTTTTTAATCTACATATTCTCTTTGATGAAGTGTTTGTCCAGATACTTTGCCATTTTTTTTTAAATGTTTATAGTTGAGAAAGAGAGAGCGTGTGAGCAGCGGAGGGGCAGAGAGAGAAGGGGACAGAGGATCTGAAGCAGGCTCTGTCTGCGCTGATAGCAGAGAGCCCAATACGGGGCTGGAATTCAGGAACCCGTGAGATCGTGACCTGAGCCAAGGTAAAACGCTTAACTGACTGAGCCACCCAGATGCCTCACCAGTAGGAAGACTTTTCTTTCTTCCTTTTCAGTTTGTAAGCCTTTTGTTTCCTTTTCTTGCCTTATTACCCTGACTAGACCTCATAGTATTACGTTGAATAATGAGAGTTCTAAGATAATTCTTGTTGAATTGAAACTTTTTTCGTTATAAACTGTTTTTATTTCTTTAATTAAAAAAATTTTTTTAAATCTTTATTTATTTTTGAGAGAGAGAGAGTGCGAGCAGTGGAGGAACAGAGAGAGAGGGAGACACAGAATCCAAAGCAGGCTCCAGGCTCTGAGCGGTCAGCACAGAGCCCGATTCGGGGCTCGAACTCAAGAACCGTGAGATTATGACCTGAGCAGAAGTCGGATGCTTAACCGACCAGGCCACCCAGGCGCCCTTATTTCTTTAAAATTTTTGTCTTGATATCTGTTTTATCTGATACTAATATAACTTCTCACACTTTCTCTTTTTTCCTAAAGACTTTATTTTTCAGTAACCTCCACACCCAATGTGGGGCTTGAACTCACAACCCCAATATCAAGAGTCACATACTTTACCGACTGAGCCAGCCAGGTGCCCCTCAAGCTTTCTAATGGTTATCGTTTGTAGGGCAAATATTTTTTTACCATCCATTTACCTTAAGCCTATCTTTGTCTTTATATTTAAAGTGTGTTTGAGTGTGTGTGTGTATGTGTGTGTGTGTGTGTGTATGTGTGTACTGGGTTGTTTTCTCCTTTGATTCCTCCTTGCCTGCCTTATGTTGGATTATTTGGATAAGTTTTAGAATTCCATTTTAACTTACATATTAACTTTTAGATAAACATTTAAAACTATTTCCCAAGGTTTCTCTAAGGATTGCATTTGATGTGTCCTTAACTTTGGAGCCTACCTTCTTAACTTTTCAGTCTGCCTTATGGGTAACATTTCACACAAAATGGAGAAAATCTGCAACTTTACAGTTTCATACCCTTCCATTCCTTATGCCTAAGTTATCATATATGTTATGATCACCTATGTTATAAATCACACAAGGCAGTGATATAGCGTTTGTTTTAAACAGTTGTATGTATTATAAAGAAATTAAGAGGAGATACAGTTTTTGTCTTGTTTTATATTATAAAGAAACTAAAAGGAAAAAAGTAGAGTTTTGTATTTATCCAGATACTTTTTTTAATTAAAAAAATTTTTTTAATGTTTATTTCTTTTTGAGAGACAAAACAAGAGAAAACGAGCAGGGGAGGGGCAAAGAGAGAGGAAGATACAGAACTCGAAGCAGGCTCCAGGCTCTGAGCCATCAGCACAGAGCCCGATGCGGGGCTCGAACTCACGAACCACGCGATCATCACCTGAGCTGAAGTCAGATGCTCAACCGACTGAGCCACCCAGGTGCCCCCAGGTATTTTTTGTTTCTCATGTTCTTTTCTTTCTGAGGATCTCAGTTCCCATTTGGGATCATTTCCTTTCAGTTTGGAAAACCTCGTTTGCATTCTCTGTAGTGCAAGTCTATTGGTGACAGATTTGCTTAGTTCTTTATTTGAAAATTTATTTCTCTTTGATTCTTGAAGAATATTTTCACTGAATCTAGTGTTCTGGGTTGATAAGATTTTTTAAACAATGTTTATTTTATTTTATTTATTTATTTTTTTTTTTGAGAGAGAGAGAGACAGACAGTGTGAGCGGAGGAGTGGCAGAGAGAGGGGAGACACAGAATCTGAAGTAGGATCCAGGCTCTGAGCTGTCAGCGCAGAGCCTGACGCGGGGCTCGAACTCACAGACTGTGAGATCATGAATGACCTGAGCTGAAGTCAGACGCTTAACCGACTGAGCCACCCAGGTACCCCCCCACTTTTTTTTTTAATTTTAGAACTTAAAATGTTGTTCGACTCCCTTCTGGCTTTCATAATTTCCGATGAGATATCAGCTCTTAATTAAGTTATTATTCTCCGGCATATAATATGTCACTTCCTCTTTCTTCATGCACGGTTTTCCCTTTATCATGGGCTTTCAACATTTAACTGTGGTGTTAATGAGAGCTTTCTTTCTGTTTACACTGCTTGCTGTTCATTGAACATCATGAATCTGTAAATGTATATCTTCTTATTTGAGAAAATTTTGCATTGACTTTCTTCAGATTTTTTTTCTGCTTCTTTTTCCTTCCCCTCTTCTTCAGAGACTACATGGATGTCTACTGAGTCTTGCTACTTTATGCCTTTACTCTTTTTTCTTTAAATTGAATAATTTCTATTGTTGCATGTTCAAGGTCACGTTCTCTTCTATATTTTTTCATCTAGTGATTTAAAGAAAAATTTTGATACGTTTTTCAATTCTAGAATTTTCTTTTTTTTCTTTTTCTTTCCGAGATTTCCTACGTATTGCTGAGATTTCCTTTTCCTGAGATTGCATTTCACATTTTCTTTTATTTCACTGAAGACAGTTATAATAGATGCTAGAAATTCCTTGTTGGCTAATTACAACATCCGGGTCATCCGTGATTGTCTCAGATGGTATTCTTTTACCCTGAGACTGTGTTTTATTTTCCCGGGGCTATGTATTTCAAGTGCCCTTGGATTAGATTCTGGACATTTTGCGATGTTAAATTGTATAGATTCTGGATTTTAGTATGTTTTCTTGGCGGGGTATTATTTCTTTTGTTTTATCAGGTAGTTATCTTGCTCGGATTCCAACTGTGGACTCTGTTTCTTAGGCAACAATGACGTTATCAGTTCTCTTCAATAGTTTAGCTGCCTTGCGTCTTCTTTTTGTATGCGTGGTTCAGGGTTCAGGCAGAGCCGTGGACAGACAGAATTCTGGGAGCTTCTTTCTTCCTTTTTCCCGTTAAGGATCTACCCTCTTTCTCTTTACTGTCATGGCTTCTCTGGTTTCCAGACCGAAAAAAGAATATTTTTACTGCCAATGCCCACCCCGCTCCCACCCTGCATATTGTACCCATTGTATCTGGCATCAGCTAAGAGCTGCAAATGTGGAAATTTGCTCTTTCCATCATATCTTACTTGCTTTTGCTCACTGAGTGTGATATTACTCAACCATTACCAGCAGCGGAAGCTGACTGTATTTCACTTAGTCCCTAGAAAGTGAAGGATCTATTTCTTAACAAATGCAAAGAATGGAAGAATTTCAGGACTTCCAGAATTACAAAGAGCTTGCTGGGTGTGACAGCTCTAAATTCATGCTCAGGCATAAATCTCCCGGCATCCCACTCTGCTGGATTGCTCTCGGTGACAGAGGGCTCACTACCCCACAAAGTAGCCCGCACTATTTTAGGCAATCTGACCATTTGAGATATTTTCTTTCCATGTAGTCGTAACGTTCTCGCTTCAGCTTTTTCTCTTCAGTTCCTGTCTCAACCTCGGGGCCACCTAGAAGGAGCCTAATCCCTTTTCCCCACACGATCACTGAGCCCTCGGGGGGGGGGGGGCATGCAGCCTTAGCTCCCCCAACCAGCTAAGTCCAGTGTGCGTTTCTAGTCCTTTCCTGATTCTAATCTCCTCCTCCCGAGCTTAGGTTGCCACCGGCGAACTTCCAGCCATGTTGCAACTGGCTGTTATGAAGCTGGTACTTGGTAAGCACCCCTGGGTCCTTCTGCTGCCGTCTAAGAAGGGCAAAATCAGGCTTCAGGGGATTCGCCGAGGGTCAAAGTCTGTCTTGCCCTATGACACCCCCTTGCCCTCTGCGCATCGGGCGTGGCCAGAGCTTGGAATTGAATGCCTCAGGGACCTCGAATCTGTTTGCATTTCTGCTCTGTAGTTTTCAGAGTGACTGGTCTGCCGCCTGTGATGGCTTACATTCAGGTCAGGGTCCCGCACAGTCCCGACGGGACAAGATACTGTATAGAAACTTACAGTTTGTAAAATAGTTTCTGTATCACCGCATTGGATCTGTGGAATAAGCAGAATAACTGAACGATGTGTGCAGAGGAGGGTGTAATATTCCCATTGGACAGATGAAGAAACTGAGGCTGCAAGCAGGCTCCAGGCTCCTGGGCATAGGGACAAAGGACAGTCGAAACCCATGGAACACTCCCTCTACTGATCACAAAACCCTTTTCCCGATATCTCAGGGGCCTCAGGCTTCCATTCAGACGCATCTCTGAGCCGCCCTCCGCCTAGAAATTTTTTTCTTAAGGGCATTTTCAGATATGGATGATCTAAACGAGTCCTCTGTCCCCTCGCCCCCAGCTCCAAGGGCCGCGGTACAGCTGTGCATAGTGGCAAGAGAGAAGGGAGGCTCTAGGCGGCCTTCCAAGAAATTGCTTCCAGAATCATTTGCCTGCAGCCCCGAACAAAAGCTCAGGTATGGAAGCATGGCGTGCCCCTGACCTTTCACACCCCCAGAGCCAAGCTGCGTGGAGGAGGGGGGCAGTCGCACAAAAGGGTCCGGGGAGTGACCCGGCCTGCCTCAGCTACCTGCTGTTCCCCACAATGGGGCCCGAGGCCCCGGTTGCCTCTGGAGGCAAGAGAAAAGGGCCCGGATAATGACAGGCTCAGCTACCGCTGCTCTCTTCAGAGAGCCGAGAAGAGGGAGGCGGCCAAACCTCCCGGATAATAAAGAAGTAACAAATGAGGAATAAAAGCTTATGGAAGACGTCTTAACCCAGGGAGGAAAAAAAAAACCAAAAAACGTCAACATCTGTGCGGCTTTCTGCACCAGCAGACCCAGGGCCTAATGAAAACCCTCGAAAAGCCATTCATTCACTGGCGCGGAGGGGGCAAAAAGGCTACATTTTTCTGCGGGGGCGTCGAGGCGGCCCCGAGGCCACCTCTCCCGTGGCGCCGCGGCCGCACCGGGCGCCCAGGTCCGCCTTCAGCTTCGTCAAGGGGCCGGGGGCAGGAGAGCGGCGTGCCCGGGGCGAAGGCGGGGGCTGTGGCGAGGTGGGCGGATTTGGGAGTGGGGCGAGGGGTCTGCCCGTGGGGCCAGGGAGAAGGCCTGGCGGGGGGGGGGGCGGGGGGGGCGGTGGAATTAGAAAAAACGCTGTTTAACAAGAGTCTCTTTTGACCGGGGCCTTTAGGAAGGATTCGGCCCCAGGAAAAAGTAATCCTCTTAGCCCTACTTATCTGTGTGTACAAAACAGGGAAATCGAATCTGAATGCCCTCATTGCATTTGCTAAAACACCTAATGAAAACACAAAGATTTCGCATTCTGATCTTCACCTTTCATTCAGAAGATGGAGAGCGGCAGATGTTTGCTCAGAAGACTGCTTTAAAAAAATTCAAACTGGGACTCTGGGGTGGGGGAGGGGCTGATCCTCCCCTCTCTTTTCAAAAGGGGTGTGGGTTACAGGACTTGGAGCCTTTGACTCTCACCCCCCTACCCCCCACCGCCCGCCCGGGGGGGGGGGTTTCCACACCCACCTGCCTGGTGCCTTCCAGGTGCTGATGTGATTTTATTTGGGGGGGGGGCGGGTTGTGCCCTATGTTCACCATTGGAATGGCTCGCAATGGGAGGCCTTGATGGGAGAAATCTCCGATTCTGGCCAACAGATGCAGCTCCCTGAGAAGCGTGGGCAGGTTGGCGCGCAAAGGAACGTGCTCCCAGATTTGCGACTGTTTTGCCCTTGAGGAACCTTGTACCCTGGCAGGAGCGCGCGGAGACGGTCCTCACCGCACCCACGTGCCGACACACGTCCACGACAGCCCCCCCCCCCCCCCGCACCTACACGCAGGAAGGCATTTCCCTCCACACACACACACACATACACACGCATACGGTCGTGACAGCTCATTCCTCTGACTCCCTCTGGAGCCTTCTTGCCGTTATAAATACACACCCAACATCACCGCCCCCAAACCCCCTCACAGTCACCCACCCTCTCCCAGTCTGGACTGTTTTAGTTTAGCCTAGGGGCAAACATCTTCCTTACCCATCTGCTTGGCACACCGGTTTTTTTTTTTTCCGGCCAAATGTTTCAGTTATGATTTGGCTCTAGAATGAACCAAGTGAGGATAAGTCGAGTGTGTTGGAGACTGCCAAGGAGAATTTACCTAAGCTAAAGTAGGAGAGTGCACTTCTCTCTCTCCTTTGGTGTGTTAGGGGGCTATTCGAAATTCACAACGCTCGCTTGCTGTTGGGTTACCAAAAGAATGGAGGCAAAAGGGGCGGCTGGAGAAAGGACGATTATGGCTCCAGGCCTGGCTCAAGCTGTCCATCCGTGGGTCAGCACTGTGGTCCCAGGCTGCCAGGGCAGATACTGAGCTCCCAGGCTCTCAAAGTGTTCAAGCAGTGGTCTCTGAACCCTTGGGCATCTGTCATCGTAAATTGGATGGGGGGCCCTCGCTAGGTGTGCAGTTGAACGGGATGAACTCTGATGTCTTTTGTAATCATATGAATAATAATATCATTACTTATGAGTCCTAATTATGTGCTAGTCCCTCTTCTAAGGGCCTTAATGGGTTAATTTCCATGGCTCTCTTCCATAAAACTCTCTTACACCTATTTCGTCGTTCAGGAAGCAAGGCTAGAGAAGGTGGGGGCACAGCTGGTCTCGACAGAGCCAGTCTTTAAACCCAGACCCATCTAACACCAAGTTGAGGCTACTGGCCTCGCGTTTCAAGACCTCTTGAGAGACCTTGATTCTGAAACATTTTCTGTTCTTTTCTTGGTCGGTGGGAAGGGATGGAGCTTGTCCTAACTGGTTCATCCCGTATTGCTGCAGTGGCTCTTCTCGTCATTCCTTTGGAGGAATGAGGGGTACCTGGGGGCGTCCTTTGTTGGCTGGAAGCTGCTATGGGCTGGGGAGGGTTCCGCACCAGCTGCCAGGCCCCAGACATTGAGGTGGCGGGACAATGTTTCTCCCTGGCAGCAGGAGGGCTCCCAAGTCAGGTGCTCCGCCCACTGGCCCACGGAACTCTTTTCAGCAGCCGCTTCCTCTAAGGCACTGGCTACGCTGAAGAGAATGGAATTCCTCCTGATGGGTGTTATGCCCAGAATTCGGGGACCCCAGAAACCACCAGGGAGCTGAGTCCGATGCAAGAACAAAGAGCCTTTATTCGAGCTAGCTCGAGCTCAATCTCCTACCGCACCGATGCAGCGGTGGGTCGAGAGAGAGGGCGCGTTCCAAAAACACAATAGTTTTGAAGGGGTCTAGGGGCAGTGGGGAGGGGTGATGGTCGTGACCCTAGCCCATTGGCTGAGGAAGGGTCAAAGGTCCTGTTCCATAGGTCAAGCTTCTGCGCAGGCGCTGGAGACTCAAGGTGGAGGACATGGAACACAATGGAGTCAGTCCCAGTTTGCCCTTAAGCTAAATGGAATCAGTCCCAATTTGCCCTTACAATGGGCACACACCTTCCCATTCTTCGGGTCCCCTCTCTTGAGTGGAGAACGAGGCCCACTTAGAGAAAGCCGGCAGACACCTGGGATCCTTTTATATCCACCGCGTCTGATGTGCCAACGGGTCAGGGAGCCATAGTCACAGACCTGGGACCTGTAGGCATCACTGGATTCAGCTCCCTGGGGTGCTTCTAAAGACGTGTCCAGGGGCGCCTGGGTGGCTCAGTCGGTTGAGCGTCCGACTTCGGCTCAGGTCATGATCTCGCGGTCTGTGAGTTCGAGCCCCGCGTCGGGCTCTGTGCTGACAGCTCAGAGCCTGGAGCCTGCTTCACATTCTGTGTCTCCCTCTCTCTCTGCCCCTCCCCCACTCATGCTCTGTCTCTCTCTGTCCCAAAAATAAATAAACATTAAAAAAAAAAATAAAAAATAAAGACGTGTCCATACATTCTTTGTTACTACCCCCCTCGAGAGGCAGAGCTCAGTTACCCTCTTCCTGAGTGCGCACTGGACCTCGTGACTAGCCCACTAGGGAACGGGGCGGACCTGATGGGATGTCACTGCCAAGATTAGGTTATAAAAAGATGTTAGCTTCGGTCTTGAATTCTCTCTCTCTCTCTCATCACTTGCTCTGGGGAAAGCCGGCTGCGTGCTGTGAAGCAGCCTATGGAGAGACCTGCCAGCCACTGCAGGAACCGGCGTGGGAATGCTCTGAGCCTGCCCACAGCCACGTGAGCGACCCCGGAAGCAGATCCTCCCTCACCGGAGCCCCAGCTGCCCTCTGCCCTGGCGGCTTTACTTCCGGCAACCTCAGGAGACCCCCTTCAGCTAAAGAGCAGCCAGACTATGTCAGGTTCCTGGCCCACGGAAACCATGAGCCCTGTACGGGCTGTTGGGGAAGCTGCTCCATTTTGGGGGAAGTTGTTTCCATGCACTTCCTCACTGATCGCTTGGGAGAATTGAGGCACCGTGGGGGGGGTGGGGTGGGGGGGTGGGGGGTGGAGAAGTGACTTACCCATTTTCACCAATGACAAGTCAGTTCTTGAAACGAATTCAGATATTTTGACTACCCGTTGAGTGCTCTTCATCAGACCCCCTTTCGCCCCCACTTCCCGCTAAGGGAGGAGAAGGATTTAATCCCACAAACCTCTGCCTGCCTGTGAACTCAGGTGTTTGTGTTCCGAGCGGGCTGGATTCAGCAGGCGATGGCGGCCATGACACAGGGTCGTGGGGGGACGGAGGGGGATTCCCTATGGGGCTGTTGGAGAGAGTAACGGCCCCCACCTCGGCCTCCCCCTTCCCAGGGCTCATGCTTTGGCCCATGTGGGAAGTTCAACCCGCACATATGAATTTTGAATTTAATCCAAAACTTACCACCCAGAAATGACTGTGTGGAGTAAGTGCAATTTGCCTGTGTTTATTTTTTTATTATGAACTGAAGCAAAGTTTCTGGAAAAAAAAAAAGGAACCCGACGATCATGAAACGTGGCTATTTACATCTCTCCAAATTCTCTCTGTGAGTGTTCTTTGCACAGCTGTAATGGCCTGTGTAGACTGTTAAGAGTTTCGCCTTCCTCGCTCGGCAAGTGTCCGCTGTCCCCCAGGTCCCGCGTGGCTGGGAACTCAGAGCCCGCTGCGTCTGGCACTCTCCCAGACCACCCTCCCGTTGGCCCAGCTCACCCACTTTCCGCTACTTGTGGGGCGGCCCCAGCTCCCTGACCCGAGCCCTCTCGGCCTGGTGCAGTCGTTGGAACGCACTGTGTGGCACGGCCTGGGGTCTTGGCTCGCTCTCTCTGCCTCCGCTGGGGGCCGGTCTCCTGGCCCCTCACACAGCAGAGGCGGGGGAAACAGTGCTCCCGGAGGCCTCACAGCCTGGCTGCCGCTGAGGGGCCTGGCTTGTCGTCGCTGCTAAGGACAGCTTCATTTCCCCGGCTCGCCAGGCCTGCGTTCTCAGCGTGTAGTACCCCTCCACCCGTGTCTGAATCGCTGGGCAGGGGGCTAGTTGCTGGACTCTCACCCGCTGCTTTGGGGTCTTACGAATCTGCATTTTTACGGCGGCCCAAGGCGAGGCTGGTTAATTTGAGACTATGCCTTTGCTCCCTCCTTTTATTTATAATACAGAACTTTTTTTTTAAGTTTATTTATTTATTTTTATTTTTAAAAAAATTTTTTAACATTTATTTATTTTTGAGACATAGAGACAAAGCGTGAGCAGAAGGGCAGAGAGACAGGGAGACACAGAATCCAAAGCAGGCTCCAGGCTCTGAGCTGTCAGCACAGAGCCCGACGCGGGGCTCGAACTCACAGACCACGAGATCATGACCTGAGCCGAAGTCGGCCACTCAACCGACTGAGCCACCCAGGCGCCCCAGTTTATTTATTTTTGAAAGAGAGAGCGCGCGCGCACGCGGTGCGCAAGTTGGGGAGGGGCAAAGGGGGGGGAGGACAGAGGATCCAAAGCAGGTTCCTGAACTCATGACCTGTGAGATCGTGACCCGAGCAGAGCCAGAAGCTTAACCCACTGGGCCCCCGAGGCGCCCCTGTAATACAGAGCTTTTAAAACTGCTGGTTGGCCTGGCAAACTTTGGAGAGACAGTCAAAAGCAACCCTTGACTCTCTGACCTGAGCCCCTGGCTGGACTGGGTCTTGCTTTCACCTCAGTTTTCTCCTTGTCATCCACGTTTATCTCTTGCCATGACCCGTTCTCACCGAAGGCACCAGGAGGTCAGAAGAAGCCAGGACGTCGTTCTCATGGGTCCACTGGCTTCCTGTTGGAAGCCTAGGGAATGGCTTCCAAGGAATGAGCTGGCAATTATGGGCCAAAAATAAGGGCTAACGGTTCACTCTTGGTCTCTGTGAGTTGGCTTTATGTGCACTGTGCCCTGGGGGTGGGTTCGCAGTGGGAGCCCATGGGCTTTGAGGCTGTGCAGGGCTGAGCTCCTGCCTACCCTCTCATTGCCCCTCCCCCAGTCTCCGTGGGGCCAGGTCCCCAGCGCTTCTGTTCACTGCCTCCCCCAAGCTGCGGAAGCTTGGTGTTCGCACAACATCCCACCATCCTTTGGGAGGGCGGCGGCTCCCTGCCCTGGGCCTCAGTGGCCCCAGCTGTAATCTGAGAGGTTCTGAGTAGACGGTCTGGGAGGCCCTTTCTAGTTCCGGTTCCGTGGTATCTGCTGCAGACAGGGGTCTCTCAGTACCTCCTAGATCCTGCCCCAGATGGGATCTCTTCTCCCTGAGGTGGCCTGTACCCACGGTGTTCACAGCTTGGTCCCTGCTTCTGTTGGCGGAGAAAAAAAGCCAGGGTCCAGTCCCCAAGTCCTGTGAAATCCAATCCGACTAACATGTCAGTCAATCCAAGGGAGATGCAGGCTCAAGGGGTCAGAAGGTGCCGAGGCCTGCAAACATGCCCCGACCCTTTACCTTGGCACCCCAGCTGCCCTCCGAGCGTGGAGGGTGGCGGGGGTGAGTGGGCAAGAGCCTGCTTGGAGGCCTAGGATGTCTGAATTCCAACCCCCCCCAGGCATTTCTTCACACCTTCCCTTCTGAGGAAGAGGCCCGCCAGTTACGGAACCGGAAGCGGCAGCCGGAAGCCGGGCGGAGGCACAGTGGGAGATGTGACTGGAATCTAAACAAAGCCGGCAGGGAGAACCGGAAGTGTGACACAGGCCCAGGCACGCACCCGCAGCCAGAACAGCTGTTCTCCCCTGCGTGCTGACAGACTCCTCTGCAGCCTGGAAACACCAGCCAGGGTGTGGTGCGTCTCTCCAGCCACCCTCTTCTCCACCCTGGTTTCCCTGCGCCCTGGGGCTCCCACCGCTGACGTTATGGGTCTCGTGAGAGGTCACTCAGGCCAGCAATGATTAACTCCCCGCGACGACCTGTCCTTGGTGTCCCCCATGGCGCGTCCATTCCCTACCTTGCCAGTTGCCTAGACTCCTTGGCTGTCCCCGGGCCATACCGAGGGCAGATGGGACCCCAAGAGTGAGGGCCAGGAACTGCTCCGTCAATTGGATACTGAGTCCCACAGCCGGGGTGTGTCTGGTAAATCCTGACTCGGACACATGGCAGTAGTCAACACCGGAACGATGTGGACACAGGAGGCTGCTATGAATGAGAAAGAAAGACGAGGGCCCAATTGGACCCTGAGGACCAGAGTGGGGGATGGGTCGGGCAAGGTTGACCCTCTCCCCCTCGAAAAAAGAAGATTCTAAGACGTGATTATCACAAACATGTGATCAGGGCGGTGATTAGTAAGGAGCTTCTAGTCTTGGCTCTGGTCTTCACTGGCTGGGCGACACTGGGCAAGTCACACGACATGGCTGGGCCGCCAGTTCCCTATTTGTAGAGGGTCAGGATACACCGACTGATAGCTCAGAGCTGCCCCGGCATTCCTGTGCTGTTTTATTTCTGCGGTGTAAGCGCGCAGTTCCCGAAAGGATGTGTTTGGGCCAAGGTGTGGCTGAGGAGACAGGAAGAGGGGTCTCAGTGGCGAGTGTGCACGGCAAGGCGTTTCCGGGGGCAGAAGATCATTTCCGCCATTCCGTAGGTGAGGAGGAGATGGCCTCAGAGAAGCTAGGCGAGTCCACCAGCTGGAGCATGGCTGGGCCACGGCTCAGGCCACGTTTCACTTTGTTCTTTCCATACAACCATCTCTGCCCTTGTCCTTCCAACTCCCCTTGTCAAAACCCGACTCCCCACGGCAGAGCAGAGCCTTGCCTGAGGCCCTCACACAGAGCCAACGGCTCCTCCAACCGGAAGCCCTGTAGCATTTTTGTCTACTCTTCTCTTGGCCTCTTAACTTCTCCTTGGACGAGAGACAGTCCTCTTGCCCCAGGGGACCGGGAGCCGCTGGCAGGCGGGGCCTTCCACACGCTGTCTTTCTCTCCCAGCCCAGCACAATGAATGGCCGCCCATGGAAGGCTCCGTCGAGTGTGGAATTGAAGTTACTCAATCTGCGGGTTCCCCAGTTCTGGCCCATGCCCCCAGCCTCCCCCAGAACTCAGCGGTGAGACCGGAGCACCCCCATCCCAGCAGTACACGTTCCTGCATGGGGAAGAGCCTGCCCCAGAGGACGGGGGTGAGGAGGATCCCGGGCGGTGAGCGATGCCTCAGAGGAGGCCTCGCCTGCAGGGTCCCCCAGACCGGGCAGGGGAGCGGGGTCAGGGATCCCCTGTACTTGGCTGTGGAAAAAACTTGCTGAGTACACAGAGGACGCCAGCCCTCTGAGTTGTGAAGACTGTACACAACCCCTCCCGCTCCCCACATCTCGCTTCCACCTCTAGCACTGGGAAGCCAGAGGAAGCCAGTGGCTCATTTCCCTGGTCCACGGTCCATTCACTTCTTGTTAGAAGCCCAGCGGGGACGAGGGCTGAGTATGGTTTACGCCTGTCCTGGCGCCTAGCTCCGTGTGACGTCACATGGAAGGGACTCAGCGAAAGATATTTAGAGTCGATGGAATCTGTTCTTCCAGTTTGTCTCAGGACCGTGACGTCAAGGACGTCGGCACTGCGGTGGGTCCAGCAGCCCCATTTCAGGCATGTGGCTGCCTGAGCATTCACGGAGAGATTGGTTCAGAGCCCCATTGAGCCATCTGCCCACGCTCACTCCGGGGCCTGTGGCTTCTCCCTGCACAGGCGAGGGGAGCGGGGGGAGCCCCACAGGAGCACACAGGAGGTGGGTCACAGGGGCGGTAAGAGAGAGTGTGGGTTTTGGAGTCAAAAAGGCTTGACTTCAGGGGTGCCTGGGTGGCTCAGTCAGTTAAGCATCCGACTTCGGCTCAGGTCATGATCTCACAGTCCATGGGTTTGAGCCCCACGTAGGGCTCTGTGCTGACAGCTCAGAGCCTGGAGCCTGCTTCGGATTCTGTGTCTCCCTCTCACTCTGCCCCTCCCTTGCTCATGTTCTGTCTCTTTCTCTCTCAAAAACAAATAAACTTAAGGAAAAAAAAAAAAGGCCTGAGTTCGGATTCTGACCCCATATCTTCCTGTGCGTTGCCCTGGCAAAAACTTCACATTGTCGGGCTTTGCTTTTCTTACTTATGGAAGGGCGATAATATCCACCCCACACAGTTGCTGTCATGTTTAAAACGAGATCGTGTTGGCAGATGCTGGGCACACAGGAGGTGCTCAAGAAATGGAGTGTCAGTCGCCACCCTTCCCTCTTGGGTGGAGGAAGGAGGTGAGACTCGTCCCCGTGGGGACTAGCAAGGCAGTCCCTCGCCTCCGATTACATCTGTGTGCCACCTAGTTGTCTGGCTGGAGGTTGGTCGCCCTGGGCAAAGAGTTAGAGGGAAATTCATCTTGTGGGGAGCTGGCCTTCCTTCCGCTTTCGTGCCGCGGCGGCCGAGAGACGCACCATAGAAACTTGCACCGGGGTCTTCTCTCGCAGAATTTGGGTACCTGGGTCCTTACGTGACCAGCCGTGGGACCCGGGGCAGCCCCTTCTGCCCTGGGTGTGGGTAGGGATAGCACCTACCTCGTCTGTAGCTCAGGGCTGTCCAAGATTCCTGTAAGTAGCTGGTACCCAGTGAAGTACTGTGCCAACACCAGTGTCGTCATGTTTTCCCTGTGAGCCCCGTTGTTTTCTTAACGAAAGTTTAAGAAGCAAAAGAATTTGCACTAGGTCTTGGTTCAGATATTTTCTTTTAAGCAGCAGAAAAAAGGAGGGAGCAAGGTTAAAAAGAAAAAAAAATAAAAAGGATTCAAGCCAACAGCTCCGACTGCGTTTTCAGCCAAATAGAGGAAAGAAGTGAGTAGCAGAGATTTGTTTCCAAGGGAGTCTGTCTGAGCCAAGAGGAGCCGCTGCCAGCTCCGCCGGGGGCTGGGGCCAGTCCCTCCGCAGGGGGGGGTCGGTGCCCTGCCTGCTCTCCCAGGCCCTGTTCCGCACCCCCCCTGCTGCGTGTTAGACAGGGCTCTTTGGTGCTGGGGCAGGGTTCCAGGAGACCTACAGGCCTGGCTTTCTGGGCTGGGTCAGTTTCTTCTCTCCTGGGAGACTGGAGGGAGGGTAGGAGGAAGAAAAACCCAACCCTCCTGCCGGGTGTATGACGCTAAGGCTTAACCAAACACTGTCTGGTGACCGCCCAGCTCTCCTTCGGGTAGGGGGGGGTTGGGGGGGCCGAGGGGTGGTGATTGCTGGGTGAGGGGGCACTGGGAGGTTGTGGAGGATGGTGGGAATGGGTCTGGGGGAGAATGGGGAAGACAGGGGTGGAGGCGGGAGGTGACCCTTCTCTTGCTTTCCCTGCCTACCGCAGAGCCGGCTCAGTTTCCTTCACTTGAACCTTCTTGGTCTCTCTGACCAGGTGACTTGTTTCCCCGCCACTGTTTCCTGCCTTTCTCAGCTGTCTTGCTGCCCAGGTGCCACGGCTGTCCCTGGACACACAGGCAAAGCCCTCGAGGCAGCCTCCGGCCGCTCCTTCCCATCTCCAGTGCCTGGGGCTGTGGTCCCCAGGCTGGCCTCCCTGACACAGGCCTTCGGCGTTTTACTTGGGTGCAGGCTGGGTGGAGGCCTTGGCCTGACCGGCTGGGGAGTCCGAGAGCTGTCAGAGGCCCAGTTAGACAGGGCCGAGGGAGTGGAACAGGCCAGGTCCGTTTGGGAGAGGTTGCTGCCGGCAGCCGGTGAAACCCTACCTGGGCCCAGCTGGCAATGGACGGGGGGGGGGGTGCAGACTAGAAAGGGCTCCCCCTTCCCCTGCCCCCCGCAGATGTGCCCCCCCCGTCCCCCCCGGCATCCCTGGCCAGCAAGTGAGCTGCCGCTGCCCGGCCGTGCCTGACATTGGCTCCACCACAGTGTTAAAAGGTGAGAGGGGTTGGCAGGAAGTGGAAGAACCTCCGTCCGGGGGGGTGGGGGGGGGTGGGGGTAACCAGGTAACTGGCCCACGCACACCCAGGAAGAAGAGGTCAGAGATAACGTGTTTTACTCTCAGCCGCTCTGGCCCCCTACTTTACAGATGGGCAAACTGAGGCCCAGAGAGAAGGGACCCACACGGGAGCCGAACCTGGACCAGAACCCGGGCTTTGTGGCCACTCAGCCCTGTGCCTTCTCTATCACCCCCTGCTGACTCTCCCTCCCCCAGCCGGAGCAAGTCCAGGTACCCGAATCCGCCGGTGGACCAGGGGGTTGTAAGTCAGCTGATCAGAGCAGAGGGTGCACTTTCTCACAGAAAACAAGTGTTTCATGGTCAACCGCGTCATCGGGTGCCTCAGGGCCTCCCTTCCCAGGTGTGAGTCAGGCCGCTCTTCCGCAACGAGGAGTTTGCTCTTCTGGTTCGCTTGCGGGTGCTGGAAACGGAGGCAAGATGGACACGAGTGCGCGTGCACGGACACAGGGGCGGGAATCTTTGGGGCGGGAGGCGCGCTTCACGGGGGCCTGCTTTCGGGATGGGCCGGCCTGCTTCTCGGCCCCGGCTCTCTCCCCACGTCAGAATGTACATATTCTCTCGGAGCGCTTCTTTTCCGATGCCCGATGCCGTCTCCAGGGGGAGCAGGGAGGTGGGGGGCGGGGGAGTGAGGGAGGACCTTGGGATGGAGTCAGAGAAGGTATTTGACGTGGGGACTTCATGGGGCGGTGGGGGTAGAAAGGCCACACTATTATTACTGCGGTTGCCAGTCCCCCTACTCCCTGCCACTTTGCCATGGCCCTGGTCGTGTCTCTCCCCCTGGCCGCAGCCCCCCAGGGCCGTCTCCCCACTTGCACCCGGAGCAACCCTTTCCTGAGCTCCCCATTGCTCCCCCGATAAAGCCTAAACTCCTTCACTGCTCCCTTCCACGCTTTCTATCTTTTTGTTGCAATAGACTATTTGCCATTCTGCAAATCTTCCCCCAGCCCCCGTCCTCCATGACTTCCCTGCCTACCTCTGCAACCCCGCCTCATGCTGTCTGCCCCCCCCTTCCGGCCACAGGAGCCTCCTTTCAGTCCTTGGACCCCGCAAGCGCATACCCACCTCTGCACCTGTTGTCCCTCTGCCCCATAGCCCCTCCTCGTCGGGTGAACTCTGACCTCTCCTTTAGAGCTTAACTTCCCCGCCTGTTCTCTCCTGCCACCCTCTCCTCTCCTCTGCACTTCTTCCTCCACAGAACCTAAAGCAGAGTATTGAAATTGTCATTAATTTCTCCTTCTCCAACGTGGCGGTGAGCTGCTCAGGGCGGGCCTCTCCTTCATCCGCTGGAGGCTGTCCAGGGGTTAGCATTTAGTAAGCTCTTAAGAAAACACTTATTGAGTCAAAATAATCTCTTCCTTACCGGCCTGACAGCCCCTCGAAGGCAGGACCCGCCTCCACCTCACCAGGCTGGCCAGCGGGGTCCTGGCCCCACGGATTGCCCGCGAATGCTGCGTAAATTGCATTTCAGTGAGGCTCAGTGAGTAATCAATCGTGTTTTCTATCTCTAAACACCCCCCGCTTGCAAAAAAAAAACCTTCCGGGCTGTCTTGGTGAGCAGCCATTCTGGGTTTTCAGAGGTGGCAAGCAATGTGCCACAAGCAGAGAATGACGAATAGTCAGGATGGGAGAGGAAGAAGGGAGGGAAGCAATTAGGTGGGGGGAGGCAGGAGGGAGGGGGCTGTCAACCCCATCTCCCAAGCCCTCGGTCTGCAAGTGAGAAGGAAAACCAAGATGGGTTATTCTCAGAAAAATCCCATTTGCTCCTTAAGAGCCCAGGAAAACGCCTTGCCCTTCTGTCCTGTTTAGGTATCAGAGTCTGAGAGCCCGAAGGACCCCGATTACGTTGGAGGTGCTGGCCAAGGGTGCCGGGACCTTGGGAGTCCCCCGAGGAACACACGCGGTATTCAGCACGTAATAGATATTAATATCTCCACCGACCCCAGGCTGCCGGCACTTAAAAATGAAATTCTCTCTTTTGGTCATTTGACCGGATGCGTTCAGCGCCCACATGGTCCCTACTCTTCCGACATTTACGTTTTATTGGAAGGAGAGACATTAAACACAGACACACATGCGTACGTGTAAATACACGTGTAACAAAACGTCAGAGAAGCTGTCCACCGAGCAGCGGCGTAGCGCTCGCTCCCGGAGGAGGCAGCTTGGGAGCGGAGGCCCGGCCCGGAAGCTGGGGGAGGCCACTCGGGGCTGCGGGCGCGGGAAGAGTTGGGCAGGAGCGAGCTGGCTGAGTCCAAGGTCTGGAGGGAGAGGGAGGGAGGGAGGGAGAGGACCACAGAGGCGGCGGGGGTCAGAAGATCTTTCCTCCTTCACCCTGCAAATCACGCGGAGCAGGAGCTGGCGGAAGGAGAACGGTAACCCAGGAGATGGGGCGGCAGACCCGGCTCTGTCCCTGACCTCACGGGCCTTGGACAGGATGCTTTTCCGGCTCTCAGACTGCGGCTGTCTGCGGTATTCGGCTTCCCTCCTTCTGGGCGACGTCGGGCCACCCCTGGCCCGAAGAGCCAGGCCGTTCCGCTGCAGTGCAGACGAAAACCAGATAAAGCGTCCTCTGCTCTGTGGTTATGAATTTGCCCGGCAACCTTCCAGCGAGCGTTGCACTTTGCTGAGGGTCTGTGCTTAAAAGGGCCTCCTTTCCAGATGACGACTGCTCCCCAGCCACGTGACGCTTGGTGGCAGCTGCTCTGCAGCTGGCCGGGCTTCTGGACCGACGGGGTGGCTGGCGGACGGAGAGCTCCAGGATGGCCCCGGGACTCCCAGCCCTCGAGAATCACCAACAGCCTCCCTTGAAATGGGCCGCCGCCCCGCACCTGCCTCCCGCCCGATGCGGGGTGACTGGAGT
Organism: Paguma larvata; assembly: GCA_030068075.1. Lineage (NCBI taxonomy): Eukaryota > Metazoa > Chordata > Mammalia > Carnivora > Viverridae > Paguma > Paguma larvata. The sequence continues at coordinate 81,339,630 of CM057824.1, read as the reverse complement.
GTGCATTTCGGCCGGTGGATGCCGAGCGCCAAATTCATGTGTGGCGGCCAGGGGACCACCCGGCCCCGAGCGACTGGCCTGCTTGCTGCGCTGCGGGCTGGGTTATTTTCACGCGTGGACTTGTGTTTCCTGGCAGTGGGAGGGCCACATACTTCACGGCAGCGAGTCGGGGTGCCTCTGTGGGCTCCGTTTACACAGCGAGGGGAGAGAGGTGCACTTTTTTTGTGTGTCAAAGGAAGGTTACAGGGGAACGGAACGGTTTATAACCCGTTAAATGGCCTGTCCTGGTAGAAGCGGCCCCTCCTGCGTGTGGATAATACGGACAGTATGTGTAGTGGTTCGGGCGGGACCAGCATCACGCTCTGGCCATGCACTTCTGTTCCGAACAACCCTCCTTGGCAGGGCTGGCTGACGAATGCCAGGGAGAAGCTCCCCGCCCGTGGTGACCAGGGAATCCTGGGGTCCCCAGGAAGTGGGGAGGGGCCCTAACGCCCTTAGCTCACGATCCACCTTCTACGAGGTAGCTCTGCCCAGTCTGAGCACAGAACACCTCCAGCCATTGGACGCTCCCTGCCCAGGACCTCAGCTAGTCTTCGTGGGCTAGCTCAGCTTTTAGAAAGTTCTTTCTTAGGGGGGGTCAAAATCTACCCTCTACCATGGGGCTCTTCGGGGTCAGATAAGGTCCGGTCCCCTTTCCCGGGACCGCTCCGTGTTTTGGGGAGGCAGAGCTCTTGATCCGGGTTGAACTGGTTGCGTCTCTTCAGCCGGCTCTCCTCCAGCCTGGTTTTGACCGCTCTCACCGGCGGCCCAGGCCCCATTCGCTTTTCTAGAAGGGCTCCCAGGTGTGCACTGAGTAGCCGTAGAGAATGGGCTACTTTGCATCCTCGGAGAGGCAGGAGGGCCCTGCTACCAAGTGAGAAGGGGGTTCCCATCTCCTGCCCTCAGGCTGGCGAGCAGCCCGCTCTGTTAGCCACAGAGTCTCGGAACGGGTGCCCCCGGGGCTCCGGGTAGACGGCTCCGTTGCTGGTGAAGAGCTCACACTCTCCCTGCTCTGCACTCCCCCTCGGGTGGAAAACGGAAACACTAAACCAGGTCACTAAGATTTTAGTAACAAGAAGAAGCCCTCTTCACGAGTATTGTGCCTTGGGCGCCTTTACAGACCTGTTCCGCTCTAGAGCTCGGAGCGACCAAGGAGCTGGGCTCCTGCCCCGCGGTACAGCTGAGGAAACCGAGGCTCAGGGGGCGAGGTGACGTGACCATGGCCCCAGGTCGATGGCACCACTACCCAGGAAGAGAACTCGAGGTTTTCGAGGCCAAATCAAACGCCCTCCCTGTGCCTGGAATAGCTCCGTCTCCCAGGGGAGGGAAGACTTTCTCATAATGAAATGACCAAAGGTCTGAATCCTGTGTTCTCTGGCACAAGGGAGACAAACTTGAGGCCTCAGGTCATCCCCTTCATCCCCTCCATGCGGCGCTGTTTAGTTCCAGAAGCGGAGGCCAAGGGAAAGCGCTGAGCTTAGCGCTCTCCTCTTGCTGCAATGTTCCGGTCCAGACACCAGAGCCAGACACGCCCGCCCAGCTGGGGCCTGGTGCGAACCGCTCCCCCCCCTCCCCCCACCCCCCATGGTGGCAGGTGCCTGCTCTGTCACTCTCCTCAGCGCCTGGAAGCCCAAGGCCATGAGGACTGGCTGCCGTCCCGGAAAACATAGGTCACTGTCTGGCCGGCCTGTCCTTGAGCCCAGGTCGGGCTCTGTCCCGTGGCAGGATCTGGACAGGGAGCAGTGAACTGTCCTCCTCCTCTCTCCCGAGGGGGCCAGCAGGCTCCCAGGCCTGGAAGGCCTCCCTGTGAGAACCTCTGTTCTGGAGGAGAAGGGCCGGCGCTAAGCCAGGCCTCCGGGCTCCTCTCAGGGACCGGGGACCCCAAGGGCCGCACGTAGTGGCATTCGAAGTGGGAGGCCAGGCTCTGGAGAGCTCAGAGGAAGGACTATGTTTCCGGGGAAGAAGACAGTGCAAGAGTCACTTCCCTCTCCTCGATGAGCGAGCGGCTCCAAAATGGCCTCCCTCCAATCTGTCTCGGCCAGGGGAGGACGCACAGGCTGTTTCCACAGGGCTGAAGTCAGGCCCTGTCGCCCCTACTCCCCACCGTCTGAGCCGCCTGGTCTCTCTCGGCACCGCTTGTGTGCGGTTGAGGTAGCTTGGGGAGGAGATTTACTGAATCCTAGATTTGACCACAGTGAGCAGAAAGTCTCCCCCCCCTCCCGGACCACAGCGAGGTCAGCCTGCCGGTGGAAAGGAAGGAAGGGAAGGAAGGCCGCCCCTGAGACATGTGGAGATTGAAGACGCAGAAAGATCTTGCAGGAGAAGGGCGGGTTTCATCAGGCTCCCACGGGGCGCTGCTGAGGCTCTTGTGACAAAGGAAAGAGTCAGTCTTGTTCTCAAGACGGTGTCGTGTTCGTGAGGGGCCTGGAGACGGAGCGGTTGGGCGGGGGGCAAAAAGGTGGCCATTTCCCCCTCTTTGCTGGTGTTGAATGTGAGGCACTGAAAAACAAAAAACAGAAAACAAAAATCCTGTGGCAAGTAGGCTGAAAAGACCTGGTGTCTAGTCCCAGCTCTGCCACAGACCGACTGCCGGAGACGGACTCCGTGTTCTTATCTGTGGAAGGGGGTGTTAAAAAAATGCGCCCCCTGAAAAATTACCAAGTTGTGAGCACTGGATGGGAAAGGGCATTTAACTGTGATGTGCTCCATGCCGGGACCGGTTCCCAGGAGGCTTGATGGTGGTGGCCCACCCCTCCTGGTGTGTGTGTGGGGGGTGGGGGAAGGGGGAGGGGGAGGAGGGGTGGCCGGGGTGGGGGGGGTGGATTTTGCATTATTCCTTCCCCACTAGGAGGAGCACTTGGCACTTGCCAGAGACTGGGTGTTCTGCGTGGCAGGAGGAGAGAGGGTGGAGTGGAACCGGCTGCCCTGGGCCTACCCGCCGCCCCTCCCCTCCCTCCCCCAGGCTTCCCTTAGGGCAAACTTCCCAGCAGGACCTTCCATCTCCCTCTGACCGCCCTCCCTCTGCCTTGGCAGCCTTTCAGACACCGAGGAGGAGGCCAGGCCGCCAGGAAGGGTGGGGCTGCCAGGCAGGGCCCAGCCACAGTGTGACCCCGCCAGTCCCGGAAACTCTCCAAACCTTGGGCCTCAGCGGACATCCGGCGACTCAGCGGCAGGGCCCGTCAGGAGGACTGCGTGCGTGTGGGATTCCTCTGAGGTCAGGTTTGCTGGAGACTTCCAGTATGAGAAAGGAAGAGCCGTATTTTATCCGGTTCTGGAGTCAGGAGGCTCTGGGATGTGTGCACCGTGTTGACAGAAGTAGCGAGGGCAGCCTCCACAAAGGCTCCTCACAGGGCTGTGCGTGTATCCTAGATGTCTTAATTAAAAAAAAAAAAATAGTCAACACTTTCTGAAGAGTTTCGCCATGTACTGGGCGCTTGCTAGACTTGTTACCCACGTGAATCCTCAACGACTCGATGAGACGAGCGTATTGTTATGGCGTCTTGTAGGGGGCAAGAGTCACTGGCTCAAGGTCACGTAAGTGCTCACTGTTGGAGTCTGGGTTGAAACCCAGGCAGGTCTGGCTGGTTTCAGACCCCAAGTTCTTCACTTTCTTAGAAGGCAGGAACCACAGTCTACTTACCTCTATAGAATGCCTGGTCCCTGGCATTATTCTATCCGATAAGGATAGGCTGCCTAGGGCCCGATGTATTTTGGGGGGTCTGCTTCTCTCCCGTTACAGACTGAAGAAATGACATAAAATATGGGAAAGTACTTAGCTCAGCGGCAGGTGTGTGCGTAGTAGGGCCACAGAAATCTGAGGGCGAGGCCCCACTTTCCTCCTTTCTACATGATGGATGTACCCATGCCTACGAATGGTATTTTCAGAGAACACAAGTGCCCCCTGGGGATCCCCCCTCAGGCAAGGCTATTAAAGGACCCTGTCAGATCCCCTTGGCCAGAGGGAGAGAGGGGCCATGATGGTGGGGTGGGGGAGGGAAGGAAGGGTCTGTGACTCTCTTCCCTGAGTCCCACAGGCCGTGGGTCTGGGAGAAAAGACGCCCGCTCTGTTCGCTGACGTCTCTGAGAGAGCCCTCCTCTTCCACTTCCACAGAGGTGATACGGACCCGGAATCTTGGCCTGCTCAGAGCCCCGAGGGGCTGAGTCACACCGTCTGGCCCACATGCATCAGAAGCACCGACAGTGTCATAGCACTGAAGGTTGCTGAGGCGGGTGCCATCTTGTTGGAGGGAAAAGGGTCTGCGGTGGGACGGCCGGGCCGACCCTGGGTCCCTTGGTCCCCGTGCAGACCCACGGGGCACTTGGCCTGCCTCCTCATTTCCAGGCACCTGCAGACCTGCTTCTTCCTCTGGGAGCCTCTGGGCCGCCTGCCTTCTGGGCTCTCCTTGAGGTGGTTGAGATAGAACTGTCCCATAATTCCGTGCATTTAACCCTCTCTGGGCTGGGTCTCAACAGACCCGCATTGACATGAAATTGGCCACGGTCCAGGCAGCAAACGTAACCCATTCCAGAAATCTCCACGGTTATGGTGATGAAGGCATTGGACGAGATGGAAGGGCAGACAAGACAGCCTTGAGAGTAGCGACCACCAGAAAGCGTTACCATCCTCGGGTGGAAAGTCACAGAGAGGAAATGGTGTTTCCAGAACCAGAGAGACTGGAACCCTGGTGGAGGTTTCCTGGCAGGAACCAGGACCGCAGAGGTGCCCCCCACCAAGGCCAGGGTAGAAAGACTCTGGTTTCCACCCTCTGGGCTGTGGCTGTCGGGACCTTGGCAAATGTGGCCTGCAGGGGTCAGCCTCCTGTGGGAGGGGAGGGCCGGATCCGAGGGCAAACAAGCAAACGACTTGCCTAATTTTCAGCTAGCCAGACCTTTGAAAGAGTCTGCATCCCTCAGCGGGGTGATCGAGAGAGCTGGCCCTACACTGGCCTCTGGAAATTGTCCCGGATTCTCTCTTCGTTACTTTTTTGGGTAATTACAATTAGAGGTAATGTCTAAGCGTTATCCCTGTTGGGACTGAGGCAGGGAAGGAACCCTTTTTTCAGGAAGATCTGCTTCTTGTTATTTTCCAGAGGACGTGGGAACCTCCGGGTCTTGACCAAGCACCAGGTTTGACGATAAAATCGGTCTCGAGGGACGGAAAGATCTATGGCGGGCAGTAAGGCAGACGTACATGCGTGTTAGCCGGGGTAGCGGACTCAGGGTCAGGAGACCTGAGGACGTGTCTTAGCGCGGACAAGTTGCTTCCCATCTTTGAGTCTCGAGGGGCACATCATTGGGGACTCTGCGTTTGCCAGGGTTCTGTAGAAGTGGGCAACAAAATGCACGCAAGGGGGTTCATAGAAGACTCTAGAATGTCCAGACAGAAAGGCTTGTACCTGGGAACACACCCGATCCCGGGATTGTTGCTCAGCTCTGTTTTGGGGCTCGATGTATCCCTTCGGAACGGGTACCTATCACCCTTGTCTTGTCACCACAGAATTGAAGACAGCTGGATTCCAGGCAGCTGGCCCCAACCCCCTCCCAAAGGAGGAACCTATTCTCCAAAGTTCTCAAAGGCAATCCTTCCCATCCCCCCTTCCACAAATATTTGGAGCACCCACTCTTTGTCAGGCGCTTGTGCTGGCGGCCGGTCCTGGGGCAGTAATGGCAGGCAGATACGGGCCTCATCCTCACAGAGTCGACAGTCTGAGCACTTGAAAGTCTCTGCAAACAATTTCTGTTGAATGCCTCCAATAACAGGATGCTCACCACCTTACAGGACGGCCTTTTTTTTTGTGTGCCGATCAGTTTTTCCTTATTTAATCTGTAATGCTGGTTCTGACCTCTGGAGCTACGCAAAACAAGTCTAGCCCCATTTCCTACCTCAGTGCCCCTAGAACGTGGAAAAATCAACCTGGTACGCTCAGAAAACACGCTCGCTCTCCAGTTTCCACTCGTGAAAGAGAAGCTGATTCTCTGTGAACTGAAACTCCCCCAGGTCGTGAGGTCAGAGCCAGGGTGGTCTGTCTCTACTCAGGGCGCTGGAGCCCTGTCCCCCGGCCCCCTGGGGCAGAGGGAAACTGTATGGTGGAGACCCGTGCAGGGATGTGGGGCAAGGTTTGCAGGTGGCGAGGGAGGTGGGCCGGAGCCAAGCGCGCGAGGGGGGGGGGGTCTGTCACCCTGGAGTGCGGGGGCGTTAAGTGAGGCGCGCTCTGGCTGTCTGCCCGGGACAAGCCGCAAGCCTGAGCTCCCGGGTCTCTGCTCTGATTCACAGCTTCCTCTCTTCCCAGAGGAATCCCCTTTATAGCTCTCGAGGCCTGACCCCAGCGTCCCCGCGAGTGTGCAGCCGCGGCGGCTCCCGTGGCGGGTGCCAGCTGGCCGCGCTTGGCGGCCGGGGCCGCGGGAGCCACCTCTCGGGATGTCAGAGGAGAGCCGCGGCCGCCCTTCCGTCAGCAGGAAGCCCGGCCGCAAACACTTGGACGGGAAGCGCGGGCGCTGGCCGGCCGAGCGAGCCCCGGCTGCTCCCCGGCCGAGGCCGGGCCCGGCGCGGGGGAAGGCCGGCCAGGTGCGGCGGCCCGGCCTGCGCCGCCGGCGCTGGGATGTGGGCTCCGGGCGGGAGCGGAAAGGCACCGCGGGGGCCGGGCCGGGGGGAGGCGCTTCCTGCGGGAGGGCGAGGGAGCAGGCAACGCGGCGTCTAGCGCACCTCGGCCAGCTGGCTGGGGAACCGCAAAGACCCCTTTGTGACCGTTCCAGGCAAAATGTGTGCGCTGGGGCCCAGACCTCCGGCGTAAACCCGGGGCCGGCTCCAACCTCCGGGCGGCCTCCGCCTCCGCGAAAACACGCCGAGTCCCCCTGGGGTGCGGCGGCCGCACGTTCCCAGCTTGAAGAATGGCTCCTCTCCGGGGAGGGCTCTTCCGTAACCTACCGGCTTGTACTGGGAGTGAATTCATAAAAAATGGAGCGTGCCGAGCTGGGGACCAAGGCGATTTTGCCTCCGGGGTTGACATTTTGGCTTCTAAGGGCTCGGCGTTGGGTTTTCCTCCCAGCGCGCTGGGTGTGCGCGGACCGCGTGTGTGCCCCAAGGACCCCCCCCCCCGAGATTGACAGAGCACTTAAAATGTTCAGAAGTCACTCGGGTATTTTTTTTCCCACCACATTTGCTTCTTACAACCTGATAGGTCAGGAAGAGACGGCTGGCTGGTGTCTGGGGACCAGGAGGTAGGTAGATGGCTCGAGGTCACGCGTCTCAGCAATGGCAGAGCCAGGGCCACTGCCATGCCTTCTCCTGCTCTAAAAAGAGAATTTAGATGATGACTTTCCCAGGGCCTGGGCGTCTCCTACCTTGTCCTGGACTGCGTGCTTGGAGTCTACAGCCATTTTGAAAACCCCCTGGGTGAATCCTGCCTGTGGCTTTAGTCCCTCTCCTTGCCATGCCCGCAGGATTTTATTTCCAGAATCTAGCTTTTATCATAGTCTATGACCTCTAGGGTTCTGACTCTAGACCAAGGGTTCGGAACTTTTTCTGTAAAGAGATAGATCGTGAATACTTTAAGTTGTGGCCTATTTGGTCTCTGTTGCAATGGCTCCCCTCTGCCTCTGTGGTGCAAAAACGGTCACAGACAGTGTGGAAACAAATGGCGGGGCTGTGTTCCAATAAAACTTTATTCACAAGAACAGGCAGTGGGCTAGGTTTTGCACTCAGGTCTTAGTTCGCTGATCTCTGCTTTTGAACTCCCCGAAGACAGAGACTCTTATTGGTTCTTATACAACTACAAGCCCTCTCCCTACTCCCGGCACCAGTGTTGGGTTGATTATGTTTATAGCTCATTCTTAACAGGAGTTCATTGTTAGTTAATTCAAGCAGTGAACAGTGAATGAAAGAGTTTGCAAATGAAACCATTATAGAACTGGTTAGCTTTTGATTCTGATCCTCTTCTGGAAGCTCTATGATATGGTTGATAGCTCATTGAGGAGAGTTTGTAGGCCTGATTTCAACACCGATTCTGCTACTTCTTCGCTATGAAAACTCGGGCAGGTAACTGAGTCTTAATCTCAGCTTGCCCGGATGAGATGCAGGGTTGTCGTGGAATAAACAGATTGTGCCTGGAAAGCGTGGGGCCCAGTGCCGGCCCACAGTAGGCGCCGAAGAAATGGTGGCCATTGCTCCCTGGAGGGATCTAGTGTTCCTGCTGAAAGCTCTCTGTACTCGGGGTGGGGCTCCAGATGGGGCCTCAGTATCCTCTACGGTCTGGCACACGGAGAGGGTATCGTGAGAATGAATGGAAAGATACCCTTCAGCCTGGAAAAGGTAGCGTTATGTGAACCTAGGCAGTTTTGCAAGGTGTCGCCCTGTGGCATCCCAAACCCTGTCTACGACGGAACTCGTCTCCACCGTCCACCTCCCAAGCTGCGCTATCTTCTCCAACGCCTCAGATCCCAAGGTGGGAATCGGAGGGTCATCTGTCCCCGGCTGGCTCCCTCCTACCCCAAGACGCGTGTGCACCAAAGCAGTCTCCTTCCCCTCTTCTCCGTGCCCTTGCCTATTCAGGGTCGATCGCCTGTGTTACTGCGGTAGCTGCTTCCGGTGGCTCCCTGCCTCATCCGTTTCACCACTTTGCTGCTAGATTTACGTTTCGGAATCCAAATCTGGCTTCTGAAATCTTCAGTGGTTCCCCGCTGCTGGTAGGTCAAAGCCCACGGATCTCCTTTGGTCTCGCCGGCCTCATCTCCTAGCATTCTTTGCCACGTGTCCTAGCCTCTTGGGTGGACCTCACTATGGGCCTTCTCGTCACTTGAATTTTTTTTTTATGTTGTTACCTCCTCCATCCTTCTCACGCCCCAGAATTCCAATCCCACCAAGACGTCACAAATCAATCATTAAATAGTCTCCCGTGGCCTCAGAGTTTTCAAAAACATTTTTTAAAGGGATGTCACTCAGTTCTAGTTTGGAACTTAGCTCTGGGACAATTTGTACCGCTGGTATATTTAATTTTTATTTTTTCAGCTTAAGGGGAACTTCTATATCAGACACTTTCTGTCTAGAAATATTCGGGCATTGGCTTATGGGTCGACTCTGTAACAACAAACGTGAGGCTTCCAGTTCAGGAGAAGAGCGTTGTGACCCGTAAGGATGCCGTTTGGTTAAAGCCTCCTTCCAGAATTCCGCTAGTGTTACAGAACAGAGGGCTGCTTCCAGCCGCTGGACTCTCTAGCAAAACCTGTCCCTGCGTGACCACTCACGGATCCGACATGACCAGCGGCTGATACAGGGCCTCCTACAATCTCAAAGCCTGGTGAGTCTGGAATGAAGAATGAGGCTTCCGGGCCCGAGAGCTGGAAGGGTGAGGAAAAATCGCATGCGTGTTCTGCTTGCTGTCCTGCTGATGGGGATTCGTAACTCAGTCTTGTCCTTGAGAAGGGTCCAAGTGCAAACCCCCGGGGCCAGTCCGTATCGGTCTTCTTCCCACTCCGTTCGCCCCTCTCCTCTCCGCCCTAGTCTAACCCACTCCCCTGCTCAGGGCCTATTAAAATCCTCCCGGCCTCTCTTTCTTCTGAGCAGAGGGAACTAGGACACGGCGCCCCACGCGGTGTGGACGGAACTCTCACCCCCACCTGTTCGCAGACCGGAAGTAAGTTGTCCGCTGTCTTGTCCAAAGCTACAGAGATTGTTTTTTTTTTCCTTTACAGAGCGCTGTATAAAGGCTCAGCTCTTCTGAGACGTCACAAGGGCTGAAAACTTGGGCAAATGCAAAGAAACGATTTGTTTGAAAAATAAGGAAGACATTCGTTTTTGCTTAAAACCCACTGTTACTAACCTCTCTGACGTAACATTCCTGTTTGGTTTAGAAGCAGGGACGTGGAATGGACAGAGAATGAGGGGGAAAATTTTCCCTTAATCTGGAAGGGAAATTAGCTCATCTTTATCTTATAAAATGCTTCTTTTTGAGGCGAACTCACCTCTACCCCGGGGCTGTTAGGAAAAACATCGCTGTGTTGGGTTTCTACAAGGCTTGGCCTTGTAAGTAAGAAAGCACCGTGAGAGGCAGAGCTTGATTTGAGGAACTTGAAATAATTGAAACCTCAACTTATTACAAACAAAACAATGGATTTTGGCAGCGTAGAACAATCTGCAGCTTTGAAAAGACGAACGTCACACTGCACTGAGTACATGATTAGATTTACTGGGGTTTCGCCTAACATTTCGAGTAAACCTTCCGTGGCATAAAACAGCTATGGGGCTTTTGGAGATTGTATTGATTAGGATTAGATTTGGGTTTAAACAAGGTATATGTTTGTTTTTCTCTCATGTAAAAGTCCAGGTGGGTGGCATGGGGCTGACACCACCTCCCTAGTATATCAGAGACCCAGGCTTGTTTCTTTATTCATTTATTTAATCAGTCGGTTGGCAAATATTTATTCAGCATCAGTTAGGCACTGGCGTTGCAGCTGTGGGGGGATACGGGGAGACACAAAAATCCCTGCCGTCACGAGGTTTGCATTTCGTTCCACTGTGCCTGGCCTTGAACTCAGGGCCCGAGATGGCGGTATCTCTGCGTCCTGGGCAGCAGGGCGGAGGAAGGGATGAAGGAGAAGGAAGAAGGAGCACACCTGTGTAATTTCTTTTTAAGTTTATTTATTTATTTTGAGAGAAAGAGAGCACAAGTAGGGAAGGAGCAGAGAGAGAGGGGGAGAGAGAGAGAGAGAGAATCCCAAGCAGGCTCCAGCAGTGCTAAGCCCAATGTGGGGCTCGAACTCACAAACCATGAGATCCTGACCTAAGCCGAAGTCAGACGCTAAACGGATTGAGCCACCCAAGCACCTGCACCTCTGTAATTTCTTGAAAAAGCTCTTGGAAGCCAGATCACTCTTTCCCGTGCATTCTGTGTGGTGATTGGTCATGTAGTCCCACCTAGCTGCAAGGGAAACTGGGAAATGTAGTTTTCTTCTTCTTTTCCTCCTTCTCCTCCTCCTTCTCCTCCTCCTCCTCCTCCTCCTCTTCCTCCTCCTCCTCCTCCTCTTCCTCCTCCTCTTCCTCCTCCTCTTCCTCCTTTCTTCTTCTCCTTCTTCTTCTTCTTCTTCTTCTTCTTCTTCTTCTTCTTCTTCTTCTTCTTTTCCCTCTCCTTCTCCTCCTTCTTCTTTTTTTTAAGTGGAAACATAGTCTTTGTTTCCGGTGACCCCCACAAGCCCAGCTGAACATCTCTTATTAAGGAAGAAGAGAAAATGAATAGCGGTGGGGGACAAGGGACTACAGGTATCATCCATAAATAAAACTTGTAATTAAAAAGTAATAATAGGGGTGCGTGGGTGGCTCAGTCGATTAAGCGTCCGACTTCGGCTCAGGTCATGATCCCACAGTTCATGAGTTCGAGCCCCGCATCGGGCTCTGTGCTGACAGCTCAGAGCCTGGTGTCTGTTTCAGATTCTGTGTCTCCCTGTCTCTCTGCCTCTCCCCTGCTCATGCTCTGTCTCTCTCTGAAAAATAAGTAAACTTAGAAAAAGTAAAAAAAGTAATAATATGTTTTATTTAATACAGAAAATCCAAAATATTATTTCAACGAGCCGCCAATATATGAATTGTTTCACATTCTTTTGTTACTCAGTGCCTGCTTCCCACTTTCATTCTCTCACTCAGTCACACACACCGTATCTGAGTGCAGATCAGTCACGGGGCAAGCACCCCACAGCCACACCTGACTGGGCGACCTTGGAGCCCGGCAACTTGGAGTGTGCCTCACAGGCCAGCAGCGTGGGCAGGACCGGGGAGCTGGTTACAAATGGCGACTCTAGGCCCCACCCCAGACCTACTAAATTAGAATTTGTATTTTAAGAAGATCCTTACGTGCTTGGTGTGCACATTCAAGTATGGTGGGCACTGTTCCGTATTTCTTCTCCATGTGAGGATGTGTCGGAGTCTAATAAAATGTCCAGAGACCAGAGAAGCTACTCCCAGCAAACTCTCTGCACTTAAATGTGGGAACTGGTCAGACCCCATCCTTCCGTTCTCTCATCCCTTCAGACTGCTAATTGGACCTTTCGAGAAGGGGCAACTGCAAAGACCTTACGTGCAAACAGATCTCTTAATTGTGGCTAATGGACCAAAGGGGCAACTAGGAAAACCAAACAACCTCGAACTGTGGGATTATAAGTATATTTCGTTTTCGATGCAAAGTATGGTGTAAATTCACAGAGCGGTGCAACCACCACCATCGTCCGTTTCGGAACATTCTCGTCGCCCTAAAATGAAATCCTGTATCTGTTGGCAGTCAGCACCCCTTCGCTGTGAGCTCTGGGCAACCGCTAGGCTATTTCAGGTCACTGGAGATGCGCCTGTTCTAAAAAGCACGACATACGTGGCCTTTGGTGATTGGCTTCTTTCGCTTAGCCTAATGTCTTCAAGAGTCGTCTTCACTGTAACCTGTATCAGTACGTTATTCCTTTTTACGGCTGAATAATACTCCGTGGTATGGATCTATCCTATTTTGTTTATCCGTTCGTAAACTTTAACGTTTTAATAGAGAAGCCAGAAAGAAGCGGAAGAACAGTAAGGAGCTCGAGGAAATAACATCTACAGCGTTCAGAGTCACGGAGAATCAGAATTGAGAGGAGCCTTAAAAATCACTCTCTGCCTTGTTTTCCATGTGGAAAACCTGCGAAGGAGGCCCATTTGCCCCGGGGCCCTCGACATCAGGGGCCTCGAGCTGTGGTGAGGACCCAGGCGGTCCTGACTCCGAGGCCTGTGCTGTTCTCGCCGCCCTACGTCCGGGGCTTCAGGGCTGTCCTCCGAGGTGGCGGTCATCCCTGGCGACAGCAGAGAAAGGCCCGAGTCTTCTCATCCCAGTCTTGGCTTCAATTAGGAAAGGGTTTGGAGTTCAGAGCCCCAGGCGGACTCGGAGTTGCTTCTGGAGAACCGTTTTGAAGCGCTGGGAGTGAGGACTCTGTCCGATCGCCCGGACCTGTCGCCACGTCACTTGCAGCCACTTCTCCTAGCCGTCAGGAAGACTGTACCAAAGCCTCGGGAATGAAGTGCGCAGCTCGGGGGGACCTCACACCCTCCACTCAAACGGAGGCCGACGGAGGGCAGACGACTTGCCAGAAGCGCAGCCAGCGGTCACAGGGCACCGGCTGTCTGTGGTTCCCCTGCTGCTCGGGGCCTCATTTGCAGACAACAGAAGGATGTTCTTGCCCATGAGGCCACCACTTCAGGGCACTGGCTGCCCTCTTCTCGGGACTCTTGGCTGCCACCACCATCATAAGTAAATCTCGGAAGCCTCGGTTTTCAGGCTTCTCTGTCGGATTCAAAAGCTCAGGCATGCACCTGTGATGGGCTGGTTGCCTTGAGGTGCGGAGAGTGATGGTCTGTTCCCCTTCGGCCTCCGCCACGGGGGGCAGGGCTCCACCTCTCCCCTCTTTTGGGGTTCTTCTCAATCGGGCAGACTGGCCAGCGGGTAGTCAGAAAACAGCAGGTGCCCACGACAGATATAAATACAGTGGTCTCCAGGGAGGAGAAGCTGTGTCCCAGCCAGCAATACCACTGTCGGGCAGTGACTCGGGGAGGCAGCCGCCGGGAAAGACGGACCTGGGTGTGTGCAAAAGGCCGAGAAACTCTCTGGCGGAAGGTGATCCGCTCTGACTGTCTTTCAGAGAGACAGAAGTGAGTTCGGCGGCAGACTGGGGTCCGTGGAGGATGAGCCCATGAGGAGCCGAGAAGCAAAGTCGTGTGAGGAACATCTAAAGTGACGGGGGCCATTTAACCCTGATAAGAGCCGGGTGCTGGGGAAAGAGCACAGTGCTTTCACGGTCTTTAAACACTGGAAGGGGACGCCGTGGGGGGACGGGAGTCCAGAAGGCGTGGCTTGTTCTGAGAGATGGGAAATTGTAAGGAGGCCGATTTCGGCATGATTTGAAGATGCTTCTGGCAACCGGAGGTGCCCACCGAGTAACTGGAGTGTTTCAGAAGGTGGAGACCTCGCCGCCCCTGGAAATGTTCAGGCAGAGTCCAGGAGGTCAGTGGCTTAGCCTCTGAGGTTGCACCGTCCCGGACAGTGGCCGGGAGCCACGTGTGACGTTGGAGCCCATAGTGAAGTGACAAGTGTTTGATATATGGGCCCAGCCCTTCCCCTGGTCTGAGAGGCGGAGGAGCAGGGTCCTGCAGGTGTGGGGTCTCCTCCCTGACTCGCCAGTCAGGGCAATCACCCTTGTCCTGGGGAGAAGGGAGGTCAGGAGTGTTTCTCCCAGCGCTGCCGGCGTAAGGGGGTGTGTGGAAGAAAGACAGAGACCTCCGTGTGCCCAGACTTTGCCTCCAGCAAGAGTCCAGTGTCCCAGGTGGTGAGATGGAGCGAGACCGGGGTTAGGGGTGGAACACCTCGGGGGCTGCTTGGGTGGGCTAGTTCGGCCTTCCCATGGGTGCTAGTAATGCCCACGGGGGCGCACAGGGTGACACACACAGAGCGGCCCGCGGCCTTGCTGAGTGCGTGCTAAGGGTTCGGCACGAAACGGCTGTGGCGTGCGTCCTTGGCCACGACACGGGGCGTATTACACATGCCCCCGAGCCGCCTGGGCGGCAGGGCTGAGCTTTTTCCTCTCTCGTACCGCCGGCCTGGTATCTGAATTAGGGAACCGGGGGATTTCAGAGCCGTTAGAGATGCCAGATACCAGCTCCGTGTGGCGCAGATTAGCCAACTGGTCTGCAGGAGGGGAAGTGAGGCGGCAGCGAGGAAGAGGGCCAGGCGGGGGTTTTAGGTGACACGTGTGACTTCTCCCCCCCCCCCCCACCCCGCTGTCAACACCGCTTCCTAGACCTAGTAATTCAGGAAGGCAGTCTGTCTGACCAAAAGGCAGGAAGTCCACCAGGCCCACTCCCAACCCGGTGGTGGTGGCGGCTGGTTCTATTCTCAGCCCAGCAGGGACCACACACCCTTCGGGCCAGCGGCGCGCTATTTCTTAGTTGTTTATATTTTTTCTCCTATTTTATATCTCTGCGACAGCTTTCGGGTCAGCTCAGATTCCAGTGGAGCTATTCCTGACCCCGCATCTGGGAAGAGAGGTTTTTGTGATTCATTTTTTCCCGTACTTTTCCTTCCCATTGACTTTATTGTTCACGAACTGAACAAATATTAAGTTTCATATGTTAATAAAAATCTCTTCCAACTCCAAAGATTTGATAAAAGACCCGATTTTTCTGAAGACATTTTGAAAAACAGATACTCTGTGCGATGTAGTCATTAGAATATATTTCACAGTATCAGTTTTTCTCTTGGAATCAATGCGAGCCAAAGTTTCACTCGCTGGGAACCAGAAGTATATGATATACTTATTTGATTGAACCCTTGCCTCTGTATATTGGCATTTCTCTGATACCTTTTTTGTTTACACCGCATGCATTATAATTTACTCTAGAGAAGTCTGCTCCTCGAGAGCAACGGGCGTGACAAGAAACAATGTATTTTTTTTTAATTTTTTTTAATGTTTATTTATTTTTGAGAAACATAGAGGCACAGCATGAACAGGGGAAGGGCAGAGAGAGAGAGCGAGACACAGAATCGGAAGCAGGCTCCAGGCTCTGAGCTGTCAGCACAGAGCCCGACTCGGGGCTCGAACTCACAGACCGCAAGATCATGACCTGAGCTGCAGTCGGCCGCCCAACCTACTGAGCCACCCAGGCGCCCCAACAATGTATTTTTTTATTTGAAGGGAAATATAGATGGGGCGCCTGGGTGGCTCTGTTGGTTCAGCGTCTGACTTCGGCTCAGGTCAGGATCTCACAGTGCGTGAGTTCCAGCCCCACACTGGGCTCTGTGCTGACAGCCCAGAGCCTGGAGCCTGCTTCAGATTCTGGGTCTCCCTCTCTCTCTGCCTCTCTCCCCTGCTCTCTCTCGCTTTCTCTCTCTCTCTCAAGAATAAATAAACGTTAGAAAAATTAAAAATAAATAAAATAAGCTTCAAGAGCTGGAGTCAGACGCAGCTTGAGCTGGGGATCTTGGCAAGGCCGTGCCTTTCAGCCGCCTCTCCTCCAGCCTTAGGGGTCCCCTGAGCCGTGTCACTGAGGACGGCACTGGGATTAAAGGAAAGGCACTGGCCCTGTGCCCGGTGCGCTAATGAATTGCAGGGGCAGCTGGCCGGAAGCTTCGGAGCAGGTCACCACCGTGGAGGAGGGGGTGCGTCGGGACAGGGCCCTGCCAGCGCTGCGCATCCACACCCCTGTCCTGCGACGCAGTTGGGCGAGAGGTCTCCCCAGCCGCGAACCCCCGGCTGCGTTTAGTAGGACCAAAATCAGGGTCCGGTCACTCCAGGGTTCCACACTGTCCTTTCGGCTGATTAAACGGCCCTCGTTTGGTGCAGACTTTTGACACTTCCCTACTCGAATCCCCAAGGGAGATGAGCTTTCACACCGAAATGCTCTTCTTCTATCTCGGGCTGGCCGTTTGTTCTCGTGTATTCCAGGTCCTAGGTCTCGGCTTGATTTGTGATGTCTGGGCATGTATTTTAAGCGAGTCCGCCTGGACTTCATCAAAACGGCAGTATTTCAGGGACTCCGATGGCAGGGCGAACGTTTGGGGTTTCAAAGGGCGTCCGCTTTCAGGCTCTGACCTATGCCCCAGAAGGGCGAAGGTAGGCACTGAAAGCTACCATCTTTACGGAGGATGAGGAGCAAATGGGGCTTCCTCCTCATGTGGCCAAAAGACCCCACGCGTCCAGGGGGAGAATTCAGAGAGAATGCAGTGAGGGACCAGTTGACATCAGTGCCACTCTCATCACTGCGAGTCTCCTGCTTTCTGCTACGTGTCTACTTGCTCCTAGCAGAGTATTTATTGAGCACTTACTATCTGCCCGGCTCTGTGCTGAGTGCTGTGAGGAACAGACCTAACACATGAAGACTGTACCGTGTGGGTGCGGGCTCCTTTTCCAGCTGCCTCGGCCATGCAGACGGCACCCAGAGGGCTCCCTGACCAGTCCCTCAACAGGGCAGGGCTACCACATTGCCGATAGCCGAAGATTTGGAATGAGCGGAGGCTTGGCCTTAAGCACTCTCGTTCAACTCTAGGTCTAGAACGCTGTCTGAAACCCTACTCTTGTGAGCTGGGTCCCCAGCAGGTGGCTAATCTCTTGCCACCTTCTCCGATGCTCCCTGTATCTTCAGCTGCGACTTTACTCCTGTCTGGGCGGCCACCAGCCCGAGTTAGATGCTGAGTGTTGCCACCGTCTCGTCGGCCCTGCAAACAGGCAAGACCAGGGCAGACGAATCATGTCCCCAGTCCCTCAACCTGCTTCCCTTTGTGTGTCCCCCTTCTCCCGCACAGAAGGGCACCTCCCACTCAGCACCCAGCTAGGAACCTGAGAGTCACCTTGAACCACTTCCCCTCCCTCTCTTCTGCCATCCAAGTGATGTCGACTGTCAATTTCTCAAAGCTCTGGATTCCGCTCCAACCTCAGCCCAGCCCGCCTGTGCCCGTCTAGCTCCTATCACGGTCTCAGCACCCAGCCTGGGGCCTGGCGGGTGGCTGCTGATAATGCTTGTGGAATCAGCGAATGAGAGCGTGAGCGAGCCGCTTAGACCCGCCACGGTGCTCTCGCTAGTCCCGCTCTGCACTCGCTCCACCTTCCTCTTTTCCTGGCACCCATTCGAACTCCTTTCAGCGCCCCCGCCCCGTGTGCCCACCCCTCTGCGAGCCTCCTCCCGTTCCCCCGTCTGAACGAGATGGCTCCTCGGTGCCCCAGAGCCCCCCGCGCCCAGCCTGTTCCTCCAGAGCCCATATCCCCCCGAGTCGGCGTTGCTCGTTTGTACACGCTCCACGAAGCGGGGTCTGTGTCGTACTTGTCATCGCATCCCCAGCACTTCACACAGAGGAGGCGTTCCTTAAATATCCATCGACTAAACGAAGGTCTAGAAAAGCCTACCTCTGCGCCTGACACCTTGCCACCCTTGTGTCTCTAGTGTCTCCCCCATCGCCACCACCCGATCCGTCTGGATTTTGGTGCTGGCAAAATCTGACGTGCCGTGGGGTCTATGAGTCTCGGGACCAGCTCCATACGGAAGTTCGTTTCCGGGAACTGGCGTCGCCCATTCTGGTTCTTGCCCTACGTGGGGTCACCTGGTAGACATAGAGTGTCCTGGCCTGCACAGCGGGGTGTGCGTGAGTGGGTTTTGACCTCTCAGGGTCTGTCCAGTGCCATGCCCTCTTCTGACTGGGTCTCCATTGGTGTTTTGTGCTGGGCTGACCCCTCCATGGGGCTGCGAACGCTGTGGGGCAGGGGTGACAGCTCATTCGTGTCTTACCACCTTCTCCCAGCCCCGCAGCACCCAGAACGAAGGCTTGTTGGTACATAGCAGGTTCCCAGGAAAGGCCAGGCGAGATGGATCAGAAGCTGGAGGGGCTCCAGATGGGTAGGGCTCTGGGAATGAGATGGCTGGAGAGGTGCCCCAAAGGGAAGGAGGGAAAGGGGAGGGGAAAAGGGGAGATCTTCCTCGCCAAGGGGGCAGATGGAGGAGGAGCTGTTGTGAAGGGCCGAGGACAGAGTGCGGGAGACGGGAGAGCAGAGTACCCTGGGGGACGAGCCCACGGCCAGGCCTCCTGGGCAGTGGGGAGCCACAGGGCGGTGCCTGCTGGGCGCGGGGCATGGTGCGTCCTGCCCCCCTCCGGCCTGCAGGAGCTCTTGGTCCTTCTCTGTCTCCATTTTCCACTTGATGCAAAGGTCTCCTCGCTCTTTTATAACAGGGTAAGAATCAAGTCAGCGAGTGCTTTATGCTCCCCGGAGGGAGGATGTGGGCCAAGGGCGAGTTCTCCATCGCTGTCACCGCCGCCCCTGCCCTGCCCGCGTTTCACATCTGAACACCGCGGCAGAGCTTGCCCGGGTGCTCACCTCCGTCATCTCACTCCGGGAGTCACAGCTGCCCCATTTCACTTTAGAGTCGAAGATACAGAAGTTCAGAGAGGTCGAAGGGCCAACCCACCATCACACAGACATTCCGGGGACGGAGGAGGGGGCGCGGATCGAGCACCTTGCCCTGGAATTCCTCTTAGAAAGCGTGGGTAGGGGCGCAGCCCGAGCCCGTGCGTACACACGTAAGCGTGCGTGTGTCGGTCCTGATTCTCTCCGCGTGCACCTGCGTCCGTGTGTCGTGTCAGGGGCGCGTGGACAGTTCCGTGTGCCCCTTTGTAGATGTGCATGTGTGGAACCATGCTGGGAGTGCCCTCGGGGCTGTGTGTGTGTGTGTGTGGATGTGGTCTGGGAGCGTACACACGTGTGCACGCAGGCCCGCCGCCCCCTTCTCAGATGTCTTGGCTGCGGATTTGACAACTGAAACCCAGCTGCGCTCTGGCCGGGAGACATCCGCCGTGGAAACCTAGGAGGAGCTGACAGTCCCTAAAGAGGGGTCACACATGCTGCCAGCAAGCACTCCTGGCCCACTGCCTAATTCCCTGCAAATGCTCTTTAAATCTGTTTCTAATTTGGACTCTGCCTGCCCCTGCCCCCTCCCAGCCCTCCCCCCCCCCCGCTCCCCCCACTCGCCTCCAACCAGTCAAATTATGCTGAATAATGGCTGCGGAGGGGGGAGGGTGCTAAAGGTCACCAGTGGGCTGTCGGAGGGTGTAATAATGTCACATTTTAATTTACGCAGGGAACCGCGCAGGAATCAAAACCAATAAATTTGGGCTGGACGCGCACCCGCGGCCAACGGTGACTCCTGCAGGTCGTGCCTCTTCCCGGGAAGAAATCACTGTCACACCCCGCAGCCCACTGGGCTGCAGAAAACCCATGTTCTTAGGAACAGATGCGAAAGCCAGCCTTTTTCTGGCTGCAAGGGAACTCGCCCCCCGGAGACTTGCCGCATCAGCAAGAATCTCTCTCGAGGTCTCAGGATCCCCCGGATGTTCCGGGTCCGAAGAGTCTCGAACGAAACACGTCCGCCATGGTTTCTGCAGTCCTGGGAGCGCCTCGGCACCGCGATGACCCGGATCCGTGGGAAAGTGTATACAAAGCGGAGCGGGAAGGGTCGACAGCCGAGTGCTGTGTACACATCGGTGGCAGCTTGAAAAGCTTATTTACATTCGAGAAAGGTGGGGAGGGGCTGCGGGGGACATCTGGTGGAGCCGTGTTCGTGGGGAGGGGCGGGGGACGCGATCCGAGGGACGGTCGGTTTGATAATGAAGGTGGGCTTAAAAAAGAAAAAGTGCCTTCTTTGAAGGACCTTGAGGGCCCATGGAGTCCGGAGGCCGGGAGGTCTGTGCCGGGTGAGCAGGTAGCTGGGGAAGCCGGGAGCGGGGACAAGCGGGGGCTTCCGGGGTCTGGAGTCCCCCCGAGAGTGAGGCCGTGGCTGTGGTGATCTGGCGAGAGCCCAGTCCCCCCCCCCCCGACCCTCCCCCGTGTCCCGAGGGCGTAGGTCGCCCCCCGACCCCCCCCCCACCGTGTCCCGAGGGCCTGCCCCCGGCGTGTGCTCCGGGGGGCTGCCGCGGGGGCCTGGCGTGCTGCCCACCCCTCAGCTGGCTCTCACCACGGCAGGAAGGTGGGGTTTGCCGTCCTGGGGGCCACCGCCAGGAAGCCGCGGGGCTGTCAAGACTCTGGAGCACACGCTTCTCCATCTGGTGAGAAAGGAAGCAGGGGGGAGGAGGGGGGGGCCGCCTTGGATCGAATGACACCCGGAGGGCCTCGGCTCCCCTTTCCCTGCCACACACCGGACAGCAGGCCACCGGGATGCCTTGGGAAGAGCGGGGAGGAGGGTCCCACACTTCTGTCGCGCCCCAGGGCCGCTTCCTCTTCATAGCCTTTTCAATTTTCTTTCTTTCCTTTTTTTTTTTTTAAAGTTCTTTTAACGTTTATTTCTTTTTGAGAGAAAGAGACAGAGTGTGAGCAGGGGAGGGGCAGAGAGAGAGGGAAACACAGAATCCGAAGCAGGCTCCAGGCTCTGAGCTGTCAGCACAGAGCCCAACGCGGGGCTGGAACTCACAAGCCTTCCAGCTGTGAGATCATGACCCGAGCGGAAGTCGGCCGCTTAACCAGCTGAGCCACCCGGGCGGTCCTCTTTTTCATTTTTAAACTGTTGCCGTTTGTTTAGTTGCGTGTGAGGCTAAGGACGTTGCACATGTCAGAAGCGGCGCTTAATCCTCAGAACACGCCTGCAAGGCACCTGTGGCAGAGGTGGCTCGTTTTCAGCCAGAAGTTCCTCCTGCCGTTTCTTCAGGGCCAGGTTCCTGCTGGGAAATAACCACTCCTCCGGGAACCACGTTCTCCAACCCCCTTGACAGTTGCAGCCACAGCACCGGGTTCTGACCCGTGGCACGTGAACAGAAGTGAGTTGCTCCACACAGAGCCCGGCCCGTGAAAAGCTCCCCGGAAGCACTCTGCAAGTCCTACACCTTCCCCGGGGTAGGGGGCGGGGGGGGGGTGGGTGGGAGGACGGGGACCACCCCCAGATGCCCTTGGAAGCCAC
The DNA here is from genome assembly GCA_030068075.1 of Paguma larvata. Classification (NCBI taxonomy): domain Eukaryota; kingdom Metazoa; phylum Chordata; class Mammalia; order Carnivora; family Viverridae; genus Paguma; species Paguma larvata. The sequence goes on along the minus strand of CM057824.1, from coordinate 81,318,164 downwards.
CGATGTAAAATGGTTTCTGAATGCCTGTGTGGAGAAAGACTGCCCAGCCAGTATGCTCCCTGCTCGGTCCTGAGCGAGAAATAAACACATCCTATTGTTCAGGCCGCTGTACTTCTTGGGGTCTGTCATCATCCCAGTCCACCCACCCTAAGCCACGGATTAGGACTTTTCACTCCCGTTTTACAGATGAGGACGCTGGAAGCCAGACAGGAAAATAAACTGCCGGAGGTCACACATTCAGTTAATTGCAGGATCACAACGCGAGACTAGACCTCATCAGCCTTAGGGTCCTGGGAGGTGGGCGAATTTCCCCGAGCGTGTTCTTCAGCTCGCTATGGAAACCCCCGCCACCACCGCACCCCAGAACAGCCGCGCTCGAGTAAGCTCGGGACAGGCCGCCGTCAACGGAGTCGACAGGTTTCTCTGCCGCGGCTCTTTTCAGGATGTCAGCGTGGTCATGACCGCTAGGATCGCCACGGGGGGGGGCTAGCATGCAGGGTGTGGCCCCTTCCACACTCGTGAGACCACAGGAACCTTTGCTCCAGAGGGCTTCTCGTGAGACTAGCATACTCGGGGGACACTGTGGGAGGGGTAGCCTCCAGTATGCTGCCTGTCGCGGGCCGAATCGTGCCCCCTCAACCGCCACAAAAGAGATACGCTGAAGTCTTCACCCTCAGGAACCTGGGAAGGTGACCGGATTCGGAAATCGGGTCTTTGCAGATTTCCCCAAGTTATTAAGATGAAGTCTGTAGGTAGGCCCTAATTCGACACATCGGGTATCCTCATAAGACGGGAAAGAGGGACACAGAGACAGACGGGCACAGAGGGAAGATGATGCGGAGACACAGACACACAAGGAGAACGCCACGTGAAGACGGAGGATTAGAAAGACGCATCTCTAAGCCAGAGAACGCCAAGGATTCTGGGCAAACACGAGAAGCTAGCAGAAGCAAGGAAGGAGTCTCTCCGAGAGCCGTCGGAGGGAGCGCGGCTGTGCCAACGCCTCGCTTTCAGACTTCCAGCCTCCCGAATTGTGAAAGGCTGTATTTCTGTTGTTTCCAACCACCCAGGTTTTGGCACTGTCGCATGGCAGCCCTGGGAAATGAGTCCACCGCCTCTAGCTTCTTTCAAGACCAAACTTTCCTGGCAATGTTATTTTACCGATAAGCATCCAAATGACAGGCTGGGGTGGCTTCGGTTTACCAAAACACAGATAGAGAGAAGGAGCTGGGAGGGACACACAGCGGCTAAGAGCTTCAGTTCTGCTGCCCGGCTCTGCATCCCACCTCGGCTGCTTGACCTCTCTGTGCACAGTTGGCTTTTCTTCCTATGAGGTGGGGATAAGAAGGCCCACAGTCGCTTCCTAGGTGGCAGGGAGGGTTAAAGGACTTAGCATATCTAAAACACCGAGACTGGCACCTGACGGAGAGCTAGTACCTGCTCGTTTAAAGTCATCCAGGCAGGACTGCATGGGCGCTTTAGGGATGGACAGACAGGGGTTCGAATCCACAGTCTGCTGTTTACCAAGAGTGTTACTGTGAGTATTTGCTTATTTCACTAAAGTCAATTTCCCCATCTCTGCAATAAAGAAAGCAATGCCTGCCGTTGAAAGAGGGTTTTCAAGAAATGTAAAATTACAGCTCTCCAGCAATTAACAGATGAACACCCACGAAAGATTGTAACTTACTTACTCTCGAATGAGCTTGAGAAATGTTACAGTTGGTTCAAAGGAGAACCCCCAAAGCAGACACGTGTAGGTGAGAAAACTTGAAATGCATTTTTAAACAGACACAACGGACTGACCTTGCCCGCGCAGGGGAAGGCTGCCTGGCTCATGTGTGTGTCCACCGTCAAGAACCCCTGCGGGTCCTCTGTCCCCTACCACTTCCAGAGCTGCACAATGAACTCGAAGGTTCGAAGGGTGTGCTCTGAACAATACATACTTTTCTCTTAGAGACATCCAGGAACCTTTCTCGCTTATTCCAGGCTTCCTTTCTGGTCTCTCACACGGTTCCATGCACAGGGCTGGAAACAAGATAGAGGAGTATATGAAAAAAGCAAGTTGTTGAACAAGGTATGAGCCTATTTTCATAAAAACAAGCTCTGTGTGTGTATACACACACACGCACATATACATTATATATATATGCCAAACGCATGAGTGGGTGTGCATATATAATGTGGATTAAATATAGACAAATGTCAGGAAGAATACGCAGGAGAGTAAATACTGCCTCTGGACGGCAGGACTGGCGATGTGGAGTGTTTCAGACTTCCTTTCTAAGCTTCTGCATCGTTTGAATAAAAACAAATACCCGCTGCACAGTATACTGTAAGGGAGGAATGTCTGCATGCGAAATATGTCTGTTGTGCTTGGCACAATGCCAGCATTCAATAAATGGGAGGCTTCGTTATTATTATTAACGTATATTCAAAAAGCCCAGAGCCTCCGGGCCTGTTCTTGGAAGAAATCGCTAACAGGAACCACCGTACAGCTGGCCAACGATCTGCCCCTTGGAGAGAAGCTAGTTTTGAAATCCCAGACTCGTGTTTTGGGACCCACTCGCATGCCCCTTCCCCCCTGAAGATCGGAGGAAGTCTCCTTCCCGGGTTGTGGCCTTGGGGTGCCTCCCGTCTGCTGTGCTTCCTCAGCCCTGTTGGCAGCCCCAGGCTCAGGCCCACCCCGGTGTCTAGCTGCGACAAGCTCCCTGACCACAGGAGGGAGGCCTGGCGGGCCAAACTCTACCTGGAGGGGCTGCCTAAGCTCAGTGCCCTCCTCCAGCCGAGGCTGGGGCTGTGAGCCACCCATTAGCTCCAGACGAGTGTGACCGGCTGTCCCCAGCCCGGGGAAAGGGGACGCTGGTCGCAGCATGCAGAGACAAAAATCAAGCTTTTGATTACGTCAAGCTGAGTATCTAATCTTATCCTCTGACTCATCCCCAAAGGACAGCCTGGGTGCGTTGGAGAGGACATGGGATGGAGGCAGCACAACCCGACCCTGGCGCAGGTTTGGCCATTAACTGGCTTCGTCACCATGAACTGAGCCTTAGTCTTCCCATCTGCCCAATGGGAATCAGACCAGTGTTTGTCTCCAAGGGCTACTGTGAGGCGCAAACAAGGTGGTGTCTGTGAGGGCCTTTCGTGAGGTGTGGAGTTCTGTGGAGACTTAACCCTGGTTGATGTGGCGAGGTACTTCAGGATGGTTAACGCGCTCTGATCATAGCAAACGCCGTACGGTACTGACCCTGTTACTCAGGCCGTGTCGTATATGCTTTGCTTGTATCTAGTTATTCAATATTCATAGCAGCCCCACGAGGCGTGTGTGACTCTCCAATCCTCACTTCACAGATAACAAAACGGAAGAGGTGACTAACTCCCCAAACCTTTCCGTGACGATAGTCTCCCCAGGGCAGAATCTTTCCTCAGGGGACCACCTCTTCGCCAAACCCACAGGCTCCAGTGGGTGTCCTTTCCCGTTTTATTGTCGAATATTTCAACATGCATAAGAGTAACAAGAATACTGTGACAAAAACACACGAATATCGGGTGCCCAGCTTTGTTACTTCCCAAACTCCGGGCCAATTTGCTTTGTCTTGATCCTCTTCTCTCCCTGCACCCTTCCAAAGCAAATCCCAGACATCGCGAGTATATGTACTTCATTTTGTATTTCCATAAGATAGAGATTCTTCCAAAATCATTAACCATGGAACCATTAGGTCACCTAACACTGTTCGACGCGAATTCAATAATCCTGAGTATACCCTGCTATTTGGTCAGTGTTTGTATTTCCCTGATGATCTTATACATGAAAAAAAAAGTTTTTTTGAATTGGGACACAAGTAAAGTTCATATATTGTAAATGGTTGATAGGTCTCTTAAGGTCGTTTTAATCTATGGGTATCTTCCTCTGTTTTTTTTCTAGCATTGTGTTTGTTATCGCTGTTTGAAGAAACAAAGTTACTTGCCCTATAGAGTTCACCACAGTATGGCTCTTACTAAATGCAGTCCTATAGTTTATTTATGGTTGTGGTTTCTCCACCCCCTCGATTTTCTGTATATGGGTTGCACAGAATGAGTTTTTTGGCTTTTTTTCTTTCTTTTTTTTTTTTTAGCAAGGCACTTCGTAGGTATCCTGTTCTTCCCTCCAGCATCCCAGTGACTAGCCTCTGCTTCCCAGGATCCGGGAAGCCATCTTGAAAGAACATGCGTGCATATAAGGACCCTGGGATCCAGGAGGGCAAAGCTGGAGAGGAAATGGCTCAAGGAAACTTCTAGTGGGGCGCCTCGGTGGCTCAGTCGGCTAAGCATCAGACTTCAGCTTAGGTCATGATCTCACGGTTCGTGGATTCAAGCCCCACGTCGGGCTCTGTGCTGACAGCTCAGAGCCTGGAGCCTGCTTCCGATTCTGCGTCTCTCTTTCTGCCCCTCCCCGGCTCACACCCTCTCTCCCTCTGGCTCTCAAAAATAAATAAACGTTAAAAAAATTAAAAAAGGAAACTTCTAGAAAACTTGAGTTCTCGAACTGTCCCCACTGTTTACTTAGGAGGGCTCCTACCACTACTAATAACAAGCATCACTTCTTGAGTGTTACAATATGCCAGGAACTACTCTCTCTGCTTTGAATGTAAAAGCTAGTTTATTCCTTCTTAACCCTATGCAGCCAGTACTATGAGGTATTGTAGTTTAGAAAAGGGGAACCAGCCCCAGAGGGATCAAATCACTCGCTCCAAATCTCACCACAGTGTTTGTCAGAGAACACAGTCTTGTCTCTGGCAGTCCTTGACTCAGGGACTTTCCAGGCCTGTATCATCAGCACCCTTTGAAACGCTGGCTTCTCACTCTGACTGACCCTTCGTGATCTCAAAATAGTGCATCGGCTACAAATTCTTCTTTTATCTTTTAGGGAGTTTGCCTCTGGGATGGCCACTCCATCTAGTTTCCTCATCTCAAGGTCCCCTTGTAGACGTCAGAATTCTGCTCTTGTCAGCTAGTGCTTTGCAAGCTAGATCCACAAATATGGCTGGCCCATGGGCCTGGAATCCCCAGCCTTCTGGAAAATGCAGCCTGCCTATCATGTGACGCTAGAGGACCACAAGAATGCTTTCCTATACAGGCAATCTGTGGGGACTGTTTAGTTCAACCGCTTTACAAAATACAGGCCTTAGAGTTGGAACTCTTCCTACCTAGCTCTGGGGCTATGGCTAAAGCCATAGATCCCTCTCTGTGTCACCTGCAGAACTAGGATGATGGTCTTCGTATGTTCCAGGGATGTCGCTGGCCTAAGACTCCTCATTAGAAAAGAGGCAGCTAATAAATATCATGTGAAAGCTTCAGGATCCGAACCTCGGAGTCCTGCTGTGAACCAGGCCTCTCTGCTCTGGAAACACGGAGCAGGCAGGAGTGGGGCTGGGGCCGGGAGGAGAGGGGGAGGGCGGCGTTAGCAGGGAGTGTCAGGACCAGCTACATAAATTGCAGGGTTATTGCAAAATGAAAATGTGGCGCTCCTTGATCCAAAAATTATCCAGAACTTCAAGGTCGTGACAACAGAGCATTGAACAAAACACGAGGCCCTTCTGAGTTGGTTCTCCCTGGTGCTTTGGACGCACCCAAAAAAGGCACTGTTCTAAATGGCGTGATGTTGATACAATGAAACCAGCTAGGCTGGATGGGGCATGATGCTACTTTTCATATTGGCTCAACTAACTCTGAACTGTGGAATATTCCAGACAGAGGTAGAGTCCGAATAAACAGTGAGTATCCGGGGGGAAAGGCTTCAGGCGACTAAAGACCACACCGCGGCAGTAACCCAGGACAGAGATTTCTGCCTCAGAATGAAGGGGTAGGGGCGAGTGGGGTGTGCAAAAGGCACTATTTATGCCTTCCACATACAAACCATAGAAAGTGAGGCCCCACGAAAGCTTCCTGGTCTATTCGAGATGGAGAGAAGGTAGAGTAAGGAAGGCCTTGCCCAGGGTCGGTTTCGAGGAGACGGAGACACGGTGCCTGCGATTCTTTGTGACAAACAGCAATGGGAGGAGAGACTTCGGGCAGATGTTTGTCGAAATAAAAGAAGCCTGGAAATGTGGAATGGCAGCCGCCGACAAGCTTCTCTGAGCAGAACCCACGGCAGAATGGAACGCTCCTCCCTCTAGAGGGGAAGTTGGCCACTCTATGGACAGCCATACCCGAAGCCGGAGCAGGGATGTCTGCAGCTGCCGTGCCAGATGGCTGCTCACCAGCCGTCTCTACAGCATCCCAGAGACTTCCTGCAGAAAGCCTAGGGAGGGGCGCCTGGGTGGCTCAGTCGGCTCAGCGGCCGACTTCAGCTCAGGTCATGATCTCACGGCCTGGGAGTTGGAGCCCCGCGTCGGGCTCTGTGCTGATGGCTCAGAGCCCGGAGCCTGCTTCGGATTCTGCGTCTGCCTCTCTCTCTCTCTCTCTGCCCTTCCGCTGCTCACACTTTGTCTCTCAAAAATAAATAAATGTGGGGGAAAAAAAAAAACGCCTAGGGATATGAACGCACATTGCACAACCCAGGGCATCCAGTTCACAAGCCATTCACATCCAGTCTCTTGGGAGCCGTGCTCCAGGGTGTCCCCCGCATGCTTTACAGGGGGGCCAGCATCCCCAGAGGTGTGTGCTGCGCTCAGCACTTTTCTCCCCCAAGGTCGTTGGGGCATTCAGCGGCTGTCCCACCAGGGGTCCGTGGGATGGCGTGGACTCTCCTGCCGGGGCGAGGCCGAGGCTGCCGAAGGACATTCCACGCCCTTCTTTTTCTCCTCCCCCCGGGCAGCATACCAAGGAGTCCCCTTTAGGGGATGAAATCAACCTGGAGCCCAAACGCTCCAGCTCCAGGAAGCAACACTTGGTCCTCCCGAAAAGTTACTTAACGCGGCTCGAATGCTCATTTTATCTTCAAGTCTGGCCGCTCATTGTATCTTCAGGTCCGGCCGTCCTTCCCCCTGGCCCGGTGGTCATTCACTGTGGTTGTAAGTCAAAGGTAGAGGTCAGCCCTGATAGAGGGCATGGGATTTGTAGGCAGACGGCCCGAGTTCAAGTCCCACCTCTGCAGGGACTAGTCGTGTGAAAACCCAGCGAGCAGCCCACCCTCTCTGTGCCTCAACTTCCACATCGGTAAAACGGAGATAATATTATGGGTTGCTCAGAGAGTTACGAGTTAATAGAAGAGAGGTTCTCCTGCTGGGTCATAGGCGTCGTTCTTATTAAACGAGAACTAGGTTTCGTTAATAATTAGGTATGTTTATTATTAAATAAAAAAGAGGACCTCACGAGTTTCTCAGTAGCAGGGGGACCTCACCTGGGGTCATTTTTTTGGTGCGTGACGAAAACATGGAGCGTTACTACCTACAAGCAGCTTCCCGATCACCTCTAAAGTCGTTACCCCTTGTTCCCAGATGAGCAGCTTCTTTCTTGCCATGAAAGGAAACCGAAAAGGAAAGAACCGATTTCTTTCGCGGAGTTGGGATGCTTTCCAGAACCTTGCTCCAGCCAAGCTTTAACTTGATGAATGACCGCACTGCCGGGGGAGACTCGGCCCGGCGGGGACCACTGGGACATTAAAACGAAATGATAGAAAATGAAGACAATTCAGCCCGAGTGTCCGCAGGGGCATTCGAGCCAACCGGAGTTCTCGCCAGCGCCAATGAGGCCGGAGCGAGCCGACACCTGTAACAACATCGCCGGTGTCGCCGCCCGAAGGGCCGCCGCTGCCAGATGGAAAAGGAAAGAAGGAGTCAAGGGGAGGGCAGGCCAAGGGAAGATGAGGACTGAATCGCTTCATGCCACTTTTAAAATGACGACAGGTTAGGGAGAAGAAGCACGAGGTCAAACGGGAAAAGAAGAGGCTTCCAGCCTGTGACGTGGATGCCTCTGCCTCGGGTGAGCAAGGCCTGGGCTCACCCATGTGGGAGCAGGCGGGCGGCCCCTCGGGTCCTTCGCCTGATCTCCCTCGAGACGGGCTGTGCTCTGCTCCCTTCGCAGCAGTGAAAACTCTGACCCTTTTGAACCATCTACCGCAGTTCGGAAATTTAAAAGACCAACTTTATTATAAAAATCATACAAGCTTAGGAGATACAGAAAAGTAGGGCAAGCCAGGAGAAATGCTTCCACTCCCACCACCCAGAGCAAACATTTGTTCCTAGTTTGGTGTGTTTTCCTCCAGACCTAAAAAACACGCCAGCCGGAGCGGTCGGCCTGAACAAAATATTTGCTTGTGATTCTATCTTACTTAATATCATTTCATCAGCATCCTGTATCGCATTACGAAACTTTGTCGACGTAAGCGGATGGCTGTATAATATTCTATCAAATAGATTCATTATCAATTGGCATTCTCTGATAAAAGGATGCTTTTTGAGTATTCCCTTTTTCACTAATATAAATACTGCTACCATGAACACGTTTCAAATAACTGCTTTATTGAGATACAGTTCACGTCCCGTAAAATTCACTTTGTAAGGGGGTCTGGGTGGCCCAGTGGGTGAAGCGCCCAACTTCAGCTCAGGTCACGATCTCACGGTTCATGAGTTCGCGCCCCCATATGGGGCTCTGCCCTGACACCGCAGAGCCCACTTCAGATCCTCTGTCTCCCTCTCTCTCTGCCCCTCCCCCACTCGCCCTCTCCCTCTCTCTCAAAATATAAACAAACATTGAAAAAATTCACTTTGCAAAGCACAGCGTTCGGTAGGTGTTAGCACAGGCGCAGTTGTACACCCGTCACCAGTGTCAAATCCAGAATGTTTTCCTTCCCTCGGGAAGAATTCCTGCACCCACTCCTCCTCCCCTCGAGCCCTTGGCAACCACGCGGCCATTTCTGTTGCTAGGGACTCGCCTGCTCTGTAGTTCACGTCAATGGAACCATAGGGCATCCGGCCTTTGTGTCCTGCCGCACTCTGCGTATTTTCAGGATTCATCCGGGCTGTCGCATGTATCCGTGCTTCATTCCTTTTTAAGGCCAAAGCATACTGCCCTGTCTAGAGGTACTGCATTTCGATTGGTCATTCATCCGTCGATTTAGGACATTTCTACTATTTTGGCCACGAGGAACAGTGTTGCTATGCACGTTCACGGAAAGCTTTCGGGTGGACACACACTTTCCAAACTCGCTGGGATGTGCCTGGCAGCGCAATCGCCGAATCAAATGCTAACTCTCCGCTCACCGGTTGGAGGAACCGCCACGCTGTTTTTCAAAGCGGCCGCGCCGTTTTCCATTCCCACCATCCGTGCGTGACGCGACGCGTCCTGTTGCTTTCCATCTTGGTCAATGCTTATTATTTTCTGTTTGTGGTTTGTGGGGTTTTAAAAAAATTTTTTAATGTTTTTATTTGTTTTTGAGACAGAGAGAGACAGAGCATGAGCGGGGGAGGGGCAGAGAGAGAGGGAGATACAGAATCGGAAGCAGGCTCCAGGCTCTGAGCCGTCAGCACAGAGCCCGACGCGGGGCTCGAATCCCCGTGAGATCGCTACCTGAGCTGAAGTCTGATGCTTAACCGACTGAGTCACCGCGCGCCCCAGTGTGTGTGTGTGTGTGTGTGTGTGTGTGTGTGTGTGTGTGTGTGTGTGTGTGTGTGTGTGTGTGTTTTAATAGTCACCCAACTAGGTATGAAACACCTTTTCATGGGTTTATTGGCCATCTGAGTGTTTATCTTTTCTGAAGAAATGCCTCTTCGAGTTGGTTCCCTATTTTAAAGTGGTGTTCTTTTTCTTTATATTATTCGGTTGTAAGAATTCTTTTCTATTCTGGCTAAAAATTCCTTACCAGGTGTGTGCAGAAAAATTAAAATCTTTTCTCCCATTCTGTGGGTCGCCTTTTCCCTTCCTCCACAGTGGCCCTTGATGCACAACAGTTTTAAATGTCGACGAAGTCCCGGGTAGCTAGTTCTACTTGTCCGTCTGGGATCATACGGAAGACCCCGCTGCCTAGGCCGAGGTTGCCAAGATCTGCACCGTTGTTTTCTTCTAAGAGCCTCATAATTTAGGTCTCAGAGTTTGTGGCTCATGGAAATCCCTAGGGCTGTTTTCTAGAGGAGAATTTGCCGAGTTGAACGGTATGAAAACTTTGATGCGTCTGGATGCATAGAGACAAATTGCTTCCCTAGGCGGCTGTACCAATGAACTTGCCCGTTCACAAGTGTGAGAGAGCCCACTGCGCTAATCACTGTAAAGCTTTCTTAACGTTCCTATCAGTCTTATTCAACGCGATCTAACCACGTGGAGCTGCGCTTCTGCCAACATTCACCCTTTGCTGACCACTGTGTTTTAGGTATGAAGAAAGTCAGCCACAAGCAGAGCTTTTAATGTTGCTATTTTAATGTAACTGACTAGAACCTGAGATTGCTGTGGAACGATTTATCCAACTGTTGCCAATAAACACCGCCGCCGCCGAGCCTCTGCTCTATGCCAAGTGCCGTGGAGGGCGGGGGGGGGGGTAAAAGGAGGGGAAGGGAGTGCAAAGGTGCCCAATACATGACTCCGTCAAGGCCAGGGCTTGTATCCTGGTAGGAGGAAAACTTCCCGTGTTTATCGGGAGCACTCTCACAGCTGTCTACCGAGGGCTCCTCCAAACAGCCCTGGGGGCAGGCAAACAAGATGGCCTCCCTCCTTCGATGAGTCAGCTCACAGGTAAAATGACTTACCCCAGGTCATGCGGCTGACGAGGCAAAAAAGCAAGTCAACTGACATGTGTGGAGTACTCACTGTGCGCCAGGCACTGGTCTGGAGACATACATCACGGACGAGCGGGGAGCTTGCATTCTGGGTGAGGGGAGACAGACACACACAGGTCAATGGATAAATTTTAGAATCTTCACGGGGGTGGGGTGGAGGCATAGGGCCTTACCTAGCATGTGAGTCGGGGTTCTCCCAGGAAACAGAATCCCGACGATATATATATATATCACATAATACATAAATTAATAGATTTGTTACAGGAAATTGGCTCACAAGAACACGGAGGCTGAAAGGCCCCCAGACCTGCAGCTGGCGAGCGGAGGCTCACAGGCTGATGATGGCCTAGTTCCAGTCCGAGTCCCAAGGCCTGAGAACGAGGAGAGTCAACCGTGTACGTTCCTGCCGGAAAGTTGGCAGGCTCGAAATCCAAACAGAGCCAGTGTTTCCGTTTGAGTCCAAGGCTGATCAAGTCTGATGCATCAGCTCAAGCAGTCAGGCAGGAGGAAATTCCCCCTCACCGGAAGGAGGGTCAGCCCTTTTGTTCTATTCGGGCCTTCAACTGATTGGACGAGGCCCACCACATGAGGGAGGGCACCCTACTTTACTCCATCAACCACTCCAAGTGTTCATCTCATCCAAAACACCTTCGCAAACACACCCAGAATAGTGTTTGCCCAAATCTCTGGGCATCCGGTAGCTTAGTCGAGTTGACACATCTGATGAACTATCACACGTAGGGTTGGTGAAGGCCTCACCGAGGTGGTGACATTTGCACTAAGAGTAACCAAGTAACCTCAGAGAGGAGCTTTCAAGGTCTCAGGGTTCTAGAGTTCTAACAAGTTCTAGGGCGAGAACGATCCTGAATATTCCAGAAAGAGCCAAAAGATCAGTGTGGTTGGGAGGAGACGTTTAGCAGGAGAGGAAGCTGGGAAGGGGAGGCAGGGCTGGATTGTGCGAGGTTTGTCCACTGTCATGAGACATGTGGGTTTCGTTCTGAGTGGGAAGGCATTGGGGTGAGAGACCACGGTGTTAAAATGAAAAGATAGGCAGTGTGTGTGTGTGTGTGTGCGCGCGCATGTGTGTGCGTGTGTGTGTGTGTGTGTTGGGCAGGAAGACCCACTGCAAGGGCAAGATGATAGAGGTTTGAACTAGGGCAGTGACTGTGAAGGTGATGGTTAGAGGTTGGATAAATTTTGGAAACAGAGCTTGTAGAACCTGTTGGGGGATTGTCCGCAAGACCTGAAGATAATAGATGAATCAAATATCACTCCCAGATTCTGGTCTGAGCAACTGGACGGATGGTGGTATCAAGACGCAGCATGTTTGCGGTGGCCTTTGGGGTAAGGGGTAGGGTTTCGGAGAAAATGAGAAGTTCTCCTTTGGCCTCATTAAGTTGTTGTGTTTTTTTTTTTTTAATTTTTAGTTATTTTTGAAAGGAAGAGAGAGACAGAGAGAGCGAGAGGGGAAGAGGCAGACAGAGAGGGAGAGAGAGAATCCCAAGCAGGCTCTTGCTGTCAGCACGGAGCCCCCATGTGGAGCTTGAATTCACGAAGCGTGAGATCATGACCTGAGCCGAAACCAGGCAGACGCTTCCCGGACTGAGCCACCCAGGTGCCTCTGACCTCATTAAGTTCGAATCTGTTAGCGCTAGAACTCAGGCCCTCACACCGGACAGATGTTTTCCCTACAGTGTCGTACTGTTCACCCGTGCAAAATGTGTTTATCGAGTACCTGCGAAGCTCGTTCTAGATGCTGAGGAAACAGCACTAAACAAGCCAGACGCAGCAGGGGTATCGTTGCTAACGGCGCCAGGCGTTGGAACTAGCAACTCTCCATTGAGACTCTGCCCTGTGCTGGGCATTGTGCAGAATACAGAATGAATCGGACACAGTGCCGTCTCACCAAATGCTTTCAACTTAATTGGATAGCCTGCGCGGGAGACAAATAAACAACAATGAATAGCCATAAATTAGTTCGAAATATATTTATGGAGTGCCTGCTCTTTTCCCGGCACTATGCTAATCAACCCACAAGCTGGGAGTCTAAAGACGAATTAAAATGCAGTCCTGTTCCCCAAAAGCTCACCTTCAAGGGGAGGAAAGGCTAGATGACTTCAGTCCACTGCGGTCAGTGCAGGGCGACAGGAAAGCACCGCTAGGCGTCGAGGAGGCTCTTGTCCTGCAATGGGGGGCTGCCTGGAAGAGGTAATAACTCAGCTGAGTCTTGAAGGGTAAGTCAGACCAAGGAAGAAGGAAAGCGTTCCCCAAGGGGAGAGCACAGGGACACAACAGTGAGCCGCCAGAGTTTTCAGCAGAGAAGTGAGTGGCTGACTTACATTTTATAGCTTCACATATGTAGATAACTGGGGGGTTGAAACCGAGGCCATACGGGGAGGAGGGGCTGGAGACAGCAATGCCAGTCTGGAAGATGGGGCGAGGATGAGGCCTAAGAGAGAAAAGGCGGGAGTCTGATATGAGTGACAGGGGGGCTCTGCGATCCTACAGACCGGGGTAGTCAGGGCTGTGTTCCCCAGGGAGGGGCACTGAGAAGGGCTGAAGGGGGGATTTGGGGGACTCGGACACAGAGCAGATCAGGAGGCTGGCAGAGAGGGTTCAGGGAGGGCGTGGTCTGTGATAGCAAGCAAGGAACTTCCCCCCACTTATCCAAGGACAGGTAAACTTCAGGGCGCGTTAGGGGGTGAGGCGCACACCCCTTTTCCAAAGACAAAGGAGATGAAGGGTCAGGGAGACCGAGTGATGCGCCTAAGGTCGGACCCTGGCTCAGCGGCGGGGGTCTTCGTTCTGTCCTGCATCTCCGCTGGTGTCTCGGGTTAGAACTGAGACCACCGCCATCCCGGGAGGGACCCTGGCTCTCTCCCGGCACGCCCCACGGAGCCAGGCTGGGGAGCGGGGGGGGCCGGGCGGCAGGGGCAGGCCTGACTCCGCCTCTCCCCGCGGCAGCCCCGCCCCGCGCGGGGCTGGCTCCCCCGGGAGACTCGCCGCCTGCCTCCCCTGACCCCGCGGGCCTGCCAGCCGTCAAGCTCATCACCTCCGAGATCAGAGAGACGGGGAAGTAGACACCAGCGCTGGTGAGCGGAGGAAACACACAGAAGAGTAATTAAAGCGGCGCGGGGCGGGGAGCTCGCCTTTAATGGCTTGCAGCTGCACCAGGCGCCGCCTCCCCCTTCGGGCCCTGCCCCGCTGCCGGGGCTGCCTGTCTGTCTTTCGCATCCCCACCAATTAGATCCCCATGTGTGCTGCAGGCGTGAAAAAATAGAAAGTGAATAATCCTTCATTCCCTGCATGGCGAGCGGCTTTGATCCCCTCGGCGCGGTGGCCCCGTTCCGTCAGAAAGTGCATCCCTTCTCGGTTTCCCTTTTTTTTAACCCAGTTTTCCTTGTCTCAAAATGACATTAACCTCCACCCAGAGACCTGTGAAATGACCACAATTCATCTTCAGCCCCTTCTGATCAAAGCCGGGTTGGGTTTTTTTTTTTTTTTCCCCTTCTTCTCCCTTTCCAGCTTTTGCCGCACAGCCCCTCGGCGCGCGCATTGGTGTGCTGCCAAGGCTTCCGGGCCGAAATCAGAAGGCATAGTCTATTAATATCAGGCTTCTGCAACAAGGCCACCATTGTCCGCTTCATCTCAGAGTACCCTCGCTCTGCGGGAGGGAGAGAGAGAAGGCAGGTAAACACTTTTGAAAACGAGCAGGAAGAGAAGGAGTTAATGCTGGTTGATTTCAAATGGGAGATGAATCTCAGCGACCCGGCTCTGGGTTCAAAATACTGATCGCTTGTCTTATTTTGAGAGCATTAAGGTCTTGGAGCCCTATTTGGCAGGGAGACCTAATTTCACGCTAGAAAAAAGGGTGGTGGTGAAACCGTTGGCGCTGGGGGAGCCGATCAGGCGATGAAGGAGGTGTGGAGGAGGAGGAGGAAGGGGAGTTGGGGGCAGTGGTGCAGAGGGAAAGTAGGTGGAGGAGGTGTGGGGGAGGGGTGGGGTGGTGCGGACAGTAGGGAAGAAATGGAGGAAGTAGTGGCTGAGTAGAAGTCCTGAAGGAGGAAGTAGAGGTGGGGGGAGAGGGGGTGCGGTGGTGGTGGAGGTGGTAGGGGTAGTGGAAGCAGTGGAGAAGGAGGTGTAGGATGCGGTCACGGTGGTAGTGGAGGCAGTGGTGGCAAAGCAAGGGGAAGAAGGGTGGGGGCAGTAGCGGTCTTGGTGGTGAGTGTGGTGGAGCCGGGGGTGGTGTGGAGGAGGCGGAGGAGGTGGCGGGGGTGGGGTAGCGATGCTGGTGGTGGAGGAAGTAGAAGAGGAAGTAGAGGAGGGGATGGGGGCGAGGGGTGGCAGAAGGAACCATGAAATATGAACAGAGTTACCAAAAACAAGAACCAGCTCCTGTCCGTGCTTCCTTTACCAGGTCCCAGCGGATCCCACGAGCTCCGGAGAAGCCAAAGTTTATCCCAGGAATCCCCGGGTTCACCCAGGGATACGTGAATCCTTTCCTCCCGGGTCACGGGGCAGGCGCGGGGTGGTGATGGCGCACAGCTGAAGTCTGGTGGGGGGCGGGGGGCTTGTTGGCAACGGCTGTGCCTGGATCGGCATCTCATAGACCTAGATCCCTATCATCCAAGTTCATGACAAACATCCACTGCAGTGTAGCCTTTCTGGGAGGGGCGAGTGGGGTGTGGGACGTGCTAGGCCAGAGACCACCTGGGTCGTCCAAACAGAACACGCTTAGGGCTCTTGAGCAAACCGCGTGGTTGGGTAAGAAAAGTGAACTGGGGCCCTGGGGCCTGGGTTCTGGCCCCGCTATCGGCGTGGCCTCGAATCGGCCACTGGTCTCCTCTGCTCACCAGTCTGTCACTGTGTGAAATGAGGTTATTGAATCCGAAGCTCTCTGACAGCTCTGACGCTTTTCTATTTCGGAGAAATTAATGCGAACATTAGAGCGTCGCTTGAGTTCCATCCTGACTTTTTTGAGGATGCGAATCCTAGTCTCCATTTCTTCTGGCTGGTTTTTTTTTTTTTTTTTTTTTTTGAAGAGCAGAGTGGTTCTTAATTTACCTCTGTCAGCCTTCGGTGGATGGGTGGGCCACATCACCCAGGGGCCGGAGCCCTTGAGCCACGGCCGGAACCACACTCCGATCAGAGTCAGACTGACGTTTCCCACACCTGCCTTGGAAAAAAAGGCACAGGTTTTGGCGAAAGGGTTCCGAAGCAGCCTGTTCCCACCTGCGAACGCACAGTGACAGCCAGGTGAGAAGCGCTAGGCGAGTCCCAGAAGGGAGTCCGACTCTCCCGAGGCCAGAAGAGAATAAGCAGTTGACATTGGTCTAGAAAAGCTAGGAGAGCAAGCCCCGTAGGAAGGGCAGCTCGGGAGTGAATTCTCTGCTGCTGCTGAGTCAGGCCAGTCGCTGGTGGTGGACCTCTCCCCCCGAAGGACTAAATTGCCCTTGTCAGGATGCGGTGGTACTTCCCCTCCCTAGACCTGGAGTTCCCCGATCCGGTTGTGATGAAATGGCAATAACACCGGCTCCCACGTTGCTCTGAGCGTAGGAGTGCTTTGTGAATTGCTCAATATTCTCTATGTGTTGAAGGATTTTTATCCTTTGCTGCAGCCACTGCTGATGTAAATTACCGATTCCGGAGGAGAGACTACCACTCAGGGCACCTGTAATTGAAGTATTCTCTGAGGCAAACCAGCTATAACCACATTTGAGTGCCTCAAAAGATATAATTAGGCAGTTGAGAGCCAGGCCTTGAAAGAAGGAGACCCAATATTTCCTGAGTATTTAAAAAAAATGTTTATTTGTTTACGTTTGAGAGAGAGAGAGAGAGAGAGAGCGAGCAGGGGAGGGGCAGAGAGAGAGGGAGAGAGAATTCCAAGCAGGCTCTGCACTGTCCGTGCAGAACCTGACGCGGGGCTCCATCTCACAAACCGTGAGATCATGACCTGAGCCAAAATTAAGAATGAGAAGAAGCCTAATCCAACTGAGCCACCTAGGTGCCGTTTCCTATTTTTTTTTTTAAAGTTTTAATGTATTTATTTTGAGAGAGAGAGAGAGAAAATGCATGTGCACAAGAACGGAGGAGGGACAGAGGGCGGGGACGGGGGAGAGGATCCCAAGGAGGCTCCTCGCTGACAGCTCAGAGCCCCCTGCGGGGCTCGATCTCAGGAAGAGAACTGTGGGACTGTGAGATCATGACCTGAGCTGAAATCAAGAGTTGGCACTTGACTGACTGAGCCCCCCGGCGCCCCACCCTGAGTGTTGACATGTCAGATGGCTGCTTTAAACGGATGATTGCAGTTGATTCTTGTAAGGTAGACATTATTATCCACGGTTTACAGGTGAGGAAACTGAGGCTTGGAGAGATTAAGGAACAGCCCCAAGGTCACAGAACTGAATGTAAATTCCCACGCAGGTCTGTCTGTCTGTGTAGGTCCCCGTTCACAGCGTGTCGACGTCTTACCAAAACAAATGGAAATCTTTCTCCTGATTTTTAAACGTGGCAAAAATGGCCCGCCTGATTCTGGATCCTTGGGGATGACACCCCTTTCTCGAAGGCGGCTCTCCTGGCCAGAACCATCGGGGAGGACAGCAGAAACTGTGTGAGGAAAACCTCGACTACTATTACCCAGCATTAATTCTCATTCCCCCAAAAAGGGGATCCTAAATGTGCCTCAAAAGAAAAGAAAAAGTATTCCGTTAGAGACTCACAGGGGAAGGAATTTTATTATTCTTGGTTTTGTTTGTTCGAAGGCGGGGACAGGATCGCTCAAAAGCTTTGTCAATGACACCCAGGCAGGTAGCGTCCGGGTGGTTGGTGCTGGTGCAGACACTCGGATTTAGCAACCTCGGGATGCTTAGTGACGGGGCGAAAACGTCCCTCTCTCTCTTAGATAATTCAGATTCAGAGTGACAACACGATGTCCTATCGAAAAGGGTATGTGCTGTTCAGAAGCTCCTGCTTAGAGATGGGGATGGAAGGACAGATAGAAGGGGCCGGAAGAAGGGGCAGTTTGGTTATTCCTGTTTACTGAAGTACTCCTTCGCCCTCTCTTCCCCGTTTGATTCCTTCTCATCTTCCAGGTCCTAGTTTATAGATTTATTATTTTTTTTAAGGGAGCTCTACCACCCAACGCGGGGCTCAAACTCACGGCTCAGAGATCCAGAGTCGCACGCTCTACCCACCGACCTGCCCAGTGGCCCCCATCATCTTTCAGGGCTTGGTTTAAAGGTCACCTCCTCGCGACGCCGCCTCAGAGGCTGGGATCCCGAGGCTGTGTCTCCTAGCTCGCCGTCCTCCCCCTTGCCGGGTGTGCAGCGGGGAATGAACTGTTGCATCGCTTACCTGTGTGACGTCTGCGTCGCCCCTCCCGCCCCCGGACTGTCAGGTCCACGAGCACAGGCACCAGCAGGCTGAGCTGTTCCTTCGGCACGTTTTACTGAGTGCCTCACCCACGGCGGGACGGACGCCACGTGAGAGTAGTTAGGAGCCAGCAGTTGTTCTGGGGGCGCGGGGGGTGGGGGGGAGGGGAGCTCCCCGGGGCATCTAAGTGCACGCAGGGAAGGGAAGACCCAATTCTAAGCAGCTTCAAATATAAAGACATTTATGAAAGCGCCTAAGGAGCCTCGCAGCTGGCACTTCCGCGATCGGCACCGCGGCTCCCTAGTGTCATCAGCGAGCCTCACTACCGCGAGGGCAAGTGGGGGCGGGCTGAGGACAGGCATGCGCGCGGGCAGCAGCGTGTCCGCTGCGCTTCCTGGTGTAGACGCTGGAAGCCCCACAGCTGGAGGCTGGACTTGTAGACAGCAGGATTAAGAAAGAACGTCTATCTTTTTATTAATTACGGAAGTCGTCTGATCGCAGTTGTTCCCGGGTTCACTGATGTATGGGTAGACCTTCGTAGTCTAGAACTTCAAGGTGATTCAGGAGCTGTCTGCTATGAAATTAGCCCCACCCCGCTGCGGCTGAGAGATTAGCCCAGAGCCTTGGCTTGGAAGGTTGCCTTAAGAGGCTCCTGTGCTGAAATGGGTGACGAGGCTCGCCAAGCGCAGGGGTCCTCTCGTTTCCCAACCCTGCTTCCGATCTTGGCCCAAGGCTTCCTGTTAGACTTCAGAACTTTCTGGATTGTTGTATATTCCTTGGGCTGTATATCTGGCTGCTTACTTGGCATCTCCACCGGGCCGTCTAATAGACCTCCTGGATTTACGGCATCTTGAACCAACTCTTGGTTACCCCACCCCTACAAATTTGCTTCTTTCCCAACCTCATGCATGTTCGGAGGTGTGTCACTGTCCCACTGTGGTCGAGCCAAACTCTAGGAGTCACCTTTGATGCGTTGCTTCCCCCCCAACCCCCCCAGCCCACATCCCATCCATCAGCAACTCCTGTCCAAAATACACCCTGGTCCAGCCATTTCTCGTGGTTCCCTCCTCTACTGCCTAAGCCGGGAATGCCCCTCTCTTGGCCGGGCCTCTGGTTTGTCTCTGCTGCTGCTCTGCTTGGCAGCCAAATCTTTTTGGTCGTTCTGAAATGCGAAAGATCGCATCACTCCTCAGCTTAAAACCCTCCGGTGGTGTCCTGGGGCCTCCAGAATAAAATTCAGTCTTTCTCCGGGGCCTATCAGACTCTGCGATCTGTCGTTCACCCACCTCCCTGACCTTTCGAAGTTTCCATCACTACGTTCCGGCCGCTGGCCATGTCTTCGGGGCTCTCACGGTAGTAATGTCTGCCTGAAACACCAGAACTCCGCAGGCTGGCTTTTTCTTATAACTCAGCCTCAACCTAAATATGTCCTTCTCGGAGAAGTCTCCTCTAACTCCTGACCAAAAAGAGCCCACACCTCCAGCCTCGAACCCCTTACCGTGTTTTATTTTCTCCGCTGCACTTGGCCACTATCTGCTTTTTTAAAAACTTTATTTTTTGAGAGAGAGAGAAACTGGGGGAGGGGCAGAGAAAGAGAGACAGAGAGCAGAGGAGGGGCAGAGAGAGAGAGAGAGAGAGAGAATCCCAAGCAGGCTCCACACTGTCAGCACAGAGCCAGACACGGGGCCTGAACTCACAAACTGTGAGATCATGACCTGAGCCCAAGTCAAGAGTCGGACTCAACCACTGAGCCACCCAGGCAATCCTGCCACTCTCTGATTTTTATTCGTTGGTTTACCTTTATCATCTGTCTTCCTCAACGGAATATATGCTCCGTGAGGACTTATATTGCTCATTGCTGCAGCCCCTGGTACTAGAACAGTGTCTGTATTTATAGGTTCTCCGTGAAGATCTGTTGAAAATGGACACGTTTCAAAGCCTTGACTCTGATAGTAAACTATAAAACTCTCTGTAAGAAGAAGGAAACCAATGACTCTTTTGGGAAGAGCAAGACACCGTAGGAGACAGGGGGCGCCACAAATATAGGCGGGGGGGGGGGGGCTCAGACAGTATTGTGGGGAGGGAGCTTAAGGAGCACAAGCATGGATGCACGGACGGGCGGTTCAGAACTTGAACTTGGTCCATCCATGATGGATTTAGAGGCCGAAGATGCCAGAGTCATGGAAGGCCCCTCAAGGGTCTGCCTGGCGTCCTTGAAACTTTTTTTAAACCCAGTTTGGAGCCCCAGGCAAGTCGTTTAGCCCCTCTAAACGACTTACCCTGTGATGGCATTGGCCAGATGATCACGGAGTTCCGGGCCACCTGCGATTACTCCGTGTTCCTTCCCCGGTTCGTTCAGTAAGCACTTTTTTTTTTCATTAAGCACGGCTCGAGCCCCCCGCTGCGTTCTGCCAACGGTGCTACAGGCGAGGCAAACCGCAGAGCAAGGCGCAGTCCCGCTCCGAAAGCAACGGAGAGGACAGAAAGTAACCCAGTGGCAAATAAACATGTCATTACAAATGGGGGGGGGCGGGGATGAAAGGTGCAATGAGAGAGTTTATAAAAGGATACCTTGTGGGGATGGTGAGGTCAGATACGCCTACTCCAAAAAAAAAAAATAATAATAATAGTTCCTTAATTTAAAAAAGTGCTCAAACTTTGGGGGACGGTGACGAGCTGGCTTTGGGGAGAGTTTCTGGCCGAGTCTCTGACAGCGGGGTGTGTGTTTGGACAGACGCTTTCTCCGACTCAGCGACGGGTTCCTCTGCCCCCGGTGCATGACAAGCTGGGACTTCCCGGAGCCAGGAGGGTGAGCTCAGTGGGTTGTCTCTGGGCCGAGGGGCAGGATGGGGAGGAGAAGGCGAAGAACGGTTTTCTTCGGCGCAGCAGATGAAGGCGAAACCTGGCAGTTTCAAAGTTTTATGCCAATCCCCTGACCCCGCGTGGCCCGACTCCTGCCAAGAGGCAACAGAGAGATGTTGGAGATGGAGGCACTTCTTCCCTCCCCCGCCCCCGCTCCGTGTATGATTTTGTGGGGGTTATGAACCTTGGTACATAAATTCATTCGTTCGAGAAATACAACTTTTGTTTGTTTAAGATTCTCTTAAAATCCCTCTCCACTGTGACAGAGGAAATCGGTCCCAGGCATTCCTGGGGATCTGTCCTCTGCTCCCCCCTGCACCGCCCCCCCACCCCAGGTCCCAGGGAAGGCAGAACCCGCTGAACACTCCCAGGCTTGGCTTTCCTGCTGCACCACGAGCCACCTCCTCAGGGCAAAGCCTGCACAGGACGCTGGGACCACGCTCCAGGCCTGAGAGAAATTTCTCCCCGCTCTCTTCTCCTGGGCCAGCATCTCTCGGTACTTTGGCTTCGGCAAGGGACAGCAGGAGACCTGATTTTTAGGCTTTTTTTGCTTATTGTTTTACAGAAACCCCCGAGGCAGGACTCTCTACCTGCTCGGAAGGCTTGTGAAAATTCAGGAGGAAGGCATGCTAGTTAACACTTTAAAAACGATCTTGCGGGGCACCTGGGTGGCTCAGTCGGTTAAGCGTCCGACTTCGGCTCAGGTCATGATCTTTCCGTCTGTGAGTTCAAGCCCCGCGTCGGGCTCTGTGCTGATGGCTCAGAGCCTGGAGCCTGCTTCGGATTCTGTGTCTCCCTCTCTCTCTGTTCCTCCCCAGCTCGCACTCTATCTCTATGTCTCAAAAATAAATGTAAAAAAAAAACAAAAAAAACAAAAAAACGATCTTGCTGTAGTAGTAGTAGAACCGGGATTTTGCAATCTGGGACAATCTGGGAAACCATGTTTGTCGGGAGTCCTAGGTTTACCTGGGCCAGTCACCTCTTGAAGGCTCGGTTTTGTCACCTGTAAGTTAGGGGGAATCATGGTAGAGACTCCTTCATGGAATTGTTCTGAGGTTCAAATGTAGATTGCATGCAAAATGCTCAGGACAGCGTCTGACACAGGGCAAGTACTCGATAAATGTTAGCTACGATTTTAATAACATATGATGTTAGCCGTGGTTATAAAATTTAGACTTCACTTTTCTCTCCTAGCTTCGAGATCAGATATATAAAGTTTGGCGGGGGGTGGTTTCCCTCGTGCTGCGAATAAGCCCTTCCCACCTTCTGCGGACTGTGAACCGGCCTGGCGAGGCCAGCAGTGTTTTTCATGTTCCTGGAAGAGCAGGTGCGAGTCCGGTCACGACTCCCCATCAACCTCCTTGTCAAACCCGGAGAGAGTGATGATCTATCCTCCTCGGAGGTTCCTACTTACTGTGTGGCAGCTTCTGAGTTATGGCCTCTCTTGTTCAGACAGATTTTTTTCTTCCTTCCACTCCTCCTTCCCCTCCAAAATACTACCAGTGAATATCATTTATACTGATATTTTTATTAAAAAAAAAACAAACAAACCCTACCCTCCGGGGAGCTCACTCCTACCCCCAGAAAGTCTGATTATATTTTTCCTAAGGCTAAGTCGAATTTTCGTTTGTTATGGAAATATTAAATCTTAAAAAACAGCCCCCCCCCCCCCCCCCCGTCCTTGGGACAAACATTGACGTGGGCGGTGCGCATGCGCGGATGACAGGCGTGGGGGTGGGGAGAAGATGGGAAATCCGCAGGGCGGAGGTGATGAAGCCTCAGAGAGAGAGAAGGGAAGACAGGAGGGTTTCTGGGCCTGAGGGGGAGAAAGTCAGAGAGACCAGGAGAGACGGAGATCCACGGGGTGGCTATCTAGAGAAAAAAAGAAAACAAGGGCAGACTGCCTGGGTAGTTTTCGGAGTTTTCAAACTAAGAAACGATCGGACACGAGAAAAGGAAAAAAAAAAACCGCACGCAAGGAGAATGGCTTTCAAGGACAGGTGAACAGCGTCTTTCCAAACTGAGAGCCGGCCCCAGAAAATTTTGTTCAGGGATTAAACGCATCAGGAGGTCCGACAGACGGAGTGCGAGCGCTCATGGCTTTCTGGCCCCGCGGCGTTCTGTAGGTCCCAACAGGCCATCTCCGCCTGCGTTTCTACACTTTCAAGAAACAAGAAAACAAGCTTGACCTCACGGGTTTTGCTGATCATACGCTTGAGGACTGGCTTTTATGTAGTGCCTGCTACGTGGTAAGCATTTAGCAGAGGTTGTATAAAGGTGTCCGAATCCACCCCTGAGAACAATCCTGTGTGGGAGATACTGGGGTTTTTTTGTTCATAGATACAGAAAGCGAGGCGCCACGAGGTTAAATAGCTTGCCTGAAGTCCTGTGACCTATGAGGCCCGAAGCTGCGACTTAAACCCGGGGCCGGCTCGGGCTCTCTGTCCGTCGGAGGGGGCGCTTCATCAGACGGGGGGCCTGGGCACTAGCTCCCTAGTGTTCAATCACCTTCTCCTGCTTCCAGGCTTTCAGGGCTCCTTCCCTGGCCCAGCTGTGTCACTCAAGACACCGGCGGGCCACACTGCCCTCCCCCGCGCCTCTCCCTCTGAACAGCCCAGCAGGGCCAGCATCCCAGATCTGTTTTGAATATTTCTTTTCCTGTTAGTCTCTCAGTGATCTTGTTAACCCCTTGACAACACGGTGTCTTATTTTATTTAATTTTTTTTAAGTTTATTTTTTTTTTATCTGAGAGAGACAGAGATAGTGCAAGGGGTGGGAAGGGGCAGAGAGAGAGGGAGAGGGAATCCCAAGCAGGCTCCGTGCTGACAGTGCGGAGCCTGACACGGGGCTCGAACTCACGAAACCGTGAGATCATGACCTGAGCTGAGATCGAGTCGGATGCTTAACTGACTGAGCCACCCAGGCGCCCCACAGTCTCTTATTTTAAGAGTTACATGGGTCAATCTCTTTTTAATTTTAGTTTTTACATTTAAAAAATTAAACGTGGACATAATTCGGAGAGTCAAATAATTCCGCGAGGGCTCCTCTCACATGGTTGCGTTTCTGTTCGGGTTTGTCAGCTTTTGGCATTTGCTCTTGAATTCCCGTTATGAAAGAGGAGTTTAGCTCTTTCCTCCCCTGCGCAGCACCCCTCCCCCCCCCCCCCCCCGTATACGCTCTCGTTTTTCATTCCACATCTTCCGAGTATTGTTATAAGTTAATGTAGTGTATTCAAAATGCAGTATTTACATTATGAAAATATAGATTATGTTTCTAACAGTAAGCTGTGATTACTTTGCCTTTCCTGGAGTTAGTAACCGTCTTATTTTTTCATTTGCTTTGTTTACTTTGTATTAAACAATCGTTAAAAGTTCAAACTCTTTGGCAAAGATCTAAATCCCCTCCAGAGGTCTTCTAGCACATTAATCTCTGTGCAGAAGCCTCTCCCGGAGTTCCGCCCTGCAGCGGGGGCCACTGGTGGCCCTCCCTGCGTGGCGTTTAGCTGCCGCGGGGTGGGGTGCGGTGGGGAGGGCCTGCAGCCTCCCGGGGGTCCCTTCATTGCCCTTCTGGGGAGGGTCTCTTGTGTCCGGCATCCTCGGTTTATTCTCTCATTTGTGAGGAGCTCGTTTTCCAGGGACCGCATGAGCAACGGGGCACGGAGCCATGCCTTTTTAACCTCGGTACTTCCAGCACCCAGCCTCAGAGGGGCTCAATACATATTTGTGAAATAATGAAAGGGTCAAAGAAGTTACAAGGACAAGAAAGCATTTGGAGAAAAAGTTGTCACAGATCTAAGAGATGAGAGGGAAACAATAATCCTGGTAATTTGATAAACGACTGACCTAAACTTTTTTTTTTTTTAGAGCAAGAGACTGAGAGCTTGAGCAGGGGAGGGGTAGAGAGAGAGAGAGAGAGAAATTCTCAAGCAGGCTCCACACTGTCAGGGCAGAGCCGGATGTGGGGCTCGATCTCACAACCCCGGCACTATGACCTGAGTGGAAATCGATGATTTACATAAGTAATAACGAAAGCTCCCAAGAACTGCTGGATTTAGGGACCTCCTTTCAAAGGCCGTCCCAGGAAAAGTGCCGTGTTGAGGGAGACTCGCCTTTGAGCACTGCCTCCGGTGTCATTGCATTAAAATGACATTTAAATTCAATTAAATCATTTGTATGCAAAATACCTATCTTAGTGCCTAGGCTTTTGTAGTACAGTTGGCCAGGGAGCAAGGCTAGTTAGGGTCCCAAACTCCCACACGCTCAGAAATCCGCGTGTGACTTTTCACTCCCCCCAAATCCAACGTCTACTAGCCTACTGTTGACTGGAAGCCTTACTCATAATTTTAACGGTCGATTAACACATATTTTGTATATGTATTACATACTGTATTCTTCTGGGAAGTTAGGCTAGAGAGTAAAAGGCTGTTAAGAAAATCATGGGGCGCGGGGCACCCGGGTGACTCACTTGGTTGAGCGTC
Source organism: Paguma larvata (assembly GCA_030068075.1). NCBI lineage: Eukaryota > Metazoa > Chordata > Mammalia > Carnivora > Viverridae > Paguma > Paguma larvata. The sequence goes on along the minus strand of CM057824.1, from coordinate 81,292,769 downwards.
CAGCTCTTGATTTCGGCTCAGGTCATGATCTCGTAGTTCGTGAGATGAGCCCCACGTCGGCTCTGTGCTGACAGCTCAGAGCCTGGAGCCTGCTTCGGATTCTGTGTCTCCCCCTCTCTCTCTCTGCCCCTCCCCCACTCACGTTTCTCTCTCTCTCTCTCAAAAATAAATAAACATTAAAAAATTTAAAAAGATAAAATCTGCGTATAAGTGCACCTTCCCAATTCAAACCCACGTTCAAGGTTCCACTAACTGTACTTGGTAGCTGCAAAGGACTTCCTTTCTTTCTCCTTTTAAGAACTCAGGGCCCTCGGACCTGACAAATAGGACAGTATCAACCATGTCGAAAATGGTTATAAAAGCTTAGAGGTGGGTTCGAATGCGGTGAGGGTGGGTAACAGTGAGATACTCTCCCGGCCAACGCTTGCTGTGTATCCTTAGGCAAGTCTCTCTCCCTTTCTGAGCCTCGGTGTTTCCTTCGGTAAAACGTGCGGCTGTGCAGATGGTGAGGAAGGTTCCCCCCCACCGCACCCCAACTCTGTCATGCCCTCCTCTTGTTCTGTGAAACGCCTTTCCCCTAGCCGACTCCACCCGCTGCCCTGCCGCTGTTAGCACAGTTCCTGCAAGACCGATGCTATCTGTGACGCTGGCACCGGCCTCCTACCGGCCGGGAGCCCGTGATAGATGTCCTCTGCCGCTGACCGGGGGAGAAGAAGCCGTTACATTCTTCGGCAGTGTAATGCAAAACAGATCCGGCTTTGGCTCCGGCCAACACCAGGGAAGTGGACTTCATTGTAAAAAGCCACCTTGTCAGCGTCAGCCCCGGGTGATTAATGACTCTTTAATCCCAGAGCAGAATACCTGACAAAATACGCTCGGGCCAAAAAAAGGCAGAACAAACCTAATTAGCCTGGTCAACCCACTCACAAGGTGTGGGTTGCTAAGGACCCCAACAGCTCGGGAGGGAAGCCTCTCCCGGCCTCTCCCTTTAGGTCTGGGAAAGAATCAAGTGGCCACAATGGGGAAGGGACTCCATTAAAAGCAGGGGCTGGCCAATGAATAAACATGCAGGTTACCGTGTTGGTATTTCCCCGAGCGCCGTTCTGAAGTGGGGTGCTGGGGGGGCGGCTCGGAGGCCGGCGCCCCCGGTATTGTCCTGGGGGAGGGACTGGCCATTTGAAGTCAAGGTGAGGACATCCTGGGGGCAGATGGAACCTGCTTTGTTTGTGAAAGAGTTTTTCTGCTATTTATGCTAATGAGTGGGAAACACTTCTCAAGCATTTCAGATGATTCTGTAATGAGGCCCCGCGGAATGTGCCAACATTGTTGGCCCGGGACAATTTTAAACTCCCACTTGCCACATTAGCAGCCGCTTTCTTTACATGAAGGCCCTCGGAGGGTGAACGAGGACAATGAAGGAAGAGTGAAAACATCACAAAGAGGGGCTTTTGTTTCGCGTTCCTTTGAACCCGCTCAAAAGCCCGGTTTCAAGGGGTGTGTTGGGCCTGCCTTTCAACGTTACTGAACCCAGAATCCCCTGTTGTTTAGCAACATAGAAAGCTGACCTTAATTGACTCCACTTCTGAGCAGGCTTTGTAAATCACTGGGCCCCGGAGGGAGATTTCCTGATGGGGTCTGGGTGGGAGACGCACCGCGGGCACGCGGGCTACGACAAGCCGACGCGACGCTCCCGCGATTTTCAGCTCACGGCCCGCTTTGGGAACCTTCTCGAGTTTACTTCTCACCCGCCGCCGCCGACCCCCGAGTGAGGAATCTTCCTTCGCCTTTCACACCGAAGACCGCTGAGCTTCGGAGAAGTTCGGGACCCGACCAGAGTCACGTGTCGAGAAACAAAAGGAGGCGTGGCCAGCACGAAGATCTCCCTGGCTTTTCCCACGCCGGTCACTGGTGTATGCGGCGCGTGCGCGTGCGCGTGCATGTGTGCGTGCGTGCGCATGTGTGCGCTGCGTGCGTCCGAGAGGAGTTTGTCGAAAACGTCATTCTTTAGAGAACAAAGGGCGCTGCTAGATTATGGCGACGTTTTGGATTTCCTCCTTAATTTCTGGTCACGAGAGCATGTCATGGACATGACTTCTTTCACTGGACTCTCGCTGTGCCCGGGTGAGTCGTCCCCACTCCTTCCTTCCTTAGCCCCAAGTCACACAGCTCGCAGCTCCGGTGACGCAGGGCTCTTGCACGGAGTAGTCCCGGTCGTGCCGTCTTCCCCAGAGGGGAGCGCTTCCCTGAGCCTCCCCAGTTCCAGGGACGCTGCGAGGAAGGGACTCCTCAAGTTTGGCTGCAGTTCAGGCCCGAGAGGAACGTCTATACTCGCAGAGCCTCTAGACTGGTTAACAATCAGTGGACTTTGAGTTCTGACCATGATCTGCGCACTGGCAGGAGACTCTGTGCTCCAAAGGGCGTGGTTTAATGCCGGGCCGTCACTATCTTGACCTTCTTAATACTTTCATCTTCGAACTTCTGTTTTGTAAGTGAAGTCCAATAACACGGCGGAGCAAGGGAGATGCGTGCGCCGTGCGTGTCCACGGAGTTCCTTGCTGCCCCGTTGCACGGAGCGTTCTCTAAGGCACTCCGTGCGGGAATATCGGCCAAAGTCGTAGCAAGCTCAGCGCCCTGCGCTGCAACCGAGTGGGGCTCCCCTGGCCTGGAAGGGCTGTGCTTTTCTGTTCAGACCAGCATGGAAGAATGCAGAAAGGAGGCCAGGGCGGTCTAAGAGACACAACCGGCCAGAGAGCCTTCTTGTCCATGTGACCGCCCCCTGCGAGCCAGTCCCTCACACTGAAGACCATGAGGCAAGGAAAGGGTGAGAGAGGATGATGCCCGGTTGTCTGCCCTTCCAGTGGCCTCCGCTGTGAGCCAAAGGTGGAGAGGGAGGGACAATGTGTGTGTACTGCGAAACGGAAGGAAAACAGTTGAGTTAGCTTTGAGCAGCACTTCCATGGTTCTGGAAGGAACAAAACACGTATGCCTGTATGGGCTTCAGAGTCAAAGTTCTATATTTTGGTGACTCTGGGTAAGGGTTAAATGCTCTTATATTTGCATGGAGAACTGGCACTGTACGGTTTATAGGGGAATAGTAAAATTCATGCAAACGATGTCAACATTTAATTTCTCTGTACTTAGAATGAAATTAAATCGCAACCCTCCCCCCCCCCCCCGCCCCAGCAACAAGTTGAGAGAGAGACCAAGGAAGAAAGGCAAAAGCTTTGTAGGTTGGAACATTTCACAGTCCTTTTTTCCTGTTTTTTTTTTTTTTTTAACGTTTATTTTGTTTTGAGAGACATACAGACAGAACGTAAGCAGGGGAAGGGCAGAGAGAGGGAGATACAGAAACTGAAGCAGGCTCCAGGCTCTGATGAGCCATCAGCACAGAGCCCGACGTGGGGCTCGAACTCACAGACTGCGAGATCATGACCTGAGCTGAAGTTGGCCGCTTAACCGACTGAGCCACCCAGGCGCCCCTTTTCCTGCTTTTTGAACAAGGGGCCCAATACTTTGATTTCGCACGGGTCTTGCATTCTTCGGCCAGCCCCGTTCTGGCAGAAGATGGGCAGAAATGAATAGTATGTATTTAAAAAAGAAATCTGTGATCACCGAGCTTATGATTAACTCAGAAAGTCCAGCACTGTGAATAGTACTGTCTTTTCTGTCTCATCTGGGCGCCGTAGGGCTGCTGCGCGGTGCTGTCTCGCCCTGTGGCCAAAGGGTGGTGTGGCGGAGGCCACGTGTCTGTACCGCCTAAGCAAACACGGGCAAGTCGCTTATCTTGAGGCCTCATTTTCTTAGTCTGCAAAACGGAGATAACACAAGCCTTGCCGGTTTTGTCAGACGTTCCAGAAAAAAAAAAAAAAAAAAAAGATATGAAGATGTCTCAAAAACAATTTAAAGTGCTGTGCATGTATAAAGCACTTTATAATTTTTAGTGTTCTAAAAAAAAATCAGAGAGCCAGAATTGTGAACACCGCTGCTTCTCTTCCCTCTGATTGGCAAATTAATTGAAAATGAATTCCCACCAAATTTGCATAAATCCAAATTCCTGTCTGCTTTTTTCTTTTAAAGAAACCTGTTCATAACTGGCTGGAAGATGGTATGGGTCTTCAGGATATTCACAACCTTCTCTCTCCCCCCTCGCGGGAATGGAATTGGCCTCAGAGTGGTTTGGCCAAAGTAAGGAGGCTTTATTTTACACAAAAAAGCAAAATATAAAGTAGCGTACACAGGATCCTATCATTACACAGTTGTCCGACCTGTGCCCAGAAAAATGACGTGGAAATAAACCAGAAGGCTCACGATAAAAAATAAATAAATAAATAAATAGACAACCTGGTGCAGAAGATAAATGGGCCAAACTCACAGAGGACCCTGTCATGACGTGGTCTACTGTTTTTATCACAGTTTAGCCAACTTTTGGATTGAAATGTTTCCCCAACTGTAACAGCTGTTCACAGGCAAAATCTGATAGATTAGCCTGCTGAGACTGGAAGCAACGTGCTAATCTTACTCCGTCAATAACAGCATGAAGCTAGGTCGGTGTCATATAGTGAAAAGTTTATAATCAATGGCAGATGCATGAAGAAGAATGATTGTATTGGAGGGGAAAGCATTTTTACCCTGGGACGGTGGGAAAGTAACTTATTTTAGCACAGGCCTCAGTTTCCCCCATTTGCCCCTGGGACAGAGTGGACAGTGACCTCTAAAGCACCAATATTCTTAGCGCCAGAGTCATTCTCAGGACTACCGGAAGTGAGGCCATGAGGACACATGGCAACATCCGGCATTGGCGGGTTCTGCGTCTCGAGGCGACAGACCTGGGTTCTCAAATACCGGCGTCGAGTCCAAATCCCATCTGTCTCTTGGCCCGATGTACTCTTCTCTGGATGGGTTGCATCCTCCCAAACTGGGGGGCTCTTTTCCCAGTGCTTCAAGGGGTGGGTCCAGCCTCCTGTCTTCAGGCTGTCTGGCCACCTCCCCAGCGTACCCGCACGGCAGCTGACCCATAAGTGTTTGCTGAACCCTGAGTTGTGGTTTCATAATGTATTACTCATTTGGTTTCTCCTTTCGGACTGCAAGTATGTCAAAGTCAGAGGCTCATCAAATTCAAATTCATCTCTCCCCCCCATCACCCCTAGTGCACACACGGGACCTAGCATATAGTAAGGGCTCTGTAGGTACGAATTCGTAAACTTGAGCGATGACGGCTACCCGTCTTTGCTGAAATAGCTATCCTTGCTCACGTAGGACCCCAGGCTGCCCTAGCTCGGCCCTCACCAGTGGGAGGAATGGGGACACGACTTGCCCTTTTCTGGGAGGGCGTGGACAGCCAGAAACGAAGTCCCGAGACTCTTGCCTGTCTGGCCTGAAGACCACACTTCTCATGACCTCAGCCTTTTCTCGATTTCCAGTCTTGTTGGAAAAGGCATTTGGAATATACACTACCCGCCATGCACGGGGCCGTTCATAGCAGCTGTGTTCCTAATAGCCTCAAATGAGAAAAAACCCAAACGCCCGTCAGCAGGAGAACGGGCAAATTAAATTCATTATATCCTTACTAGAAATACCCCTCAGGCATAAAAAGCAGCAAACTACATGGATGAAACTTACAAGCACGCTAAGTGAAAGAAGCCAGACACGAGAGAGTGCATACTGAGTGTTTTTTGTTTTCTGTTTTTTTTTTTTTAATTTAAATGCAGTTCTAAAACAGACCAAATTAATCGAGAGTGGTAGAAATAGGAACAGTGCTTGCCTGGGTGGGGGCGAGGAGGGAGCGTGCGTGGAGGGGGATGGTTTGCCTGGAAAGAGAGCACGAGGGTAGTTTCTGGGCTGATGGAAATGTTCTCTGTCTTGACGGAGGTGGTGGTAACACGGGTTGTACTCGTCGAAACCCAGTGAACTGTACCCCGAAAACTCTCTACCTTGCATTGTTTGTTCAATTAACCCTGAATTAAAACCCCCCACGCCATCGGGAGCTGAACTTCGCGGGCCTCTCAGGGGCTGGCTGGCGGTGTCCCGGCTCAGACACAGGGCAAGACGCCGTGATCCCCGTGGCTGCGGCTACGGCTCTCCTCACATCCGCCCCGGGGCGGCCCCCGCACGTGGCCCATTTCTCATCCCGGCACTTTGCTGGCACTTCGTGAATGCCTGTCTCTCCCTGGGCTCTCTCTCGGGGCCCACGGAAAACTCCCATCCTTCTTCCCCCCAAGCGCTGCTTTAGATCTCAAGTTCTCTCTGTGTTTTCTCTTCTCTGGGCTAATCCCCAGTTTCTCCATCCATGCTTCATTGAGCATGGTTTCCAAACCCTTCCTCCGTGTGGGTCCCTCCCCTGGATCTGTTCCAGCTGCCCCGGGCCCACTTGAACGGTTCTGTGAACACTTTGGCAGACAAACTCGACTTCTCTCTCCAAAGTGATTTCAGCAGGAGGAGGCGGGCTGCAAGCCATTGTCGGAACGAGCCAACAGGTTAAAGTGTTTTTTTTTTTTTTTTTAAAGATAGAAGAGCAACGAGAATATGGGAATTCCTCAAAGGCCCCTGTGAATGACTGACATACATTTAAGCAGACGACGTATTTGTGCGATGCCAGGGGGCTGATACGTTAATAGATATAATTTGTAGGCTCCCGAGGAGAGGTTAAAGAGGAGAGCGCAGATTCCTTTGAGCCGACTTGGTGCCTCACGTCATCTGTCCCCAGCCTTAATCAAGTTATCATATCAACCCAGTGTCTCCTGGACCCCAGCTCTCTGCCTGAATGAGGAAAAAATTTGCAGACAAATTTCTAGCAGCAGGAAGTTGGTGCTCTCCTGCGAGGCTGGATGAAAAGTACCTGTAACCTCTCCAGGCCTCCCTTCTGCTCCTGCTGGGCGTTCAGTTCAAGTGGCTCCCTTATTTGATTACGCCTCTCGGGCCTTCTCCGGGGTAGGTATCCAGTTCACTGGCGTGCCCACCGGCTCCCTAGGAAGCAGAACGCACTGGAGTTACTCTTCTGTGAAATTATGGGGAAGCCGAGTGGGCCAATCACTCATGTAGGCTGTGTGTGTGTGTGTGTGCGTGTGCGCGTGCAAGGAGACACACAGATGTGCGTAAAGACAGGAATGCTGTTTGCTAGCAAATGTGGCACTGATTTATACTCGCTGCGTTTAGTCACAGAAGAACCGAGTGGCATCTCCAAGTTCTCGCGATAAAAAGAAGTAGAGAAAAAAGGCTCCTGCCTAAGCACTGTAGGTCATTATTATTATTATTATTATTATTATTATTATTAGTGTTTGCAAAACTGTAATACATAATCTGCAAGCAATGGGCCGAATTCTATTACCAATTTCTTTGCCTCCTGACTGTAATTCAAATCATTGTGCTGCATAGAATTTTATAACACGGGTACAAATTATGATGCTCTTTGTCACTGTCTTCCTCCGAGGGTATTACTGGCCTGGGTGATGTGTTGGTAGGTTTGTGCGTTCCCGTCTCTCCTAAACATGGCTTTCAGAGTGGACGAAAAGACTGTAGGGGACGTGCCTCCTAAGCATGTGCTTAAGCCTGATTGCCTTTGTTCTAGTATTGGTTTCCTTAAAAAATTTTTTAAAAGGACATTTATTTTCCCACTCAACCGCGGAAACACAAAAAAACCCAAAATTTTGCGAGACAGTGTTTTGGATTCCTTTTAGAAAACTTCGGCCTCATCAAGGAAAATGATGGTAACGTCTTTACAGGGTCAGGTGCCCCGGACACCTGGGAACCCCGCAGTTTCAGGTCAGCCCGCAGCTTCCGGAGCACTCTGGCCGCGGAGACGAGGTGGGCCCGCCGAAAACTCAGGACCAAACTGGACTAGCTGGGCGAGCAGGGACAGGGCCGGGCTGGTGAGCGACGGAGTGATCATTCATGCAGCCGTTGCCCAGAGGATAAAAAGGAACTGAAGATGCTCTGCTGATCGATTTCCTTTAACAGGCCTGTCGCTTCAGAGCCCGTTGTCTTGGGGGCTCGCTGGCGGTTGTGACGGCAGGAGAACTTGGCCGGCGAGTTCCCCTGGGGGCAGGGGCGCCCAAGGAGCTGGCGGGCGGCCGGCACAGCGTCTTGCCCAGACGCCGCCCGGTAAGCGGCCTCGCCGCACAGAGGGGCGCCCCTGCTGCAATCGGGAAAGAAATTTGATTTTCTGAATTCTTTGGCAGCTGGTGACAAAGGGCCAGGTAGGGCGTCAAGGCGACGGGGAGCTGGGGTGAGCTTCGCGGGAGGAGGTCGCGGGCCACACAAAGGCCGGCCCACCCCCACCCCTGCGCACGCCACTGCCTGCGCCCCCGGGGTCCCGCCGCAGAGCGAAGGCCGGCCCCCCAACGGGGCCCCCAGCCTCGGGGCTCCAGCCAGCCACCCCGCTGGCCTACCTCCCGGCTCAGCCGGGGGCTCCAGAGCGCAGGGCCGCGCCGGGCCGGTGCCGCTGTCCCGCAGCCGGCCCTGCTGTGCTGGGGCTGTGGCTTGGATACACCCCTGGTGCAGGAGGGGCGCCTCCCGCGGTCTTAGACCTGGGACTCCAAGGGCCTCTGCTGGGGCCACGAGCAGCAGTGGACTCAGTTCATCAAGAAGTGTCCACCACTCCCTGGTCTAATTCGGCCTTTTGTTAGGGTTTTGGGGGCTCAATTAACTGCCCCCGCCCCTCCCCCGCTCCCGTCCCGCCAACATACACCCTGTGTCTTTAAGGGATTACATTTAGGCATTTCATGAGTCTTGCCGGCCTGGACTGCCTGGAGTTTCCCTGCAGGGCGTTGGGAGCCTCACTCTTCCTTCCATGACACAGCAGAACACCTAGAGGAGCTCTGGGGGGGTCTGTCTGCGGCTGCTAGGCCTCTAGGGCGGGAGGTAACGCTTCATTCATTCACTCAGAAACGTTTACTGAGCACCCCCCAACTCTGGGCTGATCGCAGGACGTCTTGGCCTCCTCAGGCCCCTGTCTCCTCTTGCTCCCAGGTCCCCTGAGGGTGACGGTGACGGCACCTGTCAAACTCCCCTGGAGCTCAAAGCATCCGGCTCCCCACCCGCACAGAAGGCCCTCTCCCTGCAAGCACGGACTTGCCCCTCCTCCCCCCGGATATGTGGGTGGGCCGTGTTTCCTCAGCACGCCCAGGAACATTCTGAACAGCCACCAGCCACCTCAGACCCTAGCCGAGCTTCAGTCCTGTTCCTTTCCTGTCCAGAGCCAGGCCCTTCATGCTGTCGATTTTATTTACAGAGGATGTCAGGGTTCCAGAGATGGGGGCCTAGAAATGTGGCAGATAACATACAGCTTACTAAGGCTCTTTCACACTCCAGGCAAATCTATGTGGAAAATGAAAGTCCAGTATCTTTGGCCGCTGTTAAAATACCAGTGGCCATATTTATTTTATGGCAGAAATGGGGCTCCCCTGCTCAGCTAATTCTTCCTCAGGCCTAATTCATTTTGGTGGATTCCTCTACTTGACCCTTTCTCTCCGAACCTCCACTATGAAATAATGGCACCGAAGCCTCTTGCTTCATGTCCCTGGAATCTCTCTCAGAGGAGTCCTCTTCACTGCCGGAGCCATTTTATTCCAGGTTGATCCTTAATTAAATTCGGTGCAACGCAGGGCCTGCGTGTGAACGGAGACGTGTGTGTGAGAATGGTGTTTGCAGTCAGCAGGCAGAAGCCTGGAAATGAGGCCTGATTAAATGAGAATCTAAATATAGAACAGGTACCCCAGGAGTTCTAGAAAGATAAATTATCCTCAGCCCTGCACAGTGACAGCAGCTTACAACGTGTTTGTCTATGTCATAATGGAGCAGTTTTATTTATGTGTGTGATGCTGATAACATAAGAATATAATTATCCTACTCACAGGACGTCAGATTCCAACGGCTTCATTGAATTAGATATCTTTTGCTTTGTAACAAATTACTGCAAGCTTAGTGGCTTCGAACTACACACACTTATTATCTCATGGTTTAGGGCTGGGGTCCAGGCACAGCTTAGCTGGGCCCCTGTTTTAGAGTCTCTCACAAGGGTCTAATCCAGGTATTAGCTGGGGCTGCGGTCTCATTTGAAGCTTGACTGGGGAAGGATCCTCTTCCAAGCTTATGTGGTTGTTGACAGGATTCAGTTCCTCGAAGGTGTTTGGACTGAGGCCTCCTTGCAGGCTGTCGCCCACAGGTCATCCTCAGTTCCTTGTCACGTGGACCTGTCTCTGTGGCAGCTTATTGTATCAAAGCCAGCAAGGGAGACGGTCAGTAGAGAGGTGAGTGTTACAGTCTTACATAATAAGATCATGGGGGTGACAACCCACCGCCTTCATCAGATTCTGTTGGTTGGAAACGAGTCACAGATTCTGCCCATGCCTGACGGGAGGGGATACCAGGAGGCACGGACCACAGGGGCCTCCTTAGAATCTGTCTCCCACTCGTAAGTAAACTGAGGGCCCAAGATGGGTGTGCCCTGGTTGCAGTCTCAGAGAGGTAGTTTAGTGGCCAGATTCTCGTCTCAGACTTTTATTCTGTGTTCTTTCTCCTGTAGCTTTGTAACAAATTTCCCCTCTAGCATACTTTCATAATACAAGTTGAAAATTTGTTAGGGGCACCTGGGTGGCGGGTGGCTCCGTCGGTTAAGCTTGCGACTCCTGGTTGGCTCAGGTCATGATCTCATCCTTCGGGGGATAGAACCCCATGTCAGGCTCTGTGCTGACAGCACTGCGGAGCCTGCTTGGGATTCCCTCTCTCTCTCTCTCTCTTTTTCTGCCCTTCTCCCTGCTCACATGTGCTCTCTCTCTCTCAAAATAAATACATAAACATAAAAAAAAAATAAAAAAGATAAAGAAGATAGACAAAGACTTTCCGGTGGAAATATAGCACAAGTGAATTAGAGCTTGGAAATCAAAAGGGAGCTCAGACCCCTACCATTCTATATTCCTAATCATTCCCTACATTTAATGAACACCCAGTGTGTCCAGACTGTATGCTAGGGATCTTACCTAAACCATTAGCAAGTCCCTTTGAGTCAGGTCTTGTTAGGCTCATTTTACAGATGAGAAAACTGAGGCACGACAATGAAGTAATTTACTCTAGGACTCCTAGCTAGTGACAGAGGCAAAGGTTAGAGTCTGAGCTGTCTGACTCCAGAGCCCGGTTCTCAACCTCCGAAGAGTCACAGAAGCTTCGTCCCGGGTCTACATTGGCAGTAACTGAGCATCTACGACACACTAGTTCTTGGTGGTTCAAATACATAGATAGATGGAAGAGACCAGGTCGCTGCCCTCGAAGTTCCCCAAGGAGGGGTGGGCTAGGAGCTCAGGCAAGCCCACAGATTATTATAATAAGAGATGAAAGTGTTGTGAAGAAGTTCCGGGGAAGGAGCATGCAGCATCTGTGGGATGAATCAGGAGAGGCTTCTTGTAGGAGGTGGCTCGGGAGGTGAGTCTGGAAGGATGGGAGGATATCAACTGGTCCCGACGGCGGCTGCAACAGAGAGAAGCAGTGGGCCCAGGTGGGAGCAGCGGGGGAGCGGGGGGAGGCTGGGGGGGGCAGCCCACGGAGGCCCCCGCCGGCTGCGGTGAGGGTGCCCCCAATCTGGTAAGCAGAGCCAGGGGCTACTTTAAACGAGCAAGTAGAACCTGTGGTCCAGATGGAGGAAGCTCCCGGGTCTGCAGCCCGACCGCTGGTTTAATGTCTCTATTAAACGAGTTCCAAACGTGCCCCTTCTTTCTGAAGTTTCTGCCTCCACTGCGGGTGTGTAGCAGTTCTCTGCTCGGGCTCCCACATCCCCGGCCTGCCTCCAGTCCCTTCTGATTTTGATTTGAGAGGTTCTGTGGGAATGTATTACCCTTCGCGTGTTTGAAGGCGGTCAGCCAATTGTTTCCCAGTCCTGCCTGCGGGAGCCTCCTTGTCCCCGCTCTGCACATGTCCCCTCCGCTCCCTTCATCTGCGCCTCTGCTTCCCCTCCGCGGCCCCCAGCCACGGAGCCCCATGTTTTCAATATCGTACAAGTGGTCCTTTAGGCCTCTCCCGGCCTGTGTAAATGTTCTTGAAATCCCACCATCTATAAAGTGAGTAGAAACTCACTCATGAGAATCTACTTAATGGCTTTGAAGTGAAGCACTCACTGCCCAAGGGTTCCACCTACAAGGTGTTCACGGGACGGGTCTTGAGTCTACCATTCCTGGGACAGGGTATCCTCCAGGTCTGTCTGAAGGTGGCCGGTTGTGTTGGCCATCCAGCAAAGAGAGCTGGTGCCTTCTCTCCTTCCTGTGCCACTAACTAGGGTGCTTCCAAACTCCTGCCAAAGCTCTGGTCACACCTCAGGAATTCGGAGCACCCTCCTCTCTTCGTCCTGTGGCTTCTGCTCACTCATGCCTTCTCCTCCCTCTGGCTTAGGGAGAGTGTACGGCAATCCAAAACAGTCTTCGAAGGGGGTGTCTTACTCATTCGTCTCCCGAACCACTCAGCCTGGTGCCCTGCACACAGGAGTTATTCACTAAGTGTTTATTGACTTGCTTCTCTCCAGTTCAGCGGGCTTCACGGACTTGAAATCTGATTCCCAGCACTCCTCGGGTGGCTTCGCCCATGAGAGCAGTCCCAGGCATCCTGGCGCCCCTCACCTGGCTTTGTGGGTCATGTTTCCTGACCCTGCGATCATGTGCTTCGATCCATTCTGAACCTCCTTCTCCTTATCGCTTCCCTCTAAAGCTATCAAGCCTATAAGTCGACTCTCAAAATGGAGACGGTGGCTTTTAAATACTTTCTAAATCCCAAGATGCTGTGCAAATGTAGGGAATACAGGATAACAATGAGTTTGCTGTGAAGGACCACAGTGGTTACGAGCGGTGGCGGGAAGGTGGGATAAACATGGCTTTGAAGTACACGGACAAGGCAAATGGCAGGCAACTGAATATAGCCGTGTGAGGAGAATAATCATCTTTTTGCTTAAGAAATATTGATCGGATAGACCTTGTGTATTTTTGGTTGGAAAACAAAACGGATTTCTTTCCGTGGTATATTTATGATTTCATTCGAGCTACATCCAAAAACTATTTGACCCACATATAAGAAGTCATCAACCAGGAAAAGAGACAAAAAATTACCTATTGGCCCCAGTTTTAAAACTGTGCGATTCATAAGATGAAGGGGTTGGAACAGATAATCTGTAGTCTCTCCTGGCCCTGGTAGTCTATGGTTTATTGAAAAAACCAAACGATTGTCTTTGATTTCTTGCAGGACTGAGTTCCCCTCCCATGTGCGTTTTCTCGGCACGTGTCTCATTATTTGCCGTTCTTTGTTTAAGTATGGTTGTCCCCGCTGGACCGGGAGCCCTCCCAGGTCAGGACTGTGTTTTCTTCCCCTTTGTGCCATCCCAGCACGGTGCCTGGCACGTAACAGATGGTCAACGAATATTGCCAAATGATGAGGTTGGAGATGCTGAAGACAGGTGATCAAGAGGTTGGGCTAGCGAATGAAACAGAACACTCCGGTACATGGAAAGGACTATTACTGGGAGAAAAAGATTTCAAACAACCTGTCCGAAAACGTTCTTCAGGGACCATTCTCATGTCACTGGAGGCTGGTGAATAAGGTAAGGCTAAAAGGATAGCATATCTCCATTGTATTGGCTTCTTTTAGATGTAGCTAGTGTCTACCTGACACATTTTAATATCATAAGAAGCTTCACAGGCCGATGGAGAAAATCTTGCCATCTACCCCTAGCCTCTTGTTCAGGGGCGCCTGGGGTGCTGTGGTTGGTGTTCATCTTTCCATCAGAACTAAGATGATGTCAAGACTATCTATCTATCTATCTATCTATCTATCTATCTATCTATTTGAGAGGGAGCACATGCAAGTGGGAAAGGGACAGAGGGAGAAGAAGGGAGAGAATCTTAAGGAGGCTCCATACTCAGCATGGAGCCTGACGCGGGGCTCGATCTGACAAACCGTTAGATCTTGACCTGAGCTGAAATCAAGTCAGACGCTTAAGCGACTGAGCCACTTGGCCGCCCCCAGGTATCATTTCTTCAGTGAAAATCCACTCATTCATCCAGATGTTTGCCTTTGAAGACAAATATCCTGATCTTCGGCAACGTCTAAATACCAAGGTCCTTAGCATGGGGTCCATTAACTTGAAGGGGTCCAGGTATATCCTGAAAGTAGAGACAAAAATATTGAGACCATGCCAAGACTGCTGAGCTAGAGAGCTGGCTGAATCATCTCTTCTGCATCAGAATGACTACTGTGGCCTTATTCTGGTCACTGCTTTTTATTTTTATTTTATTTTATTTTAATTATTTTTTTTTAGGGCAGCTTATGTAAGTGTTGGATTTACTTCCTCTTGTGAAAAATTAATTTCATAAATAGGATCATTCAACTGGGAAATATTGTTGGAAGATGCTACCATTTTGGTAACAGCCAGCATGACATCTCGTGTATCAGAGTCCCTGGGTCTTGTCTCCTCTCCAGGCCTGAAGGAGAGCTAGGTTCCAAGGTCTGTTGGCCACTGGAGTCCGAGCCAAGGAGGTTCCGTTCCTGAACAGATTCAGCGGGCAGAACGTCCTCTGTAAACCCAAGTCAAGAGTCTGGGAAATGGCTGGACAAGGGCCGTGCCTTGCTTGGCTGAGCAGATAGAATGAGGAGAAAAAATAAATAAAGAGGAAGGCTGAATGAATTCAAAAAGTAAAATTCGGGAGTAGATAAACAGGGGAAATCTTTTACTGGCCCCAAATTGAAGAAACATGGAATCGCGTGTGTAAGGACTCGTGTGAAGTGAGTTCAAGCCTCTAGCTCTATAAATGGGGAAGCCAAGGCTTCAGAGAAGGGCCGAGACTGCCCGAGATCACCCAGCCAGTTAGAGACACACCTGGAACTGGAAACCGGGTCTCCTGACTCGAGTGCTGGTACCGGGACCCCAGGAAGTTAGCCAAACTTGTTTCGCTAAGATCCTCTACGTTTATTGAATAGAGCCAGAGAGAGAAGAAAAAAAATCATTTAATTAGTTGTGATTCACCAGTTCTCTTGGCCCTGATTTCCTTCTCTTTCTTTCTCATAAACGTGTTTATTAAGGTTCAACTGCTCTCCCAAGCTCTCCTCGTGGCTTTGAATCTTACAAAAAGAAACTCCAAGTCTCCTACTTTGGCTCCTGGGAGGAACCTGTAAAAACACCCTAAGGGCTCACAGGGCAGCCCCTCCGGGAGTAAGATCTTATCCAAACCTGTTGTTTCTTTTCCAGTCTTTGAATTTAGGACAATTCAAACCCTCCTTAGGTGGCCTGTGTCTCCTTATTTGACTGGGTGGCAGAAAATATTATCGAAGCCTCATTTCCCCTCCCTCACCCACCCCCAGCAGACACACACATCCGGGATTCCCCGTGCCCAGAGGCTCTTCCTCTCCAATCCAAACAGCTGGGACATAATCCCATCACTCTGCTGCTTCCAGGCTGGGTATGGCAGCCAGCTGAATGCAGAGAGCCAAGATATCAACTCCTGCAGGTCCGCAGGGACAGGGGATAAAGCTGGAAGCATAACCAGGGGCAGCTTATGAAGGTTTTAAATGCTAAATAAAAGACTTTTCCCCCCTGATCCTATAGGCTGTGGGATAGCCAGAGGAAGTCTTTAAAGGGGGAAAAACATGATTAGAGTTAGTGTTTAGAAAAGACCGTGGCCGAACTGTGCAGGAAGAGCAGTAACGCTGAGTTCAGCGGCAGGGAGAGTGATGATGGCTTGACCTTGGCAGTTCCAGTAAGGATAAAAAGGAGATGGATGCCATGGGAAAAGAAAGAAAGGGAGGTTCGGAAGGATCTGGATAGGGTGATCGAAGAGTGGAGGGGGCCATGGGGCTGGGGGAGGAAGGGAAGGAGGGGAGCTTGAGGCAAAGGAGATATCAGGCCTGGGAGCTTCAGCATGTCTAGGGGAGGATGGGAGGCAGAGGAGCGACAGAGGTGAGGCAGTCGGGGAGAGGGAATGACAGTTCAGCTTCCGGTGCCTTGAGTTAAAGAGCAGGTAGAAATGTCAGTGGGCACGTCCTATAGGGAGTTGAAACGCAGGTCTGGAACCAGGGAGAAACCACAGCTGAACCTGTGGACTCGCAAGCCGCATGGTGACAGAGCCACAGGCAGGAGGCTCAGCTGAGTTTATACCGAACCAGTCCAGCACCCGAACCACAGTGTCTTCGTCCTGTACACGGTCGCTGTACTAATCCTTCTAAAGCACGACTCAGACCTGATGACCTCACAGATGTGCATCAACCTTCAGTGGCTTCTTTTTTTTAAGTTTATTAATTTTTGAGAGAGAGAGAGAGAGAGAGTGCAGCTGGGAGAGGGGCAGGGAGAGAGGGAGACAGAGGATCCAAAGCAGGCTCCGAGCTGTCAGTGAGCCCAATGCGGGGCTTGAACACATGAACCGTGAGATCACGACCGGAGCCGAAGTCTGATGCTTGACTAACCGAGCCACCCAGGCGCCCACTTTAGTGGCTTTTTAAGTGCAAAATGAAAGATTTCTTTCAAGGGCTTTCATGCCCTGTCCTCACCCTGCTGTTCTAGAATTATTTCCTCAACATGCCAACACCCTTAGACTCCTTATAAGTTAAACTATCCTTTCTGGAATGTGTTTTATTTCTCATGCTTCTCTTCTGTCTGCTTGGAAGGCTTCTTCCAAGTCTTCTTGTTGGAATCTTCTTTATCCATTCTTCAAAGTAGCAAATGAAGTATTTCCTGGCCACCCCCATAAGTGGTATTTTGGATCCTCTTACCTCTTAGTTTGAATTGTGATCATACTTTTGTTCTGTGACACCCCTCCGCCCACCACCACCACATACCTGTGGCCCTCCCCAGCCCCCAAAACTTCTCTACTGTATGCTTCAAGAAAGGGACACACAGGCAGAATGACGAGACCAAAGAGGTCAGCTCTTGGCTTCTGAGTTTCAAAAAGGGAGGACGTACAGCTTCAACGACCTGGACCCTTGAGTTTGCGTTTTGTATGATAGAGAACAGATTTGGAAGACTAGATGAATGAGCAGGCTCCCTTACCCCCAGATTCCATCAAGATTCTCCAGACCATGGGGAGAGGGGAGCAGGAGGGAACTCGATGAGGGAGAGAGGTTTATGGGGTTCCGTATGAGAGCCAGATCTGGAGGGACCACTCAGAAAGAAGAGGGCTCATTCAGGGTCATAGGGGTGCTGTTCCGGGGGGCGATGGCTGGCACTGGCGCCCAGAGCGGTGCTGCAGACCACCCAGTTTCCACCCCACCGCCATATTGCTGGTGTGGAGGAGCCACGTCAGATGCCTTCCCGTTGGATGGACGCCCACCATGAACTATCCATCAAGAACCACTCCTGTAAGTGCCCAGAGACTTGTGTGTCCTGTGTGGCTTGCCCGTGGGGCCAGCTGCCTTTCCATCAGCCTGGGGCCCTGTTAAGCCCCATGAGAAAGAGTGGGACCCCAGACGTCCAGAGGGCCACCGGTGACGTGCCCTTCTCCCCGACACCGTGTCTGCGCGTCTGTGGCGTTGCACGGCAACAGCTCAGAATTTCCCTCTTGTGGAAGTGTGGTCCTGTCACACCCTTCTCTGTTGGGATCACATGATACTTTTTCTTGTAGATATTAAATACTACTGGACATCTTCTGTTTGCCTCTGGAGATGCTCTCTCTACTCTTCTCCACTCTGCTTCCTCCACAGAGGTTGGTCAGCGTGGGCCTCCTGTTGGGTGTGGCCGATGGGGAGCCCTGGCTGGAGCCTGGAGGGAGTGGGCAGTGAGGTCAGGGCACGTATGGTCTCCAGAGAGCCCTTCCCTCTCCCTCTTCCTGTTCCTTCCCAATGGGGGCAGTGACAGTCTCTCTGTGACCAGCCCTGTCAGGATACCCCGCTTAGCTCTTATTTCCTTGCGCCCTGCTTATGTCTTCGTAACCAGTGTCTTTGTTAGGCTTCTGCTGGAACCCTGTTGCAGACTGTATTTTCCAGAGATGGTTAAAACAATATCTCCCATCCCGCATGCTCTTCTTAACAATGTGACTTTGACAGGTCTCCCTCAAGAGGAAGCGACACCGTGACTTCTGAGTTAGTCCTAAAAGATGATACAGCTTCTGCCTGATTCTCTTGGGACACTCGCCTTTGGAGCCCTGGGCTGTCGCGTAAATTGTCCTGAGACTGCCATGCTGTGAGGAAGCCCAAGTTGGCTCATGCAGAAAGACAACGGGGGGAAGGCCTGAGAGAGAGATTCCTTGGCCACTCTCTGCAGCTTCTACAACCCCTCTGACTGCAGGAGAGACTGGAACCAGAATTGTCCAGCTGAGGCCTTCTTGATTCCTGTCTCACAGATACTATAAAAGATACTGAAACAGCAGCAGTAGAAGGATAAGTAGGATAGACCCTCACTGATAGGTTTCATACACACCTCTCCCCTGTGAGCCATCACACAACAAATCATTCATGAATATGAATATTTGTGAATGAGTCCAAAGGATATGACTGATTAATTCGGGTCCTCAAGGAAGACTTGAGTGCTCACCTCACTTGATATAGGAAAATGGAGAACATGCATTTTTTTTTAATGTTTACTTTTGAGAGAGAGAGAGTATGAGTTGGGGAGGGGCAGAGAGAGGGAGCCACAGAATCCGAAGCAGGCTCCAGGCTCTGAGCTGTCAGCGCAGAGCCCGATGCGGGTCTTGAACCCAAGAACTGTGAGATCACGACCTGAGCTGAAGTCGGACGCTTAACGGACTGAACCACCCAGGCGCCCCCTGGAACCCCAGTGACCAAGAGCAGATGTCCCTCAGATTTCAGATACTCTTTGAAAACAGTATTTGCATTAAGACGTAGAACACTAACTGTGCCAAAATGAGATCACGGCCTTTTCCCAGAGACTGCTCTGAAACCCTCACGAAATGCGGCGTTCCTGTTTTCTCCCACTTGTGGCTGTGTGCTTTGTCAGTTTGAGGCCAGAACGAGAACTGTCCTAAACGGGGAAATGGAGTTAGAAGTGGGGAAAGAGGCCACGGCTTGGATAACATTCCTGGGATGATGGGTTTGAACAGTGGGTGTGCCAGAAATTTCCTGGAAAGTTTATTTTTGCTGAGTTTTCAGCCTGACTTCAGACCATTAGTGCTCTTGGATAATGCCAGTTTGTTGAAACGTGGGGAGAGCCAGCTGTCCCTAGAAAGGAGGTCCTGTCCTGCCAGCTCCGAATTTTGTGGTCTGGCTCGCCTCTGTGCTTAAACACTTGACTTTTAAAGCAAATTGTAAGGAAAGGTCGGAGAGACGCCGTGTCGCGCGGATGCAGGGCCGATGGGGGTGTATGCGGACCCGTGCCTCTCTCCCAGGGGAGTTTGGGAAAAAAGCAGATTCTGACTCGGGCCGTCCGGAGGAGGGCTGAGACTCTAGAGTGCTCCCCCGCTCCCAGGGGTGGCCCAACTTGGTCCACAGACCACACTTTGAGGAGCTGCCTTCTGAAGCTTCCCCAGTCTGACCCATCTCCATCGGGCAGCCCTCCTATTGGGTTTGAGAGGTTTTTTGATTTCGAGTCTTCTAGCAAAATGAAGATGCCCTCGGGTTGGGGTGGGGTTGTGAAAGGGTCTCCACCTGAATTTGGTCCACAAATATGTCATTGCTATTTAAAATAAACGGTAATCATAATAACGACGAAGCTGCCGGAAAGTGACCCTTTGCTGGGTGCCACGCTAAGGGCAGTCCTGCTGTAGTGACTCACTTGCTCCTTCCCATCAGCGGGCGGGCTGGGACCTACGGTGCCCTTGTCACACAAGAGAAGGCAGAGGCACAGAAAAGTTAAGTTACCTGGCCAAGGAGCCACGCTGAGACCGGCTGTCACACCCAGAGCCCCCGGTCCCTCGGAGGAGGACACGGGAGGCCCCATATGTAGCAGGAAGTCCAAGTCCAGGAGGAGGCGGGGTGAGAACGGGAGGTGTCAGCCTTGCCAGCCTCTCAGTGATTTCCAGGGACAACGTGGCTACAGGCTTAAGCTACCACTTTATGCCTAAAGCGGTGTCGTTTGGCCCACATTAAACCATCCATCCCGTCTTTACTTGGCACTTGCGGACCCTGCACGAGGCTCTGGGGTCCCACGGCTCCAAGCCCCGCCTTCGAGGCGTTCGGAGTTTCCTGGGGAAGGCCGGACTGCATCAGTGCCCGGGGGCCAGAAACAAAGCAGGCAACCCAGCCGCTAATCTCATTTCCACTTTCCCAAGGCTGCAGTCGCGAAGTCTCCCCCCCGCCCCCATACTAAACTCTCTCAAGGATTTAACTGGTGCCTCGGTAGCATCTCAGTTGATATCCCTAGTATATCTCTGCCTCTTTGCCTCTGCTTATGCCGTATCTTATGCTGTATCTAAAGCGCCTCTCCCCCTTTGCCCCCTGTCTGTCTAATCCTACCTATGGTGCAGGCGCTGACTCCATGAAAGTGGTGTGCGCCTCCATTCATCTAGGGTGACCAGCTGTCCCAGTCTGCCCGGGACTGAAGAGTTTCCGGGCACGTTGAACTGCTGCTGCTGCGTAAGGAATTACCGCCACATAGAACAACACCCATGTTAGCTTACGGTTCTCCAGGTAGAAGTCCGGGCAGGACCGGGTAACGCGGAGGCTCGAAGGCTGAAAATCAAGTGTCTACCAGGCCGAGCCCTCATCTGGAGGTTCTGGGTAAAAATCCACTTCCAGGCTCATTCAAGTAGTTGGCAGATTTCATTTCCTTCCAGCGGAGGGCTGGGGCCGCCATTTCCCGGCGGCCCTTGGCCGGAGGCCACTCGGCTCCTAGGGGCTACCGCCCATATTCTGTGTCATGTGACTCCCCTCAGAGTCAAACCTCTCCGACTTCTGTCTTTGACCTCCAAACCAGATTTAAAAGGCTCTTCTGATAAGGTCAGGCCCACCCAGCTCATCTCTGTACCTTAAAGTCAACTTATTGGCACTTGGAAAATCCCTTCATAGCAACGCCTACATTGAATGCTTGATTGAATCAGTGGGGAAGTTGTGTGTACTGCAGCGGCCAGGAATTTAGGGAGTCATCCTAGAATTCTGCCTGCCACATCTGGGATGAAGGCTTTTGGTGCTAAAACTAGGACAGTTCCGGGCACACGAGGACTGTAAGTCGCCCTGTTAGTGTGGCTGGTTATTAGCAGAATTGGCTAGTCTCTTCTGCACTTCTGACCCTAGCCCGAAGGGCTGCACTTCACAGCGTCCTTTGTTTTTTTTTTTTTAATGTTATTTATTTTTGTGTGTGAGAGAAAGAGAGAAAATGAGTGGGGAAGGGGCAGAGAGAGAGAGACACAGAATCCGAAGCAGGCTCCCGGCTCTGAGCCATCAGCACGGAGCCTGATGCAGGGCTCGAACTCACAGACGGTGAGATCACGACCTGAGCCGAAGTCGGCCGCTTAACCGACTGAGCCACCCAGGCGCCCCATCACTATTATTATTATTATTATTATTACCATGCCAGAGCCAGTTGAGTGCTACCAAACAGGTACTGCCTGGTGGCATCTGTAGGTGAGATGTTGAGCAAAGGGCTGTGTGTCTGATCGTTCACAGTCCCCCCCCCACCCCCCCACCCCCCCGCTCTTAGAATCACGGAACGGTTTTCCTGCCCTGGCGTCCTGGCCCGCGCAGGTAACCGACCTCTAATCTGCAACTTCCTTTGGCAGTTTAGTACAAGAAACACACCCTCTTTCAATTGAAAACTTTTGGGTGGTACAGCAGTACAGATGTTAAATATTTTCTGCGGCTAATACTAATATTAGTCATTAATATGACTGGGGGGGGGGGTGGGCCGGTAATTCTGAATCCTCTGAACGTCTCTGGCAGCCTCTCTGGATGAAAGGTGTCTGTCGATTGCGGCCTTTGATGAAATTACAAAAGCGACACCACTCTGCTGCTGAGACGGCCGTGGGCTCTGGTCCCTGCAGAGCGGAGGGATGCCTCAGAGCCGCCGTCGTGTCTAAGGGTGCTGGGCCTTCGGGGAGACAGCTGAAACGCCACAGCCAACTTCATACACGGGGAATCCAGGGTGAGCTTGTGTCTTGGGGAATTCCTCAGTTTCAGGGCATTTCATGGTTAAAAAAGGGCAGCCTTCCACTGCACACTCGTGCCGAGAGACGTGTGCTAACGGGGGCCGGGGGTTATTGTTTTCATTAAAATAATTTCGACTTTAAATGATTCTCTACCCCACAGCACACAGGCACAAACAAAGGGCGGGCCAGCAGCCCCTTCTCTTCCGAGAGCCTCGGGTGTTAGCCTTCAAGGGGGACCTGGCGGCCTTTGTCCCGGATCCAGCAAACCAGGTGGTCACACAATCAGCGAACCAAGAACAATGACAGACGTTACAATTTTCGACTTTGCGGCCATAAACAAACACAGAGCGAGGGGGCCGAGAATGCCTGGAACACCGAGCAACGTGGAGAGAAAAGGAAGACAAACAGAACTGTGCCCCAAGATTTAGACGAGGCCTCAGGCAGCTCCAGAGCTTAAAAAATTAAAAAAAAAAAAAGTAGAAGCTTCCTCTCTTCCTCCTCCTCCTCCTTCCCCCAACACAAACGTTCCCGCGAAGGATTCCCTAATACCTAAGCTTAGTGGAGCTTAGCGACCTGTAACAGGCCCAAACAGGGGCCACCGTGACCTCGGCAACAAATCGCTCGGTAATTGTTGGGGGGAGAGAGGCTTCCCTCGCTCCCTGTCCCTCCTACACCGCCTGTAGGTTATATTTAAGGGGCCGAGGCTGAGGGGAGATTTTTTTTAAACGGCCTTCTCAGTTCTATTTAAGTACGTGGATTCTATCTCCCATCGCGAACATTATTTTTTGAAATATTTTTCAATCCGTAGGCCGTCCTGTCCTTCGTTTCCATGTCATTTGAAAGAAAGTTCCATCCCCAAATAACTTGGACGGAATTTCTAGTAACCTGTTTTCGTGGTCGGCCCTGGCTGCCCGCGGGCCGGAGAGTTACGTCGGAGGTCGTGGAAGCCCAGCGATTTTCCCCGGCGTGGCTTAGTGCTTGGCACCAGCCTGACGGTTCTGGACAGATGACGTCAGAGCCTGGGGGTTGGCCCAGAAAAGCGCATGCGAGTGCCCCGGCCCCTCATCCACGCCCCCCCCCTTACTCCGTTGGTGAATCTGGTATGGGGCACCCCGGGATGTACATCCGGGAACCACAGGAGGGCTAAACCGTCGCCCCCTATTTATAGACGTGACCCCTGAGCTCCGGAAAGACGGCGGTGATCTATCTGTGCATCGGATTCGGTTAGCGGTAGGGATCTCCCGACGCGGCCCCGCACCGTGTCCACGGCCTGTCAGGCGGACCCTGGGGGGGTTTTCTCAGCAACTGTGGTTCTGACTGCGGGGCTCAGGCACGGCCCCCTGGTGACAGGGAGTGCCAGCATACTTGGAATGTACCGGAAAGGTGCCTTCTCTGGCCGTCACATTCACGTCACCAAAGTATTTATTTATTTCTAGTTGCCATCGCTCGTGAGCTCCCTCTGCAAGACCAGGAGCTCCGTGAGGGCAGGGGCTTTTTGATTTGTCTGCGACTGAGTCCCCACCGCCAAAACAGTGCCCCGCACACGGTGCCTGCTCCCTAAATGGCTGCTGGGTGACCAGAGGCACTGAGCGACTGTTTTAGTTTGGCCGCTATAACAAAATACCACGGACTGGGTGGCTTATAAACAGGAGAGATTTATCTCTTACGGTTCTGGGGGTTGCAAGTCCGAGATGGGGTGTCTGATAGCTTCCTGGTTGATAGCAGATTGCCTTCTCACTGTGTTCTCACACTGCGGACAAGATGTGAGGAGCTCTCCGGTGTCCCTCTTCTACGAGTTCTAATCCTATTCACGAAGGCTGCACCCTTATGACCTCATCACCTCCCAAAGGCCCCACCTCCTGACATCCTGACGTTGGGGGTGAGGGTTTCAACGTATGCATTTCGGGGGGACACATTCAGACCCTAGCAATGACTGAGGGAGCCCTTCCAGGTTCGTAGTCTGTGCCTCCAGGGTGATGAAGAAGTTGACACCAGTCGACGCCCCAGCCCCGTTGAAGGCGCAGCTCAGGGGTGTGGAGACAATTAAGAGACTGAGGCCACAGTCTCAGGAGCCGTGGCACCAGGGCGCAAAGACCTTACCCGACTAACCCTAGGGAATTCAAACAATTCTTTTCATCATTCAGTGAATTTCTTCCCCAAACCTTCAAATGCAGAGGAGGAACAAGCGTAGGGAGATTGTTTATGGTCTTTGGTCTTTTTTTTTTCCTCCCCTAACCTTGAAGTTGAGTGAACAAAAACAATGGAGCTCAGGGCAGAAGGATGTCGAAAGTTGCATTTGTTGGTTTCACCTAAGTTCATCCAGCTGTGTAAAACCGAAGGAGGAAATATATCCCGGAGTGGCATTAACAAGTGCTGGCTTACGGAGAGGTTGGCCCAAGTTCAGAGGGTATTCGGCACGCATGGCTGGCCGCCCTCGTCTCAAGCCCAGGCAGAAGGAACCACAAATATCACTTTACCAAGTGTCAGTCTCCTCCTCTGTAAAATGGGATGGCAAGACCCGTCTTAGTATTTGAGGGCGAAATGAGCCGGCGAGTCTGCAAGTGCCCCGCGGACGGGCCCGTGTTGTACAGGCACATCCTTGCTTCGTTATAAAGGGATCTGAATCCCGCACGGTGAAGGTGGCACAGACCCCTGGCAGGAAAATTTACGGAGATACGATTCGGAACTTGTTCTTAACTGCATTTTTCCCTTGCTCGTTCTAGGCAGACAGGCCTTTTGCGTTTCCTTGTCTCAGGACTCTTTGGGCATAGGGTTGAAAGTAGGAGTTCTTCATTAAATTCTCTCTCCTTTCCTGGCCTGACTTCGGAGAAGATGGGGTTAACCTGGGAGGGAGGCAGCCTGAGAGGCTGGGAAGCAGGAACAGAAGAAAGGGAATTGGGGTGGAGGGGGTTGGGGAGTGGCGGGAGAGGTCGTCTCAACATAGAAGAGAGGTGTTTGGGGCTCTAGGACTTTACTCCCTTCCTTCCAGGGGCCCCAAGAGTGGAGGCAGAGCCTGGGTGAGCCCAGGAGCCCACAAAGGCCAGAGCCCAGGAGCAGGCGAGCTGTCGGCCTGTGTAGACCCTGAAGCACAAGGACCCCAATAAGCAGAGGCCCTTACGGCTGCTCCATTTGGGCACCGGGGGCGCCTCCATGTCTCCCGGGGACATGCGTTAGGGTTAGGAGCAGCCAGTTCAATGGGTTGGTAGAAAAATGCACCAACTCAGTCATGAGTGAATAGGGCTCATCCCAGAAGCAGCAGCAACAGCACCCCAACCCCAAATCGCTGTCCTGTTTTTACCTCTGGCACTAACCAGCTCTGTGACCTTAAGGAAGTCACTTCCCATCTGCGCCTCCATTTCTGTGCTGGTTAAATGAAGGGAGCTGGGCCAAATTCCTGGTCCGGGTTCTTGCAAATCTGGAATGGATTCGAGAAGCACGAAATAGTCACAAGACTGTATTCTTTTTTTTTTTATTTTTTTTAATGTTTATTTTTGAGAGAGACAGAGACAGAGCACAAGCAGGGGAGGGGCAGAGAGAGAGAGGGAGACACAGAATCCGAAGCAGGCTCCAGGCTCTGAGCTGTCTGCATAGAGCCTGACATGGGGCTCGAACTCACAAACCGTGAGATCGTGACCTGAGCTGAAGTTGGACATTTAACCGACTGAGCCACCCAGGCGCCCCACGAGACTGTATTCTTAACTGAAGAGACAGTTTAGCAGCTGTTTCAGTACTGTGAATTTCCGCTTCGAAAGCAACCGACTTTTGGGAAAAGCAACTTCTGCGATTTCAGGAGACGGAAGTGTGACATCATATCCGTCACCTGCTGGGAGCAACACTTGCTTGTGCACTCGTGGTCTCTCCGTCGGGACTTTGGTCTTGATGGCAATGTGTACTTCTTGGGATTTTCATTAAAAAAAAAAAGAAAGAAAGAAAAGAAAAAAAAGCGCCTTTGAAAAAAAACCCGATCCTTCCATAGCCGGCTCATCTCTTTCCCCCTGGCTGGAGCAGCGTAAACATGACCAGCGTGAGGCTCCGGGTTTATGTTTTCTCGATGACTTCCAGATCAAATTTGCTGTGTTTACGAGAGGGAGACACTTTTTCTAACCGCCAGGACTGCCAATTCAGATGGGGGCGGGCTACGTGGGGGCGATGCCGCAGCTGGGGTGTCTCTGCTTCGAGTTATCCTTGTCTCCGACACTGTCTCCACCAGTCCCCGGCAGGGTGAACGCCTGACTCGGCAGCTGCCTGTAGACACTGGCTGGTCACACTCAAATCGAAGCAAGATGCTTTGGGGTGCCGATTGTTATTTTAAACTTTATTTAAGCCTCAGGCCCAGAGGTAGGGTCCTGAGTGCGGAGGTAACCTTCCCCAACCCGTGCTTGAATATTGCTTCCCTTCTTCCTACGTCTGCCTCTCTCGGCTCTTGCCTCACCCAGAGCCCGCGAACTCCATTTTGAAGTCTGAATCCCAAAGGTGTTAGCTGAACTCCCAGGAGCCCCTGGGTGACGAGGAGGTTTGCAGGTCATGTGTCGAGGGATCCATCAGTGTTCTGCGAAACTTCAAACACGAAGCCTTTGGATCTTTTACCTTGAGAGAGAGAGATATATATAGCTATGTCATCGCAGGGTTTTTGTCAGTAGGCAGCGGGGCGCACTGTCCGCCACCTCTCGGTGGGGGGGAGGGGCACATTGTCCCCCACCTCTCCATGGGGGGTGGGGCGGGGCCACAGCACCGAGAGCACACTTGCCTTTGGGAGCCTGATTCACAGCCAGGAGCTGAGCCACCAGCAGCGCTGCCCGACCCGAGTGACCTTGGCCCAGTCTGAGTCTCGAAGCCCGAAGCCCTACGGTATCCTGTCCCGCCCTTTGCCTCCCAGGGACTAGCTGCGGTCCCTTGGGGGCACGCCAGGCATGAAAGATGCCGTACCTCATAAAATACCATGGAAACAAAAGGTTCGGCCACCATCAGGCTCAAGGTTCTCAGGGAGGTGGCGAAGCAGACCAGGGATGATGCCCGTTGCCATGCAACGGGGGTATTTGTAAAAACAAAGTAAAAAAAAAGTTTTTTTAATCATTAACATGGCTGCAGCTCCGACCTGAGGTATCCAGTGCGTCCCCAGCATCCTCTTGGGCTCTGCCATTCCTGTGCCGATTTACCTCCCTCTCTGGGGTCCCCGCTGTCCCCGTCAGCGGGAGGGGTGGGCTCGGGGCGGCTCAGGAGTCTCTCAGCGCCAGGGTGCCGCGGTGTTGCTCCGTGGTTCCCAGGCTGGTGTGGAGAAAGATGGGCCATGATTAGAGGCGAGAAGGGGAGAATCTCTAGTTACGCCTCTGTCGAAGGGTTTTTTGGAAAATGAATCAGCAGATAAAACTTACTACTAGGAAATGCAGATCCAAGTAAATTTTAGTGACTCTTCTTACTAGAGGTTTTGATTTCAGTCAAAAGATGTGGTCCTTGGTCACCTCCCCTTCACACAGAGTCCACACACACACACACACACACACACACACGTGTATGTATCATATGCACATTCTTTTTTTTTTAATTTTTTTTAACGTTTTTATTTTTGAGAGACATAGAGACAGAGTATGAGCAGGGGACGGGCAGAGAGAGGGAGACACAGAAGCTGAAGCAGGCTCCAGGCTCTGAGCCGTCAGCACAGAGCCCGATCATTTTTTTTTTTTTTTTAAAGTTTATTTATTTATTTTGAGAGAGAGAGCAGTACAGGGGCAGAGATAGAGGAAGGAGAGAGAATCGTAACCAGGCTCTGCACTCTCAGCGTGGAGCTTGACTCAGGGCTCAAACTCAAGAACCATGAGATCATGACCTGAGCTGAAATCGAGAGTTGGATGCTTAACCCACTGAGCCACCCAGGCGCCCCATAGGCATTCTTATTTCTGCTTGCCTGCCTGCCTGCCTTCCTCCCTTCTTTCCTCCTTCTCTCCCTTCTTCCTTCCTTCCTTCCTTCCTTCCTTCCTTTCTTTCTTCTCTTTCTTCCTTTCCTTCTTTCTTGCTTTCTTGCTTTCTCTCTTTCTGTTCTAATCTGTTTTAATAAGCAAGTATCTTATTGTATGCTATTTAAAAAAATTGTTTTGAAATTGAGTAAGTAACAATATTATATTTTTAAAAGCGAAATAAAAGGAAGTAGACTGTGCTCCAGAGCTCTGAGGGCTTTTAATCAAATGACACGACTTGACCTGGATCTGGGTGCATTTTCCTAGTTCTGGCTCTGAGGGTAATTGCTGTGTGACCTTGGGACAGTCACTTCCCCTCTTTGGACCACAGCCGCCTCATTTGGAAAACGAAGGGGTTGAACCATAGAGTCTCAAGGTAACTTCTAGACTTAAAGCTCTCCATACAGGTGTCTCTCACATTATAAAATCCGACATCTGACACAATAAATAAAATCTCCCCTCCCCGAATATCTTTTTACTTATGAAAAAGGCCACTAAAGGTAAAACTGCTTATATTGTACCAGTGAATTTTTAAAAATAACTGCTTCGTTTTAGAAATGGTTTGATTTACACGGAACATTTCAGATTCTCTTGGACCTCTAATTGATGAAATTCTGTCTGGTTGGGCATTTCCGCGATGGCGCTTTATCCCCGGCAACTGACCCCTGTCACATCCATCAGACGAAAGCCCCAGAAACATCCCTGTAACGTTCGGCTGAAATCTCTAATGGGCGCGATCAAATCAGGCTTAATGTCCGCTTTGGCGAACAGTCACTTTGAAAGCATGTGTGGCTTCCTCATTACCATTTTATCTCTGCCATTAGCCGCATTAAAAAATATAAATCATGGCCAACATCTTTTCAGAACGAAGGTTAACCCCCTCACCTCAGCGCTGATCACCACCGTAAGCGAGGAGGTGGGCCACGGGGGGAGGAAGAAGGGACCCAGGGTGAACGGAGCAAGCGTGGTGTGACCTTGGGTAAGTCCCTTCCTTCTCTGGGCCTCCGTTTCCTCGTAAGTAAAAGTGGGGTGGGTCTAGCTCCCTCCGAAGGGCCCTTCGGCCCTCATGTGCAAGGCCGTCGTCCCGTCATCTCAGCACCCCTGGGCTGTCGTGTGTAAGGAAATGGTCCCTCATAGTGTTTCCAACGAGTGTCCCTCCCCCGTTCATCCCGGGGTAGAGCGGACACACCCGCTGCCTCCTTGGGCCCTAGAAGGGACACGATGGTTCCCTGTACCCAAGAAAACTCCCGTAAGGGAGAGAAGTAGGGAGTCAGCAGAGGGTTGATATGTGAGCTTCCTCGGTTCCAGTGCTTTCTGGACGCATCGACCTGAGCCCTGATTTTCCTGTTTAGTCCTGTGGGAATCAGGAGGAGTCTGTGGGTGGGGGGGGTCTCGGGGTCCTGGGGAACAGAAAACGCAAATGGGGTCCTGGGGGACTGGGGAAAAGGCTTGACCTCCCTTGCATGGTCTGGGGAGGGGCTTTCAAACTTTCAGAGACGCAGGAGTCCGTTTATGCAATGAAATGCCAGGAAGAACACAGCGTATAAAACAAAGGCTGTACCTAGCTGGCCTAAATTTATGTCGTATGTTCAGTTTTAGGAGATTTTTTGCCAACTCGACAAGAGGTTGCTTCCTTTTGACTAACGCAGAATTTTGAGGTTAGGGAGTCCGGGTGACAGTTACCAGCCCCTGCATCTGCTAAACGTCCGTAATTTCTTTTGTGGCATCACTTCCTGGTTGCAAATAGGAGCTTGCTTTCTGAGGGCGGCACTGCCGTCGGGGGACCCTCCTCAAGTACGCGGCGATAGCAAACTTTGTGTCCGAGTTGTCCCCAACTTTCTCTTGGTGGTCGGTGATGTAAAGTCGTGTAATCCCTGCAACAGCACGCACGTTCCTTCTTGTTCTGGTTAAAAAAATGTTGTTTAATGTTTATTTTTGAGAGAGAGAGAGAGAGACAGAGCAGGACAGAGAGTGAGGCAGACACAGAATCCGAAGCAGGCTCCAGGCTCTGAGCTGGCAGCAGAGAGCCTGATGCGGGGCTCGAACTCATGTACACGAGAGATCATGACCTGAGCGAGTCGGACGCCTAACCGACTGAGCCGCCCAGACTCCCCTGGTTGAAAATTTTTCTAACTATATTATAAAAATACAGATCTAACTTCACTTGCAGAATTTCCAGATCGTTTGTGTGAAAAGCCTCTGGGCAGTGGACATGGAGAATTCTGGAGGCTTCAGGCAGCCTGATCACGGGACGCGGTGGAATATATTCTCTGCCACACAGAGGCAGGGCATGGGGCCTGCGGTGAACTGCGGGCCGTGGATGCGTAAAGCTTCGTTTTGAAGCCAGGCTCTCAAACCTCCCTGGAGCTCTCCCGTTACCTCCCTCCTGTGGTTTCCCATGCCTTTTGCAGAGTCTTGTTGGAATGCTCTAGCCTCCCTTCGGCAGGCTCCAGACCTCACCTGCAAAGACGGTTGGGGCCGGGGTGTTAGGGGAAGTGCAGCCCTTCCCCGGGACGGCCATGGAGGTAGGAGTGGTGGACTTAAGACCCTCTAAAGAGAAGGCGAATCCTAGCTATGGTAGGAGGGCCCCTGGAGCTGCCTACCCCGCGCCCCCATCCTTCCCCTAGCCGGTCTCCTTCCAGTGCCCACCCTGGAGGTCCTAGACTTTATTTTTAGTCATAAAGCCACTATTTCCATAACACTCCAGTGTGCCAGGTTGTATATTAGGCGCTGCGGGGACACGGGGATGACTAGATTCCGGCCAGGCCCCCAGCAGCTAACAGTCAACAGAAACACGACGTCTGAGGCCGCTTCACCTGAAAGAAAAGTCGGGTTCATGGTACTCCTCAAGTGTTATTTTCAACATTGACTCAGCTTGTCCTAAAGGTATTTTGGTATTAATTCCTTTTTTAGGACCCAGTGAGATCTATTTATTTATTTATTTATTTTTAATTAAAAAAATTTTTTTTAACGTTTATCTATTTTTGAGAGACATAGAGACAGAGCGTGAGCAGGGGAAGGGCAGAGAGAGAGGGAGACACAGAATCCGAAGCAGGTTCCAGGCTCCGAGCCATCAGCACAGAGCCCGACGCGGGGCTCGAACTCACAGACCATGAAATCGTGACCTGAGCTGAAGTCGGCTGCTCAACCGACTGAGCCACCCAGGCGCCCCCAGTAAGATCTATTTAAATGTTCGCATCCTTCTGCCCCGGCCCTGTTCCCACCTCTGAAGTGGGAGAAAGCACCCTTCGGGGTGGAAAAGCACCCTTCGGGGGTGTCTGCTCATGATCGAGGGCCCGGGTCTGTCTTTGTATTCCTTGGCCTGTAGGTTTAGACCTCAGATTGTTTCAAACTGGCCAGAAGCAGTCAACACGTGGTATCTCCAAAACCTGAGAGACACGAGGTCACAGTCTCATACGACCGAAGGAATTATTTTTTAAAAAAATACAGAATTTTTCCTCCATTTGTTGGTTAAGGCTGAAGACTTTGTCTCGTGGGCAGTGAGGGCTAGAATCCCGGGAAGCAATTTTGCAAAGGAAAAAAATGAGAATATCTTGTTTAAGCCCACGTACTGTTCCTCCCTTCCCGGGGTCTCCCTCGGTGGGGAGGGCCGGGAGCCTTGCGCGTATATGCCCAGCCCAGCCCCACTGAAAGCCAGACTGTCTCCTAGATGAGGGGTGGAACTTAGCTAAGTGATTCTCTAACTCTGAGCTTGCAGGCTTGTAGGGATGCTGAACGGTGTTACCGATGTGGAAGATGAGAGGAAGTCTGTGAACAATTTTCAAGATTTCAAAGAACTTAATGGAAATTCCGCATTTGCCTGGATCTGGCTTGCAGTCTCCTTAAGACCCACCCCTCCCCCCTTTTTTTGGCTATGTGGTTCCACCAGGGACTCCCTCACGCAAACCAGAAGCTCTGCTGGGCCGAATGGGATTGTGATGAATCACCTGAGCTTTGACAGCAGACAGATCCCGGGTCAAGCCCGTGCTCATCCACTTCCTAGCAGAATGACTTCGACGGAGCTACCTGACCTCTCCGAACCCCTCTGTCCTTGTCCGGAAAATAAGGGTAGTAAGAACCCCCACTTCACGGCGTCGTTGGAGTTGGTCCGTAGGAAGCCCTCCGTTAAAGTCAGCTGTTCTCGTTAGTAGCTGTGGTTTGTGAAAAACGGGAAACGGACTTCTGTAATAGAAGTCGCACAACGGAGCGCCTGGCTGGCTCAGTCGGTGAAGCGTGCAACGACTCTTGATCTCGGGGTCGTGAGTTCGAGCCCCGCGTCGGGCATCGGGATCACTTAAAATTAAAATCTTGAAACAAGACTGCCGAGCACCTTGGTAGGCAAAAGTCCTACGAAACCGGTAGCTCAGAGGGGTTGATTGTTTACACCGGGCCACAGGCTTTTGATTTTCTGTGCGACCGCGAAGCGGACATATGTGCCTGATTAAAATTTAATTGAGACGCTTTCATTTCGTTCCCCTGGGCGGACTACGCCTATCTTCTGGGGTCATAAAACGAGCTCGGGACCTTCGTGCATGCAGGCCGCGTGCCCCGCGGTGACCTCTTTCTAAGCCACCTCTGTGTCCTCTAGATGGAAAGCTGTTGATTGAAAGGGGAAGAAAACTCCCCTCTGTCCCGAAGGCTCCAGATCACATGGATTGCATTGATTCAAAAGCCACACACACGCGCGCGCACACACACACACACGCACCCAGACCTGGAGGTGCCTGTGCCCTGGGGAGAATGGGGGAGATTCCAGGGCTGTGCGCCTGGGAAGAAGGGTTCAAACGCACCACCGCCGGTGCTGGCTGGCAGTAACCTGGACGGATGAAGCCTGCTCGAGGCTTTCTGCTTCATTCTCAATAATCTCCTTTCTCCTCTTCTTCGAGGTCTTTCTTGGCAGTATGTTGAGACTTACGTGTTTTCTCCTTAAAAAAAAAAAAATACTGTGATCCTAAGAAAATAAAAGACTGTAGAAAATGTGTGTGTGTGTGCGTGTGTGTGTGTGTGTGTGTGGTGTGTTGCGCTGAAAGCAGCACCAGGAAAAAAAGTAAGAGTTGGTCCCCAACTTTTCTTCGGGTTGATATATTACATGACTCGAAGGCCAGAGCTTCGTACCGAATATTCTGATTTCTCTGTCTATCGAGGCCGTGTGCAAATGCCCTGCTGAGTGCCAACCCTCTTCCCCTCCGTCCAGACACACGGCCCTCCCTGGGCTCACTTTGTCCGAGACGCCCTCTGGCATCCCTCTCTTTACGACAGCTTTACGACAAACGGGATCAACTTGCTTCCTTCTCTCATAGACACTGGACATGTAATAGCTCATTGTAAAGGGGGGGGGGTGGGGGAGCTCATCGTTGAAATCCATTTCGTGTTCGTCTTGCCTGAAAATGAGAAGGGTGGAGATGAACGGTTCCAAAAATGGCGCTGGTTCGTCAGAATGAACTCCGGTCACAAGGGGTGTGTGACCCCTTGCGGCCCCATCGCCCAGGGAATCATGTCTCTCCTGCCTGATTCTCATGATGGAAACTTAGCTTTTCCTGGGATCAAATGAAGTCCTTCTGATCCGAGAGAAAAACTGCTTCCCAAGGCCGGCGGCGGAAGTGTTTGTTTTTCTAGAAATCATAAAAATAGGGCCGGTCGAGTGACACAGGAAAGGAAGTTGCTCTCCAGGCCTAACTACGTGTTAGTGAACGTTCGAATCCGGGAAAGAGTTTCTCCCATATGAATCTAAACTTAAGCCGAATGCGTTTAGACTTCTAGAACTTGCCAAGTTGCAGACACCCGAACAGGTACACAGTCTCTAAGTAATTCTGATTTGCTGGAGACATACTCAAACCCCCCGTGCCTGTGTCATATGTTTTGTTAAATGGGGCAGTTAGCACACCCTAGAATTCCCCTCTCCCCGAAGCAGAGGGATTTACCCTTACACAGTTAGTGCTACACAGTCACGTAGATATGACACTGTCGCTAAGCAAGACGTCACCTCTTAAGAAGACCTCCCAGAGAAATGAAGTGACTGTGAAGGCGGCAGAGGAAAGCGGGCAAGGAGAACTACCGGCTTTCATCCTGGAACAATTCCAACTCTGTAAGAGAAGAGAGCGAGTCTCTCCCCAGGAGCAAACTCTGCTGGTCTCAGCGATTACAAGGGACACTCTCCGGCTGGGAAGCCATTTGCCCCTGTGGCAAACCGTTTTGCCCACCACCGGCCTTTGGACAACCTGTTAGTAAGGGAAAGAAAGGTTCTTTTATGTTTAAATCTCACAGCCTCTGAAACTGCCCTTCAGAAACCCTATCTTTCCCCTGCTTTCTTTTCTTGGCAACACTAAAAGTCCTTTGTAAACATCCTCCCGGAAAAGTCTCTGTAGATCTGTCTGATAAACTTCGAATGGGGGAGAGTTTAAACTCCTGTCTGAGAACAGATTAGATGGAGAGCTTAAGAGATTATTCCCTTCAGAGAAGTCGCCGAAATCACCAAGCATGAAAAGGTGTCAAGGAGGAATAGAAGCGAGGCAGTCTTTCTACACAGCGCTTTTTCCTCTCCCCGGAACCCAAAGCTCTTACGAGCCTTGTTGCTGATCAGGAGCGACGAAGGTCCGGGCTCTTGATTCTAAATGCACAAAATCGGGAAAGCAAAGGTAATGAAACATTAAGAGATGGGCTCAAGGTTAGAGCTAACTGTCATAAAAACCACTCCAACCAAACAGAAAAAGCCCATTGAGGGGCGCCTGGCTGGCTCAGTCCGTAGAGCGTATGACTCTTGATCTTGGGGTTGTGAGTTGGAGCCCCACATTGGGTGTAGAGATTACTTAAAAATCTTTAAAAAACAAAAAAAGAAAGAAAGAAAAAGAAACAGTCTGTTGGGTCAGAAATGCAAAATATTATTATTATTCTTTTTAAGGAATTTGTTGATAACTCAAGTTTTAGTTAACAAATCTGCCCATCTCTCTTTCCCATCCTTCTCCCATTGTGGGCCAAAGAAAATGCATTTGTCTACTGGAAACACGGATGTCGTCCCAAATTGAAGATTTCTCTGGGCGCCTGGGTGGCTCAGTCGGTTAAGGGTCTGACTTCGGCTCAAGTCAGGATCTCGAGGTCCGTGGGTGTGAGCCCCATGTCGGGCTCTGTGCTGACAGCTCAGACCCTGAAGCCTGCTTTAGATTCTGTGTCTCTCTCTCTCTCTGTGCCCCTCCCCTGCTGGTACTCTGTCTCTCTCTCTCTCTCTCTCTCTCTCTCTCTCAAAAATCAATAAACTTTTAAAAAATGGGAAAAAAAAACATTGAAAGATGACACAGTTCGTGGTGGGTTTCAGAGATGGCGCTTTCACTCTCTCTTATCCTACTCCGGCTCCTCCCCCTTGGAACGTAGCCAGTTGCTTTATATGCAGTGAACAGTGGCAGTTTCCCGTCCCAGGAGACATGGGCAGAGACTAGATGGTGGTTCCTCCAAAGTGGGGGGGGAGGGGGATTCCTGCCCTGGATGGAAGTGGGGACCAGAAAACCCCAAAGGCCCTTTCTAGTTCGAAGGCGCTTCGGTCCTATCCTAGAGGGCCCTGCAGTTTAGAACTAATTGGTGTGAAGTCAAGATATCAGACTCGGATATTTGCCCCTCTTCCCACCCAAAAGGTCAAACAGCAGGTGTCGGGCTTAGTGGAGACAGCAGTACGTGGGCAGTATGTTAGGCCGGGTGCAGAGGGATTGTGGATAATGCTCTTGTTTGAATGGCATCTCTTCAGCGAGACCGTGATTCCAAGCTCCTAGATGACAACGTCTGTTTTTGAAAATGAAGCTTTATCGAGGCACACTTGCCATAAAACGAACGGCATACATTTAAAATCTACAGTTTGGTGTGTTACCTGCCCCCCCCTCCCCGCCCCGTCTCTAGGCAACCAGTGATTTGCCTTACGTCAGTGCACATCAGTTTGCGTCGCATAGAAGGTCATACGAGTGCAATCATAAAGGACTTACTCTTTTTCTGCTGGCTTCTTTCAATAGGCATAATTATTTTGAGACGCAACCTTGTCGTTGTATGTATCAATAATTTATTTCATTTTCTTGCTGAGTAGCAGTCTGTTGTATGGATATACTGCAATTTGTTTATCCATTCACGCACTGATAGACATTTTTATTGTTTGCAGTTTTTCGCTCTCCCAAAGAAAGCTGCCTTGAACGCTTACGTGTAAGTCTCTGGGTAAATAGCCGGGAGTGGAAAGGCTGGATCCTACGTTACGCGCATGTGTAGCTTTTCCAAAATGGCTCCCCGTCCTAGTCCCACCAGTGGTGTGTGAGCGTTCCGGTCGGTCACATCCTTGCCGGCACTGGATATAGCCGGGGCTGTTGTTTGTTTGTTTTAGGCTCCGTTTAGTGGGTGCGTCGTGGGTCCGTTGCATCTCATTGTGATTTTAATTTACATTTCTCTAAGGACAGACGATATATACCTTTTCCCGTGTGTTTGCCGTATCTGTATTCTTCTTGGATCCAGTGTCTGTCTAAATCTTTTGCCCACTTTGTAATTGGTTTGTTCGCTTTCCTATTATTGAGTTTTAAGTGTTTTTACGTATAACCTGGATACAATTCTCTTATTGGATCTGGGATCTGCAAATATTTTCTCCACGTTCTGTTTTCTTTTTTTCTCAAAACAGTGTCTTTTGAAGATAAGTTCTCAATTTTGGTCAAATATAATTTACTAATTTTTTGGAAAACATTGCGCTTTTTGGTGTTGTGGCTAAGAAATACTGGCAGAACCTTGAGTCACAAGGATTTTCTCCTATGTTTCTTTCTTCTTTTTTTTTTTTTAAGCTTTATTTATTTTGAGAGAGCTAGAGACAGCATGAGTGGGAGAAGGGAGAGAGAGAGAGAGAGAGGGAGACAGAGAATCCCAAGCAGGCTCTGAGCTGCCAGCACAGAGCCCGATGTGGGGCTCGAACCCACAAAGCTGTGAGATCATGACTTAGGTGGAAACCTAAAGTCAGACTCTTAAACTGACTGAGCCACCCAGGTGTCTCTTTCCTCTGTGTCTTTAAGACATTTTGTAGTTTTCAGTTCTATAGTGAGGTCTAAGATCTATTATGGGTTATTTCTTGAATATGTTGTGAGGTATAGATTGAAGTTCCTTTTTTTTTTTTTTTTTTGCATTGTTTTTCCAGTTGCACCAGCATAGATTGTGGAATTGATCGCTTTTCCTTCACTAAATTGTTTCTGCCTCTCTGTCAAAAATCAACGGAGTGTATACCTGCGGGTCCACTTCTTGATTCTCTGTACTGTTCCGTTGGACAGTTTGGTCATTGTTACACCAATATCATGCTGTCTCGGTTACTGCAGCTTTTAGATAGATCTTGAAATAAGATAGTGGCTACGTCTCCAACTTTGCTCTTTTTCAAAAGTGTTTGGCTATTCTAGTTTCTTTGCATTTCTAAATTGGACAGAACTAGCCTAGCATAGGACATACAGACGAGAGCCTAAACTTCTCTAGACCACACTCGCCATCGGCTCCTGATGAAAGAGGATTCAGAGCTAGATGTTCAGGACTTCCACCTTTATTTAGAAGTACAGTGCAGACTATCTTGAAAGAGAAGTATTTAAATAACTAGAAAGACAGGAAGCCAGGGAGGAGAGTGGGTAAGCTTCGGGAAGAGATGAAACGTATTGGTAGAAATTCGGTAAGTAGGGAGTAGATGGAAGTCAAGAGTTAGCATCTAGAGAGGATAATATAAAGCACGTTGAGTAAGAATTCCAATTAGATTGTCAGGAAGGGCGCACAAAGAATACAGTGGGAGACGAAGCTGAAAAAGTGGGTTGTCTTCAGATTGTAGAGGGGTTTGAACCGGAGGTTGAAGAGTTTGTGCTTAATTTTCTGGGTGATGAGGACCCGTGAAGTCGTTTTTGTTTTTCTGTTTTGTTTTGTTTCCAGAGGGAGGGATTTTCGAGGGACGGGATTGTCACGGGAGTTGAACCCACGGCGGTAACTGAACCACTTCAAGCTCACACCCTGCTACAGGTCCAGTCACATCCAACCTGCTGGACAAGGAGGCAGGAGGAGGAGGAGGAAGCGAGGAAGGGAGGGCTAGGACTCGTGGGAGCGGCCGACTGGCAGTAGGGCTTAAATTTCAGTGGAATGTTTTCGTGGGCATTGCCTTTCCCTTCCTGGATGGGTGAATGAGTGGAGTTTCCTTGGGAGTGTTTTTCTTGGGCCCTTTCATTGGGTTTCAACGAAAAACACAGGATATTGGTATGATCTTCACGGTTTAGGTTGAGTGGCAGGCCACCCCCGAAACCTCCTTGAGGTTACGTTTTAGCCAACCCTTCTCCCTATTCAAACGCCTACCGAACACAGATTTGTAGAATGCCAAAGCTGGAAAGGGCCTCGAAGGCCATCTGAACCATCTCTCTCCTTACTCCCACTGTAAAAAGTAAGAGCGAGAGAGTAACTCAATTCCCATAAAATACATCTGATCACACCATTTACTCGACAGAACCCTTCACTGGCAACCCGACATCTTTAGCCGACGTGACCGTGCATCCTGGTTTGCCCCAAATAGTTCTAGTTCTTTCTTGTGCCTCTGGTGCAGTTATTCACCGGGACCCCACTCGCTCTCCAACGCGAACCAATCTGGGTGAAAAATTATACGGATACCCTAAGTGATGCTTTCCAACGTACAGGCCCCGTGTGGAGCCCGGCATTGAGGAGGGCATCTTAGAGTTACTGCAGGGAGCTTGGAAGTCCATCCTGCTTATATAGTTTCTCAATCAACAGAGAAAAACTAAGCCCACGTTTAATGGTTGGAGATGGATGCTGAAGTTAGGGGTAGGAATCCCTGGGAAACATTGGGACATAATCGCCTAGGGAGTCCAGCCTTCCTTATCTGGCCTCTCCCCTCCCCTGCTCACCTCCCAACCTCCTGTGGTCCTGCCCTGGGGATAATTCTAGGTGCCCCGCCCCTGCCGTGCTGGTTCCGGGCTCAGTGCTTTTGAACGTGTTTCCTGCTGCTGGA
Organism: Paguma larvata; assembly: GCA_030068075.1. NCBI lineage: Eukaryota > Metazoa > Chordata > Mammalia > Carnivora > Viverridae > Paguma > Paguma larvata. Next base: position 81,253,842 of record CM057824.1, on the reverse strand, counting down.
AGAGGGGACCCCTGTCTCGTCTGACTGATGAGCCCCCGCCTTCCTTCCACGCTCAGGGCTGCCGCTCCCCTGTCCTCCTTCCCCACGCGGGGCCGAGCTGAGCTCTCTCTCTCTTCTGAGGCTCCCCGTGCCCTGTGGTCTCTTCTGAGCTGGCTCCCATTAACCCTGTATTTGGGCTGCGTTTCTTCCCACGCGTGTCTCCCTCTTGGACTGTGAGCAGCTCAAGGGCCAAGGCTGTCCCTGACTTCTGAGCTGAGCCTGGCACGAGGAAGGGAGAGCCGGAGACATTTGTCGAGCACATTCGTTCAATCAATCTTTACTGAGCATTAACTTCATTCCGAGCACGGCTTTGCAGCAGTGCGCGCGACAAGATCGCGGGGCGTTATAGGCCAATCTGTGACCCTATGTGGCCTGGGGGGATGGACCAATCTGCGTGTCATGCGTGCGTAGACACATATCTCTGGGCTGGCTGGAACCCTGGGTTCCTCTCAGGAAGCCAGAACACTTCGGAACAAATCGGTCTTTTTCCACGCAGCTTCTTTGTGAATTAAGAAGCATAAATCTCGGATCTATTTAAAAACAGGGAAAGGGAAGTCTGTGGAGGCTAAAATAACTTTCTCAAGGTCACCGAGTTGTGTGGTTGGTCCCCTGAGAGAGAGGCCTTGTGCCTCGGACCCAGCTTCGCCCAGGGGGAGGAGCGGCTATGATCCCACCAAGCCCTGCCTATTCACGTGGGAGGCGAGGGGGTCCCCAGGGCGGCCTGGGGGGGGGGACAGGCAGGCTGAATTGCCAGCAGGGGCCCCTCCCAGGAGCTGGTCCAAAGCCTCAAGAGGCTGAGCAGAAGTCCAGGAGAAGCCCGCGTGCTGTTTGTGGCGAGGAGGGCCCTGTTCTCAGTGGTTTATTTATACAATTCCTGGAGTGAAAGAGAAGGTTTGCAGCTGGGGCCGGAGTAAATACCAGGTCCTGGGGAGCTCAGCAAATGAAAATGCAAAGCCCTGAAGCAAAAGAAGAGGGAGAGGAGAAGGAGAGGGGGAGGAGGGGGGAGGGGGGAGGGGAGGAGAGGGAGGAGGGGGAGGGGAAGAAGAGAGACTGAGATACGGTGTCCCTTGGGCCGAGCCCTGATGGAGCTGCGGAGAGAGAGGAAAGATTCGGTTTGCCCTCCGAATTCTGTGAGGGTGCAAACCCCACTCTGCCACCCCAATTCACTCCTGCCCCGAAACAACCCTCCCCCGCTCAGCTCGGAGAACTCTTTCTCCTGGCATTCGGAGGGGTGACGACTTTGGGCTGCCCTGGGTTCCTCATCCAGGCCTCCTCCGCCCTGCGCTCACCACCTCCCGAATTCCATCCTCGAAGTGCTCTTGGGGCAGAGGAGAAGGAAGGTAAGGTGTGGCCTCCCAAAGGTCAGAAGGGAAAGGCAACAGGTCCCACGGGAGTGCCGGTCGGTGTCAGGGCAGGCCGGGGACGGTGGGCCCAGGTCTGCCTGCTCTGTCTGTGGCTCCGGAGCCTGCCCCATCTCCCCAGCTCTGAGCCTCTGTCGCATTCCCCGTTCCCAGCAAATAAAGAGGCTCCCCTGTGGCTCCAAGAAAGTGACTTGGAGGTGGCCGAGAAATGCCCGCTGCTGCCAGGTAACCTGAACCCTGAAACCCGGATTCCTCAGCGAGCCTCGGGCTGTGCCAGGGGCCTCCCTCCAGCAAGCCCTGGGCCTTCTCTCACCCCCAGTGCGGTTTCCTTCTGTCTCGTGAAGCCTCCGCTGGCGGCCCGGGGCCGCCTTCCTCACTTGCTTGTCACGACCACACATGCCCTTCCGCTTTTGGGGGTCACTTGCCTCCTCTGTGGGGCCATCAACACACCCGAATATAGCAGAGGCCAAAGGGATTGAAACGGCTTTAACTGGAGAGAAAAGGGAAGAGAATTCTTGGGCACAGAGGGGCTGGGAGGTGAGGGGCCAGCAGTGTGGGCTTCATTCTAGAATGCTGTGTCTGGAGTGGGCTGGGACACTAGGTGCGGTGCCCTCATCCTCCTTCCGACGTCTGGCAAAAATACGGAACACGGATGCTGCGGTAGCCGTGCCCAACACAGTGGACGGGGCCCTCCCCAGAGCTCAAGAGCCCAGCACGAGCTTCCTGGGAGCAGCCTGACGGCACGGGAGGGCCCAGCGTCCTGAACCCTCTCCCTGCCTTCCCTCCTTTCCCGTACGGACAGCTCGGCACAGGTTTGACGTCTGATCCAGTGCCCAGTACATAATAGGTGCCAAACATGTTTGCTGAATCAATGAACGGATGATTAAAATATGGACCAAAGGGAGAGGGGAGTAGAAAGGACGGCGGAAGTAGAAATGGAGAGAGGGCAGAGCCCGGAACCAGGGTGGGGGTCTGAGAGGTTGAAAGGGGCTTCTGTGCTCGGGAGGAGATAAAGTACACTTGCGACTCGTGAATCGTGCCCATCTAACTGTGGCACTGACATAAACATCCCACGGGTCGCACTGTCCGCACGTGCCGACCCCCGTTTGGCAGCGGGTGTCCCGGGACGGCCGTTCGGGGGATTCTGGCCTCAAAGCTGGAGGGCCCCTGGGACCATACGCTCCGAGGCTCCCAAATTACAGTTGGAGAAACCGTTAAAGGAAGGCAAGTGACATTGCCAAGGTCATCACGAGTCGGGGGAGGGACCACTCCGGGTCAGGTTCTTCCGGCCCCGCCTGTCCTCGTCCAGGGGATTTGAAGAGGCAGCTTTTCCCGGATGACATTGACTGGTGGCTGTGACTCATGACCATGTGGAACCGGTCAGACCTGGCCTTTCTCTGCCCTCTCTTTTGAAATCACCTTCAGTCCCGGAGCCTCTTAGCACCTCTTCTCTGCTTCACCAGCTGCTCCCACCTCCCAACCTGCCTGGAACCCCCAACCTCTTTATAAAACAAGAAGCACGTGATTTGCTTTAATCACCTGGGGGGCGGGGGAGGGCCCTTAGGAGAAATTCTTGACTTATACCTAAATGCCTCAGTGTGGCATTCTCCTGTTTCTCCACGGTGACCGCACGCTCAGAGTTTAGTGTTGGGAGGAGGCAGGAAAGGATGGACAGGAGAACCCCAGGCAGCTTGAGCTTTGTGAGCTGTTTGTGGGTTTTCTCGGCAAAGCCCTGGACCCTGCGGTGTGGCAAGGAGAAGTGACTTTAAGTGCCTGCGAGAGAAGCAAAAGGGGTTTGCTATTATACCTGCATTTATCCTCAAATATCCTCAAAGGACTGACGTAGGCTCCCAAACCCAATTAAAATCAAACCAGATCAAGTTAGTAGGTAAGTCTTAGACCTGGGGGACTACAGCTGGAATAAGCTCGTGAGCCCCTTGCCTTTTAATAGTAATTTCCGGAGACGCAAGTACACGCGCCCTCCAATAACAATTTGTGACTCCCTTCCGGTCTGATTCTGGAGTTAATGTCTCCCATCCATAAGCAGTCAGGAGCAGCTGGGTGACAGGCCCCGGCATGGAGACGCCATGTTTGGATGGCTCTTTTGGCCTGGGGTCTGCGAAATCACGTATACAGTCACTTACGTGTTTCAATCAAAGGGAGAAAGAAAAACAGGAGGAATGGCTTTCGACCATACTTCAAAGATGGCAGTTCAGATGCTCCTATAAGGTCATAACCAAAGTCAAGGAGGAGCTTAGAGAGCCCCAGCCTAGACTTGTTGTAACCCATGGTGTTTTTTGCAACTCCAAGTGATGTCATAGATTGCTCAAAATACAATGAAGTATACTTTAGCCTAAAGATTTACACACACACACACACACACACACACCCCACGCGATGCCCGATTATCTACATTTGCCATGTAACAGTTTTGCTGAGAGCTGGCTTGCGGGACAAGAACGAACAAGAAGTTAAGCAACAAACAGGCAACTCATATCCGAATGTGGCGGCGGCTCACTGAAATCACCTTTGAAAGAAAAAGAAAAAAAAAAAAAAACCTTTACAAAATAAAAATTCTCAAATCAGAAAAAAACACAAAACTTTGTACAGAGAGGAAAATCGCTATTAAAGGAAAACGACAAACGGAACCAAATCCTGAAAACTTTCAGCGGTTGACTGTCATTGTTCTGTGCTGGTTAGGGATCATTTGGGAAACAAAATAACGTCACTTTCTAAAGTTACTGTAGCAGAGTGCATCGAAGCGGACCGAGCTGGCCCTGGGTTTTACCTGTGTTATGTTAAGGGCACAGTGGGAAAGAAGGCTAAAAGGAGGGGTGGGACTGGTTTTGGAGAGGTCTCGTAGGCCTTCCGAAGGAGTTTGAACTTCATGGGCGCTGAAGGCCGGGAAGCTTTTGAAGGGGAGAGGCGAGAAGGGGGGAGTTGGGTTTAGCAGAGCCCATTCGTAGCCTGGAGGAGAGAGATCGGTGGAGGTCAAGGCAACAAGCCCAGAGTCATGTAGCAATGACCGAGGGGAGACTCTCGCGCTGCGGTGAAGACCATGGGATAGCTGTGGCGGCCTGTAGATAGAATCATCTGGGCTCGTGGCGGCTGATGCCGGCAGGTAGGTGGGACAGGAAGGGAGAGAGAAAAGACAGCCTGGATATCAGGGAGGAAATGATCGTTACGTCCTCAAGGGCTGCTCTGGCCCGAATGGTGGCCACCGGCCACAGGTGCCTACTGAGCCCTTGAAATGTGGTTAGTCCGAGCTGAGGCGTGCTCTCAGTATAACACGTATCCCGATTTCAAAGGCTCGGTACCAAAAGAGAACATAAAATATCCCATTAATAATTTGGCATGTAGACTATATTGAAATAGTATTTTGGATATATTATAGGGTTAAATGTAATACTAAAATTAATAAATTAATTTCACTTTTTTTTTTTTTTTTTCAGGAACGTGGTGACTGGGAGTGCCTGGGTGACTCAGTCGATTAAGCGTCCCTCTCTTGATCTGGGCTCAGGTCATGCTCTCCCTGGAGTTCGAACCCTGCATCAGACTCCGTGCTGACAGTGGGGAGCCTGCTTGGGATTCTCTCTGTCTCTCTCTCTCTGCCCTGCCCGCCCCCCCCCCGCTCGCTCTCGCTCTCGCTCACTCATTCTCTCAAAATAAATAAAATAATTTAAAAAAATTATGTGGCTACTACGAAATTTAAAATTGTGGCCGGCATTCAGTTTCTCCCGGGCAGCGCTGCTCCGGTGGTTTCCCATTACACTTTGATTCGGATCCAAATTCCCCACGGTGACTGTCCAGGCCCTATGCCATCTGACCTCTGCCAGCCTTTCTGGGCTCAACGTGGGGCACACTCCCTTTGGTCAGCATGTTGCAGGCGCGCCGGCCTTTCTGGTCTCCCGACACGCCAGCGCTCTTCCCTGCCTGGAGGACCGGGTCCTGGCCGTGTCCCTGCCTGTAACGTTCTCTCCCGAGCCCTTGACCTGTCGGATCCTTCCGCCATTCACAAGTCACCCAGCGCAGGTGCCATCTTCTCAAGAGCGCTTCTTTTGACTGTCGTTTCTAAAAACTTTTTTTTTTAATGTCTATTTCTTTTTGAGAGACAGAGGGAGACAGACCACAAGTGGGGAAGGGCAGAGAGAGGGAGGGAGACACAGAATCTGAAGCAGGCTCCAGGCTCTGAGCTGTCAGCACAGAGCCCCACGCAGGGCTCGAACTCACCAACCGCGAGATCATGACCCGAGCCACCCAGGCGCCCCACCGCTGTTTCTAAATCGGCTTTACCTCCTTCCTGCAGCAGCGCTGTATCTTCTTGCCCTTCTATTTTCCTCGGAACACTTCATCTGTATGGGAATGGCCTTGCTAACTGTTTTTGCTGAATGCTTTTCTATTTCTTCCTGACTACTGTTGAAGCTCGGAGAAATCAGGGACCCTGTCTTAGTCTCCTTTGTATTTCCAGCGCCTAAGGCGGTGCCTGGCACCGGATGCGTGTGCCGTAAATATTGATGAATGAACGCATTGAGAAATACAGAAACATTAAGAAGAGGAAGGGTCGGGGACTGTCTCCATTGCTATTTGCTGTGTCACAAACCGTCCCCAAATTGGGTGGCTGGAGAACTGACCCTGGCCAGCCTGGACACTGAGCACATAAGCCACCTCTTATTATCTGTATTACCCTGCCTTCGTGCTATTTCTCTGCCTTCGTTAGCAGAACTTTAGTTTTCCTCTGCTTTTCGTTTGTATGACTGTATTTCTCCAAGAATCTCTTGCCCCGGGAAATGGCTCAGCTGTTCGTTAAAGGAACTTTCCCGTCAACTCTTCAATGGGAGACATCGGCAGATGGTCCGGGCCCTGAGAATCTCTGAGTTGCTTGGCTGGAAATCCTTGCCTTGCCATTTCCACCAATTTCGGATTGTCACATGGTGACCCTTGCCCAATCCTAATGACACCTCCACACAGAAAGACTGCTTTAAACCAGGCTTCCAGTCTTCAGTAAATTCTGACCTTACCCCCGCCCCCCCCCGCCCCCGGGAGACGCTGATAAATCTTTGGGAGGTGTTCTCTCTTACTACAGGAAGCAATGAATTCAGCTCTGTTTTATCAATGGGTTGTGTTCGTTTTACTTGAGGCCCAGCTTCATGGGCTTAAAAGAACAACATTCTCTGTCTCCCATCATGGCGTGAGGTGACCGGGCTCAGCCGGGCAGCTCTCCTGCGCCGCATACTGTTGGCCAACGTGCCAAGCCTCTTGGGACTCCCCCAGCTACAGCATCCAAGATGGCACCCTCCAGCGTGTGGTGCCTTGGTGGTGATGGCAGCAAGGCTGGCCTCAGCTAGGACGCTGGCGGGGCAGGACCTCCCACTCTGCAGGTAGTCTTTAAAAAAATTTTTTTTAATGTTTACTTATTTTTGAGAGAGAGAGAGAGAGTGCCAGCAGGGGAGGGGCAGAGAGAGAGGGAGACACAGAATCTGAAGCAGGCTCCAGGCTCTGAGCTGACAGCACAGAGTCCCACACAGGGTTGAACCCACCGACCATGAGATCATGACCTGAGCCACAGTCAATGCTCAATGCACTGAGCCACCAGGCGCCCTGTCTCTGCATGTAGTGTGGAGGCCTCTCCCTCTCCAGGTGGCTACTCTGCCTGATCTCTTCCTCAGTATGGCTGAATTCTTACACAGCAGCTCAGGGCTCCCCGAGGTGCAAACGTGGGGCTGCTGACTCTTCTTAGGGGTCAGGCCTGGGTACCGGCACGACAGCACCTCTGCCACAGGGCCAGACCAGAATCAAGGAGAAGGAGGAAAGACTAAACTCCACCTCGCCGCTGGGGTAATGACAACCGGATCTACCAGAGAGTTGAATTCAGAAACTAGAGACACTTGGTAGGCTTCATGATTGGGGAGAAGAATGGAGCCAGAGGTCAGGCAGGGCTCAGAAGGTGGGGAGCCTTCTGCTTCCTCCTTAGGCTGAAGCCCCAGGGCTGACCCAATCCTGCCGCAGGAGCAAAGGGGCCCAGCCATGTTTTCTGGGCCGCGCAATATGCCCGGCAGGCCCTGGGCTGATCTTCGCAGAGGGACGCAGCCATACTCCCTGCCTGCCAGTCTAGCTCCGAGAGACCCAACAAAGACACTCAGGACTCAGGAACGTAATAATCAAATGCTGAGCCGAAGTGTTCCGGTTATTAGTATAGCTGGCATTCAGAAAAGAAAAAAAATATTTTCTCTAAGCTGTCATCCCAAAGACGCTGTCTAAAAATATGAACATTTCAGCTATGGAGGCGGCATAACCACTTTACGGAGTATTGGGAAATTGGGGAAAGGGAAAAAGCTCCCCCCCACATTCTCCTTCCCGAACCCCGCCACTCCGACAACGGCAGTGTCCCCTCCCAGCCTGCTTCTGTGAGTGGGTGCACCTGGGAACCCGTTAAGGAATGGGTGGCTTCGGGCGGCTTCCTCACAGGGTCACAGAGAGGACTTCCCAGTCCTCTGGGAGAAATGGCTCTGTCACAACTCTTCCTGGGTCTCCTGTCACTCATCAAACCAGGAGGGCGGGCGTGGGCGGCAGGCAAGCCCAGTATTAACAGTCCCCTGGGAACTTTGAGGCAGGCAGGCGTCGGTGGACCCCTCACAGGGCAAGCAGGTGCGCTGGGGTCTGAGGCTGTGCCTGGAGGTAGGAAAAAGAGGGCGGGAGGGAGGGGGTGAGGAAGAAGGGAAGCCAAGCAAAGACAAAGGCTGCCTCGGGGTGCCAGGTAGGGGCAGCATGGCACTTGCCCTGTGTGTGGCCCTGGGCTCCGTGCTCAGCCATTTTTAAACCTTGCCCCGGCTGGCGGAGTAACATCTTCTGTCTTCACTGACCGGGCCCGCGAAATCAGGTCGGGCTTTTTGTTTTACCGGCCTTCAGGGCTTCAGGGGTCACCTCTTCAGTGATGCCTTCCGTGATTACCCATTCCAGATGAGACCCGAGCCCCGCTTCGGTCCCTTGGGCACCGCATCCTATTTTAGTTTCCTCTCAGTATCTACCGTGAGCGGACAATCTCTCCTTCCTTCTTTCCTTGCTTCCTTCCTTCATTTATTTTATTTTATGTTTGATTGTCTTCTCCACGAAGGAACGGAATACGTGGCTGAGAACCGTGGCGTTGGCTCTCTTGTTCCTTGCAGAAACTCTGGTGCCTGGAACGGGGCCTGGCACCGAGGAGGCAGTGCCTTAGTGCCTGCTGAATGGCCGACTGAGCCAGTCCAACCGGGAGCTGCTCTGGGGGCCGGTGACCGCACCGGTGCGGGACGTGGCTCACCGCGGGCACTGACTGCCTCCTGAGCTCCAGGCAACCTGAAGGGACAGCGGCGTGTCCTCTAAAGAAGCCCCTCAGGTAGTAACTGCTCCTCTGGGCCTGCCACAACACGAATGCGAAACACTGACCGTCACACACAGGAGAGAAAAGCCCAGACCTATCGTATCTAGAAAGTCAGCAACTGCTTCTTGGCTTGGGGACACGCTGCTTACAGGCACAAGTATCCATCTTACAGCAAACAACTGCACCGAACTGGGGTTTTTCTGGGGGGTGGCCTCATCCGTAGCGGGCGCTTTGGAATCACTTGTTACACCCTTCTGTGCCTTTCCTCACTGGTTTCTCTAGGTCACAGTGCGACTCGTGCACCTATGAAAGCATAGCTCTTTTTCAAACCAGCCACACAAACTCGATCTTCAAAATCTGACGCTCTCCTTACTTCTTAAAGTTTGGGATTTGCTTTCCGGTTCCCTCTATAGAGTTTTTAAAAAAGTTTATTTATTTTGAAAGACACACACACACAGACCCACACACACACACACACACTAGAGAGAGAGGGAGAGAATCTCAAACAGGCTCCTCGCTGTCAGCGCGGGGCCGGACACGGGGGCTCGAACTCACAAACCAGTGAGATCGTGGCCTGAGCTGAAATCAAGAGTCAGATGCTTCACCGACTGAGCCCCCCAGCCCGCCACCCCCCCTAGAATTTTTGATTCTGAACAATTCCTGGTAATTCATTTGTGCTGAGGATCATTAATCGTTATGTTTAAAAAAAAACAAAAACTTGCCTTCGATTGCATTAATTCTCGGACACTTGAGAACCAGAGGAAGGAAGGACCCCGCGGTTCTCATGCCCGGAGAGATTTTAGTTATGCGTATTAAGGCAGCAAAGCAGGAGTGAGGAGAACAGATTTCCAGCTGCTCCAAATTGGTTCTGGTTACATATGTAGCAAGAGCGCATGAACCGTGGAGACTGAATTTAGACTTCCCTTGGAAGTCAGCAAGGAAGGGGTCCTCAAGCAACCACAGAGACAGGCTTTGAGACCGGGGGGCTCAGTCCTGTCCATCGCTGCAGAGAACGAGGCAACTGTAGCCCTCCAGCCAGAAGACGGGGGTCCCAGAGACCCACCTCTGTCCCTTTCTCGCTGCCTTCTTGGCCAAACCAGCTACTATCTTCGAGACTAATTTTCCATACGTGCTATCAGGCTAACATTACCAGGCTTCCTTGCTTTGGGGATCGAATGAGAATGTGTTTATGAAAACATTTCGTGAACCTTAAAGTATGATTCAAGCGTTGGTTTATGATTTGCCTTCATGCCCTGCTTTTTACTATGCTGGTATATAGCTTTCCGAACGTCTTCTGTATGGGAGGCACTGTGCCCCAGGCTGGGAGTACAGAAATATGTGTTGTTTTCGTCTCTAAAACTTGCCCCGTCTGGGTTGGGGAGACAGAGAGACGGACGATATCATCTGGTATCATCGGTGCTGTGTTAGAGGCCCCAGGACAGGGCTGGAGGGACGAGGAGGGGTCGGGGCAGGGAACTGGAGGCATCCTGATGGCCTTCTAGAAGCCGGCGAATTGAGCAGAGTCTTGCAGGACCCAGAGGGTAGGAGGTCCCCAGCTGGAGAAGTGGAGGAGAGACACTCCTAGCACAGGACAGCGGGCATGAAGGGACAGAAGGCAGAGAGAGCACGGAGGGCTTGAGGCACTGAAGCCGATTTGCGTGCGGCTGCTGCGTGGACAGGGTGCCGCTCTCCTAGAGAGACCAAGGCAGGTGAGGCGGCTGGGAGTCACACAAGTTCCTCAGTTGTGGAGGCAATGGGAAGCCTTTGGAAGTTTTCTCACAGCGATGCGGTTGCTTGGAATGAGGGGGTATGGCTGATGGGCTGGGGGGGGCATGACTGAAGGCAAGATCAGCCTGGAGGAGGGGGGAGCAAAAGCCCCAAAACTCTCGCACAAAGGCATGGACAATGACGGTTGAAATTCCGAAGACAGGGAGGCCTGAGGGGGAGTTCCTGGTGACCCTGGACACTCAGGGAGGGGGTGAGCGGGTGGGGTGGTGGAAGTCCCACTGAGCCCTGCCAGCCCAGGGATAGACCTCGCCCCGGCACGGGGTTCGAGGCACTGACTTCCGCGTGGAGCTGTCCAGTAGGCGGTGGGCTCGATGCTTTGGAGCTCAGCGGAAAATTCTGGATCGGCGACAGCAGATCCCATGGTCTTCGTGCAGATGCCAGTCACGGCCACGGGTGGCTGAGCGACAAGAGAAGCGGGACACGGATAGAGTGTTCAGGGACCGCGGTCTTCATGGGGGAGGCAGGAGGGAAAGAATACCATGAGGGATGTTGAGAAGCTGCCAGAAGGGTTGGGAGAAGTCAGGAGGAAGAGGTGCTCCAGGAGCTAGGGAAGGTGGGAGTTTCAAGGATGGAGTTGGCCCCTGGTCAAAATCTCACCAACTGTTTGACAGAGGAGAAGACAGAAAAGTGGCCATCTGGTTTGTTCCCTGAGTTGCCCCTGCCAGAGCATTCTGTGGGGGGGGGGGGCGGGGGACACAAAAGTCTGGCTGACAAAGGTGGCCCTGAGAGGAGCAAGTTAAGGTTAAATGTCCGACTTCGGCTCAGGTCGTGATCTCACAGTTCCCGCCCAAGTTCGAGAACCACATCGGGTTCAGAGCCAGTTCAGATCCTCTGTCTCCCTCCCTCTCCCCCCTCCCCACACTCTCTCTCTCTCTCTCTCTCAAAAATAAACATTTTTAAAAAATTAAAAGAAGTAAATGAATGGAGTTGCAATAGCATACCAAGCATGATGTTAAAAAAAAAAAAAAAGGAATAAAAGCAGATAGTTTCGTGGACACATTTTCCATGAAGGGGGAGAGGGGAGCATCAGAGCCGGCCCCCTGAGGAAGGAGGGGGGACCAGCCAGGTGAAGGTGAGTGTGAGGGAAGCAGTCTGCAGAGAGGAGGAGGAACGGAGATTAAAGAGAGCTGGGTGCCACCAAGGACAGACTTTTACCCGCAGAACGAAACATGGTTTGCCAAAGGTCTGGGCGTCAGAGATTGTGTCCTGACTCACAGCCCATGGCATCGTGCTCCCCGCCCAGGTCCAAACCCTGACTTCGGGGACCTCACTCCCCAGCCCAGGTGTGCACACTCCTCACCGCCCCCCCTTCCTGCCCAGGCACCCTGGGTGGGGAAAATGAAGACTCATGAATCCAGCAGGCTTGAAAGATAGGCAGAACCAGGCAACAAGGGGGTTCGTACCCCAGTCGCAGGTAGAGGGGCATTTCCTGAAAACAGAACAAGTTTCCAGGGAGAGGGGCGTGGAGAGGCTGAGGAGGGTCCCAGCAAAGGAGGGAAAGATCAGAGCGGAGGCCCGGAGCCACGCCGGAGGCTGTGTGCTCAGCTAAAGAGCTGGCTTTTAAAAAGTAAGTTGAATTCAGCCCAACCATCAGGTTAGAAACTGATCGCTAGATTTCAAGACCACTTGGAAATCCAACTTCTGTTTTTAAACCAGTGTGTGTGTGTGTGTGTGTGTGTGTGTGTGTGTGTGTGTGTGTGTGTGTAAATACGGCTATAGCCTTAGGTCTTTGATAAAGGAGTCCTGTGGCAAAAATACTTTGTCAGTCTTTTTGAAAGGGTCCCGGCCTTGAACTGTTTGAAAACGTCTCTTCTTTGGGTGGATACCTTCTGTTTTGAACTTCCCACGAAATCTCAAAGACATCACACTAAAGTAGTTTCGGAGTTCTCTAGAGACCGTATATTATACTGCCCCCCCAACCCGAGCAACCCGTCTTGCCCCTACCCCTACCCCTACCCCCAAACAAGAAGACAAAAATAACATAAGCGAGACTTTAGTTTCAGAGGCGTTTTGTTTTTTAATGTTTATTTATTTATTTTGAGAGAGAGAGAGAGGCTTATTTTCAGAGTGTTTTAGAGGCTTGTTCTCCTCTGCAAGGCATTATGGCCAAGTCCACAATTACTACGTTAGGTAGAGTTTTAAGGGAAATGTCTGATTCTGCAAGGTTTGATTTGTATAAAAATAATCAGAGGGGCCCTAATTATGGAACAGAACACAGGAAAGAGTGATTTTGAGGGTTGAAGACTATTTCTTCTTCACAGATCTGGTGCGGGGGGAGCCTTCCTTTTGCGTTCTGTACCGCATCCCTGAGCCCGTCCATCCATCGGGCACTCGCTAACATGAAGAAATGCCTTCAGCACTTTTCCATTTAACTCTTACTCCTCAATGTCATACCTGGCAGTTCTTCCGAAACTAATTTGACATTGCTTTTGCCCTCCCCTGGCCCTGTTAAGGAATCGTATTCCTGTGATCCATCTTGGTGCCGTAAGCTAGATTTTATAGCCAAGGGGGAAAGGCTGATAGAAGAGAAACTGTGTTGGAGAAACACAACGATTTGGATGCTGGCATGTGTCGACCCCAGGAGTTTTCACTAGGCTGGAGTCTTCTGTAAGCAGGACTTACAGATGTCATGTCTCACACTGGTGACGAAACAAGTAAAATTCACATGAAATCAGATCACATCTGCGAATAATAAAACAGCGAGTTACAAAGAGTATTGCGTAAATAACACTGTTGTCATTAATCACTTAAAGACAAATAAGGGGGAAAATGCATTGATCTCGGCTCGACTAAAGACAGATTAGAACTGGAAGCATATCCAGACATAGAATAGCTACAGTAAAGCCTTATTATTAATTTAGGCTACAATTACTTGAGTTGCAATCCTAGCTCTTTTTCTTACTACAAAGAACGATTTATACAGTTCACCCTTCAACAATGCAGGGGTGGTAGCCTCCGCCCCCCCATCCTAAAATCCGCATGTAACTTTTGCCTCCTAAAAGCTTAACTACTAATACTAAGAGCCTCGTGTTGACCAGACGCCTTAGTCATAACATAAACCATTGCTTAACACATATTTTGTTTGCTCTGTGTATTCTATACTGTATTCTTATGGTAAAGTAAACTCGAGAAAAGAAAATGCTATTAAGAAAATCGTACGGAACACAAAATACATTTATAGTTCTATACTGTGTTTATTCAAAGAAATATCCACGTTTAAGTGGACCTGCACAGTTCAAACCTGAGTCGCTCAACGGTCAACTGGAATATAAATAATTTTGCAAGAGCCACGTTTAACCTGTTTAGGAGAACCCATTCTTTAAACGACTTTAATGCATTCGTTTTAGAAGAACGAGTGCTTTTGTAAACCATGAATTCAGACTCGCTACAAGGCTTCGCAAAGTTTACTGCTCTCCCCATTGGATATTTGAAATTCAGACTTTTCACCAGTTCAGACGGACATCTTGTTTAACGAGGCTAATTCAGTGAGTTTATTTAATTCAGTAAGTGTCCTAGTGGAAAAATTCTAGCCCGTTAGGGAACTATGCTTCCTAAATGGAAGGAGTCCTGATAAACAACAGATCACATTCTTTCTTTCTTTCTTTTTTTTTTTTTTTCCAGAAAAGAAGTGGGCAAGTGGAAAGGATGGGAAGTGATTTTTTTTTTAGGATGAAGCGGGAACATGGTGGTATTTTTAATTCTTGTACTCCGTTTTCCCGGTAATAGGACAAGCTATTACAGTCAAGGATGGGGTTTTAGGGGCAGGTAGGCGAGTAAGCCCTGTCAGATGCAGTCTTTCTCTGATGTGCCACGCAACGAACGCGACTCTGGGTACCATGGCGGGTCTCCGGAATCTAACGTGTGGCTCGCTTGCTTACAACCGCGGAAATACAATGCCCGTCTACTCGAGTTTGCTTCCGTGACTTTAACTGCAGATGGGAATACTTGGTCAAAAGGTTTGAAATATGCCCGATACAGGTTCTCAGAGCCACAGAGCGTGTGTCTAAACGCGGAGGAAAGAGAAGTACGGGCCAGGGAGTTGAGAAGGACCATGCAGACTTCCGGTCTAACCTTCTCACCTTATCAGGGAGGAAACCGAAGCCCGGAGACTCTAGGGGACTTGCTCAGCCTTTCACTGGGAAGGGCCGATTTGGAACCAGTTCCTTGACCACATCAAGGTGATTGTGCTCATCCAGAAGGTATTAGTACCGGAACATGATTAATCTTGAAATTGACCATTTGCCAATCACTGTCTTCGGTGGAACTCGACTACTGATGGACTGTGCGGGCCATGTCTGCGGCCCCCCAAATGCACAGCTGAATTGTAATTTTGGAGGACCGAAACCTCCCTGCTGTGACATGTCTCCTTTTTACCACCAGTGCTCACTACTCCACTTTTATGGCACTTAACACAGAGTAATTATGATTCTGATTCATTTTTTTTACTGATTTGTCTCGCCTACCAGACTGTGAGCTTTATAGCCATAGAGAACATGTCTTTTTTTTTTTCTCCCTTTATTCCCAGAGCGCCGGGTCCAGTAATTATTGAACGAGGACCTGCGATTCAGAACCGAAGGAAGAAGCAGTCGCTTCCCGTGGGGCCCGGTGCAATTAAAAGCAGTCCCTGAAATCACTGGGCAAAGTCCAGGCTTGGCTTCCTAGTCTGACGAATATTCCTCCCTCGCTGCCGTGGTTGCTCAGGAATCTTAATAGCTGACACGCACGGAGGCCTCAGGTGCCAAGCACCATCCTCAACGTTTTACGTGCATTTACTTATTTTATCCTCACCACGCCATGAAATACTACCCCACGAACCCCAGGTTACAGAGGCCGCTCAGAGAAGTTCATTTGCCTTGGTCTCACAACCTGAGCAAGCTGCAGCTAGAGCCTGTGCCTTTCCCCCTAGGCTATTCTACCGTAAACCAAGGACTCACGCAGACAGCTTGGTCCTCTTTTTTTTTTTTTTTGGCCTCTAAGCCAATTTATATATTTGAAAATCGAAATAGGACGGCCATGGCGTCCTTCCTGAAATTTCCCCAAACTGGACCTAAATATTTACCTCTCTCTGCCTTCTCTTTCCCCTCCCTAGTCCTCTTTCTCTCCCCGCCCCCCTCCCCCCCCCCCACCCCAGCTCATGGTTCGCGGCTCCGCTTCAAGTGCCAGCTCCCCGGAGAAACTTACCTGGTTTCCTCTCAAATCAGAACTAATCCCTCCGTTCTTAGGTGCCCTTTGTTTCAAGTTCATTTTCGGCACTTACCTCATCGTCCCTGGGCTGAGTCACTTGAATGTTTGTCTATCTTCCTAGCTAAACCAGAGCTCCGGGAGCGCAGGGGCTGGGTGGGGATTGGCGTCACCTTTGTGGGGCTTGCAGTGGGCCTGCTGGACACTTAGTAGGTGCTCGGGGTTTCTAGAAATGAGCTTTTTTTTTTTTTTTTGAATAGTCTAGAGTCGTGTCTGGAGGCTCCTTCTTTTTTTGGGACGCGGGTGTGGGCTGAGATGCCCTTACCCCCCCTCCCCCCCCCACTCCCTCCCGGGCCCACTCCTGCCCCGGCTTGGCCTGACGCTTGGCAGTGCTCGGCAGGCCGCGAGGGCCTCTGCTGCCCTGACACTGGCCTCGGCCCAGTTTCCCCGGCTTCTAAATGCGGCCCGGAGCTACCGGGGGAACTGGAAAAACACTGGCAGGCCGCCCCACCCCCAGGCCCTGGCGGGGCCGGGCGGCCGCATTTCTGCGGCTAAGGCCTGCTGCTTGGGAGGCGCTGGGGCCTGGGGCGGGGGAAGCGGGGGAGGCGGCCGGGCGCGGGCGGCTGCCTGCCTGTCAGCGGGAGCGGGCGCGGGCTCGTGTGTCAGCGGCTCCCTCCTCCCTCTCCCCCCCTGCCGCCGCCCGCCCGCGCGCCCGCCCGCCCGCCCGCCGGGCCTCCCGGCCTCCCGCCGCCGCCGCCGCCGCCCGCTCCCCCCGCGGCCTGGCAGGTTGCCGGCTGCACAGGCGGGGGTTCGCGCCGTTCTCACGACCTCTCAGGTTGCCTGAGCTCATCTGGGAGCTATTCATTTCCTGCCAGAAAGCAGCCAGGCCTGCTAAGCAAACCACCTTGGCCGCGGGGCCGCCGGGGCCGGCCCGGCGTGGCCGCCCTGGCCTGCTCCCGCCCGGGCCGCGGGCCCCGGCGGCCTCCCTGGAACCCCCGGGCCGCCCCGGCGGGCGCGCGGCGGGGGCAGCTCGGCGGCCCATCTGGTTGCACTTAGGAGCCAAGGAGGAAGCCAGCGGCGGGTTGTTACCGGCCAAGGGGTGTGGGAAAAGTTAATTGACTTTAATGACAGGTTTCCCGGGACGGTGGTGACGATGAGGGGGTCCAGTTTAGCCCCGGGGGTCCCCCACGCCAGAGACACGTGGGGGTGCAATGGGGCGCGAGAAGGAGGCACGAGAAGGGGGCACGCTTATTCCCTAGGCAAGGCATACGTCTTGACGGGGGTCGCGGGGCAGGGGAGGGGGAGAGCTCCCCTTCCAGTTCAGCGCCTTTCCCGCTCCGGATGCTGCCAGAGACCGCGGGGGGCCGGGACCCTGGAGGGCCTCCATTGAGACGGTAATCGCGCAGCGGCGGAGGCCGGCGGCCCGCATCCGGACGCGGAGCTTGGAGCTGGGCCTTATCTCCGGGAGCCATCGGCACTGCCCGGGGCGGGAGAGAGGGGCTGCTGGGTGTGTCTCCAGGCCTTAAACTAGGCCTGGCCCCAGGGATCCGGGTGGGAGGCTGGGCGAGCAAGATTGCATTCGTCTTTGAAGCTTCATTCTCCGTACTCTCCCCGCCCCCCCCCCACCAACTACTTACTCCAGAAACAACTTTGGGTGCGGGAGGGCACAAGGTGAAATAAACCCACTCACCGGACTTGGAAATGCCCCAGATAAGGGAAATGACTCATCCAAAGTGACACAGTCAATTCAGCGTGTAGCTGGCAGAGGGGCCTGAAAATTCTCATTGGGGCTCGCGTGTCCCCCTTCTGCCTATATTGTACAGAAACAAATGCCTCAACTAGAGTCTAGACCCGAAATCCGGGGGAAAAAAAAGACTACTTTCAAATGATCAAATGAACCATTGTTTACTTCTTTTCCTTAAATGTATGAAGTCCCACCCCCAAGATCTTTGCACTTTTGATAGTAGTAAAAATTCATCTATTGCAGTCATTCCCCTTCAGCACAGGGAAAGACAGGCGGAGTTTTAAGTTGGTGTAGAGGTTGCACTAGTGTGTGTGTGTGTGTGTGTGTGTGTGTGTGTGTGTATGTGTGACTTTTAAAGAACCTAAATGCATTTTTATAAAAATGAGACCCTGATGTCTCCATTACGATGTCAGGACAGTGAAGGACTTCCCGTGGGGCCGGAGGACAGATTCGCCCGATGAAACATTTAGGCTTGTGTTGGTGTCTTAATAGAGCAATTGTGATTATGTTTGCGTTTAAACAAGAGGGAAACCACGGGAAAATAGGATGGTGAAGAGAGGGGTGTGTGTATATGTGTATGTCTTTCTTGGGGGTGGGTGTTGGGATACCTGCCCCATAATGAGGCAAGTAGGAGCCAAATTTTAAGAACTATCTTTGAAAACTTTCCCTCTGGGTCCGAAGCTGGATCGAAGGTCTTTGGGTAGAAAACTGCTGTCTGCTAGATCATTCCTGGGATAGAGCGCCTCTCCACACTGGCCTGTGGGAAAGGCCGGGGCAAGGCGGGAGAGAGGTAAAGCTTTTGAAACCAGACAGAAAATCGTTGGCTTTATCTTTGTGGGGAAGGCTTCAAAGATTGATTTCTCCCGCCTCATCCTTCTCCTCCCAGAAGCAGTTCTGAAAGAAGGGGCAGGCGAGGAGGCCGGCGGGAGGGGCCGAGCCGGGAGGACTGGCCGGCCGGCCAGCGGGTGGGGGAGGAGGGCGCGCCCGCCAGACCCACAGCGCGGCTGATGTGTCTGGTCTCGCAGGGCTCGTGGTTTTCATTTCCCCAACACCTGGATGCAGTCAAACACCTGGCCAAATCTGACAAAATCTGACAAGCCTTTGTGATGGGATTTGGAAGAAATTCCCTGCAGATCCTGGCACAGTTTAAAGCTGTCCGCTTTGAGTTAGGACTTGTTAAGGAGGGTTATGTGAAGCTGAAACCCGAGACAACCCTTTTGCTTCTATCTGGAGCCCACATCTTGCCTGGAAATGGGGCATGACCACGCGAAGGGGTCGCTTGCTGTTTGTATTAAAGGGAAGATGGCCCGTGTGCCTGCCAGCGCGGCCCCCACATGCTTTCTCTATTAGAGCCAAGCACAGAAACTTATCAGAAACATATGTCTGGTGTTAATCATCTGGACTTGGGCTCCACTTGGGAGTCTAACTAGCTGTCCCTTGGCAGAAGGAATCTGTTGACCTTCTCAGCTTGCTTGAAGAGGGTGCAGAGAGGCGTTTCAAACTTTTGGCTGCTGGTCCAAGGGAATGGGTAGCTGCACCTAAGTACTGACTAATTAAACCGGCTCGGAACGCCAGAAGGCTGGAGCCTGTATCCATTTACTTTGGACGTCGGTGTGCTATAGCCCAGGGAAGGAGTGCTGCAGGGGTCTCCATGTGTTGTGGGCACCCGTCACTCAACTGATTGACTTCATGACTTCAGTCCCGGTTCGACCTTCTTCAGAGGAGCTAGTAGGAGAACCGGGACCGAACGGTTTCCCCAACTGCAACTAACTAAAAAAATGTTGAAATCCTTTAGGAGATTGACCACAAATTGATTAGAGTGGCCCTAACAGATGAGTTCTTGCAAATAAAGTGGAATTTAGTTCATGGAGGGCTGGGAAACGGGTTGAGGGATTGTTAAAAACGTTCTTTTAATAACAAAAGCGCCAATGACTGATTTCTCAGGTGACCTGTCCTCCAAATTGTGCCCAGAACTTTTTCTGAAAGAATCAGTCCGAAGACATAAAAGCCTTCACGCTTTTTTCTTTTATTATATTTTCTCAAATAAACTTCCCCAAAGGAAGATATTTTAAGAGCATTTTCAAGCATCTTTGGCATCACATAAAAAAGAAATCTCGTGTAAAAAACGAAATGTCATCTGAACTTTTATAATACAAAGGCGCAATCCAATATGAACATATAAAATATATACAAATATAGTGCATGGTCAGTCACTTAATACAGCTCTCTACAAAAAAGTAACTTTTTAGAAATTAAAAAAAAAAAAAAACCCCAAAGTAACCACTTAATCACAAAAGTCCTCTTCTCTCCCAGTGTCCAAGTTCCTGTTGAGTGTCCCGAGGAAAGAGAAGGTGGGTCGGGAGTTTCGGGGGGGGGAGGGGGTGACCTGAGCCCCTCAGTTCCGCCACGGCCTCCACATGGAGTCCGCCGTGAGCGAGGGGCCGCTGGAAGGCGACACTGCGTTCGGGCCCACGGAGGTCCCACTGCTGCTGGTGTAGACGGGGATGACGGGGCCGCTGTGAGCGAAGGCCCCGTTGGGGATGAGGAAGGCGAACTGGCCGTCCGGAGCCGGCACCACCTGGAAGCCGCCGAACACCTTGGCCGCCTCTCCGGCCGGGCTGCCCAGCTTGCAGGGCGCGCCGCCGGGAGGGGGCGCCGCGCCCCCGGGGATAGGCACGAGCGGTGGCGGCGGCGCGAACTGCGCGTGCTGCGGGCCGCCAGGTCCCGACGGGGGCGGCGGCGGCGCCTGCAAGGCGGGGTGCGGCTGCCCCGGGTAGGTCATGGCGTTGATCTGGGTCATGCAGTTGGCCAGGTGGCCGAGCAGCCGGGTGCGCACCTCAGTGTTAACGCCCTCGCACGTGGACAGGAAGCGGGTCACCTCGTTCATGCACTCGCTGAAGCCGGCGCGGTACTTCCCCAGCACGCTCGGGTCTGTGCTTAGCGCGGCTGCGGGCCAGAAGGAGACAGACGGGTCACCCAACGGCCCTGGCCCCGAGGCCACCCGCCTCCGCCCTGGGAGGTCCCCGCGGTGCTCCTCCCTGACCACCCGCCCGCGGAACTGCCCCCCGGCTGGGGGTGGGGGAGGTTGTTTGGAAAAACCGTCCACCTCCCCACACCAGCTTGGCGACCGAAGCTGAGGCGGGTCCTCTCCATTCCTGATCGCACCATTTTAACCCATTCAAGCCTCACATCTTCCCCCTACCCTCCGCGCGCGCGATGTGACCTTGGGCAGTGCCCTCCACCACCCCGCCCCTGTCCCCGCCAAGCGGGCCTCATTTCCCCTTCTGTAATAGGGAAGCGGGGAGTGCTCAACCAGATGACCCCTAGACCCGCCACGGTTCTGAGCCTTTTCGTCGGCACCAGCTTCCTCCACTGCCAAGCCGCCCGCCACCCTCGCCGCCACGGCCTCCCCTCCCTCCCTTTCCGGAACAGTAACAACTTGGAGTTGTGGCTATAAATAAGCCCCAGACCGTGGGAACGCAAGAGTGAGCCAAGGCAGTAAAATGTAGCTGAATGCCTCTCACAACCACGGGCGGAAGTCTGGAAGAAATCACCGCGGGGCGAAAGGGACGCCCGCAGAGGGGGACGCGCGGCAAGCCGCCCTCACCCGTCATCTGTGCCCGCTGCAGGTTCCGGAGGTGCTTCACTGTCATTTCCAGAATGTCTGCCTTCTCCAGCTTGGAATGCCGCGAGCTCTGCACAGAAGAGGAGGCAAGGCAGTAAAGTGAGAGCCCCGCCAGCCGCCTCCGTAGGCTGGGGTCCCTCCCCCCACCCCGGACGCGGCGCCGACATCCCTAGACCCGGGAGGGGCTCGGCCCTCCCCGCCTCAGAGAATGCAGTAGCTGCGCGGACGATCCCGCCAGCGAGGGGATTTTACGGTTAGTACCTGAGAAATAATATTTCGTTTTAATTAAAAAAAAAAAAAAGGCAGCATTACCCACTTACATCTTTCTTAAGAGCATCCAAAATCAGTGTTTTCAGCTGGCTCAGACTTTCATTTATTCTTGCTCTTCGTCTTTTCTCCATGATAGGCTTGGATGACTGTTAAAAAAAGAGCCCCGAGTTCCCATGGGATCTGCCATTTCACCCCGGGGTTTAAAGGAAGAAAGGAGCCCCCCCAACCCCGACTTAATTTCTTAGGGCTGCAGAGAGATAGTGGTACTGCCCTTACCTTTCTGTGCTCAGATGCTGTCTTTGGTTTATCCGGTGTCGTGTTGACACTGGCTGGGGTAGCAGCCACCGGGGACGAGGAATTTTTCTCCATTATATCTGCTGGCATTTTCTGTTGCTTTTTTTTTTTTTTAATCCCTAGAGAATTTTATTTTTGGAGTCCTTCACAGAAAAAAATTGTTCTGTTTATGTCCCTTTCGCTTGAGACTTTCACAAAACTACTGAGCAAGTGCTGAGGGTTTATTATAATATCTTATGGCTACTTGGTGACCGGTAGCGCTATTCCAGGACCAAGGAGAGAGGTAGACGGGGGATTCCACTGTTATCTGCACCAGCTCCGGATCCTGTGTGATCCCCAGGCCCTGGCGGCCTCTATATATATCTGGGACTGCACGCGAACGGCTCGTGTGAAACTTCCCAAACTTTCTTTCCCACAGTAACTTTCAGCCAATGGGAGGAGGAGACACGCGGCACCGCTCGTGGACCGCGCCCCCCCATTGGCCGCCAGGCCTTGTGCCTGGCGGCCAATGGCGCGCGCCTGAGCCCGGGGCACCGGAGGCTACAACGTCAATCAAAAGGATTTTAACCCTTTGCTATTCTCCCTGCTGGGCTTTGCTTGTGAGGGGGGTTTTTCCGAAGGTTTTGCTCCAGTCTAGCTTATTTCTTTCGGGACCAGGGTCTTTGCTCTTTATTTCCTTTCACATGGGTAACAGAGCTGCTTCGATACTTATACGAAGTTCATTTGAAATATATTTAAAAAAAAAAGATTTTGAAGGACAGGGATACAAGAGAACGTGTGCAAGGGCGTGAGTTACCGATACATCTAAGTGATTTCCCGCTCAGACTCTAGACATTGGGGGAAGGAAGATAGTGAAAATCGATCATGCAGAAAAAAGGGCAAAAAAAAAAAAATACCGTTCGCATGCAGAAAAAGAAAAAAAATGCCTCCTACCTTACCTTTGCGATTTTTCAGAGCGAGGTGTTCTTTTTTTAATCCCCCCCACCCCCGCCCCTCATTCCTCTTCTGGGGTTGGGGCCTTGGATCCCGCGCTTCCCCAGGAAACAATCAGAATAATTTCCAACTGGGCAGAAAGGAAATGGAATTTCAAATGAAAGATGAACAAGGGGGCTTTGATGGCAAGGCCTCAGGGACGCGCGCGCGCCCTCGCCACCCTTTTCCTTTCCACCCACAGACTCTCGGCACGTTGAGGTGGCCGGCCGGGCGGCAGCCTCTCCACTCCTCCTCGCCCGCGGGCGGCCGGGGCAGCCTCGCCACCCGGCGCGCGCGGGCCCTTTAAGAGCTACACCAGCCGAGCTGCAGTTTGACATCAGCCGGCCGGCGAGGGCGCGCCTGGAGCCGGAGCACGTGCCAGGATGTTTTATTGCCGCCGCGGCTGCGGCCGGGCCGGGAGGATGTGTGTGTGCGTGCGTGTGTGAGTGTGTGTGCGCGCGCCCCGGGGGCAGGGAGGCGGGGGGGGCGGCGGCGGGCGGCGGAGCGCGGGGGCTGGTTCTCGGTCCCCGGGAGAAGCCAAGAAGGTAAATAGCAGCTGCTGTGCTCGAGCCTGGGAAAACCCCGCCCCCTGCGCCTGGCCGGGGCTCATTGGCGCGCGCTGCGTGTGGGGTGTGTGTGTGTGTGTGTGTGTGTCCGGGGGCCCCCTCCTCCGGCCCCCGCCGCGCCAGGAATCCGAGGGGGCGGCGGGCTGGGAGCCGAGCCCCGGCGCTTACCACCGCCTTCTCCCCCCGCCCCTCCCGCCCGCCTTTCCCCGGCCAAGGTCAGCCCTTCCGGGCGGGGAGCGCACGCCCCGGGGTGGATGGTGGGGAATGATTCCAACCCCCCACTCCACCCCTGATTTCGGGCTCGGGGTTTTAACTCCGTCGAAGGCCTCGCTAGCAACAGCCCGGGGGAGGAGCGGGGGCATTCTTGTTTGCTCCTGGCCCCGGCCCTCCCTCCCTTCCCCCGCGGGGCCCCCGGCGCCCGCCGCGGTCACGAGATGCCTGACCGCACTTAGGAAGCGGCCGGGTCAGCCTCCTGCCTCCGCTCGGCGGCTGCGGTTAAAGCGGCTTCGCGCCGCCCGCCCCTTCCCTGGGTCCAGGGCGGCCGGGCGGCTCCCCCTCGCTGCGCCCGGGAGGCCGCCGGCGGGCGGCCGGGAGGAGGCGGGCGGCGCGGGCGGCTGCGTGCTGCCGGCTGGCCCGGCCGCGCGCCGGGAGGAGCCGCCGCCGCCGCCGCCGGGTGCCACGTGGCGGGCGCCGGGCCGGGAGCGCCAGGGCTCTGGCGGCGGCCTCCCTGGGGGATTTGCCGCGCGGGGCGGGCGACGCGCACTGCCCCGGCCGGCCGGCCGCCGCCACCGCCGCCTCCCGCCCGCCCGCCAGCGCGGGTCGCGGGCCCCCGCGCCCCCACCCCCTCCACCCTTCCCGCCGCCCGGGAGCTCGGCGCGCGGCGCGCTGCTCGGGTGGCTCGGGGCAGCCCGGGAGCCCAGTGTCTTGTTTGATGTCCCGCTCTCCCCGCCCTCCCAGCCCTTCTCCAGGCTTGGAGGCCGCCAGAGGCCTGGCACACATTTCTCAGACACTTCATTCCTTCCTTCCTCCGCGCTCCCCGCCGAGATAATGTTGTAAACGGTTCCACCAGATCTCGTCCGGATGAGAATCAGCGGTTCCTGACTCGGGGGTGACCTTGGGCAAGCCCCTCTCAGTTCTTTCATTATGTGGCGCACGCTCTGTGCCAGACACCGTGTTAAACCCCGGGATTACCAGGAGGAGAGACACAGTGGCAGTCTGCAAGGAGTTTACAGTCAACTGGAGGCAGGCGGGCCCTGATTTTCTGATTAATGACCGGGCATGCCTCTTCTATTCCTTTCTCTTCGGGCTTAGGCGACGGCCTGAGAGAGCAGAAACTGAAGGAAACCCCAAACCGCCCCTCTGTGGGCAACACTGTTGCTGATCTCCCGGGGGATACGGGGATGAACAAAATGTTTGTTACCCTCAGGAAGCCTGCAGCCTAGAGATACTACACTCACTAGTGCAGCTGACATCTGTTTCCCCAGTCTAGTTGTCTGGTAGGTTTGAGAGGGACATCTTTGTGTCTAGATAGAAGTAAAATGCTGAAATGCTGTGGAGGTTTAGGATAATTAAATTATTAGTAAGTCGGGGTATCCCGGGAAAGCTTCCTGGAGGAAGCGGCCTGTGCTCTGTCCCTTGGAAACTAGGGAGGATTGGGGCTCTGGGTATGTGAGTCTTGGGGGCTGGGGAGGATGGAAGTACCCATGGCATTAAGTGCCTACGCTCTGGACCATGCAGTCCTTATTCGGGCATCATGGTTTGGAGTCCAGGGTGTCTGACAGGCAGGATTATAAGAAGGGACTGAAGGAGGAGGCTTGAGGCAGTCACAAGACCCTTAAATATCTCGCTGAAGGACTTTAGCTTTGTCTTTAGACAACGGAGAGCCACGAACCGCTCTTGAATAGGGAAGGGTCATCAACATTCTCCTTTCGAACGACGGCTCTGGCAAAAGCGTGGAGAAAAGTGGCTTGCAGGGTTTAGAGGCAGAGAGCCCAGTTAGGAGGGTCAGGCTGGTAAAGGAGGTTCCTCAGTGACAGGTGTAGACAGACTGACCCTCCCCCAGAGGCACCTGCCTAGAAGCAGCTCACCGGGACGTTGGCTGCACACCTTCCAGTGATCCGGGTTCGGCAGAGACCCGCCTACCCTTTCACGCAACGTCCCCCCACCACCCGGAGTCTAACTCAGGAGTCCTTGTGACTCTGACCGAATCCATCTTCCGAGCCTCATTTCCAGCTTCCAGGACAACCCTCAAGTCCGCGGCCAAACCTTTCCCTCACTACGGGGCTCCGTTTACTCCCTCTTGCCCCCTCAGGCTACTCTCTGGGATTTTTTTTGTGTGTTTTCTTAACACACTGCGGAGTGGGCTGTGCCCTATCGTGTTCTGAAGACCCAGTGAACAGTGTCTCCTTTGTTGACCTGCAACCTGGGCCAGTGGGATAGGACTTCTCTTTCTGACTTTACACAGATGGGAAGGTGGCGACGACAGAAAATTGTCCGGGGCTTTTGAAAAACAGTGGCGTTTTCCTGGGTATTGGAAGTGCTCTTGGCGAAAGGCAGTGAGCCTGCGAGGTTACCCTCCTTTCGGCCCCGCAGACTCCGCGAGCTCCTGACAAGGCTCTACTCAGCGTCTGACTTTGAAAAACTGCACAAGTACTCTGACCCAGATTCTTCCAAGGAGCTAAACCCTTCCCAGGGAAGCATGTTAACCCTTTCCGGGTTCCCCCCAAATCGATGGGAGCCAGTGACTTCCTGCGTCCGCCAAGGGCTTCTGTGACATTGACTGCTGTCTGCCGTTGGGCCATCACCTCATTCACTAGCTGGGTGTACCACTCCCTGTCCCTTCTAGCCTCGGAGTCTTTTTTTGTCTCCGACTCTGTCATCTCCTCAGGATTCGGCCCCCCCGGAGGTGCGTGGAGAATGTTGAATATAGTCAGGTTAAGGTCTCCCTGCAGGGCCCGAAGCAGCCTCGTGGCTCAAATAGTTAATCAGTAACTCTTTTATTGCCACTTGAGGAGTGCTTGGACCGGTGGGATGAGCAAATACCTTAAACACAGACACACACACACACACGCACACACATACTTTTTTTTTTTGAGAGACCGAGGGATCAGTCAAGCAACCAGAAATTTGCCAGGAATGTGTCTCTGGGCCAAACCAACCAACCAACAAACAAAAACACCCAACCCATGAAATCTCTGGCCCTCCACCCTCACCGTGCAAGAAGGAAGTTTCTTCGCAAGTGGACTTTTTGTCAGTATCCCGATTTGGGGCAGGGAAAATAGGGCCAAGTTGACAGTCTTTCCAGCCCTTCTCGAATGGGGAAGGAAGCTCCAAAACTCAAGAAAAGACTTTTGGAATTGGGAGCCTCCTCTGAGATAGAACAGCCTTTATATTTTAGTCCTCCTCCCACCCCGGCCCCCCCCCCCCGAAAAGCAAAGGGAAAGCTGAACTCTGTCCATCAACAGAGGCTGCTTCTTTGATCCCGCTGTGAGACCAGCAACACACAAGGAATCTTTCCCACTGTATCCTGCCGATAAATACGACCAGGGGCCGCTCCATTTATCCCCGTCCCCCTCTCCGGCCCGCGAAGGGTGATTTTTCTGTCTTACTCCATCACCTGTTTGCTCTAAACCGTAAAACAAATAACTGCACCTCTAGCGAGACTCCCCTTTGTCCCCAGGTATCGGCATGGTTTGTGGGTTTGGTTTAAAGCTGCAGAAAAGACAGGGAGTGAGAGAAGAAAAAAGGTATTTTGCCTGAGGACTTGAAGCTTTTTTTTTTTTCTTCCCCCCCCTCGTTTTTCCTCCGCTTGACTGACTTTCTCACACTCGGATTCCCTGCGGCCTGCCAGCGCCGAGGTAGCTGCCCTGCCAAGAGCCAGCCTGGGAGAGCTATTGAAAGAACCTTGAGTAAGTACACACGGGGCGGGTTGCTCCTCCCCTCGGTACCTGCTCCGCACCTGTACAGGGAGCAGTCCCACACATATCACCTGATCGCGGCCTTTTCAGAGACCGTGAGAAAAATAAAGCCCGGGATAGAAGAGCTGTTTGTTGTCTCTCTGGAGCCGCGGCCAGCTCCCTGCGGTCTGAGTGCCCAGAAACGGCACATTCCCCGGGGCCGATTGGGCGGCGGCGCGCTGCGTGCTTGGCGGCGCGCGTGTGCCGGGTGGGAAGGGGCGGAAGCCAGGGATCGCCCGCGTGCTCGCTGCCTCGCCGCCGCCGCGTGTTCTGGCATCTGCCTGCCGGCCAGCTCCATGCCCCTTTACTAGATCATTGTTGTGGTCCTTCTGGATAAGAATCCATATCTGCTCACGGCAGCCGAATCCACAAGCAGGATTTCTTGCCTTAAGGTTCACAGCTGAACCTCCCTACCCCGAATCTAAAACAATGCCTGAAATGGAATTCCGAATGAAGCCTACAGGCACCTTTGGCAGTGGCTCAATATATACTTTTTCGAATGAATGAATGCATCATTTTTTCCCCGAGGGGAGGGTCCAGAGCTTTCAGCAACACTTCAAAGCTTCTTGTGACCGGAAAGGGGGAGGAAACTGATCTAGGCAATCTCCACTTACAAGCGTGTACTTTAAACCCAGAGAGGGCGTGTGACTGGCGTAAGGGCCTACGGCAACGTGGGGCCAGCGTGGGGGCCAGGAGCCAGCTCCAAGCTCCTGCTACCACACCACAGTGCTGTGGTCCGTGGGAAACTTAGGGTGGGGTTATGGAGTTGTGATCACCAGCCACCAAAGCCTGGATTGAAAATGATCAGGGGCGCCTGGGTGGCTCAGTGGGTCTGGCGGCCTGACTTCAGCTCAGGTCGTGATCTCATGATCTGTGGGTTCGAGCCCCGCGTCGGGCTCTGTGCCGACAGCTCAGAGCCTGGAGCCTGCTTCAGATTCTGGGCCTCCCTCGCTCTCTGCCCCTCCCCCACTCATGCTCTGTCTCTCTGTCTCTCAAAAATAAACATTAAGGAAATGTTGAAAAAAAAAAGTAAGACTTTGAATTTCCAGAACCTTTTTTTTTTTTTAAATTCTGAAGCACTAGTGCTGCTCAGCACCCAATTTTAGGCCGGAGAAAGGGACAGGCTACAAAGCCAAGTGTTTGTTAAGAGAAGAGGATTCAGGAATGCTTGGAACAAGAGTCCTGGTTGCCATGAAGAGACATTAGAAACAACTGCAAGTCTGCATTCCATCTTCGATAAAAATAAGTTGCTACTTCTGAACAAAACTGCCTGGCCGGTTTCTCGCCAGGCAGGGACCTCGAACTGCAGAGGAGGTGGAGGCGGAAAACAGAAGCTTTCAACATGGGCTAATAGCAGCCCGTCCTGCTTTCTGCCCCCCGCTCCCCACCCACCCTGGAAAACTTGAGCGAGCCGGCGAGAATGGGCGCTTTTCCGAAGGGCCCTGGGAGCGGATGGTTGCCAAGAAAGCCTTTTCCAGTGGGGTGGGGGCAGGGTGCTCTGGAATGGCTTCACTCCCCCATTTGGCCCAGCCAGGGCCGTGGCAGCAGAAGCAGTGAGGTGGGAAGGCTCCGAACGCGCTTTTCTCTAACCTTTGCCCCCCCTGAGCAGGGCTCTGGCGAGGCAAACTGCAAGCCCAGAGACAAAGGAGCGGATTCCCCAGGGGCCACAGGGACGTTAACTGGCACCCTTGTGTGTGAAAGGCTCAGAACTGCCCCGGGGCTGGTGCCTGAGGGGGGCTCTCTGGAAGGTTCAGGAAGGTGGGGCGAAGCCTAGCCCCTGTAAACCCGGGACGTGCATTTGGTCAGCTTGCTGATAGCTGCTCAAATTGTGACATCGGGTCGGGCGGCTCGAAACATAAGAAGCAGCAGCAGCGACAACAGCAAACTCAGCTAGCCGGGAAAACCGTTTCGGTAAAACTTAGGGGCTGAAGGTGACATGGTATGATTGTGTGCATGAATGAAAACCTCCATCATTATCATCCCCCCATCGCCTCTTCCCCCTCGTAGGAAAAGGGTGGGGGGAGGCAAGGGAAGGGACCCAAGAGGTGGTAGAATCGAGCCCAAGAAGAAGTGAGGTTCAATGCCTCCCCAAGAGGAAGTAGCAAAGCCAGAATTAGGCTCAGATTTTCTGCCTCACTATATCCCTATATAACGTGTCGAAACATCCTCTACAGCGAATGGCTAGCATTACCCCCAGAGATGGATTTTCCTGTTGAGAATCTGAACCACGGCTGCGGAGCGATGTCGGTAGCCCAGCGCGTGGGTAAATTCCAGGCTGGCCGCACCGTGCTTCTCTGTGGGATTTGCCTCTCACCCTACGAGCTCTGGAAAAGAAAGGAGCTAGATTTCAGAGTTCCAGGAGATAGGACGCCACGTGCGGGGGCCCCACAGGACCGTCCGCCCGCCTCTCCGTCAACCAGCCTGGCCGAGCCGCACACCGTGGCTCTTTCTTCGAATGGCCAACCTGTCGCCCTTCCGTGTGCTCCAGAAGGAAGATGTGGGGGTGGGGAGGATACGTCTGACCCTTGAGTCTCTGCTTCCTCGCCTCTAGGCTTCTAGCGGGACCAGAGGAGACGCGATGCCAGGAATGTTGCGGCGATGCCGGAGCCCGACGGCCCCGAGCGGCTGGCCGACGCCACCCTCGGCAGAGCGAAAGGTGAGACAAATAATGGGTTTCCCAAGTGGTTGTCGATGGCATTTGCCATCGTGAAATATATATTTTCCTTTTAGAGACCAGGCTTAGGGAACGAGAGAAAGTGGTTTAGGCAGCCGCCGCGGCTGTAGCTTGAGACTCTGGCGGTTTCCAGCACGGTCGGGGCCTTCTGGTCTCGTCCGCAGAGTTGGAGGGAACTGTCCCCTGCCTGACAGTTAGTGACTAGACAGTTGACAGGGTGCTTTCTAGTCCATTACAGCGATGCGTCCTCACGTATGGTTTTGCCATCTAGACTAGCACGATTTTGATGGGAGGCCCTGGGAGGGAGAGGAAAACCAAGCCGTCAGTGCAGGCGACATTTGGCTAGGCCACGGGCTATAAGAGGCTCAGGATACAGGACAGGCAAGCTTTCTAGAAGACAGTACTTCCAGAGAGACAAGCCAGGGCAGGGAGCTTCGCAGTGGAGGTGGGGGGGGGGGTCCCCTCAGCCCCTGCTCTGTGTGAGGCATTTGTGAGACGGGGAAAAGGAACCTCTCCTTTTGCAGGGGTGCACCTCCACCGGCCAGCCTTGACCGAAAATCCGACAAGAGGCGGGGAGGGTGCGCTCCGTTGTAACCCGCTGGTGTGTGGCCGGCTTGGCTGAGGGACGGAGGGCTCTTGATAACGTCCCAGAGTGCCACTGGCTTCTGGAGGAGGTTGTCGAGCCGTCCGTGGCTCGGACACACACACCCAGCTGTGGCCTTCCTCTCTCGAGGCTTCCGCAGCCACGCAGGGACCCAACGCTCACGTTCAAGTGCTCCGTCTCCTTGTCCTCAGTGGCTCTTCAGCCCCCCACCCCCTCTTCGCCTGTCCTCAAAGTCCTGGTACTTGGGACAGACCTAGACTTGGCATCTAGAACTACTTGTTAGCTGTACGAAAGGGATGCGTGCAGACGGTGGCGAGGCAGTTTGGTCAAGGATCCCAACCGTCCAGTTTCCAACTGCCTGCTTAGCTTAACTCAGTTCTGTGACTACTGCTCAGCCCCTCCTGTGTGTCAGGCACAACTGCACACCTATTGTGACACTTGACTTCCGTCCCCGCTGCTGCTCAGATGCTGGTCATTTGTGCAGAGTGGTGACAGCCCGGGTGTCCATTATAACAGTGTCCCCTTTGCCTTCCACGTTCCTCACGTCTATTGCTTCTCCGATTAAAAAAAAAAGCTATGAACCTCCTGATGGGGCCTGGCACCCTCAGATATTTGGAGAATAAATGCAGGAATGAACTTTGACTTCGGGAAATAGGTTTGCCTGGCAGTTCCGTGGAACCCTGGGAGGGTCAATACGTTTTTCCAAATTTTCCTTGGACGCTGAATCAAAGGGGGTGGGCTCATGTTGAGCCTTCCTGGCGGCCCGCCCCTGGAGAGCCGGGCTGTCCCCTGCAGACGGCTCTGCTCTTTTGCTGTCAGGTGAGCTTCGAGGAGTCTGTGGCCGTCCGCATTTTCCCAGGCCTATCTTTATTGATGGTTATTAAAGGCACACCACCACATGGCAATATGAAAGTACAAAGCAATTCCCAGGGTAAGGTGCGTGGGAAGAGGCGAGATACCGAGCTCCCAAACCATTCCACCGCAATCGCGGTCTGCCAAATCGATTCCTGGTTAATCAGTAAGGTCCAGGCAGCCGGGTGCCACCCCCGGGCAGCAGATAGAAAGGGTTTGGGAAAGGCTGGAGGGGAGATCACCGTTCCCACTGGAAAACTGGGAAAGGAAATGGGAGCGAGGTCACCCGCGGGTGGCACAGGAGGCCACGGACGGTCCCGAGGAGGGACCGCTGCCGACCCCTTCTCTGGCCCTCACGCTCCGTTCATGCCGTCCCCTCGTGGAAGATTCTGTGTAACCAAGAAAGAGGCAGTGATCAGACAGACACACTGGGTTAAATAAGTATAAATACAGCACACAAAAACACCAGTTTTTATAGAGCGCCCCAACACACCTGTTGTTTTTACGATGCTGATGGTATTGATAAGGGGGCCTATAAAGTTGAGGTTGCTGTGGCCTCTTATATTTAAATAGCAGCTTCCTCTGTGAATTTCAAGTGTTTTACAGCTGAGATTCTTCTGAGCCGGTGATTATTTCTGTTAGGAATGTAGAACACATATCTCTCTATACGTTCAGGGGAAACCATAGCCGTGTTGGCTGAAAAACAAAGGCTCCGGAACTGGGTTGCCTGGGTGCGTGTTCTAGCTTGTTCGCTTTCTAGCTATGCGACATAACTCTTCTGTGCCTCAACTTACCTCCCTGTTAAATGGGGGAGATAGTCGCCGCTTATAGGATTGTTGCGAGGACTGAGATACGTAAGTGCCTAGAAGAGTGCCGGGTGTGTTACAAATCCAGGATAAGTTTTCGGCTCTTTTATCTCTGCTCTCTGTGTATCTCTGGTCTAAGATAGGTAGCCTCATTTATCGGAAAACATTCACAAGGTATCAATATTTTCCAAGAAACGGATGAACAACCACCGTGGTCAGTTCAAAGGCTCCTTCTCCTTTGCCCGGAAGGGGGGGGTCTCTCCCACCCACGTACTGTGGTCGCGGCTGGTGGAGACCTTCGGGTCGGCCTGCTCTGCATGGCTGAAAAGAGCCTGGGGCCCTCAGAAAGGAGAGTTCTGGAGGCGGGCAAGGGCCTCCGTGTGGGCCTGGCACACGGGACGCGTGGGCTCCCCTCCACTGCGTGGGCCCGGCCGGTCCCTGCCCCTGGCCCCCCGGCAGGGATGGGAAGGGCTGGAGAGGGCCACTTTGTCCACAGGAGCAAACGGGGGGGGCGGGTCCTCCCCGATCCAGGCACACTTCCGTGGAGTCGGTGGAAAGATGCGCGTCTGAGGCCTTGCTCCAGCGCCTTCTCGTAGACGACCTTAGAGCTTACGGTCCCGACCAGGTCGCTTTTTTTTTTTTAATTTTTTTTTTACGTTTATTTATTTTTGAGAGACATAGAGACAGAACGTGAGCAGGGGAAGGGCAGGGAGAGAGGGAGACACAGAAACTGGAGCAGGCTCCAGCTCTGATGAGCCATCAGCACGGAGCCTGACGTGGGGCTCGAACTCACAGACCGTGAGATCATGACCTGAGCTGAAGTCGGCCGCTTAACCAACTGAGCCACCCCGGCGCCCCGTGACCGGGTCACTTTTGAGAGTGAAAGGTCGTGCCGGTGTAACCCGGGACTCGTGGCCATCCGAGTTCTGCAGTGATACAGGCTCCGTTGTTTTATCTGTCTATTCAACTGTCTTTTGGTCAAGATGCTTCCTAAGAAGAAATTTTATTTCTAAAACTCTTTTTTTTATTAAAAATTTTTTAAATTTATTTTATTATGTTTGTTCATTATGTCTATTTATTGTTGAGAGGGCACCAGAGGGTCCGAAGCGGGCTTCGCGCTGACAGCAGCGAGCCCGATGTGGGGCTTGAACTCAGGACCACGAGGTCACGACCTGAACTGAAGTCGGACGCGCAACCGACGGAGCCACCCAGGCGCCCCTCAAGTGTATTTATTTTGTGAGAGAGAGAGAGGGCACGTGAGCAGAGGAGGGACAGAGACGGAGGGAGAGAGAGAATCCCCAGCACACCCCGCACCACCAGCACAGAGCCAGACGGGGGGCTGGAGTCCGCGAACCGTGAGATCGTGACCCCAGCCAAAAATCTAGAGTCGGACGCCCGACCGAGTGAGTCACCCAGGTGCCCCAGAAGAAATATTATTTTTAACTCATAGCACTTCTATGCCTACGGAAGGTGATGCCTTCTGTCCCCCGATGAGGCCATTGTTGAACCTGGAGAGCCTTAGTGTGAACAGGAGGAGGGAGGGAGAGGCAAGCCCCACGATGGTTGGACGGTCGCTTAAGGTATATTTGACAGGACTTGTTTCTTCTCCGATAGAGCAGGTGCGCCTTGAGCTTCCCCCGCTTCCGGCTAGCGTGGCGACGCTACCGGGGGCTTCTGCACCTGCCAGGCATGGCTGACACCATCCATTCCCCTCGGACACATGAATGCAAAGAAAGCAAGCGGTGTGATCCGAAATCCAGGCCGTTGTTTAAAGGCAGAAGAAGACCCCAAAGGAAGGAGCTTTTTCCCACCCCGAATACTTGCCCCTTTGGTCTTGAATTTGACTGGGTTCTTTGATGGGAATCAACAACAAAACAAAACACAAAATAACACAAAACGTTGTCTTCTGGGTAGGTCAAAGTCAAGGCTCGCGCTCTTGGTTATTTCCTTAAAAACATTCCAGAAAGAAAAGAAAATCGGGTCCCTTGCCTGAGTGTTCTCCTATGTGCCTATTTAATGATTAATAATACCTTGTGGGCTATTGTTTGATGCGGCCTCGGCTGGTTTGAACAGGAGAATACTGATTCACTCTGAAGGCATTTATGAATCACGAGTGTTTACCCTGAGACAATAAACGCAAGGGGGAGATTTAAAAAAAAAAAAAAAGCACCCAAAGATGCTAAGTTCTTTGCGCACAAACTGGAGGTGACAGGGGATCTCAGTCTTTGAACCCTGTGTGGGGCCCACTGTTTCCTCCCACAGAATAAAGGAGGTGGTGTAGGATGACCAAGTGGGGGCTTTTGAGTTTATATAGATTGTTTCCTTTCACTTGCTGATAGGGTCGAGGCAACTTTTCCCTTTGTTTTCTTCCTTCCTTTCTTTCTCTCTCTTTTCTTTCTTTCTCTCTTTCTCTCTTTCTTTCTTTCTTTCTTTTTCTTCCATCCTTCCCTCCTTCCTTCCTTCCTTCCTTCCTTCTTTTCTTTTTTCCTTTCTTCCTTCTTCCTCTTCCTTCCTTCCTTCCTTCCTCTTTTCCTTTCCTTTCCTTTCCTAAGTAGGCTCCACCCTCAACGTGGACTTGAACTCAAGACCCTGAGATGGAGAACCACAAGCTCTACGGACTGAGCCAGCCCCTTCCCTGGTTTTGCAGGTCATGTGCACTCTCCTCCTCCCCACCAGTCCGGTCCCTCCAACGTCAGGTTACAAGGGAGGTTTTCCACCGGTCTTTAGGGGCACTGTTCCCCGCGTCTCCCCCACTGCCCCCCAGTGAGGATGGCTCCACAGAGACCCAGAGGGGAGGGTGGAGACCCGCCTTGACTAAAGTGAGGCTGGACAGGATGGGTTCGAGAGATTGAGAGACGTGACAGGCCTCGGGGTCAGACAGGACTAGGGCGGCTAATGAGGAGTCCATAGGTGACACCTGCTTTGTCACTCGAACAGCGGTTCCAGTTGCAATAGTAGGTCCTAGACCTAGTTTCCTTTCTGCCCCCAAGCCTAGAGTTCTGTGAAAAAAGACTGCTAAATTTGCCCTTGGTGACCCTTTAAATTCTTTTATTTTGAAATGATTTTATTTTTTTAAAAATGTTTAGGTATTTATTTTGAGAGAGAAAGAGAGAGCGAGAGAGAGAGAGAAGGGAGGGAAGGGGCAGAGAGAGAGGGAGAGAGAGAATCCCAAGCAGCCTCCACAGCTGTCAGCACGGAGCCCAACTCGGGGCTCGAACTCATGAACCGCGAGATCATGACCTCAGCTGAAATCAAGAGTCAGACCCTGAACCGCTGAGCCACCCAGGCGCCCCGAGAGAATTTTAGACTTACGGAAGAGTTGCGTCAATAGGCTCTTGTACCCATTAACCGGCTTCCCCTCCATTCACCGTCTTCCATCCCCATAGAGCGATCATCAAACCTAAGCAAATAATCTTGGTACCGTGCTGTAAACTAGGGACTTCATCTCACTATTTCTTCGATCAGTTTTTTCTTTTTTTTCCCAGGAGCCCATCCAGGAATCCACGTGCATCGAGTCGTCTAGTGTCCTTAGTTTTCTTTCACTCTATGACAGTTCCAAAGGCTTTCTTTGTTTTCATGGTGCTGGGATGAGCACTGGGTGTTGTATGGAAGCCAATTTGACAATAAATTGTATTAATAATAATAATAATAAAAGAGTACCGATTAGCTGTTTTGTAGACTGTCCTGCTGGGCTTTGTCTGATGGTATCTCATGATTATGTCAGGGAGCTGTGTTTTGGGGGGCGGAGAACGTCTCAGAGATGGTGTGCCCTTCCAGGGCGGTGGAGGGCGGGGAGCTACGTGACGGTGGTCTATTTCACTGCTGCTGTTAACCGTGGTGATGAGGTCAAGATGCTTTCTGCCAGGGTTATCCACCGTAATTCTCCACAGGAAATCACAGTTTCCCCCTTTCTATTCCCCACATGTTTTGGGAGCAATCCTTCAAGCTTCTGCAAATACGCTGTTTCTGCTAACGCTTCTGCCCAGCAAATTTAGAATCCGTCAAAGGGTGGCAATTACTGCTGTAGTCATCTAATAGCGATTTGGGATTTCCCTCGTTCTTCCTACATTTATTCATTGGAACGCTCTTTAAGGAGGAATTGCATGATGTAATAAAGCAGAAAGAGGAAACCCACACTCTTGGGGCCCCTGGGCGGTTCAGTGGGTTAAGCGTCTGACCCTTGATTTCAGCTCACGTCATGATCTCTTGGTTTGTGAGTTCAAGCCCCGTATTGGACTCTGCGCTGACAACATGGAGCCTGGTTGGGATTTTCTCTCTACCTCTCTCTGTGCCCCTTGTCTTGCCCCTTCTCTATCTCTCAACATAAATAAATAAACTTAAAAAAAAAAAAAGAGAGAGAGAAACCCGTGCTCTTATGGAGCCTACATCTTAGAGGCAGAGATAGACAAACAAAATGAATCGAATGGGTAGGAGCGTATATTAATAGGCGACAAGTACTATGGAGAGAAATCAAGTAGAGGAGGGGAGAGGGGAGTACTGGGGGCAGCAGGTTGAGCATGCATGGGCTTCCTCTAAGGGAAGGGCTTAGAGGGGAGACTTGAAGTAGGGGAGGGAGCCAGCGTGCGAATATCTGGGGGAAGCTTTCTAAAGTGGAGAAACAGCCAGTGCAAAGGCCCTGGGGCAGGACTGCGCCTAGCCAGTGTGCTCTAGGGAAGTCGGGAGGCCAGCACGGCTGGCGCAAAATGAGCAAAATGCAAAGGGGAGAGAGGCGAGAGGAAGCAGAGACTGGCAGGCCAGATGCTGCGAACTCGAGGCCGTTCCAATGGCCTGGCTGTTGTTCCTCGGGCGACAGGAGCCATTGTGCGGTTTTGAGCAGAGGAGTCATAGAATGCACCTCAAAGGCTCACTTTGGCTGCCCTGTGGGAGGCAAGGAGACCACAGGTAGGAAACTGTAACATTTACCCAGGAGGCAGTTGCATTTTGCATATATTTTGAAGGTAGAACTACCACTGCCAAGAAGAACTTTCCTCGTGGCCGACAGCATCAGGCTACCTCCAGAACCCCCAGGGTGCACATCCTCCCCCCCCCCCCCACCGCCTTGCAGTGGGGTTTCAGGCACAAGTTTGAGAAGTGCAGTCTGGCACCTGGAGTCTAGGCTCTGCAGCCTCTCCCGGGAGCCCTCTGTCATCTGGGCCGCCTGCCGTCTCTCTGCCCCGCACGCTGCCTCTGCCCCAGGGCCAGCCCGCCACCATTTGCTCAGTCTCCCAGCTCTCAGAGCCCGCTGCCTATCTGTCTTCCCCGGGGGCAGCTCTGCCACCTCCCGCCCTGCCCTCCGAACACCTCCCCTCTTGGGCAGGGAACTACCTAGACCTGCTTCCCGCGTGCAGCCCCTGGAGACCGACACCACAGGCGCACCTGAGCCTCAAGGCCCCTTAAAACCAAGGCGGGGCACGAGGTGCTTCATCCGCGGGTTAGTTGGCTTTGCTGGCGTATGGCATCCCTTGAGAACGGAACTATTATGTTTCCTGTTAAACACTTTGCATTATACTCCACGTATATTCGTATTTCTTTTAATATAAAAATAATGTACGGGCACCTGGGTGGCTCCGTCGGTTGAGCATGGGACTCGTGATTTGTGGCCCAAGTCATGATTCCAGGGTCCGAAATGAGCACGGAGCCTGCTTGGAATTCTCTCTCTCTCTCTCTCTCTCTCTCTCTCTCTCCATCTGCCCCTCCCCCACTCGTTCCTTCTCTCTCTTTCTCTCTCTCTTGAATAAAAAATTAAAAAAATTGTTTCTGCCTCTCTCTCTGCCTAACCCTTCAAGTAATATTGAAATTCCAGATTTCTTCAGATTGGGCCACTCTGTACCCACGGAAGGGTGCTGTAAAAAATAGGTCGGAAAGTCAGGTGAGGGCTGCAGGGAGGGGTAGGCGTCACTGAGGGTTCATTTGCTGCTAAGGAGTTTCTCTTTATCTCTTGATTCATTTAATTTTAAAAAATGCATGCGGTTAAGCATTTTTAGCAGTACAAAATGGTAGCGCCTGAGAAGTAACCCTTCTATCTGTGGCCCCCATCCCCCAAGCCCTACCTGGGGACAGTCACTCTTTTTTTTTTTTTTAATGTTTATTTTTGAGAGAGAGAGTGAGAGACAAAGCTTGAGAAGGGGAAGGGCAGACACAGAATCCGAAGCAGGCTCCGGGCCCCGAGCTGTCAGCACAGAGCCCGACACGGGGCTCGAACTCACAAACCGTGGGATCATGACCTGAGCTGAAATTGGACGCTTAACTGATTGAGCCGCCCAGGCGCCCCCAGGGTCGGCCACTCTTACTCATCCCTTATATGCCAATCCGGGGATTGCTAATGAACGGTCAATGGCTGGTAGCCAAAAGTCATGACAATCCGAAGGTAAACTGAGGCATCGTGAAAACCAGCCCCCAGCAATGCACTTCCCAGGGTCGAAGCAGCTTCCCTGCCGCAGACTCAGCTACCCTGCCATTTTTATTCTTGTCTTTGGTTCGGACTCCCCCCCAATCGGAGTTTGCAAAGACCCCCACACGCGTGTGGAATTGGGGGATTCGGCACCGCCATCTGGGGCTCTGGGGCTGGGCGCTCCCAACAAATCTGTTGTCCTTGGGATTTCCCAGGTGGGCTGTTGTCTCTCCAGAAAAGTCAGCCGGCCAGAGGGAGGAGCAGGGCCCAGAGCTACATTAGGGAGAAAGGCCGGTAGGCGTGGAGAAGTCAGCCCCGCCCCACCCCCACACCGAGATTACAGCCACGTGAGTGATGACGGTGCGCTTTCGGGGGGCTTCGTCCACCGTCCCCACTCCCCCTGCGCCTCAGAGGCTCACCTGAGAGGCAGTGTTCTCAGCCACCTTTCCCGTGGGAATTCAGCTCAGCCACCAGAACCCCCGAACGCTCTGCTGGGCCCCTGCCAGCAACCTGCCAGCCCTCCCTCCTTACCCCCCCCCCCCGCCGATTACAGTGACATGATGTCATTTTTATTGAGGCCAGATCAGATTTTTTTTTTTTTTTCAGTTTTCAAAAGTGTGGTTCACATGATCTCTAGTACTTTTCCTATTGAGCGAAGACCACGGAGCTGCCAATTTCAATTTTCTTCAGCTTTCATCACTGGAAGGAGCTTAAAAGAAAAAAGGAAGGGGGAGAGAGGCTGAATGAACATATTCCCTTCAGCCCGAGCCATCGGCGCAAGGGTGGCGGGGGACACCCGCGTCGCCTGCTAACAGGAAGGTGTCCGAGGGCTGGCGTTGGACTCGTTGCGGCTGGGCCACGCGCCACGTCCACTGGCCTGAAGGGTTTCCTTGCCCGCAAAGGGAAGAGAGGCAAGGTCCCCACCTCGGGTCACCCCCAGCGGTCAGGAGAGCGTTCGGGGGGTTGCTGGTCCTTTGGGGGACTATTGGGTAAAACCAACACTAGAAAGAGTTTTCTCCTCCTAATTCTAATTTTACCAAGTCCCGTCTGTGGAGGTCAGATTTCCCATTCATCCCTCCATCCCGCGGGTTTACTGAGCATCTACGATGTGCCTGGCTCTGCGCAGATATGGGGCGAAGAAAGGAAAGGCCGTTCACGACTTGCTAAGGGAAACGGAAGAACGTGGACGTGCGCGGAGCGTGGTTGTTCAGGTGCCAACTCAGCCTTCGACGTGGGGGGTGCGGTGGAAAATCGTGAGAAACCTGAAGTCCAGTCACATGTTGGGGGCCTACGAGGAGAAAATGAGCTCCGGAAGAAGAAAGGACGAGCCGAGGAAATCCACGCCTCCCACTTCGTGGGAGTCTCAAAGCGGAAGCGACACGTACGTGTCACCGCCCTTGACCAGCCATGTTCAGATTCCTAGCGGCGTGCCCCTCCCCACAGCCCATGAAGAAGTAGTGGGGGGGGCAGAATTTACCACAACTCTCTACCGCACCTGGCGCCCAGTGGGTGTTCAGTCAGTGCTCGTTGAGTAAATGTGGAGCAAACCCCCAGTTCCCAGAGGTCGAACAGGTTCTAAAGTAATCGAGAGATTGGTCCCGAGTCACTTGGGAGGAAGTGGGAGAGTCAAGACTTGAACTTGGAGGTCTCGGGTTCGCCCGCTGAAGCCCACCAGCATTCAGCTCTTCTAGAGGCACCGCCTCTGGAGAGTTCTCTAAACCACTGTCCTTCCTTTGACTGGCGGGAAGGTGACTCCTCAACGGTTGCGGTGAGTCTTTGGAGTCACGTCAGTGGATGGAGGCCACGCTGCCTTCAGAGGTGGACGGGACACCTCATGAGGAGGTGAACCCGCTTCACGGGAAGGTTCTCCCAGGGTCGAGCTGGTCGTGCCAAGAAACCTGGGCATTGGGTACCGTTCTTCAGGTGTGGATTTCTAAGTGGTCCCAAGCTGAGTAGGAACTACCCTTGTGAGGTCTATGCGGCTCTCCAGCTCGCTGTCTCTGTCCATTATGTGGAACCGAAGAAGCTGAATCCAGAGCAAACTTGTGACGAAATTTCTCCCCATCTGTGTCTTGTGAACCTTGATTTTTCTCCTCCGAGGAGGGAGAGAAGCGTTGGGAGTGAGGCGAATCCCAAGTGCTTTAGAAGCCTTTCTCGGGGACACAGAGCTTAGCAGCACCACGGGGCCGGAAGAGACCCAGAAAGTGATTGAGCCCCTTCCCCTGCCTCCGGGGGAAGAGGGTCAGAGCACACGCCCGGGGGGCG
Source organism: Paguma larvata (assembly GCA_030068075.1). Taxonomy (NCBI): domain Eukaryota; kingdom Metazoa; phylum Chordata; class Mammalia; order Carnivora; family Viverridae; genus Paguma; species Paguma larvata. The sequence goes on along the minus strand of CM057824.1, from coordinate 81,213,097 downwards.
GGGGGGGGGGCTGGCGCTGGTTGCGTCCCTGCCAAAAAATGCAGTGTGGGGACAGGGAGGAGGCCGCAGGAAAGGAGGCTCTGTCTGGATGAGAAAGGAGATCAGAGTGTGAAACCTCATCTTTTTGTCCCTTCTACCCTGAGAACATGAGGTGGTACAGAGAGCTTCGTACTGGGAGTCAGAGAAGGATCCGGGTTCTAGTCCCGCCTCTTGTGGACTCACGGCGTATGTCCCTGAAGATGGTACTCATTGCCGCCCCTCTGGGCCTCGTTTTCCCCGTCAGGAGTCTGATGGTTTCCACCCCACGCCTTGGGAGGAGTCCCCTCCCCACGGAGGGAAGAGCCTGCCCCCGGGAGGAATGCTGGGCTGGAAGGGCTTTTGCCAGCCCTCCGATCCTTCTACCCGAATAGCTTGGCTTTCGCCTGTTCCTACAGCCACGTCCTCATAGGGTTTTGTTCAAAGAAAGTCTTCCGTTGGTTTTTGTGTTTAAGTTGGAAAGCCGCCAACTTCGAGGCTCTCGAAACTCCTGTCCGACACTAAAATCTGTGAGTCCTCCCTGACGCCTCCCTGACTTTTGACTTTGTCTCTTCTACCCTGTGGCGCATTTGGTGTTCGCTACTTCCATCCTTGCTTTTCTCTTTCTGAAGGCTCCTCGCAAGCCAATTCCAGAATAATTATGAGGTGCCGTGGGGCCTGTTGCCAAGGCTGCCTGGGACGGGGTACCTGGCCCTCAAACTGCTCCGGCTGCCGCGGAGTGGGCTGGAGGTAGTTGAATGAAATATTCCAAAACTACACTGTGTCTTGTTCTACTATTCTCCCTGGTAACTGGGGACCTTGTCTTGTGTCTCTCGGCCGTAGCCAGCATGTGGAGGACACTTAGTAGGTGCTTAGTGACTCTTTGCTGGAGGGACTGATGGATGAATGGCTTGTGCCCCTCTTGGGGAGGAATCACAGATGTCCCCGTAGCCAAGGGCCTTCCCAGGACTGACTGGAGCTACGCGGATGCTGTGAGCTCTGCGTGTTCCTTTTAGGAGCTGATTACAGCTCTTGGGGGTCAGCCCCTGTTATGGGTTCAAGTGTGTCCCCTTAAAAAAGATGCTGAAGTCCTAACCCCCGCTACTTCCGAATGCGGCTTTATTTGGAAATAGGGGTTGTTAGAGGTTTGTGAAGGGTCGTTGCCGAGGTAATTAGCTAAAACGAGCTCATGCCGGATGGGATAAGGTGGGCCCTTCATCCGATGTGACTGGTGGCCTTCGAAGCAGAGGAGAAGACACAAAGACATGCAGGGAGAAGACGGCCACGTGACAATAGAGGCCGAGACGGAGATGGTGCCGGTTGAAGCCAAGGAGCACTAAGGAGCGCCAGCAAGCACCAGAAGCTGGGAGAGGCAAGCGAGGATCCTCCCCTAGAGGTTTCAGAGAGAGCATGACCCCGCTGGCTCCTCGCTCTCAGACTTCCAGCCTCCAGAAGTGTGAGGCAATCCGTTTCTGCTGTCTTAAGCCACCTGTTTGTGGTCCTTGGTCATGGCGGCCCCAGAAAATGACAAACATCACCCTACCCCCAATATTACACTTAAAAGGAAAACCTACAACCTCTTTTTTCCTTTGCCCTCCATGAAGTGTTCACGGGCCAATAGGTTTGGCTTGAATTTACTGTTTTGAAGAATTAATTACGGTCTCTTACCAAAATACTTCATGCACTTAAAGCTCTAAAATCTTTGTATATTGGCTCATGTGTGTGCATATGTTGGGTTGTAAAATAAACCCATCAAAAAAGTCAAGGACTTGCCTCCAAACGAGCCCCAAAGTTCCGCCCCGAGCCCTCATCTTTTTTTTTTTTTAAATGTTTACTTATTTTTGAGACAGAGAGAGACAGAGCATGAGTCGGGGAGGGGCATAGAGAGAGGGAAACACAGAATCTGAAGCAGGCTCCAGGCTCTGAGCTGTCAGCCCCAAGAGCCTGACATGGGGCTTGAACCCACAGACCGCGAAATCATGACCTGAGCTGAAGTCGGACGCTCAACCGACTGAGCCACCCAGGTGCCCCTCGTCTTTTTGAAGGCAGATCTGCTGAGCTTCGGCTGCGCCGTTGGACGTGAGCGCTTGAACACTCGCTTGGTCTGGGGACGAGTTTCGCTTCTGTCTCGAGGCAGGACTGTCTGGATGTGGCATCCCTGTCCACCCCTCCGCGGAAGTGAGACCCCGTGCTTCTGAAGAGTTTCCTTGAATTTTCTCTCGTTGACCGTCTTCCTGGCGGCAGGCTGTCAGCTCTGGCTTCTCCTCGGGTACCCCCTCCCCGAAGAGATTCAGGAATCTGAAGGACCCACCTCTCTTTGGGTTATCGAATTACTGGCAGGGCATTGAATGTCGGGGCTAAGAAAACAGAGCTGCCCACCTGTGGGGCCAAATGACCTCACAGCCCCCGTCGGTCCCCTGGCGGGGGCTTGCTTCTGTCAGTGACACCTTCATCCCAAGCCCCACCTACCTCACACTCTTCTCAACCCCTAACCTGATTAATGTCACGGTGCTCAGGTAAATGCCAGCAGCTTAAGGTTCTGATTAAGCCTAGAGCAGTCTTGCCTGCGGGGGGAGGGGGAGGGAGGGGAAGGGGTGTCGGTTGGGGGGTGGGGGGGTGGGGGTTCCTTTTTTACAACCTTAAGAACAGAAGATAGGAATAGAAGGAATGCAAGGCTTATTGTCTTTTAATTCGAAATTCACCATTAACCTCCCAGCCTGGGTTTGCAGCCCTAGTAGGTGTGGAGAAGACCACACCATCCCCTCCTACCCACCCCCCCATCCCTGCATCTGACCCGGCTGCCCAGGGCTTTCGTGCAGGAAAAGGAAGGTTCTGGTGCCATTTTTCCAGCAAAGGTGCCCCAGCAGCGACACCGTGGGGATCTTTGCTCCGCAGATCTTTGGTGTAGAAAGCCATCTTCGCTGGGTTTCAGCGCGCACCCCGGGGACCTCCCTTAGGCGGTGCCCCTGGCTTCCCAGTCAATGTCTCCGAGAGATGACCACAAAGCACGAGGAGAACGGGGTTGGTCTCCATGAGTCGGAGGACCTGGGGGACCCTGAGGGGAGGGAGTTTTACTGCGGCGACGTTAAATTCATGCGTTTGCCCACTCGTCCATTCACTTAGTCATGCGTTCGTTCAACAGACACTTCCCGACTGTCAGTTATAACCCGTGCGCTGTGTGATGTGTTGGGGGGAAATAAAGACAGTGAGTGTCATAGTTCCGTGACGCTCGTGTGACTTGTGCCTAGGGAGAGGTCTGTCCAAGGGGCCGAGAAAGTTCTGGAGTGGAAGAGGGGTCAACCAGTGGCCTGTGGAAGCGGAGGCTCGACCTCGGAATTACCTGGGGGCGTTTGTTAAAAAAGCGGATTCTAGGGGCGCCTGGGTGGCCCAGTCGGTTAGGCGGCCCACTTCAGCTCAGGTCATGATCTTATGGTCTGTGAGTTCGAGCCCCGCGTCGGGCTCTGTGCTGACGGCTCAGAGCCTGGAGCCTGCTTCGGATTCTGTGTCTCCCTCTCTCTCTGCCCTTCCCCTGCTCACGCTCTGTCTCTGTCTCTCAAAAAATAAATAAACATTAAAAAAAAAAAGCGGATTCCAGACTCTCGCCCCAAACCTTCTGAGCCAGAGTCTCAGGAATGGGTCCCCAGAATCTGCATTTGATTCCGGGGTACTAAGTTGGAGAATGTCTGCTTTAGGATGTATTAGTCTAGCGCGGCAAACGGGATGGTTCCTGTGAGGTCTGGGGCCGGCGCACGCACGAGCGAGTAAGTGTGGCGTTGGGAGAGAGGCCCAGAGCTCCGTGGGCTTACAATTCATTCGTAAGTGAGACCTAGCATTGACCGAAGAACAGCCTGTGACATCTTTTTGCAAAATGCGAGGATAGAGTCTCAAGGTACCGTAACCGACTACGTCTCAAAATGTTTGAGAATCTCCTTTCTTTCAGTTCCTTTCCCTGTCTTTTCTTTTTTTTTTTTAATTTTTTTTTTCTTTAACGTTTTTATTTTATTTTTGAGAGACACAGGGACAGAGAGTGAGCAAGGGAAGGGTAGAGAGAGAGGGAGATACAGAATCCGAAGCAGCCTCCAGGCTCTGAGCCGTCAGCACAGAGCCCGACGCGGGGCTCGAACTCACAGACCGTGAGATCATGACCTGAGCTGAAGTCGGCCGCTTAACCGACTGAGCCACCCAGGCGCCCCTCTCCCTGTCTTTTCTAAGGACCGCATCTGGATGAGGGGATCGGAAGGCACACGATGATTCCGAGGGGACCTCTGGGGTGAACTGTTTCTGTTGCCCGGTGCTGGGCTCTCTGCTTGGGGAGGACCGACACTCCCCTCCGAGCCTCCCGTTTTGTGGAGCACCTGCTAGGGCTCTCGCTTCAGCGCGCAGGTGACCTTCAGCCCAGGAGAGAGAGCTGTACCGGTTCACAACGGCTGTCCTTAGCTCTCCATGAAAACCTGGGGAAAGGGCAGCGAAGGGACAGCCTGCCCGCCACTGCATGTAATGTGTCATTTGGTTCAGTGAGCGATCACTGCTGGAGGTTCTCTGTCCATCCATTTACTTCTTCAACAGAAATCTATGGAGTCCCTTCCACGGCACGGTGTGAGTTGCAGGAGTTTTGGGCGAAAGAGACCATCGCAAGACTCCGCAGATGGCATTTCTGATCTGTACGGAAGGAGAAAGAAGTCGGCGGTGGATTGCGGGGAAGTGCGGCGAGCGTTCCCCTGACTGCCCCTGGTTCCCCAGCGCCGGCAGAGACGGCGCCTGCCCGGGGCATGGGTGGCCCGCGGGTACTAGAGATATACCCTTGCCCTGCATTCGTTGGTTCGTTCACCTGCAGGCGTTTGCTGAACCCCTATTCTGCGTCCTGTGGTGTGAATTATGTCACAGACTCTGTGCTAAGAAGCTTAGAGGCAGATTTTTTTTTTTTAAATGTTTATTTATTTTTGAGACAGAGAGAGACAGAGCATGAGTTGGGGAGGGGCAGAGAGAGAGAGGGAGACACAGAATCCGAGGCAGGCTCCAGGCTCTGAGCTGTCAGCACAGAGCCCGACGCGGGGCTCGAACTCACGGACCGTGAGACCATGACCTGAGCCGAAGTCGGACACCCAACCGACTGAGCCACCCAGGCGCCCCAGATTTTTTTTTTAATGAGCAAAAACGCTGACCCTTGTCCCGAGGAACTCAGAGTCAAGTGAGGGTGTCAGACAAGTCAACAGGTTCCATCCAGGCTGGGGTAGTGGCTCAGGGGTTTCCTGGTCTGAACAAGGCCACAGGGGAACGTCAGGGGGTGGGGAGGGCGCCGGAGGGGCAGGGTGGCCAGGCGGGGACCACTCACGTAGGGCTCCTTTGGTTCTTCCAGTGCATTCCGGTCCAGAAGTTCAGCGATGGCTGTTTCATCATTCAATCGTTCAGTAACTGCGGATTGAGTACCTACGATGTTCCAAGCGAGTTCTTAATGCTGCTCTTAGTGAGTCAGCCAGACAAATCCTTGGGTCACCCAGTCAAACCAGCAGTTCCTTGGTTCCCTGGCAGGTGACAAACTACAGCCTCGCACGGGGGACCAAATAGAAGAAGTGGAAGGATCTCTCTTGCCCCCGGGGAGTCTACCGCTGAACAGAGACGGCCTCACACGTCCAGTCCCCTTCAAAGCTTCCCGTTTTGACAAAGGTACGTCCTGCCCACTGGCTGGAGAGGGACTGGCCCCTCCCCTGGATGAACCGGTTAAGTACGTCTCTTCATTTTGTTTTTTAAGTTTTTATTCATTTATTTTGAGATGGAGAGAAAATGCGAGTCGGCGGGGGGCAGAGAGAGAGAGAGAGAGACTCCCGAGCGGGCTCTGCGCTGTCATCACAGACCCTGACTTGGGGCTGGAGCCCATGAACCAGAGGTCATGACCTGAGCCCAAGTCGGACGCTCAACCGCTCAACCGACGGAGCCACGCAGGCGCCCCAGCTCTTAATTTCGGTAATAGAATGCCGGCTCTGCCCTTTGCCAGGCCGGTGTCTAAAGCGTGGGGATCTACGGGCAGCTGATATTTATGTGTTAACAATGAGGTTCATTTCCCTTTATCTCCAATTATAATATGTGCTCGTTAAAAAAATAGAAAAATACAGAAAAGGCGAAAAAAGATAATTCCTCTCAACATTTGAGAGTCCCTTCCTTTCCTTCGTGACTTTACGTGGTCATGATCAGGGTATATGTGCGACTGTATAATCTGCTTTTGTTACCTAACGTAATAGCAGTGTAACCTCCATTTCAAATGACTGCATGATTTGTCATCATTTATGTACCACGACTGACATATATAATACATTCGTGCATATAACTTTTTAAAGAATTTTTAAAGTGTATTTTTATTTCTTTTTATTTTTTAATGTTTATTTATTATTTTTGAGAGAAAGAGACAGAGCACGAGCAGAGGAGGGGCGGGGGGCGGGGGCGGATATAGGATCCGAAGCAGGGCTCTGTGCCGACAGCAGCCAGCCTAATGTGGGGCTCGAACTCACGAACCTTGAGATCGTGACCTGAGCTCAAGCTGGACGCTCGACCGACTGAGGCACCCAGGCACCCCTATCTTTATTAATTTTGGGAGATAGAGAACAAGCAGGGGAGGGGCAGAGAGAGAGGGAGAGAGGATCCCCAGCAGGCTCTGCACTGCCAGCACAGAGCTAGACTTAGGGGCTCGAACTACTGAACCGTGAGATCCTGACCTGAGCCAAGATCAAGAGTCAGATGCTTAACCGACTGAGCCACTCAGGCGCCCCTCAGCATATAACTTTTTTAACCTTTATTTTCCTTGAAATAAACTCCCCAAAGTAGAATTGCTAGTTAAAGGGAAGCGCATGGTTAAGACACTCAATACTTACTGCCAAATCATTGATCAAAGGGTCACGCCAGTTTTAATTTCCATAGTACGTGAGTTTCATTCTGAATTATCTGCTCTTTGTCTCTTGCCCCGACCATGATTGAGAATGAATTCAACCCTGTCCTTGTATCTGACAGACTCAACACCAAGAAACAGGTTTGAATTACGTTAGTTTCATTCTTTTACTTGGAACTATAAATTAAAGGTGACTTTAGCTTTCCTTGGGTGCCATTACAAAACAAAAAAGGTGGCTTTTGCATCTTCTGCTGAACTATCCTTGAGAACCCCGACCACTGGGGCTACTCAAGGTCCCTGGTATCAGGACGTATGACCTCTTTTCACTTCAGCCTCTTTTCCATTTTTTATCAAATGACGATTCCTCTGCTCGCGAGGGCTCCGAGTGCGCATGCGTGCTCCGGGAAGGAAAGGCGTTCAAAAACCATCTCTCCTCTTTCGCGGACGACCAGCCAGATGCACCCCAGGTATCGGTGGACTCGACGAGGAGGTAAGCTTCCTGTATCAGGGGGTGAGGTGGGACCCCCTACCTCTTCCCCGCGCTAGACTTTGGGGCCTGCGTGTTCTGCCAAGCGGACCCCAAGTCCGTGTAGTTAAGCTACTCTAAGCAAAGAGGGTGGCTTGGAGCTAGAAAGCTGGAAGAGTGGTAGCGGCCGGGGAATGGCGACCCTCCTGCTTGGGGGCAGCGGCGGCGGTGGTGGGCAGTGAGGGGTGATTCCCTGCGCAGGTGCCCAACGACAGAAATCTGGGAGGGGGCAGGTAACAGGGGCCCGTTCTACTGCAATGGGACCAGGGAGCAAGAGGCAGGGACTCATCGCGGTGCCCCTGATTCCGTGGCTACCTCCCGGTGGTCCTCGCCAACCTCATTAGCTACTCTCCTCCCCAGGGGAAGAGAGACCGGAAGGTTCCACTCCAACCCTCCCTTTTTTGTGGGCTGCCGAGGACAAGTCCCTCCTCCGCAGAAAGGGGAAGGAGAGAAAAGGAGGTTTTCCCCTGGGGTACTTACCTGCAGTGGCCAGCCAGCCTGGCTGGCTAACGCGATTGCCCCTTTCTTCCCTCAGTGAGGCTTCTGACTTTTCCATTTGTTGCTGGCGCTTTGCTCTTAAAAGCGTATTTGTTTTTGACTCATCAGCGATCTAAATTTCTGTATTATATTACATACGAGGAACTAACCGCAAGCTTGGAGTTCTAAGGTTAACACGTACAAGAAAGAGTGAACAAATCAAGACACTCTGGGGATGCCCGGGTGGCTCAGTCAGTTGAGCGTCTGGCTTCAGCTCAGGTCATGATCTTACAGTTCGTGAGTTCGAGCCCCGCGTCAGGCTCTGTGCTGACAGCTCGGCTTCGGATTCTGTGTCTCCCTCTCTCTGCCCCTCCCCGGTTCATGCTCCCGCGCGTGCGCGCGCATTCTCTCTCGAAAAGAAATCAGGTTTTAATTTAAAAAATTAAAAAAAGAGACTCTTTGGGAGTGAGGCCTTAAAAGCTAGGGTCAGCTGGAACTCAAGTTATCACCTCCACAGGTGCCTGAGTTGGGTTTGGGGGTAAGGGTTGTGAGGTCACAGGCAGTGTTGAAGGCGGGAATAACCACGTCGAGAGATGAACAATTGTCATCCCTGTAGCCCTCTACACTTTGTAAAGTACTCTCCCGTTCATTATACCCCCTAAGCCTCACACCAAGTCCGCGAGTGGATATTATCAGCCCCATTTTGTCCATGGGGAACTAGGCTCAGAGAGTTCCAATGGTACGTCCGGGACATCCGTGTCTTTTGGCTCCAAATGCCGTCTTCGCCCCACCCTCTGCCTTACGCTGTCTGGGCTGGGGGAGGGGACCAAGCCAGCTAAAAGGGAAGACGTACTCTGGAGAGCAATAGAGAATTACGGTGTGGAATTAAGGCTGAGCCAGCCCGAGGAGGTCCAGTGAAGAGTTCATGCAGAGGACATAGGGAGCCATTGAAGGCTTTTGAGCAGGAGTGTTACACGATACAAGTGATAGGATCTATCAGTCTATAACAGGTGTGCACAGAGGCTTGGGTGGTGCAGAGAAGGAATGCGGGAGCAGAGAGGCTGCGAGGTGGCTTCTAGAAGAACGCCGGGTCTCTCGATTCTATTGTTCGTACCGGAGTTATTGACTTCTTTCTTGGGATTCACCGCTGTGCCCTGGAATCGGAATTAGACATAACGGAAATATTCTCTCCCTCTCATTCACCGCCTTTAGTGATGAGCCGGTATCTCTGACATCTGGCCCATGTGATTTTCGGCCCTTCTGTTGTGTGCCATCCCGGGGCCCCGTCTCTCAGCCAAGCTGTGGTTTAAAACCGCGCACGACCACGATTTACGGTTGGAGCAAACATTGACTTGACTTTTATTACAGCTAATGAATGTTATGCGCTGGGTGCTGTGCAAAGTCCCTCTGCTGGGGAGCCGGAGGAAGGGGTGGCGGAGAAGCTCCTGCAGGTGGGAGAGGAGGCTGGGAGAGAGGGCGTGAGGGAGGGGGCGGGGAGGAGGTTAGCCCGGCACACAAAGAATGCCAGAGAGGACTACCGAGGCTGGCTCTTTTTCGCAGCAGGAGGACCAGGATTAGGCGTGGATCCCTCTCCCCCTTCCCGCAGCAGGGAATGCCCCCCCCCCCCAGGTTCGAGGTTCGCCTTTGTCTGATGGAAGGGTGTCTCAGCCCCGGGGAACCGCTCCTTTCTGCTCTGCTGTGACCAACCCTCGGGAAACTGGCTGCCCAACCCCCCTCCCTCTTATCTGCTCCCCCGGGGGCTGCAGCCGAGAGAGCCCCACCCTCTAAGGGGGAAGTCCGGGCTTCGAGGTGCAACAGGACACCTGAGTCCAGCGTCACTGTGTGCCCTTGGGCAAGTTTTTTCGTCTCCGGTTGTTGGTTCCTTCCTCTTTCAGAATGGAAGCAACTCTCAAGCTACCACGGTGACTTACTGTAGAATCGCAATGTACGTGCATGTGGGTGCGTGTGCGCGCGTGTGCGTGCGTGCGTGTGACTTGCCATTTAACAGGGTGCTAAGACAGCAGGGGGGCTGGCCTTTCTGGCCCCCACCCCCACACGTGTGGCTCTCATTACTGTCAGGAGGCCTTAAGTCGGGCCCCACGGAGATGAGAACAGACCCCTTAATTAGGCACCGTTCCCAGAGCCAGAGAGGGCCCGGCCTGGGCCAAGCGTCGCGGGGAGCCCGGCCTGCGGGGCTGAAGAGGGGTGGGAGGGGGGAGGCCGAGGGCCGGGGCATCTGAAGGACTCAGCGGGTTTACACTTCGCTGACCCGATGGATGAATGGGGCCCTGTCCGCCCCCACGGGGGCCTGGAATCTTCAATTATGGCAATTACATCAACAGGTCGGAAGGGCAGTGCTTTCCACTGAAGAGGTTCAGGGCTTAAAAGAAAAATCCTAAAGCCACCGGTTTTTGTTTTTTTTCTTTTTCCCTTGCTTTCTTTCTTTTAAAGGGATTGGGTTGATGGAAGAAGACCCCCATCTGGAGTCTAATTGGGCCGGGGGCAGAAAACAAAGATGCGGCACGTTTTGGGGGTAAAATCTGGCTGGCACGTGTTCACTCACTTCTGGCTCTTCTCTCGGTCGACTTTGTGCTCTAGTTCCGCGCACGGGCACGTCCCCTGTCGCCTTCCTGAGGGTGGGACGGGGCGCCCTCATCTCTGAGCTCCGCCCCGCCCCCGCCCCCGCCCCCGCGCACGCGGTCAGATGAGACCTTGGGGGGAGTCTGACCCTTGCTTTCCCTCTCTGTAAAATGGGCATAATGCTTCCTATCCTCTCTCCTTCCTAACATTTTAAAGAAGGTTCTAGTTCCTCCGGCTGCACGCTCAAGCTAAGTGGATGTGTTCTTTCTCTCAGCCACCCTGTCAGGTAGGGAGACTCCAGTGAGGCTCCGGCACCAAGAGCACGGCCGGGTCGCCTGGGCGCCTGTTAGAAATTCAGACTCTCAGGCTCCACCCCAGCCAGACTGAATCCGAATCGGCCTTTTCCCAAACTCCCCAGGAAATTCGAGCGCACGTGACAGTTTGAGAAGCTCGGCTCTAGCCCGAAGCTCGCCTACGATGAGCATTGGCTGAGCGAGTGAACGAGAGTGAGCCTGTGGTCTCGCTCTCATCTATGAAATGGGGGGAATGATGCTTGCTCTCTCTTCTGTGGGGGATGCCGGGAGATCACATAAAGAAGTACAGTGGGTTCTGGAACAACACGGGTTTGAATCCACTTATAGGCGGATTTTTTTCAGGAAATATACAGTCTCGTACTGTCAAGGTATTTTCTCTTCCTCTTGATTTTCTTAATAAGTTTTCTTTCCTTCAGCTTGCTTTTTTGCAAGAATACAGTACGTAACGCACATAACATACAAAATATGGATAAATCGACTGTGTTATCTGTAAGGTTTCTGGTCAGCCAGTAGGGTATTGATTGTTAAGATTTTGGGGGATGGAAAATTATACTCAGAGTTTCAACTTCGAGGGGGGGTCAGTGCCCTTAACCCCTGCGTTGTTCAAGGGTCAGCTGAACTTTGTAATTATGAAGGTATTTTATCCAGTCACTCACGGGTCCATCCAATAAACATTTGCTGAGCAGCTACTATAAGGCAGGTTTGGGGTTCATACAATATCATTCCTGTTTGGGAACAATTTGAAGTATTCTAAAAGTTTGGTTTTTAAAATTTACTTACTTATTTTGAGAGAGAGAAAGAACACAGTGGGAGAGGGGCAGAGAGAGAAAGAGAGAGAATCCCAAGCAGGTTCTGTGCTGTCAGCACAGCTCAAACTCACAAACTCCTGAGATCGTGACCTAAGCTGAAATCAAGAGTCAGATGCTTAACCGTCTGAGCCACCCAGGCGCCCCCCTAAAAGCCTGATTTAAAAAAAATTTTTAATATTTATTTTTGAGACAGATAGAGGCATAGTATGAGCAGGGGAGGGGCAGAGAGAGAGGGAGACACAGAATCTGAAGCAGGCTCCAGGCTCTGAGCTGTCAGCACAGAGCCCGACATGGAGCTCGAACCCATGGACTGTGAGATCATGACCTGAGCTGAAGTCGGACGCTTAACCGACTGAGCCGCCAGGTGCCCCAAAGCCCGAATTTTAAAAGGCCTAACTACAGCAAAATGTGCTGAGTGCTAGCAACTAGCTATGCTCAATGTAGGAGAGGGTGAGGATGGGCAGCGGTCCATTCTGACGGTCGGGTGGGTTAGGAAAGGCTTCGAAGGGGGGTGGCGTGAAGCTTATGTAGGCATGAGCCAGGTGAAGGAAGAGAGGGTCCTTCTAGATGGAGGCTTTGAGATATGAAAGAGAGTGGGGGATTTGGGGTGGCCTTTAGTCCTGAGTTCTAATGAGAGCGACCAGAGCAACAGTGTATTTGTAGAGGGTCCTGTGACTTGACTGGACGGGTGGAGGGGGGTGCGGGGGGGGGAAGGTGCTGCCTGTCTAGTTTCTTTGGGGCTCATCGTCTGGTTTAGTTTAGGTTCCAGTCCTGTGTTGGGCTTATCAGCCTGAAAGTTACTATCCTGCCTACGCTGACTGCCTGAGAGGAAGACATTTTTTTTTTGGTCTGTTTATTTGTTTTTCTTTTTATTCCTCATCTGCCCTGAGAGGTGAGGCTTATTGCCAACACCAATGTTCTCCTTCTGAAGATTTTGAAATCCTTTTGTTTTTTTAAGTTTTATTTATTTTGAGATGGAGAGAGACGGGGGGCGGGGGGGACTGAGAATCTCAAGCAGGCTCTGCACCGTCAGGACAGAGCCCAATGCGGGGCTCGAACTCACAAACCATGAGATCATGACCTGAGTTGAAGTCGGACGCTTAACCTACTGAGCCACCCGGGAGCCCCTACTTCTTAAGATTTTAACATAACACAGAGTAGTGGGGGATTAGTTAAGGAAGGGCAGTAGGCTTCCAGATACGCCATTTATTTTTACGACCCAGCCGGAAAGGCAAGTCGGCACCTATGCTGACAATTGAGATGTCAGCAGTTTAGGAAATGGCCAAAGCCCTCCTGCAGTCCCAGTGACACGTGTCACCACCCTGCGCCCCTGCTGCCACCCCACTGCGGCCACAGCAACAGTGGTCGCAGGCTCAGGATGACATATGTGGCTCCCAGCTGCCGGCAGACGACAGAGTAGAAATAGCAGAGACTGATACAGGTGGAACAGATGGCTGTCACCCGAAGCTGCAGTTGGGCTCTGCCTGGTCCCGGTGGGTGAGGCCAGAAGTGCGTGGGTGATGCCGTAACGGGGCGTGCAGACGGAGGCACAGAGCAGAGCAGGCGCAGGGTGTGAACTGAGTTCTTCTGGGTCGGGAGACCCTCAGCTTGACCCTCAGCTTGACCTGAGCCTGGATGTGACTCCAGGATGGAGAGGGACGGTCCCCGTCGCTGGGGGCTCCGGGGGCTCCTCAGTCCGGCAGGAGAGTGGCTGGATGCTGGGGCTCCTTTTGCTCAGCTCGAAGCTAAAGGCAAGGACTTTGTCTTGCTTGTATGGGACGGCGCCCTTGGGTGCCGAGTTAATATGTAACCGAGCTTGCAAAAAGGTTTATCTGTTTGTCTCTAGCAAGGACATTTGGGCAAACGGCTTTCTGCCCCACTGCCCTCCGTATTAGTGTTTATTCCCTTTGGGCAAAGGAAAGAGATAGAAGCGGCCCATATCACTGGTCCCTTTTGACCTACAGGTGGCCAACTTTTTAAGAAAACGACCCTAGGGGGTTGTTGCTCTGGGTGGAGCTTCGCTCTAAGGTTAAGACGCAGAGAATTTGCAGCTGGCTAGGACTGGATTCGAATCTGGAGTCCTCCCCGTATGAATTGTGATACTCGGGAAAGTAATTTACCGCTTCCTGCCTCAGTTTCCCCATTAGTACCACAGGAGGGACCTGCCCTTCTTGCTGGATGGCGGGGGTGGGGGTGGGGGAGTGAGCAAAGGACACAGCGCGGTGACAGCTACCGCGCTTGCTGGTTTGCTCGCAGTTGGGTGTGGCCCAGCCCCCACTGGACTGGAGAGGGAGACTCGGAGGGCGTTCCGTTCATGAGAGCCGCCTCGGTGTCACAGCCAGGGCAAGCAGAGGAACCCAGCGCCACCCCTGCAGCAGCCAGGAAAGGAAATCGCAGCCAGGAACGCCCCACCCTGCAGGGCCCCTGCGGCCACCACACCTGTCCTCAGACCCACACAAACACCACAGAAGAGGGAGCCCCGCCGCCCTCGGGTTTCCTGGACGCATTCTCGACACCCACCCTCGCTCCGCCTGACCTGACATTTGCTCTCCCGGCTCCGCTTGCCTTGCCTTTTTGGGTTCGACCCTTGCCAGTTCCCTGCTCTCGTCTTCAATCCACTCCAAAGTAACTCCGATCGAACACCCGGGGCACGACTCCTGCCACCTCCGGTGCACCCGCTTGCCCCTCTCGGGGAGGGGGGCCGGCAGCTGGGTGCCGCCGAGCAGCCTCCTCCCTCTGCCGGGTGCTGTGTCGGCTTCCGGGGCGGCCTTTCCTCCTTCCCTCTCTATTTCTTTTCTTTTCTATTTTTTTTTTATACCCGGGGGAGCAGCTTTTGAGGAGTTTTTGGGAGAACGCGCCATATGCCTGCTTCATCAAGAGTGACAATCGGCAGGAGGAAAAAGGATGTCCTTAAAGTGACGTGACGCCCTCGAAGGCGCTCTCAGGCTCCCCTTCAGAAGGCAAAGGGAAAACCCTGAGCAAGTTCCTGGTATCGGCATCTGAATCTTCTTCCTCTAAATGCTGTGGAGATGAAACGTTTCTCTCTCTGCTCAGAGCCTCAGTTTCCGCCCCCCCTAAACTGAGGACAATAATGATTCCAACCTGGGCAGCTTCACCAGGTTGCTCTCTGGACCGCAGCAGGTACTACTGTCCGTGAAAGAACTTGGTAAGCTGCGCTGCCCCACGCACTTGACAGGGGCTGCCCGAGTCAGTCCTCAGCCCCGTTCTGGGTGGAAGGTCCGTGTCTCCTCAACCGGGCCATTCTCGGTCGTGCTAAGCAGGCCCCCCCGCCCCTGCCCTGCAAAGCCCCCTGCGTTTCCAGGACTAGAAAACAGTTGAATTCTATGGGATCCCTTTCCTCGAGCCTTTCCCCCCCCCGATGGGGTGTGCCTTGCGGGGGGTGGGGGAGGAGGCTTTTGAGGACCGCTCAAGGGTCACTCCGAGGGAAGTTTCCAGATGCGATCTCCTGCGGCAAACACACCTAGACTGGGGGCCCCAACTCCCATCACCCCCCTGTTAGAGGAGGCGGAGTGCGAGGGACGTGTGGGGCCGCGTGCGTGACATTGCCCCCCCCCCATGCAGGCAGGAAAAAGAAAGCCCTACAGGGCACGTAGTTCTTATTCTGATTTCATAGACGGAGACACCGAGGCTGAGAAGGGGTGGGCTCCTCCTCCACACGTGCACGGCTAGTAAGAGGGAGATGTGGCATTTGAACTTGGGACAGTCCGATCGCAAAGCCTCGACCGGCTCCTTTGTGTCACCTGTCACGTGTGTAATAACGGGTGTCTCCCAAGATGGAAAACTGCAGCGGGTCAGCGAAGGAAGGATGGATACTGCGCTGTGTAGTTGCAGAGGAGGGAGGGATCACTTCCGGTTGGAGAAATCCAGGAAACCTTCATTGAGGAGGTGGCTTTTGCCTCCAGGCCAGATTTGGACATTCAGAGATGTCTACTCCTCCCGTCGGTTGTTCCTTCTGCAGACTCTGTGGGTGGCTTCCCACACCCGGTGAATTCTCACAAAATCCATACAGTCCACAGCCTCAGCCTCGCTCACACTGTCCCCCGCACAAGGGAAGTCCCGGAACAATGGGAACGGGAGGGGAAGTCGATCCGAACTGGATTCGAGGAAGGAACTTTCCTGGAACAGGCCCCGGGGAGAGGTCTGAGGCAGTGGGTCAATTAAGAACTGGATTTTATTGCGCATTTATTGCAGCCTTCCTTCCTCCCTCCCTCCCCCCGTGTCCCGAGTGCCTGCTCTCTGCCTAGGGCAGTGCTGAGTGCTGGGGAAGGGGAGGCGGGGGCCCCCTCCGACACAAGTGTTGGCCCCCGGGGAGTCTCAGTGTTTAATGATGGGAGGGATAAGGTTGCAGGGCCCCAGGGTCCCAGTGTTTGCCTAGAAATTCAAGAAGCCCCCCAGTGTGGGGCAGAGTGACCCCGTGGAGGGGTGTGGGTAACTGGAGTAAAAGAAAATAAGCTGGCCGTACAGGGGAGGGGCGGGGAGAGGGTGTTTGGGGGAAGGGCCGGCGTGCGGGGGAAGGAGGGGGGGGGAGAAGCTCGCAGGGCCGCCGGAGGGGAAGGCCCGGGCCTGCCGCTGAGAGGGCTGAATGAGTCAGGAGCCCGGGCAGCTGGCTCGCCCAGGGGCCGCCCGCCGCACCTGGCCTTGCCCACAGCTGTGCTCCGGCGAGCGCCCCCGCCAGCAGCCAGCTCGCGGCAGGGCGGCCGGAGCAGAACTTGGCGGCCTCGCTGATTTTCTCCCGCCCCCGGCCGCCCACTCGGGGAGAGCGGCTCGAACCCGGCCCGCACCAGAGACGCCTGGGGGAAACCAAGGAGGAGAGAGCGCCCTAGGGCCTCCTCGCACACGCTTCCTTCCCAGGTTGGGGGGGAGCAGCAAAGGGCGTAAAGTGTCCCCGCGATCGCGATCGTGGGCCGGGTCCCGCCCAGCCGCGCCATCGAGGGACGTCGGCGCTGGAAGGATCTGAGGGTAGCTAGGCCAGCGGTTGCTAAACCGACAGACGGTTACCTGGGAAGCTTGTCAAAGTACACAGTGCCAGGCTCTGAGCCCAGACGTATGACTCAGTCGTCGGGGCCCAGGCCCTGTCCGGTTGTTGACTGTGCAGGCCCCGCGCTCGGAGGGGTGGTCCCCTGGGGGCCGGTGAGGCCCGGGGAGCGCCTCCCTTCCTAGCGCTTGGCAACCAGCCTTTCCTTGTGAATTTATCGTTCTCATTAAGGGAATGGCTCTCCAAACCCGCTGAGAGGACCCCTGCTATTGTGCTCCTGAATGCCGGGCTGACCGGCCAGCAGAGGGTTTCGGGGCTGGCTCCGTTCCATTTCTACAAGGAGAAGGAGGCTTGCCCTGGGGGTGGGCGAGCATTGTCTGTGCCTGCCACCGTCGCCTCCAGACGCTTCCCCTAAGCTGCGGGGAGACGCCGGTCAGCCAGAAACGTCCTCACCAGGGCTCGGGCCAACCCAGCCGAGAAGAGGGTCCGTGGACAAACGCTGCTGTCCCCCCCCCCTTGCATATGTACCCCCATCCCAGCCTCCAGGGCTGGCTAAGGAACAGGCTGTCGTCTGAGGGCATTGAGACCCCCGGCACCTCTCTGGGAAAACACTTCGAATTTCGTTTCTACATCCCGAGAAGTGCTCAGCAAAAGGATAGTAATGATTTCAGTCCACGCGTCCAAGATTTGTTCGCGGCGGCTTTCGTGGGTTCCCTGTGACTGCCCCGGGAGGAGAGGGGACAGGGGACCCGTCTTGCCAGGCTGAGCTCAGAAAGGGAGCGGGTTCCTGAAGCGTTTGGTCCTAAAGGGCCATGGTGTATGGTAGGTACGGGCACATCGTTGAGAAAGAAAGAGAGGGAGAGAAGGAGGGCCGCAGGGGGAGAGAGAGATGGGAAGAGAGAGAAAGAGAAGAAACAACCGATAAGGCAAATGGGGTGAAATCTTAGTAGCGAATCATCTGGGTACAACCATATAGGCGTTTTTAAATAGTTTTACAATTTTTTGACATTTTAAATTTATTTTCAAATACTAACATCTTTAAGAAGGGGCTGTGGTTCATTCAAGGACATAGCAAGTTGATGGGGGGCCCCTGTCTACGTAGGGCTCACTTGCCACACTATCTCTGCATTTATTTATTTTTTAGACTCGACTTAACTGCCAGTTCTCGGGTGAGCCTTCCCTGCCCTCCCAGCCTAGATCATGAACCCCGTTTTCATGCTTTTCCTTCTGCTTGTCACAATAGTTAGGTGTGAATTATTCTTATTTTAGTTTTTTAAAATTTTTTTTAAAAATTTATTTATTTTTGAGAGAGAGACAGAGTGTGAGTGGAGAGGGGCAGAGAGAGAGCGGGAGACACAGAATCGGAAGCAGGCTCCAGGCTCTGAGCTGTCAGCACAGAGACCGACGCGGGGCTTGAACCCACAAACAGTGAGATCATGACCTGAGCCGAAGTCGGACGCTTAACCGACTGAGCCACCCAGGCGCCCCTATTTTAGTTTTTAAAATGTTTTTGTTTTTGAGAGACAGAGCATGAGTGGGGAGGGGAAGCGTGCAGAGAGAGGGAGACACAGAATCTGAAGCAGGCTCCAGGCTCCGAGCTGTCAGCACAGAGGCCGATGCGGGGCTCGAACTCATGAACTCAAGATCATGACCTGAGCAGATGTCAGATGCTTAGCTGACTGAGCCACGCCCCGAGAATGAATTATTTTTAATTTAATGCCTGTTTCTGCTGCTGGACAGGAAGCTTCTTGAGGGCAGGACCCCATCTGCCTCGTCCCCTCTGGATCCCAAGGTTCTAGCGCAGTGACTGGGATGTAGTAGATGCCAGCTGGTATTTGTTAAAGGGCCGAATGAACGCATGAGTCAGTGTCAGAGCGTGGCCCTACATGTGCCCAGGTGGACACACGCGCAGGTGCGACCGTGCTCGGGCTCTGCTCTCCTACTTCCACTGCTCTGGGTCACATGCCAGGATTTACAGGGCAGCTGGCAGGGTGGCATCATGCCTCCGGAAATGACATCTGGGAATGAATGACATCCTTTGGGAAGCGAGGATGACGCTCCTTCCCAGCCAGTGCCTCCCTCCTCCCCCCCACCTCAAGCCCAGAGGCTCTTCCGGGGGGAGAAGCGATGCTGATGCTCTCGCAGCAGGTGGCGGAGGGATCCCAGAGACAGCAGGCTCCGAGAGAGAGGGGGGCGGGGACGCAGAGTGGAAACCGCTGCCCTTCCGGAAACAAAAGAGCCCTTTAAAGTCACTTGATATCATGTCTTCCTGCCCTGGGCCCCTGCCAAGCCTCCCTCTTCCTATTGTGGAGTGGCAGGAACAACAGAGACCTGTATTTGCTCTCCTGCTGACGCCCTTCCACGGGGAAGGGGAGCAAGCGCCGTGCTGGGCAGGCCTCGCGCGCCCACAGCGCGCCCGGTCACCGAAGAGTTTTGATTTTAGTCATCGAATGAGTCACGCATCCACATGTTTCAAAATTCAGAAGCTGTGGACACACAGGCGGCGAACGTCCCCCTTCCGCCATCCATCCAGTTCTCCTTTAGGAAGGTTTTGGTTCTTAACGAATCCTTCTAGAGATAGTTCGTGGGCATACAAGTAGACACCCAGATCCCCTGCAGGGGCAGAATTCCACGGACACTGTTTCTATCTTGCCTTTTGCACTTAGCGGTGTGTATTTTGCTTTCTTGGTTACATAGTATTCCACGTGGTCAGCGTCCTGGGGAAACGCGTGCTCCGGACCCCCCCCCCCCACCCCATGCCGTGTGCCTGAGTCGCACACTGTATTTCCTGGATCGTATTGAGTCTTGAGAGTGATGGTAAGTTACAGATGCGAGGCACCCGACTCCTGTGCTGCCCAGCGTAGTGACCGCTGGCCGCAGGTGGCTATCGGGCACTTGAAATAGGGCTACCCAAATCGACATGTTCTGTACCTGTCAAATATTCAGTGGATTTTGAAGGTTTCACTTTTAGGATGTCAACTATCTTATCAATTAATATGTGACATTATGATTTTTAAAATATATTGGTTAGGTAAAATAGATCATGAAAATAAATGGCGCCTTTTTTTTTTTTTTTAACATTTTAGCAATGTGGCTACTGGCGTCTATAAAATGATATATGTGGCTCGCATTTATATGTGGCCGGCGTGTTTCTCATGGGCTATGCTTCCTTGGAGACTTGGAGCTCCCGAGGGAGCCGGGGTGGGAAGGAGCTAAACAGATCAGAAGGGGAGGAGGCAAAGGAACGGAAGCGGGTGGCGGGCAGCAGGGTGTTGAAAGCTCCGGGGTTAGGGGGCAGGAGGACCGGGTTCTCGCCCTGGCTCGGTGCGACTTTCTGGGGCGCCCCAGAACCAGCCCCCTTCCTTCCCAGTGTCCCTTTCCTTCCGTGTGCAGGGCGATGGGTAGGATTTGAGAATGTTGTGCCTCTTCTCTGTCCCCGAACTAGAACAGTGCCCAGCACAGAGTGGGCGCTTACCGAATGAACGAAGGAGAATAGGAAGCGGAATGGAAAGTCTGAGCTCTCCTTTCCAGGTTAAGTGTTAGACTCATCCGAGAATCAGGACCTGGAGGCCCCTAGAGAGCGCAGGATGCCTTGGACCATGAATCCAAGACTCAGCATCGCAGGAGCGACTTGCCCGAAGTCTCTCTAGAGTGTTGATGGCAGAACCAGGACCGCGACCAAAGAACCGTCCAGAACAAAAGGCTGTCACAAACTAGGAGCCGTCTGGGGAATGTCGGCTGCAAAAGCAGCTTGGCGGCGGCACCCCTCCTTCTTCCCCTCTACCCATTTTCAGGCTGTGGGGTGACCTGTCCTAATGCTGTCAGGTGGAAGGCCTGAGGACGAATGGGGTCAAAGTGGAACCCCCTCAGAACCAAGGGCTCAGTACTGAACAATGCCCTTTGGCCAGCAGGGCCTTGCTCCAGCTTGAGTCCCCAGGCAGAGGCCCCATCACCTCCCTGGGCCCCCTGGCGCTGGGCTGCTGGCCTGGAGTCACTGGAGTCCAGCCCCGAGGCCGGTAGGAGCCAGCGGGCTGCAATCAGCCTAGAGCGAGGGCTGCTTCTAAATCATTCCTGCTTGGGTGGGAGGGGTCAGCGAGGGGATTTTCACAGATTAGACTGAAAGAATTACAATGGCGAGGGAAAGGAGCCGAGTTCCCACAGAGTGTCCGGTCACTCCTGTGGGGGGCTGTGGGAGCCGGGCCCGGCTGCCTCTTTCTCTCCGGGCAGCAGCACGCACAGTTTTTAATAATTAAGTAACTTTAATTGTCCTGGGAAAGCCGAGCTCGCCTTGGGGCACGCTGCACAAACTCATAATTAATGTTACCAAGAGAGATTAGCAAAGGAGAACTGAGAAATGATTCACTTTTTAAAAAGCGCCTCACTGTTAAGCCTTATTATCCGAAGTTTAGAACCTCATTTATCTGCTTTGAGGGGGGGAAAAAAAAAAGGACCCGAGACCCAGAAACTAATGCATGTGAAATGAAAACTCCGCGTCTTTGTAATCTCATTTAAAATCATCAGATGGGAAAATGTTGCCATTTATTGATCCCGTTCCGGTGACCCTGGGAAGATTTAAGACAGAGGAATGTAATTAATAAATAATAATGCATGAAGACAAACTCAAGCTTTTTCCTGTTCTCCCCGTTGCTTAGAAATCATGGTGTCTTAGGACTTTTTTGCCACAGCCTTTTCTCCCCGGCTGTCTGTCACAGACATCCCGAAGTCTGTGTGATGACCTCGCGTCCTGTGCAAGGATCCTGGGGCGGGGAGGGGTCTGGCCTATCAGTGTGTGGTGCATATTCGATGAATTAATGAGTGAGTGAACACATTCATGCAAGGTGGGAAGGACTCTAGAAAGCTCTGTTCTCGCACAGACACGCTCAAGTGATACGAAGGGTAAGCCCAGCCCGTGCCCGGGGAAGGAGTCTGTGGTGACGAAAGAGGGGGAAATACGGTAGGTGGGTGGGGGCGAGCAGGCAGGGGGAGGGGGGGGGAGGAGAGCAGCCATGAAACTTAGGAGTGGGTGTAAGCACCCGGGCGCAGCGTGCAGCCAAGCACAGAAATCGGGCCTCCGGTGGCCCTTATGCATAATTAGTAGCCAGAAATAGTACCTGATCGGTGGCCCTAAACGAGTGAGTGTGTTTCCGGACGAGGTCCTCGTGTCTCCACCAGCACCGCCCTGCTTCCTTCTTTCAGACAGCAAACATTTGTATCTGAAGTGATGGGCGTCCCGCTCTTTCCAAGCACCATCTGACACAGGGATACGTGGAAACGGATGGCACGGAGGTGGGAGACTTGGGCTCTCAACCTAGAGAGATGGTTCTCTTCTTCTCTCGGAGCCTCAGTTTCCCCAGCCACAAGATGGGAACCATGTTTGGGCTTCCCTGGGGCCCTACCCAGGGTGTGGATGGCAGCCCCGTGGGAGGTGGGAAGATGCTACTAGTGGTTCCCGGAGTCCTTTTTGCAGGTGACCGTGGGGGAGGCTTTGCGATGGGTGCTTCTTTGCTTCCGGCTTCTCCGCAGCCTTGGTCCTAACCCAGGGGCTCTGTTCTCACCACGTGCCCCCCAGATCTGGCTCCGACGGCCCCTCTTCTCTCATCCTGGAGTGGGAGCCGGAGGGGCGTTTGCTTCCCGTGGCCACATGCGAGGGACACTTTTCCTGAGAGCATCGCTGTCCCCTGGGTGTCACTCAATCCCGGGGGAGGCTGGTGGGTAACTAATGGGGTCGTGGCTGCTTCAGCTCAAGGCGTGACTCCTCTCAAGTTCTCTACGCGGGACCACACAACTTACAAAGAAGGACGTCTCTTCAGACCCGAAGGAATGAAGTCATTCTCTTCCTGGGGCTGTCCCTTTGCGACCTCAGGCAAATCGTGTCTGGGCCTTTGTTGCCTGAGGGGAGAGGGGAGAAGGGGCATCAGGAGGCTCCTTTAGAGCTTTTCCTGACCGCGTAGAAACGGAGATGCTGAGCACTGAAGTGCCCGAGGCGGGGAAAATTACTCAGACCTGCAGGCCGAGTGGAGGGATATGGAGGAAACGGGGCTGACCGTGGTCCTGTTCTGTACATTCCCTACTGCAAAGCGCTTTCCCACCCACCATCACAGCCGATCCGCATGAACATTCCAGGAAGGAGATGCTACCGCTCCCATTTTGCAGATGAGGACACGGAGGTTTCGCTGGCCAAGGCCTTGAGCCCAGGTTCTCAGACTCCTACCACTCTGCCCCACGAGAAGGTGGCCCCTCAGAATCCTGATACTTTCTTCCGGCCCTTACGTACTGTGACCTCCGTGCCTTGTCTCTTCTGACACGTGATGCCGTGTATTTCACGGTGACCTTGGAGCTCAGGCAACATCCTATTTCATGCACTCATTTTCTGGTCATCAGTCCACTGTCTTTTCAGCTCATATGCTTATGGGTCCCGAGACGACTACACACCATAGCTGGTCCGGATCGCCCGTTCCCAGTCTCATGCCGGGTGGGCGTTTTAGATTTCAATTTAATCACACAGGCCAATATTAGATAGTCTGAGTCATGAGAAAAAAAAAGAGTAAAAACTAAGCCCCTCCGTTCTTGTTCTTGTCCCTGAGAACCCCTCCCGGACCCAACCACCGCTTCCAGTTCTCTGCGCATCTTCGAGACGGTTTATGCAAAGGCAAGCAAGCACCCAGGTATGCGAGTGTGTACATGTGTGTGTTTCCCTTCTTCCCAAATGGTAGGTACTGTGTCGTACTCTCTTGCTTATAAAACTCTATCAGGGAGATCACTCCCTATCAGAACAGAGAAAGTCATGCCAATCTTTCGAGTCGGGTCACTAGCATTTCATGGCACTTAACCTACGTTTCATTTTTAAAACTTTTTTGAATGTTTATTTATTTTTTGAGAGAGAGGGTGAGAGAGACAGAGTGTGAGCGGGGGAGGGGCAGAGAGAGGGAGACACAGAATCTGAAGCAGGCTCCAGGCTCTGAGCTGTCGGCACAGAGCCTCATACGGGGCTCCAACCCACGAGCCATGAGATCCTGACCTGAGGTGAAGTCGGACACTCAACCGACTGGGCCACCCGAGCGCCCCCATTTCATTTCTTCAAAACTACTTGCCTACTGATGGACACTGGGTTGTTTTTGCTCTTTTGCCATTCACGTGTCTCCTTAACATCCAAGCCTTAATGTTATCTTGGAGTGGACTGGTGCGGTGGAAATTGCTGGGGCCACAGGACTGCGGGATGAGAGTTCGACCCCGTCTAGATTAGATTGGCTCTTTGACTTGCAGCAAGTGCCTGCCTCCTTCGGCCTCAGTTTCACCTGCTGTCCAGGGGGACCCTGGGCTGATCTGGTGTCCTTCCCAGCCTGTCGCTGAGCCCTTGAGTCCCCCCACACCCCAGAAGCAGCAGAGAGTCAGCCGAGGCTGTGGCTGTGGGTAGGCTCGGCGGGGCCCAGTGACCCGTGAACCTCTCGGTTGCTGAGCCCATCTCAGTGATGCAATATTGAACGAGGCAAGTTTGGCCTTGCTCTCCCCTGGATCCAGTGTGATTCAAGGCCTGTAGCGTGGCTTCCCTACCAGCAAATGAGCTGCAAAGACACCTTTCTTGGCAATGGGCTCAACCAGGGCTCCGGGAATGTCTGATTTCTCATCTATTTTGCAACAGCAGCTGACTCCCAGGGAGAAGGGGAGGCAGCTAGCGTGGCTTCCGTCCCGAATTAATGACTCGAGCGTTATGAATGACTAATCAGTTCAGCACGGAGCAGAACCGGGTGGCTGAGTCGGGCCCGGGGTGGCAGCGAGGCAGACGGGCTGGGCGTGGAGGGGCTTTAGCCTCCCGGCTCTCTGCTTGAATGCCTCTGGGTCTCCACGCTTTCTCTTTAGGGGGGACCAAATAGGGTCAGATGGCCTACCCGGACGCGCCAGTCTCCAGTGTCTCCTAGAGTCCGTCTCCCCGTAAGCCGATTGCAGACTTTTCTAACCTCCTCTTCGGTCCTGCAGAGGGGAAGCCAAATGCTTATGGAGAAATCCAAAAGGGCAATCTGAGGCAGGATGGCTGCACGCACTGTTTCGTCTGATACACTGTGTACCTCAGAAACAGTTCTGAAACTAATCTCTTACTGGGAGAAGGCATGGCGTGGTGATGGGGAGGGCTCTTTTTGCTACGTCTTCCCAGACGGATGGCTCCCTGGCTTCTTTCCATACTTCTCTTAGGCAGCTGACTGCAGATTCTAGGATTTCTGGGGACCGGAGGGAATATTTCTCCTCTAAAGCCAGGTGTCTGGCTTCACAGCCCGCACTACCTCGCTCCGCCCCCTTTCTTTCTTCAATGTCCCCTTTCGGGCGGGAGCGCCCAGCCCTCTGCTTTCTAGCGGTGATGAGGCAATCCCCTCTGTGGTGGCCCAAGGGCGCGCCTGGACCATCACTGCCCAGCCTGTGTCCCCATGGGGCCTCCCGCCCTGGCCTCACCTGGCCCTGTCCCCAAAGTCGGGACACCGCGTCCTGGGATGGGTCCCCCTCCTCCTCTCCTCCTCCGGGTTGAGCAGCCTGAGCTCCCTGATTCCCTGGAGAAGAGGGGTCCTTTCCTGCTGGCTCCTCTTCTTCGGCCTTGTTTGGAAACTGCTCACCAGATGTGCCGTCTCAGCCCGAGCCATTTGGAACTCAGGCCGCGGGACGTCTCCAAGCATCCCGTGTGTGCGTTGGGGCCACCTGTCTCCAGCAGCGTGTGCTGGCCGTGTCTCCATTTTCCTTTCTTCCCGACATATTTCCTTCCGAGGGCTTCATGGGCCAACGTGCCCCTTTGAGGTTGAAAGGTGTCAACACTTGACCAGCGCTGTGCCCAACGCAATCGCTCCATTGTTGAATGAATGGATGGACGGATGGTTCTTATCTTGGGCAATGTCTTATTCCCTTCACCTTCAAAACCTTAAAAGTACCTTTGGTTACGTTACCTGGACCAGCCGCTCAAGCCTGCCCCACTTTCTTGGGCACAACTCCGCCTTCCGCGGGGCCGTGGCCGCCAAGTTCATGTCTCAGAGGGGCGCTGCCGCTAATAAGTTCGCCGGCTTCCCAACCTGACTGAGGGGAGTTGGCTTTTACGCAAATCATCTTCAGCTAAAATCTTTTAATCATTTGGGATGAGTCACCCTACTTGGCCTTTTCCTAGGAATCCCACCCACAAATTTTGCTTTATGGTGAGAAACTCCCCAAGAGGGAGGCGCAAACCTTGAAAAGTGCTCTCTGCCCCTCCCCCTCGGCTCAGTGGCCTTGGGTTTCTGCCTCTCCCCCATAGTACTGGTGCCCCAGGCCTATGGGAGCACAGCCCCGCCCCTCCGTGAAGAGGTGCTGCCTGGGGCTGAAATACACCAACATGTGTGTTTCCTGAGACTAGAGAGGAAAGCTAATGCATCGCCTACTTTAAGATTAACAAGCTATTTGACTAAAGAGATTTTTTTGCTTTTCTGTTCGCCACTTCATCCCCTTTCTTTCGGGCGCTTTTCACACCAAGTCCCTGAAATCACAGGGTATGGGAGGTATTTTTCTCTTTAGAAATCCTTTTTTCAGGCAACTATGTCAAGAATGTTTTCATACTTTGGGTTGGATGGGGAGGGAGGGGAAAAAAAAAGGCTTAATCCCCCCAGATGGGTATTTCTCTGAAAACAGACATGCAAATATTGGGCTTGTCAAACCCTAAAATGTTTTCTTTATTCTTGAGAATTATGGCAGACTGCCTGCCGAGCCTGGGAGATCTGACCACTGAAGGAGGGAGCAAGCAGAGTGTGGGAAAGGGCAGGCAGGGGAGGCAGAGGCACGCGCCGGCTCAGCCAAAGACAAGGGACCGCAGTTCTGCACCCCTGGCTGCAGAGCTATCCCTTCCGGCCCCTCACGTTCCGTTAGGGCAAAGCTCACCTTTCAGGAACTGGGGATGAGGAGGCAGAGAAAAGCCAGATGCAGGCTCACGAACATCCTTGCCTTGGCTCTGCCCCGTGGGGGGGCTAGCCTGAGTCACCCGGCGGCTCCCTCCGGGAGCGGAAGCTCGTGCCTAACACCCTGAGTGTGACATAGAGACTTAGAAGTCGGTCACGTGTGCAGTGTGCAGCGTTCACCCGAGGCTTCTGCCGAGACCTCGGGATGGGAGAGGGGGAGGACAGATTTAGCACAAGCTTCCTCTAGGCTACGAAATAATTGCAAAGCACTTCACGGAGGCCTTGCTACCCCTGGGTGATGAGTTCACAGCTCTGTGGGAGAGAGAGACGGGAAAACATGCATGTTAGCGCAAAGCAGCCTGGGCCGAATGAGAGAGAGAGAGGGGCAAACATTCCCCACCCCTCACCCCTCCCCAAATATGGTTAAACCATTTACAGCAGGCGAGAAAATGGCTTTAAGATATTTTATTGCATCTAGAGCTCTAGAGAAGAACGATTCTAATGTTTTTAGGCTTCAGTTTCTCATTCCCCTGGCCCTTTGCCTAATGAAATTATGGAAACAGGGCAGGAGGCAGCCTACTCCGAATGGCTGGGGATGCTCGGATTGGGCCCAAGTCTCACCCAGGCAGCAGGAAGTGGAGTGGGCAGGTACCTGCTACCTCTCTGGGTTGTTTTGGGAACCAAATGGCCATGATGATATTTTTCGTAGTATAAGTCAGTAAAGAACTACAGAGTTGTGTTATTTCCTTGAGAATTACTTCCTTGAAAACCCTCATGATGCCTTCAATTTTTTATCAAGCAACTATTATGTTCCAGGCATTGTCTAGGGTGTAATGTGAGCTCGATGAGGGTCAGGACTCGGTCTTGTTTCCTGGTGTAGTCCTAGGGCCTAGAGAGAGCTGGTCACATAGTAATTCTTCAAGAGCAATTTTTTAGAGATTGAAAAAGTGATCTCTAATCCTGACAGTCCCCTGGGGCATTGGCCCTGCTCTCTTGCTGGGGACCTGGAGACTCGGAAAGGTCCAGCGGTCTTTCCTAGGTTGGGAGCAGAGTTCAGTTCATCTGCCTGTGAAGTTCAGGCCCTTTCTGTGATGTCCGGGCCCCCCTGAGGCCTCTGGGTCGTCTGTCTCCAGACTTCGTTGGGTTTAGTTGTCCTTGGCAAAGTAGACGGCGGTGCCGGCAAAATGTGGGGGTCGTAGGGGTAGCTTCAGGGACAGGAAGCTTCTTCCTTGCTGGCTCTGCAGGCCATGCAGGGCCACCCCGATTAACTCAGAAGTGCCCTGGGCTCTTCTCTTCAGGAAGAGATGAAACAGGACCTGGGGTGGGCGGGAAAATGGCCGCTCAAAGATGTCCACAATGTCCTCTCTGGAACCTGTGGATATGCTATGTTATATGTCAAAAGGGAATTAAGGTTGCAGGTTGAGTTAAGGCTGTTCATCAACTGAGCTTGGGATGGGGAAATTGTTCTCGCTTATCTAGTTCCCCCCCCCCCCCTGCAGTGTAATCACAGGGCTCCTTTTAATGGGGAAGAGGGAGGCAAGGGAGCCGGCATCGGCGGGACGCGATATGAGGTGAGAAAAACCTGCTTGGCCCCTGCTGGCTTCGAGGATGGAGGAAGGGACCAAGGAAAGCAGGCCCCCTCTAGAAGCTGGAAAAAGCAAGAAAGCAGAGCATCTCCTGGAGCTTCTAGAAAGGAAACAGCCTTGTCAACTCCCTGATGTTAGCCCGGTGAGACCCGCGTCAGACTTCTGAGTTCCAGTGCCATGAGACAATAGGAAACGAATACAGCGTCTTAGCCAGGGGCAGGTCCGGGGGGGCGGGGGGGGGTTAGCCTTGGACTCAGGGACAGACATGGTGGAGGCAGACGAAACTCTTCCAGGCTTTCCGGAAACCCCTCTTTCTCTGGCTCTGGTGCCGCCCCCAGGAGCGCCGTGGTGGAGATACTCTAGCTGCACACCCTTGGCCAAGAGGGCACAGGAACGTAGCGATTAACGCTTCCCCTTTTGGTGCTCGGGTGGACAGTTCCGAGACGCTCTCCGCAAAGCTTTTCAGGAGTTCCCCAGGATTGGAGGCAGGTGGGAGCTGCCCGGGAACGCATCCTTGTATCGGCTCTCCCCTCTTCCTCGTTTCCCTCTCAACTGGACCTCACTCCTGCCCCCCTGGGATCATCCCCAGAAGGAGTACCTGGATGGGAACTTTGGTTTCCAGCCCTGCTTCTGGAGGGGACTGCTGAGCCCATATGCTGAACGAAACAGCTGTTCGTCCAGTATTTGCTCAGAAGTAGCCCCCCCACCTCGGTCTCGCAGAGCCGTGAGGGGCTTGCGAGGGCCAGGGTGGCGAGCGGAAGGGCACCCCGGGACACGCCGAGAGCAGCACAGCTGTAGGCGAGCCCGCCTGGGGTCTTGGCTGCGGATACTTCCTGGTCTAGTTAGAGACGGATGAAATCCGGAGGGGCCGTTTCCGGGCTTTTGGAGATCCCCCAGGCCCTGCGTGTTTGGGCATCCAAGTCCCCCCTCACTCTGGTGGGCTCCCCTCAGAACGTGCCCACTTGTCCCCATCCTTCCGAACAGATGTTCTTCTGATGAACTTAATGACATCATTAGCAAGCGGGCTACAAAATGGGTGATTTGCGAGCGGCTGGGAAGCCGGGAACCTCTCGGCCCCACGGCCGGGCAGCTGTCCCCAGGGCTGGCTAAGTACGCCTCTGCAGTGGGCTCCTTCCCTACCACCCCCCCCCCCCCCAGCCGGGTCCGCCTCTGTCACGCTGATAGGCCAAGCTGCCTCTTGGATCTGCGGCTTTCCTACCAGCCGTGCCCACAACAGATGGAAAGGGATCTCCTGGGCTTCTCCAGCTGATGTGGATTTCACAGCAGGCGGAAGAGAGTGGGGGCAGCCGACAGCCCAGCCCCTTCCCACGGCCGCTTGGGAGGCCACACGGGTTGTTCAGCTGTCCGCCCTCTCTCCTGGTGAAAGAGGTGGGGCTCGAGGTGGGGGATCTATTTCAGCGGTCGTGAGCCTAGCGGCTAGCAATTCGAAATACCCCAGTTCCTTATGGTTTTTAACCAGAGCTCCAAGGAGCCATGGGGGGCGGGGACCCCTCACCTTGCCAGAGCAGAGTTTCTTTCTGGCCTCGCTGCACAAAGGGCGAGACTAGTCTCTAGTCCCCAAGCCCCCCCCCCCCTCCTTCCTCCCCCGACTCTCTGCCTCGGAGCCTCTGTTCTATGCTCCCATCCCAGTCTCCTTCCGCACGAGCACACCACCAGATCCCTCTAGACCCGGCTCAGATGCCACTTTCTCCGGGAAGGGAAGCTGTCCCCTTCTGCTCCCCTCCCCCATTTTAGCAGTAATGTATCCCTCTTTCCTCCGCAGCCGGGGCCCAGAGTCTCCATCAGGGTCGCTTAGATGAAAGCAGTCGCTTTATGCCTGGGGTCATAATTACTCCTGTGCTTGGTCATTTCTCTTACTGACTCGGTCCCTTCTAGAGCAGGGAATGGCTCTTTCTCGGCTTCACGGTTCCCATGGGAGGTGCCTGAGCTTTTTTGGTCTGGTTGGTTTTGTTTTGATTTTTAATGAGTGCGAACGAAAAGGCTGATGCCGAAAGCTGCTTTTCCCCAAAAGCCTGTCTTAGCCCTCTTGGGCTGCTATAACGAAACACCACAGGCCCGGTGGCTTCGACCATCAACATCTATTTCTCAGAGTCGGGAGGGCTGGGAAGGCCAAGATCAAGGTGCCAGCAGATCCAGACCGCTGTCTGTCGGGAGCCCTCCTCCTGTGTCCCCGCAGGGCAGAGAGAGAGGTCCCTTATAGGGGTACTGGTCCCATCATGGCGGTCCCCCCCTCATAGCGCATCTAAACCCACTTCTCTCTCAAAGGCCCCACCTTCAAATACCAGCACACGGGGGATTAGAAGTTCGACATATGGATGGCGGGGCGGTGGGGGACGCAAACATTCAGTCCACGCCCATCTTGTCATCATAACAACCTCTGTAACAAATATTGAGAATACTGTTGAAAACAACTCTCTTTTGAGTGCCAGCTGTGTGACAGGACCGGGGAGCTGGGGGGGAGGTATTCAGTGGTGGCCGAGCCCCAGTCTCTGCCATCTGGGAGCTTCCAGGCCAGCGGCCTTGCTGCCGGCCCCAGACAACCTCCATCTTGTCATCAGCACCAGGATGGCCGGGCGCTGCGGGAGGGAGCAGAGGCGTCCGGGGGCGGGCGTGCCATCGCCTGCTGGCTCGGGGCGGCTCCGTCACCGTCACCGACTCTGGCTCTCCAGCCTGGGCTTAGAAGATTCAGTCCCATGTGGGCACCAAGTGAGAGCTGAGAAGCCTCTTTCTCCTGTTAGTTGGCTTGTTTATTGTCTTATTCGGGTCTTGCAAGGCTTGGTAAGTCCCTGAGAACTGGACATTTTGTCATGTTTTCAGATGATGCGTGGGAGTGTAGAACTGTGCCGTCCAAATGGCAGCTGCCAGACGCATTCGCTGTCTACATTGTTTATGTTAATTAAATGCAATACAATTTATTTTTATTATTAAAATTTTTTTTAAATGTTTACTTATTTTTTGAGAGAGAAAGAGACAGAGTTCGAGCAGGGGAGGGGCAGAGAGAGGGAGACACAGCATCCGAAGCAGGCTCCAGGCTCTGAGCTGTCAGCACAGAGCCCGACGCGGGGCTCGACCTCACAACCTTGCTTGATCGCGACCTGAGCCGAAGTCAGACACTTAACCGACTGAGCCACTCCAGCGCCCCAAATGCAGCACAATTTTAATTTCAGGTTTTCAGTCACATCATTCCCATTTCACGTGCGTGCTAACCTCGTGCGGCTAGTTGCCGTCCATTGGGTGGTGCAGACTAGAACAGTCCCATCAGCCCTGAATGTTCTGTTGGACTGCTTTGGTCCAGAAAGTTGCTTTTTAGCCCCTTGTTTTCAGCGTTTTACTCTTCAAGAGTTAGTTAGTTACGTCTGGGCTTCTGTGTCTAAGTTCCTTCTTAACTGACCTCCCCGCTTTGGTCTCTCCTCAAATAATTCTTTGAGGCCCCGAGTTGTTGGCGTTGATGGTAGTACCTGCGGCTCCAGCGCCACCTTCGCGGTCACGCCTTTTTCATCACAGGGAGCAACTTTCCCTTTCTGCGCCCGGTTTTCCCTGGGCCGGTAGCACCGCCCGTCTTGCCTCTCAAACCTCTGTCAGAACAAATGCAAAGGGCTTTTTGGCTGGCCGGAAGAAAAAGTAGCCAAGATCCCAAAGCGATCATGATACTTTGTACCTGGGGGGAGGCTGCCCTCGCTGGGGATGGATCGCACTTGACCTGGTGGGGCTGCGCTCCCCTCCGGTGGGGCTGAAAAGGAAGCCAGGTGTCTGGGAGCCAGCTTTTCTTGGTTTCAGCCAGAATGCTTTCAAAGGGAGACCTAGCTGATGAGTTGGGCAGATGGTCAAGACAAGCTTCAGCTGAGTCCGATGGTAACATAATGGTCACATCTCGTAACATACTATTACCATAGTGCATTTTATTGTACTTTTCTTCCGGAGGAGTGTAATTCGCTTTGACGTTACTACTACGTTGATACTTTTGATATTCCAGGAACCAAAGGGGACATCTTTGGGGTGACAGCCAGTGTGACGTCCACAGTATTTTTCGGCTTGCTGGGAGCCCACGCCTAGGTAATGCCCTCGCGACAGCTTGCAGAGACTGTCGCTCATGCAGGGTATCGACCGGGGCTGTCACGTTATATACAAACCGCATGCCAAGGGACAAAGTTAGTGCGCCGAAGAGGAAAGCCTCGGTGGGCAACGTCGTTCATCTGTAACATCCCTCAACCTGCAGCGGCTTGCATACCTGGTCACCGTGTTAGTGGTGGGCGCAGAGAGATGACAGAAATAGGTTCTTGTCCTCCGGCCATAAAGCCAGCTGCCCAGAATCGAGCGGAGTGACTAGTTCGGCTGAAATAAAGACCTCAGTTGTACGCGGAAGTGATTCGCAGCTGTGTCCAACATCGACACGCTTCCTGCCTCTAAATTCAGATGTTGGCTTAAGACATCCACCGAACACCTCCCAGCATGCGGGGTGCTGGGCTCAGAGATGAGAGGGATCCAGAGATAATCCGCGAGGGCCGAGACGGAGTCCATGATGGAGATGCCACCTTGTGCCCATTGATTGAGCAGACTGTCACCGGCCCTCTCGGTGGGACCCCCCAGACCGGAGCCACTGGGAAAGAACACAGACGCGCCAAAGCGCCAGCAGAGTCGGAGCTCGCGAAGTGTCTTTAGAGCTTTGCTCTCCAGTGGGTTGGGCCAACCTTCTCGAGGCGTCCTTGCCTCAAAGCCCCCTAAAGGTCTGAGTGGCCTCAGTGGCCAGTGTTTGACAGGCAAGTTGGGGAGAGGCCCGCGCCTCCTCTCCCAGACGTCTGTGTCCTCTGTTTCCTTGGCAGGGTCAGGAGACAGAAACCATTTCTCACGGTCTCCGTAAATGTCAGCCCCGGGAAGGGCCCCAAAGACGGTTTCATCCAATTTCTCTCATTTGTGGAAACTGAGGCGCAAAGAAGGAAAAGAGCCATCGGCCTGTCTTGGAGACCTCGGGGTTAGCATTACTGCTCTGAAGGGTCCGAAGGAGAGCGCAGAGCCGGACGAGGGCCCCCGCGCCTGTTGCACGTTCACAGAGATAATCCGTCAAGGGAAGGAAGGGAAAAAACAACAGGGAACAGGCCATCTATTCTTGTCTGCGCCATTTTCCCATGTCAGGAGCAGACTGTGCTGAAAAATTTAGGTTTCTGCTTTCATGCTTCCTTTCACTGCACTCCGGACAAAATGCCTTTCTTTCCCCGCCTTTTCTTTGGCGGGATCCTGACCACGGCTGTAGAAAAAGAATCTTTTAAGAACATATATATCTATCTATCGATATACATTCAGCCCCTGACAGTGACACGGAACTGTAGTGCCTCTTAATTACCCAGGAAGTGACAGGGTCAAGAGGTGTCTGAAAGCCGCCTTGTGCTTTCTGGGCATTGGTTTCTCACCATTGTCGCCGCTTCGCAAGCTGGAGTGGGGGCCACGGCGCCTGGTTTTTGTCCACTGTTTGGAGTTCTTCCTTTCTTCCTTCCGCACTTTTTTTTGTTTTGTTTTGTTTTTTTAATTTGAAAAGAAACTTCTGGCATTCGCGGTGTCGATTGGAAATTCATAAAGGCAGAACGCGTTTCGGGTTGGCTGACCAGTGATAATTGCTGCTCGGACGCTCGGGGAGGGGGCCAGCTCCTCGCAGGGACACCCTCCCCCGGTGCCCCCATTCTCTGGCTCCTCTCCCACTTTCGTCCTATTATCTCCGGGCTTTCCAGGAGAAAGTGACAATTAAAGAAAAACGCTCCCGCCCACGTGTAGTCCCTGGCTGTATTTCCAGTGCGCGGAGAAGTTTGTGCCTTTGTTCGTCGAGCAGAGTTTTGAGGCCGGCAGGGGTATTTCTCAAAAGAGGGGAGCTTAAGTTTGGAGTCACGGTCACCAAGAAATTCTATTATACCGACAAAAGTAGAACCGACCGTGTTTCTGAACACTGGGGATCCAAGTTTTGGAAATTCCTGGAAAGTGCGGTCGACTTGTATTTTGGGATTAGAGACTCACAAAAATTAGTAGTGTGCGGAGAAAGGCTCACCCGAATGCTTCGCTCTTCAGGCAAACCTATGGAAAGGGATTGTATTTCCAGAGCAGAGAAATGGTTAGTTCCTGGTCTGATAACAGAAGAGGCCTGGAAAATTCTGCCATGCCGTAATGGGTGTTAGACTTTTGACTAAGAAAAGTCAGAGCCTACGGCACGCAGGTGTCCACCCCTTCGTTTGCCTCATCAGGGGAGCGAACCGCGCAAACACAACTCTGGAATCCTCCGCGGCTCTTGGGAAGGAGTCGGGGGCCTAGCATTTTTCTTTCCATTGTACGAATGGCACCTCGGAAAGTGAAGGCCCCAAATCTCATGGCGTTCAACACAGAAAGAATCCAGAGCGGGAAATCTTCCGTCTCTTTGGAGAAGTCTCGGATTTTCTTTCCAGATCTTCGTGCGTTTAAACATACCTAGAACAGAGAAGCCAGCCCACTGACTTTAGCTTGGAAGGCATAAAGGATGCAGGGGCGCCTGGGTGGCTCAGTCGGTTGGGCGGCCGACTTCGGCTCAGGTCATGATCTCACAGTCTGTGAGTTCGAGCCCCGCGTCGGGCCCTGTGCTGGCAGCTCGGAGCCTGGAGCCTGCTTCAGATTCTGTGTCTCCCTCTCTCTCTGCCCTTCCCTTGCTCACGCTCTGTCTCTATGTTTCTCAAAAACAAACAAACAAACAAAAAAAAAACGTTATAAAAAAAAAAAAGAATGGAGTGAGAGGTTGGAAGTTGAGGCCAAGTTTTGGTCTTACTTTACATCTGACCTGGTGCAAGCCGTGTGCCCTTGAGGAAATCTTGGTTTCCTCATCTGAAACGTGAGCAGCTGGACTGGTCGGCGTGGGGCCCAAAGAGTCAGCTACGGCCCGAAGAGCAGAAATAAGACAGGTATCAGCATCGACTCTAGAATGCCAGGAAATGCTCATCGGGCTCCAGGTTAGGGACAAATTAAAATATAGCTGGGGCTTTGTCATCTGCAAACATTGGCCGCATAAGACTTGGGGTTCAGCCTGAATGAAATATTCCCAATGTGTCTTCCTGAGATCAGAATTAGATTGTGGAGCGACAGACAAGACACAGAAGCTGCTGGATGACCACTGAGTCAGAAAATATATTAACATGATGCAGATGTCCAGACAGGCTCTGGGAAATGCGGCCAGCCTGCTATTTGCTCTCCGTTCAAAAATTCCTATATTTTCCATGCATCTATCCATGCATTCACCCACCGATGCATCCACGCATCCACACATCCATGTACCCATCAGCTCACCAGTCTGCCCGTCTGTCCGTCTCACGCATCCATAGGCTACACGAGATACAGGGGTGAGGGTTACACCAGGGAGGTATGGAAAGCGTCGTGGGGCTCAGATGAAGGGAGATATCCCTTCTAGCTGGGGACATCAGAGAAGGCGTCACGGAGAGCTGGCATCGGAGCTGAGTTTGGAAGATGGGCAAAGTATCGTCCTTGTCTGGGGCACCATGACGAGGCCAGAGAGAAAATCAGATAGGCCAGAAGATTGAAGAAACATTAACTCTGGCCATCAAGGCAATTAAGGAGGACTTTGGAACGAGCCAGGTTTACCGTAGAGAGAGCGGGAGAGAAGGAAGTTAAGGAAGGTGGGAGGGGCGGGGCGCTCCTACACACTGACCGGCGGGTTTTGTTATGGGAAAGGGTGTGCGGATAAAATATAGAAAGGCAAAAGGAAACCCCGTGTATCGTGTGAAGTTTTACAAGTGCCTCCACCTTCAGTCTCTAAGAGGTCTATAAAGGAGCTCTTTATAAAACCTTGAAAAGTCAAGGAGACTTTATGTTCATAAGAGACTCGTTAAGGAGTGCGAGTAGGAGGGTGGGAAAGGAATTTCACTGTTTTTGTGTGAGACAAGAGCCTTTCCACCTTCCTGCACCTGGTCCTCTTATGCTATTTCTCTGGAACCGCAGGCATGGATGGTCGAGTGGGTGCAGCCCGCTGCTGTGCCCTGAGCCAGAAGGTTCTGCAGCCCAGAAGCGCCGGGTGCGCCGAAGACTGGGAGCGGAGCAGAGACCAGGGCTGGAATCCTGCCTTTGCTCCTCTTTAGGTGCACGACTTGGGAGAGTTGCACAATCTCTTTAAAACGGTAGCGTTAACATGTTGACAGTAAGGATTACTTACAGCGAAATGCGAAAAAAGAAACAAACCCCAAACTTCAAGTCCCTCCAACACGCTGGCTCTTTCACAAAGTATCTCATTTTATCGCTGCTGTAGCCCACTGGGGTAGGCGCGCATTCCCCTCTCTTTCAAATAAGCAAATGGAGACCAGAGAGTAGGAGTAATGTTCCCATGATGGCACAGCAAGCCGAGCAGTAGTGGAATCATGTTCCGAACTCGACACGCAAGTTACTGAGCACGCGGGGATTCCTGACGGCCCTGGGCTACTGAATAATTAGTATATATCTCTATAACCGAGTTTAAGTAGAAGAGGGATGGAAGGTTATGGAAAGAACCTAGGGCATGGCAGAGGAAAATAAAGAGGAGGTTTTTGTGTGTGGGGTTTTTTTTATTTTGTTTTGTTTTTGTAAAAAACGATCGGGAAGCAAAGTAACATTCAAGTCCCTTAAATGGATTCTGCAAAAAATGTGAGAGTGAGCGCGGGGGCAGAGGGAAGAGGATGGAGCCAGGCTGAGGGGATGACTAGGCCAGCCGACCTCAGTGCCCTGTGGCTGCCCAGCACATACTCTGCCCTGCGGCCGGGGGACCTGGTAACCGAAGTGGGAGGCAAAGCAAATAGTGCTTTGTGGGTTTTGCTAAAAGAAAATAAGAGAAATACAGTTTACTCGCTGAGGCCCGATGCTGAGCCAGCTGCTTCGGAGCCCCCTTGCTGGACCGTGCGGTCCTCTGCTCCTAAGATACCGGGAGCACTCCAGTGAAGGAAATCCGGGGTGTTTTTTAAGCTGGCTTTTTCTCTTCTTATAATCAACAAAGAGTGACGTGCTCAGATCTCAAGGGTTCTGTTTTGACCAACGCATGTCAAGGCCCGGGGCATTTCTGTCCCCCCCTCCTGCCCCGAAAGTTGGCTCGGGGTCACTCCTGGTTCATCCCCGCCTCCTCCGGCAACAGTGGTCTGATTTCTACGGGCATCATTCCGTTCCGACTATCCGAAATGCACTTCGAATGGCAAACGTCGTTTCCAATTTTGACCTATAATCAAAAAAGTTGGGGCGCCGGGGTGGCTCAGTCGGTTAGGCGTCCGACTTCGGCTCAGGTCATGATCTCACGGTTAGTAGGTGTGAGCCCCGCGTCGGGCTCTGTGCTGACAGCTCGGAGCCTGGAGCCTGCCTCGGATGCTGTGTCTCCCTCTCTCTCTGCCCCTCCCCCGCTCATGCTCTGTCTCTCTCAAAAATAACATTCATGTAAAAAAGCTGTGGCAACCGTTTCATGCATGAGCCTTTTGGAAGACTGATATCTTTATTTCTCTTAGGGGAGTACCCGTGAGCAGAACCACGAGGTCCCAGGATGGGTGCGCTGGTGCGCTACAGTGGACTGGCACCCTACTAACAAGGGCTCATTTCTTCCCAACGCCGTTGCAGTCCGATCACATGGACAGCCTGAGATCGGCCCTGGAGGGGGTGTTCATAGCAGGGAGATCAGCAAATGCTACAAATCAGGCTTGTTTTTCTTCTGGGGAGCCAGCTGTTAAACATTTACCAGTATAGCACTGGGCGGATGTGGGTTTAACTTTTGAAGAAACTATCAGCTTCTCAGCGTGGCTGTACCATTTCGTATTCCTACCAGGGATGTATGAGGGTTCCAACTGTTCCACATCCTCTCCAGCATCTGGGGGTGTCAGTGTTTACGTTAAGCTCTTCTGGTAGGTGTGCGGTGGGACCCCATTGTAGTTTTGTGTTTTTTTTTTAAGTTTTTATTTATTTATTTTGAGAGAGAGAGAGAGAGAGAAAGAGAGAGAATGAGCAGGGGAGAGGCATAGAGAGAGGGGGGGAGAGGAGCCGAAGTGGGCTCTGTGCTAACAGCAGAGAGCCCGATGCGGGGCTCGAACTCCTGAGACGTGAGATTATGACCTGAGCTGAAGCGGGGCCGATATCCGACCGAGCCACCTCGGCGCACCCCCTTCATTGTAGTTTTCATTTGGATTTTCCTGGTGAAGGATGATGCTGAGGGCTTTCACGTGTGTTTCTTGTGGTCATTTGTGGGTCTTTCGTCAAACGTCTGTTAGCCTTCGGCCATTTACAAAAGTTGGATTGTTTGTCTTTTTCTTAGTAAGTGGTAGGAGTTCCTTATATATTCTGCATATTAAGCCCTTTGTCAGATTTATGTTTGCGGAATACTTTCTCCTCGTCTGTGGTTCGCTGTTTATTTTCTTCAGGGTATAATTTTTTATGAGCAGACATTTCACACTTGGATATTATACAGTTTATCAATGTTTTATTTATGGCTCATATTTTCTGTGACCTCTCTGAGCTCTCCCGTCACGTTCCCTCTGCCTGGAGTGGCCTTCCCTGTTGCTTCTGTCTGGAGAACCACTCATGCTTCATCCAACACAGAGGTCACCTCTTTAGGGAGCCCTTTCTGAGCTTCGACTAGCAGCAATCTCGACACGGTACCCCCGCTTCGTTCATACGTCTCTGTTCGTGCTATGATGTCACCGTCTCTTTACGGGTCTTTCTAACTTCACCCGATGGGGAGGCCCAAGTGGGGATTGCAGGGCTTCTGGGTTGTATTCTCATTTGTACCTTCTCTTTCTCCTTCCCTTCTGCTCCTTGACCCCTCTCTCCTTTTCATCGGCACCCTGCTGGGGCTCTGGCGAGGTAGGCTCCCAGCGGATGCTTATTGATTGAGTGCATTGACTTGAAAGAACTCAGGACCTTGCAAATCTTCATGGTTGACCTGTTTGTCCTTTGGCTACCTTGGAATGGTCAAGAATATATCCGGGGGTAGTTTATTTCACAGAACAAAAGAGAGTTTGAAAAATTCTACCCGGTTCTATCAAAGTTAGAGTCAGTGAGAATCCTCAGTAAGGATTCCCTGAGGATCAAGCGGGTTCTGCTGGGAAAAGGTTAAAGTTAGGAGGCTCTGTGTTCTCGTGTGTGCCACGGGGAGGCGAGGGGAGCAGGTGTACGCACGGAATCTAAGCCTAACTCATCTTTAGTTTGAGACCCAGTTAACAAAGCCCTGGGCTGGCAGGTAGACAAACTTGGGGTCAAGCACATTTATAGCTACTTGACTTTAGGCATGTGACTTCAGCTCTTTAACTCCCTATTTCTTTAGGTATAAACCAGGGGACAGTAAAGGCATCCCTCTCACCGGGTTGCTGTTGGAATGAAAGGAAAGGTACATAAGGCAGCTCTGGAAAGAGGGAAGTTTCCAACGGTTCCTGTCCCCTAGGGTTTGGGCAGCTCCTGTGGAGAATGCTTGGTGGCTCCCTCGCTCTGTGGCTTTCTGGGTCCCCGGGATCTCCAACTTCCGCACTGTATCTGACCTGGGCAGTTAGATACAGTTCTGGAGCTGATGGGATTGGAGGGGGTGGGGGAGTGCGCACAGAAGCCCAAGGGAAGCAGAATAGGGCAGGCCCACCATCCCGTGGAAACGATGTCCACCCATTTTTGGGGCACTTTCCGAGGGCCCATTTTTGAGGCACTTTCTGCTTGTCTGGTTTGGCATCTCTCAAATGGTCGCCATTGTGGGCTGAGCAAGGCGTCCGTAGCCCATCATTAGGAAATTGCGGGAGGGGGTTCTGGGCAGAGACTGGCAGCCCCCACGTTACAGACTCAGGTGTGCAGGACGGACCGTATGGAGGGTGACCACCACCCCCAGGGTGCCAATACCCCCTCCCCTTTTCTTCTTGGTCTTTCCGAGCCTGGACGAGAGAGCGGGGGTCAGCTCGTGTGCGGGCCAGGGAGATGGTCCCCTCCGTCGCTGTTCCGCTGGCCTGAATCCAGCACCGGGGCGGGCCCCGCCGGCGGGCACAGGGTCCGCGCCGAGCGTCCGCACGCCCGCCTGCCCTGGGGACAGAGGAGCGGCGGGCGGGAGTCGGAACCTGCGGGCGGCGGCTCGGCGCTGCCTTGACTCGCGGCCAGGCCCGGCGCGGCGGCGGCTGTGGAATGCGCGAGCGCCATGTGTCACCGCCCCGGACTGTGGGAAAACGCCGCTCCGCTCCCCTCCCGGCAGCTGCCCCGCGCCCGCCCGGCCCGAGCGGGAAACGGGAGCCACGTTTCCCGGCGGCCCGCCCCCGGGGGCCCGGGGAGGGCCTGCCTCCTCCCGGAGCGGCGAACGGTCGAGTCCCTTTCGGCTCCGCCAGGCTAGCCTTGGCAGACGGCGTAGACTTGGAGGTGCAGACCTCACTCCGAGAAGGGCCCGGGGAGCAGGCGGGGCGGCTGTGGCTTGAGGGGAGGCGGGGAGGGCGGAGGCCCTCCCCGCTGCGGGGCGCACCTTGCTGGTCCCCAAATCAGAAACAGCTTCCTCCAGGGCCAGGCAGGTGATCGGCACCACCCCGCGCAGCACGCCCTCACTTTCTGAGCGATCCGATCCGCAGCTCCAGCCCGGCGCCTGGTTTAAGTGGGAATCAGGTGGGGCTCAGAAATCCGCCCCCGCGACCGTCTTCGGAGTCCAGCCTCGCTGGGGGACCTTTCCAAGGTCACCCTGCTGGGTAGCTCCAGAGGGACTTCTAAAAGCCAAGTCTATTGCCCCTTCTGCCCCCCTCCAACGCCTCCCTCCGCCCCCACCCCCACTCCCGCCCCCACCCCACCCCACCCCCACCCCACCCCCCAGGCATCGTAGCCCTTCCCAGCAGCCTGCTGCCCCCTAATTGAGTTCCCTGCCCTAACTAGAGAAGTTGGGAGTGAGGCACATGGGGACGACTGGTGGTCTACGTGTCTTCTCGCTTCTACCAATCTTTCTTCCTTTCTTTTTAAAAGTAGGCTCCATGCCCAGCATGGGGCTTGAACTCATGACCCTGAGCTCAAGAGTTATATGCTTTACCAACTGAGCCAGCCAGGTACCACCTCCAACTCCCTCCTGCCCCCCCTTTGTTTTATTTTTTACAATTTCTTAAGGATAGACTATGGAGGGGGGGGGTGCTGCTTATGGTATCTGCTCTTTGTTGGAGGAATAAACTAGCAAATTAATGCTTGTCAAATGCAATCTATCAGGGGCTCACAGTCTCCTTGACCAGCTGTGTGACCTTGGGCAAGTTCTTTATCCTCTTTTTTCCCCCCTTACCCTCTTTGAAGCTCCATTTCCTCCCCCGTAAAATAGACATAAGTTCAACTGGTATTAGGTCTGAAGTGACTTGTGTAGTGCGAGTGGCGGGCACACAGCAGGTGCTTTATAATATATTTACAGAATATGTATATATATGTCTATAAATTAAATATAAAGATAAAATATGTAGTGCATGGATGCTTTTCAGTCAGCATATAAAATACGCACACAAATGACAAATATTTTCAGCGGCTGCTCGATAGGATACATCCGTCTCTTTGTTAGCTAGCCTGGTGCCTGGGGAAAGTCGTTGTATCAGCGTGAACCGTATTTTGTGTGCTTGCCCCTTCCCGGTGCCCTATCACGGGCCATGCTGACAAAGCCGACAGTGCACGCAGAGAGGCGAGTGTCCGGGTGAGGTGAGTGCCTCCCAGGCATCCCACAGCCGCACCTAAAAGACTTCTGTCCCCGGGGGATCACCGCCCCTCCCCCTCGGTGCATGACTTTTTACCAGCTAAGCACATCTCAAGCACCTGCTGTGTGCAATGCTTCGTGCGGGGCCTTTGGATGACACGGACCCTACGCTCCTCCTTGCGAAGAGCTTATTTCCACATTGGAGGAGCGAAATGGGCACACACAGGGGAAATGAATGAGTCAGCAAGATAGAGTGTCGCTAATTTAGCGCTATCCTGGGAGGGGCAGGCGACAAGTGACAAAGGCTCTGAGGAAGGAGAGGGCAGTGATGGTGGGTATTATTAGTCAGCCGCTGCCGCCATAACAAAATACCGTAGACGGGGGCAGGGGGGGTGGCGGTGGGGGGGGCTTCGACAACAGACACTGATTTTCTCACACTTCTTTCTGGACGCTGAGAAGTCCAAGATCAAGGTCCTGGTTCATTTGGTTTTTGGTGGGAGCCCTCTTCCTGGCTTACAGCCAGCTACCTTCTCCTTGTGTCCTCATATGGCCCCGGGCTGGGGAGAGAGTGAAGGAGAGAGAGGAGAGGCAGCCTTCAAGTGTCTTTTCTTATAAGGACGCTAATGCTATCGGATTAAAGCCCTCCCCTTACAACCTCATTTAACCTTAACTGCTTCCTGAAAAGGCCTGTCTCCGAACACAGTTCCCATTAGGGGAGTTAGGATGTCAGCATAGGAGTTGGGGGGTGGGGACAGATATAATTCATCTAGAGCATTGGGGGAAGGGTGACTCAGTCTAGAAAGAGACCTCTTGGGACAGGTGGACAGAAGGCCTGCCTGGTGAAAGGAAGAGGCTGGGCACAGATGCGGAGGCAGTGGGGATTGAGCCGTGGCCGGTTCCCACAGCATGCGCTTGGGCTGGGAAGAACGTTTGAGAAGCTTGGGGTCTGGCCGGATGAGGGAGGATTTTGAAGGCTGGGTTTGTGGATGGTATGCCTGGAAATAGGAGCTGAAGAAGGTGTGGGAACAGAGGCGTAAACGCTTTAAAAGCTTCTCGTGGGCACAAGACACAGGAAACCTCAGCCTACTTTTCCCGTGAGGGCACTGAGGCTGAGAGAGACCACACGCCCGGACTGAGGTCAACAGCAGGTTAGTGCGGTGCCAGGCTTGGAGGCGGCGCTTGGCTGGCTCCCGGGCGGACACTTTCCATTGTCTGCCTTGGCATCAGAGCGCCAGGTAGGGAGAAGGGCCCGGGGGGGGGATGGTGGTTTCCACATGCTGGGCCGGCGACTGGCGGCCAGAGGGAGGAGACAGCCTACAGCGGTGATGTCCACGCCGCCCGGCTGCCTGGGGCGGGAGCAGCCTACACGGACCCGGCTCAGCAGTGAAGGTGGAGTTGAACCGATCTTGAAGAGCGAGGCGGGTCTAGAACGATGGGCCGCGAGAAAGAAGGGCATTGGGATATTTCGGTTGCTGTCATCACAGCTGTTCGGGATGGCGCCCTGCACTGTATGTTTCTGTGAATGCTTTAAACCCTAGCCCGCTACATCAGACCAACATCCCAACGACATGACAGGACAGACAGAAACACCCAGAAGATACTGGGTGTGTGTGAGCAGGGTTTTTCCGATACGTCCAACTCCATGGCTCTGACTTCTAGGGAAATTAACCATGCTCCAGATGAAGCAAATGAGGCTCAGAAAGAATAAAAGCCGCTCGAAGCCACCCAGGTAGCAAGTGGCAGGGCCGGTTCACTCCAGATCCCTCGGGTCCACTATCTGTCCTCTTTCCGCCCCCCTGACGCCAACACCGGGTCTGTTTGACG
This sequence comes from Paguma larvata, assembly GCA_030068075.1. NCBI lineage: Eukaryota > Metazoa > Chordata > Mammalia > Carnivora > Viverridae > Paguma > Paguma larvata. The sequence continues at coordinate 81,169,546 of CM057824.1, read as the reverse complement.
CTCGGATATCAGGTACCCACGTGGTAACTATATTTTCCCAACCCCAAGCAGGGACACATGGTCTGACAAGTGTGAAGGCACTCACGGGGACAAGAGACCAGAGGGTTTTAAATTAAGACCGCCCCAGCAAATCCAGGACATCTGGTCACCACAGATATCTAGGGGGTGCCCACACCCTTGGCACGGGGCTGGCTTCTGCCATTTAATATCTTCTCCTCTCCTGAACGCCCGGGATCTATTTTTTGGTTGGAGCATATGCCACAGACAAGTGAGAGATACTTAAAAAGATCAAACAGCTGGACAGAGATTGCAAGGGACATTCTTTTTAGGGCTGGCTAAAAGGGGAGAGAGCAGGAGAGGGCAGGGCGGTGGCAGAGGGTCAGGGGACTAACGCGCCCGGCTCTAACCCGATGCTGGAGGATTTTCGCCAGTGTCAGGAATGCAGCCGCTCCTCCCCCTCTCCCTGCTCTTTCCTCATCTCTCCCCCTTGCTCTGCTTCTTGAACTTTGGCCGCTCCCTTCCTGCCTCCCACTCGCATCTGCAGCTATGCCCCTGGCACCTAAGGGAGACAGGCGGGCGGCTTCTGCGCAGTGGAGACAAGTTACTAGGTCCTGATACGGTTGCAGAGCCCCGACGGGCCCAACGGTGGCTGGTTATTGTAGAGTTCGACCCTTCTCTATGGGGGGGCGGGGATACGTGAAGCTGTTCTGTGAAGAATGGGACACATGTGTTTCGTATTCTGGGGGAGCCGGGGTCAATGTCATGTTGATATTGTTAGGATAAAATGCCAGTCTTCAGAGCATGCCTCTGGGGAGGCCTAACAGCAGTAATTTGAGGTTTGGGTGTTTGAGGTTGTGTGTTTGTCTTTTTTAAGAAATGAGAAGCGAGGCGGGAGATGGTGTGTGTGTGTGTGTGTGTGTGTGTGTGTGAGCACGCACATGCGTGCACGGAGAGAGAGCGAGAGATTAGGCATTTGCTAGGAAACACGTGGTCATAGAGCGTTAGGGACAGACCTCAATGAATTTATTTATTTATTTATTTATTTTTATGTTTATTTTTGAGACAGAGAGAGACAGAGCATGAGTGGGGGAGGGGCAGAGAGAGAGGGAGACACGGAATCCGAAGTAGGCTCCAGGCTCTGAGCCGTCAGCACAGAGCCCGACGCGGGGCTCGAACTCACAGACCGCGAGATCATGACCTGAGCCGAAGGTGGACGCTCAACCGACTGAGCCACCCAGGCGCCCCCAGACCTCAAGGAATTTATAGCCCATCCTCTGCACTTTACAGATGGGGATACTGGAGTCTAGGCAGAAAAAGTTACTCTTCCAGGGTCAACAGCTAGTCTGTGGTTTTACCGGGCATGGTCTCCAGGTCTTCCGGTCCAAGTTCAAGGCTTCCCCTTCCTCTGTCAGGCCATGTTCTGCCCATGTCTTACAAGCCCTAAGATAGAAGCGGAGACGGGGAGGGGTGGAGGGGAGAGGAGAAGTGATCTCCAGGTCAGGGTCTCACAGACTGTTTGGCAAGGTCATGGCCCAGCTAGAGAAGAGCTCCCGACTGTGCCGGCCGGGATGCCAGAGCCAGGGATTCGGCCCAGGGGCCTGGAGAACTGAGATCCAGGTGTCGCCGTCCAGGCTGGGGCGATGGGGGAAGATGAGGGAACGGCCGTAGGAGCCACGTGGACAGCTGGCGTGACGGGACATTGCTCTCGATGACACTTTTTGTTCCAAATCTTATCTAGAGGTGGTTAGTTGAATTCAGTTGTACCCTTACTTTGATTTCCCTGAAAAGCCTATTAGATTTCACGTTGATGGCTCCTCAAACTTCTCTGTAGAGGGTTAAAAGTCTGTGACAGAGGGGCGCCAGGGTGGCTCAGTTGGTTAAGCGGCCGACTTCAGCACAGGGCATGATCTTGAGGTTCGTGAGTTCGAACCCCGTGTCGGGCTCTGTGCTGACAGCTCAGAGCCCAGAGCCTGCTTTGGATTCTGTGTCTCCCCCTCTCTCTGCCCCTCCCCTGCTAATGCTCTGTTTCTCAATAATAAATAAAAACGTTAAAAAAAAAAAAAGTCTGTGACAGAGACAGAAGAGCTACCAGTTAGTATCTACTTTTCAGTCAGCCCGATACGGTGAAGGAAAATGGTTGGCAAAGCCAATTTGTCATTCCAACGTTTTAAAGTCTCGTGCTTTCAAGATATTCTTTCAGGGGAGCACCTGGGTGGCTGTTAGCTCTGTGCTGACGGCTCAGAGCCTGGAGGCTGGTTCAGATTCTGTGTCTCCCTCTCTGCCCCTCTTCCATTCACGCTCTGTCTCTCTCTCTCTCTCAAAAATAAACTTTAAAAAATTTTTAAATATTCTTTCAGGGGCACCTGGGTGGCTCAGTCTGTTAAGCGTCTGATTCTTGATTTCAGCTCAGGTCATGATTCGTGGGCTCGAGCCCCACAGTGGGCTATGCACTGACGGTGTGCACCCTGCTTGAGATTCTCTCCCTCCCTTTCTCTGCCCATCCCCCATTTGCATTTGCCCTCTCTCTCTCTCTCTCAAAAAATAAACAAATAAACAAAAAAAAATACCACATTATTCTTCCAAAGCATTTCAAAGGTGTCTCTGTTTAGTTTCTCTTGGGGAGAGCAAAGCCATACTTACCTGCCCACAATAAGTTATCACTGAAGTTACTCATCTAGTTTTCGTTTTTATCTGGAAACTTGGTCGAGAGCCTCTGGAAGGCGAGGACCCTGACTCGTTCCTCTCTGCACCTCCAAGGTGGCTCGCGTGAGCTCCTGCCCAGTACGGGCTCTGAGGGAACTTGGGTTGGATTGAACCGATGATCAAAGCGGGTGGCAGGTTCGAAGTTACTCCCCCAAGCCTCGGGTGGTGAACGGCTACATCTGTCAGCTGTGAACCCACGGTCCTCCTAACGGCTCCCACGAATTCCCACAGCACGCAATGTCGCCTGGTGGCCAGTGTCTTTTGAGGAAGGGAATGGAGTCTTACTTATCTCGGGATCTTTATACTTAGCCCAGTGCCTGGTACAAAGTAAGAACTCAATAAATGTTTATTGGATTAGACAGAAATTACACCCATGTTTTTATGAGACTCCTTCTGTCCCCAAACTCAGACTTCGTATCATTACAAGTAAAAGAGATTAAAAAATCGTTTCCTCCTTCTTTTTCAAGGTCAGCAATACTGATCTGATCCCTACGGTCCACACAAGAAGTGACAACTTCTCTGAGACTTCAAAGTCTCTTTCTCTGGACTCTAGTGAATTTTTTTAAAATTTTAATTAAAAAGAATTTTTTTAATGTTTCTTTATTTTTAAGAGAGAGACAGAGTGCGGCAAGCAGGGGAGGGGCGGAGAGAGAGAGAGAGAGAGAGATACAGAATCCGAAGCAGGCTCCAGGCTCTGAGCTGTCAGCACAGAACCCGACGCGGGGCTCAAACCCACGAACCGCGAGATCATGACCTGAGCTGAAGTCGGCCGCTTAACCGACTGAGCCACCCAGGCGCTCCTTAATTTTAATTTTTGAAAGTTCAGACCCATCTTTCATCCATGCGGGACAATGTATCTAAGTTGACAAGATGTTTTGTCAGTTTCCTCAGTTAGGTAAGCTTGAATCGGTTTGTCCATGCCTTGCGCGAGTCCCGAAATAATTTCTTTCTGGTGTTGGTGGTATAGTGGTGAGCATAGCTGCCTTCCAAAATAATTTCTTTCTGACCCAGGGTTTATGACAGAGATTCGCATGAAAGAACGAGTCTGCCTCTTTCTGGGATTTTCATCTTTAGATCATTCGTAGAAGTACCCCCCCACCACCCCATTCTTCGGATGAGAACTTTCTTTAAGAACATGATCTCGGGCTGCACGGTCGTTCATGTGACCACAGACTGATCCAGATGAACTCTGCTGGAATGTAAACACTGTGGTGGGAAGGCAAGATCAAAACCATTCCCCGTACAGAAATGTTAATCTTCCCGTCGCCGAGGGGACACGCAGCAGTTTAACACGTAAGGCGATTTCACGCATTTTTACATTAAGTAGAATCTTGTGTCCGTTTCGTACGGTCGAATTTGTTGACAAGTGATAGGCGAGGGCCGAAGGTCCACAGAATGGCCTGATCGTCCCTGTTGGAATATCGGGGCCACCGTACACGTTTGGAGAAGTCACCGTTCTGACCGCAGTGCCAACTAATACCCCCTAAATTCAGTCACCAGAGACTGAATGAAAGAACATTTCCAGTCATGCGTGTGTGTGCGTGTGTGTGCGTGTGTGTGTGTGTGTGAGGTGGCGGTGGAGTGGCGGGTCGCCGTAGGTTCACGCAAAATAGCAAGAGAGAAGGTTAAGCCTAAGGAACAAACTGTAACAGATTATTTTTCATGACACAACCTCTCTAGACTTCCTCTGTATATTAAGAAGTCCGGAGATCTTTTCATAGGGAAAGAGTGAATCTTTCTGACTTAGGAGAATGTTGGTACTTTCCCTGGTACTGATGTCATTGGGTCGCATTTAGATGGAACACTTGGGGAAGCTGGCCTCTCTGGAATCGATGCCAAGTTGAGAGACTAATAAAACATAAAATAGCCTAGGGCCTTTGGGGACTCAGATGGCTCCAGGCTGTTCCCCCCCCTCCCTCCCCCCAGACTTCCCTACTTATCCCACCTCCAAGGCAGGCCAGGCTCTTAGGCCGGGGCTGAACTAGGCTGTTCTCAAAGAGCAAGTATTACCCTCGGGTTGAATAAATATTTTGTGCAATGTCTTTCATCCGACCCATCAGTTACTGGGGCAGATTTACCTAGAACCTTCTGGTTATTATAACACCCTTCGATCTCTAGCTTTGAGGAAAAAAATTATCTGTCTCTCAACCACCACCACACACTCCTACGACGTTTCGAAGTTTCGGTGAGGTGCCCTCACTTATGTAGGCAATGACACAAATTAAAGAAAAAGCTCACATCGGTTTTGAGCTCGCCTCTGGTGGCACGACTGTTATTGGATTCTGTAAAAAAGGATTCCGGTTACAGCAAGTTCATGTATAAAGGCACAGCTGGGAGGGATGAAATTAAAGTAGTTCGTTAGGTTAGATCAGTAGTCAATCCTGGCTACACGTTGGCCTGGGCAAGCTCAGAAAAACACCGATGCTGGGGTGGCCGTTCAGACCAGTTAAATCAGAATCTCTGGGGGCGGGGCCTGAGCATCTGCATTTGCTAAAGCGTCCTCCAGAAGATTCTAATGTACAGCCAGGGTCGAGAACCCCAGAGTTAGGTCATTGAAACCAGGGAATTAAGAAAGTCATGATTAATATCATGCCACGTCCAAGAACAAGCTGATGAGTCCGAGCTTTTAATTTAGGTTTTTTTTAATGTTTATTTATTTTTGAAAGAGAGAGAGAGAGAGAGAGAGAGAGAGAGAGAGAGAGACAGCGTGCGAGTGGGGGAGGGGCAGAGAGAGAGAGAGAGGGAGACACAGACTCCGAAGCAGGCTCCAGACTCCGAGCTGTCGGCACAGAGCCCGACGCGGGGCTTGAACCATGAACCTCGCGATCGTGACCTGATCCGAAGTCGGCGCGTAATCCACAGAGCCACCCAGGCGCCCTGGGAGCTTTTAATTAAGGATCAATCTTCAGCTGTCAGAGCTAGAAGGGACTTTAGAGATAACGTCTCATTTTAGAGAGGTGGACTGAGGCTCAGCGGCTTATTAAGGAGATAAAAACTGGTTTTAGAAATCAGTGCTTTCCCTGCCTGCCTCTCCCCCTAAAAGTTATACTGAAAAATGAAGAGAAAAGATCAACGCCTCTCTATGTTCCTAAACCATCCATTTACTTAGAACTATTTAAACATGAAATGGGTTTCGGTGGTGGCGAGAGCATAGCTTTGAACCTCTCAGACCCGAGTGGCAGGCGTATAAAGGTTTCATCACTTATTAGCTACTGCATGTTCCCCCAGAGTCTGTCTGCTCCTCTGTAAGCCAGAAATTAAGAATAACTACTTCCCAACATTCTCCCAAGCCAGATGACGAGTCGGGCATGGACTTTGTGCCCTAGTATGTCCTCAGTCAATTAAATGGTAATTATAATTGTTAACTGCATAAAAAAAAAAATCCTGGACTTTCTGGGGAAATAGCTTCAGAGGGGGATGAAAGATGTCCTCAAGTTTCTTTGCATGAAATATCTTAATCTTGCAAAGGCTGGCTTTGGTTTCCATCGATTGAAAACACATAGATCCCAACCGAAGCCTTCTTGTGAAGGAATGAATGGATTTCCAATCTGTGTTTTCTTGTTTACATGGAAAATATGCAACCCTAGGGACACACAGGTGGTTGAACTGTTCGGTGCCTCTATTTTTATCATATGCGGAAGGCTCTAAGCATTCACACGGCAAATATTTTAAGCAATACTAATTTCAGGAAGAGTAACTTTTCAAGGTTACAAGACTTCAGGTTTCCTAGGGCAAGCTTTGGTTCTTCTCTTTCACCTATTTGTTGAAAAACAGCTTCGGATCCAACACAGCCGGAATTCCGAAACAATTGGAAAAGGAAAAAAAAAAACACCTCACAATTAGCGCTGAAAAGAAGCATTTGTTTTCACCGAGGGTCTTTTGGTTGGGCTTCCGCATCCCTTTGGCGTTGCAAAAATTAAATATCATCGTTGGGAGAGGGAAGCCAGGCTCCTCGGTTGCCTGATCGGGAAACGGAGATGGGGAGGCCCGGGAGGTCCCCGGAGAAGGTGGCGTCCGCCCCGCCCCCCCTCCTCCTCCCCCCCCACCCCGCGTCCCCCAGCCCTGCCCCCGCCCCCACCGCGCCCCGACGGGCGTGTGCGGACGTGTCTCGGGCGTGACCTCTGAGCAGCTGCGCCACCGCTCAGCCCCGCGGCGGGAGAAACCCGAGCTCCCAGCAAAACACTTCCATCTTTGGCAAGTCCTCTGGTATTTAAGGCGCTGCTGCCGGTGGGGAGGGATGCCGCGTGCCTGAGACGCTCTGGGAGCTCGCGGGCTTTGCGGCCCTGGTGGTACATTTCCGAAGTCTCTGCACACCTGCGGGGGGGAACCTCCAGTGGGTGGCGGGGCCGGGGGTGCCGGGGGCGAAAGCAGAGAAGGCATCTTCAGGGAGACGCCAGACAGCCGGCTTCCTCATCAGCCTTCGGGGGCGCCTGGAGTTTTCTTTGCCTCTTTCTTTTCTTTTTCCCTTTTCTGCAGGGATCTGGGTGGTCCCCAAGGGCTGGGAATATTTAAACCCGTCCAGGACGAGCTCTCCCTCCCCCCAAAGCTGAGACAAGTTTTCCTAATACTGAACTGCCTCTACCTGCGAGAAGACCGGGGTGCAAAGCTTGAGTTGACAGAAACCTGATGGATTCTTTTCCTGGAAGAAGTTTCGAGGCCGCATAATAGTAACTAACGTTGATTGCTTACTCCGTGCGAAGCATTTTAGCCCAGTGATTCATTTATTCCTCACCACTCTCCTATGAATCTTGTGAAATAGGAATTCTTACTATCCCTGCTTTACAGATGGCAGGAGAGGCACAGAGAGGTTCAGCAACTTGCTCGGGGTCACACAGCTAGTGAATGGTAGGGCTGGAGTGGAAATAATTGCCCCGGGGCCTGTGCTAGGAACAACCACTGTTCTCACCGGATGAGACATGCTGTCTTCTAGAATTCCTCTCCTGGCGCATCGGATGTCAACGAGGTGGAGAAAGGCACTCTGGAAAGTGTGGAAGTCAGGCAAGTCAGGGCCCTTCTAAATGTCCTGATTTGGTGGGAAAGAGCTGGGGACAGACGGGATGGTGGATGCAGCCTCACTAGGAACTGCCTAGTTTTGGACATGTGGTGGTTGGTTAATGCCATCCTGTCACTCTCAGGGAGGGCTTCCTGGCAGTTGGACCTACCGAAAAGGGGTAAGACCGGCAGTGACAGGAGGTGGGGATCTCGGTCAGTCTGCTACCCAGTGTGAGTCTGGAAGGAGAAGACAGAGGTTTGAGAGGACAAGCCACCTGGTAGCCCAGCCAGGGCCTGGCCTGAGAGTCGGGGGCGGGGCCAGGTCACACCTTCACTCCCCCGGGAAGTATGCCAGGCGCTTGAGGGCCTCCTGCTCTGAAGTCTGGCAGGCCAGTTTATTGATAGAGGAGGTTGGCCAGACTGTCGGAGAGTGGCAAGTTGTGCCTCATCCAGGACATCCCTCTCCCGGCAATGGAGGCCCGGGGAGTGGAATGACCCATTGGAGGATGCTCTTGGGGAGAAGCCAATGAAAAAGCCAAGGTTCTTGGACAATTTGGAGGCTCATTTCTCTGGGGGCATGGAGGAGGTAAATGTACCACCTCCCCCGTATGCGTTCTGTAGCAGGTTCACTTCACACTGATTTGAATGTCTCTCTAGGCTAATTCTTACTTGTGGGTTCCACTACCTTTGTGCCAACAGCCGCTACGGTGCCATTTTATACCCAGCACATTTGCCTTCAGTCAGACAGGAAGAGCCTCCCCACCTCCCCGCCCCGTGACCTCTACCCCCGGAACCTACCGATAACAATGAGCGGCCTGACACAGGGCAACTTACGGAGAGTGCATCCCCACCCACCTTCAAAGGATCTTGATAAGGGCCCAGAGCAGTCCTGGGGCTATACCTGGGTCCCCTGGGCTATATCCGGGCCTTCCCAGGCCAACCCACAGAGGACAGTATTCTTCAGATGGACAAACGCATCGCCCTTGTGTGTTCCTTTATGGCTCTGCCACTGACTTGCTGGGTGACCTTGGTCAAGTTACTTAACTTTCCCGGGCTTCGGTCTGGTCATCGGCAAAATGGTGATATGCTAATAACCACTTCGGAAGGTCGTTATAGAATTGAAATGAGTTAATAGATGTGAAATGTCTGGCACATGGTATGTGCTGAATAAAGACGGGCTTCTGCTTTTACTACGACTCTGATTCTCATGCAGCTCGAGGCCGCTTCCTTGACCTCTCTGAATCTCATTGTCCTCATGCGTAAGACTGGCGTAATACCGTCTGTTTTATGGGATTGTTGTGAGAAGTAAATAGTGTTAATTACTATTGTAAAGTCGGCTGCTCTGGACGTGTGGCTTTAGTTGATCGGCCAGGGGGTGACTTGATTTTCAACTCTGAAGAAGTTTCTCGTAAGGAGCTTCAAAATAGCGACCGTAGCCAGCGAGGGTGCTTGGACACTTGGCTTAACCTCGGCCTCGTCTCTTTTCCCAGCTGTAAAAGAGTATGATAATAACCACCCCGAGGAATCTCAGAGCTATTACAAGGGGGAAATGTACAGTAATATACAAAGCCCTTTGAGCTCCTCTGAAGAGAGACGCACATAAACGGACGCTGGTGTTATGAGGTGGAGTAATCACGGGTTTCTCTCCCCTCTTTTTATTTAATTAGGAGAAAACTAGTCATTGAGAAGCCCGGTCTTGTTAAAGCTGTGGCCTGGGAAATTGTTCTCTTGGCACCTCATCAGGACTTGTGACATGGCAAGTTTCTGCAAAGTGCGGGCAGCAGGGGACCTCCCCCCCACCCCCCACAGGCTCAGCGACAGGTCTGCAGATGGTGAGGAATTTGCTGTCTGAGGGCCATGGCCTGAGGTGGCTGACGCAGAGCTGGCTGGGAAGCCTGCCTGGTCTCCTGCTCCGGAGGAGGTCCCCTCCCACGTCCGCAAGGAGACGATCCAGCTCAGTCGCCTGACACCCTGGGCCGCCTCCCCTGCCCAAGTCCCCTTATCTGCATATGTCAGCTTGCCACAGACCTGGATCCGAGGTTTTCCAGCATGGGTCTCTCGGCCCCACGGGGGTGACCTCGGGGCTCTGAAAGCACCTTCCATTTGACCTTTTCTCTCTAACTCAGTACCCGGACGAAGACATCTGCTTGCTGTCCTTCAAATGGGTCATAGGACAGTCGGTGACTGGGTCCGCCATGTGCCCTGCAGCCTGCCTCTCTTCCTGAAGCAGCCCCCAGCTGGAAAGACTCCCTCCTCTCCGCAAGTCCCAACCCGCCCCTTCTCCTGGATTCTCGCGAAAGGCCGCCTCTGCCGAGAAGTCTTCCCTGATCTGTCCAGTCGCCATTGCCCTTTTCCTCTTCCAGACTCTGTTCGGTGTGGTGTGGCTTTTGCGTTAGTCCCTGACTCTGGCGGAAGGAAGGGGAGGACGGGAGGTTAGGGACGAGAAGGACACCCAGCCAGATGCCGCAGCCAGAATCCCTAGCACAATTAATTGGCAGCACTGACAAAGGCAGCAGGAGGCTTTCTGGAAAACTCGGAGATGGGCAGTTCCTTTAAAAATTATGCGTTATTTTAAACATACAAAGAAGGTAATAGATGCGCAGGTATCCACTCCTGAGGTTGCCAGACGTTCATGTTTTACCGCATTTGCCGTAAACATCTTCTTATATTCTTTAAAAGAAGTGAAGCTTTTCGAGGCAGCTAAGGCCCTCCTTCTCCACGGGGGTCACCACTTTCCCTCCCTCCCTGGGGCCGCCACTTCCCTTTATCATTTCATAAGGGGCCCCTCACCTGCACCTGCCGATGGATTTAGGTGGCCGGGAAAGTGCTGAATTGTACTGTGTAAGATGCGAAGTCATAACCGCACGCACCACAGCTACTCAGGAAATGCTTGTGACCCAGCCTCCCCCCCATCCCCCCCTCCGCTGTCTCCACTGCCGCCGTCGGTCCAAGCCATTGTTATCTCGCACCCGGACCATTTGCTCCCTACGCCAGCCCTAGACATGTTAGAGTCTTAGTGGGATCATGTTCCCCCCTTGCTCAAACCCCACTAATGGCTCCTAGTGTAACTCAGAGTAAAAGTCGAAGTCCTTGCGACCCACAAGACCCGCTGTGTGACATCTGCCCCCACTCCCCCACCTCCCCGACCTCCTCTCCACTGAGCCTGCCTCTCTCTCCCTCTCCCCGGTCCAGCCATGCTGCGCGGCTCACTTTTCCTCAGCTGCACCAGCCTGGCCTTGCCCTCTGCATTCTCTCTGCACACCAATACACCCTTTTTCCAGATACCCACCGGGCGGGCGAAACCCTTCGCATTCTCCAGTTCTTTGCTAAGATTTCACTCCTCGGGGAGGACGGCCTGACACACCCTACTTAAAAGTGAAACCAATGGGGCGCCTGGGGGGCTCAGTCGGTGCAGCGTCCGACTCGTGATTTCGGCTTAGGTCATGATCTCACGGTTTGTGAGTTTCAGCCCCGCGGCCGGCTCTGCGCCCAAGGAAACTGCTTGGGATTCTCTCTCTGTCCCTCCTACACGTGCTCTCTCTTGCTCTCAAAATAAATAAACAAAATAAGTAAAGAAATAAATACTTTAAAAAAATAATAAAAATAATAATAAAAATGCAACCTCTTCCCTGCCGACACTTCTCTTACCCTGTTGGAATTTCTCTTTGTTTGTAGCACTCGTTTGCTGGCAAATTGTATATTTACTTACTACACTTTTTATGTATTCCTATCTTTTCCTGCTAGAACGGAAGCTCCGCGAGAGTAGAGTTTTTGTCTTCTTTTTTGCCCACTGATGTTTCTTTAATCCCGGCAACAGTACCCAGCACGTAGGTGCCCCCTTCATTGGTGAATGATTCAATGAAGGAAGGAAGGAATATGAGCATTTCTTGCTGGAGAGAGGGCTCGGAACTTTCATCAGATTTGCAGAAGTGCCTGTGACGCAAAAAAGGAGAGGAACTCCTGACATAGTAAATCATCGGCACGTTTACTGGGGGGGTTTGCTGGCCAGGCAGGCTGCCTAAGGAAACAGAAGGTCGTGGAAGGTCATTCTCCTTCTCCGACTTGTGTCTCCCTGGAGCACTACTGCTCGTGGCTACTGCGGGCACCGAGTGCCCCTGGATCCAGCCCTGACTGAGGCAGGGAGCCAGGGATGCCTTGATGGAGAGCGTGGGCAAGAGCTTCGCAGTGGGCAGGTTCCCGAGAGGCCGTAACTTTCTTTACTCCTTCTGCGTCTGGGGGCAGAGGCTGGATGCGGCCCAAGCCTCCTGAGCTCCCTTGGGTGAACCAGGCAAGAGGCCCAGCCCCACAGGAGCTGCTTCCTGCCTTGTAGGCTCCAAGTCGAGGCAAGGAGCGAGCCCAGGAAATCTCACAAGAGCCCCAACAGGGGGAGACCAGACATCCGCCTTTGATGCAGAGAGAGATAATAGGTGAGTGGGGGGGGGGGACCTGGAAAGCAAAACGATACCAGGGGCCATCTGGAGGTGATAGTGGGAGTGAATTGGAGGTGAGTAGCCGGCTCTCAGGGTAGTTAAAAGACAAGTGGGTAATTGTGGGTGCAGCCGGCGGGTCACACACAGAAAATGAGGAACAAGTGGTTAATTGGGCCCACAAGCCCAGGATCCCGCCTGTAATTAGCAAATTGCAGGGCTTTGATATTTGCTTTGGTAACAACTTACGGAGTAAATTGCAGGGAGGAAAGGCGCACCCCCAGCCTGGGAGGTGACCCTGTGTCTGTATTCCCCACCCCATTTTCTCACAAGCACTTGTAGGCGGTGCACACATGAATGTAATCCCAGTATCCGGGGTGAGGGGGGCCTCGCACCTTCCCGAAGGCTGACGGCAGCCCGTGACCCTTTCTGTGTGCCCCTTTGCTTCTTGTTTAAGTTTTTGCCGACTCCGAGCTGGAGTCGAGGCCTCGTTCCCTGCTATGGGCTCCCACTGTTCACACACTGTTTCCTATGTCCCCTTGAGCCACGGCCCCTAGGGCAGAGTGCCTCTGGCCAGAGGTACGACCTAGGAGTGGCTCTGGGGAATTCCAGTGTGAGTGTCATAGTAGTGTTGGGGGGGGGGGTGGGGACAAGAGAGCCCTGTTGCAGCGTTGTTGAAATTTGTCCACGAGGACGGCCTGGGCAGGTCCCTGCTCAGAGACTGGCCTTCACGGATTTCATACCCGTCGCTTCATTTATCTTTGCAAGCTTCGAGAGGTTCTAACTAGAGTGAAGGTCAGAAGTATAGGAAAACTGCTTTGGGATTGTCATGGGAAACCCTCGGAAATTGCCACAGATGCAGAGAGACCGGTGAACCCACGTATGGAAAGAGCACCACGTGACAGCATCAGGAGACCCGGGTTTGAGTTTGGATTCTCTACTGACTCTTTGTTGGGTCTTGTCCGGTTACTTAAATACCTGTACATCATCTTCGTCACTTATTGGTCTGTTTTTATTGACTTATTTTTCTCTTGGTTATGGGTGACCATTTTCTTGCCTCTTTATGTGTCTAATAATTTTTTATTACGTGGTAGACATTGTGTAGCTCTGCTGTAACGCATTTGGACTTTGCTCTCTTCTTTTAAAGGTGTTGGACTTTGTCTTGGCAGGCAGCTAATTTATTTGGGAAATAGTTTGATCCCTTTGAGTCCTGTCTTTAAACTTTGTTATGGAGGGTCCAGAGTAACCCAAGAAGAGTTCAGCCACTTTACTCAAGCGTAACTCCTCCAGGGTCTCCATTGAATGCCCCAGGTGTCACCCGACATTGGGGGTTCAACTTACCACGACTCCCTGGTCATTTCTTTTGCCCGGTCTTGTGGAATTTCACTTTATACACACATGGCCTAATTCTCAGCAGACTCTAGAGGACATCTCTGCAGACTTATGGCGTTCTTTTCCTGTGTATCTCTTCTCCTTTCTGGAACTGACATCCTCAACTCCTAGCCACCTCGGGCTTCTCCAGTCTCTGGCCTCTGTCTCCCCTGCTTAGCAAAGCTGCTGGACTATGCTTGTGATTTCCAGGTGGAAATTGCCTCCCAGCACACATCCAGAGTTGCTTTAAGGCTCAGCTCATTGCTCTTTTCTCTTGGGAATTACAGTTTTTCTCTTGGTTATGGGTGACCATTTTCTTGCCTCTTTATGTGTCTAATAATTTTTTTGCTTATTTCCCAGTGTCTTAAAGCGACTGTAGTTCTATCAAGACTAGAAGTTGAAGTCTTCCCAGTAAAACTTCACTTTTCCCCGAAGTGTAGAAATAGAACATACTGATATTTGCTTCAAAAGTTAGTTATGGGGCGCCTGGGTGGCTCAGTCGGTTGAGCAGCCGACTTCGGCTCAGGTCATGATCTCTCGGTCTGTGAGTTCGAGCCCCGCATCGGGCTCTGTGCTGACAGCTCGGAGCCTGGAGCCTGCTTCGGATTCTGTGTCTCCCTACCTCTCTGCCCCTTCCCCACTCATGCTCTGTCTCTCTCCATCTCTCAAAAATGAATAAACATTAAAAAGAAAAGTTAGTTATGATAATTAAATATATAATAGATCCAAAAGCACATATAATAATGCATAAAATAAGCATTAAAGCATAAAATAAGAACAGTTAATAAAGACTAGTTTCACCTTCCTTTTTCTTTGACATCAGTAGTATAAACGGATTTAGCATTTTCATGAAATGCTAGAATTTTAGAGCTGCAAGGGATTTACTTCAGAGAAGATGAGTTGGTCCAGATGCCCCCATTTTACAGATGAACAGATAGAGTTTTGGGAGGAGCAGTGATTTTTCCCAAGACCTCATGACCAGTTAGTAGAAAAGACTGGAACTCAGGTGTCCTAGGTTCTAGTCCCCGGGGCATCCATTCATTCAGCTCATTTATTGACTCTCTGCTGAGTTCACAGCCCAACTAACTGCTTTCTTGCCTCTATATAATGTCCTGGTTTGCAGAAATGTTTAAAAATGGATTTTCGACCTTTATCGTTGGTTCAGTAAATCCGCATATAATTGTGGGCTGCTCAGGCGTGGATGGGAGGGAGTGGTGTTAACTGAAGCGGCCTCCGGGGTCTAACGCAGAGTGCTTCGGGCCCCGTTCCACTGCAGTGCTCCGGACACACGGACGTGTTAGGTAATGACTGTCGACTTAGGGCTCCATCGGCCGTAGTGGGAGGGGCACTAAGGATTCGCTCTTCATTCAGCCATTCTAGAGACTCGATGCAGAAATGGAGGAAAACGCTTGAAGAAAGTGACCAGTATGTTGCCAGACGTGAGGAAGGCACCATCTAAGGTGTCCGGGGGCCCGCATTCTAGCCCTGCTTTGTCACTCCTCTTTTCTGGGCCTAGATTTTCCTAACTGTAAACTAAGTGCAACAGACTGGGGGGCCTACAGTGCGCATTCTGGCTTGGAGAGACTTCTATCTGGAGCTCTATACCGAGCCGGCCCTAGGCATGCACATGATGGAGCGTAGGGGTGGCGGGGGAGCGGGAGCTGAGTGTGGAGGGTGTGGAAAGGCATTCTAATAATTTATTTATTGTTTAAGTTACAGCCAAGTTAGTTAGCATAGAGTGCAACAATGATTTCAGGAGTAGATGCCTTAATGCCCCTTACCCATTTCGCCCATCCCCCCACTCCCAACCCCTCCAGCAACCCTCTGTTTGTTCTCCGTATTTAAGAGTCTCTTATGTTCTGTCCCCCTCCCTGTTTTTATATTATTTTTGCTTCCCTTCCCTTCTGTTCATCTGTTTTGTATCTTCAAGTCCTCATGTGAGTGAAGTCATAGGATAGCTGTCTTTCTCCGACTGACTCATTTTGCTTAGCATGATACCCTCTAGTTTCATCTGAGTAGTTGCAAGTGGCAAGATTTCATTCTTTTTGATTGCCGAGTAATACTCCATTGTGTATATACACCACATCTTCTTTATCCATTCATCCATCGATGGACATTTGGGAAGAAAGACATTCTATTTTTTAAAAAATTTTTTAATGTTTATTTATTTTTGAGAGAGACCGAGAGAGAGAGACAGAGAGACAGAGTACGAGCAGGGGAGGGGCAGAGAGAGAGGGAGACACAGAATCCGAAGCAGGCCCCAGGCTCTGAGCTGCCAGCACAGAGCCCGACACGGGGCTCGAACTCACAGACCATGAGATCATGACCCGAGCCGAGGCTGGATGCTCAACCGACTGAGCCACCCAGGCGCCCCGAGACATTCTCAACCAAAGGGGGAACGTGAATTGAGGCGAGGAAACAGGGGTGTGGCTAAAATAGAATCTGTGATCGGATCCACTGCTGGGATGTAGACAGGAGGATGAAGACTCGTGAGCAAGGGTCCCGGGACCCCTGTTTGAGAGCCTCTGCATTATAAGTTAAAAAGTGTCGCTTGATTTGTCCATTTAACATCAGAGGTTGTCAACACAAGTATAAATAACACAGAGAATAGAATAGAGAGGTAGGCTTGAGCAGAAGGTGGATATTCTCTCCGTTGTTCCTTAAGCTCACCTCTGACACAGAGCCAGAAATTTCAAAATACGACGTAGAACTCTTCCCTTCTTCCAGAACAATGCTCAGAGTTTTGTAGCCTCTGGTTTGCAAAACAGTGGTCAAAGCGGAGAGTGGTGGGTAATAGCGTGCTGATGAAGAGGAGGTCCTAGATGCCTTGAACACCAGGCTTAAGGACTGGAAATTATTCTGGAGGCTGTGGGAGCGATCGAAACTTCACGGGCAAAGGACTTCTATGTTCGGCTCTGCGTTTCAGCTTTCTCTGGTTATGGCCCGGAGGATGGACGGGAGGGGGTCGAGACAGGCCTGGCTAGGAGACCGGCACAATAATCCGGGGGACAAAAGAAGAGAAGAAGGAAAGAAAGGAAGAAAGGAAACGAGCATTAAATCGATGAGTTTATTTTCTGTGGGCGTCTTCTGAGGACACACCTGTGCCAGGTGTGGACCCACAGATATAGAAGAGACGGTGCCATTCTCTTCTCGCTGGACAGGAGCACCAGGATTGAAGCCCACAGGGTGGCCTTGCCTCGGGGGGAGGCAGGCCCTGCTGACAGGGGGCCCCATGGAGCCTCACCTCAGCTGCAGATCCTTCATGTGTGAGCAACACCGGGCCCTCTTCCTCGGTCCCCTGCGTGATTGGCACCTCGCCCAAATCAGCCAACTCCTCTCCGCTTGCTGGCCCCTCTCTTTTTCTCAGTTCCAAAGGACCAGCGTCCCGGAGCAGGTGAGACCCCTCACTCGACTCTTTCGTCATGACTCCAGCACCAAGGGCAGAGCTGTTGGCTGGCCGGGTAACGCCGGAAGTCGGGAGCACCGTCAGGTGAGCAGGGATTTTAGCAGGAGCACCATCGGGAGAGCTGAGATTCCAGCGGTCCCCGATCTCCCCCTGTCCCAGTCTCCTCTCTTTCTGTGCCCCAGGTCACATAGCCTCCGGCAAAGTGGCTGCAGCTACAGTCTCGGAGCCAGAGAAAGCCTGCAGCCTCGGACTTCCTTCCTTTGCTTCTAACCCAAACTGGATTAGGGTTGCGCACTTAGACACCGACTGTCGAGGGGCCGGGTCTGAGTCCTTTCCCCCTCACTCTGCTGCGGCTGCTTTGACAAGGAGGATGGCAGAAGTGGCCCTAGATTCCCAAACCGCGTCATCAAAAAGCCGGGTAGCTTTTTCACCTTACGCGCTGGAGACTTAGCTCTCCGATCCCCGGTCCCCGCTGAGCCCAGCCTGCCAGCCCACCCAGGAGCCTGCCACGCGGGTAAACCTAACTCGGCCCCTTCAGAGCAGCCCACCTGCCAGCCGAATGCCTCCGAGGGAACAGACTTGCCGAGCCAAGCTCCGCCTGATTTCCTGACCCATAAAAGTCACGGCTCATGCGGTCTCACGAAGCGGTAGTTTGAAGCTACTGAAGTTTGGGATGGTTTGATATTCAGCCATAGACAACCGGAATCCTGGACATAAATAGAAGAAACCTTGTTGATGGCCGTTGATAAATTTCAGCCGATTTCCTGTGATTTACCTCATCCGTCTGCTCCTGACCGTGAGAATTCCCTTTTGCTTAAAACTTGGATCGAGTTCCCTCTTAACCGAGCCAAGACCTCACCTGGGTCCGTGGACAGCTCCAAGCCAAGGCAGAACTTTCCAGCTTCCGGGGGTCTGGTTGAGTTGTCGGTAAGCGCCCGCCTCCAGCCACACACCCCGCTTATCCCCACACAGTGGCCGCGTGCTCCCTTCATCGTAAGGATTTGCAACAATTGTCGCAAATTCCAAGCGTGGCTGCAAAAGCCGTTTTTTTTGTGGATCCGCATAGACGATGTGGAGACAACATTTGACTGGCATCGCCACATTCTGAAAGGGTACCTTCCTATTTCCTGCCTGCACCTACCCTCACGCGTGGAGTACGGCATTTTCCATTGGCTGTTTTTCTCCCCCCCTTCCCCCCCATCACCATCAATTCTGTCCTTAGTTCACAGGGAGAGCCAGAAGAGGGACATTTTTAAATGAATAGGAAGTCAGGTGAGAACTGAGGGGGACCAAGTCATAAGCCTATTTGTCAGCCTTGCTTTGGGGAAAGTCCCCCGTTTCCTGAGTGGGGTGAGTGTAGGAGCAGGGGCGCGCCGTGTCGCCATGATCAAGCGGCGTATTTGTGTTCTTCTTCTGCCGGGATCTGGACGGGACAGGTGCGAACTTGCAGTCAGAAGGGTGTGGGTTCAGGCCTGGGATCTATCATACGCTCGCTCGCTGTGTGACCTTAGATGAGTTATTTCAACTCTTGAGTCTTAGTTTTCTCATGAGTCAAAAGGATACAGTTTCAGGGGCGCCTGGGGGGCTCAGTGGGTTAAGCGTCCGACTCCTGATTTCGGCTCAGGTCATGATCTCACGGTCATAGGATCAAGTCCCGTGCTGGCCCTGTGCTGAGCACGAAGCCTGCTTCAGACTCACTCTTTCCCTCCCTCCCTCCTCCCCTCTCCTGCTCTCCCTCTGCCCCACCCTTACTTCCGCTCTCTCTCTCTCTCAGAAAAAATAAAAAAATAAAAAGGATACAGTTTTAACCAATTTCACAGGAGACAAGAGGCTCTTAGTTTGGGTTCGGCCAGAAGCAGACCTCGGGACGAGGGTGTGAGTGTACATGGCTTATTGCGGAGGAGGAGGGGGCACAGGTGGAGGCATGGGCAGGGGCGCAGAGGAGGGAAGACAACCAGTAAAGCGCCTGTCACCCAGCTAGCCGTCACTGTGGGCACCTGCACCTTAATCCGCAGAGACACTGCTGGATTAGTCCTGGGGAAGTCGAGATGATTTGCCACCCTCACTCATCTGCCAGAGTGTTAAAGACGGATGTTGTCTGTCACCAGAAACTGAGAAGGAAGAGCTCCGTGGATCTGCCAGGCGCTGAGAAAAAAGTTTCTAGATGTGTCTCCAAAGTCAAGTTTCCGAGAAACTTGCAGAGGAAGTTGCAGTGGAGGGAACCGAGAGCCGGGAGACCCAGAGTCCCATTGATGAGCTCTGCACTGTGTGGCTTTGGGAAATCATTGGGACGTCTCCGAGCCTCAGCTTACTCCCCTGAGAAATGCAGAGGGTAGCCCGTCCTGTCTTGCTCACAGAGCTTGAGGCTGTCATCAGGCGACGTAATGGAATTGGAAAGTTCACGTATTGCAGACACCCAGCACGTCCCCGCAGGGGATGTCACCGCAGGGTGACCGTGAGCCGCAGCCACCCATCCCCGTGGAATACTGCACGCTCAGGTCATCTTGATGAGGAAGGGGGAGGTCCCACGGGAATACCCAGCATCCCTCACACAGCCGTAATACCACGTAGGAGGGGCGTGGGATCCTGTTAGCTGATAGACCAGGCGCGGTTGTCCTGGGGCACGAAAACACACCCATCCTTTCAGAAGGTCTCCGAGGCACCAGATTTGTCCCCAGAAACCCAGAGGGGAAATTCTATCCTGATTGCAATGAAATATCCAAGTCATCGGAACTCTTATATCCCAAGACTGGAATGACCTGCTCGCCTCTCTCCTGCATTGCTCCTGTGACCTGGGTCGGGTGCCTGCAAACCTGGCTTCTGCGGTCACCTGAAGCCTCCCTCCCTCCCCCCCCCTCCATTCAGGGCACGGTGGCCTTAGTTATTACGTCAGTGTCCTCCATCGGCAGTGCTTGCTGGTGCGGACCTCTGCTGTGGTCTCGAGTCACGCCAGGACTCGGCCCTGGCCCTGGCCTCTCCCATCTGCCTTTTCCAGAAGCACAGCTACAGGTGTGAGGCCTCGGAAGTGGGGGCGGCAAGGCTGGGGCTCAATAGATTTCTGTGTGCCTGTGTCTCCTCTTTTGGGGGCTCCAGGCATTGGCTGCTAAGGGACACAGATAGAAGGTTTGCGTGACCCTTCTGTAGCACATTATGGGGCTTCCGGATTAGTGACTTTCGAACTGCAGCACCCCAGAGCACGTGTTAAAATCATGTGGTTTCTGGGTCCTATCCCCCAGAGTTTCCGAGTCAATACACTGTAAGAATCTGGTTTTTGTTTTGTTTTGTTTTTTTACATTTATTTACTTTCTAGAGACAGGGAGAGACAGAGCACAAGTGGGGGAGGGGCAGAGAGAGAGGGAGACGCAGAGTCCCAAGCAGGCTCCAGGCTCTGAGCCGTCAGCACCGAGCCCAACACGGGGCTCGAACTCACAAACCATGAGATCGTGACCTGAGCCGAAGTCGGACACTTAACCAACTGAGCCACCCAGGTGCCCCTGGTTGTGTTTTTGTTTTTTTTCTTAACGTTTACTTGTTTGTTTTGAGAGAGGGAGAGAGGGAGAGAAGGAGTGGGGGTGGGGCAGAGAGAGAGAGAGAGAGAGAGAATCCCAAGCAGGATCTGAGCTGTCAGCACAGAGCCCCACACGGGACTCCATCTCACGAACCTCAAGATCATGACCTGAGCTGAAATCAAGAGTTGGATGACTTAACCGACTGAGCCATCCGGGTGCCGCTATAGCGTAATATTTTATTTATACTCAATAAATTGTATGCATGGGTTGAACGCAGTACTCACAAGCATTGTAATACCAGATTCTTTAAATATATGTCTCTTTATGCCTTCGTAGATATCAATAAAGCAGCCGAGGAAAAAAATATCAATGGAAAAGGGGGAAAATATGAACATTGCCATCCTTTAATCCTAAGATCCTTAATCTGCCTTTCTTAAGGAGGTTCTAAATATTTTTAATTCAACACCAAGTTTTCTTTTATTATTTAATGCAACATATTGTACCCATTTTATAGAAGGGCAGTTTGGCCAAATTCCTTGACTTAAAAGACCCCTCATCACCAAGCATTGTTCTACCGTTTCAAAGCGTTCGTACATGTCTCCTTACTTGACCTTCCTAGGAAACTGTGTCGCAGGTAGCGTCATTGTCTCTGTTTCACGGGGGGGGAGGGGATCCAGGCTTGCAGGGGTCATGGGAGCCGCTCCAGGTCACAGAGTGAATAAGTGATGACACCAGGACCCACCGGCTGCTCCGGCTCCTGGTCTCAGCCGCTTCTCAATCCCTCCAGCTGCCTCTCGAGAGACGGCCGCACAACCGAGACCGGATCCAAGGGACCCTGACTGCTGGGGAAGCAAATGGTTTTTCCAGACCCGTGGACACCTCTGCTCCCAAGATTTAAGATCTGTCGTGGCCGGTTGCTCGATCCGCCCATCGCATCGCCTTCCAAGCAGGGAGAAATGAAAAGGGGCCAACACTCCTGATGGCTCCGTTAGGATTTCCTGGATGAAACAAGGACAGATGGCGACTTAATTTAAAAGAAATGGAGGAAAAAATAGGAGATAAAAGTGACAAATGGACATGGATGTGTTTCCATAGACGTGGCCGCCCGGCTGCCTATCTGCCTTCTGTTTAGCTCTGTCTGTGTCTGGCACCTCTGTCTCACCCCCTCCGGGGCGCCCAGGGAGGTGAGGAGGTGAGCCCGGACAGCTGTTGGAATTTATGGGACCCGTGCGGCCCCTCTTCCCACCCTAGTGGTAGGAAGGGGAAGCATGATCCATTTCCTCCTGGGTAAACATTTTCACAGGAAGCATTTATCAAATGTCGGCAGGGGCAGTGGAGGGATCTGGGTTCCGTCAGACAGGACCCGCCTCTCTCCCGCTCTCCCAGGCAAAGGCCAAGGGTTTTCTGCTGCGCGTTCCCGGTCTCTGTGTCTCGAGTCCCGTCTTCTTGCAACCGGCCGAGCCGAGGGAGACGAGGACAGACCCCAGAACGCCCGAGTCCCCACCCCATCCTTTCGAATAAACAGGGTTTCTGTCAGGCTGGGCACCTGTAAACATAGCTGATTGCCCAGATCCTTCCAGAAGAAAGGCCGATGAGGAAATGTCTGGAAAAGCCTCCTGGCAAGCGAAGCCCCATTACGCCTTGAGTGTTGGGCCCTGCCGGTCGGTCTTGGAGTCTGAAACCATCCTCCCTCCTCTGGGGGACTCATGACTCGAACTTGACTCTTCTCAGGCTGGGGAAGGCTGGCCAGGCAGGACTGCTGCCGTGGTGGGGGCGGGGGACTCTCCTGGATTTTCGGGGTGCACCCCCCTCAGCATGCCTGCTTTTCCCTCCTGGTGCCCACAGCCCATCATCTGTTCTTTTTTTATTTTTTTTTTATTTTTGAGAGACATAGAGACAGAGTATGAGCAGGGGAAGGGCAGAGAGAGAGGGAGACACAGAATCTGAAGCAGGCTCCAGGCTCTGAGCCGTCGGCACAGAGCCCGACGCCGGGCTCGAACTCACAGACCGCGAGATCATGACCTGAGCCGAAGTCGGCCGCTTAACCAACTGAGCCACACAGGCGCCCCTCGCCATCTGTTCTTTGAGCAGCAGTATGAAGTAGGACCTGGATCTCATCTCTGCTACCTGTCAAACATATGGCCTTAGGCAAGTCACTTCACCTCCCCGTGTCCAGTTCCCTGTGCTGGTGCCGGGCCGATTTGCCGCGAGAATGAAAGGAGCCGAGTCAGCAACACACTTGTTCATTGTCGGGGGATAGGCGCTCCTGACTGTTGGCGAAGACACCCCTTCTCACTGCCGTCGCTTCCTTCTGTCCGTGGAGAAGAGTCGAATCCAAAAGACCGTTTCAGCCTTCCATACCTCTGACCCTCTCAAGCTGCCACGTAGGCCGCCTTGCCCTTTCGGGGGGTCTAGGCTGCTGCCTTCCCAGACTTCCGTGTGGAGCCACAGCCCATTCGTGCACTCACTCCCCCTGTAGGTCCATTATTCAACAAAGATGCAGCGGCTGATGGGAGGGGGGGTGTCTGTGGGGGGCGGGCTGTATAATGGACTCAAGCTAGATCAAAGACAGAAAGAAGTGAGACTCTAGGAGGGCCAGAGTAACACTCCTTCAGGGGAAGAAGAGGTTCTTTCCAGCTTGGGGTCTGAAGAAAGCCTTGGAGAAGCTTCATGGAAGAGGCGGTGCTAGGGCTGTGCCGTGAAGGGGAGGGATTTGGTGGGGCCTGCGGAAGTGGGAAGAGGGGCCGTGCGCGAACTGAGGGGCCCGTCGCCAGGGCAAAGGAAACCACGTTAGGCCAGAAGTGTGCAGCCCTTGGTTTCCGGGCGGTCAGTTAATTGTGGAGACATTCTAAGACTTCCGTCGGACTGTCAATGACGCTCGTGGACCATTTTTTCACATGCCATATGTCGTTAGAATTTCACGAAAACAGAGCAAGAATGAGGATACCTACTTCATACCTGCTTTCCGGAGGAGGACATTGTGACCCATGGAGGTAAAGGGATTTGACTGAGTCCATGATGGTGGCCAGTGGGAATATGGCCCCTTGGTTCCAAGTCCAGAGCACGTTCTGTGGCACGAAGCTGCTCCCCCTTTTCTTCCCCAGTCCCACCATCCCCCCCCCTCCCAGGCTGGTAAAGCTGGTCCTTGGAGCCAATTGAGCTTTGAACCCCACCCTTGGCCTTGGCTGATGCTGCTCGAACTTGCCAGAGCTCTGCAGGAGCATCCTTGGAGATCCCATGCCCCCATCAAATGGCTTCTAATCCATTTTCTATAAGCACATCTTACTCAGAGGAATCTTTCTAGAACCTAGGACTGATCATGCTGTACCCTTGCTTATAGACCTTCAGTAGCTACCCTGCCTCTTAAAGGCTCAGCCCAAACTCCTTCACCTGTTCTTCTCCATCCTTCCAGACCCAGCCTGCCCTTTTGGCCTCCCCAGTCTTCTTCCTTGCCGACCTCCCTTGGGCCTCCTGTGTCTGAGACACCGAATTTCTTGCAGTTCCCCAAAGGTTCTGAACTCTCCCCTCACCGTTCTGTGCCTACATTGGCTCTGCAGCTCGGACCCTCCACTTAAGCAGCTGTGAGTTGACGGCAAGCTCCTCACCTCACGGGGCCTCAACTTCATTTTCTGTAAAGTGGGGATGATGATGGGAGCCATCTTGCGAGGTTGCTGTGTGGACTCATTGGCTTAATACATGTAATGGTTAGCCCAAGTCCGGGTACACGGTAGATGCTTAGTCAATACGTTGTCACTGTTTGCAGTGCAGGAATGACTCTCCCTGACTGGAAAGTTCCTTGGCAAGTTCTGTCAGTTCCCTTCTCCTGTGGCCCTTCTGGGAAGCCTACTCTCGCCGCCTGAGGCGAGCGCCTCTTGCCCTCTCTCTGTGCTCACAGGTGCCCTGTACACATTTTTCCTGTGCTCTTCACACTGTTATGACCTCCCTCAGTAGGTCTCCAAATCAACTTCCTTGAGGGCAAGGTTTTGTCATTTTTGAGAGCTGGGGCCAAGTCTGGGTCACCGTGGCACCTACCATGCCCGGCATGGCCCTGCCACGGCCCTGCCACAATCCTAGGATGAGTCTGTGGAAGGAGAAAGTGGCACGCAGATCTGGCCTGGGGGGCCTGGTCGGCGGCACAGTCACGGACGTGTCGTGTGAGTGACCGCGGACACCTCTCTACTTCGTTGTTTCCTGAGAAACTGAACAGACCACTGGCCTCCCTGGTCTTAGGGAGTCCCAAGGATTGTAGTACCGACAGGGCCACGCAGGCGCAACCCAGGGGTGGTGTGACAAGACTTGGAAATGAAACGCTTAGTTAATGTCCTATCACAAAACGTCAGCGTGTTAACCAGAGTGGACACACAGGGACCTTATAGAGCTCCGTGACAGGGCCTTCATTCGCCCCAGCTCCTTCCGAGGCCCTGTAGTTGGTAGCATACTTGTCATTTGGTATTCTTTTTCTTAAAGATGGCTCCCCCTGCCCCCCCCCCCCCAATTGCACAAGCTTCAAGGACTCCCAGATCCCAGTGGTTCCTAGACCTGATCCTTCCCCAGGGAGCTTCCTTGTTTTGTCTGCCTCTGGGACTCTGAATCAGGAAGGACGACCGGGAGCCAGGACCCTGTCACACTGCCCCCTCCTGGCTTCCTCACCATCACCTGGGCCTGAAGGGCAGCTGTGGGGTGGGGGTAGGGGGGGCTGTGCAGATCCACACAGAACACCTCCCATCGCCCCCACCCACTCTTCCTCCCCCGGGGTTTCTCAGGTCCTCAGAGCCGCCCTGTTGCTTTGGCTCTGAACCTTGCCACATCCCTCCCCACGCGTCTCCCCACCACGCCCCGCTTTGAGCCAGCCTCCTCCTCGGGTGAAGGTCGGCTGGGACTTTGGGCGTTCAAGCCTCTCCCTTCCAAGGGCATGGCCTCCAGCTCCATAAACCACAGCGACGGTAAACAGCCTCTGCCCCGAACTTGCACTGTAGGTCTGTGGGTCAGAAAGGCCAGGCTGTCCCTTGACCTGTTTCCACGTGTGGGAAGAGGGGGCTGGAGCCGGTGGGGTGATATTCGACACATTCAAACCATTTCCTTCGGGAGGAAATGTCATTTACATAAATACGCTATTTGAAGGCTACCGATACACACCCTGCGGCCCCATTCTCAGTCCTGGTGGCCCCTCTGAATCACTCGGGGAGCTTTAAAATACGCGGATGCCTGGGGCCCACTCCAGAGATTTTATTTTATTTTTTTAATTTTAATGTGTGTGTGTTTTGAAACGTTTTATTTTTGACAGACTGAGAGAGACAGAGCGTGAGCAGGGGAGGGGCAGAGGGAGACGGAGACAATCCGAAGCAGGCTCCAGGCTCTGAGCTGTCAACATAGACCCTGACGCGGGGCTCGAACTCAGGAACTGTGAGATCGTGACCTGAGCCGAAGTCGGACGCTCAACCGACTGAGCCACCCAGGCGCCCTGAGAGGGATACGGTTTCGGTTGGGCTGGGACGTAGCCTTGGTGTAAGGAGATTTTACAGCTCCCTGATGAGTCTAATGTGTGGCCAAGACTGAGAATCACCGCTTCAGGGAACGCATTCTGTGAAGGTGAGGGCAGAGGAAAAGGCAGAGTGAGGTTTGGAGCAAAATGAGGTTTAGTGTGAGTAACAGAACCACCTCGATGACTTTGCCTCCCAGATTTGACCTCAAGAGATACAGTGTTGCCTTCCCCTCCTCCAGCCCAAAACTCTGGGCGGTGGGTGAGGGTCTCACTGGCTCAGCCCAACCCCCGCCCTCCAGGAGGAGAAGAGTTTTAGGGCAGAAGCAGTAACTTTCAGGGGAGGCAAGGCATGCCCGAGGCCTGAGTCAGAGGTCACGGACTTTCGGGGAGCTTGAATCAGGGGTTCGGTGTTTGAATTCCAGCCGCACCCCTGCTGCGACCGCACCCCCTGCCCCCTCCTCCTGTTTCCTCAGCTTTGGAGATTGTACCATCATTGTCTTGGTTGTTTGGACTCCAGAATCCGCTTACCTTGGACTCTGTTTCTAGTTCCTCCGTATCCAGGTGGTCTCTGCGTCCAGTGCGCTCATTCACTGAGCATTCCCTAAACTGCCCGTCTTCCCCATCCCCACTGATCCCCGTGTGATCTCAAATGCTACTTTTGCTGGAAGCCCCTGCCTTAGCCTTGGGGCTGCTCCGGACTTCCGGTTTCCCCTCTCTACACGAGATCAATGTTTCTGTCTTAGGACGCAGGCTCCAAGCGATCCAAGGGCCTGAAACCTTCTGCGACTTCCCTTGGCCCTAGCACAGTGGTTCTTAAAGCGTCTCCCAGGAACCAGCAGCAGCAGCAGCAGCAGCAGCGCTTGGGAACTTGCTAGAAAGGCGAGGTCTCCGGTCCCAGCCCAGACCTACTGAGTCAGAGCTGTGAGAGCGAAACTGGTGATCTGTTTGAACAGGCCCTGCAGGGGATTCTGACGTGTGGCCCAGACAATTCCGTCCACACTCCTGTGGGCGGCATTCAGGGTCCCCCCCCCACTCTGGTCCAATTTACCTGTTTGTCCAATTTGTAGTGGTCGCAGCAATCATAGCCTTTCCTGTGGGATCCTGCTCACACTCTTCCCTCCCTTGAAAGGCATTTGTACCACTTGTAAGCATCTGTATCTATTTCTCCTTCAAGATCCCTCATTTATTTGGATAGATTGCAAGATTTCTCCTATAGGAACGTTTTTCCTTCCTTGACCTCTGTAGCATTACTTGCTTCCCTTCTCTCTCCCCCTCTCTCTCTCCCTCCTTTCGTTTTCTTTCTCTGAGTCTCGCCTTTAAAGCAGGACTTCTCTGAATCATGACTACGTATTAGAATCATTCAAGGAACCTCAAAAAATATGCATGCGCGGGCCATCCTCCACGGCAATTAAATCCAAACTTCAAGAGGAAGCCTATTATCATCTAGTTTTAAAGTTCCCCAGATAATTTTAATGCGTACCTGAAATTAAGTTCCTTTCTCATAAAGCAACCGGAGGGAAAACCATGCTGGGAAGAGATATGAATTTAGAGTTAAGAGGCCCAGGTTGACTCAGGTCCCGACTGGCCATTTAACTTTGGGCCCGTCACTTCTCGACTTGTGTTTCCCAAGCTACCAGATGAGGCGCTGTGTGAGCTCAGTAGCTCTCAAAGTTACCCGATGTCTGGTTCCCACCCCTGGATTCCCATTTAATCATCTGGACTCAGCGTTAAGATCCACTCTCCTAGACCTTCCCCGAGGACCCACAGGAACTGTGTCCAGTGGTTTACCTTGGGGAGCAAAGATGGCTGCCCTTTCAAATACTTGGACTTCTCTGCCCTGGTACCTATTCACCTTTCCTCCCCCTAAGGATGAACTCCCATGCCTGGCTTCAGTGATGCAGGGCACGGGGAAGTTTCCTTATCTGACAGCAGGAGAGCCAGAGGTATTTTGAACCTACCACAGGCATCCGCCTTGGGGGTGTGGCCGTCTCGGCAGGAGGTGGATTAAGGATCCGATGAAAATCTTCACCAGAGACCAGGCAGAGGGTCACTGAAGGGGCCCATTATTCAGTAACCTGGAGGACTGACCTCATGCTGCTCAGCTCCAAAAAACTTGTCACACCAGCCACAGATGGGGAGACAGGTTTGCCTTCACGGTCAGGTCAGGTCAGGGTTTTCTTTTAAAGGCAGGTCTAAGAAGACAGGCTGCACCAACAGCAGCAGAGAGGGGGTCAGGCTGCAGCCTTAGGAAGACAGAAGGACCTAGCAGCGAGGGGTGGGGGTGGGGGCAGAGGAAACAGTGGGCTTAGTTAAGGGGTGGGGGCAGGAAGGGAAGCCAACGCTACATAAGTGCCTGTCTGAGGAAGGTGTTGCTGGTCCCCAGAGATCCCCAGCAGCCATCCACAAGGGGCCCCTCTGTTTATTTGCACATCAGGCTGTTCCCTTAGGAAGGGAACCAGCCCGAGAGCAGGGTAGCCCAGTGGGGAGACCCTCCACCTCAGGGCCGGCAGAGCGGAGAAGATGAAGATACAGAGATAACCCCTGAAATCTTCTGCCGCTCCCGCACCCCCGTGTGCAACGAACCCTTTTCTTACTGTCTGCTACGACCTTCTTCCACACCCTCCCCAAAGGACAGATTCCCTCTCCTGGAGACAGGGCGGCTGCAGCTGGAGGAGGGAGGGGCTGTGTTTGGCAGTGACAGACACTGCCGGCTTAGGGAGGCCCGGGGTTGGGGGTTGTTTTGCAGATGAGAAAACAGTGGTGGGGGTGCGGAGTCTGGCCCGGGCCAGACCAGGGAGCCAGGACAGAGGTCAGGCCGTCTGTCTGGAGCTTGGAGCACCAGACCGTGCTTCCCCGATGACTTTACAGTCTAAGCTATTGAGAAGAAAATGCGCATGGAGAGGAGCTTTGTTTTGACTTCTAGACACTGGCAGGGACGACCTTCCCCGGGGAGGGGATGAGGAAGTCACAGGGCAGAGGGCGGAACATGTCTGCACCCCACCCCCTTCCCTGCGAGGCATCTGGCAAGGGCTGGAGTGTGTGTGTGGGGGGGTGTGTAGTTCTCCAAGGTTAAGACTCCCGGGGTTGTTTCAGGCAGATTGGAAATTTGGGGACTTGAATGTTGGTCAGATAAAACTTTCTGGTCCCAAGGAGGGAGAGTGGTCATAAAAGTCACCCATGCAAGGCTCGTCGTGGCTTTGGGGACATCGGATCCCCCTTTGCAAGGCCATCTTTGGTTGCCTTTGAGGTAAATGGATCATAGGGTCCGAATCTCCTTTCCAAGGCATGGCTGGGGTGGGAGATGGGAGGGGAGGGATTTCTGGGTGCTGCATTTGAGGTTTGGCGTGCCCCCAACACTACGTGCAGATGGGAAAAGACGTGGAGGCATTTGGGGACCCTCAAATTGTCAAGTAGGCAGAGAATCCCAAAGTGGGAAGGGGACTCAGGTCAATTTAGTATCCGTCCCCCTCAGATGGCCAGACGTACTGGTTTCCCAGATGAGGAGCTGAGACCCTGGGATGTGCGGTGACAGATTCTCCAGGGAGCTGTTGGCAGGATCAGGCTCAGAGCCAACTCTATGAGCTCAGTCAGCCCCAGGCACTCCCCTAGGCCTCGTGGGTGCTTTTTGCCTCAGGACTCCACTCTGTGCCCCTTGTCCTGCTCTTAATATCCCTGCACTCCCGGAGGGCCATCCCTCCCAGCTCTGTGATTTTTGGCAAATCTCTTAACCATGTTGTCACTCAGTCCAGCCCAGGTGGGAAGCCAGGCACGACCCAGGCTCCTGGGAAACCAGCCGTGGCACCCAATTGACCCGTCGCTGCCAAATCCACCGCCTCCTTGGAAGAACCGGTTGGGGAGAAAGGCTGAGGAGTGTTTACGTGGCTTAGCAACACCTGAAAAAAGGCTCGGCCAATGCAAACCGCCCCCTCCCCAAAATCCTAGAAAGAATGTAAAGAAGAAATGTTCTAAATGACGAGCCTTCACAAGATCTTCATTGCTTCCTTCCCATGCTAATCTGCAGGCTTTGTTTAAGAAAAAAACAAAAAGGAGGAAAAGATGGGAACGAGGCCAGACATGGCGGCTGCCCCCGGAAAGAACAGACCGAGACAACGGCCAGTGGCATCAATATGGCTGCCCAAGGAACGCCACTGAGGGACCCGCCGTTCAAAATGCTTATTTCAGAGAATTTACGAACCGGGAGACCCCCAAGGTCTATCCCACCCATAAGAAGGGAAAACCTAGGTTCAGAGAAGGGAGGGATGTGTCCAAGGTCAAACGGCAGGGTGATCATGGCAGGCTCCAGAGACACCCCAGCTCTTTCCTGCCTGTCGAGAGCTCAGCTCTATCACACGGGCTGTTTGTACAGGTGAAGATCAAGGCCACGTCTCTGTGTTGCTCAAGCAGCCAGTCGTGGCCGCCTGCCAGACAAAAGTATGGGCCAGACTCCTGGCCTGACACTGGCCTAATAACAAGCTTCTTTGTTTGTTTGGTGGATCGCACTGCCTCTTGTGCTCCCGCGGGACGGTTAGAGGAAGCCGTACTTCCTGAGATATGGGTGCAATTCCTAGTCGCTCCAAAAGCCACCTGAAGGGAAGTGAGCAAGGAGGAGAGAATGTTCGTTTATCGTCAGCCCTGCCACCTGAGGCTAACCTCTAGCATCCTGGAGACACCCCCTTTCAAAGATGGCGGTCAGGCACCCGGTGAGTGGACTCTGACAGAGTGCCCAGGAACTGCCAGGTGCCCCAGGATGGGATTCTTGCTGGGGTGTGGGGGGGGGAGGAGGGGAAGCCTGAAAGGTACTGGGGAGAAGGAGCAGAGTCCGGTGACTGTATAGAGGTAATGGAGAAACTCTACTGGTAGGGCTGCACGGGGCTGATTCTAGGGAGACAGACCTTAGCTGTGGAGGAGGAGGGTGCAGGTGCCAGAAGGTAGGCAGGTAGGGATTCCCCTGTCCCCACCCACCACATGACCGATGTTGTCATCCACGGCACTCGGAGGTTAAGAATACAGGCTTAGTCGAAATGAGTCAGTCAGAGAAAGACAGCTATCCTATGACTTCACTCATATGAGGACTTGAAGATACAAAACAGATGAACGGAAGGGAATGGAAGCAAAAATAATATAAAAACAGGGAGGGGGACAAAACATAAGAGACTCTTAAATACAGAGAACAGACAGAGGGTTGCTAGAGGGGTTGGGGGCGGGAGGATGGGCGAAATGGGTAAGGGGCATTAAGGAATCTACTCCTGGAATCATTGTTGCGGTATATGCTAACTAACTTGGATGTATATTAAAAAAAAATTATATATCTGAAGAAAGGATACAGGCTTAGCAATCAGACAAAAGGTCCTGACTCAACCTTTCTCTAGCTGCCTATGCACGGGCAAGTTATGTAGCTCCTTTGAGCCTTAGTTTCTTCATTCGTAGGTTGTGGATGAGAACACCTATCTCACAGGTCGTTGTGAGACTTCAGTACGGCAACACGTGTCACACGTTTACCGGGGTCTGGCATTCAGTGTGCCGTTATCCTTGTGATGATGACGATGGTGACAACGTTTTTCTCTTAGGGGTCCTTTCCAGACCCCGTGCAGCTGCTTCATATAGTACTTCCTCTTGGCAACCAGGAGAGACACGATAGAAGGAAAAGAATGTCTGTAGTGTTTTTTTGTGGGACATCCCCCCGTCAGTGTTGCTCCTTCCTTCAGCTAGAGTATGTGGAGCTGTAAGGTGGGGAGGCCTTACAGGTGGCCCGTGGCTACGCGACCTCTTACAAACGCTTCCGAGACATAAAGAGGGGTGCCTCTTTCTCAGGGCAAGGGCTGGAGATGAGGTCCCTCCATTCCCCGCTCTCACCCGGGGCCTGTTTTCCCGAAAAGCCCCTTCCATTCAGGCCCCTCACAGTTGGTCTCACAGGGCGGGAAGGGGTTCAGACAGGAAAGTCAGGTCAGGCTCGGGCTTCACCTGCCACTTGCCTCTGGGAGCTGCCAGGCTGGGCCCTCCCCAGCGGGAGCTCGGCGTCCTCTGTGGCCTCCCTCTCTCTGAGGGCGTGGGCCGGGGCGTCTCAGAGGTGGCTGTTCACGGCGGCCTGAGGGCCTTCCATTACACCCAAGGGCTCTGTCTGGCATGAGGCATTAGGAAAACGCTGCACTTCCGGGCACTCCGAGGTGGGGCCGGGCATCTTCATCAGATCTGGAGGCGGCTTGGGAACCAGAGCAAAGGTTTGGGCAAGATTTACTCAGGTGGAGGTGCAGCTCTCTTCCTCCTTCCCTTCACACAGATTGTGGTTTCACCTCAAAAGAAACTTCGAGCAAACATGCCAAGAAGAATGATAGGGGAGAGAGCAAATTATTAATCTTCCTGGGGCAGTCACAAGTCTTGGTACGAACATGACTTCATATGGGTCCTTAAAACAAACCGGCAGACTGCTTGCCGTCAAGGAAATTTTGTTTTCTTCTTCCCGGTCATCAGTCGGACTACATTTCCCAGCCTCCTTTGCAGCCAAGCACGGTCATGTGACCGAGGTCCAGCCAATGAAATGTGAGCAGGAATGATGAGTGCCACTTCCAGGTCCGGCCTATCAAAACACTACAGGAGCATTCTTACTTCTTCCTTACCCCTTGGGGCCAAACGAAGATAATGCTCAGGTACCCTTGCGTGCCAGGTATTTTAATGGCTGTGTCCATCCAGCCTGGATTCCTGTAGACCCAAGTGGAGGAGGGTCACTCGATTGACTCATTCACCGGCGCAAAAATGATACATGAACGAGAAATAAACACCTATTGCATTTGAACCTTCATAGACTTTGGAGTCTATTTGCTAGAGCCGGGCACTTATACTAACTCCTGTAGGAACAAGCGTTTGAGCTAGAGAGACATCCTCTAGTCCTTGCAATCTATAAACCCTTGCAGTCTACTTTCATGATTTGTGGTAATTATGTTCTAAAAAGTTGCTGTGGACACTGATTTAGCAAATACTGAGCCTCCGCTCCCAGGAGAAATTTGGGGCTAGCTGTCTGTGAGCACTGGTCGCGACATTTTGATCAATACGTAATCTTGTTTTCAGTGCGTTTCTGTTTCAAGAGAGCTTATTTAAATATATTATGGGTTGATTAACAAGGAGCTCACGGTCAACAGCACTGTGACTCATACCTGAGTGAACCTTCTCGAACATTCTGCATATTATCTGCTCCACAAGGTACATCACGGTCTTCTTTCACCAAGGAACGCTAGACAGCGCATCAACACGTTCGTTGGATATCATTTTAAACAGTGAAATTACTGGAAGAAAAAGGCACAAAAATGCAAAAACCAAACCGAACAACGAAACACAAGCCCCCCACCAAACCCCACACTCTGGCACTCACTCGATTGTGGAAAGGGCACTTTACAGTATGAGAGCGGAAACAGGGAGACACAGCATGAACCGCAGCTGGGAACATGTGTGTCAGGGACTCGGAGTTTTCGTCCATCTGCACGTGTCCACAAATGACTGCCGAGGCACCACTAGTTTTGACTTCGGGGTTAAAAATAGGCGAATCCACAAATGACGAGGGCAGACTCTCGCTAGATACCAGCAGAGTCCTCTGATCCGGTACCATGAGGAGCAGGTCCTGGCTGGTGGAGGACCGGGACGAGGTGGACAGTGAGAAGTTTCGGGCTGGAGCTGGCGGCGTCTGTGGTGCCGTGTGGAGAGACCGTGCGTGTGGCTCCCCAAGGCCCGGTGGGTCGGTACCGGCTGCCTCCACTTGCAACTGCTCGTGCAAGAATGCCTTTGGGCTGAACATGGCACCAGGGCCTGGCCATCAGGCCCTGTCATTTAAAAGGGGTCCCTGGAAGAATCTGAGGATCTACTTTCGCTCTCTCGGAGGCTGATTTTTAAGACGGGACCGAACCGTGGGACCTGTTTTGGTTGCAGGAAAACACCACGTGTTTTCTGACTTTGAGTCTCTATACGGGTGGTTCTCTCCGTGTGGAATGCCACGTTCTTCGTCTTCTCGTTCTTCTCCTCCCTCACCCTGGCTGTCTAATATGTATCCACCCATCAGATCATGGTCACTTCTGCCAAGTGTGGATTCCAAGTTGGATTAGGTGGCCCAGCTCTATGCCTCTCAGAACACCATACTTCCTCCAGCATTAGTATTCACCGTGTTATATATTCTTCTCTTTGACTGGACTGTAAACTCCCTGAGGGCAGGAAACTCGTATATTGTATCCCAAATCAAACTGCTTAAATAATGAAGATACGGTATTGGTTCTTGGAGATAAACATTCTAGAGGGGAGGCCTCAACGTTGCTTTAATTCAGTGGCTCCGGGATATCACCAAGAACCCAGTTTCTTTTGCTTTCTCTTTTTGTGCCTTCATCCTAAAATGGGCTCCCCTTTTGGTTAACATGGTGTCTATGAAGGGCCTCCGGGATACCTGATTTCCGTCCATCTGTAGAGAAAGAAAGAAAGCTCGGACTTTTTCTCCTCCAACCATCAGACAAAGTCCTGGGCTTTTGTCTGATTGGATGATCCGAAGTCATACGCCCACTCCCGAACTGTGGCAAGAGGAAGAGGATGACCAGGACTGATTTAGACTGGAGAGTTAGGTTGGGATCAGTTGAGTTGTACGAGACTGAATGACTGTTATGAAGGGGGCGGAAGGGTCAAATGGGTGCTGGGGAGGCTGACCGTACTGCTCAGGAGAGTAAGGACTGGTGGCAGGAAGACCCCCCAGAGACAGCAAGTCCTAGATGAGTTGGGATCCTGGACAGATTATTAGAGAAGAGCCTCAGAGTCACATGGACAAGAGGGGAACCATGTCCTTCTTACCGAAGTAGGGGAATTGGCAACAAGGCAGGTACTACTTTTAGAAGGGGGGCCCATTAGGACATGCAATGACCGAGAGGAAGATCGCGATGAGAAATGAGGTTGGGGAGCTGGGGGAGGGCCGGCTCAGGCAGAGCCTTGGAGGCCATTAAAAAAAAATTATTTAAATCCAAGTTAGTTAACGTATAGTGTGATCATGGTTTCAGGAGAATTTAGTGATTCGTCACTCACATATAACACCCAAGGCTCATCCCAACATGTGCCCTCCTTCATGCCCATCACCCCTTTAGCCCATCCCTCCACCCGCCTCCCCTCCAGCCACCCTCAGTTTGTTCTCTATCGTTAAGAGTCTCTTATGGTTTGTCTCCCTCTCCGTTTTTATCTTATTTTAAAGTGCGAGAGGGGAAGCAAGAGCAGACCATGTGTCCCCCGCTTCCCCGGAGAGGACCGCGAGGAGAGAGAGAGAGCCAAGCACACACCGGTGGAGAAACTTCTCCCTTCGTATTGAGTTAGAGGACTTCTGCTCATCTACCGGAGACCCTTCCTGGTGGCAACTGAAAACAAAATAGGGCAGTGGCCCAAATGCGTCTCCAGAACGATAGTCCAGATGTGTGCTTCTCGAAGAGAAGCAATTGTTTAAGGCCACGCCCCTCCATCCGGGGTACCCAGTCTCATTTTGGGGTGATGATCCAGAGGACTATATTAATCCAGAGGATAAACTTGGTATATCTTCCTGGGATATACATTCACTGAGTGGTAAGTAATTGGAAATATTTTTATAGGAAAACAAAAGACATATCATCAAGTACCAGGATACAAATTCTGCATGGCTTTCTAAGCTTAACCACAGGGCTTTCAGGAAAGTTTGGGATTGAATGTAGGTGAGAGAGAGGTTGGGGGTAAGTGTACAGAATACGTAGGGCTTTGGTGGCAAGCCTCTGAGAATCTACTTCCATTTTTCCTTTAAAAAAAATTTTTTTTAATGTTCATTTTTTTGAGAAAGAGAGAGAGACAGAGTGCAAGCGGGGAGGGGCGGAGAGAGAGGGAGACCCAGAATCTAAGGCAGGGTCCTGGCTCCGAGCTGTCAGCGCAAAGCCCGCTGCGGGGCTCGGACCCATGAACCAGGAGATCATGACCTGCGCCGAAGTCAGACACTTAACCGACTGAGCCACCCAGGCGCCCCTCATTCTTGTATTTGAAATACTTTAGGGAGAAATGGGAAACGCCGGCTTCAAACGGCAGGCCATGAATGCCTGTCTTCAGGGCTGGGCGCTAAAACACCACCGTACCACAGAGTCGGGTTAGGGGGCAAGGCCCCCTCCTCTTCCCACTACATTCTAGCAGGATCCTTCCGGGACTTTGGTCAGGTAACGCCCCTTGAATTTATCCAAGACAAAAGAATATGCATCAGTGTGAAACCTGGGCTTGGACTGGTTCTCTGCAAGTGAGGTAGTTGCTCCAATCTGCCGGGTCTCCTACGTGATGCCATTTGAGCTGCTGGCTGTGACCCAAGGAAAAAGCAGGAGTGGGGAGCGTGCACGGGCACCTCATAAACATTCTGCCTGTCATCCCCCTCAGTGCGGTCAAGGTTATGTTTGTTTGCGGTCCTTACCTTTTGTCTTTTCTTTCTCTCGCTTTTCTTGGTCATAAATCTCCGTTCCTGGCAGGCTCTTTCCCCTCTCCCAGTACCCTCACTGCTCTCTGCATTTCTTCTGGACAATGGGTGCTAAACCTTTAATCTTCGCGATTTTTCTCTGAGTGCCCACTCAGATGGGTGGGTTGGGGGCAGGGGGTGGGGAGGGAGGGCAGGGGAGGGTTTATTTGGTTACTCAATGAGTTTTTGTCCCCGAGGGCTAGAAGGAGGTGAAAGGATTTGGAAGTCTTTTTCTTTTTTATGAAGAACTTTCTCTGTTCCTCCTTGGGTAGTTCTTGAATGAGCAAGTCCCGGGGCGATTAACCTTTTGCTATCTGTGAGTGTTTGAAATTTCCCCGTGTGTGCCTCGGCAACTGACTTCCCCGGAACGTGTTCTTGAAATTCTGCAGGGTGGCCTCGCTCCCACAAAGTGGGACCTGTTCTACGTGGGCCCCGGAGAGGAAGGAAATGTCAGACAGGTGGAGTTATGAGAATTACATGGAGGAAACAGTCAAAACGTCACTTTATAACTAATTCCCGTGTAATAGAAATGTAATAAGGTACAGTGACCCATTTTGCGCTTACAGCCCATCTTTCATCTGACTGGGGAAAATATGAATCTTTTCAGGGCTACGGTCTGGTGTATGTGAGGAGAGTCCCGTCTGCGTTTTGTTTTTGTTTTTTTTTTCCCCCTCCCCCAGGCAAAGAAAGAGTAACTGACTTATTCAGGTTCGTACAATAGCTCCTCAGATTTGAGAGAAGTTGGTGTCAGTGTTCTTTTCGGGCCCAGGGGACGGGCGAGGGGGTGGGAAAACAAAGATGGCTTTTCTCTGGCCACGTGGTCACCCCGTGAATTCTCTTCCTGATGGGCGAGCTCTTCCAGGTGAGCACAACCAACTCAGTCAAAAAAAATATATATATGAAAACAAAACAAAACAAGACCTGTATGGCCCGTACTTTTCACAGGATTCCGTGCAAGGGGAGGGCGTGGCCTCTCTGGTGGTTCAGGAAGTTGTCGGGTTTAATCTCGTGAATGCTGCCAAACACTTGGCTGGACGTATTTCTGGGGTCTCAGGCAGGTGTTCGCAGGTAATGGTGTCAGAGTTGGGGGGTAACATGAAAACTTCAGCAGCGTCCAGGAAGATGGGGTGCGGCGTATTTTATGTGGCGATTCAATCTGTCTTCTCCCAATGAAACTACGTCTGGAGGCTAAGTTAGACGCCCGGAAGCTCAATTCAGATCCTGTGTGAATCTCGCTCGATAAGATTTACGAAGATCGCTTGATCTCTCTATGTGTTTGTTTATGTATCCATATCGTATATGTCACCTATTTCCACGAGAGAGTTTCGGGATACTATAACGAGTATTGGAAAGGATAACCAAAGGTCAATAACAAGGGGCAAGAGGAAGGGAGGTACGTCAAGTCATAAACTAGCACGGTGGTTATGGCGGGGTAGGAGTTTTATTTTTATTTTATTTTCTATTTTTTAACGTCTTGTTATTTATTTTTGAGAGACATAGAGACAGAATGTGAGCAGGGGAAGGGCAGAGAGAGAGAGGGAGACACAGAATCCGAAGCAGGCTCCAGGCTCTGAGCCGTCAGCACAGAGCCCGACGCGGGGCTCAAACTCACAGACTGTGAGACCATGACCTGAGCCGAAGTCGGCCCCCCAACCAACCGAGCCACCCAGGCGCCCCGGGGTAGTAGTTTTAACTCGGAAGCAGAAAACACACGGAGGTAGAAGGGAAACACAGCAGTTTGCGTGATGTGCTTTGTCTGGTAGAAAGGCATGGCAGTCGCTTAGGTGAGAAGACCTCCTTCTGACCCTGTATTGATTTCTGAAATAAATTTATGTCAAAAATCTGTACACAAGGCATTTTGAAAAACTTGATTTTTAGCTGGGTTTTTGCAACCGACACAGCGGTATGGATATGTGTGTGTGTGTGGGGGGCAATTGTGACCTTTCCTCAGACACTCCCAGGAATTCCCTTCTGTGCCCTCTCTCCCTTTGAGGACAGGGGGACTTAGGGTGGCTGGATGCAGGGAAGCGTCTCCACCGCAGTTTGGGGACGCAGGCAATAAAAGCTGGCTTCCGGCCAACTCAACAGAACAGCAAGCCTTTCGGAGGATAGTCCGAGAGCCCCTCGGCGCTACCCCCTGGCTTCCAGGTACAGGTCCCGGTGCACAGTCCCTTTGGGGTTCAGCCGTGGATGAACGCCGCCGCTCTTCCTTCCAGCATCACCGTGCTTGGGACAGGACTCCTCGAAGAGAGGCCGGGTGGCACTGTGTGGGTTGTGTCGCTCCTCCTTATTAGACCATGTCAGCCTGGCCAGAGTGCATGCAAGGTGGCGACAGGAAGGACCCCTCCAGGACACTGGACGCCTGTCAGGGGAAGGGCTTACTTCCGGAAGGGCCCTCTCGTTCCACCCCGCACTGGGCTCTGCCGGGGGAGATCTTCTGATTCCAAACAAAACCTGTTTGTTACTGTTTTCCATGATCCGAGCGTATCCCCGCAGTGTTCTCATGCAGAACGGCCCCGATGATTGTCGAGTGATCAATCTGGAAGCTAGGGAGAGTATGAATTTTCTATGACCCAGGAAGGGGCCTGTTGAGGAATTTCCTAAGGCTGCCACACCGCATCGTGCCAATTCGGGGGGCTTCCCACAACAGGAATCTCTTCTTTCCCGGTTCTGGAGGCCGGAAGTCGGAGCGCAAGGTGTGGGCAGGGCCCGCTCCCTCTGAAGGCTCTCCAGGAGAACCCTTCCTCGCTTCTTGCAGCAACGAGGGGCGGCCACCAATGCCGGGCATCCCTTGGCTGGCCCCTGCCTCCTCCGTTCCCCGCCTCTGTGTCATTTTTGTCTTTTTTCCTGCGTGTCTCTCCTCACATGGTGTTTTCCTCTCTGTGTCTCCTCTTCTTTAAAGACCTCAGTAATTGGATTGAGGTCCCGCTCTAATCCAGTGTGACCTCACGTTCTGAATGTTCGTGTCCCCCCAGAGGTGTAGGCTGACATCCTCACCCAAATGTGATGGTATCAAGAGGCGGGGCCTTTGGGAGGTGGTCCCCTCAGGAGGGTGGGGCCCCCGGAATGGGATGAGTGTGCCCTTATAGAAAGAGACTCCAGAGAATTCCTTCACCCCTCCTGCCATGTTAGGACACAGGAAAGGGCTCTCGCCTGGCCATGCTGCCGGCACCCTCACTTCCAGCCTCCAGGGCTAAGAAAGAAATTTCCATTGTTTAGAAGCCACTCAGTCTGTGGGATTTTTGTTACAGCAGCCCCAACAGACTGAGACAAAAAACCAGTATGACCTCGTCTTCACCTACATTTTAATTACATCTTCGCAGTTCCTATTTCTAAATAAGGTCACAGTCACAGATTTCAGATGGACATGCATTTTGGGGAAGGGATACGATTCCACCCAGGACGGGCAGAGGATGGAGTAGGTTCCTCCGCCGGTGGATGAAGTCGACTTTATTTATTAAAAAAAAAATGTTTAATGTTTATTTTTGAGAGAGAGACAGAGACAGAGCATGAGCAGGGGAGGGGCAGAGAGGGAGGGAGACACAGAATCCAAAACAGGGTTTAGGTTCTGAGCTGTCAGCACAGAGCCCGATGCGGGGCTTGAACTCACGAACCGTGAGATCATGACCTGAGCTCAACTGACTGAGCTACCTGGGTGCCCCTATTTATTTTTTTTTAAGTTTATTTATTTATTTTGAGAGAGAGAGACAGAGCACATGAGCGAGGGAGGGGCAGAGAGGAGAGAGAGAAAGAGAGAATCCCGGGTTGGGGATTCACACTGCCGGTGAAGAGCCCAACGTGGGGCTTGAATCCACGAACCGTGAGATCGTGACCTGAGCCGAAGTCAAGAACTAGACACTTACCTGACAGAACCGTCGAGGCCTCCCTGAAGAAGTCAACTTTGGATATAAAAACAAACGGGTTTAACCTGGAATTCACTGAGCGGGAAGTTTCCCATAGTGGAATTGAATAGAAACTTTCTGTCTTCTGACCCTTTTAAAAGTGCTTGGCTTCTGTAACTAGGAAAAAGAGGTATTATATTTTTCTGGGACTAGTTCATGAAAACTTAGTTTTTAGGGAGTCTCACATTCAGTCGGTTGGCATTGTTTTGCCGTGAGAGAAAATAATATTCTTTTTCTTCTGTGGATGAGTTCGTGGTTTGGAGCGGGGACATTCCTAGACCTCAATGTTTCCGTTTATCTCAGCGTGTTGTCCCCTTGGCTTTAGGCCTACTTACATCTCTGTTCTACCCCTCTCACCTTCCTCTCCCCAAATTTAGAACTGACAATCCCTTGCGTTACGTGGAGGGACGAAAACAACGGGTCTGGTCTCTCCGGGAGATTCAGAAAGAGAACAGAAACTCAGAGACACGAAGCGTTTTGTCCCTCTTGGCTTATGCACACTCTGAACTAAGTCACAGGGATGTGGTTCCCATGGTGACCCAACCGGCGTGGCCACAGAGACTTTGCTGGGTGTCAGCTCAGCTGTTTTTCCCTACTCTCCTATAACACGGCCGTCATATAGAGAAAAGCGATTGGGCTTGACTTTAACATGGCTTTTTACTTTTCCTGACGCAGGTCTGGCCGGCAGGGTCGGGGGTGGGGCTTCGAGCGGCGAGGCTGGAATGGTGGACAAGGGCCAGTTGGCTGGGGTCACCGAAAGCCAGGCTAAAAGTAGAGTTCATCCGGGAAGCCTCTGTTTCTCAAATTCGGCTGTCGGACCACCTACGGGACAATCCCTGGTGGGTACGTGTGAAAAATGTCGATTCCTGAGCTGCGCCCAGATCTTTCAAACCAGAGTCCGGGGAGTGGCTCAGAAGTTTGCATTTTTTGCAAGCGCCCCGGGGGGATTCTCGTGCAAACTGAAGTTTGAGAGCTACGGCTGGAGGCCACTTGGAGCCCGGCAGGCGGGATGGAGACGTGCAGTTCAGCAAGAGTGCTTTGATGCCGTAGGAAGTGACTGCAGCTAGGTGGCTGTTTCATAATCCAGCCTTTTGTGAAACACCTGTATCCCATGCTTCCTTGTGCTGCGCGCTATTTGAGATGCTTTAGAAACAGCCACTCCTTTAATTCTCCTAACAGCCCCAGGAACGAGTTCTGCTATTATCTCCGCATTCTGGAGGAGGAAACTGAGGCACAGACACTCGCCCAAGATCAGACAGTGGCGAGAACACACGTCCTCCACTACCGTGCTCTGCCGAGATGGAAGGGTGTGGCCACCTATTGGATGAGGGCCTCGATGAAGGAGAAATCAAGGACAACCAAGAGGATGATGGGAACATTACGTTGAACCTGAATGTGCAGATGTGCTGGTTTCTATGTACGTCTGCTGCTAACAACTCCCCGGTTAGTTGTGACGTCTTTAAAGGCGGGAATCGTGAAATCACTCTCAGCTTCCAAAAGATAGGCCGTGTCAGATTGCACAGGCACCAGGCTCCAAACGAGGAGGCCAAAGTCTTAGAAGCGCCTCTGTCAATAACTCGCTGTGTGGTGAGTCAGCCAACATCAGTTTCTCCATCGGAGAGGTGAAAACGGGCATACGTGATGCTTCCTCCTGTGAAATGAGCAAGTCTGCAGGGTTGCACAACTCTAGAGGGCACCATTTGCTTGGGGGCCAGTAAGATAATGGAACAATGGTGCCCTGGAGTGTACCGGACGGGGTAGGGAAGAGGCAGGCGGTCAGAGTACTGCGGGGGATGCGAGGAGTTCATACACTAAAGTGCTCAGATCATGTCGGGGACGCCCAAGCAGGAGCTGCAATTATTATTGTTTATTATTATCATTCGTATCATCTCTAAATTTCTTCCGGCGTGAACACTGGGTGTCTGAAAACACTCGAATGACTCCCGCCGCCTTGCCCCTCCCGAGAAAGAAAGCAGATTTGAACTTGAAGAATGAAATCATCTATAGGCAGACAATGTTCTCTCTCAACTGGTGTGTTCCTCCCACCTAGCGCCTTCTATCGAATTCATGGGGACCCCTTGCTGGCAGCTTCTTCCCTGGGAATTTCCACCTCCAGGTAAGTGGGGAAAGCACAGACCTTGGCAGCCACCTGGCTGGCTCTGTCTCTGGAGCTGATCCAAGCCATCTCGAACAAGACACTTTTCCAGCGAAGGCTGCTTTGCCTGGTTCAGGCACTAGCTGGGATGTCCATCCATTGTTGCAGGAAGCCTGGAGAAGCAGAGATGGGTGTTCTCAAACAACCTCTCTGGATAATTTTAGAAGGAAATCCAGACTAGAGGAAATGCGTCCTGCCGTTCCTAGGCAATATTCATCAGGTGAATCTGGGCATGAATTAAGCCTTTAAAACCCTTCAGGGAGTAGGGCATGCCTCGCTTGCCACACACTTTTCGGAAGTCAGTAATCCCCCGAGGCTACTTGACTTTCAGAGTTTGTCAGCAAGCATTCCCTGATGCCTGTATCTCTGTTCAGTGCTAGTGTGCGGGAAATAGCCTCCTTCCCACCTCCATGGCGATGGACTCCTGGAAAAGGCAGCCTGCACGGAAAGAGAGGCAAGGGCAGGTAACAAAGGATTCTTATTAGGCCTATTTGATTCCTACCGGGCCGGGGCTTGGATGATTTGATCTAAACTCTAGCCAGATAGTGGAGAAGAGAAGGCTGAGTTGACCGCGCTCTGTCTTGGTTCTGTTTACCGAGTCAGAGTCAGTGTCCCCTCTGGCCGCTCTGCTCCTGAGTCATGTCCTTGATACACCTTTGAATTTGGAAAGGTACCATCGGATGGGGCTGCATTCACAAGTCTCTGGGCAGCTCTAGGAGTTCCAGAAAGCACCTGACTGCTCTTGAGAACCTTAAGAAAATGTCTTTAATTTCAGGCCCCTCCTGTTCATTCATGAAATCCTCAGACTTCCTTTGGGAGCATAAGACAGGGCAGTCTCCCGGGCCACCGTGGACTTGACCGCTCTGTAGATCTGTGTTGTCTGGTATGGCAGCCACACGCGGGTACCGAGCACTAGACATGTGGCCAGCCCGGCACGGCCATTTGCTGTGGGTGTAAAATAGTCACCAGAGGGGCGCCTGGGTGGTTAAGCGTCCGACTTCGGCTCAGGTCACGATCTCGCACTTTGCGAGTTCGAGCCCCGCGTCGGGTTCTGTGCTGACAGCTGGGAGCCTGGAATCTCCTTCAGATTCTGGGTCTCTCCCCTCTCTGCCCCTCCCCCGCTCATGCTCTGTCTCTCTCTGACTCTCAATAATACATTTAAAATGTTAAAAAAATTAAAAAAAAAGTCACCAGAGCCCGAAGACCAAACACCAAAGGAGGAACGCCAGTGATATCACAAGCAAGTTTTCAATATTGATTACAGAATGAAATGATAATATTTTCAATTAATTAATTAATTAATTAATTAATTAGTTAAAACCCAGAACGTTCATCTTGTGGCTGCTCATTGAAATCCTTCAGATGAACAGGATGCCACAACAGCTGCCCTCTTGGGTTTAGGTGTTGTTCCTTCACGGAATCCATGTCTGAATCTGCGGTCCACAAGTTTTAGGTGTCCGATTTGACTGGTCCCAGTAGCATTTCATTTTTCAGCCCTGGCGCTCCAGTTCTACTGGCTCTTCCCCTTGGCAGGATAGCCACGTTTGCCCTAGGTCAACTTCTGAAGGCGGTAGGCCTTAGAGCCACAGTGGTGGCACAACCCGAGCGTCTCCGGCAATGCTTTCCAAATGATGACGTCCCCTTCGGGGTTTCGTTTTTGAGGCTGAGACCGCAGAGCTATTTTGAATATATTTAGATAAACTAATATTTTAAAACTAATTCCCACTTATGGGGCACCGGGGTGGGCTCAGTCAGTTAAATGTCCGACTTCGGCTCAGGTCACAATCTCACAGTTCATGGGTTCGAGCTCCAC
Organism: Paguma larvata; assembly: GCA_030068075.1. Classification (NCBI taxonomy): domain Eukaryota; kingdom Metazoa; phylum Chordata; class Mammalia; order Carnivora; family Viverridae; genus Paguma; species Paguma larvata. The sequence continues at coordinate 81,125,321 of CM057824.1, read as the reverse complement.
GTCGGGCTCTGTGCTGACGGCTCAGAGCCTGGAGCCTGCTTTGGATTCTGTGTCTTTCTCTGTCTCTGCCCCTCCCCCACTCACACTCTCTCTCTCTTTCTCTCAAAAATAAATAAACATGAAAAGGATAAAATTAATTCCACTTCTTATAACGTGGCTACCAGGAAGTTAAAAATTGCTTGCGAGGCTCACATTGTATTTCCGCTGGTGAGGGTCGGTCTCGGTTCCGAGGCTCTTACCTGAAATGTCTCAGAACCCACATCAGGTGGTTTGGCAGAGACGTAGGCCTGCTTTTACCGGGAGGTCTTCCACCCACTCTCAGCGCAGGCCTCTCTCTGCCCTGAAAACATGGTGAACTCAATCACATTTCTTATTTGAAATTTGCTAATTATTTGGATCTTAGCAGCCTAAGGTGGAAAGTGCTCTTTCTAACTGCTACGGGCTGAGTCGTGCCCCTTCAACACGTGTACAACCCCCAGGGCCTCAGACGGCAACAAACTGTATACGAAGACCAGGCCTTTAAAGAGATGATTAAGATAACATGAGGCTTTTAAGCTGGGCCCGAATCCAGTCTGGCTGGTGTCCGTATCAGCTGAGGAAAGCTGGCCATAGCAAGACGCACCAGGGGTGCCCGGGCACAAAGGAAAAACTCGGGGAGGACACAGCCAGAAGACAGATGTCTGCAAGCCAAGGAGAGAGGCCTCAGGAGAAACCAGACCTCTGAACGCCTCAGTCTTGGACTCCGAGCTTCCAGCACTCTGAGGAAATTAATTTGTGTCGTTCAGGCCACGCAGTCTGTGGTGCGTTTTCTCGGCGGCCCCAGGAAATGGACACGCTAACCTTTCTCTTGGTAGAGCTGGAGAAAGCTTCGTGACAAGGGAAAACCATTTCTCCAGGGCCAGAAATCTGCTTCCTGCCGCAATCTGTTGGGGCCTCACAGAGAGCCGGGAACACTCGTCTCTCTTTTCGCTCCTGCCTAAGATCGGCGCCTGCTCCCCAGGCCCCGTGCCCATATTGTGTGCTCCTGTGTCTCCTCTTCTGTTAACAGTCCTCTTTGTTCTCTGATAGATGATGAAGATTTAAGAAGCCCTAGCGTCAGAGAACTGACGTTTCGAAAACACGAGGGAAGGGCTGACCTCAAGGTTTTATGTCTAGGTCCACGGAAACGCGCAAACTCTTTTTCTTCTAAAATTCTTTCAAAACATCGATCCGAAGGAAAGATAAAGCCGTTTATATTAAAATATTCACAGGATTCTGAACACGTTGATTGGTAGAAAGAATTTAGTGTTCTCGAAAATGTATTATTTGTTGGATGGTAGGGGCAACCAAAAGATTGGAAGGGAGGATGCCAGGCCATATGGCTTCTAGAGTTTTCTTCGCACTCTAAGATCAACAAGTCCGTAACTTTCTGTCCTAGGGTGTCATCTACTCTGGATGGGAGCAATCTCAGGGATGGAGAGAGGAATGTTCAGGGGACATCTTGGGGCTGGTGAAGGTCCGTGGAAGCTTCATCTTCACAGACATCCGCCTTCTAGAAAGCAGAGTTAAGGTCAATCCCTTTGCCAACGAGTCAACAAGCTGCTTGCTTCGCCAGGTCAGTAGAAGAGCGTAAAAGGCCGAAGTCACATCAAGTTTCCTTAGAGAGAAGTTTTGAACTTATAGAACATGCATCTATGAATTGGCTTGGATACAGATTTCGCTGAAGGGAGAAAAAGTACAAAGACTATGATAGACCCAAGGATTATTGTCATGGCATTCTCTAGAACAGCTGTCTGGCAGATGTTACACCACGTCTGAGATTACTTTAGAAACTTTGTCTTGGAGAAGAACATGTAGGGAGAATACCAGACAGATTTGCCTTTTTATTTTTTTTTTTTTAAATCACAGAATAAGAATTTCGAGGACATTCGTACTTTCAATGAGCTCATCCTGGCATTGGTATTATTTTTTGAAACTGAAATCACGTCACATCTAGTAAATTTATAGCCAAGTGCGGTTACCGCAGTGAGTTGATCCCAAGAGCTATTTAGGTCTTCCTCCTCCTCTTCCTTTTCCTTATTATCATGATAAATAGAATATTCTCAACATGTTTCATTTCACCAAGTATCAGTCGAAGCCCATCTTAAATGAAGTGTGTACTTAGTGGTGAAATGATCAATGCTGTCTACTTTCTTCAGGGCCGCCCGACTGGCTCTGTCCGTAGAACATGGAACTCTTGACCATGGGACTGTAAGTTCGAGCCCCATGTTGGGTGTAGAGATGACTTAAAAATAAAATCTTAAAAAAAAATGATAACTCCTTTCTTCAATTTCCTTTCAGTCCTTATTTCCTGCCTGAATGTCATATTTTCTGGACTCAGCGAAACAGATTACGCCGGGGAGTGGGGAGGAAGGGAGAGAGAACAAACAAGAGATGCGTACAGTGGAATAAAAAGACAATGATGAGAACATAATACAACTCAGTGTAGGCTTTGGGAGGGGGGAGCTATGCCTGTCGGGGAGAGTGAGAGAATGGCCCACTGTGAACCCTCACCATATTCTGGTTCACATCGGAATTCCAAGTGAAGGAGCCATTTGTCAATATGTATCATTTTCATCAAGGTAGTGTCAGAACTATGAACACTAGACTCACACCGTTACCTGAAAATGCCCCCTTGGCAGTTCTAATGGTGACGTTGGAATGTGTGTGCGTACGTGTATTGGTTACTTTATACACTAATCTAATTATGGGGAGCTTTTGCAGCTAATCTAGAAATCCCGCCATAACTTATAACATTTCCAAGCTCTAAATAATAATGAAATAAAGAACTTCTGGATCACAGCAGGGCTGTGAGTTGGGGACAGCCTGTTTGCGTGGGGAGAAAGGAAGGTCAGTGTGGGTTCCCACGGAACTCCCTGGCAATATTCCAAACATTCCCCGGGAGCATCATTTCTTCAAAAAAAGAAGCGTCGACATAGCTAGAGACCCGAGTGAGACCCGGCACCCAGAGGGAACTCTGGATGTTTGCAGACTTTTGTCACCTTTCCGCAAAGGAAATGGGTATGTGCTAACCGTGTGCTGTCACTTAGTCACAGCCTTCATTTTCTTCCTCTTCTGCCTTCTCCAGGTTATATTAAGCTTAATTATAGGTTCGCTAGGTGTTGTAGATTTCCTACAGTCTGCAAGAAAAATAGACTTTCCGATTGACCCAGACAATGCTGAGCGCATTAAGACAATGAGGAAGGAAGGAAGGAAGGAAGGGAAGGAGGGAGGGCTGGCCAGCCGATCGTCGGCAGACGAGACGACACACACCGTATAGTGTTTCTCTGGAAATTCATCACTTAGTGGTAATGGCAATAGAACACACGGGAGAGTCCGACACAGGAAGGCGTATTGTTCTGCGTGGCGGTAAGTCGGTGTTGCCTTTGTTCCTCTTACACTCTGATGACAGCACATTCATTTCTGGTGCCCCTGCCACCACCCTCCCCCTTGAAGAAAATCAGCATTGGTGTTATGAGATTAGATTTTGTTTTCTTTTAAAAAAAAATTTTTTTTTTTTACATTTCTTTATTTTTGAGAGACAGAGTGAGACAAAGCACGAGCAGAGGAAGGGCGGAGAGAGAAGGAGACACAGAATCCAAAGCAGGCTCCAGGCTCTGAGCAAGCAGTCCGCACAGAGCCCGATGCGGGGCTCGAACCCACGAACCGTGAGATCGTGACCTGAGCCAGGGTCGGACACTTAACCGACTGAGCCACCCAGGTGCCCCTAGATTTTGTTTTCTTAAAAAATATTTATTGACGTGTTCGTTTTAGATGGGAACCGTGACAATACCCTTTAGTGTTTTGTTCTTCAGAACTTTTTTTCATAGAAGGGGTCAGATTTAAAGGTAAAATGGAAGAACCGCCGCTAACTAAAGGTTGACTGTAAATGGCATTCAGGGTCATCGGTTTGATCTAGTGAAGATGTAGGACTCGCTGTCAGCCCCGCACCAGGCTGCCTCAGGTGACGGGCTACTGCCCTGTCCTTGAGGGAGGCAGCCTAGTTCTTGGAAACAGTGTCAAAATTCTGCTTAACCGTCACTACTTTGACTCGTTTGTGTCTACACTCCTTCTTTAAAGTTTTTTATTTTGAAATAATGTCATACTCACACAAAGATGGCAAAAAGGAAACAAAGAACTTCTTTCCTGAGCCTGAAGGTTGTAATGAACAATTCCTACAAACAAGGAAGTCCTCCTCCATAATTGGAATGCGAGCATCAAAATAAGGAAATTAACACGGATGCCTCCCTACCATCCAGCCTCACGTGCCGTCCTGGTTTTGACAGATCATGGCCCTTACAACAGAAACCCAGGTCAGGATCGCCTGTTGTATTTCCTCGTCCTGTGTCCCGCTTCTTTCACTCACAGTGCTTCCTCCGTCTTTCCTTGACTTTTACAACTTTGATACTTTTGAATGCCACATTCTGGTTATTTTGTAGAATGTCCCTCCGTTTGCGTTTGTCTGATATTTCCTCCTGAGTTTTCATTATAAAAGTACTCTCTCTTGGGGCGCCTGGGTGGCTCAGTTGGATGAGGGTCTGACTCTTGATTTCTGCTCAGATCATGATCCCAGTGTCCTGAGATCAAGCCCCACGTTGGGCTCCGCACTGGGCGTGGAACTTGCTTAAGATTTTCTCTGTTCCCTCTGCCTCTGCCCCTCCCCTGCTCTCTGTCTCTCTCTAAAATGAAAAAAAAAATTACTCTTTGTCATGAATAAGAATTTTGTGTAGCGGTACTCCGAAATTATGCAAATTTCTCGTTTCTTATTCAACACCCCCCCACCCAGTTTTAACTTCTACTGTCCCTTGGATGAATTAATTATTGCTAAGATGGTTGCTAAATAGTGATTTTTAAAATTCCATCACGTCTTCATCTATTAGTTGGTATTTTACTAGAGGAAAAGCTTTCCTCTCTCTTTTTTTGTGTAAACATGGACTTAGAGATTCCTATTTTCCTCAAGAATCACAATGTATTATGACCACTATTTATTTTGATAATTACAATGTATTAATTAATTAATGTAAATGAATTAAAATTCAATGTATTACTACTGCTGTTCATGTTTGATAAAGACCAGTGGGGGTGCTTTCAAGCTGACTTCGGTGACTTGTTGACATATTCGTCATTCGTTGAGCGGCTATGAATCTTGGGAACAGAAACTCTGCTGGGGCCTCTTCCTAGAGTCTGGGCACCGGGGCTGCAGTCCTCTTGGCTTCTTTCATTCCCAGCTGGATAGCCTCGGGAGAGTGGCCCTTCTGCCTGAAAGCATAAAACGCAGACAGTCAATATCTGTGTTATCCGTCATACCGGCATTGAGTGAATTAAATCTGCACAAAAGGAAGCGTGCTTTCAGTCCAATTAATCACGAAATTCGGCATCCATCAATATTTCGTTGCATTTGCAAACAATCTATGGTTAGATTTTCCCGAGTCTGAATGAGGATTGCTGAGACCATTGTAGAACGGCTAAAATCAAACAAGTTAGGGACGCCTGGGTGGCTCAGTCGGTTAAACATCCACCTCCAGCTCAGGTCATGGTTTCAAGGATCATGAGTTTGAGTCCCGCATCTGGCTCTGTGTTGACAGCTCAGAGCCTGGAGCCTGCTTCGGATTCTGTCTCTCTCTCTCCCTCTGGCCCTCCCCTGCTCACACGCACTCTCTCTCTCAAAAATAAAGTAACATTTAAAAAAATTAAAAAAATAAAATAAAACCAAACAAGTTAGTTATAAGCAATTACTTTCAAAAGCAAAACGTCTAAAGGAATTATAGGAACATTTCAAGATAAAACATCGTGTTCAATGTGGCATGAAAATGCATTTTAAGATGCTCAAACGAAACGGAGTGAAGCCCCGGATTAGGCGAAACCTTCTGAAAGACCTACGCCAGCCAGACCAGTTAGGTGGTAAGAGCCCTATTCCTGGTGGGAAGCGGGTATAGCACAGAGGCTGACAGCCAGACGTTTCTGGAGAAGTGAGCACCTTTCTGTGCTGAATGGTGGCGCAGGCATCAGCCGCTAATTCATTTGTGACCCCGAGCGGACCGCACCCCTCCCTGGGCCTCAGGGTCCCCAACAAGGCCAACAAATAAACAAGCATGCAAAAATCCTTTAAACTCTGTTGTACCCCTGAAACTTCTATCTGGAGATGTTGGACGTGATCTCTCTTCACCCTTGAGACGCTCCAGTTCTAGGCACCATCCCCTGAGCTTTGATTCCGGGGGGCTGTTTATTTGGAGCATCAGTTTCCGCACAGCCCATAATCAAGGATTCGACCTCTGTCCCTGCTCGTGTCCCCTCTGGAGAGGAAGCGGGCCAGTCGGGTTTTGTGAGCTGGCTTTCTCCCCTTCAAATGGAATTGCGTCCCTGCCCTCAGGACTGGATAGAGAGAAAGAGAAGCTTTCTTCCTAATCCATTAGTATACTGGGTTGTAGTTCTTGCCGTTAGGAATTTCACTAGAGGGAGGGACTCGTGAAGAAAAGATATTTTAGCAAGGTGGGGCGTTCGTTTCCTACGGCGGCTGTAACAAATGACTACAAACGGGGTGGCTTGAAACCACAGAAGTTTATTTTCTGCCAGTTCTGGAGGCCGGAAGTCTGAAGTCAAGATGACAGCAGGGTCCCAGCCTCCCTCCAAGAGCTCTCGAGGAGGACCCTCCTTTGCTTCCTTCCGCTTCTGGGGACTTCCGGTATTCTTTGGTTTGCGGCTGCCTCATTCCATTGGCCTCTCCTTATCTTTATGAGGGCGCTTGTCCTTGGTTGTAGAGCGCACGCGGGCAAAGCAGGGTGCCGTTCTCTCGAGCTCCTTATTTAATTGCCTCTGCAAGGACCCTTTCTCCAAATCAGGTCACATTCATAGATTTGGGGAGTTAGGATACAGACGTATCTTTTGGGGGGCTACCATTCAACCCACTACAGGGGCCATGGCTGATGGGCTCCTGGCTGGGCTCGTGAATGCTTTGCTGGTGGTGGAGAGGGAGGGTACTGTTAGCAGCGTCAGGGAGAGGGAAGGATGGACGGATCGTGCCCGTGCCCCTGCGGACGACATTGGCCAGGGCTGTCGTCATGGGGCTGCAGGTTAGCGAGGGCCGTTCCGGGTACCCGTCTCTCTTCCTTTCCAAAGAAGGATACTGTATCAGGAAGTTGGGTTTGGCTCTGCGTCGGTCACACACGGCCCCCAAATCTCAAACGCTCAGCCACCAAGTATTTTTTCTGGCGCTTCCTGAGGCGTCTGACAGGCTCCCTGCAGGTCTGCCCCCCCGGGGTCACCTTCACTCTGGGACCAGGCCGGATGGAGTGGTAGATTTGGAATAGGGCCAGTCTTGTGGCGTGTGGTAAACCTCAAGGTGGCTCTTGACTCTTCTGCCTGGAAGTGATGGATGTCACTTCTGCTCATTTCACCCGCCGGGGCAAACCCTCTGACCAAGGCTGATGTCAGCAAGGAGGAGAAATATCATCTTTCCCCAGGGAGGGGCAGGGCTATTTATGGACCACAGTGAGGCAGGCCACGGGTGCTGGAGGAGGAGCCCCTCTGTCTGTTCAGAAACTGCAGAACTTTCCACACGGGGAAGATCGCGGCTCATCCAGGCTCTCTCCGAATCCTTAGCACCCTCTTCTCCAAGCCCTGTGCTGTCGGCAGGTTCGGACCACACCCTACTCTTTGTCCTGGGCTCATCCCCCATCCCTCCTCATTCCTCATCGCCAGGAAAAAAAACAAAACAAAACGTGTTGAATTTTATGCCCTTGTCTGCGAGACTGCGATCGGAGCTTTGCTTCCTAAACATACCCCACGCTGAGTGTTTAAAGCATGGCTATTTTCACAGCAGCCACCGGAAGAATATTTCGCTCCTTCCTCTGTTTGCGGAGGCGCTGAGAAACGGTCAAGGACTTGGCCCCAAAGCCACAGAGGGACTTATCAGTGGATCCCAAGAGCCTTCAACGGCTGAGGCCGAAGAGGCCTGCGGGAGGGGGAGTGCACCTCATATGAATCTAGTTGTCCCAAGTTGGACTGCCCAGTGCTCGGCGAAATTGTAAGTCAAATTGCGAGAGAGTAGGTGTCCAGTGCGTGTGTATTTTCTGCCGGGAGCCAGGGCTTACGCCCCATTCTCAAAAACTATGTGAACCCACAAAGATGAAGAGCCACAGAACCTCATCTAACCCTTTCATTATTTGGGGGACGTGGAAATCGAGGCTCGGTTCCTTGGACCAAACGGACGGAATCCATTTAATGTATTAGCTGACAACGCCATGAAAAGCTTTTCCCCTACCCCTTGGTTCTGTTTCCGCGAGTTCATTTCTCTAATAGTACAACAACTTCCGGGAGAAAGGAAGACTCTTTGGAAAATTACATTGACTTTTAAAGCCACAAGGGGATCATTTGGGACATTCCTACCTCGGCGGTTATTACCCTGCAGAGCTACCTCCAGCCTTCCCTTCGGTCTCCGCGGGGACCCATTACGTCTCTAACAAGCAAGTAGGAAGACTTATAGCGCTGGCTTACCAGAAGGGTTGGCTTCGGGAATTTCACGAGACAGGCCTGCTGCGGTCTTGCACGGGAATTTACATCCTATGAGACAGAAGACAGAACGACGTTGACAGATGAAATGGGAACAGGATTGCCTCAATGTGACATGGCTACCAGGCAGAGAACTGATAGCTTTTAACCGCCCAGCTCTGTTTATCCTCCTCTGTTTTCAGGACGCTGGTTGGAGGTGAATGGGATTTCCTTTTCACAGATACAGAAACAGAGGATCCATAATTTATTACGTATGAATTATTTAACATTTCCTAACAGGGTCCGTGGATGGGGCTTCCGGGGTCCGTGAACCCCTGACATGAGCGGCAAAGACAAGTGTGTACTGGTATGTGCCTTTGGGGGGGAGGGGAGAGGAGCATGTGATTTTCATCCAATTCTACCAAGTTCTGCGGCTGTAAAAGTTTCGGGGCCGCTTCTGTCGGCAGAATAGCTCAATCTTTTTTTTTTTAATTTAATTTTGAACGTTTTTATTTATTATGGAGAGTCAGAGAGAGACAGAGCATGAGCGGGGGAGGGGCAGAGAGAGGGGGAGACACAGAATCCGAAGCAGGCTCCAGGCTCTGAGCTGTCAGCACAGAGCCCCACGCGGGGCTGGAAGTCACAAACTGTGAGATCATGACCTGAGCCGAAGTCGGACGCTCAACCGACTGAGCCCCCCAGGCGCCCCTGAATAGCCCAATCTTGACATGGAACCCTATTTTTTGATGTCTCTCCTTCTTTGCCTTGGTGGCTGACCTCCACAACAGCAGACAAAACCGAAAGCAAGAACGATTGTGGCAGAATCACCTTCGGTAAGTTTCCCTAACTCCTCGCTGGCCTGGAAAGTTTAAAATTTTCCTTCTGCTGACGATAGTCCTGACTATGGCAGCGTCCCAGTAGGTTAGAGCGGGAAGAAACCCTAAAACACGTCAGGATTTACGGATGGCAAAGCCGAGGCCCAAAACATCGCTCACATCTACATCGTAAATCAGCGTTCGCGTTCCTATGCATTCCTTTTTGAGAAATCAACTCCGGTCTCGGCAGGGAGCCCCTTGCCAAAATTTCTTAACAAATGACAATTCAGTATGACTCATTTTTTTTTTTTTTTTGACATCATGCAAATGAGGGAAACAAGACTGAGCGGCTTTCTGTCCAGAGATCAGGAAATGAAGTCTGTCTGGGGCCACGCGTTCCCTTGGGACATGTCGCAGTGTCAGAAGTGGGTTCTGGAAGAAACGGGCCTTTGTCCGTTTCAGTTTCGTGAGTGAGCTCCTCCTCTGGGCCGTGGCTGGAGGGGTGGCTCCGCACCCACACTCTGAGGGAGACTTACACCGGGCAACCTCGTGAGCACCCCCATCGGGGACTGCTGTCTCTAGAACTGCCCTCAGAGGCCCCTTTCCTCCTAGCCTCGGTCCCTTCTGAGGAAAACACTGACTTTTCCAGATTAGCTGTTCCGAGCCAACCAGTCCCTCCCACATGAAGCAGAACCATGGTCATGAGGCCCCTCACACCGAGGGCCCCAAGAAGTGCCGAGCTAGGGCTGGAAGGGTGTGCAGGATTTTATTTTTTAAACGGCCTTTGGCCTCCCACGTGGACTTCCTTCTGGCCTGAGGGACTCTGGACCTCTGTGACTTCCATGAGGGGTAAAGTTCAGTGTTAACCTCACTAAGGAGAGAGGTCGGTAGCAGAAGCTGGCCGTGTCTTGGTTTCCCCCAAGGAGACGAAACAGCGTTTCTCAGAGGGGCCTGTGAGAAGGCACCTCAGAAATGTAGTGATTTAGAAACAGGATGTTATTTCCTATAGAGCGAGAGAGCGGGAGGATCCTTTCATTTATTTCTTTAAGTCTGTTTATTTTGAGGGAGAGAGAGCGAGAGCGAGTGCCTGCGTGCACAAGCGGGGGAGAGGCAGAGAGAGAGGGAAAGAGAGAAGCCCAATCAGGCTCCGGAGCTGTCAGTGCAGAGCCCTACGTGGGGGCTCAAACTCATGAACCTTGAGATCGTGACCCGAGCTGAAACCAAGAGTCAGATGCTTAACTGACTGAACCACCCAGACGCCCCGCAGGATCTTTTTAGTATAGCCACTCAGTGGACAGATGAGGAACCGAGGCCCACACAGAGTCAGCGGCTGCAGGAGGGCCCGGAGCCAGGTGGTAGCAGGGCTGGCAAGGGACCAGGGTTTTGTGACTAAGCTGGTGAGCTGGACACTACACACATCCCTGTCTTTCTATATGCATTCATATTCCTGCCGTCTTCCTCAAGCCTCAGTCTCCAGATTGTGCCACAGGTCACATTTGGGGGCCCTCAAGTCCAAATTTCAAGAACTGAAGAATACAAATCATGAGATCTGCCAAACAGCACCTAAGGCACTTCCACTTTGGGACACATTTTTTTTTTTTTTAACGTTTATTTATTTTTGAGACAGAGACAGAGACAGAGCATGAGTGGGGGAGGGGCAGAGAGAGAGGGAGCCACAGAATCCGAAGCAGGCTCCAGGCTCTAAGCTGACAGCACAGAGCTGGACGTGGGGCTCGAACTCACCAACCATGAGATCATGACCCCAGCCGAAGTCGGACGCCCAACTGACTGAGCCACCCAGGCGCCCCTGGGACACATTTTTAAGCGGTCGGGGTCCCTGGGGTCCTTTGCAGCCAGGGTATTGCACTCTCCCTCCTTTAAATCCTCGGGTGCAGGCCTAGCGCAGAGGCCAGGGCTCCTGCTGCGACTTGTCCTCAGCAAGATCACCACGGACACAAGTCCAAGGTGAGTTTTGCAGGCACCAGTTCTCATCACCTACCCCTAGAGACCGCAAGTCGCCCCTCCCTGCCCTGCTCCGGCCCCTCTGGGTTGCGCTGGAGCCAAAGGGGATTTGAGATCAAGGAGACACAGGTAGAGGCCCAGCCCAGGCCCAAGGAGCTTAACCGCTTAACCGGAGACGGAAGGGTAACTGGGGCCAGCACACTCACCTCCCCGGGGATGGGGGAGGATGGGGGGTGGCCCGGCAGCCAGAAGGAAAACTCCTGGGCTTTTTATTGAATCCATAAAACAAAAGGTGAGGGGGTTTCTGGGCAGGGAAGGAATGCATGGTTATTTATGGCCGCCGAGCTGCAGAGGAGGAGAACTCGGAACTCCTTCCAACTCTGCGCGTGATTCACCTCCCCCGGGAGCGGCCGGGCCGAGGCGGGCGTGCGCCGGCCTCCCCGGCCCCCGGCACACTCCGGCCGCCCGCTTATTTACGGCGCTCTATCGGGCGGCTGCGCGCGGCGATAAAGTTTACGGAGAGAGGCGGCGTCTGCGGCGGGCGGGCCGGCCCGCGCTCCTTTCCCACACTGATTACGATCAGCCGGGGCTTTGGAAGCTGCAGTTAAGGATCTCGGGTGCCGGGAGCCGCGTCTCCCCCTTCCTGCCCCGCCCGCCAGCCCGCCGGCTGCCGGCCCGCGTGGGAGCGGAGGTCAGGGCCGCGGCCAGGCGGGGGCGGGGCGGAACCGGCGCGGGGAGGAGGGGGGGAGGGGGAGGGAGAACGCCCGCGGGGGCAGAATCCTTCCCTCCCAAAGGCCTGGCGCCCTGTCGAGAGATGGAAGGGGTGACGGGAGTATTTCTCCTCCTGAGGCTGGCAGATTCTCGGCCCCTACACTGACTGTTCCAGGTTCTTTCCGCATCATTTCATGTGGGTTGCTTTGTCTTTGCATTTGGACCCGACATCCTACCCCCCCCCCCTTTTCATGGCCCTCTATTGTTCCTCCCTTCAGAAGGTCGGAAGATCCTAATTGCATAGCTGCTTTGCTGGACCCCTCTAAACCGGCAGGGTTAATGAGAGGTTTCTAGATGAAGAGCCGTGATCTTGGGCTTCAAGTCCTGGAGTTCCCGAGGACAGCCCAGTGAAGAGTCACTGCAGCCTGGGGCTCTAAGGAGCCCAGAGCAGACCCCAAGGCGGGCGCTGTCCGGATGCTCTATTCTCACAGTGACTTTAGGAGGGAGGTGCCATTATTACGCTATTTGCCAGGAGCAGAACCCGAGGCCCAGAGAGGGTAAGCGACTTGCTTAGGATGACTCAGGAAGTCCATGGCGGAGCCAGGATTTGAACCCTTGCAGCATGGCACCACCACAGCCGGTGCACGACCTCTAAATTTCCCTGACTTTCAAGAAAAGACAGCGAGCGTCCTGAGTGCAGCAGCCAGGGCAAGTAATCCTGCCCAGGAGAACCCAAGTGGGCTTCCTGGGGGCAGGGATGTTATTAGGGATGGAACTTGAAGCCTAGGTATTCACCAGACGCCAAAATGAGAGGGAGGCAGTTTTCCACAGAAAGGCTCCTAGGATGCGGCTCATTTCGCCTTCCATTTTGTGCAAGGAAGTGTGGAGCCTTTATATTGTGGGAGATGGCTTCACCTTCTCAGGCCACAGCCTTAATCCGGCGGCCTCTGCCTGCAGCTGACTGAAATCCCACCAGCTCCAGCACGCCAGTCACCGAAAGCAATCTTTCCCTCTCTCTTCTGTCACACTTGCCTATGTGCAGTAAAGCTCTCAGCTCTGGGCTCCATCTTTGTTACTAGACGGGGAACTTCCGGAGGGCACCGGTCTATTCCTTCCCCTCTTTCCTCACTTCTGCCTCAGGCCCGGCTTAACGTCCTGCTCATAAGACCAAATCCTGCATTTGGTCAAGAAATGGGGGGGATTGGGAAAGCCTCCGATCTCACAGATGCCCTCCTTACCCCTCGATAGATTTCATGATCAAGCAAACTCAAAACGGAGACGATGGGTGTCCCCAGCAGAGAAGGTCTGGACCACCCTCTGCCAAGAGAATACAAAGGCAGAGTCTGTCACCTAAGCCCGAAGTCCTTTAAAATCCCTCCAGACTAGGAGCAGATTAATTCCCAGGGCCTGGGCATAGCAGGAAGTCTTGTCGCCCCGGCTATGAGGAAAGGCCTGTGAGGGCCGAGAGCCAGGTAGATCATTGCATAATCCTTCTCGACTGCAGTGCGGCTCTCCATAGGGCCAGTGACACGGTGTGGACACTTGACTCCAAAGGGTATGGTATCAACTATGGACATCTGTCAGCCTCGCTGCTCAGAGGGTCAGGACTGTGTCTGGTTCTTTGTTGTATTTCTGTTTGTTTAGGACTTGCTTTAAAAGCATGTTGACCGGAAATGGAATACGTGCACGTGATTTAAATATTAGCATGATTCCCAAGGGTCCAGACAGACTCCTTAGCTCATCATCGCTCAGCCCAGAGGCAGCCAGCGTTCAGAGTTTCTTTTCCCAGAGATGCCATGTATTTTACCATATTTTTGTATTTTCTGCGAGAAACGAATCAGGTTGTCGTGAACGCACTCAATGCCTTTGCTGGTGATGGTGATGGTGTTGGGGTTGTTGGCCATCTGGGAAAGAGGTCTGGGGTTCGCGGACCTTGAGCTCCGGGGAGCTTGTCTTGCACGTTATGATGATGCATAGCAATAATGGTGTAACAATCAAATCCGGATGCCTCGAATACTATCTGGAAGAAGGCAGGTCTGGTCCGGGGGGTGGAGGAGAAGGGGTCCAAGGAGGTGTGGTGGGCCACAGGTAATGTTAGGCCATTTGAGCAAGTACCACGGTGCCGCCAGGGGGGACCATAAGTATACCCAATGGAAATCAGCGAAGTATTTATTGGGTCGACGCTCCTTAAAGTGTTTATAAGTGTCCTGTCATTTGTTGGTTACTCTGCTGTATGCTGGTAGGAGGGAGAGTCACGGAGATGAATAAAGAAATTTCTAGCTGAATAAGGAGGACCAAAAATGCACTCACATAATGTTAAAATAAAGGGTGCCCACCACAGACCGGTTGACCAGACTGGCATCACTGAATCTAAGAAAGAAAAGGGCAAAAGGCGACTTAATTATTGAAGTGCCTGGCAAAGTAAGCGGGGTGCCCCCCGGGCCTCACGGTCTGAGGACGGATGTCTTCTTTGGTGGCACCGTACCCTATGGCTGCCCATGACAAAGCATTTCCAGCCTCCCGCACGACCCCTCTGAGTTGTCCCAGGAGTCCCTGGAGCCTGTTCCTGCTGGCCGCTCAAGTTACACTTGAGCGCCCCTAGGCATTCTGGAGCCAGAGCTCTGGGGAATGAGGAAGAAGATTCTTTGCCTTGCCTGTCTCCCTTCCCTCCGTGTGAAGTTCTGGTAGCGCGGGCCCAAAGCTCCACTACCTGCTCTCTGAATTCTCCCAAAACTCCAATGCGAGGGTCTTCTCGGTTTTTCTTATGGTCCTGCTGCTCTTGGTAAGACTCAGATAGGAGTCCAACGCATGCGTGGCCAACGGATACTCAGAATTAATTGCTCTTCCCCTCCAGTGGACCAGACTCTGTTCCTGGGCTGACCCCCATCTCCCGGTCACCGTCTCCACAGAACAAGCTTCCAGGCGGCCCCTGGGCCTCTCCCGCAATTGTGTCAGACAAGCCCAGGCATGTCAGGACTCCACCTCAGGTTCAAACTGGGACCTCAGTTTCCCCTCACAGTAACTGCGATTCTGCTCCACTGTTCAGTGAGGAAGGCCAAACGAGAGACTATGGGTAGAAATGACAGCAGGAAACTTTTTGGCGAGCGGAAAGGAAGGATTCCTCATATTGGGATGATAACGAGGAACATTATTTGGAACTCCCCAAGGAAGAGTCTAGAATCTTCCTTGAATAGACCAGAAGAAGGCGTCCTACTTCTTTCCAAGGGGATTCCTTGGTGTTTCTTGGTGCACTGACACGTCCCACCTTGAAAATCGAATGGCAATGGCCTGTTCCCTAATTCAGGTAATGCAATTTTTCCATGTAAATTTTTTTCCATACATTTTTCTGAACTCTTAAACCTTGAGCACCTGCAGGCAACCCAACTAATGACCAAGTAGTAAACACGTGAATGGGAAAGCTCGAAAACCGCCCATCTTGCTGAGTTTGT
The DNA here is from genome assembly GCA_030068075.1 of Paguma larvata. NCBI lineage: Eukaryota > Metazoa > Chordata > Mammalia > Carnivora > Viverridae > Paguma > Paguma larvata. The sequence goes on along the minus strand of CM057824.1, from coordinate 81,109,879 downwards.
TGCTTTTTTTTTAAGAACACGTGCGCTTGTGGTTTTATACGGCCTGCCCACGCTGTAGCCATATTTTCTGCTATTAAAATTGTGCCTCGTTCGTGGACGGAATGAAACAGGCCATTATTCCAGGGTGTTCCCGGAACAGCCTCATGTTTCAGGAAGCACCACGCTTAAGTTCTCTCCCACCTGAGTACACTTGAGCACGGCTGTTGTAGACTCTTGAGTATTCATTTCCTTTCCTCCTTCCCCCCGCGCCCTCGGCTGGGTCCCTCACGGCCCAGACTCCTAACCCCCGCCAGGCTAAAGATAACCTCTCCATTTGGGATATCACCCACCCGCTAAATTTATCCTCAGGGGTGAGTTGGGGCTACCCGGACCGGCGTCTCCAGGCCAGCATCTGAGTCCCCGGGGCTCTACGGCGCCGAGGGCCTTGGGAAGGGGGCAGGGACCCAGAGGCAGAGGCAGAGAGGGGCAGGAATGAATGATGCAGAGAGGGGCTGCCAGGAAGCTGGCCAAGGGGCTTCAGAAAAACTGACCCGCTGTGGCTGCAGCCTGAGCTGCGGTGGTCGGAAGGGCTCGACTGCTCCCAGCGAAGATCCCTTTTCTGTCAGTTATAATATTGCTGTAACACAATCCCCAGAGGGAAAAGGCCCGGTGCTAATCGGGGCGCAAGAAGTCCGTGGACTTGATGTACAGAATGGGGTGTTTAATTTTATGATGTGGCTATGGGTTCCATGAGAGGCTAATAAAAGAAGTCCATAAAATGTGGCTGGGGGCAGCAGGGCTGCAGCCTCTGCCAGAGGGTCACCCTGCTCAGAAGCGGTTGGAGAGCAGGGCCGATGTCTAGCTCGTATGCCCCGGTATGGCCATTCTGGCTCATAGACGCTTCCAAGCCTTCTGTGCCCATTAAGACACAGCTGCTTCTCTTAGCCTCCTCAGGGGCCCCCTACTGCGCTGGCTGCCCAGCCCCCACCCGGGACCTTCCCAGGACCCAGCAACCGGATTCAGGCGGCCCGGAGATGTCCCATTCTGGGTCTCCAGGGCCACATCGTTTTGGAGTGGCCGGTGCAGACTGAAGATGTCGCCCATTCTATAGCCTGTCTTCCGGGGAGGGGGGGGCGTGAGGCCTGGCAGATACCCGGGGAACAGACCGGGGACAGCTCCGTCAGACTCCCCTTCTCAGATCCCAGACCAGACCAGGGTGCGCAGAGGAGGCTTTCTTAAGAGGCGACTCTCACTCCCCTGGTTGCTTCAAGGGCACACCCAGCTGTTCCCGTGAATCATATTTGCCTGCCTCAAAGGAGAGTGTTAATAAGCAGAGGAATGACTTCGAGGTTGAAGACTATTCTTGGAGGAAAGAGGCAAATTTGCCTGATATTTCCCGAGCAGGAATCGCATTGGCTACATAGAGTTTGAATTAGAAGGAACCTTCGAGGACATCTGGTCTCTCTTTACAGCCAGCATGGCCCCTTCTGTCTCAACTCCGGCAGGAGAGAGTCAGCCCCTTCTGGGTCATGCCCCTTGCAAGGGAACTCAGCTCTTTGCAAGAAGCCTCCTGTACGAACCAACAGGAACTGAAATTTCCTAACAAATGAAAAGTATGACCCCCCCTTTGTTGAGCCGGAATCATTGTGTGCATCTCAAAGTTTTGTTCCTCACTTAGAGGGGCTTGCAAGTTTAAAGATAGCCCCAAAGCAAGCAATGCCATTCACTCACCTGTCGTATAGTATCAAGTGAGGTGAGAGGCCATGCTTTCATTCATTCATTCATTCAGCCTATGTTTCCTGAGTGGCCGCTAAGTGCCAGACCATGCCCCCGGAGCTGGAGATTCAGCAGTAAACTGGAATGGTCCTGCTCTGGGAGACTGTCCAGTCCACTGGGGCCAGTATCCGACATCTGGGGAGACCAGGGGAAGCCGGCGGGGGGGGAGGGGTTGAGCTTTGCCTCTGAACCCCATTCCACGTGGGTCCATCCTAGGTAGGGCTGTCCCGAGTGACTCCGGGCAAGAAGCTTCTGTCTGTGGTTCTCCTTTGCCCTCACGGATCGCTGACAGCCTGATGAGTCCTCTGAAAGCACCGAGTCCTCGAGATGGGCCGTCGTTGTCCAGACATGGAGACGGAGAGGCCAAGGGCCGTCCGCCACCACCCTCCTCACGCTCTCGGAAAAATGCTAGTGAGCGGCGCTCGGCATTTTATCACGTATTTTGCCGAATGAGCCACTGAAAAGAATAATTCTCTCGTCTCTCATAAACCAGAAATATTAGACAATCTGGATAAGAAAAAAAGAAGACGGGAAAAATGATGTGTAAAGGCATCGTCTCCAGATGATGGTTTGGTGTCATATGTGCAAACTTTTCTTTCTTGGTGTATGGGAGCTCTTTGGATGTGGGAGAAGACACACACACACACGGGCATTTGGTACTCTACCTTTTTTGCCCAGGTATTTTCCAAATGGTCACAATTTTAGAGTAAATCCCATCATTCAAAACATATTTAACTATCGCCCTTAACTTCGAAGGACTTCCCCCAAAGAAACCCGTGGAGAACAAAGAGTGTAATGGGCTGCCAAGCAAATTAGGCCTCTGCCGGGAACAGCAGATCAAGTGTGTCCTTCATTTGTGTTAAGAGGCTGGGGGTGGGATGGAGACTTTTATAACATGGTACACTGGCTGCCCTTGACTTCCGACTCCAACCTGGTACTTCTCTCGATGAGGCAACCGCTGGGAATGATGGTGGTGGAGGAGCCTGGAGGAGCGAGGGCAAACAGACCTGGGAAGGGTGCTTCGGCTGGACAGCTTTGAGCTCCCCTTGAGCCAGCAGACGGAGAGTGTGGAGATGAGGCTCTAAGTGTGGTGGGTCCTGGGCTCCATCAGCACTCTTGGGTGGCCTCCCTGGTCCCAGGCTGTTGAGGAGAAGCCAAACCCGGGAAGACAGTGGAGCTGAGATGCTTCCTTCCTCCTGGCGCCTTGATCGGAACTGACTCCCTATATGCAGCTACTCCCAGGACTATTGTCACTTAAGGAACCCGTAGAAGCTAGCCCTGAGCTTCAAAGGACAGATTAAAAAAAAAAGCCTGTGCACATAAGGGAGCTCAGCAGGCAGAAAGGAGGGGGGAAGAACACACCGAACAGCTCCTTAAGGAAATAACATTGGCAGCCTGCACGGAGGTAACAAGGACATTCGAACCCAGTACCAAAAAAGGACTTCCTGGAACTAAAACATATTTTTCACTAAAATACTCATTGAATGAATGAAGGCAGAACATAGACTTAGAAGATCAAGTGCAAAAATATCGCAAACGGGCATCTGGGTGGCTCAGTCGTTTGAACGTCTGACTTGATTTCGGCTCAGGCCACGATCTCAGATGGGTTCGAGAGTTCGAGCCCCGCGTCAGGTTCTGTGCTGACCGCGCGGAGCCTGCTTGGGATTTTCTCTCTCCCTCTCTCTCTGCCCCTTCCCTGCTTGCTCTCTCTCTCAAAAATGAATAAATGTTAAAAATAATAACATATTAAAAATGCTTTATAAAAAATATCTCAAACATAGGACAAGAATACCAAGAGATGGAAGTCATGTGGATACGATAAGAGAGGAGGAGGCTAGCGTCGGCGGACCTAAGATCTCCATCACAGGACCTCCAGGAGGAGAAAAGGAAATAGCGAAGGAGAGGGAATAATTAGACAAAGGATAGAAGATGATGGCCCTGAGTGGAAGGGACCGGGCTCTGCGGTTTACAAACAACTCGGGGGGTCACCAGCGCTGAAAGCCACATACCTAAGCCCGCCCAGATGAAATTCTGGAAAGCACGGGTCAAGAGAACCTCTTTCCCTCTTCAGTACAAAGAGGGAAACTTTAGGTATAAAGGAACAGGAAAGAGACGGGTGTCACATTTCATACCTCTATTAACAGGGGACTTGAAGAGGTCTGAAAGATACTAGAGGCGGCCAAAGTATGTCTTGCTGGTCGGGGTGAAACGAAACAAAACGAAACTAGACAGGACGAAACCAACAAACAAAGAAGCATTACCCAGGTACCCAGGCACCTGTTTGAGAAAAATACTCTAGAAAGAACCTTCAGCCACGTAGACAGACGAGTCCAGACGGGAGGAGATGAAGAAGTTGGTGGGGATCATTAGGCACCCCCCCATCACTGTCTCTTTGTGTCTCTCTGTCCCTCTCTGTCTGTCTCTCTGAGGTCTCTCGGCTGAACCCAAGGGGACCCAAAGGAGGGGGGCGGGCTCCGCGTCCTCCACCTCTGTGTGGTTGTGCTGGGCTGTGCGGGGAGATGCTTACCAATCAGTTTGGGGGGTGCAGAGCTCTGATTGGTAGCTTCTGCCTATTTCTGTGGTATGAATACTTAACCATGGCTGATAGCAACCTACCAATGTGGTATCGGTGCCCACGGAGCTGGGAGAAGCGGCAGGCAGCCGCCTCCCAGGGGCCGGTGCCAGCTGGCTCCCATTCCCCCACTGTGTGCGCCAAGGACCTGAGGGGGCGCGAGGGGCGCCGGACAGCAGGAGGGGCAGGTGCGGCTGTGGGGCGTCCTGTTGAGTGCCCGTGCCCCGGCGCTGGAAGTTTTCCCTCCTTTGGACTCATTTTCTCCTTTTGGGGTCACTTTCTAACCCTCCTCCCTCCAGTCCCTTCCTTCACCCCAGTATATTGGTATTCTTTGCAGGTGGGATTCCAGGCGGACTCTCAGACCCTCATTCTTTGTGAAGCCCATGTGACCATCAAATCAGGAGGCTGTTTGTCCGTGGGCAGTTCTGAGGCTCGAGGTGAGATGCTTGGAGCGGGTGGCGAGCCTTTTCTGGAAGGAGCCAGTGCTGACTTTGCGGGGCCTACAGCCTCCGTTGCAGCTAGGAAGGCCCCACAAGACATAGTTCGCTGACTCCCGCTGTATATGGTACCGCTGTATCATAACCTCCGTGTCAGCCCTAACTATTTCAAAGGGCCAGAGGAAAGAACCCGTCACCTCTGGGCATTGGCGTCAACCAGCTCTGAGGAGGGAGTTAGCCTTGCGGGAGGTTTCGTGGTTCCCGCCGGCTTTGTGAAAGTAGCCTTGCCAAGAATGCTTTTTAAACTTCTTTTTCTCCAGGGTTAAATAGAGCGAGGAACAGAGAACCTCTGGATTTTTTTTAAACCCACAAACAACCCTCGAAACTCCCAAATCCAGCTGTACTCACCGGCCCTTTTATTTATAAGGACCCTGTTAATTCTGGATTTGGAAAGACAGACCCAGGAAGGAGGCGGGCACCCACCATTTCCTTATCTCCGAAAAAAGGTATAATATATAGATTAACAGAGTAAACCAGATTCGGAAGGCAGAACCTTTAAATGGCTCTGAAGTTTAACTCTTATTCCGCCTTCTAGCAACTGAGTTATTTGAATGTTAAGATGAAAGGCACTACTGTTCTATAGATGAAAATGGACAACGTGGGACCTTTTTTCATTTTGTTGGGCAGCATTTGAGAAATACCTCCAGCCCGTTGGTGCGGATTCTAAGCTACAGTTTTCCAACGATGTTTGGGGCAAATCTCTCTTCCACGGCCTTCAGGTTTTTCAACTTAAACGAGTATTTTTGACTTCTCGGACAGCTATATGAATTTTTGTGAATATGCGTGGTATAGATTCCTAAGTTTCAATAACCGAGGTAGGTCCCCTACTAAAAGAGATACTTTGCCTCCTGACCGCTTCTTGCCTTGTAACTCCACAAGGTTGGCGATAGGAGAGGCCAATTCTATTTTGACCTCCAGTTGTCTTAGAGTAAATGGGTGCGTGTCTCTGTGTGTGCGCGCCCGTGTGTGTGTTTATATTTTGGTGGCGGAGAGTCATTTTCTAATAGAAAGTCTTTGCTTTATCATTACTTTGTCCATTTTCCCTTGGTGACCAGGAAGCTCAGAGCTGAATTTAGTGTCCGGACCAGCCCACCCGGTTATGCCGCCACCCTCTTGCAGCCACCCACCTCAGCTTTTCTGGCTCACAGATTTCTATGGGAATTTGACGGAAGCATTTATCTATGACCACAACACATGAGCATAGAGGACATTCCGATCACTCCTTTTGGAAATCTTCAACTGCCATCTTTTATATTTTATTTGCGTTACTTTTTGGCGTCCCGAATGCCGATGGATACGAGGACTTCGAGACACAGGGGAGATGTTGACAAGCGTTGGAAGGGTTTGCAAAGGGGAAGAGAGAGTCAGCACTTTCTTTTCTTCCAAAATTTTTTTAATGTTTATTTATTTTTGAGAGAGGGGGGTGAGGGGCAGAGAGAGAGGGAGACACAGAATCTGAAACGTGGAGCTCAAACTCACCAACCGAGATCATGACCTGAGCCGAAGCCTGATGCTTAAATGACGGAGCCACCCAGGCGCCCCGGAGCGTCAGCACTTTCCGAGGAAGGGTATTTCTCCAGGAATGGGTCACAACCGAGTCCTGGAGTCTAGGGGAAGGGGGCTAGTCCAAACTGGAGTCTAGGTTTTATCACTAGCTGGTTCTATCTTGGGCATATCCCATCACTTGAGTGAGCCTCCGTGTCCTTAGCTGTAAACTGAGCGCACTCCATAGGACACGGGAGACTGAGGGGGAGACTCTAGGTTGGAAGAGTTGGCTACACTGTAAAGCGTGGTGCCGATGAGGGGATCCCGGTAAGACTGGTTCCTCAGGATCTACCTTCGGCAGCGCTCAGATTCAACCCCGACGGAGGGATGGATGTGCCGAGCCCATTGGCCAGTTTGGGCGGCAACGGCTGCTTGCTGGTGACCCAACAGTCCTGCGCCTCCCTTGGTTTCTTGCTGCCGTAGAATGCCTGAACCTTCCACAGGCTCTCCTGTCCCCCACCCTCCACACTTGCACGCAGTCAGCCCCTCGTTTAAGCTCCGGTGCGAGGACCAGGCCTTCTGCGGATGCTTCCCTGATTGCGTGGTCTTCTCTCCTCTAGGCCACGGGATCCCCGTCCATCTGATTACAGTTCACGGCTGGTTCCGTTCATCTGTTACTGAAGTGAAGGTACACAATTTATTGAGGACCTACTACAGGCGTACCTTGTTTCATTGGGGTTTGGCTTTATGGCGCTTCCCAGGTATTCTGGTTTTTACCAGTTGAAAGTCTGTAGCAGCCCTAGGCATGTTCCCAACAGCATTTGCTCACTCTCTGTCTCCGTGTCACGTTTTGGTGATTCCCACAACGTTTTAAACTTGTTCGTCATTATTGTATTTGTGAGGGCGATCTGTGATCGGTGATTATGACTCGCGGAAAGCTCAGATAACGGTTGGCCTTTTTGGGCAATCAGGCACGTTTTAATTAAGGCACGTACGTTCTTTGTTATGCGTAATGCTGTTGCGCACTAAGTAGATTGCAGCGGCTGCTGTGTAACCGTAACTTTTCCGGGCATCGGAAACCGAAAAACTCATTCAACTAGCTTTATCGTGGCATTTGTGTATTGCCACGGTCTGGAGCCGAGCCCGCGCTCTCTCTCTGAGGTGTGCCTGTCTGCGGAAGGCTTTGTGCTGAGCGCGATCCTCTATTGCCTTGATTCATTTTTTCCCCCGGATTGTTCCTCCTCTGTATGTGTCGTACCCCCTTAAAGAACAAGATCATGAGTAACACACGAATCCTTCCCACCGACCAGCACATCGGAGCTGATAGCTAACTGTCCGTGCGTTCGTCAGCTGACCTTTGCTAAGGGTCAAGTATAACATCGTGGTAAGCCGGACATAGAATTGAACGTTGGGAAATAAAAGAAAACGTCAATTGACTAACAATCCCTCCATCCAGAGATAACTGTTGTTAATATTCTGATATGTTTCCTTTTTAACCTTCTTTGATCTAGGTCTCTACTTACCTGATTTGGAACGTTCTGCGTGCAAAGTTTTGCAGCCCTCATTTCCCCATGCCATGAAACATCTGGAAAATGTAATTTAAATGACTATTATATTCCATCATATTGATAAACCATAATTTATTTATCAATGTCCTTAATAGAGATGTAGGCTACAACTTTTCACTGTTAGCAATTTTATTATAATGAGAATTTCTATATCTATATCTATATACCTACATATCTGGTTATTTCCCTTCGGTGTACTTAATAGAATTTCAATTACTATTCGAAGGGCGTGGAACTTGGCACGTTATTGATTTGTGTTACCAAATTTTTGTCAGAAGGGTTGATCTTCTCTCTTCCCCTCAGCGGAGAAGAATGCCTGATTTATCATTCCTAGGCTCCCATTAATTATCTTTTTCAATATTTACAAATTTGATTTCAGTATATGAGTTCCAGTGAAGTTTCGCTTTTACATATGTTTTTGGTCATCAGTGAACTTAGTTTTATATATTTATTAGCAACTTAATTCCTTTCCGGAATGACCCGCTTATGTTTTTGACCATTCGAGAAAACCAAAGTGTTAGGATTTTTTCCTGTTGGTGTACCACGGATGCATTATTGAGGGTTTTAAAAACCCTTTCAAATGAAACTGTATTTCTTTTTTTTTTAATGTCACACCATCCATGGCCACCTTAGAGGAAAGACCCATCCCAGATGCAAAGGGCAGTTCCTTCACGTACGACCTCAGTCGTTGTGGGTTATTGAATCGTTTTTATTTTGTGTGAAGAATGCGCAAGGAAACGTGAATGGAGTTTTTCCGCAGCACACTTGCTTTCCATTAAGCGGCTCTTTTGTGGTAAAACAGATCCGCCCAACCAGACCAGGTTGCTGGCAGAAGGATGCTCCTGGCCTGGTGTTAATGCAAGAAAGATAAGACCCCTGTGGCACGTTGCAGGAGGTCAGACCACATGTAGAATGTTCTTTCTCTTCCTTCCTTCCCTCCTTGTTTCTCGCTTTCTACTTTTTCGAAATCTAAGGAATTGGAAATGGCTCGACCTGTTAGCCATGCATATTTTTCAGAAAGTGTCTGTTTTTTAGATCTTCCCGAGATAATACGGATTCCTGAAAGCACTGAAAGCATAAAGACTTTTTTGTGAAGTCCATTCAGAAGATGCACAAGAAAGATTCATCATGGAAACTTCTATCAATCTTTTAAAAAACAGGCTTTACCGGCTCCCTTGAGGTGGGTGTTAGCATTGTCTCGATTTTACAGATGAGGCTTGGAGACGTTAAGAATTTCCTCTAGGTCAACGGCCAGGAGAGCAATAGCACCGAAACTCGGACCCGGTTCTGCTGATGCCGAAGTGCACGCTGTAGCCTACGCCACTCGGCTGGCCTGGTTGGTCACGGTCCTTAATTACGTGTGATGAGAAAGCTCTAGCTACGGTCTTCATGTGTGATCAGAATTCTAGTAGTGGATCTTTGAGGCGGACCCGGTGGGGGACAAGGCACAGTGGCCGGGGTACTGGACCATCGGGCTAGGAGGGTCGGCATGTTCATGGATGAAAGAGAATCCTTCACGGAAGCCGGGGTGACCATCTTGCTGGAAAATTGGCGAAAGGGGAAATTGGACACGTAGGTAGGGAAAGACAAAGGGAATGGTTAGTGAAAGAAGGGAAGGCGGTTCCTTTCCCTCCACAAAGACTTCAGGAGCTCCGTGTGTGGGCGTCTGTCGCGGAGTAAGTACTTGAGAAAGGCTGTAGGGTCTCCAGGACTATAGAGGAACGAGTCCCGGGAAGACAGAAGTGAATCACATGAGGCTCTACCGAAGTGTCGGAAGAAGAATGGGGGGCCAAGCTTCAGGCACGGTAGGGCTCGAACAGGAGGAAGACACTCCAGCGGACTGAGGGGAACCTGAACTTGCTCGTAGATGGCAACCTCTCTTAGGAGGGATGTAATAGTTTATTCCCATTAATTGAATTCCCCATCTTAACTGCAAACATGCTCTCAAAAACAGGGACCTGGACAAGAGAAAGGAGGGCTCTCGGGTTTGGTGCAATAGATTCTCTAAGACAGTGGCTTTCATCCTTTTGTTGGATTAGGACGCTCAGTGAAGAGTACCTTTTCTGTCACAAGCCAGTGACAACCTGCAGAAGCAATATTTCATGGTACCATGCTTACTGTGCAAGAGACACTCGGGCATTCTCTAGTCTCTTTTATTTCAGTTAAGCAAAGGTGCCGACACCTCACACTAAATCGATTTCTCAGTCCATTAAGGGGTCATGACTTCTTGAGCGAATAGTCCGTGTTCTGAGTTGCACAGGACAGCGTGTCCGCAGCCGCCGCCACCGGGGCTCTCAGGAGCCGCAATCCACTGCACGGAACTTGCACGTAGGACTTTTGTTCCCAAGGAGAAGAGATTAAAAATAGATGCTTTAATCCGGGCTAACCTCTGTCCTGACAGCCTACAAATAACTCCCACTGGGATGGATTTGGAATTGTCCCGAACGAGGGGCTGGAAGGCCAGGATTGGAATCCCGTTCTGAGCGTGTGCAGGAGTTTCCCGAGTACCCTTCAAGTTCAACGGCGCTCAGCCCGAGATAGGGCGTCCTCCTTCCCCAGCTTCCCAGGCCCCCTTGGCTGCGCACACAAAGGGAACCCGGCTTTGCTTGTTTGGGCCTTTGCTCCTTCCTATTTGATTGAATCTGAAGAGGAACTGTTTGCCTTTGGCCGCCCATCCTGAATCATAATCAGGATGCTGCTGGCAGAGAAAGCCTGCTCCCACCCTTGCCTGAAATAACTGAAGAGGGAAGTCGAGTTCCTCCCCGCTCCAACCTTAAAGAGAGAGGCTCATAACTTACGGTGCGCTGGCAATACATCAGAAGTCGATCCAGTCACTTACAGTAAAATCGAGGAGGGCAGAACAATGAATATAAAGTGAGGTTAAAACACCTCGTTAAAGGAACAGATTGTTCAGTTGACACCAGCTTACGTATTTGTTAGCCAGAGTCCAAAGCCCTCAAAGATGCTTCCCTGTCCGTGGGAGACGAGAAGGCTGTAAAGTCACGCCCTCAGCTTTTTCGATTCTTCGGCAAATGTGCTTTTCTCAAGCTCTCCTCCAGGGACAGTGCTCCTGGGACACTGGTTCCCTAAGGCTGTTGTAACAAATCACCACAAACAGGGCTGGCTTAAAACAACAGAACCGTATTCCCTCCCAGTTCTGGAGGCCGGACGTCTGAAAGCAAGGTGTTGGGAGGGCTGCACTCCCTCCGAAGGCTCTAGAGAATGTTTCCTTGTCTCCTCCAACCTCTGGTGGCTCCAGGCATTCCTTGGCTTCTGGGTGCATCCCTGCACCATGTGCCTCCAGCTTCGTGGGGACTTCCTCCTTCCCAAGAGTCTCTCCTACGTGTCTCTTATGAGGATACTTGACATTGGATTTAGGGCCCTCCTCCATTACCCAGGCTAATCTCATCTGGAGGTCCTTAATTTAAATACACTGGGGAGGACTCTTCCTTTTCCCGAATAAGATCACATTCATAGGTACTGGGGGTTAGGACTCGGGCATACCTTTTGGGGATCACCATTCAGCCCGCGGTGGGGTACAAAGCTAGAAAGGACAATGCCGTTGTTCTCAAGCAGCTCTGTCTGGAGGGGGAGGCAAATAATGGAAGGTCAGTGTCCGAAGAAGAAGTGCAGACAGCTGGGTTGCAGGTGCTGGGGGTCTGAGGAGAGTTCGCGCTGGGTGTGGATGTGATGTGGAGGTTCTCGTGGGGCCGGGGGTGGGAGTGCTTTTCTTTCTTTCTTTTTCTTCTTTTTTTTTAACCTTTGGACTCTACAACTTCCCGGCATTTGGAAATCACCGTAGAAAGCCATTGGGTTGAAAAAACACGAGTTCCGTTTGCATAGAGAGGATTAATGGCCGCCTCGCCAGATTTGTTGGGTCCGGCCAAGTTCAGCCACCCCCGTTGGGTTGTCTCGAGGTTGGCGGGTGTTGGCAGGAAAAGGAGAGAAAGCCGAAGACCACGAATTGGTTGAGATTATTGACGGCTACCTTGCTGGGAGGTGAGGAACCGGACACCGCGAGGTGGCTCACTGGCTTTGTCTGTGATAGAGAATGGAAAAGAGGTGCATTTGTGTCTGTCCTGCAGCCCACGTCGGAGCCTGCGTGCCGTGTGCAGCCTGGCAGCTGCCCTGCTGAGCCTCCTTCTTTGCCCGTAAGGACTTGGGCCACATGCTGTCTCTGGGCCTGGCGTGTGTGGGGGTGGCGGCTCCTGTTCAGAGACGTGCTAGAGAGACAGGACACACGTTTTTGCTTGCTTGTCTTTTCGGGAACGCGCTTCTACAACCTTTGCCGTGCATCACCCGACGCTCCCTACATTCTCCCAGGACATTGCCTTCTGCACGACTGTTTATTATATTAACAAGTTTTGTGAGAATAGATATTATATACCTATTGTTAGTATTCTTGGATGTAGGGGCACCTGGGGGGCTCAGTCGATTAAACGTTCATCATTTGGTTTCGGCTCAGGTCATATCTTATGGTTTGTGAGATCGAGTCCTGTGTTGGCCTCTGCACTGACAACGCAGAGGTTGCTTGGGATTCTCTCTCTGCCCCTCTCCCCATCTCTCTCTCTCTCTCTCTCTCTCTCTCTCCCCCCAAATAAATAAATAAAAAATATCGTTGGAGCGCCTGGGTGGCTCAGTTGGTTGGATGTCTGACTTCGGCTCACGTCAGGACCTCGCAGTCCATGAGTTCGAGCCCTGCGTCAGGCTCTGTGCTGATGTCTCAGAGCCTGGAGCCTGCTTCAGATTCTGTGTCTCCCTCTCTCTCTGCCCCTCCCCTGTTCGCACACTCTCTCTCTCTCTCAAAAATAAACATAAAAATTTGAAAAAATTCTCGAATGTAATATATTTGTTGTTATGGAGAAGAACATCTTTGTTCTGAAGGACCACATGCTGAGGTGTTTATGGGTGATGTGTTATAATGTTTACAGTTCTCAACTGCTTCAGTGAAAATGTAGATAAATAACAAACCTAAGATCACAAAAATGTTAAGAACTGTTCAGTCTAAGTGGAAGGTATGTGGAGGTTCATCGTTCTGTTCTCTCAGTTTTTCTCTGTCCTTGAGAGTGATCGTAATTAAAAACTTGGGGAAGATTGAGAGAAGAAAATTCTTGATGCAGAGTTTCTTGCCCTGTGTTTCATGGATTGCAGGGAAGAGGTAAATGGTGGATGGGTGTTGGGGATCCGGTAGCTTCTAAATTTATATGTAAACTTCGGTAGTGGTGGTGGTGGTGGTGGTGTGTGTGTATTTCTGTCCTCACTGTGGGAAACATTTATTGTTTGTGGTTCTTCCCTGATTCTCAAATGAGTCTGTGACTCCTCTTCCCCAAAGTTCAACACACTGCTTAAAACTAGGGATAAATTGGGGTGCCTGGCTCGCTCTGTTGCTGAAGCACCTGACTCTTGATATCGGCTCGGGTCACGATCTCATGGTTCCTGAGGCTGACCTCCCCGTCGGGCTCTGCACTGACAGCTTGGATCTTGCCTGCTGGGATTCCGTCTCCCTCTCTTTCTTCCCTTCCCCCGCTCACACGCTCTTTGACTCTCTCAATGTAAATAAATAAAATAAAATAAACTAGAGATAAATTTGGATGCCTTATACCTTTTGTAAGTGTTTACGAACAGCCATAGTCTGTTACAGGTATTTAGCCCTTTGTTGCAAATTTGAGTTAAAGGATAAATATAAATTATATACTCTGCTCCTTTTATACTATTTAACAGGTGAGATTTTTCTTTGTTTTATTAAAGTATAGTTGACATACAATGTTATATTAGTTTCAGGTGTACAACAATTATATACGTTATGAAATGCTCACCACAGTAAGAGTAATTACCGTCTGTCATGGTACAAGTTATTATAATATTAGTGACTACATTCCCCTGTGCTGTGGTTTCACCCCTGGAAGTTACTTATTTACAACTGGAAGTTTGTATCTTTTAAATCCTTTCACCTGTCCCCGCCCCCCCCACCTCTTGATTTTTCTGATGGGTTCTTTTCCTATTATTGTTGAATTCTTCGACTTTGTCACAAGTTGAAAATATTGGTTGCTGCTATGGACAAACCCCTTTTCCCTTGCACTAATTTAAAAGTAAAATAAATTTTGCATCCTTCTAGATTATAAAAATAACACAGACCCACTATATACAACCTGTAAAATATAGAAATATATAAAGAAGGAAATGAAATTCCCCTTAACTCATGCGCTAGAGGTAACCACCATTAATGTTTAGATGTATTTCGCGCTTTTCGTATGTAAGCACCTATGTGTGTATGTATGAGGCAAAATTGGATAAGCCTGGACGTGCAGGTTTATATTATGCAAAAAAAAAAATTCAAACTTCTTTACATTGTATTGCTTCTTCATTGTTTATAAAGAAGCATCTGAATGGAATTTTCCGGTCTTTTGTATTATTAAATATGGCGGTTCAAATCCACGTTTTAGATTTTAGTGAAGACAACTTTCCCTTGAAATCTCTCTTCTGAGTACTCAGTACCCTTCGTAATATTATCTGTGTTGAGTGCTTAGGGTTGCTGTTATTGTCCTCCATTGAATTGCCCCACCGGGATGGGTAAGAAAAAAGAAAAAAAATTTAAGTCCGCCCATACGGGTTATTAAGGATGGAGCCAGGACCGGCTACCCCCAAATTGTTGGGAATCTGGGTGGTCGGGGTCGAGGGTGGGGAACCTTGAGTACAAACTCTTATTTGTGTGTTGCTTGCTCTCCCAGGTATGATAGTTGGCGAAACCAGAATAGTGCACAGGAGGCAGGCTGGGGCAGGAGCCCACCGTCAGAGGGGCGGGGGGCTTGTCTGACCTTCTGCTCCAGAGGCCTCTGAGGAGACAAGGAGGGGAGAGAGGGACCAGGAAGTGCGAGCACAGTTGTTGGGGCCTTGGCGGGATCGACTCTCCTCTGACTTTCAGGGGCCTTTAGTGAGGTCCTCATCGCACCCTGGTTTGAACCAGAGTCATCTGTTTGCTTACGTGTATATAGGCCAAGCCCCAGCAAAGTGTCTGGTAGTTAACAGGCACAAAACAAATACGAATTCCCTCCTGTCATATAAGACAATGAGTTCCCGGGAGACATTTGCCTTGTTCCCATGCAGAGCGTGGTGCTTGGATCCGGGCAAACCTGTTGAGGGTCTTGAGTTTGCCTCTTCCTAGCAGCACTAGGGGAAGCTTGCCCACTGCCTCTGAGCTCATTTTCTTACCTGTGTAATAGTTCCCATCTCACTGGGATATTGAAGGGATTAAGTCAACATATTCCTGTAAGAATGGGTAACGTTAATCAAAGGCTTGAATTCCAAGCATTTCAAGTGCTTTCAGTATGCCCATCTTATTTAGTTCCTATAACTCTCTGAACAGTACTGGCACCCCCCCCCCTCTTGTAGAGAAGAAAACAGGCTCAGAGAAGTTGAGTAATGTGCCTAGAATCTCAAAGCTGTTAAGCGAACGGGGATTTGAACCGAGGAAACTTCGTGCTCTCTCTGGTGTCTTTACATCCCACTTTGGGGAGCACCTTGGCCGTGCCCTGCCCTCATTACACGTGTGTGTCGACACCCTGGTAAGCGCTCTCTGAATAGCATCTCCAGGAATGTCTCTCCTGGTCGCTGGTCTGCGAAGCACTGTTGCGGCAGAGAAAATACACTCGTTTAGAAGAGAGACACATTATAGGAGGCCGAGGTTCCAGCCTTTGAGAGAGGATGGGCAAAACTCGCGTTTGAATAGCCTCGCAGGAGAAGGGGTGATCTGGTGAAGACTTCTGCTCTGCTCTCTTCCAATCAGCTGCCGGCCTGGGCTGCTGCCAGACTGCCGATTCTTCTCCCACGCGCTAGAGAGCGAGGCAGGAGGGTGTTACCAGGAACTGAGACCTGGACAGGCTCGCAGGGCTGGGCACCCAGCCGAGTCACACCCAGGCAGTGGGCGCTTGCCAGCTTCAGGGCTAAGCTCTTGCCCCTGAGAGGCTGGGCAGGGCGGGCAGCCCTTTGCTTGCTGATTCTCCCGTCTCCCAGGGCAACAGGCTGGGGCAGGCTGCGGTCACCCGTGGGAATGCCCCTCCTGACTCAGCGGGGCCTGCAGCGCCCCAGGGTGTGGCTGCAGTGTTTCTTCGGGCCCCTCACAGATGCCTTGTCCCTGCGCCATCGCGGCTCGAGCGTCGGAGCTGCAGGCCACAAGCTGCTCGTTTTGAGCCCGGCGAGGTCCCCGGAAAGCGTCACCTTTTAGGACTTGCCACTGGGCTGCCGCCAGTATGAAGTGTTTAAGAGGGGGGATGTTTGGAGGCTGTTAGTGGATCTGTGCGTGACTGTCGGAAAGAGACTAGAGGCCCCGGTTCTAGAATCCACTCTGATTTGTCGTAGAAATGGCCTCTCTTCTGGGCCCTACTTTCCTCATCTGGGAACTTAAAATCACTCCTGCCCGACCTGTGTCACTGGACTATTCTGAGAACCAAATGAGATGAAAAACGTCAGAACGGCCAATAAATGGCAAGGCGTGGCCCCAAAGCGAGGAGCAGTTCTGTCCTGCCCCGGCTCCTTCTGGTCGTTCTCCTGTTTGAAGAGTCTCTGACCGGGGCCAGCCTTGGAGAGCTGGGGTTTGATTGTATTAAAAGAGATGGCTGGGGGCGCCTGGGCGGCTCAGTCGGTTAAGGGTCTGACTTCCACTCAGGTCACGATCTCACGGTTCGTGAGTTCGAACCCCGCGTTGGGCTCTGTGCCGATCGCTCAGAGTCCCTGCTTTGGATCCTCTGTCTCCCTCTCTCTGTGCCCCTCCCCTGCTCACATTCTCTCTCTCAAAAATAAATAAACCTAAAAAAGAGAGATGGCCAGATTTCTGACCTGAGATGCCGATGGGGATGCCCAAAAGGAAGGGAAGCTTCAGGGAGCCAGTCACCCCTGCCCGGTCTGGGATCCTCCCTCCATTTCCGATTTTGGTAGATCAGGCTCTCATTTTATGGAGGGGGGAATGAAGGTTTCCTTCCTCAATGCCTCTCACTCTGCTCAGGAACTTGTAACGAGCTCTGCCATTATAGGGGCACATGTTTGTGAGGGGTACCCGCAGAGCCAAGATTTCCTTAGGACAGTGAAGCGTTGTCCCCACAGAGAACGGAAGAGGAGACAGAAGCCCTGCCTGGGTTCTATCTCAGCACAGTGAGGACCAAGGTGGAGAGGGAAAGGGAGAGAAGAATGACACCAGCCCAATGGCAACTATGCTGAGCCCAGTCTCCTCACCATAGATTTTTGGTAGGAACAACACAGGCCCTTTGGCTGATTTTGAGAGAGTGCGCTCTCGTTCTCTGTGCCTCGAGATGTAGCTCCCGTTGCACCAGAATGGTCTACGGATGGCCGCGCCACGGCAGACAGGAGGGAGGCCTGGCGCCCGGGAGTACCGCACTCGGTTCCAACCGAGCATGTCCCCAGGACGTTGGCCAAGAGACTGACAGACTGGAGCTCATGTCACAGAAAGCAAAGGGATGTTTAGTTTGGAGCACTAGACCTGCCTTCCTATGCTTGAGGACCTGACAGAGAGAAAGGCAGCCAACTCCATTAGTCCCCAACTCTCCTCCCCTCCCCTGCTCTCCGAGGGAAGGGTTTGGCTCATTAGAAGAAAGAACTTTTTGTAAGTCAAGATACCTGAGCGTGGGGAAGCAGAAACTGGCCGATCACCCGAAGGAGGCCATGGGGGCAATGCAGAGACAGAATGGGGGTTGACCTCAATGCTCTCCCTCCAGGTCCTAAAGGCTGCGATCCCAGGCCCTGGGTACGCAGAGTTACGACTCCGATCGACCTGACGCCCACTCAGCAGTGCTCCTGGATCCTTCTCCGTGATGAAAATATCCTTTAGGACTGTGATGCTGGCTCTTTCTCAATAGCAATAAGCCTTGGAGGTGCTGTAAAGTTCCACTTCCCTCTGGTTTTGCTGGGAGGGGAGGATGGCCCACATTTGTCATTCTGGTTTCTGACTCGCCCCCTTTTCCACGTTCCTTCTTCCCTTTTTATTCTCACTGTGTTGCTCTTGGCGCCAGAATTTGCGCGGATTTGTTCGTAACGATTACCCTCTGCCTTGAGAAGCATGTGGAATGTTTTAGGGATCTTTTTTATGAAGTCTTGGGCCATATTTTTTATGGCTGGACGTTAACCGGAGAACTGCGAAATATGGGCTCGCTTACTCAGCTTTACATCCTGAGGATGAGTCCTTCCTGCCTCCTGCTTCTGTGTTCTAGAGCTCTGTGCCATATGCAATCCTCGGACCAGAGACTTCTTCTCCGACTGGACTTTGGAGTTCCTTGCAGCTCTGTGTTTTTATTGTCAAGTCTTCGGCTCCTTTTCTCGCCTCCCGGACACTGTCATTCTCCTTGATTTCCTTTTTTCTCACTTGGGTCCTTGCAGCCTCCCCAGACCCCCTACTTCTTCCGTCTTAGAAATCCTTACTCTTCAAGCTGATGGTACCTGCCCACCCATGTTTCCACCTGCTTCCTGTAAAGAATAATGGAGATCATGAACACTTGGGTGGGGTTGAAGTGGGGGGGCTTCTGTTCCTCTTGAAATGGTGTTAGCATTTCAGCTCCTCATTTGTTTTGAGAAATGAACTGACAGGATGAGACACTCCAGCGGACATCCTTCCCCGTCCCCTCTCCCCTCCAAGCCATGGTTGTAAAATCCTGGTCCATTTTCAGGACTCCTGGTCCTTTCAGACTCCAACATAAAGACATGTTTCTGGTGCCTTTCATTTGCAAATTTAAAATGCTAAAACCTGGGGCAAACTGATTGAATCTTGAATGTGGATTCCACAGAGTTGTGTTTGTTGCTCGGCGACCCCACGGTAACCAGGCATTGACTCTGCAGTGGGCGCTGGAGTAGGCACGGGGACAAGGGGGCTGGTGTGACAGTTTCCTGCCGTCAGGTACTCAGAGTCTAGTCAAGGTGACTACCTATGGCGTGGTAAGGGCCAGACAAGGCACGCTGAGGAGGAAGGCCCGAATTCTGCCTGAGTAGAGGTGTTGCAGGGGCAGTGGGGAAGGCTGTTCGGCTAAAAGGGTGAAATCTCGGGTGGGTTTTTAAAAAAAGTTTCTTTTAAATGTTTTGTTTACTTTTGAGAGAGAGAGACACAGAGTATGAGCTGGGGGGGGGGGGCGGAGTCAGAGAGAGGGACACACACACAGAGAGTCAGAAGCAGGATCCAGGCTCTGAGCTGTCAGCACAGAGCCTGAGGCGGGGCTCGAACTCACAAACTGCGAGATCATGACCTGAGCCAAAGTCAGATGCTTAACCGACTGAGCCACCCAGGCGCCCCTCAGGTGGGTTTTAAAGTACATGAGTCAAACTTGGCTAGGGAGATAGGGCTATTACGGGCAAGGGACAGCAGTAGGAAGAGCAAGGGGTTGTGACAAGAATGGTATGTTTGGGGATCAAAGAGCATCTGGGTGCAAGTAGACAGAGGGGGTAGAATTGAGTGGACGGGAGGAGGAGAGATTGGGGGGTTCTCTTAGAGAGTTCTCCTGCCAAGCGCCACATGAGACTTGGACAACGGTGATGACCATTATTCATGTTCGCCTCTATTCCCACCGCCACGACCTTTCCAGAGGGCTCTCCTGCCCACCAACTCACCATGAGATACTCTCAAAGACCTGCGAGAGTTTATATGTTTCTGGCCGCAAAATGAAGGGCCAGCAGGAATAGCGAGGGACCCGCCATGAGGGGAGTTTTGAGATAATCCGGGTGAGCCCGGTTCGAGTGCCCGTGATGCCAGCAGCCTCTGCCTCACGGGCTACACGTCAGCACAGGTCTGCCACACGCAGTGACAAGTGCCTGACCTGGTACCCAGGCCACCTCTGTCTTGACTCCTAGCCCCTGTGGTCACCCGTCACTCTCTGAGGCGCACCCCACAGGACACATGTGCCAGAGGCACGGCAGGATGGATGAGGGGTCGCCTCAGGCCCCCGTGGAGGGAATGCTCCCAGGGAAACAGAGGTTCCGTGTGTCTCAGCGGAGTTTGGGTTACCCTCACCACTCCCTTAGTATCAAATGCAGTCCTTGTTGCCCTTCTTGTTGGAGGAAACGGATTAATGTGGGCTAGGGAGCCCTGCCTACATTTGTGTGAACCCAAAGCCATGGTGTGGGATGCCTTCAGACATGTTTCTGCAGGCCTTTTGGCGGTGCCTGGGGAAGCTCTTGTATTACCTCACCCGGCGGAACAGCCGCTAGTGCCGTCCTCAGGAGCGCTGGCAGCCCCTGGATGTTCTGCCAGCTTCCATCTCCCGCAGAAGGCCTGTAATCCCGGACCTTCCCTCCACACTTGGCTTCCAAAGGCTCGGAACAGGGTTTGCATGATTATTCCAGGCAGTTCCGCAGACAAAAGGTCTCATGGCACTCGAAACCCTTTGGGAAAAACCCCAGGTCGAACAACGCTGAGTCGCTTAATTTACCGTGGGCCTTCTCAAACCAATTTGCTAACACGTATATTGTGAGCTTCCCAGAGAGGGCGGGAGCAGGGACGGTCCGTTTCCCACACTTGGATGCCCAACGCACTTCCTCGTGGCCTGCTCCTTGCCATTGGAGAGGCTCTTCCCCTGGGGAAAAGGAGCTCAGCTGGAAGCCCAGCCTTGTCTAGGGTCGATTCCGAAGGCAGCGAAGCTTTATCTCCTGGACTTGGCCCAGATCATCATAATTAGGGTGACCAATGTCTGTGTTTGCCTCGCGCGGCCCTGGCTTGTAGGGGCGGCCGCAGTATAATTCTGATAGACACCCCCACTTTTACTCTCGGAAGGGTCCCCGTTTGGGGACTAAATTATGTAGTCACCTTGACCGAAGATAGCCCACTGCAGACCCCCGAGCCCGGCCACTTGGCATTACGGGGCCCAAAGGGGAGCTCGTTGGTTTGCTTCTGCCCATATGACATAGTCTGACGTCACCCTCTGACTCCGCACTCGCGCTCTTGCACAACCTCTGATATGTGCCAGGGGCTCCCAAGCTCTTTCCTTTTTATTCAGCCACCATATGCAGCCCGGTGAAATGCCTCACCTTCTCAGAAGTGGTTCTGCGAGAGGGGCGGACAGAAAATTAGCGCCCCTCAGAAAGGCAGACCTCTGTGTTACGTGTCCCTTCCCAATGCGTGACCCGGTGAACTTCTGGACTCCGCATCTGCAGGTGTGTTCCAAAATTGTTTTTCTGTGTCATTCTTTCTCCTCCTCTCCTTTTTATTCCTGCTGCTGCAACAGCCGCCTTCCTGCTGTCAGACGCTCTGAAGGAATTTGTGGAGGAAAATATCAGGAAACCATTCTCAGTCAGGGGATGAAAGACTTAAAAGGAAAAAGGCCAAGTGGGCAAAACAGGAACCAAGTAGCTGATGCATTAGGGAGATTATAGGATTTATGGAGAAAAATGAAGGAATTGGAAATATTCTTGATTCTTTTGAAGGGGCAATTAATGACCGTAGGATTTGATTTCAACTTCTGTTCACCTCTGTCTCCCTCCCTCCCTTGAAAGAGGGAAGAGCAAATTCCAAATTAATTTCTTCCTTCCTTCTTTCCTTCCTTCCTTCCTTCCTTCTTTCCTTCCTTCCTCCCTTTCCTTCCTTTCCTTCCTCCCTCCCTCCCTCCTTCCATCCCTTCTTTCTTTTTCTCTTTCTTTCTTTCTTTCTTTCTTTCTTTTCTTTCTTTTTCTCTCCTTTCTTTCTTTCTTTCTTTTCTTTTCTTTTCTTTCTTTTCTTTTCTTTTCTTTTCCTTCCTTCCTTCCTTCCTTCCTTCCTTCCTTCCTTCCTTCCTTCCTTTCTTTCTTTCTTTCCTTCTTTCTTTCTTTCTTTCTTCTTTCTTTCATTACTTTTGTTGATAAATTCATTTTCGAAATGTTACATGATTGGCTTTCCAAAATTCTTTAGCTAGAGTCTCAAAGCAGAAAGATGAAGATCTCTCACTTTTTATTTAACAAAGTAAATGGTGAGAAGCATCTTTAATATTTGCAAAAACGTCCAAAAAAATCGCACCGCTTAGAGACACAAAAGGAAATTAGTAATCAGGTTTGGGGATCTGTCTTCTATGATGGGATGTTTTAGGATTTAAATCCTACATACCTGAATATTATCTGGTTGCAAATGTCCCAAGCAATAGGGTTTCCACAGTTTCTTCATGGATGTTTTGTCTAATGTTCTTAAAGATGTCTGGGAGAGACTCTTGATACCCTATCTTTTGTCAGAAAAAAAAGTAACTATTTTTGTCTTTAAATTTAATCCTTTAAAATATTGCTCAAGTTACCTGAAACTGCATTTGAATTATACTTGAATTAAAAAAAAATTCAACTTAATTTAAAAAATTGCTTGAGGGGTGCCTGCATGGGTCAGTCAGTTAAGTGTCGAACTTGGGCTCAGGGTAGATCTCGCGGTTCGTGAGTTGGAGCCCTGTGTCGGGCTCTGTGCTGACAGCTCAGAGCCTGGAGCCTGCTTCAGATTCTGTGTCTCCCGCTCTCTCTGCCCCTCCCTCGCTCGCGCTGTGTCTGTCTCCCTCAAAACTAAAAAAAATTTAAAAAATTTAAAAAAATTGCTTGAATTATAGATCTTAAAAACTAACTGCTCCTTCTTTGGTAACCATTTTGGCATTCCCCACCCCCTCTTCCCCCCAACTCGACGGCAGAGTTTTGCTTTGCCTTCTTTCGAGCATATGGAAAAAGTACTTTTTCTCTTAATTCTTTTGCAAGTATTATTTCTGCCTTTAATACCCTCATCTAGGCTTTTCTTAGATGTATGTGTCTATAGCTGTTTTCGACTGGCCTGAACCATAGTTTTCAGGGTGTTCAGCGTATCTGCCTGCTGTAGAGTCTCCGTGATGGTTTTCTCTGATCGAACCCAACCCAAACTAAACAAAACTCAAATCAGAGCCGCCCTTAAAAATACAACAAAACCATCCCTCTGGTTCTCAGGAGATAATTAATTTCTTCCTGTTGTTTTTAAATATACCTAGTCATATGTACCTGTACATATATATCCTGAATACATATAATATATGAGTGTGTATCTATCAGCATGTCTTTTCAAATTTTATTTCAAAAGATGCTTCAACTCTATCGTCTAAATCTTGACTGAGAAATTTAAACCAAAATTGGGCCTAGACATTCAAAGCAATTCTTAATTCTTCAGGCTCCCCTGATTTCCTTGATTTTACTTTTAAGAGAGAAGGCCATGTAATTAAAAAAATTCTTCTCTTCTTTCTTTTCTTCCCGGCTCCCTGCCCCCACCCCGGTGGCGATTGTCTCCTAGGACCAGGAAGTTTATATGTCAACAGAAGCTGTAAGCAGACCCCTGACCTTCTCTGGGCTTTCAACCCAGTGTTTCCACAGAGGGATTAACCCCAAATACCGACTTGCTCTCTGAGGCAAAATTGTTCCTGAGGCGGGCATCACCAAAGGGTTTTCTTCTCTCCGGCCTTTCACAGTCACCCTGCAAATAAGGTCTTCTCAAAGGGAGGCTTAGAGGCAGCCGCTGAAAGCAAATCGCCAGGCAGGCTGGAGCCGAGAGGGACGCTTGGACAGCTCTGGGCTCTCGAGCACCTAGTCTGTCCTCCTCCGCCCATCCAATGGTCATAACCTTCTAGATCCATGCGTGCTATGAGAAAGGGCCTGACTGCCTGGTCCAATAATACTTGGCCCCGTGAGTGTCTGAGTGACCTTGTGTGTGTGTGTGTGTGTGTGTGTGTGTGTGTGTGTGTCCATCTTTGGAATCTCACACAAGGAGTCCTGTGGATGGTGGGGTTGGGGCATGGAGGACACCGGCAGGGAGGGGACTCTGGGCGCGGGTGGGGATCAGGAGTTCCTTCTCAGGGGAGACAGGAGCCATAATAGCCTGGCCTGTTGTGCGGAACCGCAGCTGTGTGCCTACCCGGGGAACGTTTGCAAGGCATTCTGTTTTATTGTTCGCTGCAGGTCTAAGATTGTCCACTGAGGAGGGAACCCTTTGAACCCGGCCTCAAGCTCTGGGCCGGATTCCAAGTCAGTTCTAAAAACAGGCGGAGCCACCCGGGGTCCTCTGCTGGCCGGGCAGAAGGGCCGTCCCCAAGTCGTCGGCGCCACCCTGCTCTAAGCCAGGGCACCCACGAGGCCGGGTGTTTTTCTGATGGCCGGACAGCCTCTCCCCACCCGGACCCCCAACGACTTCTCACCAGCGAGACAAAGCATCTTTATTTTAAAGGCTCCACGTCGCATGTCCAGAAATTTCCCCGGTTATTAAGGAGGGGGTGGGGTGGGGGAAAAGGCCGATGAAGCTACTTACTTAATGGCCCCTAACAGCTGTGGAAAGTTTGATGCAGCAGGGGCACCCAGACAGAAAATTAAAAAACTAATAAAGTCCTCAGTGTGGGGGCGCTGGCATCAGGACAGCTTCGCTTCTCCAGACACCTAATAAAGAGACATTCCGGGACACTCGCTCATAAGGGGAGTCTGCAGGGGTCACGGAGAGCAGTGGGAAGCGAGCCATGGAAACACAGCAGTCACTCACATCGCCGCGGGGAAGGTTCGCTTGCTTCTCCTCTTTTTCCCCTCCTTTTCTCCATTTTAGAAAAATGACAGGGTGCTTAGGACCAAAAGAAAGAGAAGAAAGAAAGAAAGAAAGAAAGAAAGAAAGAAAGAAAGAAAGAAAGAAAGGAAGGAAGGAAGAGGAAAGAAAGAAAAAGGAAAGAAAGAAAGAAAGAAAGAAAGAAAGAAAGAAAGAAAGAAGGAAAGAAAGAAAGAAAAAGAAAAAGAAAGAAAAAGGAAAGAAGGGAAGAGAGGGAAGAGAAGAAGAGAAAAGAAGGAAGGAAGGAAGAAAGAAAAAGGAAAGAAAGAAAGAGAAAGAAAGAAAGAAGGAAAGAAAGAAAGAAAAGGAGAAGGAAGAGGAAAGAAAGAAAAAGGAAAGAAAGAGAGAAAGAGAGAAAGAAAGAAAGAAAGGAAGGAAGGAAGGAAGAGGAAAGAAAGAAAAAGGAAAGAAAGAGAAAGAGAGAAAGAAAGGAAAAGAAAAAGAAAGAAAAAGGAAAGAAGGGAAGAGAGGGAAGAGGAGAAAAGAAGGAAGGAAGGAAGGAAGGAAGGAAGGAAGAAAGAAAAAGGAAAGAAAGAAAGAAGGCAAGAAAGAAAGAAAAGGAGAAGGAAGAGGAAAGAAAGAAAAAGGAAAGAAAGAGAGAAAGAAAGAAAGAAAGGAAGGAAGGAAGGAAGGAAGGAAGGAAGGAAGAGGAAAGAAAGAAAAAGGAAAGAAAGAGAAAGAGAGAAAGAAAGGAAAAGAAAAAGAAAGAAAAAGGAAAGAAGGGAAGAGAGAGAAGAGAAGAAGAGAAAAAAAGGAAGGAAGGAAGGAAGAAGAGGGGGAAAGAAGAAAGGAAGGAGAGAGAGAGAGAGAGACAAGGAAGGAAGGGAGAGGAAAAAGGAAAAGAGACAGTCTTTCCAGAAGCCCTGGATATAGAAACCTCACTTGCATGGGCAGAGCGAGCAGTAGGCTGATGTTTATCATTTTAGACATTAGAGGGACAGGGGGTGATGGTCACCTCCGAGAGGCACATTGACACTATGAGATGAGGTGGCTTCTGGAGGCAGCGGAGAAAGGGGGTGTGGGGGAGCTGAGCTGGGTTTCATGAAGCGCCCTCCTCAATGGCCGATTTTCTCCCACGGGTCTTTCCGCTGCCATGCCTTGGCCATTTCGGAGCTGAGTTTCTTGGGGTCGGCTAGATTATGGAGTTGTTGGTTGAGACTTTTGGTGTCGAGGGACGCTAATGTGATTCTGTCTTCCTTCCCAAGTTGGGCTGTGTGTATTGGAAGGAAAAAAGAAAAAACATGATGAGTTTGGACAAGCAAACCATCTGTCAGGTGTGGAGATCCTGCATTGAGCCGGTGGTGCCGGGCCTTCTCACCCAGATAAGGCTCAAGTACAAACGTTGGAATGGAGCAGCCTGTTAGGAGAAGAGAGGAGAGTGAGAGAAGGCAGACAGAGAGAGATAAATTCCGCACAATCTCACTTATATGTGGAATCTTCAAAAACTGAACTCCTAGAAACAAAAAACAGCCTGGTCGTTGCCAGGGGGAAAATGAGTGAAAAAAGGAAAAAAAAAAAGAAAACATCATGAAAAGAAAGAGTCCGTTCCATTTTCTAATCTGGTTTCGAGTTCAGTTCAAGTGTTCGAGAACGGCTTGGGTTGGTTCTCACTGTCTGCGTCGTGTCCCGGCTGATCTGGGGACCAGCGGCCCAGCGGTTGCTCGGGACCACCTCTCCCCAGCAGCGGCGACGACTGCGTGGTGTCCCATTTGCTTTAGAAGGACAGGTTCACGTCTTGTCTGATTTGTGAAATGGCTTTTGCACACGGCCTTGGAGGTGGCCCTTGTACAAATCTCCCAAGGGCTCCTGGTGTGATGGGAACAGGGCCGAAGAAAAGGGACCCGGGCCCAGTCCCAGACTGCTGTGCCAACTTGCTGTGGGTCGCTTACACAAATCGCTCGCCCCCCCTTGGGCTTCAGTGCTTCGTTTTGTAGGGTGAAGGGGTGGGAGGGGACTTCTGAGGCCCCTTCCCGCTCTCACGTGCTGTGACTTCATGAGCTTAGAAGGTTGGTCTCTATTGGTGTTCCTGGCTCTCCTGTGTCAGAAAGAGTGTTTTTCTTCTGGCTTTTCATGTACTTGTGTCTTGGCAGAGACGGAGCGGCAGCCCTCGGGTGCGATGCAGGAGAGATTGGTGGTTGCGTGAGTAAAATGAAATATGGGCTTTTGAATTTCTCAAGTCCGAAAACGCTTTCTTGGTCTTTTCTGTGACTCTGGGATTTTTTTTTTTCCTTAAAAAAGAAAGAGGAGTTTTTGTTTTTATTTTGTGTTTGTGTTTGTTTTTGTTTTTTCCTCCTACGAGAACGGAGTCACATTAAGAGCAGTGAAATTCTGCCACGGGGGTAGGCACGGGTTGGCTGCCAGTGGGTACATCTCTCTGAGGGCAGTTCTGATTTATTCTGGAAGGATCCAGACCAGCGCTTCTCAAATTTCAAAGCGCGTAAGGATCACTTGAGGCTCTTGTTAAATCTAGATTCTGATTTCAGAAGTGTGGGGTAGGGCATGGGTTTCTTCCTTTCCAGTGAGCTCCTGGGCGCTGATAATCCCGGCCCATGGATGACACCTTAGACCTGCCCTGGGCCCCTTCAGAGAGCGACAGGTCACAGGATGGAAACCCTGGCCCTTCAGACTGGGGCTCCTGAGGCCTCTGGGTTTAGCAAGAGTCCAGAATAAACCTGCAAGGCCAATAATTAACGCAGAGAGCGCCTCATTCTACCCGAGGGCTGAGAATCTCTCTTTATGTAGATTTTCCATTTTGCCTTCTGACACTTGAGTAGTTTCTTCCCTCTCTCTCTCTCTCTCTCTTTCTGTTTCCAGCATTGGGAAAAGAAAAACTGGACAGAGGGGTGAGGAAGAACAGTGCGGCAATGAGAAAGCTACAGTGTGGAATTAAATGAGCCCCATCTTCCGGCTCATTAACATTGTATTACTTAGCAAGTCTAGAACTAGTGTTTCAGCTAAAGGAAGAAATGTAAATCATTTAATACACCTTGCTTAATTGAGCGCGTGCCAGGGGCGCCTTCCTCATGGCATTATAGCACCAATTACCTCATTAGGAGAGGAGAGCTGCTTTTATGACAGGTTTCAGAAATTAAAATGGCAGAGGGCTGTCCTTCAAGAGGACTAAGTCTTCTGGGCTGGGCTGAGCTGAGCGATGAGCCACAAAGGGACACGAGGGCCTGGGGACTGACGGCAGGGTGAGGATCCCTGGCCCGTCTGACCCCAGGCTTGGGGACAAGATTTGGAGTCACTCTTCACGTGTTCTTGGGTCCCGAATGTAACCCCCAGAAGCTCCTGTACTTGGACGTGTGCGGTTCACCGGCGAGGCTCGTTAGGAACTCAGGTTCCGGGCCCCCCACCCTGAGGTTCTGACCCAGGAAGCCTGGCGGGGCTCCAGCCAAACCATAACTGTAATAAGGTCCCTGGGCAGCGACTCTGCAGGAAGCCGGCAAACGCCATTTCTTTTGTAGACCTTGGAGAGAGGGTCCCAGTGACTTCGCCCAAAACCCAGCCAAGAGAGAGTATGCCGCGTCCTCCAGCACCTGGGACTTTCATCTTTCCCAACAATAGAGAAGATTTGCGCGGGTTTGCTTCTTCAGGCACGACACAGCCATTTTTTTTTCTTTCTCTCTGTCTGGCATGCTTTGGTCGGTTCGTGTGGTTGAGCAGCTGGGCAAACTGGGTTTGACTATGGGTTTGAACGCTTACTTGCTGTGTGCCATCCGGCAGGTCATTGTGGCCTTGGGGCTACCGATTCCTCGACCCAAAAACGGGAATGGTCATGTGGGAATTGTAAATTGCATGGACGTGTTATTGATCAAGACGCCGACTGTCTTTTGACAACTTAGTTTTCTTTTCTGTAGCACGAGAATGGGGCGCTCGGATAGGAATTCGGCGAGGCTAGGGAGCACATAGGCTTCTCTTCCTGGCAACTTTACAGGTGTTCCTTCCCCGCGGTGACAAGAACGCGAACCTCCCGATTTTGGGGTAAATATAGAATGTATAGCAATGGTTTTGTAGAGTTTTCCAGTTTCCTGGGTTGATGATTAATGTGGTTTTCTCTGAGTGCATCATGTCTTCTCCTTCTGGTCCTGTGAACTGCAGGAAGGCTAAATGCTATTTCTGCTTTTCCCTCCACAGACACGTAAGAGAGGGAGCGGATGCATTTTATTACCCAGTAGGGCAGAGGAAGCGCCAGCCGCGGACAGATGTGTTGGAAAGCAAAATTGGGCTTCGAAATGGAAACTTCCTAATAATTAGAACTACCTTCCTGATTCAAAACCTTTGTTGATTTTACACTGCCTACCACGTCAGGCACAGAATTCTCTGCCTGGCTTTCCTTGTCTCGATCATCTGGCTTTCGTGGGCTTTGCTAATCTGATATCCTCTCCACCAGTAACTTGAATCGTGTGGCTTTAACTTACTTATGTGATGGTTTCTCTCCAGTCCACGTTTCCAACCCAGATCCTCCATTTCCAACAGCCTCCAAAGCACCTCCAATGGGCTATCTTGTCATTACTGCAAATTCAAAGTATCCTCATGTCCGTCTGTCAACTTTCCCTCAACCTCGCCACTCTTCCCGTCTCTCTTATTTCTGTTTATGGAAGCAGGATCTAGCCCTAGGGAACCAACACTGTCTTGGAAGATCCTGAACATCCTCGTGCTATCATCTGATCTTTCACTAGGACCCATTGCTTTGAAATATCTCAGAGTTTAACGGTTACAAGAAACCTTTTCCAGTTCATATAGCCCATACCATTATTTCTTCCTCTACATCAACAATGAAACCTCTCTAGATTTTATAGTTCGTGAGTCTTGCTAGATCTCCCGTGTAGAGAATGGTTTGTTAGCAGCACATATGCAGATGAGGTTTGTAGACAACATAGGTCAAGTGTCAATGTGCATATGTGTTGCCAAAGAATCTCACATGGGGTATGCTTTCATGGAGACAACTACAGCTTCTGGAATGAACGAAGTCATTGTCCTGATCAACTCTACACTGATTGAAACACACCTAGGTGCTTCCTAACTTACTATGATGTTATTGTATGCGTCTTACCTTTCTGAGCTGTCAAAGACATTATCTTAAAGTCTCCCATTACAATTACATTCCTATCAATTTTCCTCTGCATGTCTAAGAATTCTTGTTTTCTTTACTTTTATTCTCTATTATGTGGCATATAAAGGTTCATGACAGTTATGTTTTCTTTATGAGTTGCAGGCATTGACAGTATTTATCTAAATTTCACTTAAGCTTGCCTCCTTAAATTCTCCTTGGATGGAAAACATTGCGATCCTGATTTCTTTATAGATTGTGTATTTACACGTGTGATGTATTTGCTAGCTTATCTTTCCTTATTCTGATACTTTTCTTTCTTTGTTCTAGATGTATATCTTGGCATAGCATATTGATACATTTAGTTTTTCAAATATAGGAGTTTAAGCCATTTATATTTATTGTCATAGTTACTATATTAGTTTTTGCTTTAGTCAAGTTGCTTATGCTTTCTGTGTGCTCTTTACTTAAAATTGTTTGGTTTTTTTTTGCTGTGTTGTTTGTATTTTCTTTTTTCTTTTTCCTGCTAACGATATGGAAAGTATGGGTCCTATTTTTTAAATTCTATTCGAATTGCCTTGATAATTGAAAACATATGTAGAGGAACTTAGATTTTTTCTTTTTTTTTTTTAATTTTTTTAAAATTTATTTTTGAGAGAGAAAGAGAACGTGAGCAGGGGAGAAGTAGAGAGAGAGGGGGACACAGAATCTGAAGCAGGCTCTGGGCTTTGAACTGTCAGCACAGAACCCGAGGCGGGTCTTGAACTCGTGAACTACGAGATCATGACCTGAGCTGAAGTTGGATGCTTGACCAACTGAGCCACCCAGGCACCCCGGAACTTATATTTTTCTAACTGTTGATTTTAAAAGTGTTACCTGTCAACTCTATCCTCTATAAGTTTAATAAATAAACACACTGTTATTTCTCCCTTCTACTTTATCTCACTGAGTTCCCTATTTTATTTATGTAATCTTGGATTTTTGACCCAGACATTACTTTTTCCTCCCAACATATTGTTTTATAAAAATTTTCAAACTATAGAAAAGTTGACAGAATTTACGGTAAACACTCATATACCCACCATCCAGTCTCCACTATTGCCATTTTACTTTGCTTGTTTTATCGTGTATCTATCCATTCAAACCATCTTTAAAAAAATACATTTTTTTGTATTGAAGATGGCAGTATACTTCCCCTAATTACTTAAGCACAAATATCATTAACCAGAGTTTAATAATTGCTTGCAAGTTTCCCCCTTCGAGGTAAAATTTGCAGACAATAAAAGGCATAAATCTTAAGTGTATATTCATTGAATTTTGATGAATGTATATCTGGTGTTATTTTTTAACATTATTTTCTCTTTCAATAATTAGTGCTTGTATTTAAAAACTCTTTTACAAGAATACTTTAAAAATTATTTAGATGGGGGTGCCTGGGTGGCTCAGTCGGTTAAGCCACCGACTTCGGCTCAGGTCATGATCTCACGGTCTGTGAGCTCGAGCCCCGCGTCGGGCTGTGTGCTGACAGCTCAGAGCCTGAAGCCTGCTTCGGATTGTGTGTCTCCCTCTCTCCCTGCCCTTCGGCTGCTCACGCTCTGTCTCTAGGTCTCTGAAAAATAAATAAACATTAAAAAAATTTATTTAGATGATATATTGATTGATTTTAGTAATCACCTTGGGATCTCCTTGTCTTCCTCCTCCTCCTCCTCCTCCTCCTCCTTCTTCTGCTTCTTCTTCCTTTTTTTTAAAGTAGGCTTCATGCCCAGTGCAGAGCCCAATGCAGGGCTTGAACTCACAACCCTGAAATAACAGCTGAGGTGAGATTAAGAGTTGGACACTTAACTGACTGAGCCACCCAGTGCCTCAGAACTTCCCCATTCTTTAGTTTGATTCACCTCTCAACTGGCTACAGTATAATTTAAGTACTTTTCTCAAAAAGGATTTGAGCGATGTACTTTTTAGGAGTCTCTGAGTAGCTGAAAAATTTCCTCCATTTCATTTGGACATGAATGCCAACTTGGATGAGTTTAGAATTCTTGACTGGCAACTTTTATAGTCAAAGCTATAGCTATGTCTCTGTTGTCGTTTGTCATCTGATGTTTGTTGTAGCGCTTTTTTTCCCCCTGCCTGGATAATTATGAAATTCTTCTATTAGTCTTGAATTTGAATGTATCTAATAGTTGAAGTCTTTGAAGGAATTTTTCTGCGTACTCAATGAGAGTATTTGAGCTACAAATATGAATATTTTATTCAGTCATGGCAGAGGTTGATAATGGTTCCCCTAATCCATATTTTCCTTCTTACTAACATAATTCTTGATTTTCATATGGGCACATGGCTGCTTGGAATAAAACTATATTCCCCAGACTCTTAAGTTTGGTGTTGCATTTCTGTCACAGAAGACTGACTGATCCTTATGGCTATATCAGCTGAGGAAAGTTTTCTTCTTTTATATTTTTGGTTATTTTGTTTGTTTTCTTTATTCTGTTCTCTTTTTTGTTTTTTTTGTTTTGTTTGTTTTTTTCTGGGACATCTCTGATCTATGCTTTCTGTATTATATGTTCTTTAAGTACAACCGTTTTTCTCTCATGACTTCAATCACCTTGTCTTTTTCCTCTTCATTCCGTGACAGGTTTTCACGTTTCTCTTCTGAACCACTGAGTTTGACTTCTATTACAATGTCCATTCTACTCTCTATTGCTTTTAATGAAAATTTTAATTAGGTATTGCTTTTTAAGGGCCCATTATACACGGAGACTTGTCAATTTGGAAAATTTTGCCTCCTCTGAGCCAGTGCCCTTGACATTAAGACTCCACAATGAAAGGGGGCCAGTCATGTTTGGTGGGGATGGCACAGTCTCCCTGCCATTTACTTCCTGTAAGCACTGCTGTTTCTCAGGAGGTGGAGTTGTGACATGCCCTTCCTGGTCTTCCTTCGCCCCGCCCCATCTGCGCCAGGCTGGACAGGAAGGCTCCACACTTTCGCCCACATGGAAGGCATCCTGTCCTGTGCTCGTCCTCCCTTTCCCCAGAGCTTTTTCTTTTTTATTCTTCTCTGGGTTGTTTCAGTGGGGATCTAGTGTAGAAGAAGTTAAACACTTAACTCCAAGGCTTTTTTTTTACCCAGGAGTCGATAAAAGACATCTTTTAAAGTTTATCATGTTGTGGGGGTGCATATCGTATGCTATCAATTTATGAAAAACATCCCTTGTCTTTGTGGTGGAGGGGGAGAGGTGGAAGAGCCCAGGACTTGGTGTCAGAAGACCTATGCATGGACCCCGACTCAGTCGCCTATAAACCATAGAGTCCTGCTCGTAGGCTCTTCAGTTTTACTCATCTGTACGATGAGATTGGATTGAATGGAATCAAGTATTTGAAGCATTTTTAAGTTCTTAAAAGCTAGAACAAAAAAAAATACAAGAAATGGCGGTCATTCTTTTGGCGTTCTTTCCCTTTTTGCATCTCATAGGCTGGGCCCATGGTATGGAAGGTCTTCAATAAATCTTTGTTAGTTATTTGGAATGAACGTCCAGAAAATGCTGAAGAATGCCTAAGGAGACAAACAAGAGTGACAGACTAATGGAATATATTCTTCTGCCTTCTTCGATATTTCTGTGTATAAGCTTTCCTTGAACCCGTGGCATTTTCTGCCTAGAAAGTGCCAGCTTTGAGCAGCCACATTCATATCTTCTCTCTGATCCCTCCTATCCCTCCTCCTAATCCTCATTATCCATTCCCCCAACACTCAAAATTTATTGTAAAAAGGTGTTTTTTTAAAGACTTTTAAAAATACATGTAATTATCTACGGCTCCGTATCACTTTTAAAGTCGTCCCTTGATACTTGCTGGAGGCCGCAAACTCCATTCAATTTCCAAACACTCTTGGAAGTCATCCAGGACACGCAGGCAGGGAGGGAGCGGCCAGGGTACAGTGTGCAAGGGGATCGCACCGCGAGTTGGCCAGTATCATTTATTATAGGCAATCCAGCAGGTGCGTAAATAACTCCTACTGGGAGGTTTTCCGCTCAGCTTCCCAAAATGGCTCCATTTCAACATCCAGCAGTGACGCCGTATTCTCAGAATTGGATTAGCTAAGCGCCGGGCAAGGTAAAATCTACTCGAGTGATCCAAAGGAAAGGTTTGCGCCTCCATCAACAGCATTCGTATGAAATAGGCTTTTGTTCATTAAACATGGTAGGATTCGTCAGCTGATTGAAAAATACAGTTGCTTGAAGTTCTTTGAAATGTACAGATGTACGTTTCATGTTTCGTAGTTCCATCCTGTATGTGTGGTTTTCTAGCACTTTCTAAGCGTTAGGCCCTATGCTGGGTGCTATGGAGGATCAGGAGATGAGTGAGACCACACCTTGGCTTTCGGGGTCCACACACCGTTTGGGAGATAGAGACATACGTATCCTCTTATCACAGGACGGACTGAGAAATCAGAAATGCAAGCAAAATGCTGTTGGGTAAGAAAGAAAAACTTGGAGGCGCCTCTTGGTAGAAGAAGAATTCTAACAAAGCATTCTGCATTCATTCATTCCACAGATGATTATCGAATGCCACGTTAGATTCCTGCACTATACCACGAACACGCGGAGGGCCAGTTTTAGTTGCTTAATCATTTACCAAGAATAAAGTTCAACGGGCAGAAAAGGGCAGGGAGGGCATTACAGAGGGCAGGAATTGAGTTGAGGCGTTGAGGCTGCATGGCATGCCCAAGAAACAGGGAGGCGTTGGGGTGGCTCTGTGCCAGGCAGAGTGGATGGGAGTGGGCGAGGGTGGGGCTGTAGTGAAGGTAAGGCTGGAAGATACATCGGAGCAAAGCTGCCCAGGGCTCTGAACGCCCAGGAAAGGAACAATGAGTTTTCCATTGAAATCGCATTTTTAGAAATTGAGTCATTTTAAGTTTCCCAGGGCTGTTCCTTTTTAGGTGTAACAGTGCAAAGTATGCTGGCTTGGAATCAGACCACGCTTTGAATTTGAGCTGTGTCACTCAGCAGATGAATGACTTCACAGAAGTCAACTTAACCTTTCTCCTACTCCGTTTTTTCATCTGTGAAAATGGGGTTTGTTCAGATTAAGTTAGAAGGGACAGGTAAAGGCACCAAGGACATTGGCCCACCTTTGGTAGGTATTCAGTAAAGATTGGTTTTTCTCCTCTCCGCTTCCCATAGAAGGGCGTTGATGAAGAATACATGTCATCACCATCACGGAGTTTCCAGCTTCGTGGCTAAGTTTTTTTCTCAACTTTTTCCCAGTGGTTCTCAAACCTGAGGGAGCATTAGAATCCTCTGGAAGGCTTGGTAAAACACAGATTGTTCCTGATTCTGTGTCTCTGGGATGGAGCCCAATACTTTGCATTTCTAACAAGTTCCCAGATGCCACTAATGTCCTTGATGTAGGGACCACACTTTGAGGAGCTCAGTTTTATCATGTTTTACCACAGGGGAGACCCTATTGATTACTTACCCAATAGCCGTCCTTCTTCCCTGTTGATGTAGCCCTGAATTGATCTGTGTGAGCTGTCAGCGAGGAGCCCAGTGCGGGGCTCAAACCTATGAACCATGAGATCATGACCTGAGTCAAAATCAAGAGGCGGACGCTTAACAGACAGAGTCACCCAGGCGCCCCAGCACAGAAAGATTCTTTGCTTTGTCTCTAACTAGTGCCAGAAAATGTATGATGAGAGGTCAAAAGCAGTCATGGTCATCTCAGCTCCCTTGGCCGTTCATGAATCCGAGGTGGGCAAGTGTCCCACGGTGTCTAAAGAGATGTGACAATGGACTGGCTGAGAAAGACTCACAGGGAGACGAGCTTCTGCCCCTTGCCCATTCTTCTTGAATGTGTTCATATTGCTGAAGCTACAGGAGTCATCTTGTGAGCCAGAGATGACAAACACGAGGAGGACCAACACGCAAGGATGTTAAGACAGAAATACAGAAAGAACCTGGGTCTCCTAAGGCATCACTGAAGCGCACTCCTTGAATTACCTACCTTGACTCGTTCTTATGTGAGAAAAAGATACTCTTCTTCATTGCAACCACTGTAATCCATTTGTTGTCACTTGCGGCCAAACACACTCATCATTGATATAACCTATTACAGTTCTGTGATTTTGGTGGCACAGGTAATATTGACCCCGTGTTATAGATGAAGACGGCAAGGCTCAGAAAAACGAGGGTGACACAGAGTGGTAGAGCTTAGATTCCAACTCGAGTTTCCTGATTGTAAGTCCTTGGCATTCTCCAATGACCTAACTATTCTAATTATTCCTTCCTACCAAAATATGTATTATTCTGTTTTCCCTTCTATTAAGGAAGAAGGAATTGCTAAGTCCCTGTCTGTCCAGGCTTTACTTGTACGTCTGCTGTCAGCCAGCTGACTTCTGTTTGTCATTCATTAATTAAGTAGTTAATTCTACCCACATTTACATATATATATAAACAAAACCTTTGGACTTTGATATTCCCTTTTTGTAACGGAGGACCTTGCATTTGTTCATATTTTGTTCTTTACAGAAAGAAGCCATTGAAATTAGCTTTGTGTCCTAACTTACGGAAGTGGGCTTCTGTTATATTCCTGAAGTTTTATGGATCTTAAAGTTCGAATCGAACACAAATTCTAGAGCGATATTGGAGACCTGTCGGAAAATGCAGCTGAACCCGGACTTCTTTATACACCGATCCCAGCCTCCAACTCAGATATATTTTCTTAGCCTACCCGCCCATTCATCATACATGGGCTCTCCCAGCTCTGTGACCCGAAACTGGCAGGCTTAGTGCAAATATGTCTCCCAATCACACTCACGCATACGTCTGTTCTTCCATTGCCTGATGAGCCCAACAGGCCTATGGCCCTCTGAACCCCTAGGGAAGACTGAAATCCCATTTGCTACTAGCTCTTAGATCAGAGCTGGGTATTTATGAGGGAACCTAAATGAATTACCCTCACTAACAGTATTTCCTTTAGTATATAGAGAAACATTATTTATCTCCATTAAATTACCTTAAGGAGTTCATGCGTTTGTTCCTTCATTCATTTGGCAAATTTTTATTGAATGTTCTATATGCGAGCGTGATACTGGCACCATCTATTCATACAGTTACTTATCCGTGGTTTATAAAATCGCTTTCATAGCACTGAAGGCTGGGGCCTGGTTTAT
This sequence comes from Paguma larvata, assembly GCA_030068075.1. Taxonomy (NCBI): domain Eukaryota; kingdom Metazoa; phylum Chordata; class Mammalia; order Carnivora; family Viverridae; genus Paguma; species Paguma larvata. The sequence goes on along the minus strand of CM057824.1, from coordinate 81,073,253 downwards.
AATGCAGAGCAAAACCAGTGCATATTGATAAAATATACTTATCTCATTGTTCACGTAGGTTAATAGAGTGATGTGTTCACGATGTATGCGGGTTTGCTTGATTTTTGTTACTATTATATGCTAACATCTGAACGATCATGTTCATATATACGTATATGCTATTACTTGCATCTTATGACGATTTTTCTGGTTGACTCTCTTGACCCCTACATCTTACCATTTTCTCATTGCTACCATCCGTAACAGGGTCAAGAATCAACTCGATGTGCCGTTTCCCCGTCCACTAAGGAGGAAGGGATTGGTAAGTCCCAATCTGTTCCGAGCTTTCCTTGTGCCTCTGCTGTCAGCCACCCGGCTTCTGATTGTCATTATTAATTATTTAAGTGATTAATTATTTAAGTGATTAATTCTGCCCACACTTATGAGGCAGGGTTCATCTGGTTTGGTGCCTACTCAAGGTTTGGCACTTTGGAGTAGGTAGAGATTAAGAAGCGGAGAGCTCTGTCAGAAGGGGCTCGTGGTACAGACAAAACTTATGCACAAATCAGTGACATATAACATGGCAACCAAATGATAAATATTGTAGGAAAAGAGCAAATAGGAGACCAAAGGTGAGAGCGAGGGAGAATCACAGAAGGCTTCATGGTGGGGGTGGTCTGTGCCCTGGATTATTAAAGATCCAGTGATATTTGGGTACTTTGACCGAGTCGGAGACTGTGGGATGAAATACAGAAGAAACTCTCTTAACTCTGCACTTGAGAGGCCAACAATCCTACCTATGAGATGGGAAAAGTACTTATCGGCCAAGTCAAATCCCGTTATGACAATGCAAAAGGCTGCCCCCAGTGCTGGGATTTGTCTGGAATGGCTCTCCTTATCAAACCGCTCACTTGCAGGAGCTGGACGAATTTTTGTGTAGAGGTTTGGGTGAGACGGTTTGTACCTTTGCCTGAAGGGGGTTAAACCATATCCTTCCAAGAGATGAAGAAAAGCCAAACTATCTGGCACTTGGAGACTGCCCGTATATTCCCTGCTCAGATTGCCGGTGAGGTGTGTTTCTATAATGCTGTTTCTTTAGCGAGAGTACAAAGGAGACAGGAGGAGGAGGCGGGGAGGGGGGGGTAGGCAGACAGCAAGAGCTCTCAGTGCTTGCAACCAGCCCCTTCGACTTATCCACATGTACGGCGTGCTCCCCGCCCCAAGTTACGAGCAGCTGAATTGAATTAAAAAACAGTCCCTCCTTTGCTGCGACCTGGCCTGCCAAATTCTCAGCTGGCGTGAGTTTTTATAGCTCCGTTATAAACCCCAAAAAGTGAGGCGTATAATGGAAACATTGACATAACTTGAACTCCTAGGAGCGGCTTGTGCCACCCTCATTATCCTTACGTTTCATTGGCCCGCCTCTCGGTTCTCTCCCTGCCGCAGCGGCTCTGCCCGACGGTCCAGGGGGCTGGAGGTTTGAAGCTGGGCTTTGCCGGGGAATAATGAGATAGTGTCTGCTGGTGGGAAGCCCCCTGTTCCATACATACTAGCCCCTCCCTTTTCCCTTCCTGCCCTTGTTCTCCCCCTACACCACCTCCCCCAACACCCCCCCACCCACTCAAAAAAAAAAAAAAAAAAAGGCAGAACAGTTCAGTTGGTTGTAAAAATTAATGAGTTCAGATACAGACTTGCCTTATTCCGGTCCAGCTGCGTAACCAGGGCGATTCCGACCAGCATTCTAGACGCTGACATCAGCTCCACACCCCGGTACAATGCTGCTCTGTTTGATCTCAGAAACAGATCAGGCTCCTGGGCTTTATACATCCTGCTTCCTCCCTACGTAGACTCATTTTATTACCCACCGGGAGAGCTCATCTCAACTGCTCTCCCCCTGGGCAGCCAATACCAGAGGATCAGGCACTACAGCTGACTCTTCTCTTAACAGCTGGACACTTTTATCCCGTTTTCCTGGTCCTCTTAGAGGATCTCCACCCCCCAGGCGCTGACAACCGGCGGAGGCTGAGCGTGATAATGATTTCACCACTTACCATTTGCACAGCACGGCATGATCTTACATGCCCGTCCGTGCTCTTGTCCCCGGGGCTCGGGACCACCCCGCAGGGAGGTGGCAGACCCATTTTATAGACGAAGAAAGTCTGAGAGACCAGTGAGTGGCAACAGCAAGAACAGATCACAAGCTCCTTGACACCAAGTCCGGGGCTCATTCCATGGCCTCCGGGTGTATACCTCTTGGTTAGGCAGCACGCAAGCTAGATTTAGTTTCTGTTGGTGAACAGAGCTGGAAGAAAGCTCGGCGGACCCACTTTCTGTCGGGCTTAGGGAGGGGGACGGCGACAAATCCACTGGAGGCTCTTGGAAAGGAGATCACGGTGGTCTTCATCTGTCACTGACGCCCCCTTCTGCAGAAGGCTGCTTCCTCTTTAGCTGGCCCGAGAAGACGCATGTCCCAGGGGGACCAGACGTGCCTTTGCTTCTGGTGGTCCCAGAAGCACCAACTCTGAAGACGGGTCGTAAGCTGTTCCCCAATGAGATTTCAGGGGAAGCTGCTCAAACAATGGCCAAACTCTTTAGAAATAAAACACAGACGTATGAACCATAGAGGTAGAACTCCATTCCGGAGTTTGGAGAGGTCGTACAGGGTGAATGTTTTAGCAAGGATAATTTAAGTCGGAAAGCATGAATATTTGGAGCAGTTTCCTGTGGCTACCGTACCAAGTCCCGCGGACTGGATGGCTTAAACCATAGAAATGTATTGTCTCACAGTTCTAGAGGCTAGAAGTTTGAAATCAAGGTGTCAGCGGGGCCACACCCTGGGAGAGAATCCTTTTCTGCCTCTTCCTAGGCTCAGTCGGTTGAGCATCAGATTCTCGATTTCGGCTCAGGTCATGATCCCAGGGTCCTGGGATCAGGTACCAAATCAGGCTCCGTGCTGGGCATGGAGCCTGCTTAAGAGTCTTTCCCTCTGCCCTGCTCCCCCACTCATGCTCTGTCTCTCTCTAGACAAATAAAAAAACCTAAATAAAATAATAAAAAAATAATCCCTCCTGCTTATTCGGATTCGTATGCATGTTTTCATACATGTCCTAATTCAATCTGCACAGCAACCCTGCAAATGGCAAAGAATCCTAATTCCCATGTTATAGGTGAAGAAGGAGGGATGAGGAGAGGGGCTGCCATCGGAGCTGCGGGTCTGGAAGGAGTGGCTCTGGGACCATCACTCTGACTCTCTTCCATGACTCTGCTCACACTTCCCCCACGAACGCTCTCAGATGAGTTAACTAATGCGCCCAAGACCGCAGCTGGTTTGCTGGTTCCAAAGCCCACATTTCTTCCATCCCGTCAGTGGACTTTGAACTTAGCCCTCACCCAATCTTTGGCAAGGGTGCCGGGAAGCAAGGCCAGCGAAGACGCTCCTCTGAAGCCCAGCAGCTGAGTCGGAAGCACAGCCCCGAGGCCCTCGCCCCGGGTCTCGTGCTGTGCCCTCCGGTCATGCTTCCGCAGTGCCAGACAGCCTGGCTCCCTTTAAAGTTGCTTAAACTCGTGTTTATTATCGCCTTCCATCATTTCTAACGGCCTTGTGTCCCTTTCTTTCGCAGAGTACATAAACTCAGCATGTTTAGCTCTTGAAATAGATTTGCTGTGCAGTCTCATGGTACTTTAGCGGCTTACAACGTGAGTCTCTGCCAGCCGCAGCGCTCGCTGTGGGAAAAAGCAGGGCACCGGGGAGGCTCAATTTTAGGGGGTTTTAGGGCATGCTTGAGACTATACAGATTCTAAATATTCTGTCTCATTGTCCCCAAAGCTGCTAAAATACTCTAGAAATGACCATGTTTCGACATCTAAGCCATATATTTCAGATTGCCTCTTGTCCCCCGAAAGGACTTCCATAAACAGCCTTCTATAAGCCTCTGCGACGGTTCTGAAATGGGAACAACATGGTCACTCAACGCGAAAGCTCCCCCTCCCCCGCCCCGAGACCGGACACGCAATGCTGTTTTCTGCCAACGCTCTGATTTATGAGATGCTATATGAGTTCTGCGTTTAATATATGTGGCCGGCTGCCCTCACTGCACACAATTTGCTGGTATTTTCCCCCCACACGATTAGACGGCTTACATTTATGTTGCATATTTGTTGTTGAGCAGACAGGCAACCCTCACGCTGCCCTGCGTGAGTGAACCGAAACGTGAAACGGTGGTGTTGGCACCGTGTCTTCCCTCTGCACGGTGCCGCGGTACCTGCAAAGCGAGAATGCAGATCCGGCCCGTGTGGGTTTCAGGGAACACAGTGTGCAAAGCGGAGACGCTCTGTCGCTGCCTTTAAATTGAATTTGGAATAAGGAATGGAACTACTGCGGGTCTCATTTCTTAAACAAGTGGTGAGTGCCCACTGGGCGCAAGGCGCCATGTTTGAGTCTGTAGTGCGATGCAACTGACACAGCCCCCACCCTTGAGCGTGAGGGCAGGCAAGGCCCGATTAGGAACAGGAATGACCGAATGAAGGCAAGGAGGTTGAAAGTCATGAGAGGCCAGTGCTGCAGGAACTCAGAGGGAAGGTGGTCATTTTTTATGGGTTGGGGGAGGCAGCAAAATCAGAGAAGGGATAAGGAGGAGTCAACGTTTGGATTGAGCCTTGAGGGAAGAGTGGGTTTTGGAAATACAGAAGAGGGAACGAGGAGATAGGCATTCCAAGCTGAGCCAAAAATGCGAGCAAACGCACAGGGGTGACCCATCTTGAGCCCCTGAGCTGGGAAGTTATAATGAGGACCTGGGGAGGACATTGATGAAGGAGCGACTCTCTGCTTCTAAAGTCCACGCACCAAGGGCGGAAGTCACACATTAGGAGTCCCACGGTACTGTCACCTTCACGGTCTTGCTTGATGCCTAGAACAAACCTGTGAAGGGCAGAACCTGCATGTCCCCATTTTATAGACGAAGAAACAGAAAAGCAGAGAGTCAAAAGGCAAAGACTTGTTCGAGCCTAGTAAGTATCTAAGCAAGGAGAACACAGGTTTCCTGAGGCCCGTTCCGCTCCTTTTCCAGTGGGGCCACACTGAGAAGTCGGTGCTCTTGACAATTGTATTGGATCGACGGCAGACTGTGCAGCTTTCACCCAATTTCGTGCACAAAAATACTAAGTATTGTAGCTAATCTCTCCCTAAGAAGACATGCGACCTAGGCGCATCTGACGGCTTTCAGTTTTGTCGCTCCCGTGTTTCCGCTATTCTTAGTTTTACTTTGAAGATCAATGTGATTGGATTCTAGAAAACCATTTTCCCCCACAGGTTATTTTCAATTGTTAACAGAAATAAATAAATAACCCTCCCACTAAAGGGGGTTTTCAGTGTGGCGCCAAGCTGTCTTCCATTTTGGGGGGATTTTCCCTTTGTTTAGCCGGTAATTACTGCAGGCCTGCGGTCCTGGGCTCCTCCGGACAAGGGCCGGTGGGTCTCCTGAATGCCGACTCCACGTCTGGACTCTTCAGTCCGCTAAAGTTTACCGTGAGCGTCACAAAGAGGCCTCTCTGTCAGCTGCTCTCTGACAGACCGGCATGGATTAAATCCCAATCAGAGTCTCTGGGAGCGGGCAAGAGGGGGCAGTCAGGAGGCCCACCCTGTGGGTCTGAAGACTTTGACCGAATCAACACAGTCTGGAAGGGCTGGGGAGCTTGAAAGCAAAACTATAAATGATCCCATCTGTGAGTCTTGGCTGATTATCCCTCTGGGGCGGACCGAAGAGGAGGGGGCCCGAAGAGAGGGTCTCGCTCTGCTTTAAACGATCTATCGTTACACTTCTAGCACCTTCCTAGTTTGGGGTATTTTCCAAGCGAAAGTTCATTAGGGAGACACGAAAGCACGTTTTGCTAATATCCATCAGAGAGAGGGGCTCAGTTTCAAAGCACAGAGGAAATACAATAGTGTTGAGGCAAACTACATGCAAAAGATCTTACGGCCCTGAGAAGCGAGAGCGAAGCAGAGACTGGTGACTTGGGTTTGGTGTTTTTTTTTTTTTTTAAAGCCAACCTTTATTTGGGAGAAAATAAAGTGAGTCTCAGGAAAATTGGTATCTCCTGGACTGCCTCTTATTTACGTGGGGCAGCCGGAGCTAAACATTTGGGAATGTTTATAAATGTTTGGGTTTCGTTTTCCATCTTTTCTCCTGTTGGCACCAAACCTGAAGGGCTCAGAATTCCTCAAACATGGTGCTTACCCACAGTGATGACTATTATTAACACGTATTGGTCTCGAGAATACACAGAAACAGGATTAAGTGCAGATCCGGAGCCCAGGGATTAGGTCTGGCTGGTGAGGAGAATGTAAACAGGGGACGGCTGAGTGGTGGGGTGCGGGCAAGGCTCTTCCGAGGGCCGGGCTGGGGGACAGGGTGGCCTCGTGTGTGTCCTCAGGCCAGGGAGTGGGCCCAGATGCTGGTGCGCATTTGCTGGGCTCCCTGCTCGGTCATTGGTCTGAAGAGGGTTAGAAGAACGTCCCTTCCTGGGGCTGTCTAGGGGTGTCGCGTAGGTCCCAGGACGACATATGCCTCTTCAAGAAGTGCTCCTGCAGTCCAAGCAGGATACTTTCTCTGCTCGTGTGCTTTTTTTTGCTGAGGACATCCCTGCTGCTGTCTGCGATGTTCCTCTGGGGAGCGGTTCTCCTCCATTTTGGAAGGACCTGTCTCCCTCGGCTGCCGCGGAAAGCGGGGATGTTGTCGGCGTTTCTGTCTTTGACTACTGCGAACCTCCCCCAAACCCTCCTTTCAAAATGAGGCCTTGGACAGACGTAAATGAGAAGCTCAGGAAAAAAAAAATCTGCCGTACGAATTCAGGCTGCAGCTCTGGGTAACATTGAACCAGACCCCGGCAGGGAGACCGAGACCACGGAGCATGCCGTCAAATGCACCTGCTCTCACCCTGCTCGTGAGGCCCAACTGGAGCCAGATCTGGTCCGTCTGGAGTTCCCAGGTTCAAGGTTTCATTTAGAGAGTCCTCTCGGTCACGGTTGTCACTCAGCGCTGTTGATCTCAGCAGCAGGGACACAGGGCATGCGGACCCGAGCCTTGGTGCTATATACCCGTGGTTAGCGTCCCTGGCTTTGGAATCAGAGCTGCGGGTTCAAATCCCAGTTATATGTGCTCCGTTTTCTCACTTATAAAATGAAGATAATGTCAGCCACCTCGGAGAGGAGCTCTGAAAAATGAATGTGAGAATGTATGTAAGCAGTTACTTAGCACGGTGGCTGGCACATAGTAAGTGCCAAGTAAATGGTAGGATTGTTATTTCCTGCCGTGAACTTGACTGAAAAGCGCAGAGGTGGGGACATTCATATTTAGGGAGCACCCACTCTGTGTGACACATCCTACAACTGCTTCTATGCGCGCAGGGGGAATAGACCCTTCCCTCCTCGGGTATGGTGGCGGGCGTCGAGTTAAGGTGATATCTGGTACTAGAAGCCGAAGGGGGAAGAAATGAGTGCTGTTTGTTCCTTCTTCTCCAATCTAATGCCAAAGGGCTGAAATGTAGAATTCTCCAGTGACTTCTTTTGTTGTTAGCCGATGTGAGCGCTTGGACTTCCTTTGGCCGCTGCCGTCACTTTCAAGTCTCAGGAGAGAGAAGACTTTTGCTCTCGTATGGCCAGGCCTTGGGTATTGCCAAGTTGCCAACTCAGGTCTGACGCTCGGCAGCCAAGCCTCTCCTCATCTTTCTGTTCCCAGCCCCAGCATTTCTTCGCTTGTGCTTTGGAACCCAGGCCTCAAAGCCTGAGCAAGAAATCCCAAATTATCCTTTGGGCAACTCGGGGAAAGTGGGAATTAGTAGCAAAGGTGAGGGAGTCAAGCAGAGAGGAAGAGACAGGGAGATAACCAGTCATGGGTTCACTCAACAACCATTTGTGAGGAACGGGCTGTATGCTTGGGGCTGGGTTCACAGAGATGAATAAAACTCAGTGTCTGACCTCAAAAATAGAATGGCCGTTTGTTTTCTGGGTGCTGTTTAAAGTTTGTTAGCATTCTGGGGGCGCCTGGGTGGCTCAGTCGGTTAAGTCTCCGACTTCAGCTCAGGTCATGATCTCACAGTCTGTGAGTTCGAGCCCCGCGTCGGGCTCTGGGCTGACAGCTCAGAGCCTGGAGCCTGCTTCGGATTCTGTGTCTCCCTCTCTCTCTCTGCCCCTCCCCCACTCATGCTTTGCCTCTCCTGTTCTCAAAAATAAGTAAAAAACATTAAAAAAAATAAAAATAAAGCTTGTAAGCATTCAACAGCTTCCATATTTAAGGTTTGGGCAGTTTTTGATGTATATTATTCCCTCAATAGAAAGTTAAAAAAAATAGTAGTAGACACATTCTAAATGCCAGATGCAGAGTACCTGGGCTTTGTGGGGGAATGAGAAGAAGGGAGGATGTGTTATATGTCAGGGCAGGCTTCCCAGAGGGACAGCTTGGGCTCCCGGCGGAGGTTCCAGAGGGAGCAAAGTCATGGAGGAGAGAAAGCACGTGTTATGGGCAGGAAACTATAAAGAGCCCCGAGTTGCTGGAGCATAAACTGGCGCAGGGGGCGGGGGGCGGGGGGGGCAGGAAATCATGGGCATTGGGATAGGATAGGGAGGAAGGACTTTGTGTCTATGAAGTGGGCTCTGTCCTTTGGTGGGGTTCCAGTCAAGGGGGTGGGAGGTAGTCAGGATCGGCAGAGTAGACAGCAGCGTGCATGTCGTTCCAGACCAGGAAGCCAGTTCTGAGGCCACTGCCTTTTTCCAGAGGAGAGATGGGTGAGGGTTTGAATTAAGATACAGATTTATTTTTATTTTTCTTTCTTTATTTTTTATTTGAGAGAGAGAGAGCAGGGGAGGAGCAGAGGGAAAGAGAGAGAGAGAGAGAGAGAGAGAGAGAGAGAGAGAGAGAGAGAATCTCAAGCAGGCTCCACGCTCCGGGTGGAGCCCAACTCAGGACTCGATCCCACAATCCTGGGATCATGACCTGAGCTGAATTCAAGAATCTGACTCTCAAGCCACACAGGCGCCCCTCAGATACAGGGTTTTACAGAAGGCACACACAGGTGAGCACGCATGCGTGTACACACACATTTCCAATCAAATTGAAGGTTTTCATGTATGTTTTACGGAAAAGTCTATTTGCGTTCGGTAGGCACAAAGGTCGAATGGTACAAGAAGAACCCATTTCACTCTTTGAAAACTCTTTTCACTATCGGGAGATCTTGAGGGCGGGTTCCTCCTACGCACGCCTCCAATGTCAGATATAACAACACACAATTCATGTCTCTTGTATTTTTGTTTTCGAAGACATTTGGGAGGAAGTAAGTCTTCCTTATTCTTTTAGGGGTTTATATGCGGCTGTCTCTTCTCTGAAATATTTTCTGTTATCTACTTTCCTGGCGAGACACTAGTCTGGGGAGTGAACACCCGCATTAGCTCATCTTTTCCACCTTGAGCGAGCCACTTCTTTCCTCATGTGTTCTAGAAGAAACTCCCAGGCAGCAAAATTGATGAAGAGGTTTTATCTCCTCTCCATAACCCCAGGTTGGCCGATGGGTTTTCTCACGTCCTGTTTCTTTAAAACAGGAGGCTGAAAGTTCTAGTCATCTATTCCAAAACAGTGCTGTAGGCCAGGCTCTGATAAGTGCCTACGGGGACCCCGGAGTCTGGATGGGAACAGTGAGCTTGGGGCATGGGCTCAGAATATTCATACATGAGGTCATCTACCCAAAGTCTTATGTCTCAAAAGAACACTGTTCCCCAAAGGGAAACTGTACCCTGAAGGGGAGGAATCGATAATGAGGTATCGGCTGAGCCAGGTTGTTGTCACCGGAAGGTAGGGTGCTGCATGGTGTTGGAAGGGCCAAGTTCTAGGTCTGTGTGAGCCACGTTCGAGGAGTGCGACTTTGGGCAAGTTCTTTCACTTCTGGTAGGCCCATTTCCTCATCATAAAAATGGGGTAACAGACCCTACCACTTTGTTCTTACAGGTTGTGTGATGTTGGGGGTGGAAATATTTTGGACCCTGAAAAGTACATTTTGAAATCGATGGCCTAGTATTAGAGTTTCTTCCTGGGCATTAACCAAAGCACCACTGAAGCAGCTTATAATAAAGGAGTTTGAAGAAATAAGGAGAAAGCATGCAAAATGCTCCCTCAATAACGTGAGAATAGATAACGATGTCGTGATTATCCATTATAGGAAGATTCGTGGCAAATGTTTGCTGACTTCCTTTTGCTTTCTTCTTTTGCAAGAAGTACAAGCTAATTTCCACATCGGCCAAGGCAGAGGCCCATGGGAAAGTGGGAACTCGGCCTTATTGGAAGGAAGGGCTGACCTTGGTTGCAACACTTGGGTTGGGGTCTCAGTCATGCCCTTCGTTCCTTGAAGGTAGGTAGGTAGGTCTCTTCACCAGTCTGGGCCTCAGTCATGGATGTGTGTCATGCATATGTTGGTTAGGACATTATTATGATTATATATTAGGGTACATTAGAGCACTTGAAATGGATTCTGTACTGTCCCCAAACGTGGTCAGTAATGCCTTCAAGGTCCCGAAGAGTCTCATACTATGAATAACTGGGTTCCCGGCACAGGAACTCCTGTCCACTCACGGCAGTGACCAGGAGTCGCCCTAAGTCTCCGGCTCTTGCTCCCCACAGGGGCCCAGGGATTGCAAATTCCACAATGGCTGCCTGGGGGTCCGCTTGCCCACAGAGCAGGATTGTGGCAGGTGCGTACACATGCCATCTTTTCCTTCCGTCCCAATTCTGAGGAAGCAGCAAGGGAGGAGCCCAGGGTGGGGGGAGAGCAGTCGCTCTACACAGACGACCAAGGCCAGGGTGGTGGGAAGAGTTTCACTTGTAAAGTAGTAGGCTCACAGGCAAAACCTACCAAGGGGATGAGCATTACTCAGAGGGTGAGTCCGGTTCCCGTTTTAGACCCGAAGTAAATTCTCCGGGCCCTGTTGTAGTTGGCTAATCACAATTCTCAAACCACAGGCTCCAGAGATATGAGCCAGTGTTCCAGAAGAAGCCACCCACGGGAGAGGGGAGGACAGAGGGAGAAAGTCTGGCCCTGGGTCCTGTGTGTTGGGTCTGATTGCTTCAAATGGAGGGTTATCGTGCCCTCCAGTTCAGGGCGCGTTGGTAAGACTCATGCGAACCCCAGTCCACGTCCACACGCTCACATGGCAGGGAGTTGGACTTGTCCTCTCCAAAGTCAACATCAAGAGAACCAAGGGAGTCATGGGGACCCTTGGAAGTTCTTCATTCTGGGTCCCCTCCCCTCCCCCCCGCCCAAGCTCAGAAAGACCAGCCCGCCACTTAGGAGGCTTGGTTTGGATGGCTCTCCAAACCCCTGGTCAGATTGCTATCTTTTGACTAAAAACATAGGGTTCGTTGAGTTTTCTACCAGACTTCATTTCAAACAATTATGTTGGCATGTTATCTTACTATTTCCTTTGGAGGGTTTTTCCACGTTAAAAAAAAAAAAAAACACAACTTTACTGGGTCCTGTGAATGACTAGATTGGGAAATAAAACCTCACATCGGTCAGGAAGTATGAAGACTTTAGCAATTCCTGAGGGTCAGCGGCGCGGCTGTCCTCATGCCCACGGAACAGCAAAGGGGGACGGCACCCTAGACAACGCAGCCTGGGATGCCTTTGGCGACGTGCAAAATCTGAGAGGGTCTATGATCGAAGAAGTCACCCGTTCAATCCCTTGCCTTCAGGTGGGGCCACGTATGAGGGCTCAGGCCCTTTAGTCCTTGAAAACACACAGCCCCGCACAGCCCCGCACACCCTCACACACACACTGCGGCATTTGTATGCGGTATCGCACCCTCCCCCGTAACTCACAGCAATTAGGAATTGAATTCCCCGGGTTTTCTGGGCTGATCCTAGAGACCTAGCAAAAGGGACTCTTGAGAAGGAGAAAGAAATTCCACACTGGTGAGGTTAGGGCCGCGGTCCTTAACGGCGAGGTGGTTTCTTGGAGACCGTCTAGTTTAGAAAAGGAAGGCTCCTGTCGCTCCCAGAACCCCTGAAGGTTGGAGCCACGCTCGCTCGCTCAGTGGAGCTGGGCTTTGGGTCGCTGTGGGTTTTACCTCGCGGGCACCCCATCTGCCCTGTGACTCTGACAGCCCAGGGTCTTAGGGTTTGCTCTGTTCTCCACCCACCTCTGAAACCCTTCTCTCTCCGATGCTACTTCAAAGTCCCCTGGGAAAGCCAAGTTGCCAATTAAGCCTCTTTGAGGCCGGTTCTCATTCCTTCCCCACTAATTGAAATGTTACTCCTTTTACTAAACCCATAAACCACCCAAACACAACGGCCTTCCTCATTTGCATTGTAACAATGTCCCTAATGTGCTTCCAAGAGCTTTAGATAAAGGCGGACCTTTTCTCCCCTCCCTGTATGAACTGTCAAAAGCAATTCCGTGGCAAAGGCCTTCATTTCCATCCCTATACAGCTGCTCATTAGCTAAGGTGGAATAAATTCCTTTTATTCTGGATTCATTTCCCAGGATGGTAATGTCTTTTTTTGTCTCAGGTCACTGTTCCCAAACTAGGCCTTAATTGCTGAGAGTAACGGAGTTAATACATATTTACAGCCCAGTAAGGCTAAGGAAGGTCTCCCGGAGTTTTATTTGAGACATTTTAGTTAACCTGCCATAAAATCATTAACAAGTTGTTCGGTGTTAATTCTGTCTGCCCTTTATCTTGTCTCTGTCCCTTGGGAAAGTGGGCTGGAGGCAGATGGCTTGGGCGTGAGATAGGTTCTCAGGCTGGAGAGGCTGGGGAGCCCCAGACCTCACTTCCTCGCTTCTAGATTCTCCGCTCTTCTTGGCGAAAGCAGAGAGCCTGGGCAACACTGCGGCTCCCCCAGGCACCCGGCCAAGGAGCGCAGGCGGGACGATGGAATCCCATCAAAGCCACAGGGCCGGGCCGGGCTCCTGAATCAGCTCGCACCAGTAACTTGAGCCTGAAGTGGCCCACGGGCTGGGCACCGAGCCGAGGTGGCAGGCCGTGCGACAGCCTGGCCTCTGGAGTCTGCCCAGCAAAGGGGGCTGAAAACAGGGCAGGAGGAGGGCTCGAGGGCTAAGGGCAATGCCAGGGAAAGCCAGGGGGTTTCCAGACTTCTCTCTGGGAGGCCCGGCGGCTTGCCTGGGACACTCCCTCTCCTTCCCATAATCATCAGCGAGAGATGTGGAGACCCTCTTCACCACGGCTCTTTACTCCACTGGAAGGAAATGGGTTTACCAAAATGACATAGGCTCCAGTCCACCTGCCTGTCTGTCCCCAGGGTGCTGCTCCCAGGTGCCGGAAACTTCCTTCCTCTTCCTCGTGATTTGCCTGGGCTTCTGGCTGGATCCGGAAGGAGCAGGGCCTGAGGAATGGGCCAGACTGGGGCAGAGCTCACAGGCCATTCCCTAGAATCCGCGCTGTGGCGTGTTCCCTGGGCACACAGCTCGACCACATTTTCCCAGCTCCCTTCACAGCTAGACACGGGTCGGGGGGCGATGACGAGGGCGTTCTCCATGCTCTTCGCCCTGTCTGACTGGCTGGAGGGGAGGTGACCCGGTAGGCCATTTTTGAAGCCAAGTGTTAAAAATGGCTGCGCTTCAGTCAGCTCAACCGTGTAAGTGACGGGCGGGCAGCAGCGGGCTTACTCATCCTGTGCATGAGCATGAGATAAAGGCCCAGGCTACGCAGTCTGACACGTGTAACGCTACAGCTGTGACGTTGTTGGCTTCTCGAAGGCTCATCCACCTGCACCTCTCCCACTGGGCTCTTAAGACTCAGCTCAGGTTCTAGCCCCTCTGTGGAGTCTTCCCACGGGCAGAGGAGACACAAATGTAGCCTCGTCCAGTCCTTCATCCACGGGCTCCGAGCAAAGCCACCTTTGCCTACCTCTGGGCAGATCGAGCCAAGCAGGAATTCGGGACATGGCCAACTGAGTGAGATTTAGAAACTGGGCTCGAAGGCCAAAAGTCTCCAAGCCAAAGGTGGCTCCTCGGAGACTCCGATTTCCTAATTCTTGGTTTCGGAAATCAGGCCGAGAGCCCTGGATGAGGAAAAAAAGCACTAAGCTGATTCCTCAGGCAGCTCAGCATGTCCGAGAGAGATCGGGCCTGGAAGAACTCATCCACTCCTGCTTCTTTTCCTGACAGATGAGGAGAGACTGAAGCCCCAGGTAGAAGAGACAGAATCAGCACTCGGCGGATGCACGGTGCTGCTGTCAGGTTGCCCTTTGCCTCTCCTGTGCTTAGAATGATTCGTCCTTTTCAATTCACCAAGGGGTGCTCGTCTTTGGTCCGCTCTGTTTTGGGGTTCTCAAACACTACTGCCCCCCTTGTCTTCCCTAAGCGCTCTATGTCAAAGTTCACAGTGCTGGCTTCCAGCGCGAGCGTGTTGGGAAGCACCGACATTTCCAGAGTTAACTGTTCAACTTCCATGTGGCTCGTTCAAGGAACGCGGGCCTATTCCTTTGTTCCGTGGTGAGAGATGGGGCGGGCAGAAAATACAGCCTCGCCAGACCCTTCCCTGATTCTTGGTGGTGTGGTTCCCTCCGTGGCAGAGAAAGAGTCCGTGGGGAGGAATTCCGCCCCCATTTTACAGAGGAGGGAACCGAGGGTCAGAGAGGTTTGGTGATTAGCCCGCGGCTCTGTGAGACGTGAACTTGACATCCGCCCTGACTGAGGGACCGATGCAGGTCTGTACACTACGCGGCCTCACCCTGTCAGCGTTTTTCTAGATTGTTGGAGCTGGTTCAAACCCACGCTTCTGCCCTCACATCCTTCCTTTCAGGAAGCTGCAGGGGAATCAGAATCCTGGAGGCTTGGCTCAAGAAGGCTCCTCACAGTCACAGAATCGAATCCTCTGGTCTCTGGAGGAGCGGCGTCAGCTCCTAGCGGGCTGGCGGCAGGGTTGGCCTGGTGTCCAGTTGGCTGTGTGGAGAACTCATGACAGGGAATCTAGATGGGTTCGTGTCTCCATAAACTAAAGGAAGAACGAGCATTTTCTTTAGATCCCTGAGTGTGGAGCAGGAAAGAGGCCATTCCCCTTTGGGAAATATGTTATCTACCATCCCCTTTGCACTTCACTTATGAACTTGCCACCTGTTTGGAATGCTGAGGTCTCTCTTCCTCTGGGATGACTCTCCGCGTCTTTCTGATTCATCTCTCCTGCTTTCTTGGCAGTTCTTTTTTCGCTTGTGGGGAACGGGGGAGGTGGTGGCATGGGCGTGCGTACGTAGTAGTGGGCGACAGTCACTCTGACCCTAGAGCTGGAGGAGGGCGAGAGGGTGTTTGGCAAAGTCAGCATGGGGAATACCCACCAAGAGCCATTCTTCAGTATTTGGCGTGTGTTGAGTACAATGAAGAAACATTGGTTCATACGGTTACTTTGTAATTCACTGGGACCTCTTTCAGTTACTTAAAAAAACACCTTTGGAAAGCAGAGATCTAGAAAAGAGGAGCCAACACCCCGGGAGTGATCTACGATGCTCTAGGAAACGTGCGTCTCGTTTTCGCCTAGGTCCGAGAAAAATCTCTCAATCTCCAACGACACTGAGATAAGTCATCGGATCCCAGTTATCACGGTGAGGAGATCTGTGCTCAGAGCAGTGACTTGCCTCAGATCTCGCAGCTAGTAAGAAGCAGCGGTAGGACTGGAATTAGGATCGGCAGAACTCAGAGCCGAGTTTCTTTTCACATCGAACGGCCTCCCTAAGTACATAGAACCATAAGCGAAGAGGAAAAACCACCCCCGACATGTAGCTTCGGAAAAACGAGTCTGTAAGTGTCGAGGAGGCAAATAAAACTACAGTTTCTAATCACGACATCGTGACTACGATTCCAACCTGAGCCACGCGAAATGGTATCCACCAAGGTATGCTCTTGCCCTCAAGAGACCCGCCATCCCTTGGGAGCTATGGGCGATTCTCGTGTCCAGGAGGGGATGGTTCAGAATGAGCCCATGGGTGAGGGCTAGACTGAGTGGTATAAACGATGAAATCTGAAGGATCTGAGATGCTGCTGAGCACTGAGTCCAGGCTGGTGCCTTAATTGTCTTTGCAAGAGGCCATGGATCTTCTTATACTATTTAGCAGAACCTCTTGTGGTCTGGAAATAAGAAACCCCACATCAATTGCCAACCACTATGTTGCAGTAATTGCATTTACTTCACCAGGGCGGGGCTCTCTCCCCTGGGAGAACGAAGCTGGAGCCAGTGTAATCACTGGTCGGATCTTCTCCTTACAATGGTCTGAGTGGGAGCCTCTCCCCTCAGTGCTGCCTCCAAAAGGAACAGGGGATAAACACCCTGTAAGACAGTTGGTCTCATTTTGCGGACGTGAATTCAATGGCTTGCAGCTCCCATTCTACTCCTCCCGGCTCCGGCTTAAGTTTTAAAAACTAATTCTCTCTGCATTAATCTGAAAAGATCCTTCAAACAAAAGCTCAACATCTGAGTCTATTTACCGAGTGTGCAGCTGTGTCAATTGGCCAAGACAAAGAGAGGCTTCCTGGTCAGCCCACAATGGGCTGCAGGTAGTCTTGCAAACAGAGAAACACAAGGCAGGGTCCTTTCATGAGCCAGTGACCCTCCTTCCAATAAGGAAGAGCAGAGCCGAGAGGTCAAGAGAAAAGGCGCCCCGGCCACCCCCACCCTCAGCACACACAAGTGGGGACTGAAAAATATGATCTGTAAGCCCATCAATTAGGGCCATTAAAAAGGTAATTAGCCCTCTTCCATGGAAACCAAGGACAGAAATGTGAAAAGGGGGAAATTCGTTTCCATGTGGGTACATTTTAATGTGACCAGTACACTCCAGTAATGAAGCAAGATGCTATTGTGGGGACTCTCACTTGGTCAGTCCTAAAGGGAAGGTGGTATCAAGTCAATTCGAGAGCTGCCTAAGAACAAAAATAATCACTAGTTTTTAGTCTTGAAAAATAATTTTTTTCTACTATCAATCAAACACTAAATTCGAATCAGGTGGCCAGATTTGGGAGGCCTGGGAGGAGTTGAGTCATTTCCTTTCTAGTTTCCTTTCCTGAAGAGAATCATGGCAGGAAATGAAATCTCGAAACGTCAACAACGAACAATTTGTCTTAAATTCTAGTAAGTGTGAAATTCAGAATTAGGTTTTCTGTTCCCTCTCTTTTCAAGCACATGTGGCTATTTTGGTAAGAAAACCCAAGAGAGAGAAAAAATGAATGGAGGAAAGACCTTTCTGATGAGATGTGAAGACACCTATTGAAATGGCTTTAAAATATATGGTGCTCTGTGCAACATTGGCCCACTTGACAACGAAAGCACTTATTTATAATGTCTGTGCATGTTCTTGTGTGCATGCTTGCAAATAAAGGATAATTTGATTTTGTTTTGTTTTCCTCCACTATCTCATTCCTTCTTCCTTCACTTCCCCTTTGCACTCTATTGAGGTGAAATGTACATAAAGTCAGATCTACAGATCTTAAGTGTCCAATGGGTGTATCACAACAATCAAGGTATATTGATCAATATTTCCATCACCTCAGAAGTCTTCTGCCCCCATTTAGTCAATAACCACCCACCAGGCAATCACTGCTCTGATTTTTACTACTATAGCTTCATTTTGCCTATTCTGGTGTTCCATATAAATGATATCACACGGTATGAATTCTTTTTGTTTGGCATCTTTTACTCAAAATAGTATTTTTGAGATGCATCTGTGACTGAGTGTAACATTCTCTGTCTTTTAGTTATACATGTGTTTCCCTTTATATGACTACACCATAATGTGCCTATTTTTGTCTTAATGCACATTTGGGTTATTTTCAGTTTTAGACTATTATGAATAAAGCTACTGTAAACATTCTCGATTAAGACTTTTGGATTCTTGATTAAGACTTTTGGTGGGCATATGTTTTTATTTCTCTTGGGCAATTACCTAGGAGTGGAATTGTTGAGTCATAGGATAGCTGTGTTTTTAACTTTATAAGTAAATGCCAGTTTTTAAAAGTGGTCATACCATCTCATGCTTCCAAAAGCAATGTAAGAGGGTTTTAGTAGTTCCACGTTCTTACAAACATTTGGTATTGTCAGTCTTTTTAACGTTAGCTGTTCTAGTAGGTATGGAGTGGTAATCTCATTTAGGCTGTAATTTGCATTTCTCTGTTGACTAGTGATGGCAAACACTTTTTCATGTGATTATTACTATTTGCATATCTTCTTTCATGAAGTTTCTGCTTGAGTCTTTTGCTTATTATTTATTGGTTTGTCTTATTAATTGTAGGTATTCTTTTCATATTCTGAATAAAATTCACTTTTCAAAAAAGTTCATGTATTTATTTTGAGAGACAGTTTGCGAACATGAGCAGGGGAAGGGCAGAGAGAGAGAGAGAGAGAGAGAGAGAGAGAGAGAGAGAGAATCCCAAGCAGGCTCCCCTCTGAGCCCAGTTCAGGGCTCAATCACATGACCTTGAGATCATGACCTGAACTGAAATCAAGAGTAGGAAGAGTTTAACTGACTGAGCTACCCAGGTGCCCCTAAAATTCGCTTCTAATAACAGGTATACCAATTTTCTCTTGGTCTGTGGCTTTCATTTTCATTTTCTTTATTTTTAAAATGTTTATTTATTTCTTTTGAGGGGGGAGAGAGAGAGAGCACAAGAGTGGCGGAGGAGCAGAGACAGAGGGAGAGGAGAAGAGAGAGAGAGGGAGAGAGAGAATCCCAAGCAGGCTCTATGCTGCCAGCACAGAGCCCGATGTGGGGCTTAATCTTACACACCATGAATGAGATCATGACCTGAGCCAAAATCAAGAGTCGGACACTTAACTGAGTGAGCCACCCAGGCACCCTGTCATTTTCATTTTCTCAATGGCGTCCGTTTGGTGAGCAAAAGTTTATTACTTTAATGAAGCCCAATTTTTCAATTTTTTCTTTTATGATTCATGCTTTTTCTGTCCCATCTAGGAAATCTTTGCTTAATCCAAGGCTGTGAAGACATTCTTCTATGCTTCTAGCAGCTGTATAATTTTAGCTTTATGATTAACTTTATAATTCATCCCAATTAACTTTTTCTGTATGGTGTGAGGTAAGGACTGAGGTTTATTTTTTCTAAGCATTTATCCGGTAATTCCAGCACCATTTGAGAAAAACTTTCCTTTCCACATGGATTGCTCTGATGCTACCATCATAGATCAGTTGCTGACATATGTGTGGCTCTATTTATGAACTCTGTGTGTTTGCTTGTTTGCCTATCTTTATGCCAATACTACTTTGCCTTGATAGTTGTAGATTTTTTAATACATCTTGAAATCAGATAATGTGCATTCTCCAATCTTACCCTTCTTTTTAAAGATTATTTTGGCCTCTCTAGTCCTTTGCAGTTTTATGTAAATTTTAGAATCCACTTGTTAATTTCCACAGAAAGGTTTATTGAAATTTTGATTGGGATTTGATTTGATTGAATCTGTAGATCTTCCTCCTAGGAGAGGGAGGATAGACGTCTTAAGAAAATCAAGTCTTTCAATTTATGAACATGGTATATCTTTCTATTCATTTGTCTTCCTTCTTTTTTTATAGTAATATTGTATACTTTTTAATATAGAGGTCTTGCACATCTTTAGGCAAACTTATTCCTAAATGTTTCATGTGTTTTGATGCCATTGTAAATGGTGTTTAAAAATTTTTATTTTCTAATCGTTTGTTTTTAGTATATAAAAAGAGAATTAAAAATAAGAGAGAGAGAGAGAGAGTGCTGATATTTGTATTTTTGACCTTGTTGTTTGCTGAGTTGCTAAATTCCCTAACTAGAGCTACTAGCGGCTTTATAGCTCCCTTACAATTTTCTATATACATATGCTTGTCGTCTACAAATAAAGTTTTACTTCTTTCTTTCCAATCTTTATGCTTTTTATTTCACCTAAAGCACTGGCCAGGATCTCCAGTACAGTGCTGAATAGAAGTGGTGAGAACTTATATCCTTGCCTTGTTCCCAATCTTAGAGAGAGAGTCTTCAATAATCCATTATTAAGTATGATATTGACTGTGGATTTCTCAAGGGTTTTTTTGTTTTTAATGTTTATGTATTTTGGAGTGAGGGAGGAGCAGAGAGAAAGAGAGAGAGAGAGAGAGAGAGAGAGAGAGAGAGGGAGAGAGAATCCCAAGCAGGCTCCATGCTGTCAGCACAGAGCTCAGTGTGGGGCTCAAACCCAAGACTGGGATCACGACATGAGCTAAAATCAAGCATCAGAGGCTTAATCGACTGAACCACCCAGGTGCCCCAAAGGTGTTATTTGTCAGGTATTTTATTACTAGTTTTCTGAGAGGTTTTAAAAACCATAAATGGTTATTTAATTTTGTCAAATTCCTTTTCTTATTTTTGAGACTATCCTATGGTAGTTCTCTATATTCTATTGATGTGATTCATTAAAGTGATTACATTTGAACGTTAAATTTACCTTGTATTCCTGGGATAAATCTTGCTTAGTCATAATGTTTTATCCTTTTTATATAATGCTACATTTGTTTTTGAGAGAGAGAGAGAGAGAGAGAGAGAGCGAGCAGGGGAGAGGTGCAGAGAGAGACACAGAGAGAGACTTAAGCAGGCTCCTTGCTCCACATTAGAGCCCAATGCAGGACTTGATCCCACGACCCTGGGATCATGACCTGAGCCGAAATCAAGAGTCAGATACCTAATTGACTGAGCTACCCAGGCACACCTATATTGCTACAGTTGATTTGATAATATCTGTTAAGCTGTTTTGCACCTATGTTTATAAAGGATATTGATCGGTAGTTTTATTTTCTTGTAGTATTTTTGTCAGTGTTATGATGGTATAATAGTTAGTTTCAGTCACCTTGGCCGGGCTGTAGGACTCAGTTAAACAAGCAAACACCAGTCTAGGTGTTGCTGTGAAGGTATTTTGTGGACGTGGTTAGCATCTGCAGTCAGTCGACTTTAAAGGAAATGACCCTTGATAACATGGATGGGCCTCATTCAATCGGTTAAAGACCTTAAGAGCGAAACAGGTTTCCCAGAGAAGAAATTCTGCCTCAAGACTACAGCATCAATTCCTTCTGGTTGCCAGCCTGCTGGCTTTCCCTAAACATTTTGGACTTGCCAAGCTCCACATTTCCATGGGCCAAGAGTCAATTTCTTAAAATATATCTGTATCTGGCTATCTATCAAAGCAAATATGCGTATTTATATGTATTTATTATATTTAAATTTTATATTTATATAAATGCATATAAAACATCAATCTTTTTTTAAAAATTTTTAATGTTTATTTGATTTTGAAGGAGAGAGAGAGACGGAGTGTGAGCGGGGGAGGGACAGAGAGAGAGACACACACAGAATCCGAAGCAGGCTCCAGGCTCTGAGCCATCAGCACAGAGCCCGATGCGGGGCTTGAACTCATGAGCTGTGAGATCATGACCTGAGCCGAAGTCAGATGCCCAGCCGCCTGAGCCACCTGGGCGCCCCTGAAATCCTCAGTCTTGAGGAGGCTTGCATTAAGGATTTGTTAGAGTGGGTCTATTTCAGTTTTGTATTTTGGGCATAGTCCTTCTTCTTTGGCATGGTCCTTTCTTTGAAGGTGTTGAATTTCTGGAATCTCACATAAATGCATGAGGCGCTCACCAAGCTGTCTTTTCGCTCTGCTTGTCTGGAACTCCCAAGTCTCTCGACATTAAGGACCTCTGGGGTCTCTACTCAGATTCCATTCCCATCAAACGTGTTCTCTGATAGGCCTAGTGGAGTTTCGTCTTGTGTTATTGACAGCCTTTCTTTCCCTTAGCCAAGAAGCCAGAGGGTTCTCTCTGGTATAAACTTCTGGCACCCTTCCTGCATAGCTACCTCTTCACTGGTACTTTGCCCTGCAAATTCCAGCTGTGTCCCCAAATTCCAATCTCTGCCTCCTCAACCAAGCATGTTCGTCATACTCTGCCTGTACTCTACCCCCTTGCGTGAGTACCTGGGAACCGTTCCCTTGCAGAAAGCCACGTTGTGTGCAGAGTTCGCTTCACATGTTCCCCTTTTCTCAAGGCTCACAGACCTGCTGTCTATTGCTCAACGACTGAAAAGAGTTGCTTCATATATTTCAGCCTGTTTAATCATTACATATGGTGAGAAGGCACATCGATCAACGGCTGGCTCCATCATGGCCTCCAACGGAATTGGACCCTTACATACATTTGTCAAACCATCCTCCAAACCCAGAGGATACTTCGGTTATCTCCTTCATTTCTCATGTGCTTAGCACAGGGTAAAAATCATATTTTGATGAGTTCGGAAAAATCACTAGATGATTCTTACAATACTTGGCTTTCAACTTCCTTAAAAAAAGAACAAACAAAACATATCAGAGTTTCTACAATTTTGAGCCCGTCTTCACTAGTCCTTTCTAGGCCAGCATTTCCCAAACTGTGTTCTGAGGAGTTCCAGCTCCACAAGAAGTTAAGTGGTAACGTGTATATGAAGAGTGCTCTGACCAAAGACTTTGAGGGGAAAGTCGCCTCTGATTTTTCTTCCCTCCTGGAGGGTCACATGCACATTGACGTATTAAAGACTCTGATCGACCTGTTGAAAATGTTCATTAACTCAAGGTTTCCCAAACTTAATTGATTAGTAGAGTTTCTTCATCAAAGATGGCTTCCTATTGGGAACACACGCTCTTTCAGTTCATGGATCATCTGACTTTGTATCTATTTCCCCACAGTTTTGGAAAAATATTACTCAGAAGGGAAAAAGAGAGTTTTTAGGTTTGGCAAGTCAGTCAAAGTCAAGGCTGCTAACGGTATCTGGGCTGAACATTTTTGGTCGAGACAATTAAATAAATAAAGCTCTTCACCAAACTATGTGTCTAGGTCTCACATCTTTAATATGCAAACGAGAAGGTGTTATAGGAAAAGAGATTTTTTCCTCTAAAACTGATGGACTCAGATCAACATATTTTTTTTAAAGCACTAGAATTTGGAAATATAATGTTAGCCCATAAAGTCTCACCTTCAAAAGTATTTCACATATTACTGTATTAAAAAATTTTTTTTAATGTTGATTTTATTTTTGAGGCAGAGAGAGACAGAACATGAACAGGGGAGGGGCAGAGAGAGACACACACAGAATCCGAAGCAGGCTCCAGGCTCTGAGCTATCAATCAGCACAGAGTCTGATGTGAGGCTCGAACAGGGGAGGGGCAGAGAGAGACACACACAGAATCCGAAGCAGGCTCCAGGCTCTGAGCTATCAATCAGCACAGAGTCTGATGTGAGGCTCGAACTCGCCAACCATGAGATCATGCCCTGAGCCGAAGTTGGGCACTCGACTGACTGAGCCACCCAGTCTCCCCACACGTTACTGTATTTTTTAGATAATAACCCCCATATATAACTTTTGCTAGTTATTTATGAACTCCCTCCCCCCCCCCCCCAAAAAAAAAGACTTTTGGAAGCCTTTTCCAGCTCAAACATCTTTTTATTTTTTATTTTTTAATTTTTTTATTAAAAAATTTTTTTAATGCTTATTTATTATTGAGAGACAGAGCATGAGCAAGGAAGGGGCAGAGAGAAGGGGAGACACAGAATCAGAAGCAGGCTCCAGGCTCCGAGCCGTCAGCACAGGTCCTGATGCGGGGCTTGAACTCACGAACCGTGAGATCATGACCTGAGCTGAAGTCAGTCGCTTAACTGACAGAGCCACCTCAGGTGCCCCTCAAATATCTTCTTAAAACCAAATGATGTATCTATCAGTGTACGTTGCTCTATAATGCAGATTGGAAACGCTTCTCTGTGTCTCCATAAAGCAAAGGCTGCAAAGTTTGTCATTGTCCTCCCTGAAAGTAAACACCTGGAAAATGTGAGTGCGATGAAATCCCAAAACGTAGCACTGAGGATGTCGGCTGGTTTTCAAATCCTTTTCCGGGGGATTGCCTTAGGGGGCCACAGTGAGAGGATTTCCCAGCTGCTCAGCAGGCTGACTGACTGTCTCACCTCATTGCTCTTTGTTTGCTCCAGAATCCGACTTCCAGGGCAGAGGCAAAGTTGATGCCTACCTATTCATTTAATCCGTTCATTTATTAATTCAAAACCAATTTCCTGAGTGCCAATTACAAAGCAGACACTATCTTAGAGGTGCTAGGATCTAGTCGTAGACACAACTCAGTCTCTGCCCTCATGGAGTTTCCATTCTAGTGAGCATCAAGTCTCAGAGAGAGAAGGGTGATGGGAAAAAAACACTAGGTTTAGAGTTTGGAAGGTGATTCAGAGGAAATGGTGTTACATCGGGTGAATGGGAAGATCTCTCTGAGAAGTAACACTTATGCAGTGACACGGACGAGAGCCTGAGCCAAAGAAACGTTTAGAGGAAAAGCTTGCCAAGCAGAGGAAACAGCAAGTGCAAAGGCCCTGAAATTTTGCTAGAATCCAGTGGCTCCTAAACACTGACTGGATGCATCAAACTCACCAAGAGAGCTTAGAAGACTAATGATACTCCTGGCTCCGCAGCCTCAGAGCCCCATTCAGCAAACCAGACTGGGGCCCCCGCAACTCGAGTTGCTTAAAAATCTTCCCCCGAAGGTTTGGATGCTTAGCCCCGTTTAGAAAGCTCTGATCTAATGACGGACCCCATTTTACAGACGAAGACACCGCAGCCCAGAGAGGGGAAGTCAATGAAATCAAGATGGAGCCAGATCTAGAAACCATAGCCCCCCACTCCCAGCTGCTCTCATCCCCTGCCCACCCTCATCAGCCCGCCCTCTGCGTCCCCAAAAGGAGAGGCTGATAGAAATGTTCTCCTTTAATATTAGCTGTTGTTGTTATTATCACCATGAATTAGAGCTACCATTTGCCGAATACTGGCTTTATTCCAGGCATTGCCTGAGCGCTTTAAACACATTAGCCCATTTAATTCTCACAGTGGCCTTATGAGATTGGTGTGTTTGTTATTCCCACTTCGGGTGAGGAAACCGAGGCTGGAGAGGTTAAGCAATGTGCCCAAGGTCACACAGTTGGCAAATGATGGAGCCAGACTAACTTCCCGCAGAGTTTATGATCCTGGACTCATGGGCTTGCTGCCTCCTGCTGACCTGCAAGACCTCTGGGCTGCTCCTTACTGCTGTGATTGACCCGTGCGCACAGGAAACCTCAGTTCCTAGTCCCGTGCGCATCCCGGTGACACCCGCGGTGTCCTCGCGCAGGCAGCTGGAAGTGCCCCTAAAGCCAGTGGTATGCAAATTCAGGCAGTGGAGTCTGTCGCTTTGGACAGAGACTACATTCTGCACGCGCATTATTTTCTTCTAGAAACTTCGAATGATTCGGGTTTCCTTCTGGAGATTTTAAAACTTGGGCTCTGCTGAGAATGCGGAAGGGCGAAGCTGGTGTGCTTGTCGCGTGCTGATGGCACAGCTCGGCACGTCCTCTGAGTCACGGCCGCATCCGAGTAACGCAACACCGGGACTGCTTCCCTGAGGCTGACTCACTGATCTCACTGTGGGAGACCCCGAAAGTGAGATCCAAATATGAAAAGAGTGGGATCTCTGTCTTCTAGGAACTCGTACATAATTGTAATCCACAGCGAGGGGTAGCATCGTTCCATCAGAATGCTGGAGGCATTGAGAGCCGTGGTAGTTCAGAGCAGCTAGTACCTCCTGAGAAGAACAGGAAGATTTAGGTGGACCTGGGCTTTGATTTCAAAAGTACAAATAAGAGAAGGGAACTCTTTGAAGCAACTCCAGGAGAATCTGACATGTGGCATAGCACGGAATGTTGAGGGAGAATATCAGGGTTAGAAAAAATGCGTCCCGATCTCATTATAGGTGTAGTTAGTATAGTCCCGCAAGCTAGGAGGTCAGGGTGAGACAGACTCCATGCTATATTTTTACTAGCTTTGCAGTACGTTGTCCTCTAAATACCCAGACCAACAGCACAAAAGACGCCACACTGGGATCCTTGGCAAATAGAATAGAGAGCCTGGTTCGCTAATTACTGTAATTCCTTTCACAAGGCCATGGTGGTATTCTAGTTTTTGTTATTCTTAATAGATTTAACAATAGATTAAAATGGGGTACAAAAGGAAGGCATTACTTGGGAGGCTGGAACTCAGGTGACTCGTCAAATCCATTCCAGCCCTGACGTGCCGTGTTTATACATCCAACAGCAATGGGTCAGAACTTCAGTATTGGTGTGTCCAAGCTGCATTGTGTGAGCCGTGAAGCTCGGGTGTCTACATGAGGTGCTAGGGCTCCTCCCAATATCAAGGCCTTTAGAATAGTTGTCTATTTCACACCAGTTCCTATGGAAAGGGTGGAAGAGAGGCAAAGGACCTTGAAACTTCAATTTTGGTCTATGCGCTGGTGAAGCGAGCATGACCTTGAAACCTCAAAGCCAGCTATGAAGGCAGGGCCAGCTATCACTATGACTGGGGAGTGCTTGGGCTGGCTCATAACCAGCTCATAGAGCCAATTGTTAAATTTTCAGGAATGCCGTTGGCCATTTGTTAGATACAGCCATTATTAAATGAGAGGAATTTATGATTAAATAAATTACATTTTAAAAATAAAAACTCAAAACTCATTATTTCCTACTCATTTTACTGTATTGTACCACTACCCATGCTCTTGAGGTCATTAGCATCCATATATCTGCATGTTAGACGAAGATGCCTTATTATTCATCTTTTCCCAGCTCTGCATTCTGTGACGTCGTGTCGGGAGCTTGAAATTAGTTGTGGTATATTTTGCACCATGAAAATGGGCAAACACGAGCTATCAGGGAGTGATTTATTGTTTGTTGACATCTGGACTGGAGAAAGTGATAAAGAACTATTAATAATTCAGATTAAACTCAAAAGTGTGTTCTACCGATAGGTATTACATTGTGAATCGCCCAGCAAGCCCCGGAAATGTTCTTCCAGTATTCACAACTATTATTCAGTTCGGCAAGGAAGTCTCTCAACTCACTAATGAAAAACTGAAGTCACCTCATATCTTTATTTTTTACTTTTGTCTTACTTATTAAATTGAAAGGGAAGAATCAACTCCTATCAGAACTACACTTGTTCGTCAACGGCTGTCATAGATTGGCTATATCTTCAAGATTTCAGCAGCGATCAATGGAATTGATTCTGTTGAACAGTAATTGAATTACTGTTCTTTATATGAGTAAGATTTATAATAAACTTGCCTATCTATCTATGTATCTATGTACCTATCTATGTATCTATGTATCTATGTATCTATCTATCTATCTATCTGTCATCTATCTATCTATATTTACCCCAGGGGTCCAGTTGTTAAATCTTTACTAGCACACCACTGCTGAGACATTTAATCCTTACAGGTTGACCAGGAGGAAAACAAATGATTCTCTCATATAACACAGATCAAACGGTCTCTGAAGAACAGGACTGACTTGGTTTGGGTATAGGTCTCCTGGGAACTGATGGCAAGACACACAACTAAATATGTAGTTGAATGAATAGTAATTTGCTCCTTTGTCAAGGAGTTCAAAGATTTTAGCAACAACCACTGCCCACAACAGCCTCCGAGGGTGTTAACATCAAATGCTTTGCTCTCACCTCTTCCTAGGGATGGGCCCAGAACCAGAAGGTCTGGGGGGCGGGTGTCCCCTAAATTCTTCCCCGCTCCTTCTGGTCACCAACAGCTGACTCCTTGCTGGTGGTCCCCCTCGATCCTGCCAAGCACACTCCTGCCTCAGAGCTTTCTGCCCGGCTCTTCCCTTCACCTGGAACGGTCTGTCCCAGACACTACCACCGTCACATCCTTAATCTATTCCAATGTCACCTCACCCAGCCACCCGATCTAAAACATCACCCCACTTTCTCTCTTCCTCTCTCCGTTTTATCTCGTTTTATCTCCCTTGATAACACCTCTCGCTACCTGCCAGGGTGTGTTTTTTTAATTGTCCGGCTCACCTACTAATCTGTAAGCTCCATAAGGGCAGAGTTCTCTCTCTGTTTTTCTCACTCCAGGACCCGGGATAGCACTTGGCACCGGTAGGTGCTCCATAAATGTTGTTGAAAGATTGGATGTAGGTGTGCGTGGTCCAGGGTCTTGTTTTCTCTCCAGGGTTCTGTAGCCCCTCCAGCTTTTGCTCCAGGCCATGGGCCAGAAACACATGGAGGGGTGCGAGGCTGCCCTAATAAAACGACCTTCAACGTAGGAGGGGGCCGTGCCCTGCCTGACTTCTGAGGCGGCCTCCTCGGGCCTACTCCAGGTAAAACTCACTGAATGGGAGGCTTCGGTGCTGGCATGTCATCCAAGTGTGTTCTTATTACATTGGGTGTTGATATCCGGGCGCTCTGTGTCATCTATAACCTGCTGTCCTTGTTTAATTTTCCGGGAGATGGACGCCTCGTGGCTTTGCTTTGAATTCCAGTTCTTTGACTTAGCGGGGATGAAGGAGCAGAAATAACAGAAGCTGTTTAGAATTTAGTCTTCACAATTGTTCGGCCTGGTCAATAGACACGTAAAAAGGGTGGGAAGAGAAGAAAGAGAAGGGGCGTCTGGGCTGGGCGTTCAGGCTGTGGTCCCCAGGGCCCGGCTGATGGGAGCCCGCTTACCGTGGGTCCTGTGTCCAAGAGGAGGAGTTAAACCTGGCCTTCAGAGCCGTTGCCCCCCAGGGGCTCCGGTCAGGACCCCAGAGAGGCAGCTCTGTCCCTGCCCCTGCTGCCACCTAAGGGCGTATTAATCTCATCAGGTTGTGTTCGGGGACACGCCGCCTCTTTCTCAGGAGCCAGAGGAGCTCTACATGGAATTCCTGCTCAGTGTCCTTAGGGTTTTCAAGTATCGAAACTGTTTCTGAGCAAAATACTAAAAAGGCGTAAGTAAGCAGATAGGCAGGCACGGAGGGTATTTCCAGTGGGCCCTGTTCCAAAGGAAGTCAGGCCCGAATCTATTAGAGAATCAGAAGCTGTTACTGAGCTTGGAGTTCAAACTCCTCACTTCTCAGATGGGGCAACAGAAACCCACAGAGGGCCTCTGAGAGTCGCTTGGAGGAAAGAGTTTTCTTGGGACCGGAAGTAGCACTATTTAAGGGGCAGCATGATTATGAGAGGGCTCTGGAGTCGGATTCCGGCTCCACAGCTTACTGACCCAGTGGCCTTGGGCGCCTTACCAAAACTTCCTGTTCTCACTGTTCCTTCTCTCTAAAATGGGAACAGGGGTAGTGCCCGCCCAGTGCCCAAGGGTTTCTGTAAGGTCTAAATGGAATAATACGTGTGATATACCTAGAGAAAATCTGGGCCAAGACAGCCTTAACAAACACTAGATTTTATGCTTATTATTGTCGGCTCTCGCGGGCCCCCTTCCACGGTCCCCCTCCTAGAGACTGTCCCTTGAGGTTAAGATCAGACTCGGAATGCAGACATGGGTCCAATATCATTCATTTTAGTCCATAAAGTCTTCTTGATCACCTCCTAGATGCCGAGAGCTCTGTTATGCCCCAGCTTTGCGAATATATGGCTGCCAATGAGAGAAAGATGCCCCATTGGTAAAGAGCTGTTGGGAAGAGCCCCCCATTGGGGGTCAGAAGACACGACTTCTGGAGGCATGTCTCTCTCATGCCAGCCATGCCATCTCAGCAAGCTGCTTTGTCTCTCTGAATCTTTGCAGCCCCTGTCAGAAGGAGAAGACCCTCCCTACCCTGCCTTCCTCAGGATTCTAGCAAGGATCAAATGACATATATGTGGGAAGAGAGTCTTTGACTACAGTGAAATGCTTCTGCTAAGGTGAAGGGATGGGGGGACTGAAGAACCCCAAGGGCACTTTCCTCAACGTGGACTGCCCGTTAACAGTCCAGAGAGTTGGCAACAGAGAAGAATCTGGGGCAGGGGTGGGGGGCTTGTTGGATCCCCAAGCAGTGCAGGCAGAGGCCAGAAGGACCGGGGCTTGCATCTCAGCTCTACCACGCACTAGCCGCGGGACCTAAAGCAGGTTACCGTGCATCAGCCATAACTCATCACGACAGCCAGCTCCTAGGAGGGGTGTAAGGAGAAGATGAAGTCGTACGTAAGAGTGTTCGCAACAGTACCCGGTATATATAATGACCCCTGTAAGGGTTGGCCGTGCTTTGGGGAAAGTCGCCCCCTTCCAGGGTCCGGTCATCGTTGCTTTTCCGAGAGGATCCAGCTCACAGAGCCTGTCTCACTGGCAGCTGGTGTATAGAAGAGAATTTCCGTTCATCCGTTTACTGGCTGGAATCGATCTTTCCCGGGCACTGGCAACTCATGTCCGGCCCATCATTTCCTTGGGGGCCAGCTCCCCAAGGAAGCCAATCGGAACCAGCTTCTGGCCTGATAAGCAGAGTTTCATGGAAAGAGAGGGCAGTGAGATGATTCCTTAGGTCCAAGGGCACAAAGTCAGGTGGCCTGATATAGCCGTCTCCGTATGACACCTGCACAGGGTCTGGGCGAGCCGTCCGTAGTCAGAGCCCTTCTCGTGTAGCACAAACATTGCCACATTACAATACTCTCGCCTTCCTTTTCCGTGCTGCTTTCTGCTGAGTTCCCTCCCTTATTTCTTTATATAAGTTCAGGCCCTTGATTCCACTTGCTCCTTCTCTGGCCCTTTCTGCTCCTGGCCTATGACGTCCCCCTGGCTTTTGAGGTATGCCTCTCTATCTTCCGTCATCCTTTGTGTACTGACTCCGCTGGTTAGTTGTGGAAAGCTCGCCTCCTTACAGGGTCCACTTTCGTGGAGACGTGCTGTAGTCTTGGTACTTCCTGCCCTATGTGACAGCTGGGCAGCTGTGGGCTCCTAGAGACTTGTGGAAGCTCTTAGAGACTCCCCATCATCTTTGCTCCTTATGAAGGGGACTCTGAGGCCTGGGAGAGTTCATTAGTTCGTTCAGGAGGCAGGGGTCTAGGTCCGTTTCATTCACTCATATATCCCAAATGCTAGGATAGTGCCCAGCACACAGCCGGGGCTCAATCATTTCTCTCAGATGCATAAAAGCCCATTCTCAAGAAAGCATCATGTTTTTTCAGAAGCAGTTCTGGGGCACCTGGGTGGCTCAGTCGGTTAGGGGTCTGACTTCAGCTCTGGTCATGATCTCATGGTTCGTGAGTTCGAGCCCTGCGTCGGGCTCTGTACTGGTGGTGTGGAGCCTACTTGGGATTCTCTCTCTCTCTCTCTCTCTCTCTCTCTCTCCCCCCCCGACCCTTTCCCACTTTCACATTCTCTCTCTCTCTCTCTCTCTCACACACAATAAGTAAATAAACTTAAAAAAAAAAAGAAAGAATCAGTTCTTTGGGTTGCTGCAGAAGATAACATGCCTTGGTTTCCGACCGGATAGATTATTTTCACTCATATTAGACTCATGCTCTCCACACTCTGGGTTTGCTCTTTCTAGCTGGGATTTTATTCATGCTTAGGCCCTCACCGTTCCTTCCCACACAACCCACTGACCTCAGGCCTCCTTTGTAAAAGCACTGTCCTGATCCCACCATTTTTCAGCTTAGAGCCTTACATGGCTCCCCATTGCCTTTGAAATGAACTACAGATCTCTCCACCCGGGGCTCAAGGCCTTGGATCTGCACCTGACCTAGGTCTTTGAACTCAAGCTCCATTTGTTCCCCAGAAGGGCTTTTGGTCACATTTCGATGACATGGCTCAGTGTTTTCCAGACTTTCCCGTCAGACCTTTCTGTCTTTCTCCCTTTCTTCCCTCCTTTTGGGACAAGCTCCCCTACAAACCGATATTCAAGGAGACTTGAAAACTGTAAGCGATTCCTCTGCCTGCTGGAATCACTTAGAGCTTTTAAGATCCATCTTGAGCTTTCAAGACCCATCCTGAACCTCACTTTGTTTATAAAATCTCTAATGAGATAAGGTCCCTTCTTCCTCTTCCCCCCTAGCCTGTGCCTCCGCACCCCTCCTTTGTTTTTCTCAACTTTTCCATGTGTTTCTGTAATTCCGTCATCCGCTCCCACCCCTGTGGGACTCAAAGTTCTTGGAGGATGAAGACTTGTTCTCCCTTCTGTTTCCTTTCCAGTGCTGTGTACACGGTGCGCTCTCGGAACACACGTAAATTGAACAGTTACTGGGTCGAGCAGCAATTCTGTCAACTTCCTCTATACTTTATCATTCTTGTTTCTAACTTCTTTCCGGGTGGCGTGGGCCTTACGCAAGAAACGATTTTTGTTGTTATCAATAGAATCTTATTTCAGCATCATTTATTGAAGCCGCCGAAATAAAAAGCCAGCCCAACTCGGATTACTTCAACGCGCAGCAATTCTCGCTCTGTCTGAATACCTGGAAACTCAAAGTGCTCTTGCCTGCAGGTTAAGTTGTCCTGGCCATGCCTCCCATGCTGATCATTCAAAATGGAAAGCAGATTCGTCTTCTCAGATCTGGGAAGGCCAGGCGGGAGTTTCTCAAACTTGTCCAACCAATCCTTACTGAAGGAAGAAAGATAGAGGCTGGGTCATTTGTTCAAACAATTTCATTAGCTAACACACATTGTATAGTACCTGAAGGGCTGTTGAAAGGAGTTCCTGTCTTATCACTGGAGACTGCGTTCTCGAACTTGTAAAATAAGTGAGTTGATGAGTGTGTCTTTATATTCTCCCACACATTTAGATCCACCTATTTCTTCTAGACAGGTTTTCAGGATGCATTTGGGGAGGCTGTGATGACAGGATGTTTTTCTGGTATGGAATGGAATCTGAGTCTCTCGACAATGACTTGCTAAAAAAAAAAAAAGAAGAAGAAAATCTATTTTACATCCGCTGAATGTCTTTAATTGAGTCTTGAAGACCAGACAATTCTCTTCAAGACAGCTGGGGCTTTGGGTAGCCCCAAACCAATTAACTCAAATTATATAATTTTCCTTCGACTCCTACCCCCAAAGCTTGACTTGCTTATTTAGTAGAGAGGAGGATTAGCATAAGCACTCAAGTGTCCATTCTCTGGCTGCTTGGCACAATATGCTGAACTTCGTTCTGGGCCGGCCTGGGGCACCCTGGCTGGGAAGAAAGGAAAAGGAAGCTGAAGTCAAGCCGCCTCGTTGGTATGAGCCTCCTCTTTCTTGGATTACAAGGCAATTCAGCATCAGTATATTACAAGATAACCACACAGCAGAGAGCATCTTAGCCCTTTAAACGGAAACAAACCATCTCCAGCTCTCCTAAACTACTGGGAATGTGTAGGAGCTAATTAAGGCAACAAACTCATGAGGTGATTGAGAAGACCAGAGAAATTTGAATAGTTATGAAAGAATTTGAATGTGTGTGTGTGTGTGTGTGTGTGTGTGTGTGTGTGTGTAAAGCAGCAAAGAGCTGTACTATGAATATATTTCATAGTTTTTTAAGGCTGGACAAGCATTGGATTAATGCATTTCGTAACAATTTCAAATGGTTATTTTCCAAACTAAAAAAAATCAACCATTTTGAAAAGTGGAATCATACTCTACGTTATAATTATAGCACCAATATGTTCAGTAAATTTTGCTACAGAACGGCTTAACACCTTGTTTACTATTTCACACAAAGCATTGCATTTTGTGATCCTTGTAACCAGATACGAAATTCCTGACTTGACCATCGTGACATATAAATGAATTTAAAACAGTTCAGTTCTAATCAGAGAGGGTAATTAATCTTGAGGCTGGCAGAATTCTTCAGGGAAGCCCTTTGTGATATTTTTTCTTTGGCCTTTGGAATCCCGACTAGTAAGTGCTGACCTTTTATATGTCACAAAGAGAAGACAAACTGTAGATAACTCACCACCACGCACCACCCCCACCACGCACCACCCCTTACCCCTGCCCCAAGTGTCTCTTCTGAGCATATAAAATATAGCATTGAACTTACCCTAGTGTTTTCTCACGTCTTTCTTTCTGACAGGACCCTGCCATGGACCCTATTGGCTTCTTCAGCTAGTAGAATTGCAGTTTCATCTAGTTGTCTTCCGTGGTGTTCTGGGTCCCAGGAGTTAGCTTTCACATTTGACTTTTCATTCACACGACTTTTCAAAAAGGATGCTCTAGTGAAATGAAAGTTCTCTAGGAAGTCACAGGCTCAGTTGCTAAAGCTCTCATGGATAAAGTAGTATTTTGTCTTCTGTTGATGCCACCATCTCTCTAGAATTTTCTGAGATATATATATATATATAATACATTCTAGAGAGACGTGTATTGGTTTCCTTCAGAAGCTACTGATCTCAGTGTAAGACTCAGAGCTGGAGAACACATCGCTTGGTCCTTTGGTCTATGGTACCTCCGACCGGGGCTTGGGCCTTTGGAGAGGTGGGTCCTCAAATTCGGGGGCCACGGTTCCAGGTCAGATAAGCCTCAGAATACGGATACCAATTAAAATAAAGATAACAGGCTTTTGAGTTGGCAAATTATTTGGCAATTATTTAGTCCGCTCCAACATTTTAAAGATGGAGTCATGGCGCCCCGGGAAAGGACGGTGACCCGTTCAAAGTCCTGTGGTTACTTGGTGGTACGGTCCGATTAGAACTCAGTTCCCATGACTCGGCTGCACAGCTGCCTCTCACTACCAATGGCGACCACATCTTAGTCATAGAAGCATCTCATTTATTATTCTGACATTATAGATTGCTAATGGCAGGGGGCCCCTGTGATCTCCAGGCTGAGGCTTCAGCCTACCGCCCCTGGTCTCTGTGGTTTGGTGTCTCAGGCAGAAAGCGTACAGGGTCCTCTCGGTGACATGGCTCTCCATCACGTGTCCAGGCAGGACATGTGTCCATTCGCATCACGTTGCTGCTTCCATCTCTCAGCCCGACTAGCCCTTCGCTTCAGGACTCCTCCCCCAAATCAGAACACCGTTCTGGTTTCTTTTGAAAGTATTTTGAAATAGAAAATGTTTGACCACTCCTCTGCCAGCTTTACGTCCATGTGCTGTGTGTAATGATCCAGAGAGAATCAATTGGACACTGCGTTTTAAAGATAAGGATTGGGATTTTACTTCTGGGTAACCTGGTGACCCCAATCAATCTCTGTCTTACAAACCCTCTGAAGATTTGATGCTCTAGTCTGCAATTAAGTCCCTGCTTCCAAGAATGGCAACAGATGTTGCAATCCAAACACCTTTATTAACTATTTATCTTCAGATGTGTATCAACCATCTCTTGGCCGACAGACACGGCCGACTGTCCCGTAAACGGAAAAATCACACTCTTTCATCTTCAGGCTACTTCACTCTGCAATCCCTCCGAGAAGATAAAAAGAGGTGTATTAAGGAGGTAGCCAACGATACTTAACTGCTTGAAAATTTTGCCTTATCTAAAAGTAGTCGTCACTAATCCAGTGAAAATATTGCTAGTAAGTTGTATTCCCCAGTTAGACAAGGCATCAGATGGTATTTAGGGTAAGCAGAAAACATTGCTGAGGTGACAGTTTCAATGTTTGTGTTTTCCTTTATAACTTGGTGATTATAGTTCCTGAGCCAGATTTTGGCCCTGTGTGAACCATGGCCTCAACACCGTCAACAATGGTCCTTGCCACCCACCTGCCTTACAGGAATGTCGTGGGGATTATAAACGGTGGTGGAGTACTTTGAACACTGAGAATGCAATACAAGGGTGAAATATTTTAAGCCGGACTCTGCGTAGCCCTTTGTGTTTGAACTCATCAAGGTTTTGTTCCATAACCGACTTCTTGTCCGGAACTTATGGAGGTTATTTTATAGGGAGGAAAATACACTATTGTGGGGCCCAGGAAGCTGCTTCTCCCTGGATTTAACTCACCGGCTAAACTGGCTAGATTCCTCTCACACAGGTAGGTGGAGTGGGCCGTACTTTGCTTTCTGGGCAGGGGTGAATTCACAGGAGGCTAAGGAGTCTTAAGCTTCCCATGGGCACAGGCCCTTCCGCGGTGATGACATTGCCATTTGTCTTTGTAAAATTTGCAACCACGACTGGGTAAGAACACTACGAAATACCGTTCGGACTTCTCTTCCGTCTCGCCTACGGGGCTGCCGAATGGCGTTACAGTTGGTCCCGGAGCCATTGTGTACTTAGGTAAGAAGACCCTGAGATGGGCTGACCTCAGTTGGGGCTTCGCGGGGGTCTGCCTGGGATGTGCTGTCCTTCCTGCGTGCAGTGAAGTTATCTCTAGCCCTTCTGACGTAAAGATGCCGTCCAGGAAGGCTCTGGCTACTGTGCCAGCTCACCTGCTGTCAGGGCACAGAGCTGCAGACCGAAGGGCTAACCAGTGAACACTGGAGGTCTGTGGGGGATGGAGGAGAAGCGGGGTTGGCCAGGAATGGGCCTCAAGGCCGGCTTGTGGAAAGCGGGCCGAATCATCACGTCCATACGGTGGAAAAAGAGGATCCCATTTCAGTGACGTCCAGTCAAAGCAAAGCTCTCTCCTGACAGGACTTACTTAATAAAGCATTATTTATTATGATAAATGCACCATATTTTTTTTCTTTTAAAAACGAGACTTGGGGGAAATAGAAGTCCTACAATTAATTCCGTGTCCATAAATGTGGACCTACAGAGGTGCTATAAAAAACAAGTACATCCCTGATGAGAAATCGGGAGTTTCAATGCACAGCAACACTCAATAACCATAAAGAAACAAGCTCCAGTCAAGCGTGCTAGAGGAAAGAGTGAATTAGCTTTCTATGATGCCTACTGAACACAATTATTAATTAAAGTGCAATCAAAAAGCAATGAATAAAAACGTAGGTTAAAAATATAGGTATGTGATTATATACACTATATTCAGGTCGTTACTAAAAGTACAAGGTCGTCTTTAGGATTCTGAGTACGTATGGGATGTACCAGCTTTCTAAATAACTATCCACGTATGCATCTAATTTTTTATTGGTAATATTTAGTACGCTTTTTCTTGTAGAAAGACCTCAAAATTCTATTTGCTTTAACCCGTGCCTAATGTGGATCTGTCTGGGGTCTGGGGGGGGCGGGTGGGTGTCTGGCCGCCAAGCTTAATCCTTCAGCGGAGATTGGTTCTTTGATTCTGAGGGACTTGGGAGGCCAACTGTATCTATGCTCCTTGTTTCCGTCTGCTCCCTCCCTGCCATGTTTAAGAAATTAAGGCTTCGACATGAAAGCCTCCACCTGTGATCACAGAGCCATGAGTGCAGGAATCGGACAAATCCACGCGCTAGGAAGAATGGGTGCCAGGAAACCCCCCCCTCACCCGCCACCTACCCCCCCCCCACCCGCCACAGAGACCAGCAGCAAAGGGACTGAGGGGCAGTTCCAGGCTGGACTGCCGCTGGCTCATGTGTGACGGGGGATAATGAACTTCCCTCTGTGAGCCTAGGCCTTCCCGCTCGTGCCGGTCCAAAGGAGTTCTCTTCCTCTATCGGATATTTAGGGCAGGTCTCTGTGATAAAGCGAGGGCTAAGCAGAGACTCAGAGGCAGTAAGGGTGTGAGTCACGTGGCTCTCTGGGGCCTTCTGTGAGGAAGGAAGAGAGCACCTCCCAAGGCAGGAGTGTGCACGGCGTGTTGGAGGAGAGGGGGACGGCCGGTGCGCTCAGGCAGAGTGAGCAAGCTGCGGGGAGAAGCAGGTGGGGGGCCAGACACGGACACTGAGCGGAGGCCACGGTGGGGGGGGAGTTGACCCTTAGGGAGGTGGGGAGCCACTGGAGCGTATGAACGTTGGTGTGACATAACCTGACAGATACAATTCTCATCCCTGTGGCTGTGTGGATAAGGGTCGGGACCAAGTAAGAATCCCCTGTAGTCAACCAGGCGTGGCCTGAGCCAGGGGCCTCCTGAGGAAAGTGCCCACCATCACCTCCAGGACAAGGCACAAAGTCAGAGGCACCTGGGAAGAGGCGCAGGAAGGGGGTGCCGGCAGGGACGAATGAATCGAATGGACAATATCCAGGGGACGTAGGACCAGGGGGTAGGAGGGATGTCAGTTTTGGTAGACGAAATGGTGCCAACGA
This sequence comes from Paguma larvata, assembly GCA_030068075.1. NCBI lineage: Eukaryota > Metazoa > Chordata > Mammalia > Carnivora > Viverridae > Paguma > Paguma larvata. The sequence goes on along the minus strand of CM057824.1, from coordinate 81,035,377 downwards.
AGATTCGTGTGAGAAAAACGAGGGCTGTGTTCACGGAGACAGTGCTCCACGAAGAGACTCCGGGAAGAGACTGCGAACGAGGGCTTCGGGCTCTGTGCCCTCAGACGAGCTGCCCACCGTCCCGTCCCTCAGGGTCTTCATGGTTAAGTGAGGACCGAGTCGTCATCTATGTCGGAGAGGCGCTGAGACAAGACGGTGCCTGTGTGGTGCTTTGGAGGCTTGAAGTAAACAGGGGCTCTCACCGCCATGCGTGCCGTTTTAAGAAAGGCCCCGACGTTCGGTGAGGCTAAAGCACAGGAACGTGATGGGCAGAAACCCAGGAAATCAGGCCGAAAAGGCTGGTTGAGGCCTGACGTCGGAACCTGAGAGCCCAAGATGGGGAGACACAGTGGAAGCGCTGCTACCCAGTCTGTTCCAGGAGGCCTTCCCGGACCTGCCTGATTTAAGAGTCTCCACAGTGCTTACGGAAAATGAGGGACCCCCCAGCCCTGTGCTGGGATGGGGCCTGGAGAATTGGACTTTATAGCGAGAGTCCCAGGTGACTCTTACACTGGTGCCGCTTAAGAAACTTTTTTTTAAAAATTTTTTTTAGTGTTTTATTTATTTTTGAGACAGACGAGACAGAGCATGAATGGGGGAGGGGAAGAGAGAGAGGGAGACACAGAATCCGAAGCAGGCTCCAGGCTCTGAGCTGTTGGCACAGAGCCTGACGCGAGACTCGAACTCACAGACCGTGAGATCATGACCTGAGCTGAAGTCGGTGGCTTAACCGACTGAGCCACCCAGGCGCCCCAAGAAACTTTTTTTTTTCCTGAGTGTGAAGTGGGAGGGAATTTCTTCAACTGCGGAGGACTCGGCTGGCTCACCTGCCAAGGCAACCGTATGCGTCAGGCTCCCAGTTCTCACGCGGTCAGCACTGGCCAAGCAGGACACGGGTTGAGAGTGAGTGGAGGGAGAAGGCGTGGGGCCCGGATGGAGGGAGAGCTCTGGGGGCTTTGGGCGGGATCAGCCTTCCTCCAGGCGAGGCTGCGCGAGGCGCTAGCCGGGGCCTGCCTCCTCAACTTGGCTCCTACACCCTGTCGGTCATCCCGTGTCCTTGGGCGATTCCTGCCTCCTCTCCGAGCTACCACTTCGTCTTCTGTTTAAGAATAAAAGAGTAGGGGCACCTGGGTGGCTCAGTCAGTTGAGCGTCCGACTTCGGCTCAGGTCATGATCTCACGGTTTGTGAGTTCCAGCCCCATGTTGGGCTCTGTGCTGACAGCTCGGAGCCTGGAGCCTGCTTCAGATTCTGTGTCTCCCTCTCTCTCTCTGCTCCTCCCCTGCTCATGCTCTGTCTCTCTCAGAAATAAATAAACATTAAAAAAAAAAAAGAATAAAAGGGTAGGGGCGCCTGGGTGGCTCAGTCGGTTCAGCGTCCGACGCTTGGTCATGATCTCATGGCTTTGTGAGTTCGAGTCCCATGTGGGGCTCTCTGCGGAGCCTGCCGGGGAGTCTCTCTCCCTGCCCCTCCCCCACTCACGCCGTCCCTGTCTCTCTCGAAAAGAAATAAATCAATAAACTCAAAAACAGAAAAGAATAAGAGTGTAGAGGGCCAAGTGGGGCAAATTCTCAAGTCCCTTCCATCTCCAAGTTTATCTGTTTATCAAACAGCCTAATCTTTGCAAAGGCGCTTGCTTTGCAACGGCTATAGCCTCGAGACAGCCTTTGCAAACTGCCGACAGACTCGAGGCTCTTGGGGTTACACAAAGGGCACTGCATGCTCCTGCCGTCAAGATAAGAGCAGGAACACATCCGAAGGGCCTTCTCCCTGGAGGCTCACATGTACCTCTGCACTCACAGATCTGAGCTCCCTGGGATTGTCTGATTTAACCCTTATCGCGCTGCAGCATTTGGCGGGGCCGACGTGCAAACGGTTAGACGCAGTGACCACGCTCTGACTTCCTGGCCCCGGCTAGTGCTTGGCCCTTTCTCTGCCCAGAACAAACGAACTGGGCTTTCATGCCTTCTGCTTGGAAGCCTGGGGATTCTGTGGTCTGAAAAGCAAAGACAATAGATGCCTTTGATTTTGGATAAAGCACTTAGGAACCTCAAGGCCTCAGTTTCTTCATCTGAGAGAGTTTTGGTTCCTTGGTGGAGACTTTTTTCCTTAGTTGCCATCAAAAGCCATATTTAGATTTGGTAACTCGACGTTCCGATGCCATAAACAACCCCCCTGTCTTCCCCCCACCATACTGGGGGAGGGCCTGACTTTTTAGGATTAGTTAACAAAATCGTCGTTTCATCCTAGGTGAAAAGCTGCCTATGTACTCGCCGTATCTCTATTAAAGAAAGAGATCTTTATATGTCAAGGCAAATTGTAGTAGTAGTGACTTCGCTAATCTCTGTCCCCAGTCGTTCACAAGTGCTTCGCACCCGCAGAGCTGAGAGTTCCGAGACTCGGGGCTCATCTACTTTCATTCTTGGGGTGCTCACTACATTTTAAGCTGTGTGCCTTCGTGTAATTTCCATGAAGAATCGCAATGATTTCTTGATACAGTTTCTAAAGGAAGAAGGGGACTAGCGTTTATTCGATAATCACTCGTTAATTTATTTTCTCATTTTCAGACCCAGGGGTGTGGAGATAGATGACCATTTGTGAGGGGGGAAATGGAAAAACCTCAGGAAAAAACATATACCCTGAGGGTGTGGCGGGGGAGGGAGAGTTTGTGGGCAGTGGCTTGTGATATCGTGATGGACTCACCGAGAAAAGTTAAGGCAGAGCATTCTTAGGAGAAAGGCCGAAGGAGGGAGAGTGGACGGCAGTTAGTTCTAGGGCCCATATTCCTCCTGTCTGGCTGGGCAGCCGGCTCAGGCACCGTTATTCTTCATACTGTCGTGTTCCCCTAGGAAGTCTCCTTTGGAGCCCATCCCCCATGCCCTGTGCCCCCAGGAAGGTATTGGTCTCCCCATAGAATAGCAGGATTTACCTTCCTTCTCCACACCCGTGGGCCTTCGGGGCTTCTGGGCCTGTCTGTGATCTGGCCTGGGGCTTCGGGAGGAGGCTTCCCCTCACTACCACGGAGCAGGGCCCCACGGAGCAGGGGAGTCCCTTATAGGAGTCGTGAACACACCTTCCATTGCTTCCACCTAGGATACACTGTGTCCTCGACACAGCACCCTCCCCTGTGCCAGTCCAAGGGGGAGGCCCCCAGGACCACCCCCCCTTGCCTCAGCTGCTGAGGCCCCCAGAGGTGGGGGCGGGGGGCTGACCGCCAGAGATCTCCGAGACCCTGGGGCAGCTGAGTCGTTTGAAGTAATCTCATCCAAGAGCCTCAACGTGCAGTTTCTATTTGACCGCAGCCAGGTTCTCCTGACAAATATTTATCGAGGCCTCCCGCGAACCTTGTGCTCAAGTATGCTTCAGGCCTAAAGAGGAGAAAGAAATGTGGTTTGGTCCTAGGGCGATTGAGGGCTACTGGGGCAGGCTCACGTACTCACCCAGCACCCTGAGGGCCTAGGGCCGGGAGCCACTGGGTGTTTCTCTGCTGGGACACTTGAGGCTTGCTTGCCAGCAGCCCAGGACTCCCACAGCAAGGCGGCGGGGAGGGAAAGACAGGCAGAGCCAGTCTGAGGATGTCTTATAGCCGGTGACCTCTCCTGCCCTGTCCATGGACCCGCCCCCCTCCAGGGCACGGAATGCTCACATGTCGCCTGTCTGATGGACCAGGCTGAGGCACCATAGACCTTCCTGCCGTAGCCAGCAGGCACCAGCCTTATCCTTCTTGGGGGCCCCATTTCTCTGAACCCTTTTGCTTGCCTGTTTCGGGCCCAGTATCTCCTCTCCTCCCCTGACCAACCTATACTCCCCTCTCCCTACACAAAACCTGCCCCTGGCCCTGAGTCCTCCCCCTCAGATACCTGGCCACCTTCTCCTTCTGGCCCCATTTGGCTTCCAGCAGCCCAACGAACTGCCTTCTCCAGAAGCCCACCTCTATAATGATCAAGTTGGTTGGTACTCCCACAGTCTGGCCAGCCCCTGCCTCGGGGATGTTCCGGCCACGGCCCCAGGGTTCCAGGATACCCTCATGGCGTCACCTGGTCATGGCAACATCCTCCCAACTTGCCTGGCCCTCGAGGCCCCCTGTCCTCCACTCCATCAGCACTAGAAATGAGCTGATGGCTAGGGTTGCTTAGCCTGAGAAGGATGATATTTTGTGTCTAGATGAAGGTGACCAGATGGCTGAAGGGCTTCTGTACAGTAGAGGACTTGAACTTGTTCTCTAGGACCCCGAGGCCCAGCAAAGAGCGAGGCCTGAGGAATGACAGCGTCAGGAAGCTGAGTCCGCCCCCACCATGTGAAAACATCCTATTAGAGCTCTCCGAATATGGAGGGACCCATACCTCGGCCGACCCTGTGTGTACCTCATGGGCTCAGTGGACAGTCACCCACTGGAGAAGTGAGAAGTTTTATTTATTTTTTTTAGATCTTTATTTTTTTAAGTTTCTTTACTTATTTTGAGACAGAGAGACAGAGCGCAAAAGCAGGGGAGGGGCAGAAAGAGAGGCAGAGAGAATCCCAAGCAGGCTCCACGCTGTCAGCAAAAGAGCTGGATACAGGGGCTCAATCCTATGACCCTGGGATCAAGAGTCGGACACTAAACCGACGGAGCCACCCAGGCGCCCCAAAATGGGAAGTTTTAAAGGCCCTTCCTGACTCAGGGATCTATTGTTGTATAATTGACCATTCTACCTCTCGTGGCTTAAAACAACAGTGATGTATTTTTTTCTCCTGATTCTATTGACCGGCTGAGCTCAGCTGGGCCCTGAGTCACTCATGTCGCTGCAGCCATTTGACAGCCTGACTGGAACCAGGGGCCCTACGATGCCCCGCTCACATGTCTGGGACCTGGGTGCTGGCCGTGAGCTGGAATTCACCTCTCTGTGGTTTCTTATCATTCAGGCATCTAGCCCGGGTTTCTGTGTATGGGGTTGGGAGGGTTGCAAAAGAGCAAGAGAAGCGGCAAGCTCGGGCAATAAATACCGTGTTGCTTCTGCCCTATTCTGTTGCCCAGGTTCGGGGGATGGGGAAACACTCCACCATTGGATAGGAGAAGCTGCAAGGTATTTGTGATCATACTGAATCTACCACAATTCCCAAGTTGCCTCTGATTCCGGGTCTTCTGTGTGATCCCATAAGAGTCCACTAGCCCTTGGTAACGGCCGTGTGGGACATTCCTGTGAGGAAGGGTTCCATGCGGAGACTGGTTGCTTGCTAAATATTCACACACACACACACACACACACACACACACACACATGCACATGCCTTTCTTCTGGGCATGCCCATTCCATCTCCATACAGTCTCGTGCTTTGGGGGAAACCCGCCTCATGCCAAGTTTGTTAGTAGGGCTGGTAGATCTAATGGACCACAGACTGGCCCCTAAAGCTAGGCCTACATCAATAATCTCATGGCGTTATCCTTCCCACAGAGCTTGGTGAGGAAAAGGCACGGAACCCAGTGCAGGCCAGCATGACATGTGCGGAAAGTTTCTAGGGACTTCTAGAAAAGGCTCTCCTACTGGAAGGATCGTTTTTCTTCTGTGGTGTGTGGAAGTAAGGCCTGGAACTGCTGCCATCTTGTTACCACACTAAGGGTGAAGCCATCGTAGAAAGGAGAGCGAAGCCGAGAGAACAGCAGGGAAGGGGACGAAAGCCTGGGGGTTCCATGTCTGATTCTTGGCCTCTCCCTCTGGGCTTGTTTCGAGTCCATGAGCCAACAACTCTTCATTACTGGTTAGGCCAGTTTGAATGGGATTATGCTCTTGCAATTGAACATGGCATCGACTGACCCAGGGCCCAAAACTGTTAGATGATAGATCTAGCTACTCTGTTAGGTTACACATCAGATATTGGCTTTCAAGGAGAGTGATTACTGATATATTTTTGTTTCACTTCCTAGAAAGTAATGAAATAGAAGATTCATTATGTCAGATGGAACTGGGAAGTACCCTTGGGTGGCCTCTGTTGAACAACCTCACTCAACAGATGAGGAAACTGACAACCAGACGCTATGGCAGAAACGTGAATATGACGTCCCTGCTCCCAGGCCAGCGCCCTCACTACCACGCTCCACGCGTCCACCTGCGCACTGGAACAGCGCAGTCACTCACACAACCTGAAACGCGGGATTACCGTGCTATTCATACTTGAAACGTGAACTTCTAAGCAACCGCCCTGGAAATCTATTCATCAGTTTCTTAAAAAAAAATCGAACATACATGCGCCCTTTAGCCCGCCAGTTCCGCCCCCTGGTATTTACTTTAGAAGGATGAAGTCGTATGTCCACACGACTGCTCCTAACAGTTTTTATTCATAATAGCTAAAAACTGGGTACATCCCAGATGTCCAAAACCAGGTGAAAGGATAGACAACAAATGAGGATATTTGTGGTACATCCATCCATACGTGTGGTACGTGCCATTCCAGTGGCATGGAATGCCACTCGGAAAGAAGGCAGAGGAGTGACCTAGTGATACAGGCAGCGACAAACATGAATTTCAAGCACGTACCGAGTGAAGGAAGCCAGACACAAAAGAGAACACGTGGTATGGTTCCCTTTATACGCAGCTCTAGAAAAGCAACTCTAACCTTGTGGTGACGGAAATCGGATCCGCGGTCGCTCTCTGTCGTGTGTACGTGGAAAGGCGAGAACTAGCAAGGGGCATGAGGGAAATCGCCGAGGTGACAGAAAGGACCTGTGTCTCGTTCAGGGTGTGGGGCATGAGGGCATTCATCTGTCAAACCCGATCAAACACTTCAGATCTGAGTATTTCATCGCACGTCAATTGTACCTAAAAAAAAATTTTTTTTAGTGCCTTTCTAGCCCCAGATGGGAATGTAGAATATCAGTGTTCTATCTGGGTTGTGAAGAGGACGTGTGAGCCCAGGACTCTGCCAGACTGAGGTTGCGGTGGTGTGTCCTGGAATCCGGAGCTCGGGAGAATGGCTTCCTGTTCCCGGCTGCGCGGAAGGCTGGGTCGGCCAGCCTCCCGAGCTCTCTGCCAGCGCCGAGCTGTCAGGCTGGGCCCAACCACACTCGTGTAATAGCAGGTTTGGAAAGCCATTTCCTCTCGGCCTTTCAGCCACATCACAGGGACCAGCCATGCCCTCTGGCCTGCTTCTCCCCCAACCCCTGCCTGCCTCATGGAGCCCACCAAAGAGTCTTCCTCTTCTTCATCCTCAGAGACTCTCCCGAACCTTCTGGGCCCAAGCTGCCCTTGCCATCACTTGAGCCTTGTGGGCCTTCTGGCATTCCAGGACTGCTCCCCTGGGCCGTTGCAACCATCCTTTCTTCGGCTTGCTTTTTAACTGCCGTTTCTGTTTTCTTCATTTCTCCTGCCAAAATGTCAAATCGGGGTCTCTCCAGATGCCAACATCTGGTATTAAATTGCAAGTCTGGATAACCTTCCAAAGCAAGGTTTTCTAAGAGCCGGGGAACTTCTTTGGCTCACATTATTCATCTGTTCAAATCGTATCAAGTTCTTTCATTGATTTCTCTACTGAAATATATCTTTCAACACATCCAGGCAATCCTATTTAAGATAGGCCTAACGTTGGCATCGGGCCATCCGTCGCTTGGAGAATATGTGATCTCTTGTTTTGTTTTGTTGTTCTCTCTGCTTTCCTATTTGAAAAAAATTAATAAGTCACAAAGAAACCCTTCCTCGAATAGGCATTGAATGAATTCAGCTTTCCCCTTATTGTGATGTTTATGTTTTCAACGTAAAATGAGGTCTCCAAGATGCCAGACTTATGGCATCCAGATGAAGTCTGGTTGTCCGAATCTGGGGCTAGCGGTGGTTTTAGAATGTGTCAGCCTCATGCAGTGTGTGTCCGCCAGCTGGGAGTCTGTGCCCGAGGCGGAGGGGCCCCACGGCCCCACGCTCTTTTCCTTTTGCTCCTCCTGTAATTCTAGAAACTTCCATTCCTCCTCTGTAGCGCCAGGAGATGGGGATTACCCAGGCGCACGTGTCGCCTGGGTGTTGGTGGGGATGGTGGAGAGGATGTGTCTCAGGGAGTGGCCTCCTGGCCACCTCCGACTCCTGCTGCTCTCAGAGCCAGTGTGCGTCCATCTGTATCCCGCCTGGGGCTTCCACGCGAACCCAGGCAAAAATAACAACAACGGCCTTTGGGGCTCTGTCTACTATTAGATGATCCCTGGGGGGCCGCCTCTTGTCTGACAGGTGAGGATTTGTTGTTCCTTCTTGGAGCTGAGCCAAGAAGAAGGGACTGCTTTTTTTTTTTTTTTAATGTTTTTATTTATTTTTGAGAGACAGAGAGAGCCAGGGCATGAGTAGGGGAGAGACAGAGAGTGAGGGAGACACAGAATCCAAAGCAGGCTCCAGGCTCTGAGCTGTCAGCACAGAGCCCGACACGGGGCTCGAACCCATGAATGGTGAGATCGTGGCCTGAGCAAAGTCGGATGCTTAACCGACGGAGTCACCCAGGCGCTCCCAGAAGGGCCTTCTATCACCAATACCAGTAGGAGACCAGATAGGCATGGAGGAGTCCCGTGCTCTCTGCTAATTTGGCATGTACACTCTGCTGAGGGCTCCTCTCTCCCTCCCCTCCCTCCCCTCCCTCCCCTTCTTTCCTTTCCCCTTCCCCTTCTTTTTCTTCCTGCCTTCCTCCCTGCCTTCCTTCCTTTTTCCCCTCCTTCCCTCCTGCCCTCCTCCTTTCCTTCCTTCTTCCTGAGCGCTGCCTGGTGGTTTGCCTGCATGCTTTGAGACCTTTCCGCAGCAAGAAATTACTTTTACACTTGAAGCTGTTTCCAAATGAATTTGGAAGGTGAGTGTGCCTAGCCTCCTGTCTAGACACAGTTTCAGAGTGCAGATGGAGTCGGGCCTGCCTGGGAGTCTCACACGAGCCCACCTGGGCCCATCTGCGGCTTCATAAATCCACAGGGAGCCAGACTCGGCTGCCCACTGGAGGGTTTTCAAGCCTGCATGGCCGTCAGCTGTTCCAAACAGCCTCCCGCCAGGCGCCCGAAGCGCTGAATCAGCAAAAACGGGGCGTCTTTAGAAGAGCCCGGGGGGAACCGTGAATGGCAAAGCCCAGCACAGCCCCGCCACAAAACAAATGTTGAACAAAAGGTTAATTCCACGGATAAACAGCTCTCAGTGGCGCTTGACTGGGCGTCTGGTTCCCATTTCGTTATGCCATTCTGCAGATGTTTCGCTCTAGGAACACGTTCTGCTGAAGCCGAGATGAAACGGAAACGCGGCGAGCTGCGGGCGTCGCTGGTCACCCCGAGTGGCAACATGCAGGAACAGAGATATCCTGTAAGTGTCCTCCGGGGGGCTGCGCGTTCCCGGAAGGAGCTGCCTCCTCACGGCCTGGGGGGGGAGGTGAGGGGGGAGGGGGAGGGGGAGGGGCGAGGGGGTGGCTGCCTTTCGTGGCTCATGAGATCTTGACGAGGCCGAGATGGCTTTAACATCAGTGTAAGGAGAGGCAGGGCCGCCCGATTTTCCCTTCCCTGTGTGTATTGGCGTAACCGAAGCACCGGACGGAGTTTCTTCCACCTGGGAACTGCCAGACGCGGGCCCTTAGGGTGTCGTCTTTGGTGCCTCGCGCTCTCATAGACCACTCGATCCTTCCTCCTGCGAACGGGCATCTGGAACCTCCGATCTGCGAGGCCTTGATTGTCGCCCGCCGCAGTGCGCGGCGCAGTCCTCTGTGCCCCCTGCGGGCGGAGACCGAGACTCCTTCATCTCTGTGTATTCCCTACGTTATTAAATGTCTGTTCATGTCGAGTCGTCGAGAAAGCTCTCTGTTTCGGTTTCCTTCCTCTCTGCCCCAGGGATGCAAGCCCTTGTCTGGTCCTGTTTGAACGCTGGAAGGTGAGGGTGACCTGGACGCTTTCCACGCCGCAGGCAGAGAGAACAAAGGCCGCTGGCTGGAGAGGTGTCCTTCATCATGTTGAAGACTGTGTCCAATCTCATTGTAGGAAGCAGCAGGTAGCGGTGAAAGGCGGCTCAGGCCCCCATTGTGACCGTCTTGGCTGCAGGTGAAAGGTCACTTTGCCGGCAAGACTCTGACCCTTAACTTTTTTGTCGAGAGTGTCACAAGGTAAATTAATCAGATTTATGGCATTAAGCTCCACCAATATCTTTATCCTCCCGGCTTTTTTTTTCTCCGGCAAAACGCTCTCTCGTGGGTGGGGGGGATGTCCTTTCTGATGAAGGGGGAAAGTGTTTTTGTGTTTCTGTCTTGCAGTTTTCACTAAGAAGTGAAAATGGCTAGACACATATAAATAAAGTCCAGAGGCCAACACCACCCTTCCTTCCTTCCTGGAAGAGCGGAGTTTTGTTTTGTTTTTTTTTTTTTTTTGGTAAGTTAAAGTGAACTTTCTTGGTACTTAATCAAGCGTCCCTCAGCATGGGAGCAATGAGGAGGGCAGGTTTTGCTGGTGGTGATAGGCCTTCCTGATTTCCGGGCAGAACCCTCTCCTTTGACCGGAGCCACTCAGGAAAGGGCAGTAAGGAGCCATCGCTGGCCTCTCCGTGGGCTCCTGTCCCGTGTGGTCTCAGCCCAGAGGCGTACGGGTACCGGAGCAGTGTTCCCAAGGGGCAGGTAGGTTGCAAGTACATAAGCAGAAAACTGCCCCGGTCTGGAGATCAGAGGCTTGCAGCCGCCTCCCAGCAGGAGCCGGAGAGCATCTGCTGGTGCCGCAGGTGCTTTTGAGGCGGCCTTGCTGGAGCGCACCAATTTCCTGCTGCTAGAAATTTGTCTGCAAATTTTTTCTCATTCAGAAGTGACGGGATCCAGGAGAGAGGGGCTAGATATGATAACTTGATTAAGGCTTGCGCGGGCGACCCAGATGCCTGGGACTGGGCTGGAAGAGAGCGGGCTCCCCCTCTGATCTTTCACCGGGAGAAAGCTGACAGGTTGCAGCTGGTAGATTGTTTTACTCGAAGCCTGAAGGGGTCGACGTTTTAGTCTCGGAGCTCTCTAAATAACTGTGGCCGTATTCTGATACAGCTCCTTGGCAGAAGAAGAAAAGGCAGGTAACAAAGGACTGATTTCTCAGATTAATTGGTAGCACAAAATAAGGATCGGATCACATCCCCTGAACAAGTATTTACTGAGCACCTACTATGTGCCAAGCCCTGTTTTAGGCACTGGAGATACGGCAGTGAATGCTTCAAGCCAAGTCGGTGCTATCATGGGACTTACAGGCTGGTTGGGGGATACTAGCAGTAAATACTGCCATAAAGTTTCCAGACGTCAGGGGGTTAAGATTCTACAAAGAACAATCAAATGGGGAGAGAGGTTAATAAAGGATGATGGGACAGAGGTGATCCTTCGAATACTTGGATCCTCTCCGAGAGGATGACCTGAAGCTACGGACCTGAGTGAAGGGAGAACGGAAGCCATGCCCATACCTGGGTCAGCGCGTTCCTGAAAGAGGGGTTAGCAAGTGCAAGGTGCTGGCGTGGGAGTGTGCTTGGTATGCTCCAGCAATATCCTTTTACGAGATTATGTTGTATGAACACAAAGACGAACCCATTTAGCGTTCTAATAATACGGGTAGGACTTCTGCGACAATGTCCTTACGAGGATTAAACAAAATACTTCTAACACGCAGCATGGTGTCTTTCCACAGTAAGAATCCAAACGATGTGAATTGCTTTATAATTATCATGATTGTTTAGTGGGCATTTGACAATCGCACCGGTCCTGGGAGGTGGGTGGGCGAGAACTATTAGCACCGTCTTGTAAATGAATCGAACTCCACAGAAGGGGAGTGATTTGCTGAAGTTCTCCTGGAAGTTTAGTGGCAAGAGAGAAGCAGCCTGAGTCCCTACAGCCGATGCAGAGTCGCTCAGGAGAGCCGCTGACCTGCATGGGACCTTGCCTGGGCAGGAAATAAACTTTGACTGTATTAAGCCACTGAGATTTGGGGGTTGTTTCAACAGCTGACGTTACTTGATTGATACTGTGGGCTGTAAGTGGGGCAGAGAAACCGGGACTGTACCCCCTAAACAGCAGAGTTCATGGCTTTAGGAGGAGAAACTGTTACGGAGGAGGGAGGAGCTGCTGACTCTGAAGTCTTGCCTCTTGGGGGCTTCATTTAGGTTTGGTACCACACAGGTTATTTTTTATTGATTCGTTGAGTTTTTTAAGTAAGCTTCCAGTGCCCAGCCTGGAGCCCGACGTGGGGCTCGAACTCACAACCCTGAGGTCAAGACCTGAGCTAAGAGTCGGACACTTAACCGACTGAGCCGGCCGGGTGCCTTCTGCAGAGGTTATTTCGATATCTCCTCACTGGAGATAGAAGTGAGAAGAAGTGCCCTTTCTTTCTTTCTTTCTTTCTTTCTTTCTTTCTTTCTTTCTTTCTTTCTTTCTTTCTTTCTTTTTAATGTTTTTTCATTTTGGAGAGAGAAACAGAGCATTAACAGGGGCACGAGGGAGACACAGAATCCGAAGCAGGCTCCAGGCTCTGAGCTGTCAGCACAAAGCCCGACATGGGGCTCGAACTCACGAACCATGAGATCATGACCTGAGCCGAAGTTGGATGCTTAACCGACTGAGCCACCCCCGCGCCCCAGGACAGTGCTTTTCTTAAGCGCCATCATTTATAACAGAGACCTTAGCATGCTGCTGAATCTTATTATTTGAAGGACAAAAAGGATAATATTCGGGGCTGGGTGGGGCCCAGGAGGAACTGGGCCCAGAGGAAAGATGAAACGAGGAACAAATATAAATAAAACTAAATCATCATATATGGTATCCTCTTTCTTGCCTCCAGAATTTTCGCTGGCCTCCATGGCCTTCCCTAGTCCCGGTCCCCGCACCCCACTTCCCCTGGACCCTAAATATGCCTGTATTTTTATCAACACTTTGATCCTTCCAGTCCCTCTGCCTGGGATGGGCTCCATCTGCTTCTCTAGTGGAACCCTATGTATCCTCCAAAGCCCTGTGGGAAAGCCACCTCCTCCGAGAAGCCTCCTCCACTCCCTAGTCATAATCCGGCATTTCTTGGCCTTCACTTTCACAAGGGATCCCCGTTTGCCTCGTGGCCATATGCCGCTCCCCTTGGATGTGTCTACATACCTCGCGCCTGCAGGAGCCTGCCGCCTTCCCAAGGCCAGGCCTCTGACCTCCCTGCACTCAAAACAGGCCCGGGCAGGACTCCATTTGGAAAGAGATGCAATAACCTGATATTTTCTATCTCAAACTAAAAGATAATTGCAAATGGTAGGGCGGGTCTTTTGAGAGAATTCTCCTTGGAACGTGGCGCTCTTACCCGCGGTACAGATGTTTGTACCCGCCCCCGCGTTCTTTGCCCACGGGGCCCCTCATTTCCATGGGCAGAGGGAGCGCAAGAGTGTCTTTGGCTGTGGCCTTTATGTCGATGTTCAAACTCCTCTTCTCGCTTCGCCCCCGTCAATTATTGAATGCTTTAAAAAAAAAAAAAAAAAGAAAGGAAAAGAAAAAGAAAGAAACCTACCCCAGCAGATGTGTGCGAGTTGTTTGATCTTGAGACTGAATAGGAACGAAAGTATCCGAGACTCAGATTATGGTGTCGAGGAGGAGGAAAAAAAAAAAAAAAATCCGAACAGGAGCTCTGTGAAGGAGAAAGTTGAGCTTTGATCTTACTATTGAATTTTGCTAGTGGGGTGTGTGTGTATATCTATCTCTATTTATCTTTTTAGCTCCAAAATTCCGTGCCGCGGCGCCCGTCTTTTGTAACCGTGCCGAAGGGAGTTTTGTCTGGTGGTGCGCGAGGCGGTTTCGGTCATTTAAGGTAAGAATTTAATTTCTCTGGGAAAGAAGGAGGGGACTGGCGCTTAATGTATGGATATCTTTTCCTTTAAAGGATTCTAAAATAATTGGGGCCACTTTATTTCAAACCAAATGGAAAAGAGGCCTATTAAAAATCAGAGAGGCCGTGCTTCCAAACAAGGGGGTCCGACTTTATCTTTTAATTCCTGATTTGCACGTCTTCCTCACGAAAGAAAAGCCAGACCTTAAAAAGTAGTCTGACCTCTGCGATCTAGAAGGACGGAATTAACGTACATTTGTTGATAGTTAAGTTCCATTCCGAAGTTTCCCATGAATGGGGCCGCTTCTTTGAAAACATGTGATAGTTTTAAAGGTTAAGTTTTCGAACTGGTTTTCTGATACGGTAGCCTGATAACCCTGGAGTGATACACGGAAGGTTTTTATTTATTCGTGCAGCGTGGGGGACGGTGGATTTTTCGTGAATTTCAGCGTGCAATGGAGTTTGGTCCACATCAAAAATCGTTGACTTTTCCTCTCGATTTGAGGGCTGCCGAACTGCTTACTAGAACCTTCCTTTCCTTGCGTGCATTCTCCAGTTAATTTATTCATTCGCTCCGTAGATACTTGTTGAGCCTACTGTATGCCAGACACTTGGCTTCTACGCTTCTAATCTGTGGTGGGCATTAAAAAAAAACCGATGTTTATCTGTACCTCAAGGCCTAAGCCAGCAAGGGTCCCTAAATGAGGTGCGCAAAATTCGCCTATACAGCTATTCTCAGAATTGGTTTTATTTAGCAATTTCCTAGGTATTTATTCACCCCCAGCCAAATATGAAGGCCGGTGCTCAGCAGGGAGATGAAATCACGTGCAGGCACTGCTTTCTAAATGGCTCGGGGGTGGGGAGGGACACGCCGAAGTACCACTATGGAGCGAATCTCTGTGAACTAACGGCTGGGGAGGGTGGGGGAGGGGACACGGGCTGAGGCTGGGACTTGTCAGCTTGCAAACATCAAATTGGAATATCAGCATTCTAGGGAGGCAGAAAATGCTCAAAACCACCATCCGGCGGTGCGATGGTTGTTGGGGGATCCTTCCTGGCCCGGCCAAGAGGGGAGCGCACACCCTGGGGAGCACATTTGGCCTAGAACTTGGGCTGCAGGCCTTCGGGGTGTGGGTCACAGTGTTCATGAAGACTCCAGAGACGGGCCACCGGGATTCTCTGCCAAATGAAGGCCCCGCTGGAGGAAAACCGTTGTTAGTATCCCTCCACGCCATCCCGAAAGGACTCTCCAAGGCCTTGTGTCTGTTCCTCCTCTGTATTGTGTACCCTTCCCCCCCCACATCCCCTGGAATGACTTCAGAACCTCAAGTGTCGGCTCGGCATTGACTTCATGACAGGGCGTGGTGGTCTCGGGAAATAAATAGTCACAGTAGGTGCTCTTCAGGGTCTTGGCCTCATTATTTAAATCAGCCTGAGGCAGTCAGTTGGTTTTCATAGACCAGCCTCGCTTTACTTCTCTGGGGTAGTATTGTAATAAACACAACGCCGTTGGCCCTGCCTTGTTTGGTGTGGAAAGGGCTCATGATTTTTCTTAGAGAAGTCGCAGATTTTTATGGCGTTCGATGCCCTTGTTGGCCAAGTGTATTTTAGGTGTATACTTTTTGGTGGATTCTCTTTAGATTTGGCCGGCTACAAAGAAATCAGAATATAAAAGAAGCATATACATTTTGTTATCTCTACCATACATATGTCTATGAATGCTTAGGCATTAAAGAACTATGTGTAATGGGGGCGCCTGGGTGGCTCAGTCGGTTAAGCGTCCAGGTCAGGATCTCACAGCTCATGAGTTCAAGCCCCACTTCGGGCTCTGTGCTGACAGCTGGGAGCCTGGAGCCTGCTTCTGATTCCGTGTCTCTCTCTCTCTCTCTGCCTCTCCTTCATTTACTCTCTGTCTCTCAAAATTAAACAAAACGAAACAAAACACAACTATATGTAAAATGGCTACCACGTACCTTAAGTACTATGTATAAAAATTAAGTACCACAGAGAAATACAAGTTTTTCCTCCTGTGGTTATTTGTACAATGATATATCTACAGTCAGTGTTCTAAAACTTTGTTTCTGATGGTGTGTTGTAGAAGCTTTAATGATTCAATTTGCAAGTAAATGAATAAAAATAAAGACTCTACTAATGAAATATTTACTATAGGCTTTGTAGTTAAACATGCCTGACTCAAACATGGGCTTTGGCACGTATTATCTGTGTAACCATGTACAAGTCACCTAAACTCATATTTGTAAAACAGAGATCTGAAGGTTCTTTTTGTGGATTAAATGAGATAACATGAATGAGATAACTAGATGACCATTATGCCTGTCATCTAGTAGGTGCTCGTTAAATACTAGCTGCTTTCCCATTTTTTACGTATTTTTCTAGGGCCTTTAATTGGGTTTCAACAGCTGTGATTGCCTTTTATTTTACGATAAAGGTCGATACTTGAAAAATATCTTTAAAAATGTCAAGGTCCGGGGGCGCCTGGGTGGCTCTGTGGGTTAAGCGTCCGACTCTTGATCTCCGCTCAGGTCGCGATCTCGGTTTGTGAGTTCGAGCCCCACATTTGGTTCTGCGCTGATGGCGCAGAGCCTGCTTGGGATTCTGTCTCTCCTTCTCGATGTCCCTTCGCTACTTGCCCACGCGCGCGCACTCTCTCTCTCTCAAAATAAATAAACTTAAAAAAAAATTTTAATACATCAAGGTTGGTAAGCTCTCACACACTGGTAGCGTGAGGGGTAGTCTTTAGAACATCCTGATAAGTAAGGTTGCCTCTTTTGGGTCCTTGCTGTCACATTGCACGCACCTATAGCCCCAATGTAGCCGACAGGCCTCCTTCTGTGACCCTGGCCACCACACCCCAGAACCGCCCCTTGTGCGAGGGAGCGATGTCCTCTCTTACTGGGCGCTCAGATTACAGCCGTGTGTTGGAGAGGCCTGCTCTCCCCGCAGGGGCTCTGTCAGGGACTCGGCCGGCTGTTCTCTGCGGCAGGCACCCCCGGACACCTCTTTGAACTCGTGCCTCCCTCCCTCTCTCTTTCTCAGGAGCATGCGGTGCATCTGTTTCTGCTTCTTCCAGAAGCTGGGCTTCTTGAAGCCATTACCGAGGGTCATTCACTGTGGCCTTCACAACTCCACCTAGTCATGCCGTTGTCTCTACTCTGTTTTCCTACCTTTGAACTCCCCCAGGCTCCCTAAGAAAACCTTCACGTTTTCTTTCATGTCTCCGAGAAAGGTTTACACATCTGGATGGCTCCTGCTGATGTCCAGTCAAACCCAGCCAGGCTGGGGAGGCAGGACGCAGCCGTTGCTTTGCCTGTCTGCTGTGGCCACTCGTGTCTGGGGGCCGGACCCGACTGAGCTTCGAGGAACCATCCAGCACCCATCCCATGCAGTCTGGGAGTCATCGGTTCAGGATCCCCGCCTTCTGCTCGCCAGGGCTCGGCGGGTGACTGTGCCGTGACCAATCAGAGTCTCTCTTGGGGATTTGCCTCTTGGATGGGCAGATGGCAGCTCGAGAAGGCCACTGAAGTCACTTAACCCCTGCAACGGCTCTCTCTCCAGACCATCCATTAGCTCCTGCTGCCAGGGCCTGCCTCGTCTTGGCCATTCTAGACTGATTCTTCTGATTCTGATTCTCTAAGGAGCCCTGTGTCTTCTACCAACTTCTCTTTGTGTTTGAGATAGTGAGATCGCATTTCTCTGGCTTTCCGTTAGAGAATTCTGAGATAGTAGGTTGGTCCAAGTATCTACATTTCTAAAGCCCAATTTATATTATGACGATTCTTGCTTCATGCACGCGGAATTCTCTAAAAATCTTCTATGTTTTGGAACATGGGCTGTGGCAACTGTGTTTTAGAGTGAACTTCTTGTTTCCTTGAATAGAAGTCGACTTTCTCCTAATCACAGGGGGACAAGGAGCTATGGGTGACGCAGGTGAGCTCAAGAGAGGCTGATGTGTCTAAACTGTGCCGGGATCAGTGCTTCTTAAATTCTGTGTGCATCACAGTCGCCTGGAGAGCTTGTTAAAAACCCCGAGTCTTGGGGTGCCTGGGTGGCCCAGTCGGTTGAGCGTCTGACTTCGGCTCAGGTCATGATCTCGCACTTCGCGTGTTCGAGCCCAGCATCGGGCTCTATGTTGACAATTCAGAACCTGGAGCCTGCTTCGGATTCTGTGTCTCCCTCTCTCTCTCTCTCTGCCTCCTCCACTTATACTCTGTCTCCATCTCTCTCTCAAAAATGAATAAATATTAAAAAAAAAACCCAACACTGAGTCTTGGGAACACTCCCTCCCCCTCCCCCCACCTGTGAGATTCTTATTCAGTAGGCCTGGAGTGGGAGCCTGGAATCGGAATTTTGATCAAGCTCCCAGATGACGCTGGGGCTGCCAATCTATGGACCACATTTGGAAGAGCAAGTCTCCACATATTTTCGCCAAGCGAGCATGACCTTGGGACATGGCAAGATTTCCTCTCCTTGGTTAAAATGAAAAGACAAGAGACAAGATGAGAATTGCTTTTCCCTGTGAACTTTAGAGATATCCGCCACTCCCTGGCCTCACTGTTGAGCTTTGGCCCGTCGAACCCGAAGCAGCCTGAGATGATGGCTGGATTGGAGGGGGTGTTCAAAGGCAGGGTGTCTTCAAGAGTCGGCCTGGCCCCCCCCCCCAAGAGCCTCCCAGGCCGCCGGGCAAGCTATCCAAGGCTACTTTGTGGAAAGTGGTTTTGTTTTTTCCAGGAAGTAATTGCGGAAGATCCGGAGGCGATACGAGAGTGCCCCCTGGGACGATTCGGCAGTGACCGCAGCTTGAGCTGGGCCCTGCAGCTGAGCCCACTCCTCACCATGTCCTCACGGGCCCCCGTTCCCACCTCCAACACCCTCTTCACGGCTCTCTTCCAAGCCAGTCTCCTCGCCTCTCCCCAAACCTGGCTCTGAGCTTACCTTTTCCCAGCCCCCTTCCCCGTCATCTTTACTCTGCGTCATCCCGACATCTAAGTACTCAGCTTTGAAAGGTTAAAAAGCCAGTTCTGATGCTCGTAACAGCCCCTCCGCTTTTGCCCCTTACTGCATTCCCAGAGCCTTATTTATCTATCTCATTTTATCCTTGCACCGACCTCAGGTGAGTAGCATTCTCCCAGTTCATAGATAGGAAATGAAGTCAGAAAAGTAATTTGCCTTGGATAAACTACTTAGAAAATGTTAGGGGTAGAATTTGAACTCTGTTCTGCATGACTCCAAAACGTATGTCTCAAACCACTGTGCCATTCCACGTTAATTCTGCGTGTGTGTACGTGTGTGTGCACGCGAGTGTGTGTGTGTGTGTGTGTGTGTGTGTGTGTGTGTGTGTCTTCTAGTACATGTCTCAGTGTCTCAGTATTTGGTTTCCCTGTCTTTAAAAAAAATTTTTTTTAACATTTATTTATTATTGAGAGTCAGCGCATGAGCAGGACAGAGAGGAAGGGGCAAAGAAGGAGAGACACAGAATCCAAAGCACGCTCCAGGCTCTGAGCTGTCAGTGCAGAGCCTGACGCGGGACTCGAACTCACAAATTGTGAGATCATGACCTGAGCCGAAGTTAGACGCTTAACCAACTGAGCCACCCGGATGCCCCTGGTTTCCCTGTATAATAGGAAGTTCACCTAGGCAGGACCTGGGTGCTCTGGAAGAATATTCTAGCAGTTCTCTTGACCAGGCTCACATCCTATGGACTACTTGGAGCCACATTTCTTTCCAGAGTAATCATTCAAGGGATACTGTTTACCACTGGTGTGTTGTTCTCTAGTGGCTGACATTTCTGAACATCGGTGGGGGTAGGCATGTTACTGGAAGTGGGAAGCATTTTTTCCTACTTACCAATCAGTTGTGTTTTCCATTCATATCTGTGAGACAGATTAGAAAGCGGACTGCCAAGATGAATAAAGAACTCATTATTTGTCGTCCTCTATTGAGAGTCTGTTTTGTGCAGACCGTGAAGCTGGGTTCTAGAAGGGGCCACAGAGGATTCCGATTTGGGAGGCCTTGGACACAGGGTGCACTGGGATGCAGAGTTGGGGGAGGGAGGGCCAGCAAGGGAGGGCAGCCAGGGATCAGGCAGAACCTGGGCTGGAGGAAATGTCTTGGTTGTAGTATTGGTCCTGGGCTAGACTTAGGCTGAGCCTGAAGACATACGGTAAATGCAGGTGCCCACCTGGAAGGGATATATTGTAATAAGGGTCTTGGGTGGTAGAAGAACTTGAAGTTGGATGGGTATCAGCATTGCTAATTGGGCTACTTGGTTCCTTCAGCCCAGGAGCCCAGGCAGTGGCTGGAAACATTCATTCATACATTCAACAGGTATTTGTTTGAATACAAAACTTGGCACTGAGAATATAGTTCTGAGCAAGACATAGAACCTGTGGGGAGGCAGGTTAAATATAATGGCATGGGAGTAATTGGATTATAATTGTGATCAGTGCTATGACAAGGATGAAAACAGTATTATAAGAGAGCTCCTGCTCCGTGGCCAGGCAGAGTGTAAGTGCCCCAAGCAAAAGGGCAGGAGTTCAAGCCCGGGGTCAAGTGCAGTAGCCTCCGTGCCTGCAGTTCATTTGGACCCTATGAGATAAGGACTTTCTAGAGATTCAGACCCCAATCCATCTCACCGTAGAGATAGATTCTGTGCCCATGCTAAGAAAGGGTGTGGTAGGTTGAGTGATTACTGGACTTAGAACCAGAAGAGCTGGTATCTGGGCCCCAGCCATTCCTTATTCCTTATTCCACAGCAAGCATGGCTTAAGTAAATTCCCTAAATTTTGAGATTTAACCTCTCTGAGTCTCAGCTTCCTCATCTGTAAATGGGAAAAACGTTTCCTGCTCCGCCTGCTTTATAGGATTCATGAGCGAGCATGTGAACGAATTTTGTAAAGTATGAAAAGCAGGAGATGTTTTTGACCCCCCCCCCCACACACACACACGGAGCTTAATGAGCCCAGGATGTTTAGGGCCAAGTGCAGATTTCAGTGCTAATGAAGCATTGAAAGGGTTGGGTCTGGAGAGAGTCCCATGAGTAGTCTTCAGAGGGATGAGTGTGGCACAGGGAAGGAGGAAGCGGCCTGGCGTGGGCATTCCACAGGGGTGGCCTGTGCGAAGGCAGGTCTTCAGGAGGGAGGAGCCCTGAGGGGACCACAAGAGGTATGTTTGGCAAGAGTCAAGAGCCTCAAGGGGGGAGGGGTAATGAGAGATGAGGGGGTTGTATGGGACAGAAGGAACTAGCTGGCGTGGGAATCTGGAACCACCCAGTCATCTCCTTTTCTTATTTTTATGGTTCTGCTTTGGTCAGGCCTTACTTAAAACCCTGAGATAAATCATGAATTTAGCTTGTTCGTCATGGAGTTTTAATTCTATCACAAAGGAGGTCATTTTATCTTTAGCTAAAATGGAAAGACATCTGATGAGATTGAGAATATGGGCCAGTGTTTGAGGGAAAATAAAGTTAGTATCCCTTACCTTATACTGTGTAAAAGGTGGATTTCAAGTGGATCAAAGAAGTACATGAGAAAGGTAAAATATAAAGCTATACGAGAAGCTATAGAAGAAAAGATAAAGAGAATGTTTGAGAACTTGGAGTAGAGAAGGATTCTTAAAAAAGAAAGCAAAAGCGCAAACCATAGGGCAAAATACTGATGGATTGGTTACAAAAATACTAATGTGTCATGTTCAACAAAGGATACCTGAGGTAAAGATTAAAGAGGGGCGGCAGGTGAAGAGAATGTGTTTGCAATGCCTGAAGCTAATGCAAGTAAATAGACTAGACGAGGAACTCCTGAAGACCAGCAAGGAAAATATAGGGAATCCAGTGGGAAAATGGTCAGAGGCTCTGCGTAGGCACGTCACAAAGGGGAAAACTTAAGATTGACAAGCACACAAAGAGATGCCCGACCTCACTGATAAAGAAATGTAGAGTAACATTACAAAATTGTATCTATGCTCCCTCAATTTGCAAAAGCTAGAGCATCAGGTCATAAATACTGGTGAAGATGGGAGGAAACAGGCATTCACCAGCATTATGGCCTTTACAGAGGTCTTCCTGTACAGTATGTACTTCACTGAAGAAAGCATGTGATGTCCAGCCAGCTTTCTCACTCCAGGACTAAATGCCACAGAAATGCTCACACAAGTCCAAGTGTATGTAGCAGCAGGGAGTTGGGGATGATCTCAGAAACCACCTCCAAGAGTAATGGATGAATGAAATGACGTGGGTGCACACCATGGACTATTATGTAATAATTAGAAACAGTGAACTGGAAGTAAAACACCAACATGAATAGGTCTTAGCAAAATGGTTTTGGGTGGAAGAAAAGAAACAGAATGAGATATATAGCACAACAGCATTTATATAAATTAAAATCTCAACAGAAAACAGCTCTGTATTTTACAAGGGTTCATTTACATCCAAAGATACTTAGCAAGCACACTAGGTGAGGTGGCTATGCAGTAGCAAGAAGTAGAGATGATGTATCCATCAGTGTCTAGTCACGAAAACAGGAACCACTCTAGGTGTTTTAAACAGAGAGGATTTAATATAGGGGACTGATTACAAGAGGAATTGGAAGGCCAATAAATGAGAAAGGAAGCCCTGAGATATTGTAACTGCAGAAAAAAAGTTATTACATCTGAGTCTAAGACTGGTAGAACAAAAGGGAAGAGATGGTGTTGTTACCAGACCCAGGAGTTCACAGGAAGGACCCCCATTGCTGGCATGCAGGTATAGTGTGCAGAGCTCTGGAGTAGGGGCACAGCTCCTGCTGACGGCTGGTGTTGCGAGTGCTGAGGGAGCTGGAGCCAAAGCTCTTGTTCTCCTTTGCTGCTGGGGGTGGGGTGGAGTTGGGGAAGGGGCTGACCAGAGCTGGAAAACTGGAAGGGAGCTCTTTTGTTCCTCCTGCCTTCTTATCTCCAACCAGTGTGTCCCATTGGCAGAACCTGCCAGGAATCCGCTTGGCGAAGAAGACTTGGAAATGAATTTAGAGGCCGAACCCTAGTATTATGGAGCAAAATATAAAATTTTGAGCTTGGGCTCAGAAATAATAAGAAATAGCAATGCTATAAAAATAATAAGAATCTAATTAAAAATAGGAGCCTTGTCTTGGACTGTTGGTGATGGTGCACAGATGAATTAAGAATATGATAAACTCAGGGGTGCCTGGGTGGCTTGGTCGGTTAAGCATCCAAGGTCATGAGGTAGCAGTTCATGGGTTAGAGCCCAGCATCAGGCTCCATTATGATATTTTGGGGCCTACTTGGGTTTCTCTCTCTCTCTTTCTCTTTCTCCCTCTCTCTCTTCTCCTGCCCCACTAGCACTTCCTCTCTCTCTCAAAATGAATAAATACACTTAAAAAAATGATAAACTCAATTCTATCACTAAGTCTAAAAATAGATAAAAAGTAACTACTCAGGACAAGGAGTCATGTGACATGGGCCAGTTTGGGGTCTGACTCACCTGTCACCTTGGCCAAGTCACTCAAACACACCGTCTCAGCTTTTTCACTTCCACTAAATCATAGACCTAAATGTAACAGATAAAGCTACAAAACTTTTAAAAGAAAACTCAGAAGGAAATCTTAGCTATCTTAGATTTGGCAAAGATTTCTTAAATCTGATATAAAAAACAGGAACCATAAAAACTAAACAAATAATAACTTGGATCTCATCGAAATCAAAACTTTTGCTATTCAAAAAAGCCATTAATACAAAATCACAAAGGCACATTGCAGACTGGAAGAATATTTTTACAGTATGTGTATCTGATTAAGGACTTATATTCAGAGTATGTAAAGATGTCTTATAAACTCAATAAGAAGACAATGAAAAATGGACAAAAGATTTGAATAGGCATTTTACCAAAGAAAATAAGTGAATGGCAAGTAAGCACATGGAAAGATTGCTCAACAGCACTAGTTGTTAGAGAAATGCAAAATAAAATCATAGTGAAATACCCTGCGTCTCCCACTAGAGTGGTCGACATGAGAAAGATTGGCCAAACCCAGTATTGGCAAGGATGGGGAGTAATTCATTAGAAGGCTCAAGTGCTGCTGGTGGGAATGCAAAATGGCGCAACTACTTTGGAAAAGGGAGTTAATTTTTTAAAAAACAAGGCGTTCGACGGCTTATTTTTAAAAATTAAACACCTCTCCTTTGATCCCAGTTATTCCCATCCCCAGCTAAGAGAAACAGAAGTACACATTCGACGAGCGCTGGCACAAGAATGTTTAGGCAGCTTTGTTTGTAAGAGCCAAGAACCGGAAACAAGTCAGATTCCCATCAACGGTATGATTGGGTCAAAAGAAAAATTGTGGCGTAGGTATCCAATGGAATAATAGATAGAAATTAAAAAAATGAACTGTTGATACCCATTACCAATATGGACAGGCCTCGAATAATCATGCCGAGTCAAGGAGCCAGAAAAAGAGTACGTACTGTGTGGTTCTATTTAAAATGCTAGGACATGCAAACTAAACTATAGTGACAGAAAGCATGTCAGTGATTGCCCAGAGACTCTGGGGTGAGGTGACGGGGGAGGTGATGATTACAAAGGGGCACGTGGATACTTGTGGAAGCAATGGATGTGTTTATAATCTTTATTCGGGTGAAGGTTTCACATGTGTATATGTATGTCCCAACTCATCAAATTGTATGCTTTAAATATATGCAATCTATCATATGTCAATACGTATCGTATGTCAGGGTAGGGAGTCATATGACATGGATTCTACTTCCAGTTCTAAGCCACTAGTGCTCACTTAAGCTTCATCCATTTGGGGGAGTGAGTCTTAGCCCCCGCTGAACTTCGGAAGCTTTGAAAAATACTGATGCTTGGGCCCTACCCTTGGTGAATCTGGCTCGGTTTGTGTGGTGGTGGATCCTGGTGTCTGCATTTAGTAATGGGCAGGCAGAGTTGAGAACCGCCGACAGAGAATTCTATTTTGAAAAAATGAGTAAGATATTTTATGGGTATTATGAATGAGTAACTCAAAGAACAGCTTTGGGCAGGTGAGTTTATCCGGGGAACGACACAGTTAGGGGACTTGCTTTGGTGGCGGGGGGTGGGGGGTGGGGGGGAGATAAGGTTGGGATTCAGTAATAGAACAAGAGACAGGAGACTCTAGAATTCTGACAGGAGGGGTTGAAATCCTTCCCCTTCCTGGGAACACAATCTTATTATTGGAGAATATTCACCTCTGTGGGGAACTTCTTGGATTTTGACCTCAGGCCGGAGAAGTAATATGAGACTCTCTGGGCAGGAACTATCTAAGGCCCCTACAGTTTTCTGTCAAAATAGCCCAGGCCACAGTGCAAAAGCAGGGTTTCCTTCAGAACACTAGCAATACCTGCAAAACTACTCAACTAGAGTTGGGTTTATTTAGTTCGGTGGCTTGCCTCCGTTAGTTTTTTTTAGATAAAAATCCAAGAAGAAAATACTGGAGGAGCGTAAAATTAGACTCTTCGGCCTTGTCATCCTAAATCGTTTAAGGAACAAAGCGGGAGAGTCAAGCAGTTGGTCGATCTGGCTCCCTTTCCCTAAAAAAATATCTTCTCCAAATCATGTCGAAGACTTGGTAGCAAAATGGCTGTCTTGCGATATAGGTCCGGCGAACCGTCAAAGCCCATCAGAACAAAATGAAAAAAATAAAAAAAAAAATCAAGGAATGATAAGAATGTTCTGGAGGGGCCATGAGTCTTTATTTCGTGGAAAGAGTTATGCAGTGCTCAGAAGCTGATGGCCGCCCTGAAAGGCTGGCTTATCTGTAGCTCACCCTCTAACAATGTCACTTGTTCCAGAGAGTTGAGAACGGTAAGGAATAATAACATCACCACCAGCTACCCTCTGCTGAGTGCTTACTGTATTCCAGGCACCCTTCCATGAACTTAAGGTATATCAAGATTGGTAATCCTCACACCTCTGTGAGAGAGGTCTTATCTTTGCCATGCTCCCTCCTAAGGATGAAAAAACATGAGAATTCAATAATTTACTCAAGGTCACCCCCTCCCTCCCGTAAACAGTTGTGCTGGATTCAGGTCCGTCTGGTTCAGAGCCTGAGAGCTTTGCATTCCAACAAAGAAGGAGAGGAAGGTAGAACAAACAGTAAGTGTTTATTAAGTGCCAGCTACTTCACACGTGATTATTTCACTCACCCTCCCCCCCCCCCCCCCCCGTGACACATCCTTAGTCCCGTGTTAGAGCCCAGGAAAGCCAGACTTAGGGTTTAATGGCAAGCTAGGAAGAGGTAGAGCTAGGATTGAACCTTAATTTGACCATAAACCTGGGCTTTTTTCACCAAACCATGAAATTTCAGAGTAGCGTCCATCCATGAAAATATGCGTAAGGGAGAAAGTCGCTTGCTTAGTGCTTCACCCTTAACTTTGTACAATTTTAAAAAGTTGATTTCCTGGTGTCTTTGTTCAAAGCCAGCAAATATGTGGGGGTTCGGAGGAAGACGGTAGGGAGATGAACTACAGGGGAAATAACATTGATGATACGATAAATGTCCAAGACAAGAGAGTTTTTAAATAAGTGGTGTCTCAGCCATCCATCTTTGAGTAGAAGTTTTGTGTTAAAAGCTTCGTGTTGTCTTTGAAGGAGACAAAGTATAAGAAGTCAGATGAGTTTGTCAGGTAAATTTTGCAAACTTTCGAAAGTTAGTATTAAAGGTAAGCCTTAGTTAAATTTAGGACACAAAATCAAGACCAACCTAGAACATATAAAAATGTTTTTTTAATGTTTATTTATTCTTGAGAGAGAGAGACAGAGCGTGAGCTGGGGAGGGGCAGAGGGAGAGGGAGACACAGAATCTGAAGCAGGCTCTAGGCTCTCAGCTGTCAGCACAGAGCCCAACGCAGGGCTCAAACTCACCAACTGCAAGATCACGCTTGAGCTGAGGTCGGATGCTTAATGGACTAAGCCACACAGGTGCCCCAAGAACATTAAAAAAAAAAAAACAGAAGGCAGGAGCACCTGGGTGGCTCAGTTGGTTGAGCATACGACTTTGGCTCAGGTCATGATCTTGCAGTCCTTGGGTTCGAGCCCCGGGTCGGGCTCTGTGCTGACAGCTTGGAGCCTGGAGCCTGCTTCAGATTCTGTGTCTCCCTCTCTCTCTGCCCCTCCCCTGCTCACGCTCTTTGTCTCTGAAAACTGAATAAACACTAAAAAAAAAAAATTAAAAACAGAAAGCAGAGTTATTTAACTCTAAAGAATTCTTTGCCGTGCAGCCTAAACAATCTAACGTCGACAACACGATGGTTTCAAGGTGATTAACTTAACATACATCAGAAGGTCTGCTGGGCTTGGACGCTGGTTGCGGGATGCGGCGTGGGTCCTGGGTCTGGGCATGCCACCCTGTCCCTCCCTGCAGGCCCCAGGGCGAGCTCCTCCAGACTCTTCCGAGAAGTCAGCTCTATTCCCTCTGCCCCCACCCACCACCCTGCAGTTCTCACACCGGAGAGGGCTTCGGAGTGCCCGGGGCTTGTTAACACACAGACGGCCGGGCTCCACCCCTCCGATTTCTGATTCAACTGTCTGGGCGCCAAAGATTTGTATTTCCACCTTCCCAGCCGACGCCGATGGGGCCGCTTCGCCCACTATACTTGGAGCAACGCGGCTCCAGAGGAAATGGCTCTCTCCGTTGCTGCCCTTATCTGTTCAGCGGTTTTATTTCTACTTCCGCCCCACTGACAATTTCTGTGCCTTCTTAGGAGTCTGTGAAGCTTCCTGAAGGAAGAAGCTGGTTCACACCAGGGTCGTGGCAGGGAGCTGAGGGGCTCCTGGAGGGGGGGGGGTTCATCTGCTGAGCAGAGAGGGTGGGGGCTGAGCCGTGTAGCCAGTAAGGAAGCTCCAGTCCCGGGTCTCTGGAAACTGCAGCCCAATCCCAGACCCCGCAGGACACCCAGGCCCAGGGGAAGGTCGGGAGCTGTAGTGAGACACAAAAAGCCAGTGTTTCCAAGAGGCAGAAGCAGCACCGTCTCGGTCCCCCCCCCCCACAGCAGGGCAGAGTACCCGCGAGCGGTGTTCTCCTCTCCTCCACAAACTGCCCTTTGGGCATCCCCCAAGGGATTCAGGCTGTCACTGGCAGAGCCCGAGCGAGATGCTGGCATCCGGCAGAGCAGGGCACGGTCCAGGCCTCACTCGGCGGCGCTGTGGCCGTTAGCCGCACGTGGCAATGTCAGCGTGAATATCAATGACTTAGAATTAAAGACACACGTTTATGCACGCCGCCGGGCTGCAGCAGCCACAGTTCAAGTGGCTAAATGGCCATCCTGCCGCACAGCGCGAGTGGAGGACAAGTCGGGCCCTGCGGAGAGTTCTATAGGCTGGTGCGGTGCGGGCTTAGGTAACGCTGTGGCGGGAGGCAGGACAACGCTCGGGTAGGGCAGTGGGATGTGTCCGTGTCCTGTGCCCTACTGGCCGCTACTGCCCAGGACGGCCCACACTTTGCAGCATCCCACAGATGGAGGCCCCGGGAGCAGAGGCTCCTCCTCCTCCTCACTTCCCTACACTCCTTGGGCCAGGACTGTAGTGCTTGGTGTGGCCATGACACTCGTGGGACAGAAGGGCCCTGGTGGGGCTGGGAGTAGGTCTGTCCCTGAGCGAGGTAAGTCCTCCCTCGGGACCCGGGGAGGGGGTCGCCTTCCCTGCTGACTTAGCCACCGCCCGACGAGTCTCTCTCCAGAGATTACTTACTTACCTGGTTGTGGGTAGCTTGAATGTTCCCGTATGGAATTCTTCCTTAACTCATCATAAAATGAGCAAACAGTTTCTGACTTCCTCCAGGCTGGCTAGGGGCTAAGATAAGTGGGAGGGAAAAGGGTAGGCTGTCTTTGAGGTCGCACGTGGGACTCGGACTTCAGCAGATGGGCCCTTGTCTGTCTCTGTCATGAGACGTTCCAACTCCCCAACCCTCACAGTGGCCGGGGTTTTCCTGGGCAGCAAGTCTTGCCAGGGCCTGAGGGGCCCCGTGGGAGCTCAGGGATCAGGGCGCTGCCCGCGGGAGTGCAGTTCATTCACGTTTTCCAACAGGACCCACGAGGCTTCATCCCTCGAAGAGCCCCAGGCCACCAAAAGTGGCACAGAAATGAGATAGGAGGCGGGGGAGCCCTGGTGGGACCGAATGAAGACCTCACTGGCCTGGAGAATTCTGTAATCCTGGGGGATATGGGGCTCCTTTTCCCTTCCTGTTCAGAAAATTCTGTCCAGAAGCCAGTAGGCGAGGTGGAGCAAGGGGTAGGGGCACCTGACTGGGGAGGGGCTCTGGGGGCCCCAGAGCAGGAATGAGGAGGAGGTTCACACGGGGGGGGGGGGAGGTGGGCCGCTGTGAGGTGGGGACCCGTGTGGAGTGAGGAGGGCGTCCACAGGGGAGGGTGGCCCCATGCGTGTCAGAACCCACATGTATGAGGAAGGTATCCTTGCGGAAGGGAGGCCCCGTGTGAGGGGTCGGGCCTGAGCAGAGCGAGGAAGGTGTTTGTTTGTGTAGTGCCCTCGAGGGTGGCTGGGGGTCTCACTCTTCTCTGGACCCCGGGCCTAGCAGAATGTAAGGTGATTCGCCGGTGAGTAGGTACTTGAAGTATCTTTGTCCCCCACAAGGCGATGCTGTATAGGAAGTCACTGCGAACGGCTACAGTGCTGTGCACGTTGGAAGGATCCGATCTGGTTCTACGTAACGGGAAAGAGGACAATGACTTTCTCTGATGGGCAGGCCTTCCTCATACTTCCCAGGCCTTCCTTAGGAGGCGGTGAGATGTGTGACCCCCTCAAAGTCGGCCATGTTCCTCTGGGGGAGGGCCCGGGCTCGGAGTGGACGTGAGCAGACCGCCTCCTCCCCCGGCCCTGATCAGCTTCATTCGGCCCTAAGTGTCACTCTCCCCTCTCACAAAAAACACTTCACTTCAAATTTTTAAAAAATATTTATTTTAAGAGAGAGAGAGAGAGAGAGAGAGAGCATGAGCAGGGGAGAGGCAGAGAGAGAGGGAGCCACAGAATCCAAAGCAGGCTCCAGGCTCTGAGCTGTTAGCACAGAGCCTGACACAGGGCTCGAACCCACGAACCTGTGAGATCGTGACCTGAGCTGAAGTCAGATGCTTAACTGACTGAGTCACCCAGGCGCCACCCCATCCCCCCAAGCCCCCCACCCCAGCCCCAAACACTGCATTTTTAGAGTAAAATGAGGCCCTAGGGCTTGTTCAGCTACCAGGATACCTTTCAGTTCTAAGACACAGTGGTTCTACCAGAAACGCATGTCTGAGTGAGGGCCCGGGGTGGTGGCAATCAGGGGACCAGAACCGGCCACAGGACCTCCAGTAGATGACACCCCTGCCCAGGGCAACTGAGGACAGCGGGCTGACTGTGCTCTGGCCTCAGTCCCCTCAGGGTTTCTCTTCTGGTGCTGGGCCTCCTGCAAGCAGAGGACACAACCTTTCTGACAAAGTGTGTGACCTGAGGGCTAGCCAGAGATGTCTTATCAAACACTGACCCCTCTCCCCACACGTCCATGCACACTGACAGAATTCCGTGTGCCTGTTAAAACAAAAAGTCATGAAAGACCATTTCATTAAATATTTCTAAGTCATTCTAAATGGAATTGTTTGAAACTTTTCTAACAGTGTTTTATAATTTTGTGTTTAATTCATGTCATTTTCTTTGGAGCCCTGACTTGGACTTCTTCTATGTCCTTGGACATTTGTGTCTCCTCCAGTGATTTCAGTTGGCATGTTTTGTGTTTTTTTTAAATGTTTATTTATTTTTGAGAGAGAGAGAGAGACAGAGCATGAGTACGGGAGGGGCAGAGAGAGAGGGAGACACAGAATCCGAAGGAGGCTCCAGGCTCCGAGCTGTCAGCACAGAACCCGACACGGGGCTCAAACCCACGAACTGTGAGATCGTGACCTGAGCTGAAGTCGGACGCTCAACCGACTGAGCCACCCAGGCGCCCCTCTTCAGTCAGAGTTTCTAAGGTTCTGATGTCCAGATTTTATCTCCAGCCTGACCTTTTCTCCTGACCCACAGATTCAGGCAGCAGACCGCCTCCTGCAGGTGACCACGTGGATGTCTCTCAGGCTCCTGGCCTCCTCCCCTGGCCACCCAAGACTGCTTCCGGCGGCCCAAGGCCCTCAGCACTTCGGCTGCTAAATCCTGCTGATCTTATGTCCTAAGTCGTTCTCGAGTCCATTGTGGCTCTGCCTCCATCATCAATATTCCGGTTCGATCCAGTTTGAGGCACCACCACCCTGTTCCCAGGTAATACTGCCAACTGTCCCCCAGCTCGTGTGGCCTGCTCCAGCCTTGCCACAGCCCTTCCTTCAAATTAGATGCAGACTCTATAACACTACAACCGTGAGCCAAGTAACCGTGAACCTGTCACCTCCCTGTGGAAAACTCGGATTGTTTACTATCGCCCTGAAGGTAACATTCAAAACCCTTAACCTGGTTAATAAGCAGCCCTTAAAACATGGCCTTAGCCCCCCAGGGTGGCCGACCTGTGCGGATTAGCCAGGGACTTCCCTGCAGGGAGCACCGGAAGTCTGTGTTCCCCTCGGTCCCAGGCAAGCTGGGCTGGTTCTTGGTCGACTCTTCTCCCCCAGCCCCTGCCCCTCATTTTCACCCCTTCGGAATTTCTTTCATCTAAAGCGACTGTCACCTGGGGCTTTCAGCGACTGCTGCCTGCCCCATCCCCTTTGTCTTTTTAGCTTTTAAATCCCCCTCATTACTCGGAAAGGTGCAGCGGGCAGGTCAGATGACTCGCCCCTGCTGTGTGGCACTTTCTCATTCCCCTTGTGACACGAAGCACATTATTTCAATTGCTGGGTGATTTGGATGCCTCTCACCACGACTGTAAGTGCTGTGGGCAGGGGCTGTGTCGTCTTTGCCCCCCGTGGTCACCCCACATCTGGCACCATGTCTGCCGCAGAGTCAGTGGTCGGTTCAGATTAATTGTGATTCTTTCAGGCATAGCTACTACACAGAACATGCATATGTCCATTATTTTGGCTCTTAATCAGCACGAGAGAGAAAAAAATGGCTTATAAGTACAGGATAAAATGTTGACTGTCGCTCATAATTAAACAGACAGCAAATGAAAATACCAAGAGATTCCTTTGTCTACCTACTGGATGTAGAAACATCACAGGGTGTTGAGAACCTGGAGACAGGGGCAGACTGTCTCTCTCTGGGACAAGAGTATAAATCGGTGAGAACCTTCGAGAACTTGGCAACCTCTACTTAAAGTTTAACTGCACCTTTTTTTTTTTTTTTTTAATTTCACTTGCAAAAACTATCCTTCAAATATTCTGCCAGGTGCGGACAGAGATGGACACACACCGAATATCCGACAGGTCATTGCCACCATGAGAAAAACAAATAGAAAAAAAAAAAAGCCCACTACCCTTCCATCGAAAGACCAGGTCAAAAAAATTATGAAAAGCTTTCTAATGGAGACGTACAGAGGATTTTTTGTAAATGAGCTAGGTTTACATGTGTTCCTAGGAAGCCGCCCTTAAGCGTAAAATATTTCTGGAAGAATACATAAGAAACTCTTAACAGTAATTGCCCCTGGGGAGAGACACTGAGATGGGAGAGAGGAGACAAACGTACTTTGTGTATATTCTGTTTTAAGTGCTTGAATATTTTATTATAGGCATGAATTAGTCTGCAGTTAGATATACAAAAAGAAAACTCAATGTTTATTTTGTTTTGTTTTGTTCTGTTTTGTTTAAGAAAGGAAGAAGATGGCAAATTTGCATCTGCCTGAAATTCTGGCAATTTTCCTTCCTTCGTTCAATCATTTGTTCGTTCGTTCCTTCCTTCCTTCTTTTCTTCTAAGTTATCTTTCCCAAATCTTCTAAAAATATTAGATATAAAATTAGACCAGTTCCCCATCTCCGAGTTGGGAGTCCAGGTTGGACTGGGGGGGGTCTGTCATTGTTTGCTAAGAGTTGACTTCTCTAACTTGATGAATGGGACGTCTTTTAGCCCACCTTTCATTTTTTTTAAGTTACTTATTTATTCACTTTGAGAGAGGAGAGAGAGACAGAGAGAGAGAGAGAGAGAGAGAGAGAGAGAGAGACGCGGGCTCGAACTCACCAACTGTGAGATCATGACCTGAGCCGAAATCAAGAGCCCGAAGCTCAACCGACTGAGCCCCCCAGGCGCCCGTCGGCCCGCTTGCCTCCCTCTTGACACAATGCTTGCTCATTATTCCAAGCCCTTTGTCGCGTGTTTTCTTCCCTTTCTCCCAGAATGGCCCTTTCAAGATAACTCTTTGCAACTCCCTGCTTTCCAAAAAGGTTCAAAAAATGAAAACCGCATTTTTGGGTTCTCTCCTCTTCCATTGCCTACCTGCGGAAGCCTTGGCATTAGAGGCGCTCTGCGATCTGGCCCCGGCTGTGTCAGTCACCTCGCTGTCACGGTGCTTCTTGTCCTTCCGTTAAGGTGTCACACGCAGTCGGCCCTGCGATGCAGCACCGGGGGCACAGGACTTTGAACTCAGTTTTCTGTCCGGGAAGCGCCTGCCACAGGGACTAGACATAGCACGGTGAGTTGAACGGGACGGGCTCATTGGTGCCCTCTGCAGCGTGGTCCACGCGACCTACCTAGATTGCCCCACCCCATCAAGGGGCAGGCAGGTGAGACCAGCCCCTTAGGTCAAGCAACTTGGAACTAGCTGACCTGAATAAATCCTCTGAGCATGCTCCCGAGGCAGCTAAGGGGCTCTTAAATCGTCACGGCAAGAGGTAAACAGACTTCCGTCTGAAATATATCCACGCCTGCTACTGACCCCTTAAACCGTAACTGCTCAGGCGATGCTGAAAACCGCACAGACCCGGCAGTGCTCTGTTCCAGTGCTCTGTGCTGGAGTCCTGAGCTGGCTTACAGAGGAGCTTACAATCTAGTGGGGCCGGAGTGGGGGAGGCTGCGGGGTGGGCAGGGAAACAGCCGCCGAGAAGTGCTGACGGTACAGCAAGATGTGGGTGAGAGCACGAATAGGGCTGTTGTGTCCTGGGAGGGGCGGCAGGGAGAATGAGGATGAAGCGAGAGAGTGTATGGACAAGTGCCTACCCGCTGCCTGGCACCTCCTAGGTGCTCAATAAATAGCAAGTCTTATTGTCGCTCTCACACATCCGGCTGGGGGCACACAGGAGCCAGGACTCTGCCTGTCTCTGGCTGCCAGGCCTCCTCCCACCCCTTCCATCTGCTTCAGCCTGCTTTTCTGATCATTGAGAAACGCACCAAATTCCTTCCCTCCTTGGGAGGGAAAAACTGTTCCTTATGCTGGGAACCCTCTGTTCCGAGCTTTTGGCGAAGCCCGCGCCGTGTCATCCTTCCAGCCTCGGGGTAAATGACAGCGCTCCAGAAAGCCGTCTCCTGACCGCCCCCTCGCCCACAGAGTTAGTGTCGATCAATCGCACCCGCTCTTTCCTTCTTAGTAATTAGCAGAAGCTGGAATGATTCGGTTTGTTTCTTTGCTTTGAGTATTGTGCCACCCTGGACCACCAGCTCCAGGGAGAGAAGAGCCTTCTCCGCGCTCTCCACCGTCAGGTCCCAGTGCCTGGGCTGCGCTTGTTGCGCGATCTGCGGGTGGTTGATCCCCCTCTGCCTGGAGGGGGAGCGAGAGTTGACCCACCCCACAGGGGCTGTGAGAGGAGGTGGCATCAGGCTGTTCGTTGCAGGGATAGGAAGCACCGAGAAGGAGACTCTGTCATGAGGAGCAGCTCTTTCTGGGAGTAGACAAGGGTCTGAGTCCAAACCAGCGCCCAGCGGGCGTTCAGACAGAAATGTCCTATCGCTGGGAGGAAAGGGTGGGGGACACCTCATCCCTCCATCGGGCTAAGAGCTCAGGTCCCGCCCTCTCACTCGGGCTCACCTAACAGCCTTCTGGGCTGAGGTGTGTGTTTCGCAGTGACCTGCCCACTGAGTGGGGGTGGGGGCTGTCCGGAGGCCACGCCCCGTTTTCAAACAAGAATAATGAAAATTAGAAGTAGTACCGCCTATGGGGCTCCTACTAAGCGTCGATCGCCATACGAAGCATTGTACGCACGACACCTGCTTAAGCCGCGGTCGTTGGGCAAGGTCGGCGTTATTTCCCCCAGTTTCTGAGGCCGAAACTAGGCTTCAAAGAGGGCGAGTAACGTGGCCAAAGTCTCAGGGCTCGGAAGCGGCGGACAGAGTTTGGGACTCAGCTACATCTCACGGCGCGGCCGGGCCTTTTGACCACAACCTCCTGGCCCGGGGAGTCTCACAGGTGAATCAATTACTTAGGTTTGGCTCAGACCCCCGGGGGGCTGAGTCATCCCGAAGTCAGGCTGCCTGAACCTGCCCCTCTCTGGGAAACTGATACAAACCTAATCCCTAAACTGACAACGCGGAGGGTGTGACCCTGGACTTTGGTAAGCCCATGACCAGGCTGCCGCTCTGTCTCCTCCTCACTCGGAGGGCAGCAGACCGCCTCGCCCCAGGGCGGCACCCCGGGTGGAGGGGGGGGGTGTACTGTGAGGCTGACTTACTGCAGACATTGGGCTTTGCTCTGCCGTGGAGGGGGGTGGCTACGAGCTTGGGTAGAGAGGTAGACAGACTGGTTTGAAACCTGGCTCGCGAATTTAGTAGCTGTGTGACCCTGTGGCTCGGGCAAGTTTCTCCACCGCTCTGCCCTTCAACCCTCACCTGTAGAATGAAGACAAGAGCAGCCTCCTGGTGTTGCCATGCGGATTATGTGAAAACACATGTACAGTGCTGAGCACGTCTGCCTGGCACCTGGCAAGCCTTCTTGTTAATAGTCTTCAGGGGAAGAGTACATAATTCAGTGAGTCCGAATCTCCCTGCCATCAATTCTTAGCTCTGGGACTATGGGCAACTCACAGAACTTCTTCTAAACTCCTCGTCTTTCGACTGGATGGTTTGGGAAGTTTGGGCAGGGTGGGAGTCCAGTGCCCTCGTCCTTCAGTTAAAATTAGCTTTTGTTAAGGATTTGGAAAATGTCAGGGGAAGGGAATGATTCTGGCCATGCATGGACAGCATCTGCCCTAAGCCACGGTCTGTCAAGACAAGGCCAAGGACTTCTGGACTGTCTGAATCTCGTCGGAGTGTGGTCTCCAGAGTGTGGCTGTTTCTGTGGGTCTGAAGTTTTTCTGCCAGGGTGTTGTTTGGGTTTGAGCCGAAAGGAGATTCTCATATGCAAGGAGTGTGGCCAGTGTGGCGGGCATGGTGGTTAAGGAAGAGAAGGCCACAGAGGAAGGCCACATCTAGACGGGCTGGCCAGGGCTCACCCGGCCTCAGGAGTTCTGATGTGCAGCCCGTGGCTGGCCACCCCACCGTGGACTCAAGGGCCTTCGGCGATCAGCGCTCTCCGGCTTGGGCTCTAAACCTGTGGTCTGCTTCCGTGTCCCCAGGGAACCTGCTTGCCTCCCAGGGCTCACCTTCTCACGGGAAGCAAAGCTCAGACCATCGGCACCCTAGTCTCTTTGTCACATGTCAGACTCTGAGTGTGCGTTGATGCGAGTTAGTCCTGAAACGCCGACCCCCTCCGAGGGCACCGACGTTGCAGCGTTTCTAGGCCTGCCGGGTTGAGAACTCGGTCCTGTCACGTGGGGTCCCACTAGGTTACCGCCACTCCTGAGGTCTTCATGGAGCTGGCAACCCACTGTCACAGAGAGAAGAGGCCCCAGTTACCTGCTTCACCCGTAATGATGCCTTCCTCAGGGCCACGTGAAGATTAAATATCCATGCCTGGCATGTACCAGGTACTCGACAAATGCTGATTCTTTCCCCATATAATATAAACCCTATGAACTTCTTAGGCCAAGAGATTGTGGTCCCCTTAAGGCCTGGAACCCTGCCTCCTATTGCTCTGGTTTCTCTCACCCCCCAGTAAGTCCCTACAACCTGACCTTGTCCTCTGTGGCTGTCTCAGCCATGCTATGGGCTCTCACCCTGACCTCTGCCCACACATCGGTCATGCCCCTCCAGGTGTTCCCTACACAGCGAAGCAAAGCTACACAGAAGGTACACAGTGGAGCCAAGCAGGCCTGGCAGCATGACGCCCACATTCTAGAGCGGCCACCTACTCACTGTGGGACCTGGCTCTAGTCCATTCCTAGCTCTGGGCTTCCGTTTCCCCATTTGTGAAATGAGAGTGTTGGACCAGCTCTTCAAATGTGTTTGTGTGGATGAATTATTCCATTCATTTGTCCATCCATCCGCTCACCCA
Source organism: Paguma larvata (assembly GCA_030068075.1). Classification (NCBI taxonomy): domain Eukaryota; kingdom Metazoa; phylum Chordata; class Mammalia; order Carnivora; family Viverridae; genus Paguma; species Paguma larvata. Next base: position 80,998,335 of record CM057824.1, on the reverse strand, counting down.
TCCATCTACCCACCCATCCATCCATCCTTCCACTCACCCATCCACCCATCCATCCATCCATCCTTTATCCATCCATCCATCCATCCATCCATCCACCCATCCATCCACCCATCCATCCACCCACCCATCCACCCACCCACCCATCCGTCCATCCACCCATCCGTCCATCCATTCATCCACCCACCCATCCGTCCATCCACCCATCCACCCATCCACCCATCCATCCATCCATCCTTTATCCATCCATCCATCCATCCACCCATCCATCCATCCACCCATCCATCCACCCATCCATCCACCCACTCACCCATCCACCCACCCATCCACCCACCCACCTATCCGTCCATCCACCCATCCGTCCATCCATTCATCCACCCACCCATCCGTCCATCCACCCATCCACTCATCCACCGATCCATCCATCCATCCTTTATCCATCCATCCATCCATCCACCCACCCACCCACCCATCCATTCACCCACCCACTCATCCACCCACCCATCCATTCACCCACCCACTCATCCACCCACCCATCCATCCATCCACGCACCCATCCATTCACCCACCCACTCATCCACCCATCCACCCATCCATCCAGCCATCCATCCATCCATCCATCCATCCATCCATCCATCCTTCATTCATCCATCCATTGCAAAAACTCAAGGCCATGTAGGGGCTCTGGTAGGACTGGGAAGCTGATCAGATATGCCCCAGGCTTCAAACCCCTCACACCACTGTGAAGGAGGCAGACCTCCACAAAACAGGATGCACCCTCACAGGGGATAAACAGTGTGACAGAGGAGTCCCCCTACTCGTGCCTTTGGAGGGAGTTGGGGGCCCAGAAGTCGGTCTGCTTCCGGCGGAGGTTCCTCCCCGCTCCCCAGCATGACTCAGCGCCTGGAAATGTGTGCCTCCATGCAGCCTGTCCTGCTCACCCTCGGGAGCTCAGCACAAAGGTCCTGTTGTGGGCCTGCAGCCCAGGCGGCAGCAGAGTCCCTGGGTGACTCACGATCTTGCCATTTCCTTTGTGTGGCCCCAGGCCCCTTGCTGGAAGCCGAGTGTTCGCCTGCTGTGCGGGGGAGGGGGTGCCCCGGCCACTCTCCAGCGTCGCCCCTCAGGGAAGAGGACCGGGAGGTGGGCCTTTCATGTGGCAGGGGGGCTCTCCGCACGCGATGCAAACCCGGCACAGAGCTTCACAAAGACAGCGGCTGGCGCGCCGGCAAGACGTGTGCAGCCTCGCCTGGGCGCGAATCAAAGCGGCCGCCCTGGGGGAGGCATGTGTTCCCCATCAGGCATTCCTCCCGGTGCCCTAAACGAACACATCTTTGTGAAAAGTGAAAATTAACCACGGAAGGGAAGGGCTCGATGGCTTGGGGAGCAATGTGGCTTGCTGGCCTCCTGGCGGGTCTCAGGCCCGGCTCCGGTGCCCTGGTGGCAGCAGCAGCAGAGCCCGCCGCTGCCGCTGGAAGCACCTGCTGCCGGGGCCTGACTCGGGGTTCGGGCTCCTAGCACTCGGCCCAGCCAAGGCTCTTGCTGGTCTGTGGCCAGAGGCAGCGAGCTAGAGACACGTGATGAATGCTGACAGAGGATGAGCACTGGAATAGGAGCCTGGAGACCCATTCTGGGCACCTAAGCCTCCAGCAGGTTTTAACAGTGGTGTTTCAAGTATCTTTCTGCATAGGTCCTCAGCCAGGGCTTCCAAGACTCTCCTGGTCTGGCTCCTGCCTCCTGCTCTGACTGTATCTCGCCCGGCGCCCCGCTGGCACCCTCTACTCCAGCCGCTCTGAACAGCTTGTTCTTCCAGGAGCACGCCTTGTTCTTGCTCGCCTCCAGGTCTTGCACGAGCTGTTCCTGCTGCAGGGAAAGCTCTCCCCAGTCTCCTCAAGGGCATCTGGTTCATCCTGTCCTTCAGGGGTCAGCTCGGGTGTCACCTTTCATAGGGAGCGTCCCCCTGGAGTCTGACATAGGTGCTTCTCCTCTGCGCTCCCCTGAGAGCCTTTGCCATGGCCGGGCAGTGTGCTTGCCATACTTTACCCCGCGATTCCTGCTTGTTTACACGAGGGACGGCACCGGAGAGTGAGTGAACGAATGAATGAACGGCTTGGGAAAGGAAATTGCTTTACACACCAGCGCCCTGTGGGCGGGTACTGAAATAAACCCTGCAGGAAGCCTAAGAAAATGGCTCTAATTCGGTCCTTCCTGTGGCAGCTTTTAGGCATCTCATGTGACTCTACAGGTGCCATCGTGAGGTTAGTACCCTGGATGGAGGAGGGATCCACGCAGGCACCTGGCAGGTGCACCTGGCACCAGTAGGCACGATTAAGGCCAACTCACAACTTGTAATTAGACCGTTGAAACATAAACACGCATGGATGTGATGATGTTACGTCTTAGGCCGCGTCCGCAGGCTGTCCCTGAGAACGGCGGGGTAGGCACCAAGAGTCATCCGCGCACACTTCTGCAGCGATTTAGGACTTGCGAAGCTCTCCCCATCCCTCGTCTCGTTGCATTTGAGTAAGCAGGGTGAAGAGAATTTCTGCCCCTGCTTTGGAGAGGAGCTTACTGAGCTTTAGGGAGACAGGTATGTCTTGCATAATATCCAGCGAGGAGTAAGTAGGAGAAAGAACCCAGATCTTCCTTCGGCTGATCCTTAGAGGCTGGTGGGTGTCAAGCACCATAAAGATGAAGGCCATGAATGCATGGTTCTTCCTATCATGGAGCACCCAAGTGTGTGCTCAGGGAGCACTCCTACTCAGAGAGACCCAGAAAGAACATGAAAGTTGCTACTTTCCTGCTAGCAACAAGGGGATAGTGGAGTCCAGAGGAGTGAGAAGTTTGTTTGGGCTGTGAAGTCAAGGAAGCTTCCTGGCAGAGGAGGTGTTCAAATGAGGTCTCAAAGGGTGGGTAAGGTCTCCTAAAGATCGAAGAAGAGAGGACAACGGGAAACCTGCTACCACATGCTTCCCCTCTGCCCTTGGGTCTAAGTTCGTCCTTCAGTGCTTAAGCCAATAATGACAAAGGGAGCAGAGGCAGCGGTTTGTGATCTTGAAGATCTTAGAAGTTCCTATGAAGCCCCATCCTCTGGGCCTCCCGAGGTCTCTGTGGCAAAGAAGTGGCCCTCATATTCTGTGGGCAAGGTGGGCAGGGGTAGTGTGAACTTGGGAACTATCGTCTGTCGAATAGGATGCTGAGGTAGAAGGAGAGGGAGGAAGGGGGCCAATGGAGGATCTTTTTTAGAGAGGAGATACCATGACGAGGCTTATGCCGAAGGGAGTGGTCTGAAAGGAACACTAAAAGCAGTGCCCAAGCGTCATTCTGAGGCATCAGCCTGAATCTGCTTTAACTGACATTCGGTTCCGTCTTCCGAAGTCCTCTCCATGGCTGAGCGACGATGAATCTGGCTCCTCGGATCCTCACCCTGATCTCCACTCTCTTCCTTTCCCCTGGTTCCTCATCTTGGCAACCCCAGCGTCGCTTCTGCTGGCTGACTCCTGGGAGAGCAGACCGGAAATATCCATTGAGGCAGGTCTGCCCACTCCATTCATGTGTCTCTTGGAAAAGAAACACAAACACAAGTAGAAGATTCTAGGGGAGATGGAGCCAACCCGAAAGTAGTCCTCCCCTCCCACGGCTCCAGAGATCCATATTTGACAATATCCGAGGGCCTCCTGTGAAACCATCAGGGAACAGCCAACACCTTGACTTACAGGTCTGCCCTGAAGATATATAATGTAGTCTCTATATCCTTCACTGCTTTTTAAAGACATCATTGTACTAGATTCATCTAGGGGTGACAGTCCAACCAATGGCCTGCCATTGGGAAACAGTGCAGTCTTCCCCTGAACTCCTTTCTTGCTGAAAGGGGAGGGGTGGGACCTGGGAAGTCATACGGGTATCATGTCTCAGTGCTCCTCATCAGCTCATCGGCCCAGGGATGGATGCATGACATTGGGCTACAGACTAGGCCCAGCCAATTAGCTTCTTTCTTGAAAGAATTTGAGCTAAGAGACATGGAGACTCGAGTTAAGAATACACTTGAACTGAGATATCAGGACAGTAGCTAGTACTGCGCATGACGAAGCCGAAGTCACAGGCGAGCCTAATTTTGCAAAAGTGAAAAAAAGTTATTGCGGAGAGGTCCGGTCTGCCAAGAAGGAACTAGGGATGACACACGGAAAGAGTTAGAGACGAGACATCCTATAGCCCTCGAAGAACAGAGAGAGGTGACTTTGCTGTTCCCTTGTGACCCAGCCAGTGCTGCCCCCTTCCTGTCCTTGGAGGCCAGCAACCGTTGCCTGTATCCTTTCACTAACCTCTCTTTTCACTCGATTGTTTGACAGTGTACCTGTCACATGTATCCTTGTGGCCAACATGTGAGGAAAATACCGAAGCCGAAGCTTAGGGTATGTGAATTAATCCTTGAAGTGCTTTGGCTCAAGCCAATAAACATTCCACGAACAACTTCCGGGCAGTGGGTACTGGGGGCCTTCCGAGAAAAACCGAGATGCCCCGTCTTCCCTCAAAGAGTCCCCAGTCTGTAAAAGTGTGGACCCACATATCTGGAACACAAGGCGGTTTAACATTAGCACCCTAAGAGAAGTGCAGATGGAAGGCTGGAGGGGTGCACGACAGCTGGGGGAGCAGGAGAGACTTGACGGAAGAGGGCCTTCCAGGGTGGGTGGGATTTAACATCGGGACATGGTGGCTACCATGGCTCGGAAGAGTTCTGGGGTTGTTCTTGTCAGACGCGTCTGCAAGACAGGTTTGCTTGTGATCACGAGGGGCCTCGAATGCCCAGTCAAATTTGTTATCACGGCGTCGTGAGAATGGGAACAACCTTGGATGTTGTCTGGTCTGAATCAGATAGTTTGGTGCCTTTCTTAAGGTGACCATGACCGCTCTATCCTCAGGGCATATGTGAGATACGGTCCTGTCAACAGTAACCATTCAGAAACTATTCTTCTCTCTTTAACAACTTACAGTTCTTTCCAGAAGGGCCCTCTTGCTGCCAGGGAGAGTTTAGGACCTGGGGAATCAGGCCTAGAAAATTTTGCAGTGAATGGTCTAAGATATTATGGTTGGTGAAGGAATAAGGGAGGGACGTATGCATCAGCCTCAGGCATGGTGTTTTCAACTTTATAACACCTGGTCCGTGAGGTAGATCTGATGGTCCCTTTTCAGATGAGAACATTGAATCCCTAGGCAAAGTTCTCCAGGCCCGGCAGCCGGAAGAGGTGAAGCAGGCACATGGTCCCGGTTACCACAGCCATGTGTTTCCATCCCACTTCTGTGCCTCCTTTAAGGCTAGACAGGCCTGTCTCTAAGTAAGTATCACTCACTCATGAAGGAATTTCAAAATGACCTTTACTTAAATTAATGTCCGCTGGCTGCAAGCGGGTGGGTGGACGGAACAGATTACAACAACAAAGGCTTCATTGCACAAATTTAGGAAAGTCCTAAACCAAGCACGCCAGAAGTCTACAGAGACATTTGGCAAAATGGTTGGTTCTTTTTAAATAATCCACGGACTCAATTGATAATAAGCCTTGAACGAGTCCCCCGGTTCAAAAGCCTTTATCATCTTACAAACCCCTCTGGAGACCACCCAGTGCTTCCGGCTTCCGGAAGCAGCAGGTGCTATCGCTTCCACGAATAACGTCATCGCTAAGGGCACAAGGGGAGCCAGAGGAAGGATCATGTCTGGATGGGGGGCAGGGCAGGAGGAGACAGCTTTAGATCCCCTCTGGGGCCCCTGTTCAGCTGGAAAACTCCAGAATGGGGGGAGGATGTTGGCAGCTTGGGATGCCAGGAGCCCTAGATGGGGGGGACGGAGGAGGGGGCGGAGGAGAGAGGTGGTCAGGAGGCGAGAAAACCCATGGGCTGATGGTAGATGGAGGGACAGGCAAACAGAGCCAGATGAAAAGAGCAGCAGCTGAGCCCTGTGAGATCCTGCCGGCGTCTAAGCAGAAAGGCTGGAGCGCTTAGCACAGCTTCCTGAACCCCAGGGGACGTCAGGATCACGGGGGAAGCTGGGTGAAACCCCTGATCCTGCGGGAATCCCCAAGATGAGGAGCCCGGCATGGGCCAGAAGGGCACTGGGGAGCAGCTCCTCAGGTGACCTTCCACAGGGAGTCGTTGGGAAACATCACTGACAGAACTTGCCTCTGTGGCCGTCTGTGACGTGCTCTGTAAATTGAGAGGTTTGTCCAAGACGGTTTCTACCGTGCCTGCCAATTCTGCCGCTGGGCTTCTCAAAGGCTTCCTCGGCATCCCTCCGCCGGGCTCGGAGACCTCGTTATTTCTCGCAACATAGCTGTTTCCTGTGCCTTTGCACTGACAAGACAGGCGGGCAGGTTGACAGGTCCTGCTCAGCTCTCGAAAAGTCTTACAGATAATAGACTCTAGCAACTCCATCTGGTCGGCCCATTGGGGTAAGAACAAGGCAGCGTCGTGTGTATTCATGTGGGCGTCCAAATGGGACAGAGTCCCTCTCTCTGGAGGCCGTGGCTCGAGGCCAGGACCAAACCGCTTCCAGGTCTCAGGTCACAGGATCACGCGGGATGATTTATTTAAGGAAGAAAGCTGCAAGGGCTTAAAGGAAATTAAACATGTATATTTCTCCAAAAATTATGCATGTGCTTTCCCTTGAAAAAATAGTCCCCATGCCCCGCCTGGAAGAAAAACCAGATTCTCAATGAATCTGTGTTCTGAAGGCGTCCAGAGGGAGATGGTGTTTTCGCAGCCGTGAAAGCCACATGAAAGTCTTCATGGCAGCCTCGTGCTGTTCCGGCTATAGCCCCTTTCAGGGCAGACTCGAGATCAGGGAGTCCTGTCTGGGAAAACAAGACAGGCTGGGTCTGAAACATTGATTTCTGGTTCCAGTTTCTCCGTGAAATGCGAATGAGGAATTTTCCACTTCTCCTTGTCCTGATTCACCTTGGCGGAGTCTTTGGAGTCCCAGACTGGGGCAGAGAGAGTCTATTTCAGGTGGGCACCCAGCCAGGCTTGCACCCCAGATGAATAGTCCTCTGTGCTGTTCCAGTATCGGTCGTCTCCTTCTGGCTGGGGAAAGACTCCATTCACCTCTGCTGTCGCCGTTTTGCTCCGGGAGGACCTGGGCCAGAATGTCGGGACACGAGAATGTCATAGGGCCATGCAAGTCCTCATCCCTGGGTACGGACTTAGGTGGGCGACACAGAGCCGTGGATACTAGTTGAGTAGCTAGTCTATGCCAGGCTTTAAGCCAGAGTTTGGGGGTCGGAAGGTAAATCAGACACAGCCCCCGTCCTCAAGAATTTATAGTCTAGTCAGGGTGACAGCTGTGCAAATATCAGGCAGGGCAGACTCCGCGAAAGATGACAAGAGAGATTCAGAGAAACGGGGAAGACAGGTTCTGGCTGGGAGGCTGTCAGAGACAAGCACTGTGGTTGGAACAGCCTGGTGCTTGGGGGTTGAGTACACCTGGGGCCACTAGCAGATCGGTATGAGAAGAAATGAGTGGGCGAGGAGACTTGAAGGAAAAGCAGGGGCCAGGCCGCGCAGGGCGCTCTAAGTCACGGCAGGGGCTGGATTTGGCAAGGTGGGCAGTAGACAACCTGGCAGGATTTGGACACAGAACAGGTAGAAGGTTTTTGCAACAAACTGGGTGAGGACCGAGGTCGGTCAATGGTTGGCTGAGGAAACGGAGAGTCTAGGACAAGGATATTTTGGAAAAGAAAAAAAAATGGATTATTTGGGCATGGGGAGAGGAGAGGGAGAATTTAAAGGTTCCTGGGTATGTGTAGATTCCCCAATTCAGACAGCGGTGGGGGGCGATGGACAGTGGTCGGTGGTTACTCGCACGGGCTCCAGAGTCAGAGGGCCTCTGTCCCATGTCTGGGTTTCCAATTTCCCAGGTAGGAAATAGACCCACTTCTCAACCCAACCAGTGCCTTGGTTTCATCTTCTGTAAAAGGGAGTGAACACACTGCACCTGAAATCTGTCGGCCGTCACTGACGGGCCTACCACTTTTTCGTATCAGTCATTCCCCAGGCTCCCCAGCGGTCTGTGACTTGGAATTTAACCCGGCTGCACTGGGAAGAGGGTGTGCTTGGTACCTCACTTTGCTCACGAGGGCGGGGGCTCCCTGCCCGTTTCTACTCTCCGCATATGGTAACGCGTGTGACAGTTCTGTCAAGTGATAAAATTTTCTTTGCAAAAAAAAAAAAAAAAAAAAAAAAGCCTGTTTCAAAAACGAGGAGGTCTGAAAAAGTGTTGTTTCTTGGGCAAAAAATGGAAGTTTCATGGGGAAATCACTGCCAGAATGGCGTTTGAGAATTTGAAGTTTCACAGAGAAAAAAATCCTGCAAATCATCTTTTTGCCTCCCGACAGTAAAATTATAAGAGCGTTATGATATTATGCAGGGTTCTAAAAACCATTAAACGACATACAGACAGAGAAAGCCCATGAAGCCTACGAGCAAAAGAAACCCTTATAAATTGAAGATTTGCATAACCACCACTCAGGTCAAGACCCAACCTGGTCCGCAACCCAACGCCCCTTCCTGTAACGCCTTTTCCACCAAGAATAACTTTTGTCTTGACTTTTATGGCAACCACCTCCCTGGTTTTCTCTCCTCCTACCTCTTAAGTTTGCACCGCTGGTCTCTGAACACCAAGATTTTATTTGCCTTGAACCCCCAGACAATGGAATCGTATGCCTGCATTCTCCCGTGTCTGGCTTCCCTTTCTCAACATTGGGAACAACCCCGCCCACCCGTGCTGGTTATAAGCCTGGAGTGTGCATATTGTCACCACCGACACCATAAAGATCTACCACGATTTACTTACCCATTTGACTTTTGATGGACATTTGTGTTGTTCTTTTGCGGGACGATTCTGAACGGTACTGCGGGGAGCATTCTTATCCGTGTATGCACGTTTCTGTTGGGATTTTTGTGAAAGTGGAGTTGCTGGGTCCTCAAAAGCAGCCGTAGCTTCATCTTCAGTAAACAGTCTTCCAGAATAGCTCCACCAGTCGACGCTTTCGTCAACAGGGCCCAGGAATTCCCACCCTGTTCTATACTCACCCAAACCTGGCCGAGCCAATCTTTCTCACGTGTGCTGACTGAAGGGGTTTGAAGGGCATCCCAGACCAACAGCCGGAGCTCAGTGTGCTACCTGATCGATTTCAGGTCCAAAGAGCTACAGTATTTGTAAATAAGTACAGTGAGTTACTTTTTGGGGGGGAAGACCCACAATTGCGCTTTCTTTCACATGCAAACGATTATTATAAATCTCCAAATGGAGTTACAGGAGCAGGCTGATTGGGGTGGGCTGCTTGTGCCAAGAGGGGGAGAGGTCAGGAGATAAAGTGGTATTGCAGTAAAGTCTTTGAGATGGAAATGGAGGTGAGGATGGAGAAGATCAAGGGTGCACTGAGACAGGATAAAGCCCGGGAGGGAACAGCTCCAGAAAAGAGTTTCAGATTTTGGAACTGCCTACTGAGATGGGTCCATTGGTTTCAAAAATCTACATATATACTATTATATTGCTCTTTTCCACCTGCCGTTTGTCTTTTTTCCTCAAGATATTGATGTAGCTTATTAATTTTAATTTCCATATACATCGATAGTATGTGTTTACTTGCATTTGAACTCCCCAGTTATTTATCTAGTCCCATATTGGTGATTATTTGTAAACGATGCGGACATAACAATATTTTTTAGGATAAGAAATAAAATCGAGCTGAAGCAAATTTGGCCATTTTGCACGTTGAGTACAAGAATGTCTGCTCCATTGCTTTCTGGACATCTCCATATATTTGAAATGTTTCATAATATAAACATATTTTAATATTCGATATTAACCCAAACACGGAACAAGGAGGAAGGATCCCTCGAATGGGAAGATCCCAACGTTTTCTTGGCTGGACTGACGAGGGAGCCTAGGAAAACAGCTTAGACCAGGCACAAGCCGGTAGACCTGGATGCAGCTTGGCGAAGATGCTATGCTCCTCCCAGGGACCGAAGGCGGCAACGTGGTGCAGTTCTGGAATTAGCTGCTGATGCGAGTGGAATGTCATTCTACCGCTCGTGGATTGAGAACCTTGGCACACTGGTAAAACTCAGGGAATTAAAACTGTCAGGCAGAGCTGTTGTAAAAGTTAACACGATCGTGTATACAATAGGCAGCAACACCAGGTTGGGTTTGAGGAGGAAGACAGAACCACTCTGAGGGATATAGAGTAACGGATTGACGACAGCCTTTGACTATCGCCAATTGTGGTGGGAACTGGAGAAGTGACAACCCGAAAGGGGATAGTTGGAGGATCAGAGAAAAGTCACCCACCAGGGACCACAAAGGGACACTGGTAAAGAAGTCTTCGTGAGGCTCTGCTTTTGATGGTGGCCGGAAGTTACTATAGGTCAGCAGGAAAGGCAGTTGGGAAGAAAGGTTGGACACGAAGCAGAAGAGAGCAAGGGTGCATGAATTCACAAGGACAAAACTCAGCTCATAATTTCGGCTCAGGTCTCATGATGACTTGGTGGCCCATAGAAGGCATTCTGTCCCTGTGAGGCCCAAGAGCAAGGCAGAAGCTTTCTTACAGGGAGAATAATTGGGGGCACGTAGGAGGCTCAGTTAGTTGAATGTCCGACTTCGGCTCAGGTCAAGATCTCAAGAGTTTGTGGGTTCGAGCCCCGCAGCGGACTCTGTGCTGACAGCACGAAGCCTGGAGCCTGCTTCGGATTCTGTGTCTCTCCCTCTCTCTCTGCCCCTCCCCCACTCATGTTCTCTCTCAAAAATAAATACAGAAAAATTAAAAAAAAAACGGAAGAATAATTATCTGCAGAGTAAAGCATAGTTTTGCTTTCAAATCCTAGCGTCCCTGTCTACCGGGACCTGCTCAAAGTTCCGTAGAGCTTCCTTATCTACCATAGACACTTCTAGCACAAATGGATCTGCTGAGTCATAAGTTCCATTCAGGTGGCGGAGCAGCTTGCTTGGCAGGCTGGGTCCGTTGCAAAATCGTCTCATTTTCTGGCCCCTGTTCAAAAGTGGCAGCCTTTCGGGTGCCTCGGTAAATGAGTTGAAGTAGCATGCCCAAGTGAAAAACAGTTGCCCCCCACATCCAGAGGTTCCCTGGGCATTCTGCCATTTCCTCAGTGGTCAGAGAGACTAGATGTTGCGACTTCTCCTTCACTTTGGGTAGAGTACCCCAACATGTCCTGCTCCGTGGGCTCTCAGAAATTCTGCCCAAAGAGCCAGCTCCTGGGTTTTTGTGAGATTCCTTTTCTTGCATCTGCTCGCATTTTTCTTCCCCAGGTTCTCAGAGTAGCTGCTGTTTCCTGCCCACCAGGCCCAATCAGCATGATATCATCAGAGGAGTAGGCCTGCATGGCATCCTGGGGGAGGGAGAGACTCTTGAGGTCCCTGGAATTAGAATATGACGGTAGACTGGGGTGTTAGCAGGGCAGTTAGGCAGGACAACAAAGTATATTTCTAAGCCTGCTGGCTGAAAGCAAACTGCTCCTGGTGCTGTTTATTAAGAGGTAGAGAGAGAGAGAGAGAGAGAGAGAGAGAGAGAGAGAGAGAAAACATCGGCCAGATCAATAGATGCCGGAGATTGTGTTGATTTTCTTCAGCAATAAAACCACATCTGGAAACAGAGCTTCAGTTGGAGCGACCACCAATTAAGTTTACGATAATCCAGGTCTATTCTCCGAGATCCACTTGGCAGGCCCAATAAGCAAGTTCAACGGAGGTGCGGTGGGATTCACCATCTCTGCGTCTTTCAAGTCCGCGAGGACAGTGGCCCTGGTTTCTGCCGTGCGGTATTTCTTTAGTTTAAACTGTCCTAGGTAGAGATGACTCTACTGGTTGCGTGTGACGTTTCCTACCATCAAGACCCTTCATAAATAAGGAAAGCAATGTGGAGGGCTCACCAGTTGCTGAGTGTGTCTCTGCCTAAATGATCAATTCTGGAACTGGGGGAATTACCTCAGGTATGTAAGCACACACTAAGCCCTCTGTGGGGTGGACCCGAGCCACAACTCCACAGATCACCTGACCTTCAGAGGCCCTTCTTCTAACTGTGGACCACCAGGCATTTTCAGTCTCTCACAATGTGTGTCGGTGCACAGACAACGGCCAGTAATTTCTGAAAAGTGTGTGGATCTTCCTTTCCCCAATACAAAGCCATGCTGGTAAGTGCCCTCAGGGACTTTTGGAGAAAGCTAGAAAAAGTATTTATTGTATACATTGGGAACTCTCTCTTTCATTCAAATGGCGATGGGACTGAGAACTGGCTCAGGTCTGGGAATCAACGGAGGGCGCGCCATGATTCTCTACCGTGATCAAGTCATCTCTATTCGCCAGACCTAGAGCGCTCAGTTTCTAGAAATCAAATAAGACTTGAAGAGACCACCTGTCCGTTTCAGTTTTCAGGACACAACGATCAAATAGCCAAGGCCAGGGCACACGGGTGGCTCAGTCGGTTAAGCTTCTGACTCTGGATTTGTGCTTAGGTCATGATCATACAGTTCGTGAGTTCAAGCCCCACATCAGGCTCAGGACTGACAGTGTGAAGCCTGCTTGGGATTCTCTCTCTCTCTTCCTCTCTCTCTGCCCCTCTCCTGCTCATTCTCTCTCTCTCTCTCTCTCTCTCTCTCTCAAAATAAATAAATAAACAGTAAAAAAAATAGCCAATGCCAAAGAGTTCTCTGCAGGTTGCAGGCCTAACTATTCTGATCGATGCTTTAGCTCTGCGGTCTATTATGGTAACCACCTTGTCTCTGGTGATTAAGTGTCTTACACTTGGTCTTGGCCACCGGGGCATCCCATCATTTCTATGAATTTGTGGAGCTTACGCCCATGGCAGTAATATCAATATGATTCCTGGTCAACAGTTACTAGCTACCACAGGTTTTTCAAAGGCCCTGGAGCACCTGTTTGTAGTATGCATGCCATATCACAAGGCCTTCGTGAAGGGAGTATCCTCTGGACCCTCCTGGGACATAATTAGAAGGTGGGTAAGCAGGTAGCATGTAATACATCTACTCCAGAGTTCTGATTTCCTTAAGCCTTTGACTACCTTTCTCGATATTATAACAAGAAAATTCTAGTATTTCAATTGCACCAAGCATAAGCCATCATTGGGTGTAGGTTTTATTTCAATAAACCAAGCGAACCATTAGAGCCACTCTAAGTTACTCAGAGTAACACATTGAATTCAGACTCTCTGCTCAGGGTACCTATATTGACATATTTCACCTGATCCAGCACCGTATTCCTTCCGCCTGGATTCAACATCGACAAGATCCATTTCTAAACATGTTCCTCACGTTTTTATATAAATGGGCAATTCTTTGTGGTATGTGACATTTTCACATGACTCACACTTAAATCCGTAATGCTGGGACCTGTTCAAACCCTACGTATAAGTCTAGAAGCAATGAGAGAGGTGGGGACAGGTCCCGAGGAGAGTCAGTAGTTTCCTGCAAGACATCCTAGGTCCTTGATCCTGGTTCAGGTCCAGTGAAAGTTTCTTCAGAAGAGGAGAGACTGTGGCTTCACTTCGAGGGGAAGTACTGCCTCTCTTGGCACAAAAGGCTCGCAAAATTCCGACCTCGAGCCCTCAGCTTCAACTGAATCTTCCCTTATCCCAATCTTTAGCGTCCTCCTTCTTCCCAGTCAGTATGCTAACCTTAACAGAAGAGATCCTAGGAGGTCATGAAGTCCATTCGCATCATAAGCCCAAGATTAGACTTTGAATTTGATTTTGAGAAATCGTGGCCAGTAGCTGTAGGAGCAATGGGTTTTCCTTAGCCAGACCTAGAGCTGGGACCTTAAAGTCCTAAGATCACAATTTTCTTTCTCCGAGTTCTCCAGCCGACTTAGAAGCTACCTGTCAATCCCTTTTTCCTCCTTATTTTCACTGAAATGTTCTATGACGGCAACTACTTGGTCACCCAAGACCTCGCTTTCTGTAGGCACTTACGAGTATTACAGGTGAGAATTGAAGTAGCTGTTTTGCCACTGCATACCATGTACTCCCAGCGTCCCCTTTACCACTGGCCTCAGGATCATTAGTGCCTTTAAATATAAGCAGAGCAGAGATGCTACAAAATGTTCTAGAAAACGATTCCAGAACCAATTCAGAGAACCCAGCCTTTAGACTCCCTTCCTCATGCTTTGATCAAGGAGGCAGAGCTGCTCTTAATGATACAAAATAAAGAATTTCTGGGGCGCCTGGGTGGCTCAGTCAGTTGGGTGTCTGACTTCGGCTCAGGTCATGATCTCACAGCCAGTGAGTTCGAGCCCCACATCGGGCTCTGTGCTGATGGCTCATCAGAGCCTGGAGCCTGCTTCAGATTCTGCATCTGCCTCTCTCTCTCTCTGCCCTTCCCCTGCTCTTTCTCTCTCTCTCTCTCTCTCTCTCAAAAATAATTAAAAAGGGCACATGTTGGGATGAACACTGGGTGTTATATGTAAACCAATTTGAAAATAAACTATTATAAAATTAAAAAAATTTTTTTTAAAAAGCGACATTTTTAAAAAATTTCTTACAGGGACTAGACTTTAGGTAATTGTGAGAGAAGCTGTGGGAGGAAGGGTCTGGGAAAGAGAAGTTTCTAATCAGGGGTGACGAAGGGCAACCTGGTGAAGAATTTTGGGGGAGACTTTGCCTCTGTGTCTCTTGGTGGTCCTGGAGTTGCTGCAAGGTAGCCCGTCAGGAAGACAATCTGGATCCGAAGCAGGACCTGGGACCCACGACTGCCCGCATCTAACCCTGACAATGTGGCCGGCCTACAGAAGAAGCTCATGCCACCCGCCATGGAGATGCCCACATGCCTGACACAAGACTCAGCAGGAACTCGCGAGGCTGCAGAGTGGGGTCCTTCTCCACAACAAGGGAGGCACGGGAGGTCCTACAAAGACCTTCAAGAGGAATGATTGCTCCCTCACTCTGCCTTCCAAATCTCATGCCGATTTCTCTTATGCTAGTTGTAGGCCAACCGGAAGGAGGGCCAAACAAGCAAGGGAAACCTTGGAAACATCATTTGAGCTTAGCTAGTCCAGTCCAGTCCAGGTGTCAATATTTGGTAGCTCTTATTTAAGAAACTCAAGAGGGAGATGTCAAGAGAGGGGAATGGAGAGGAGCTATGTAAGAATATGAAGCAGGCTAAATTAAGACGGCAAGATTTTACTCATAAAATCAGGATTCGGGAAGCCTGAGGGAGAGGGCAGGCTTTGCTCCAGAACATTCCTGTGTTTGACAACGATGATGGTGACCCACCATGCTCTTACGGGGCATTTCATGGTTTGGGAAGTGCGTTCCCATCCTTATTTCATTTTGGGTGGGTTGACCTTCTACTTCCTTCTACTTGTTCACTAAATATTTATCTGTCCTATGCCACATATGTTGCCCCTAACTATGATATCTCCTTTGTATTCCACTGTATCTCTGTGACAAAGGTATGGTTGATATTTTACATATAAAGAAATGAGGGCTAGAACTTTGAGGATACAGAGATGAACAAGACCCTGCCCTAGCTCTCTGGAACATTCTGGAACATTTGTCAAGGGACAAAGTGAATATTTTAGGCACTGTGGTCCAGACAGCCTCTGTTACAACCGCTCGACTCCGAGGCTGTTGAGAAAGCAGCTACAGACAGTACCCAAATGAATGGACGTGATGGTGTTTCAATGAAACTTTATTTACAAAAGCAGATGGCGGGAGCAGACTTTGCCTGGGAGCCATAGTTTGTTAACTCCTGCGCTACAAGGTTGCAGTCCAGAGGGGAAACTAAAGCAAATGGCTAGTGCTGAGACAAGCCGTGTGGTAAAGAGATTTATACGAAGGGCCGTGCAGGCAGAGTGCATACCTGGCCGGGGAACTTGGTGAGGCCTTCACACAGCCTTTCTAGAATCACTTCTGGGGGCCTGTACTTCCAGGCCACTGCCATCCAAGAACAAGAGAATGGCTTGCAGACATGCACGGTGGGCTGTGGAGCTTGTATCTAATCAGAGTGTGTGTCTCCCTCCTGAGCTGACAGTCTTCCTGTGAAGGAGCCTGTGGCATGGGAGTCACAGTCTACTCTCTGCTTCCCCTCCTGTATTAGCCATCCCTCAATATTTCTCAAGACCCGGAGTTCCTTCTCTTGGCAGTGCAGAAGCTCTGGGCTTGGCAGGACACTGCCCTCGGATAACACTTCCTCGTGTGCCGCCCTCAACTTCTTCTGACTCGGAGTTCGGAAACAATACTTCCTAGTGAGTGGAGCATCAGTTTACATCTCCTAGAATGCCCTTTGCCTAACATCCTCAAAGACAGCTCTGCCTCCCGCCCCAGGTGTGGAATCGCTCTTACAGCTGGATGTTACAAGGAGGCAGGCTTCAGCTCAGTGCAAGGAAGAACTCTCTAAAATGATACAAAGAGGCTCCGAGTGGAATTGCGTTGCCTAGGGAGATGAGTTTCTGACAGTGCAGGCTTTGGGCCCTGGCGAATGAAGGCTTCAGGAGTCTTTCTGTCCGTTCTCCTTATCAAGAAGCTCTGTGACCTTGGATAGAGTTCTTGACCGCTCTTAACTTGGGTTCACGATTCGAAATTGGAGATTACACCTCTCTCACGCAAGCTGTTGGGACAATTAAATGCGAATGTCACCCAAATTCTTAGCGTGCACCAACCTGGCATGCAGTTGCTTCAAGGCAGCCTGAGAGAGATTCCGATACCAGCTGAGTGGAGTGAAGTAACTTCTGAGGATGGAGGTTTCCAGTTCTTTGACACATGTGTCTAATGCGAAGTGCTTTCTGTATATGAAATGACTTCATGGGATCCCAGAAACAAAGAGATATGTCCTCAGTGGAGGCCTCAGTGGAGGCCGTATTAGCTCCCCAATACTGGACACAATGAAGGAACATTAATGAACACAAAAGGATTTCATTTGGAGGAGAAAACAGTGGTGAATTTTTTTATGCTTCATAGTTTTTCAAATGTATAAGCCATTTTGGTCCAAAGGGATTCTGACATAAAGTGTTTCCACTTAAAATCTTTTTTTTAAATGCTTACTTACTTTTGAGAGAAAGAGAGAGACAGATCGCGAGCAGGGGAGGGGCAGAGAGAGAGGGAGACACGCACAGAATCGGAAGCAGGCTCCGGGCTCCAAGCTGTCAGCACAGAGCCCGATGCAGGGCTCGAACCCACAAACTGTGAGATCATGACCTGAGCCGAAGTCGGAAGCTTAACCGACTGAGCCACCCAGGCCCCCCGAATGTGTTTCCATTTAATTCCAAAGGAAGTTTTGCTTTCTAAAAGTCTACATTAACAAGGCTTTCACGGAGGGTGGGGGGAGGGCGGGGAAGGACTTTCCTTTTGAACAATTTTGCTCACCACCTGTTTAAAATATATTACTTGGAGGATCGGTGTTAGAAGCAGGCACCCATCTATATGAGTCCTCAACAGAATAAAAGCATCTGAATTTGTGGACAGAGGCAAGTGCAACTTCCTTTTCTCAATGCACATGGAAAGAATCCCAAGAGACTTAGTGAAGCAAGAAATTATCAAAGCTCTGGTATTTACTGAGTCACTTTGTGCCAGCGCCCAGAGAGCTGCCACCACGGCCGCCAAGCCCCATCGCCCTCCCTGACCGGTGCAGTAGGAGCTCGCTGGCCTGGGATAGAGGAAGCAGGAAGTTTGCTGAACCCAGACAGAAGAAAAAGAAGTCATTTCGGAGAGTCCCAGCAGGTGGGGGAGCCCCTTTGCCCAGTGAGGCTCTTTTGACCCAGAGCACACACAATAGAGCTCTCTCAGGAGAGAGATTGTTTTTTGTTTTTTGTTTTTTTTCCCCCATGGGTTTCTTCTTGGCCTGTGGGATTTATTCTAAGCTGGCTTTCTCTGTATGTGAGTCTGGCCTTTGGTTTTCTTTCCTTTTGGAACCCTCAGATATTTCCATTGTGCACCACGTCCCTGTGAGAAGGCTGAGTCACTCTGCTTTTGCCTTGACATTCCCCTTTGAATTCAGGTAACCTGGCAGATGTCTGGTGGCTCAGTAGGGGAAAGGGCACCCTTATCACCCGGTCCCGGCCCCAGGCGCCCCCTTGGGAATACCGTGGAAGGCCCTAGCTTTCAGACGAGATGGTGTCTGTAAAAGGCTGGTGGGGGCTGCTGAGGCCGGATGACCTTTAAAGATCTTTTCCAGTTCTGAAATTCTAAGATTCTGAAATGGTGGGTGGCCCCCAAGCAATGCCACTCGAGGAAGATCAGACAGAGCCGAAGCTGTGCCTGACTCAGAGGAGACGTTAGAGCTGCCTCTGAGGTCCCTGGGATACGGAAATGAGGAAGGGAGGTTTGTCTTAGCCTCTGTGGCCTCAGGAGGCTGGAATTTCATCACAGGATGGGAGTACACGTTTCACAGAGAAAAGGAACCCCGATTTGGCAGCGAGGGCCGCAGGTGTAAAGCCTGAGGACCCGGCTTTGAATCCTGACTGTCTCTGTGGCCCTGGGCTGGTGTGGGACTTTACCTCGCTGACCCTCTGTGTTCTCGTGGGCCAAATGGTGATGACCAGATTGGGTTTGCTTCTGTCATCGGGCTTCTGCGAGGCTGGGGTAGGATGCAGGAAAGCACTTGTAAAAGCCTGAAGCTCTATAGCTTTAATCTTACCGTCCAACCCCCTAAGAAACACTCGCAGTCATCTGGCCCTAACGTTTTAGCTGATAAGCCCTCACGGGGTTCACATTGATACAATTTTCAGGGATAATTATCCAGCTCTCTGGAGGAGCTGGGATAAAGAGATGTAGGGAACTCGGAGCCACAACGCAGCCCCACCTTCCTGGCAGAGTCTCATGTTCCTCTTACTCTTTTTTTCCAATTATAAAAATAGTAGGTGCTCACTGTATGAAACTCGCAGGACATTCAAAACCACGAGGAAGAAAACTTTCAAACATTTCCCTGCCTCTGCTATGCAGCTCTAGTCACTGCTGGAATTTTGAGAAACCTTTCTAGTCTTTTTTCTCTGCACGCACATTTTAAAACGTAATTCGAATTTTTTTGCCTCATTTTGCATTGGAATTTTTCACTCTGTTTGTTAGGTGCTTTGCCATTAAAATTCATTAAGCAGTGTTTAAGGCTTGTGTAATGGTCCCCCATGTGGTTACGCTGGTTTGAAAGTCCTTTGTGAAATTTTTGTTGTAAGCAATAGAGCTGAGTGTTGTTATACTCCGTACCAAAGGCTGTAAGTGCTGCCCTCCAATTAAGCAAAAGTTTCCTATAGATTGTCTCCAGATGATTTCGGCCACACTCTAATACTCTTAAACGTCCCGGCTTCCGTAGAGACTCACAAATGTTTGCTCCAAAGTGTTGGAGGTTTACTCTGATGACTTGTGTGGTGAGTGGTGTAGAATATAATAAACAGCTGAGGCCCAAAGCCCTATGGAAAGTAGTTGGTTTAAACATATAGATTTTCATTAAGTATTGATTTTTCTCCTGTGTTGCTTTCAGAGATTCTCGAGGTCTCTGGGTTCCATTTGTCTCTCCTGGTTTAAGCTTCTAAGATTAGACGTGTGGCAGTTGGTCCCCAAAGTTGGTCTCCAGATGAACTGCACACGTCCAAGACCCAGAGAAGCCCCTTCCTCTTGAATCCACACTGCCCCGTGGCCCAGCTGACGGCTATTCCGCACAGCAGAGATGATGTTGTTTGACTGTTGCAGCAGGTCATTGGAAGCCTTGCGGTTGTGGCCTGGGTCTCTGGGAAGACTCGCTCTGAGGAAAGACCCTGCATGCCAGAAGTCCGGTTATCCTGAGATCATCACGCTTTGAGGACTCCGAACTAGCCACATGGAGAGGACTGCCTAGCCAGGGCCCAGTTCTTTCAGCACCCCCAGGTGAGGCACCAAGCATGGGGGTGAAGAAACCATCTTGGACACCCAGACCAGACGAGTCTGCAGATGATCCCAGTCCTGGCTTCCACCTGACTACAACCAAACCCTAAGTAAGACCCACACAGCAGCCGAAACCAGTCAACCCACAGACTATGTTAGGTTTGAAGAGTAAAAGACCAGTAGGACACAAACCTTCTCACCTTTGGGGAGCCACGATCGACTGTGAGGTTGCACACATGAGGCAGTGATTTGATGGGATTCAACCCAGGAAGAATGAGCCTCCCAGAGGACTGGTCCCTCCGCCAGGAGATGAGGTGACTGTGCCTATAGGGTAGGCATATCTGAAAGGATGACATTGAATTGCACCTTGAAAAGTGCCTAGGAAAATGGCATATCGGGTAAAGGGTTAGCATCCAAAATCTCTAAGGAACTTACCAAACTCAACACCCGAAAAACAAATCACCCAGTGAAGAAATGGGCAGAAGACATGAATAGACACTTTTCCAAAGACATCCACAGGGCCAACAGACACATGAAAAGATGCTTAGCATCACTCATCATCAAGGAAATATAAATCAAAACCACACTGAGATACCACCTCACACCAGTCAGAGTGGCTAAAATGAACAACTCAGGAAACAACAGATGCTGGCGAGGATGTGGAGAAACGGGAGCCCTCTTGCACTGTTGGTGGGAATGCAAACAGGCGCAGCTGCTCTGGAAAACAGTGTGGCGGTTCCTCAAAAAATTAAAAATAGAACTACCCTATGACCCAGCAATAGCACTACTAGGAATTTATCCAAAGGACACAGGACTGCTGATGCATAAGGGCCCATGTACCCCAATGTTTATAGCAGCACTTTCAACAATAGCCAAATTATGGAAAGAGCCTAAATGTGCATCAACTGATGAGTGGATAAAGAAGATGTGGTTTATATATACAATGGACTACTACTTGGCAATGAGAAAGAATGAAATCCTGCCATTTGCAACAACGTGGATGGAACTGGAGGGTATTATGCTTGGTGAAATAAGTCTGTCAGAGAAAGACAGATGCCATATGTTTTCACTCATATGTGGAATTTGAGAAACTTAACAGAAGACTATGGGGGAAGGGAGGAGAAATTATTTCAAACAGAGAGGGAGGTAAACCATAAGAGACCCTTAAATACAGAGAACAAACTGAGGGAAGTTGGGGGGTGGTGGGGGAGAAAGGAAATGGGTGATGGGCGTTGAGGAGGGCACTTGTTGGGATGAGCACTGGGTATTGTATGTAAGCAATGAATCACGGGAGTCTACCCCTAAAACCAAGGGCACACTGTATATACACTCTATGTTAGCTAACTTGACGATAAATTATACTTAAAAAACATTAAAAAGAAGAAAAGAAAAATGCCTAGGAGCTTACCAGTTGACCGGTGGAAGAGGGGCAGCCCAACAGAGGGAGACTCGTGTGCAAAGATAGAGTATCGTGGGTGGGGAAGAGCAGGTAATGAAACCAGAGGGAGCCGCAGGTCCTGACATGACAGCCCTCATACGTCAGGTCATAAAACAGAAATCTGGTCTAGCCAAAAATGAGGAACCAATAAAGGGTTTTCAGCAGGTGAGTAACTTTCTGAGATTTGCTCTCAGATCACTTTGGCTTCCTTCTTTCGTTCGACAAATGCTCACTGGCGTTCTGCCTATCCATGGGGCCAGATTGAGGTTTATTTATTTATTTCGAGAGACAGTGTGCAGGATGGGCAGAGAGAGAGGTAGAGAGAGAGAGTTCCAAGCAGGGTCCGCACCGTCAGTGCGGGGAGCCTGATGCGGGGCTCAGACTCATCAGCCCGTGAGACCACGACCTGAGCTGAAATCAAGAGTCCGACGCTTAACCGACAGAGCCACCCTGGGTGCCCCATAATTTTAAATTTTCTCATAGCAATATTTAAAACAGGAAAAAGTAACCGGTGGAGTTAACGTTATAGTAGTATATTTTATTGAACCCAATAGTTCCGAAGTACCATCATTTCAACAGGTAATCAATACAAAAAGTTACTGAGAATTTTTACATCATCGGATTCCAAGACTTTGAAATCTGTGCGTGGTTCACTCTTCTGGAGCATCTTAACTCGGGCTAGCTACATTTCTAAAGCTCCCTGCGCACACACGCATGGCTTGTGGCCATCGTACAGGGCAGGGTGGCTCTAGGTGCAGGGGACACAGTGGGGGAGAAGGCAGGCAAGGTCTCTGCTCTCACGCAGCTTATATTCTAGGGGTGAGGGGTGGAGATTGAGAATAACGCAGGAAAAAAGGAACTCAGCGTTGTTAGAGACAGCGAGGAGCAGGGTGAAAAGGAAGAAACAAGCAGAGCAAAGACATGAAGCCACGTTGATGTGCGCCTGGGTAGGCAGCTGGCGGCGGTCAGGCAAGTGCTTGCCATGGAAGAGACGCTTGTTCTCACACCAGGGTGACAAGGTGGTGCCAGGTGTGTAGGGGTTTGGGGGCAGAGCCTGTGATGATCTGGGGGCACGGCAGGAGTGGGCCCGCCAGGGGAGGAGGCTAGGGCTACAGTCCAGGGGAGAGAGCCATGCTCGGAGCAAAGGCCGCCGCAGAGGGAGCTGAGGGAGAGGATGGACCAGAGTTATTAGGTGGTACAATGTGCCTACTTTGTGACTGACTTGAGTCTGAGTGAAGGACTCTGGGAGATTTTCAGGATTTGGGCATGATTCATTGAAGGCATGGCGAAGAAGCTGGCTTCTTTGGGGGCACCTGGGTGGCTCAGTCGGTTAAGTGTCCGACTTTGGCTCAGGTCATGGTCTCACGGTACCTGAGTTCGAGCCCCGCATTGGGCTCTGTGCCTGGAGGCTGCTTTGGGTTCTGTGTCTCCCTCTCTCTCTGCCCCTCCCCAACTCGCCTGCGCTCTCTCTCTCAAAAAAATAAACATTTAAAAAAAAATTAAAGAAAAAGAATCTTAAAAAAGGAGCTGACCTCTTTTCTTTTCTCCGACGGTGGTGGGAGTAGAGGAACAAGCTATGTGTTCACTCCGGGACACGATGAGTTTGAGTCGCCAGTGGGATATATGAATGGAGAGGCCCAGTGTTAATAAAGTTCATAGAATTGTCATAAAGTCGTTCTTCATTCCCTCTAATCGGGGAAAAATCCCTGCTCTTCCTCCTCGCCCTTAATGGCTTCTTGGACAGGCTTCAGCCTTTCCAGTTAATTAAATCTCAGTCAAGTGAATGTACTAAAAGCCACTGAATCGTACACGTTAAAAGACCTCAAATGGTGAATTTTATGGTATATGTCTTCTATCTAAAAAAAAAAAAAAATTGCAGTCAAATTTCCTTGAACTGCTCAATCTCCTGTCCGGTTCAGAGACCTGCCCCTCAGCACGGGCTGTCCTTCCGCCATGAGGGATTCGTGTGGGGAAGGCGCGAAGCAGTCCCCGCCGTCCTCCTCTTGCTGTCCTGGGCTTCTCTTTATGAAAGGGAGCAGGAAGGAGGACCGAGGGAGGTGGAGGCCATTTTGTGTTTCTGGCCTTTTGGTAAGGAGGGTGGCCCCGACCTCACTCTGGTTCTTTGAGCTGCTGGCGGCCTCCACCAGTACGGCCATCTCTCTAGAAGGGGTGAATATGGTATTCAATCTCACGTTGGTCCCTGCTGCTACAGAGCACCCCTCAGACCAGGGCTGGCAGTCTACACCCCAGCTCCCTCTGTGTGACCAGGCTTCCTCACGTGGCGGCCACTGGACAGCCCCGTGGCTCCTGTGCTCCCTCTGCTCTGTGTTTGCTCATTGGGAGCAGCAGGAATACTCAGGAGGCAGCGGGCAACTGGCAAGAGGTGTCTGTCTTTCCCTTTGCAGGCACAGACTCACCGTCCTGCCTAGTCCCTGTCGATACCAGCCAGTCCCCCAGCCAGACAAGAAGTGGGCGCTGTCTACACTCACATGTAACCCTTTCCTCAGGGGATGCGTGTTAAGCGGTCCCAAGGATTCTCTCACCATTTGGATGGCAGTGTCCATTGAACTCAGCAAGCAGGTGGTGGGGGACCGGCGTGTCCGTTGTCCTTGCCTGAAGACACACCAATCTCTAAGAAAGCCCCCACCTCACTGGGCTTCGCGGTTGCATGTGGCGCCTCCCTCTCCCCGCCGGGGCAGAGAAGGACAAGCCTCTCCCCTGGAGTGGTGATGCCCTTTCATGTCCCCTCCTCGGTCTATGATGCAGGAAGGGTTTCCGGGGAATGGTTTGGCCACCCCTTAGGAAGCCTTAGAAATCCCCTTGGGCGGGTACTGTCCAGCCCAAGCCGCTCACTAGAGTCACCTGAGGATCGTGTTGTAAACACCAGTGTGGCACAAACTGCTTTAGAAACTGTTTGCCATGACCCACCGAAGCTGAACGGACGCCTCTCTTAGCTACGCCCCTCCTGGATATGCGCTCAGCAGAAATGCATGCACGCGTGTGCCAAAGGAACATGCACAAGAATGGTCACAGCAGCAATATTTCAAGAGCGAACGACCGCAAACAGTCCACATGTTTATCAAGAATAAAATATATTGTGTATATTGTGAGTGCAGACCACGGAATACCCTATAGCAATGAAAACGAATCCACAGCAGCTCCCCTAAAAATATGAGTGAATCTGCTTTTTTAAGTTTGCTTATTTACGTTGAGAGAGAGAGCAAGAGCAGAGGAGGGGCAGAGAGAGAGGGAAGGAGAGAGACTCCCAAGCAGGCTCCACGCTGGCAGTGTGGAGCCTGATGCAGGTCTCGATCCCATAAACCATGAGATCATGACCTGAGCAGAAATCAACACTCAGATGCTTAACTGACTGAGCCAACCAGGCGCCCCTATGGGTGATTCTCACAAAGAAAATATCAAATTAAAGGAGTCAGACACCAAGGGAGAGTACCCCAATTCCATTTGTAGACAATATCAAAAACAGCCAAAATAAATATATAGTGTCAGATATTGGAAAAGTGTTAGTAGCCTGGGGAGGAGAAGCCGAAGGACCACGGTGGGGCTTTGGGTGGCCGGCGATGCTTTTGTTCTTTGATGCAGGTGGTAGCGACATGGGCCATTCCCTTGGTGAAAATTTGCCGAGCCTTTTTATGTAATTTTCCGATGTATATTATAACTACATTGAAAAGTTCATTTTAAAAATATTGGTGTAGGTCCTCCACTTCCGTGGACTCTAATTTCCTTGGGTGTATGGTCAAGCTCAGGCTTTAAAAAAAATTTTTTTTTTAATGTTTATCTTTTAAAAGAGAGAGACAGAGTGTGAGCGGGGAGAGGGGCAGAGAGAGAGAGAGAGGGAGACAGAGAGTCTGAAGCAGGCTCCAGGCTCTGAGCTGTCAGCACAGAGCCCAACATGGGGCTCGAGCTCATGAACCGTGAGATCATGACCTGGGCTGCAGTTGGATGCTCAACTGACTGAGCCGCCCAGGTGCCCCTAGCTCAGGCTTCTTAATAGTTTCAAAGCTCTCCAGGAGATTCTAACGTGAAGTCAAGCTTGAGAAACACAAGTTGTGCCTGATTCTTGGCCTTTCTCTTTAGACGTGGAGCCTCAGGCCTGGGACCCCCGGGCCAGTCCCACTTGCCTCCTGGTTATGGCCTGGGAGCCAAGGAGAGCCAAGGGGCTGGCGGTCGGAGTGCTGAGTCCTCAGCAGTCCGAGTCCTCACAACGCGGTGCCGTCTGAGAGTGAAGGAGCTTGGGGACCGGTTAGCGACGGCCCAGCTTGATAGATCGCAGGGGCTAGAGTGGGTGTGAAAACACATCACCCAGGAGCGAGCTGCAGGCTGCGAGAAGATGGGGAGGCCCAGTACCTGGGCGTCTGGATAAAGCTCTGTAACAGGTACAGTAAAGGTAAAAGAGTGAGGACAGGAAGGAAATCCCAGGAAGAGAATAGAGGCAGACCTCCAAAAGCCCAGAGGAGGGCAAAGCAGCAGCAGCTCTCCTGGCCTTGTTCTCAGTGTGGACCGCTCTCAACGCTGCCCCGGGGAAGGGCCCGGCCCTTAACTACGTGAGGTTGGTAGTGTTCCACCAGCCCAAACTCTGACCCTTTTCCTAACTGCCTCGCTGGCAGGGGCTCCGTCCTGAACGTGAGCTTCGGGGTTGCTGCTAGCCAGGTGGTCAAGCCCGGCAAAGGACTCATCTTACAGGCCTCCGGGTGGGAGGGGGGCATTCCAGGGTTCTGGCCAGATCAAAACAATTTCCAACAGTGATCTGTGGAGACCCCTAGGGTCCGTCCCTCTGGAAGAAGGGAGAAGAGTGCTATTATGCCCTGCTCCTCTGGGTTTAACCAGAAGGATAGGCTTTTGTTTGGCACACCTGATTCTGCAGCTAAGAAGAGCTCGTATTAAATTACTGTTAAGCTTCCTTACAGTGCTAAGAATGGAACTTCTTCCATCTCCTAAATTGGGCCACAAGCGAATGAAGCCACCCGCAGGGCCGACTCCCTAGGGTTCTACCCTTCAGGACGCCTCCCCTCTTTCATCTTCTCCCCCCCCTGCCAACTCAGCTTCAGAAGGTATCGTGTCCGCAGGTGTCCACGGGGGCTGCTCCGAGACCAGTACTCTCAGCACACAGGACGGCTTGCTCTGGCACACCTTCCTGCGTTCCACTCCCGCTAAGGGGTCCGTCCGCTTGCTTGCGCTGTTGTGTGGAACAAACAGAACAGAAGATGGAGCCGTTGTGAAGACCCGCAGCCCAGGGGAGCAAGGCTGGTACTGGGAACAAGGCTGGTACTGGGAACACAGCTGGAATGTTCTTTCCTTCAAAAAAGGAAGCAGGACCGGGACTTAGCAAGGTAGCGCAGGTGGTCCCCAGCCTCAGTGGGTAGGAAGCATTCTGAGCTGCCCTCAGTAGGGCATGTTACTATTTCAACTTCTAGAAACGGAATTGTGTTGTGGCTCACGAAGAAATGAAGTCATCTCTTCACGGCCCCACACGGGGCCAACTGTTCCAAAGAACATCACTCAGCGCCCTGGGTTTGAGACTACAGACACCAAGGCTCGGAATCAAGTGACTTGCCGGAGGTCACGGAGCTCGAGGGAGGTGCGGTTGGTGGAAAGAACACTCTCTCCGGGGTCAGACAGGCCTAGGACCGATCCAAACTCATCTTTCATTTTTCACCTGTGAAATGGGGATAAAAATACCTACCTAGCAAGGCTGTAAAGGCTAAGTGAGAAAAAAAAAATATATATATATATATAATGCCTGACAGAAAATAGGCACTCGCTAACCAGTGGGTGTTACCACATGACGTGGAACTGCCCATAGGTATATAGTCTCTTTATATGAGAGGTGGAAACAGCAAGAGGGGTATGTCTGTCATTGCCTGGATGTCACTGGGTGCTTGGTGGAAATACGACCCTGGGGACTGATGTTTCTCTGGAGCTTGTCTTAATGGTGCAGAGAAAGTCCTTCTTATTCTGCATGAAGTTTGCCACGGTGATTTCTGTTCCAGCTGGGAAATAGCTTCTGAATGAACCACTGTGCACCATCACCTACTCAAAGACTGACCAGCGGTCGGATCACCAATCTTTATTCATTCATTCATCCAACCAATATGTGAGCACCTGCGCCATGCCAGAGTTATTCCAGGTGCTCAGAACCCAACAGTGAACAAGTAAAATCCCTACTTGCAGGGAGTTTGCCTTCCAGAGGATTCTAACAATCCAAAGCGAAGTGGCAACAGGGCTAACGCCAGGCACCGAGGCCGTTCTGTTCAGAAGGTCCTTCTCTTCCCTTGCCGCAGGCTCTCTCTCTGCTCCCCACCCGCAGCAGCTCTGTTTTCTCCTTCATTTTGAAGGTCCCCCGCCCTAAGTCATTCCCTTTTAACTGGGGGGAAATGAAAGCAAAAGGGCATTTGTGTTAGAAGTACAGAATTTGAGACTTTGTTTAGTGATGGGGAAACCAGAAAAATTAACATTGGATACATCTCTTCTCTGAAATGTGCCCTCCCACGAATTAAATTAAGTGGCTTTTCTCCTGTGTGTGTTACGGCTGATGAATTTCTTTCTGAGCATGGCGAGCTGGAATCCGAAAAGGGTGTCCTCCCCCCTCTGGGGCGCAGGTTTTGGGGCGTGTCTTTCACAGCAAACATGGCACCCCCTGACCCCAGCTCCTTTATCACTTGACTCTGGCTGTGAAAAGAAAGAGCAGAAAAGTAAGTTTGTTTAGTGGGAGCTCTTTTCTGAAACCCACGGGGAGAACAGGACTTGAAACAAGAGGAGGCTGCATTTGGGGTCAATGTTTAACCAGCCAGATTAATAAATGCTAGAAGGAGGAAGTAGCCAGGGAGTAAAGAGGCAAGAAAAAAAAAGTTTCCTTGTGGTTCAAAAGCCAACTGAAGTTTACCAAGATCCATGACCTGTGGTTAAAATGTCATCGCAGGGGCCAGCTGTCATCCGATTTCTACCTGAAATACGGCTGCCTTTCAAGAGAGCCACCTGGCCCTGCTCTTCGGCTCCGCAGCCCTGAGGTCCGGGAGTCCCACACGGACCTGTGTCGTGGCCCGCCTCACGGGACTCACCGGAACTGCCCCTGCCACAGAAGTCGCCAGGCTCTGCCCCAACTCCATAGGCTCCTCTCCTGGGAGCTGCCTCCTGTCCCCACAGGCTCTCTGTCCCAACACAGCTTCCACTGGTATTCAGAACTGAACAGAGAGCCTCAGGGCAGATGAGAATTGTTGGCTGCTGTGAATCAGAAGAGCGGGGCTGTCCTGGCCTCTGCCCTGACTTGCGTGAGTTTTGGGAAATTGCTGGCCCAGTTCACGCCTCCAGTTTCCTTGCCGTTAAAATGACAGCGGTGGCCTAAAGCCGTGGTTTAGTGGATATTTGAAGCCTGTGGGTCACGCGGTTGGTGTCTGTCTTAACTACCCCACTCTGCCATGGAGTGAGAGAGCAGCCATAAACAGTATGTGAATGATGGCTACGGCCGTATTCCAATAAAACTTTATTTACAAAACCGGTTCGTGAACAGCATTGGCCCGCAGGCTGTGGCTAGTGGACTCATGAACAAGAGCTCTCGGGGAGCTTTGCACGCACAAGTTATCAGTTGACCCTGCGTTATTTTACAGAGAGAAAACTCAGGCTCGGAGATACTAAAAGACATTCGCGCAGCCACCAAGTACGTGACAGAGCTGGAGCCGGAAGTCAGGTCTCCTGGCTC
The DNA here is from genome assembly GCA_030068075.1 of Paguma larvata. Lineage (NCBI taxonomy): Eukaryota > Metazoa > Chordata > Mammalia > Carnivora > Viverridae > Paguma > Paguma larvata. The sequence continues at coordinate 80,969,324 of CM057824.1, read as the reverse complement.
TAGTCCACTGTCGCCCTCAGTTCTTCTGGGGCCAAAGCGCCCGCTGTTTTTGGCACGTGAGGTTGGACCCGGGGACAGGGGGCTGGGAGGCAGTGTTCTCATCGCCTGTGTCAGGAGGGCTTTCTGGCCAGGTGAGAGCCCCAGACCGAATTAGAGGAGTTAAGGGCCCCTGCAAGAAGGGGTGGGGCAGGCGGGCAGAGGATATTATTCTGTTCATTTTGAATCTGGGAAAACTCTGGCTTAGGAGGGGCAAGTCCCTACATATTCCGTGTCATAACCTCGTGCTTCCGATCTGTACACGGTGACCTCCTTTTCACCCAGATGGTGCCGCAGGAGGAAGGCCCCACCAGTGTGTGTTCTTCCTGTGTGTCTAAATGTTCCACCAAAGGGGGCTCCTCCCAGGAGATTGGCTCCTGAGCCTGTTCTTCCGTGGCAGGAGTGGCGTGGCTGGCCCGACACGGCTGTTTATTGTTACGCTTGTGCGACACGCTTCCCTTCAAATAACCTCGTGTCAGTTTGTTTAGGACTTGCTGTTCCTTGGCTGGAGAGCCAGAAGCTTTCATGATATGAATCTGTTTTCCTCCTTGCCCCCCGCCTTTGCTCCTCAGAGGGGAGAGGCCGTGGAGGACGTCCAGTGGGGTGAGGGGACACCTCTTTCCCTGGGAATCTCAAGTCTCACTGGGATGATCCTTTTTTTTCACACTCCACTCCCCACGCGCTGCGTGGGTCCCTCCCCAGGACCCTGACCACAGGGTTCTGGAACAACAGCACTTCCCCCTCGCAACTACCACCACTGTGACTTCTTAAACCGAGACGATGCGCCAGGTCTGGACTCTCCGGGCGCCAGGGAGCAGCCCAATGCTGTTGGTTGTGATAGGATTCTGTCATCGGCAAATTTGCATGAAAGAAACGAAACCTGGGAATCGGTTTGCTGCGGGGATTTTCTTGCCAGATGAGGAAGTAAGATTTTCAGCATTGGCTTTAACGTGAGCCTGGGCCGGGGAGCTAGACTGGTTCTGGGGAGTCACCTACAGATGCCTCCCCCATGGAAGTTCATGGTCAGCTCACGTATTCTAGCTGCAGGATCAGCTCAAGATTATCCCTACCTGGAGTCACAGACCTTCAGGCTAGTGTTGGAGGTGAGAATGCAGGGTCCTGCATGTAGCCAGAAGCCCCAGCCCTTCCTCCTACACTTAAGATGAATTACACTCTCTGGATGACTCCTTGTCCAACATGGCTGCCCACTCTTCTCATCCATGCCCCTTGTGTTCCTGTCCAGCTCAGTTGCACCAATCTATGACTGGCCCTTGCTTTGGACACCTGACTTTGCTGATTGAATTACCCTCTGCTTGGGAAGTTCATCCCTTTGCTGGGTTGCTCCTATTCGTCCTTTGGCCTCCAAATAATACGGCTTTTACTGTCTCCTTCTTTATATTTCAGTTATTTGTGCCCCACAATGCCCTGCGAGACAGAGTTATTCTTTAGGGCAGGGACTCTATCCAATTTATCACCGCATCCCCATTTTCTCCTACGATTTTTGGTGTACCTGTTGAAGGACGGAACAGATGAGGGAGGGCATGACCTTTCAAGGATAGGTAGTCAGTGGGATGGGGGAACAGTGGACCCCTAAATATATCCAAGTAATCCCCAGTGCTGGTGGATGTGACTTTATTTGGAAATAGAGTCTTTGCAGATACCATTAAGTTAAAGATCTTGAGGTAAGATCATTCTGGATTTAGATTAGTCTCTTATAAGCAATAAAAAAAAAAAAAAGGCACAGAGTTGCACAGAGGGGAAGGCGATTTAAAGATGGAGACTGAGGTTGGAATGATACATCTATAAGCCAAAGAACACCCAGCATTGCCAGAAGCTATGAGAAAGGCATGGGATGGATTTTTGGTCAGAGGATCCAGAAGGAACCAACCGTGCCGACATTTTGATTCCAGACTTCTGGCCTCCAGAATTGTGAGAAAATAACTTTATGTTGTTTTAAGCCACCAGTTTGTGGTACTTTGTTGAGGCAGCCCTATAAAACAACTACTTCTGTAAGGTAAGAATTACTCAGATACAAACGCAGATGAAGAAATTATAAGAAAACGACACACCAGTATCTCCTATGACATAGAAATCCTCAATAAAATACTAGCAGATAAGATCCAGCAACATATAAAAAAAAGATTATAGGCCATGACTAAGTGGGACTTATCTTATCCCAGGAATGCAAGGTTGGGTTAAAGTCCAAAAAACAATGAATGTAATGTAACATATAAGTAGACTTAAAAAAAATTGGTCATCTCAGTACATGCAAAAAAAAAAAAAAAAAGAAAAAAAGAAAAACCCAATTCAACAAAATCCAACACCCCACCATTTATGATCAAACACTCAACACACCAGGAATAGAAGGGGACTTCCTAAACTTCATAAAAGGTATCTATAAAACAAAACAAACACACAAACAGAAAATAAACTTACAGTTAATAGTATACTTAATGGTAAAAGAATGATTGCTTTTCCTCTATGGTCAGGAAGAAGACAAGGATGTCCACTCTTACCACTTCTATTCAGCATTACACTGGAGGTTCTAGCAAGGGCAATTAAGCAAGAAAACAGAATAAAAGGCACAGAGATTGAAGATATTTGCAAATGACATGATTTTGCATAGAAATAATTTTAAGAAATCACTGCAAATCTATTAGAACTAATGAATGAATTTAGTAAAATGAAATTTAAAACAACTTAATTACAATATCATCAATAATAATAATATATTTAAGAATAAATTTTTAAAAAGAAATGCAAAACTTATACTCTGGGAGCACCTAGGTGGCTCAGTCAGTCAAGTGTCTGACTTTGGCTCAGGTCATGATCTCAAGGCTTGTGAGTTTGAGTGCCACATTGGGCACTGAGCTGACAGCACAGAGCCTGCTTCAGATCCTCGATCTCTGTCTCTCTGCCCCTCCCTCTGCTTGTACTCTCTCTCTCTCAAAAATAAATAAATATTTGAAAAAAAACCCTTATACTCTGAAAATTATTTAAAAACATTGTTGAAAGAAGTTAAGAGTTAAAGAAATGGAAAGATACCCCATGTTCATGGATCAGAAGACTTACTATGTTAAGATGACCATACTCCCAAAAGTGATCTACAGATTCAATGCATTCCCTCAAAATCTAAGCAGGAGTCTTTGCAGAAATTGATAAGCTGATCCTAAAATTCATATGGAAATTTGAGGGACTTAGAATAGTCAAGACAATCTAAAAAAGAAGGGTATTAGAGGACTCGCATTTCCTGATTTCAAAGATTACCATGAAAGTACAGTAATTAGAACAATGTGTTATGTTATAAAGATAGACTTATAGATTAAAGAAATAGAATTGAGAGTCAAGAAATAAACCTTCACATTTATTATCAATTGATTTTTGACATAGGTGCCAAAAAATTCAATGAAGAAAGAATAATATTTTCGATAAATCGTGCTGGAAAAACTGGATATCCTCATGCAAATAGAGAATTTAAACCCATTTCTCATACCATACACAAAAACTAGCTACAAATGGATCAAAGACTTGAAGTGAAAACTATAAAACTCTGAGAAGAAAACATAGGGATAAATCTTCATGAGCTTATATTAGGCAATAGTTTGTTATATATGACATCAAAAACACTCACAACAACAACAACAAAATAGGTTAAGTTGGACTCCATCAACATTAAAACATTAAAAGTATTTCAAAGGACACCGTCAAGAAAGTAAAAAGACAACCAAAAGAATGGGAGAAAATTTTTGCAGTTCACATAACTGATGTGGGATTTGTATCTAGAATATATAAAGAACTCTCATAACTAAATAATAATAAAAAAATCATTAAGAAATGGATAAAAGATCTGCATATTTCTCTGAAGATTATATATGATGGCCAATAAGCACATGAAAAGATGAATAATTAGCCATCAGGAAATGCAGACAAAAACTACAGAGATGCTTTTTTTTTTTTTCAACATTTTATTTTTAAGTGACCTGCACATCCAACATGGGACCCAACCTCCAACCCCAAGATCAAGAATCACATGTTCTACCAACTGAGCCAGCCAGGCACCCCATGAGATGCTCTTTTATGGCTGCTGGAATGGCTATAATAAAAAAGACCGCTAATAGCAAATGTCGGTGAGGATGTGGAGAAATTGAAATTCTCATCCGCTGCTGGCGAAATGTAAAATGGTGTAACTTTGTTGGAAGACAGTCTGGAAACTCCTCAAAAGATTTAAACGTCGTCACCATATGACCTAAAAATTCTATTTCTAGCTATATACCCAAGAGAAATGAAAACATATGCCCATACAAAAGTGTGTATGGAAATATTCATGCAGCATTACCCATAAATAGGCAAAAAGTGGAAACGACCCAACTATCCATCAACTGAAGTATACATAAAATAGGTGGCATCCCCATACGCTGGGATATTTTTCAGCAATAGAGGTGATTCAAGTACTGACCTATGTTACGACACGGATGAACCATGAAAATACTACGCTAAGTGAAAGAAACTGATCACAAATGGCCACATACTATATTTATATAATATTCTATTTACATAAAAATGCCCGAATAGGTAAATCTATAGAGATAGAAAATAGATTAGTGGTTTCTCTGAGCTGAGGGAAATAAGTGAGGGAAATAAGGTATCGCTGCTACAGGATAGAGGATTTGAGGGGGTGAGGTTAGAAAAATATTCTAAATTGGATCGTAGTGGTGGTTTCACAACTAAGAATATACTAAAAGCCGTTCAACGGTACATTCGAAATGGGCGGATTGTATGGTAGGTGAATTCTATTTCAATAAAACTGTTACAAAATATTTTATGTAGATATTGAATAAAGACTAGAAATAAATCCTCAAAATGTGTGGTGGGTGATAGGTGACATACATTTTCTACTTCATACTTCTCTATGGTAACTAAATTTTCATTATCGCACATGGTTTAATCTTCCTTCTAATCACCATGAAAATTAAGATTATAAAAAATTAAGAAGCCTGAGGCTGGATGGTTCTTTTCCTGTCTTCCTCTTTCCTTTCCTTTCCTCCTGTGGCAGATTAATTCTAAAATGGCACTTGAACTGGACTCAAATGCAATTAAAAATGGAGAATATCTTGAAAGCATGGCCACCTTATCTAGCAAATTGGTCCTTTCTACACAACGTCCTTGACAAAGGGGTCCAGCCTCCTGTAACCCCAGCTATGACGGGGAGCAAGCCCACTTTGTCCTTAGGTATCGTCTTCCCAAGGACTAGCTCAGAAGGTTCTGCCTTGTGTTGAGCTGAAATATTTCTCTCCAAAGCTTTCTTCATTGGTCTAGTTTTGCCTTCCGGAGCCACACAGAAGCAGTCTGTTTCTCTTCCGCATGACAATCTTTCAGGTATCCATAGATAAATGGCAACTCTTGAGACTTCCGTGCTTCAGACCACATACTCAACGGCTCCTTAATCGTTCCTTATGTCATATACGTATCAGTCAAAATTCTGAACTAAAAGCAGCAGAAACTCACGTTAGTGGACTTAGGTAGAAAAGACGCGGCCTTTACAAAGAAGTAAGGTGTTCACAGAATTGGTGGAAAAGTTGAAAATCTTATTTAAGAAGTAGGCCGGATGAGGGGTGTTCAGACAGCTGGAGCCACCCTGACCCTTGTCCGGAAGCAACCCCGGGAGGGCACAGTGACGCCAAGTAGAACCCACGCCACCACAAGGGAGGAGCCGACTGTGGTCTTTCTAAATTGCAAATGCTGAGTTAGCCATGAAATGGAGAGGAGCTATTTCTCGAGAACTCTTGGGGCAAGACGGGGGCCAGAGTTTATCTAGTACTAATTCGCCTTGTAGGTCAGCTCGGTTTTCTCTTAAAGCATCAGCCCTAGATGGTAATATAGATTAGACACAGTGTTTTGGGCTCTCACCCACAAATTCCTCTGGTAAAGCCCTAACTGCCAGTGGGACCGTGTGTGGAGATAGGGCCCGTGAGGAAGGGATAAGGTGATAAAGGTTGAATGAGATTATCAGGGTGGGTTCCTACTCTAACAGGGCTGGTGCCCTTTAAGAGGAAGAGACACCAGAGCACTCTCTCTCTCTCTGCCACATGAGAACGCAGCAAATGGGTGGCCATCTGCAAGCCAGAAAGAGGGCCCTCGTCAGGAAGCGAATCTTCAGGTACCTTGATCTCAGACCTCCCAGTCCCCAGAACTGTGAGGAATAAATGTGTGTTGTGTAAGCCAGCCAGTCTGTGCTGTTTTGTTACGGCTGCCTGGGCTGACTAAGATAGATGGGTTGGTGGTAGTTCTGTGTTTTCAAATACCTGGAATTTCTAGAAAAACCAGCAGCCCCTGGAGAGACATGAAAGCAGAGTCGTGACCCAGAGTTTTCCCCTTCGAGAGCCAGACTTGTTCTCCTGGTGGTGGTTTTGCTGCCTGCCATTCAATCCGGGGAACCCCGAATTAAGAGAAAAATTAGTCATTCTAGAAAACATAGGGTTGGAGCGTGTTCAGAATCCTCCAGGGCAGTGGTTCCAACCCCGGTTCCGAGACAGGCAAGACACAGCAGTGTACGAGTTTCCTGGGAAGCTTTCTAGAAACACAGATTCTAGGCTGCACTCGCTGGGAGTCTAATTTATCAGTCTGGGGATGGAACCCAGCAATCTGTATTTCAGACAGGCACCCCAGGAGTTGGGGACTGGGAACCCCACTTGGGGCAAGCTCCCCAGTTTGCAGAGGGGAAGCTGAGGAGGAAGACCCTGGGCCCAAGGTCACTCATCCTTCTCTAGGTTCAATTTAGACCAGGACCCGGTGCCCTTGGCCTCTGGGTACTTGTCTCTGTCTGTACAGCACTGACACGTCCTCTGTGTGTGAGAGAGCATTGGCTACAGCCACCAGGTGGTGCTTTAGGGGGGCCCAGAGGTCCTCCATGCCAGCAAGGCACTGAGGGGGCAGGGATTCCGGCTGGGGGAAGCATTACAGTTTGCTGGTGACCGCCAACCCGGAGCGAGGGCTCAAAAGGTAAGTAGAAATGAATAAGTTGATGGGGTGGAAGGGGGTCCCAGGTGGAGGCAACAGCTTGAGCAAAACCCTGGCCGGCAGCGGGAGGGGGTCAGCAGGATCCGGGCAGACCTGGCGGCCCCGCGTGGCTGCTGCCGGCCGGCCCAGAGCGCGGGGCGCTTTGGATGGGCTCGGCGCTGCCCAGTAGGTGGGGGTCAGAACTCTTGTAAACCCTAACACACCACTGGGCGCGGAGATGGGCCATAAATGCCTCCTAAAGCCCTGAGAAGTAGCTGTGATTTCAACAAGTAAAGAGGGCGTGGAGACGCTCATCAATCAGCGGAAAGAGACGATTTTCTAGGACTTGTGTCACCCCACTGGGGAGGAGGAGATTCTGCCCCAAGGGAAAAAAAAAAGCAAATACCCCAAAATCCTACAGAGAAAGCTCTTACCCTGTTCCTACAGCCCCACAGAGTTCTCCCCGCCCCCCTGGCCGCTCTGTATTTTGGCTCCTGCTCCTTTTACTGCACGTGGGGTGAGGTTAAAAAAAAAAAAAGAAAAGAAAAAAGAAAAGAAACCCAAACCCACAAGGCAGAAGGGGTTCCTCCCTGAGTGACTCAGAGCAGAGATTACAGGTGCGATTGCGTGAGGAGTCAGGTGACCAGAGGCTCCCCAGCCCCCCCTTATCAGCCCTGAGCCATCAAGTTCCAGACATTTCTGGAGGGCAGACGAGTCAGGTAAGTGCAGCTCCGGGTAATGCCGGAGGCGGTCCCAGGCCCCACCCAGGACGTCACCGCCAGCACCGCCACCACCCCCTGCCGCCCCCACCCCTGGTGTGCAGCTCCTGGGGCTCAGGGAGGGGTCAGGCCTCTTGTTAAAGCCACTATCTCGGTGGCAGTGCGCCTGTCTTGGGCAAGTAGTACGTGATGACTGCCCCGTCGGGTCTCGGGGGAGGTGAGGAGGGAAGGGGGCTGGCTCTCAGGGGCGATCACAGCCGGCCCGTGGACAAGAACCTGTGGGCTGGGGGTGTTCAGGGGTGCAGGAGGGGCAGGGGACACTGCTGGGGAAGCAGTGCCCTCCAGGTGGGCAGCCTGAGAAGGTCTGGGGCAGGCAGGGTAGCACTCGGGACTGGACGGTGGGGATGCGGAAGCGAGGGGTCGTGCAGAACCGTGGGTGGTAGGAGTGGCCTGAGCAAAGGCAGGGAGCATGAACGCCGAGAGCCCCAGCCACCCACCACTTCCTGGTCCACGCCCTCTGTCCTCCCCCAGAGCCCCTGAGATTCTCTCAGCCCCTCTGAGCATCCGTGCGGTTCAGACGACAGTGCCAGGTGCCGATCCTGTTTGTAAGAGGAAGGGGTGGCTGGGTCCTGTGTCGCAGGGGGCTCAGAAACCTAGAGGCAAGGGGAGAGCTCGGCATGAAGCAGGAGTCCCCTGCAGGACCCTGCCCAGTCCCCTCAGGCTCCACGCGGGAGCCCCTCGCCAATACATGCTCCCTCGCACAGGTCCCTGTGCCCGCGTGGCACTTGCCCTGCGTCCTGGCCTTTGCTTCGCGGTTCCCCGCATCTGGCGTGTCCTTCCTTTCACGTGTGAGTGTCCAGAAGCGCCCAACTTGAAGGCCACCCCCGATATGACAGACTATGCCCATCTGTAGCCTTCCCACCCCCTGTGCGTCCTCCTCTCTGTGATGTGTTATCTGCTGACTCAGTTTACCCTCTGCCCCCACACCAGACCGGGCACGCCTTCAAGTCAGGGCTGTGCGTCCTTCTCGGAACGGAGCACAGTGCCTGCCACGTAGCAGGGGTTCGGGAAACACCTTCGTTGGCACTGGGCGGCTGGACGTAGGGCTCTCTGGAAATGTGGAGGCCGGAGCTCATCGGAATGGGCCGAAAGCACTTCCAAGGTTTAACTGGGAAGAAGTAAAGTTTGACGGTTTGGGGGAGGAGGTGGGAGACCGCCTGAGAGCGGGGAACGGGGGAGGGGCCGAGCACTAGTGGTGAAAGGGGTCGGAGATAGGCTCCGACCTGTGGGCCTGCCCAGATCGCAGGGTCTTACAGACCACCCTGACCTCGCATCCCTCCAGGAAGCTCCTCACCTCACCCCAACCCAGACACATGCCCCTCTGGGTGCTGGGCAGAGGCCTGCAACGAGAGGCCGAGAAGCTGTGGCCCAGAGGCACCGGAAGGCACCGATGGCTCTCGGATAGATCTCTCGTAGGAGGAAAATTGCATTTCAAAAAGAGAGCCTGGATCATGGCACTCCTTGCCTTTAAACACTTCTGAAGTTTCTCATTTCTCCTAACCTACAGAAAAAAAAACCCAAACCCTTCATGTGGTCCTCAAAGCTCAGAGTATCTGGGCTCCATCAGCTTCCTAAGCTCAGCTGCCACTGGTCTCCTCCCCTTCTTAGTCTTCCCTCTGTGCTCTCTTCTGCCACAGGACGTTTGCACAGGCCGTTCCCTGTCGGTGGAACATCACTAGATGTGGAAGCACAGGGGGTTAGGAGGAAGGGCGGGAGCCACAGGCGACTGCGTGGGATAAGGGTAGTTCGGAAAACATGAAGACTAGGTGGACGTGACTTTTGGACACAAATTAAAGAGTGCGCAGGGCTGACGGAGGGAAGGGAAAGGGAAAGAAACTGACATTTATGAGGTGCCTCTCGGAGGGAGAGTAATAGTTAAGGTCTGATTGCCGGGCTCAAATCCTAGACATTGCACCTGATAACTGCACGGCCTTGGGGAAGAAGCACCCCCCTCAGCCATGTGTCTATAGAGGTTCGCTTACAAATCGGCTGAGTCAGTGCGTACGAAACACTGAGAGCAGAGCCCGGGTCTTAGAAAGCAGACGGTAAGTGTTAGCTGTTCGCAGCAGGGCTGCAGACCAAGAAGAACAACACCCAGGAGCGAAAAGGTGTCGTTCATCTTTATTTTCCAGGTGGGGAAACTGAGGGTGGGAGAGGTTCAGGAGCCTGTCCGCAGTCACAGGGCAGAGGCGGGACGCCTCTGATGTCAAAACCCACACATCCTAGTCTCCCGCTGGGCCGAAAGAGTCTTCCGGCCCAATCCTCTCACGATAAAGACGGGGGAAAGGAGTCCTCAAAAGATAAAGTGACAGGGGCGCCCGGGGGGCTCAGTCGGTTAAGCATCCGACTCTTGATTTCAGCTCAGGTCGTGATCTCACGGTTGGCGGGTTCGAGCCCCACAGCGGGCTGACAGCGTGGGGCCTGCTTGGGATTCTCTCTCTCCTTCTCTCTCTCTCTCTGTCCCTACCCCACTCAAGTGCTCCCTCCCTCTCTCTCTTTCTCTCTCTCTCCCTCCATAAATAAATAAATAAATAAATAAATAATAAATAAATATTTTAAAAAAATAATGTGACAGGAGCCAGTCTCCTCCTCTCAAGCCGGAGGTGTTGAGGGACCCCGTGGATGGTTGGGAACGCAGGACCAAGGCTGCATGAGAGGCAGAGCCTGCCCCCGGGATTGGCTGGCTGTCAACACTGACCTCCGTGCTCTCCCTGGGTGGCTGGGCAGATGGCGGGCTCCGGTTGCCAAGGAGCCCAGGCTGGCAGTTCTGAAAAGGGCCGTGTCCGTAGCCTTTCTCGGGTGGCTTCCCACATCCCTGAGTAACCGCCACACAAAGGTGCCGGGCATGGGACCAAGGGCGTGGTGGAGACGGAATTACTAATACACACGTGGTGACCCCCTCACCCCAGCCGGGTTTCACTGCACGCTTGTGACAGGACACCGCCCGTCACAACTTGCTTGGCATTCCTGGTGTCGTTCATGTCCCAAGGAAAGAGGGGACACTTTGCAGGGAGTTGGGAGGAGGCGAATCAGCCTGGGGTGAGGGGTCCCTCAAAACCTGGAAATCTACGTGATTGGCTCCTTGTAACTATGATGTATGACGTGAATGTGTCAGGCCTTGAAAGCGGCTTGCCGTGGGCCCGGCAAGGAGCGGAGGAAGGCCAAAAGGTGTAAATAATTTGAGGTGAATGCGGGTCTTGTTGGCATCGTAGATTTATGCCCTGTCTTCATAATGTGCCCTTTCATCTTGGGAACCTGGATTCCCAAAGTCTGGTCTAGACAGGAATGGATGGTGCTGCCTCGCAGCTTACAGGACTCGAGGCTCCCCAGCGCCCAGGACTCCTGAATATTGATGTTTGCGGCCCACTCTGCCAGGGGATCCTGCTCGGAACACAGACGGCCCAAGGCGTCGTTCCGGGAGACCGCTTCAGGCCCAGAAGCCCGTCTCACAGGCAGCCCCACGGAGGTGCCGTCACTCATTCTGGGGGCCGACGCCCTCGCCCTCTTTGTCTCCATCTCCCCAAGTGCGGAGACAAGCCCAGTCACGCCTGCCACCGGCAGTCGGCCCGTGCCTCCTCTTCTCTCTCCTTTTCATGTGTGCTGGGTTCTGGTTTTGTGGCTTTACATCAGCGACTGAAACCACCCCCTCCCTGTCACTTCCCAGGGCCGCGGGCAGGCCCGGGAGTCTGGGCGACGGTAAACATGGCCGCCAGAGGACCTCTGGCAGCCGCCCGCTCTGCCCAGGCAGGCCCTGTCTCCTGGGTGGCCAGAGCCAGGCCCCCGGACCCCCCCTGCTGCAGGAACCGAGTGTCTGACGGGCTTGGCTCCCGAGCGAGGCCCTTCTTGCCACCCCCCTGCTGTGTGCCCGGCAAACAGCCTGGGAACCTGGCACGTCGGGGTGGCGAGGCGGCGGAGGAGCCGGTGCGTTTGCAGTGCGGCACTGGAGGCTGAGTAGGCCTGAGACCCGGAACACGGACTTGGAGAGACTAGGGATTCAGTGACTTCGGGAAAAGACACACGCAAAAGCTACCCATGCTCAGAACGGACAGAAAAGGCACAAGGGCTCAGAAACCAGTTTGTCGTTCTTTGCGAACAGCTGGGAATCCCTGACTCACACCCCGGCCCCTGTTCCCTCTGCATCTGGGGCCAGCCAGGGAGACGCCAGATTGTGCAGGAGACAGGACAGAGTCCTATGCCAATGCTGCCACTTGCTGGTGGTGTGGCCTTGGACAAGTCACTGGGCATCCCTGAGCCTCAGCTTCCTCATTTGCAAAAGGGAGGCACACCTACCTCCCAGGGTTGTCGTAAAAGTGAAATTGATGACGTGGTTTATCACACGCCTAGCACGCAGTAGGCATTAAATAATCACAATTATTATCCCTGACCAATGTGGCTCACTCACTCCTTTTTAAAGCCTACCCTCCCAAACCAACTTTCATGTTCACACAATCCTCTCTCTGAACGATTTCACCTTATCCATAGCCTCAGCCGGGGTGTGGGAGTGTGTGTGTGTGCATGTGTGTGTGTGTAAGAGACCAGAAGAGAAAGAGACAAAGAAAAACTGGACACATGGTGACCACATTTCCCGTATCCTAGAAAATGTGAATACGTGTGTGTACATATATACATGTATACGCATCCACACGCACACATGCGCACACACGGCCCCGTGGAGCAGACAGCGCGAACTTCCATTTTCCTCGTTTTCAAGACGGGGATGGCGAAATCACACCTTTAGGAACTATTTAAGTTCTTTTAAAAGGTACCATCTTGCTATCTAGAAAAGGCGGTTTTCAATCCTTTGCCCATTAAGGAAATGGGTTTCCACCCACGCGGAGATTACTCTGATGACTCCCATATCCCGATTTCCCCTGAACAGATTCCTGAAAAGTCAAGTCACAGAAAAGCACAGCTGTCACCCCGGGGAGAATGATCGTCTCCTGGAGACACCGCTGGAACTCAACTCAGGACTCTCCCGCGCTGCTCTGGTACTTCGTGTGCAGCCTCAGGACGCGTTCACGGCAGTCACCGATCCAGTGGCCATGATGGCCCTCACCCGCATGGACGGTGTTTGACGCTCACAGAGCCCCTTCGCGCCCAGCGGCTCATTTATTCTTTCCAAAGGCCTGTGAGGTGGGCTGCAGGCAGGCTCGCAATCCCCGTCGTTTTTACAGGGAAAAATGTCAGGGCGCCGAACAGTTCAGTCTCTTGCCTTAGGTCAGGCCTCTCACAGGCGTTAAACCACCATCTTCCCACCCGAATGGGGTTTTTTTTCTCGGGACCACTCCACCTTTTAAAAGCACCGCGCTGACAACAGTATTTACGTTACCTGTTGTTATTCGAGATCGTCACGATTTGAGACGATCTTCCCTAAACAGTTTTAATAATTTAGAGTTTGGCTCTCTGTTTCTCTGAGAAAACGGACATGCTTTAAGGCAGGAATTTGAATCCAAACGGTCGTGTTTTGTAGACATTAGTGTTTATTTCCCTGTGATATTGTAGCTTCCTCTGGAAAAATCCAAGCAATACATCCGTTTCCAGGCCTGAGAAACTCTCGAATGTTGACCATGTGTCTGATTCCTGTGTGGTCAAAAGAGTGATGTTCTGAATGTCCACAGCTTATTTCCATGCTAAAATAATTCCACGCTCGGCTAAATTCCACTTACACACAAGTGTGCACCTGTTAAAATAGGTCATTTTTCACTGTTAATCTTCCAGATTCCATGGACATGTGTGGGAACCCCAGACAAATGTAACCTGAATGTCACAAAGGGCATTTTTCTCTGCTGAGTGATCCTGGTGGGTGCAGACCTCGGCGTGCCTCATCCCTCCAGATCTGGGAAACTAAGGAAGATCCCTCTCTCTGCGGAGAGAATGGACTGGAATCAAACCTTAGCATCGAAGGCCTGCATGAAACCACATGGGCCAAGTTTTTGTCTTAAAACTGTTATACTTTAGTGAGATTATTGGAGATCTTTTCCTCCAATACCCTATGTATACAAACCCAGTAACTTTCGTCAATGCTCCATAAAGTTAAAAAAAAAAAAAAGGAAAAAAAAAAAGATTTTCAGAACAGGGAGCGCTAGCGCCTGAGGTTTTGTTACCCTTGCAGGAGTAGAAGGTCGCGTGTGCCACAAAGCTTTTAAGACTAAAAAGTAAATAGGGGTGCCTGGGTGGCTCAGTCGGTTGAGTGGCCGACTTTAGCTCAGGTCATGATCTCATGGTCTGCGAGTTCCAGCCCCGCATCGGGCTCTGTGCTGATGGCTCAGAGCCTGGAGCCTGCTTCGGATTCTGTGTCTCCCTCTCTCTCTGCCCTTCCCCTGCTCACACTCTGTATCTCAAAAGTAAATAAACGTTAAAAAAAATTAAAAAAAAAAAAGACTAAAAAGTAAGTAAATAAAGTAAATGAATATGTTTGATTCTGAAGTTTTCATCCTGGCATTGAGATTTTTTTTTCTCCCTTCTTCAGGTCCTGAGTTCTTCTAGAAACCCAAGTGCCCTCAATCAGTCTCAGGGGGACTGCTCCCAACCCCTCAGAGTCTCTAGGCCCCCGCGAGGCGGGGCCTTCCGGACAGCCAAGCCCGAGGTCTCCAGGGAGATGGAGGGTAAATGCCGGAAGCCCGGGTCCCCAAGGCTGACCTCAGACTCAGGACTTGTGGGGGACAGCCTCTCCTCCCCTCCACAAGCTGTGAGGGCCTGCCATGGGTTGCTAATCTCCCTGGCAGTTGATTTTGAAGAGAAAGTCAAGGTCTGGAACCCAGAGCCAGGGGGCGGGGCGGGGCGGGGGGGGGAGGGGAAGCGAATCGGGGGCCTTGCAGACTGCATGGGACAAGCTACAGATCTCTTGGGAAAATATTCATCCTCTCTGGAGGCGGATGCCGACCCCTTGCCGTTCTGAGGGCCCATGAATACACATGTGAATCCCCAATCCAGCAGTGGGTTCTCCAAACTGATTTATTTGAACTGCCCCCCTCTGCCCACCCCCCACCCACACGCACCAGACATGTTTCAAGAAGGAAATAAAGAAGGCGAGACGCAGGTCCTGAGCTGTCCTTGAGAAAAGGAAGGGTGGAATCTGGCGTGGAAACCGGCCCCCAGAGCAGGTACTCCCCAGATCTGCCTCAGCTGAACGGACCTGCCATCGCCTAGAGACTGACCGAGTCAGTGACGAGAGCTGAGGCCTTACGAAAAACCCACTCGCTCAACTGCATCGACTATAGTCTATGTGATTGTAATCTCTTCTCCAAGTTTCCAGCCAGCTCCCTCAGGTCGATCCACCTGCACAGAATTTCCTTAGCACCCACCACTCCCAAGGGCTGCAGTGGGCGCCCCGCGGAGGGGGAGGAGAGGCGAGCTGAGTGAGACACGGCCCTATCTGCTGCTGCAGCTGAGGCGGCTCGCGGCCTGTGTCTATTTGCCAAGAGCATGGCCGACTACAGGGAAACCCAACCCAACCCAAACAGAAAAGTCGACTCAGGGAGATGGCCGGACCTGGGAGGGTGAGGAAAGCGTCGGAGTCCGGATCCCCAGACGCCGCCGAGGAAGGTCTGCAGATGGCATGGTAACCGAAGGGCAGTTGCTGAGGGAACCCGAAACCATGTCACACGGGGTGGGGAGGGGGGGATTGACTGGTGGGAGTGGAAGACGTTTGGCCTGGAGAGGAAAGGCTTGGGGGACGGGAGAGCTGGCTTCCCATACCTGAAAGCACGTGGTGGGGAAGGCCCAGGGCAGGGCGTGCAGTGGGGTAGGGGATGAGTCTGGGAGAAGTGACCGCCAGTTTCAAATGAAGGGTCCCGCCCAGTCAGGGCTGCCCCCAGGTGGGCAGGATGCACTCGCTGAGAGGCGGCAGCTTTCCACCACCACTGGAGGACCTGAAGTAGGAGACAGAAGGCCCACCGGACTTGCTGAAGAGAAGAACCGAGAAGAACCCAGGGGAGCGGCCCTCTAAGCTTCCCTCCTGCCCGAAAGCCTTGACTTTTTCCTCCTCCCACTACAATTCAGCGAGCTGCTCCTACTGGAACAGGCCTAGGTGCCGGTGGGGAGGCCAGTAGCAACAGACGGCCACAAGGATGAGAGGAAAGGGAGGAGACCAGAACATTCTGCAGGCCCAGCGGTTGCCCTGTGAGCCTCCTCCTCACCCCATGCGAAGCCTCTTTGTCTCTAGGGCTGACAAGTCACTCTCCAGCCTGGAGTGGAGTGTCTGCTGTTTCTTTCAGAGGTGACAGGTGGTGAGCAAGAAGGCAGAGAGTGGGGTACACACGCACCCGGCCACCTTCGGCTCCTTTGGCGTGAGGCCGATGGCACTGCTCCGGGAGTGGCCACAGCACACTCACCCTGCTCACGTCCCCAGTTCTTCACAGCAGAGGGGGTGCCTGCCGTTCAAGTCCCCCCTCATCCCAGCCTACCCCTCCACACACCTGCGTCTTTTTTTTTTTTAGTTGAAAATGTGAGTAGCTTTCTCCTGATACCACTGTCTCAGAAATGAAGGCATTGCCGTGGATTCAGCAGGCATTTGCTGAGCTTCTGGCACAGGTTGGGGTTGTAAGTTCAAAGATAAAGAGGACGGCCTCCCAACCACGGAGGAGCAGAGACGCTGGGGGTGTCAACCCAGCCCGGGGGTCACTCGGGTGGATGTACACCCTGTTGCCATGGAGGCACAGAGGAGGGACCTCAGTCTGGGGATTTCCAGAAGGCTTCCTGGGAGCTGCTGTTTGACCTGGCTCTTAGAGGGGAAAAGAGCAGGTCCGAGAAAGAGAAGTGGGAGGGTATTCTAGTAAAGGGGGCGGCACAAGCAAAGGCCCAGCACAGAGAAGGTGCATGGCAGCCATTACAACTGACTAGCGCTTCGAGTCTACAAATTAGGAGACTAGGAGGGAAGGCTGGAGCTGAGAAGTCAGTCTGGACACATGTTAAGGGCTTTATCATCATTCCAAGGTGCCTGATGTTTTCCTATAGGTTATGGGAACAAAGGCAAGACATGAATGACTTTTCTGCCTTTCATCAAAGATGTAATACAGAGGGGGGGCAGAGCCAGCGTCAAGAGAACTAGTCATGATTCTCCTGTCATGGTTTAGTTGAGCCTCAGGAAGGACCTGAACCAGTGCAGCTGTAGTAGAATGGACAGGAGGGGCCAAAAGGAGAAATTTGAAAAATTTCTTTTTTTTTTTTTAATTTTTTTAATGTTTATTTACTTTTTTTGACAGAGAGACAGAGTGTGAGCAGGGGAGGGGCAGAGAGAGAGGGAGAAACAAAATCTGAAGCAGGCTCCAGGCTCTGAGCTGTCAGCACAGAGCCCGACGCGGGGCTTGAACTCACAAACTGCAAGATCATGACCTGAGCTGAAGTCAGTGCTCAACTGACTGAGCCACCCAGGCGCCCCAAAATTTGAAAAATTTCAAAAGCCCACAAGGCTATCCAACAAATGAAAGCTACGAAGACAAATGATCCATGAAAACAGAGAGCGAAAGACTGGAAGAGACATTTCACAAAAGAAGATACAAGAATGCCTAAGAAGCGAAGAGTGTCCAACACCGTTAGTTATCAGAGAAATGCAAGTTAAAACTCCAGCGAGGTAACACGTTAAGCACCCTAGAATGGCTATATTCAAAATGTCTGACCGCACTGGGTGCTGGTGGGAGAGTGGGGGAAGGGACTTGCACACATGGCTGGCGGGGGAGTGAAATGGTACAAACGCTTTGGAGAGCTCTGTGATAGACCCTTACGGAGTTAAATTATCTCTCTTATGACCAAGGAATGCCACCTCTAGATATTTACCCAGGAGAAGTACATTCCCCAATACTTGCACCGAAAATAAATTTTCTCGGTAAAATTGTGAAGAGGGTTCGCCACAGCCTTAATCAAATATTGCAGAACTGGAAGCAACCCATGTGTTCGCCGACAAAGGCGCGGGTTACCGCGCTATGGTATAGCCACAGGATGGAATGCTACCGAGCAAGAAAAAGAAACAAACTACTGATACACGCAGTGACACGGATGAATGGCGAAAATGTTGTCGGTGAGAGAAACTACACTAGTTCCTATAGAACCAGGCACTATAGGAATATACCCCATTCTGTGCGTCCATTCACTAGTTGATGGACATTTGCTCCGTTTGGAGGTTGGGATTGTTATGAACAACGCTGCAATGGATACGTACTTAGAGCTCTTTAGGGGAACACGTATTTCCATTGCTCTGGAGTAAAAATGTAGGCATGGGTTGCATTGGGAGCACATGTTTCCTTTTAAAAGGAACAGTCCAATAATTTTGCCAAGAGCCTATCTCCACGTCACATTCCCACCAGCAACTTAAGAAGATTCCATTTCCTCTGCATCCTTCTCAGCGTTTGGTACGGTTAGGCTTTTTGGACTATTCTGGATGGGCGGAGGATGGTATCTCGTTGTGCTTTTGATTTGCACCGGACGGCCAGTGATGCGGAACCTTCTTCATGTCCTCCTTGACCGTTCACACATCTTCCTTGCTGAAATAGCTGTTCAAATAGTTAGCCAGTTTTTTTTACACGGTTGTTTATCTTCTTATACTTGAGTAATAAGAGTTCTTTGTAGATTCTGAACACGTGAGAGGGGTTGCTGATATTTTCTCCCAGTCTGTGGTCTACCTTTACATTTTTTTCTGCCAAGCACCTGTTAAAGTGTTGATGAAGTCCAATGAATCAGGACCTTCTTTTTTGATGTGTACTTCTTGTGTGTCATCTAAGACGTTTTCACTTAGCCTGGGGTCACCAAGATTTCCTTCTGTCTTTTCATTCTAGACGTTTTATGGTTTTAGGTCTTACATTCAGGTCTGTGATCCACTTTGAATTAATTTTCGTCTATGGCAAGAGGAAAGAACAAGGTTAGTGTCTTTTTTTGGTAACTGACTATCCATTTGCTTTAAGAGCATTTATGGAGACTGATTTTTTTTCCCTATTGGATTATCCTGGTTCCTTTATCAAAGTCAGTGGACCTTATAAGGGAGGGCATATTTCTGGACTCTCAAGCCCGGTCCATGTGCCTCTAGGTCAATCGTTATCTAATGCCACTCTGTGTTAATTACTGTAGCTTTGTAGTAGGTCTTGAAATTATGTAGTAGACATTTTCTTTGTTCTCTTAAAAAATTGGGTTGTGGCAAAGGACCAGCCATTTCTCCAAAAAAGATATACAATGACCGCTAAACACGTGAGAAGATGCTCAACCTCAGAGAAATCTAAATCAAAACCACAGTGATGTGTCACCTCACACTCATGAAGATGGCAGCTATGAAAACAAAACAAAAGAGAAAATGAAGGGTTGGGAAGGATGGAGAGAATTTGAAACCCTTGGACACTGTTTGTGGAAACGTAAAATGGTGCAGGTGCTGTGGAAATCAGAGTGGTTTTCCCTCAAAAAGTTAAAAATAGATGTGATCCAACAGTTAGGCTTCTGGAGGCTTCTGGAGTCCCAAAGAACTTACACACCCGCTTCACAGCAGCATTGCTCACAAAACTGAAAGGTTTACAAACTAAATGTCCATTGATGGACGAATAGGGAAAGAAGATGTGGTATATGTATATAATTGAATATTAGTCAGCCTTATAAAAGGGCAGAAATTCTAACACATGCTACAAACTTGAGGACATTGTGTTAAGTGAAATAAGCCAGCCACGAAAAGACAAGTGCTGTATGAGTCCACTTCCATGAGGTATCTATAGGAGTTAGATTCATAGGGACAGAAAGTAGAATGGTGTTTGCCAGGAGCTGGGGGAACGGGAGACTAGGGAGCTGTTGTTTGATGGGTATGGGGTTTTAGTCTTGCAAAATGAAAAGAGTTACAGAGATTGGTTCCATAACAATATGAATACATTTAATGCCTCTGAACTATACACTTAAAAATTGCCAAGATAGGGGTGCCTGGGTGGCTCAAATGGCTAAGCGACCGACTTCGCCTCAGGTCATGATCTCAGGGTCTGTGAGTTCGAGCCCCGCATTGGGGTCTGTGCTGATGGCTCAGAGCCTGGAGCCTGCTTTGGATTCTGTGTCTCCCTCTCTCTTTGCCCTTCCCTTGATCATGCTCTGTCTCTATGTCTCTCAAAAATAAATAAATGTTAAAAAAAATTTTAAAAAAATTACCAAGATGTAGATTTTATTATGTGTATTTTGCCACAATTAAAAAAAATTTTAGTGTTTTATTTAATCTAGGTCATTTGTATTGCAAATAAATTTTGGGATCGGTTTGTCAATTTCAGCCAAAGAGCCTTCTGGGACATTTACTGGGATTTCACTGCATCTACAGATTAATTTAGGGAGAATTATTCCTTTCAATTAGCAATACTGAGACTTCCAAACCATGAACACGGCATATTTCTCTGTTTAGTCAGGTCTTTAATTTCTCAGCACTGTTTCATATTTTCAGTGTACAAGCCTTAAATATCTTTAATACATTTATTCCTGAGTATTTTTATAGCACTATGAATGGTGAATGGCATTTCCGGAGTATTATTTTTTGGTATATATATATACCAATATATATAATATATAATATTATATAATTATATAATATAATATAATTATTATATAATATATATATATTTTATATATTATTATTTTATATATTATTATATAATATATATATTTTTTTTGCTAGCACATAGAAATACAGTTGATTTCTGTATATTGATCTTGGATCCTGTGACTTTGTTAAAGGCATTTGTTGGTTCTAATAGCTTTTTTGGAGACTCCTTAGATTTTCAACATACATGCTTACCTTGTCCACAAAAAGGCAGTTTTACTTCTTTCTTTCCAATATGTATGCCTTTTTTTTTCTTTTCAGACTTTATTGAGCCAGTTACGACCTCCGGTACAATGTGCTCCATACAATAGGAGTGGGAAGAGAGTTTGAAAATGGAATTATTTCACCAACAAAGGTCACCAGTGGCCTCTGGGAGGTCAGCTTCGATAGAACAGCAGGGGTATCACACCTTTCATGAAGTCTGAATGAAAAAAGGAAGGACAGAGTATGGTAAAGGCACAGCCCCCAGTCTCTAGAGGTTTCCAGGGTGTCAACAGGAGAGTTCTGTACATACATGTCTTCACCTCTGAGACTACTCCTAAATCCAGCCACCCCTGACTCTCACCTAGATATGCAACAGCCACTTCCTTCTCCTTCCCAATTTTACTCTCCTCCCTCCCATCATCCCCCCATCTATTCTTCTTTTACAGTGAAAATCAGATTATGTTATGCTCAAAACTCTCTAACCACTTCTCCTGGCAAGTAGAAGAAAGGACAGCCCATCACTATCACGGCTCTGCACAACACCGCCACTGTCCCCTTCTCTGGCCTCCTCTCCCACCATCCTCCCCTTCCTCGTTGTGCTCCTGTCACACTCACCTTCCTTCTGTTCCTGGAACTTTGCATTGTTACTAGTTGGATCTGGGTCACGAGACCCAAGAGCTCATCAGAAACACAGAATCTCAGACTTCACCTTGGACCTGCTGAATCGGAATCTACATTTTGACAAAACCCTCACGGGATTATACACAACCTTGCATCTCAGGCGTGGTCTGGGTATGATCCAGTGACCCCATATCTGGGTATAGATCCAAAGGGAATGAAATCACTATCACAGGGGCTGTATCTGCAGCATTATTTACAATAGCCAAGACAGGGAGACAAGCTGACTGTCCTTCAACGGGTGAATGGATAAAGAAAATTATCCAGAAAATCATTCAGTCACTAAGAAAAGATGGAAATCTTGACATTTTCTACATGAGTCAGACTTGAAGGCATGATGCTATGTGAAATAAGTCAGGCAGAAAAATACAAATACTGTAATGTTTGTCTTTTACATGGAATAAAAACCAGCTTATAGGTACCGACAGTAGATTGATGGTCGCCAGGGGTGGAGTGGACGGTGGATGGGGGATGGGGGTCAAAGGGTGCAAACTTCCATCAAAAGATGA
Organism: Paguma larvata; assembly: GCA_030068075.1. Lineage (NCBI taxonomy): Eukaryota > Metazoa > Chordata > Mammalia > Carnivora > Viverridae > Paguma > Paguma larvata. The sequence goes on along the minus strand of CM057824.1, from coordinate 80,947,578 downwards.
AAAATTTCTGAGATGCTAACGTACAGCATGGTGACTACAGTTAACAATATTCCACTGTGCACCTGAAAGTTGCCAGCTGAATAGACCTTCAAGGTTCTCACCGCACACACAAAATAATAAGAGAAAAAGGTAACTACATGTAGCGATGGATGTGCTAACTAACCTTGGGGCAATCGTTTTGCCGTGTGTGCCTATATCGAATCATCACATCGTACACCTTAAACTCACACAATGTCATATGTCAATTTTACATCAATCAAGTAGGGAAAAAAAGTGCTTTATACTACATATATATAAAGTGTGGGCTCAGAACCAGCAGCGTTGGCATCACCTGGAAGCTTGACGAAAATGGCAAATCCCAGACCCTAACCCAGACCTTTGGAGCCAGAGTCCGCATTTTTAACAAGACAACCAGGGGTTGTCTATGTGCATTAAAGTTTGAGAAGGACTGCCTTCCATCATAAGAAACACTTTCCTAAAGCAAAACTCAACTCTCACTGGGAAGGAACTTTAATTTTGGGTGTGTGTCAATAAAGGAAAATGTAAAACCGAGTAAGAGAAAATGGAAAGACGTCCATGCAACCAGTAATTAACCAAATGGGAATAAAACCTGGTTAAAGAAAGAAGAGAAGGGACTTCACTTCATAAAAGGCATAAAATGCGATTGCAACGATGAAGTAAATGGTTTCCCTTTTGTCATCTGACTGATAACTCCCTACTTTGGAACATGGACTGATGAGGTGAAGATCTTGGCTATTCTCATCGTCACTCCTCTCTTGGCAGATGGCCCTTCCCCACAGTCATGCATGTCCTAGATAACTAAACTCAGCAAAAACACACCCAAAACCAAAGGCTTTGCAGGCACCCGGTGCCTCGCTGTATTCAGGTCCTGGCTGCCATCTCGGAAATACATACCATGAATCATCACCGAGAACAACAGCACGTGGATTTCAACACAACCTAACCCCACTGTTGGGAAACGGACCCAATCAGTGCACGCAGGCTTCCAGGGGGCAGGTCTTTGCAAGTGCGAGGGTCCAGGTGCATACCTTTTGCACCATCATCGAAGGTTCTCTCTTTGGGTGGTTCCCCAGTGTTTTGGTCTCTTGAGCCCAGTGCCAGCAGCACTGCCCCGGACGACTCTCCTATCAAGGTGCTACTCCTATAGTCCGACTGGAAGCAGATCCCTATAGGGACAAAGACAGGTGTTTCTGAGTCTGCGGCTCAGTTCAACCAATATAGTCTAAGAAGAACCCCAAACTAAACAAAAGATCGGAGTATAAAGTGTACGTCACTGTAGGCGATACCATTGTTAGAGCATCAGAGCTGAAAGAGGCTCATTTATTCACACAGACCGTCATCCATAATCAATTGCTGACCGGAAACAAAATAGCCACGTGGCAAAGAGCTCAAGTTTTGGCATCGGACTTCTTGACTTTAAATCTTGGCAACTCTGTGATCTTGGAGTCAATATTAACTTCTTTGTTCTTTGGTTTGCTCATCTGTAGAAGAGGAATAACAGTGCTGGCTTCGTTGGGTCGTTCTTCGGGTTAAACGGAATCATTGACCTCGAACCCTTAGGACAATGTCGCTCTTAATAAATGAGAACTATTGTAATTACTGAAGCTGCTTCTGGCACGGCATCTCAATGAGGGGAAGCACCCGTGCTTAGGGGAGCCGTAGGAGGGGGTGTGACACAGACCGGAGGTGGGTAGGGGTCCCAAAAGGCTGCAGGGGTGTCTTGAAGTTCAGCAAGAAGAGTAATCTCCTGGGCTCTCCATTCCAACTCTTCTTCTTTTTTTTTTTCTGCTAGAGAGAACACACTCACACATGGACACACACACACACACACACACGCAACACGTCAGGAGGTTTGCAGCTGTCAGGGCCGCAGCATGGGAACAACTGCCAGCAACTGGGACCGCAGCCCTGGCTCTCACTCTGGCTGCTCCAGCCCCAGCTCCAGCTGTGAGGGAGGAGGAAGGCTGGAGCCAAGAGGCAGCCTCCCCCCACCCATGAGAAAATCTCCCTAGATTAGGCAGCTGTCTGCTGCATCCCCTCCTCCCCCTCGGTTCTCAGCTGGAGGATGGGAAGACGGATGGGGGCTAAGGAGCATGAGGCCGGGACATCGGCTGTATTTATCCACGTCTTCCTGGGGGATGTCCAGGAAAGCTCCCCTCCCCCACCAGCCCAGGCTCGGGCGTCTAGCCTTGCTCACAGCTGCTCTGCTTTTGTGTCAGGTATCTGTCCTGTCACATTCTTCCTCGTCTGCGTGTGGGTGGTGGGTGGGGGAGACTCCCATCCAGCTCCGACAGTGGTTCACAACCTCTACTGCACGTCCCAGTCTTCTGGGGAGCTTGGCCCCGGGCCCCACCCCAGAACAACTGAGTCAGAACCTCTAAGGGCTTGGGCAGTGATTTTTTTTTTTTTTTAATGAGAACTCAAGGTTGAGAAGGATTGTCAGATAAAGAAAAGCCTAGCTGTCAGTAGTAATAAACCACAGACCTTCTAGTCTGAATGGGAGGCGGGGAATGGTTCAGGCCAACCTCCTTGTTTCACGGATGGGGATATGGAAGGCCCGGAGAGGGCCCTGCCGAGTCTAGCCTACAGAGTGAGTCGTGGCAGAGCTGGGAGAGAATCCGGGTGTCCCGATTCCAAGTCCAGCCCTGTTTTCACAGCACTTTTAAAAGCAAATTTTAAAGGTACCTCTTGAACCCTTAGGCCCCGAAGGACAGTGCTAGTTGCTACCAACAGTATAAAAATGACAAGATCAGGCACCTGTTATTACAGAGCCACACAGAGGGGCAGACGTGTACCACCTGAACGTCACGTTCAGTGTTAGATAAACGTGCATGTTTTCTGGCTCGCTGGCCTCACCTGCCCAGCTGTGGAACTTAGCGCCTTGGGCTGTAACAGTCTGGTAATTCCACCCTAAGGCCTATTCAAAGGGTCCTACGCTTTACAGGGTCACACACGTCTCCTTGGGGCAGCAGTCCGAGAGGTGGCCATGGCCGCTAGAAGACTATTCTAGACCTTCATTCCCTGCCAAAACACCACTAGCCACTTCCAGGGCCTGTATGGGTCTTTCCCCAGGTCTGTCCTCTCAAATGTGGGTCATGCCTCAAGTATGCACACCCCTTGGCCCAGGAGTCACCAAAGGATACACCACCAGCATGTACACCTCTAGGCCCAGGCATGGCCAGGGAACAGTTGCAGCCATATTTGGACATCTGGGCCAGAGTGTCGGGATTTGGGCCCAGGTCTGTTGCTAGGGGAAAGAAGAGAAGAGTTGGCTGGGCTTTATCCTTCACTCGACCCCTCGCACTGTACACACCCCACACAGCCTTTGCTGGCTGCTGTGGAAGAAGATCAACCCCAGCACCATCAGGATGAGGAGCACGGCGGGGACAAGCATGCGGGAAGGCCGCAGTGGGACGCTATCACACTTGGGTCTCTCACATCGACCTGGCCTACAGCTCCCCTCCCTAGAGAGCAGCCTCCTGAATTAACACCGCCTTGTCTCCATCTCAAGAATTTGCCCAGGAATCAAAGTACCCAGGCCCCTTGCCCTACAACAAATCAGCTGCTCCGCTCAGATGCCTGTAGCCCAGTGCGTTGACAGCTCTACTGACCCATGCCGGCCACCACCACCCTCCATAACACAGTACAGGGAGATTAATCTCAAGTGGAGGGACTGGAGTGAGGACTCTGTGGGTGAGGACCTCTGTAGGTGGCTAACAACGGAACAGGCAGAGATCTATGAGCCGAGTCAAGGAGGTGGGGAAGCGTGGGAGGCTAAGAAGAGTGTGACGAGATCAGGTAGGATGTGGGTGAGGAGCAGGCTGGCAGGGCAGGTGAGCCAAGAGAGCTCAGGGCGAGAAGCAGGAAAGGCACCTCACATCCGTCAGAAAGGCTCAAATCAAGAACACAAGAAATCACAAGTGTTGGCGAGGACGTGGAGAAAAAGGAGCCGTCTTGCGCTGTTGGTGGAAACACGAAGAACTGGTGTAGCCACCGTGGAAACCAGTATGGAGGCTCCTCAGAAAATTAAAAATGGAACGACTTTAGGATCCAGTAACCACACCACTGGGTATTTACCCCCCAAATACTAAAACACTAATTCAAAGAGATACATGCACCCCCATGTTTATAGCAGCATTATTTACAATAGCCAAGATATAGGAGCAGCTCAAGTGTCCATCGACTGATGAATGGATAAGGAAGATGTGGTGTATATACATATAATGTAATATTATTCACCCATAAAAAAGAATGGAATCTTGCCTTTTGCAACAACATGGATGGGGTTAGAATGTAACATGCTAAGTGAAATAAATCACTCGGAGAAAGACAAATACCATATGCCTTCCCTCCTATGTAGAATTTAAGAAAGAAAACACATGAGCAAAGGAAAAAAAGAGAGAAAGAGAGAAAGAAACGAAAAAACAGACTTAACTCCAGAGAACAAACTGATGGTTACCAGGGGGGGGCGGCGGATGGAGAGATGCGGGAAACAGGTGACGGGAATTAAAGAGTATACTTATGATGGAAAAAAAAAAAGAAACAGAGGCAGAAAGGGAGAGGTGGAAGGCAGTCTGTGGTCTTGGAACCTGTGATCGGCAGTGTAGATGGCCATTCTGGTCTTCAAACTAAATTCTCAGCGGGACTGTCCGACGAGACCTAAAAGGCAGATGTGCTCGTGGTGCTGGTGATTTTTCCCACCAGCTAAATGCAGGCTCAAGAATCTGAGTTCCATTCCCACCCATGTAGGGTGCTGGGCTTCTTCCCCGGTATGGGACTCATTCTGAGTGGAACCAATACAGTGCTCAGAAGCAGAAGCATCTCTCTGACGGCCCAAGCAGATGGCTGACTGTGTGACTAAGGACCCTCAGTGTTGCCCCCCCAGAGTCCCTCTGCAGCAGCGCCACGGTATGCTCATCTTTGTACCACCCCTCCATTCATTCATTCACGCCTTCATTCATTCATTCTTCATTTGTCAGCCTCCCATTGAGGTACCCTCCATGTCAGGTCACTACGAAAGCCAAGGACAAATCCAAGAAGTAGTAGACAGGGCTCAGGTGTGCAGAAGTCCCATAAACGGCCTCTGAGATGAATATATTCTGCTTATAGCTTAGGCATCTCTTTTATTCTGTTTTCCTTTCCAGACTAAGGTGCATCGCATATGGAATGTTTCAGAAAAACAGCGAGAATGTCTTTAAAAGAAGCCTGAGGCTGGAAGAATGAGGGCCGGTGGCCTGGAAGGCAGGCTGGTACTGGCAGGACAAAAACACTTTCTGAACTTCTTTTTGGGTGCCTGTGTTTTGCTCTGCGACGTGGACATGCAGAGCCCCTCTTCCTTGGGAACCTCCGTGTCTGGAAGCAAAGTCCCACAGCACCCCCATTGCCTCTGCCTCTGCTCTGCCTGTGTCTAGCGCCCAAAGTAGGTGATAAGTCGGGGAGTGTTGACCTAAACAGCCCGGATGCAGCTTGTCCTTTCATGCTCTGGAGTAACACAAAGCCCCCTCCTGCCCTCACACCTCCGCCTCCCAAGCACACATTCTGACATTCCCGCCACAGTGGCTGGTGACAGTAGAAGTCTGGGGTGAGGCAGGGGGTGGGGGACGGGGCCCGATTTAAACACAGATGCCTCTCTGCTGTGTTCCACATCAGAAAACAAAATCTTGGATTTCGTTCGACCCCCAGGTCATCCGAAGTAGTGCCCCAGCCCTGGCAGGTGAAGAAGGAGCTGGCCACGCAGATGAATTCTTGTCCACAGATTGATCTGTGATTGAAAAGTGTGCTCATCAGAGCACTGGAGTCTCACCAGCTAAACACTCCTATTGAAGTCTCATTCAACAAGCCCAGACACATATCTGTCTTGCAAAATGTGGCCTGCATTTGCCTAATCCACTAGCCTAGGCATATGAAAGGACTTCCCCAGACAGCAGGAAGTGAGCCTACTTCTTTGTGTGGGCCGAGGAAGGGGATTCCCCCTCCCCTACCACAGCCATGGGTAGCCTGGACTTGGTTTGAAAAAGTGGAAGGTGATCGAAGACTAATGTTTCCAAAACTCTAGATGTGTCCAAGCTTCGCTGGCCCCATCTTCTGTGCCAGGTCCTACATCCTGTCAATTTCATTCTCATAAGTCCTCCCCAGGGTTCCTGTCACTATTCTGTCTCCACAGGTAGACAAAAGCAAGGAGGGCTTGAGGAGCCATCGCAGGTCCTATTGCGAGTAGGTAGCAGAGCCAGGCTGCAAAACCAAATCATGCCTGGTGTTCAGTCCACGGTCTCACCGTCACCACATATGCACTCATGGCGGAATCCAGGGATGGATTCGGGGTCTTCACCAAGGCGCCACCCCGACCCAAGCTTCAGTCTTTCCATATCCCCATCCCTTCCTCCCGCACCAACAATTTCAAAAGCTCTGCATTCTCTGCCCAAAGTGAGTCATCACAGGAACTGTGGACACGGTTCTTCTGTCACCCTTGCAGGCATAGACGTCTCTGGCGTGAAGACATCCCTTAATCTCCTGTTTGTGGAGGAGAGAACATGCTACCTGCTGTTCTCTTGGGAGGGGCAGACTGTGGTGAGCAATTCTCCCAAGACGTGGCTGTCTTAAGTAAGGGGCATTCGATGGTCATTTTGCCATCCTTTCCTCATTTAGTGAGCCTGGAGGTATGTCAGGCACCATTACAGTTCTTCGCATTTTAAAAATTATCTATTTCTTTATTTTGAGAGAGAGAGAGAGGGAGGCAGTGAGAGAGGCAGAGAGAGAATCTCATGCAGGCCCCACTCTGTCAGTGTAGAGCCCGATGTGGGGATCCATCTCACTAAAGGTAAGATCATGACCTGAATTGAAATCAAGAGCCAGATGCTTGACTGACTGAGCCACGCAGGGGTCCCAATTCTTAACCTTCATCAGTATTTTTACACAGTAAAAATACACACAGAGCCACAGTATTTTACATCAGTATTTTCTCACAGTATCTCTGGGATGAAGCATCTTCAACTTGGACAAGGCTTTCCAGAGCTGCAACCTAATCTTCCCCACTTCGCAAAAGAGAAAACTAACATCTGGTAAAGAAAGTGACTTGTCCAAACGCATGGTCAGAAATACAACCACAAACTCCCAAGTCTGATACCAATGCTTCTTGCACAGACTCCTGGGGCTGGCTGATGGGAACACATGACATCATGTGGACCTGTGTCCTCGGCATCAGCCTCTCCGGCGCAGGTGAAGAGAGACATCGTGGGTGGCAATCTCAGAACAACCATACTCCTGCTCATTACTCTGTCCGTAAATATGGCTGCCTTCTCTCCACTTACGCCATCTATTTTGAGATTTGAATCCTTCACTGATGCACAGAGCAAATGAAAACCCACATTACTCAAGAGAGAAAGAAAGAAAACAGGAGTAATACTCAGTTCCCTACCCCTGACTTCAAGGGCCAGTAAGGAAAATGTGTCTAGAAGTATCTATAGCTTGCTGGGGAGCTCGACTCTACATCCCTATTTGTCGCCGTCTGCATCTCCATCCTCTTTCCCCAAGTCTCCTTAACCGCAATATGTGCAGCCGTGAGCATCTCAGACCTGTCCCTGCCCCCGTCGTTCCTGTTCCGGTGGTTGACATCACCCTCCATGCAAGAGCCGCAGCTAGAAACCTTGGGATCTTAGATGCACAGAGTCCCTGAATACAACCACGACTTCCTGTCAGCTCTAGCCCACATCTCTCCTCCTCTGTATTCCTTCTGTTACTCCCTTGGGGCCTGCTTTAATATTTTGCTGGAATTACTGCAATAACCTCTTAATTAGCCTTTTAACCTTCACTTTGGCACCATCATTACCCTCACACCCACACTCCCACCCTCGCCAAAGCTGTCCTCCACATTGCTCCAAGAACAGTCCTTACCATGTGGCTCTGCGCCTACCATCGCTTTGCCTCTTTCAAAGCCTTCAGTGACTTCCCATTGCCTTCAGAAGAAATTTTCACTCTTGCGGCCGTGGCTATTCTGTTATAATTCTATCTTCTTCTGTCTTCCACATCAGGGTGTGAGCTCCTTGGGGCAGGCACTGTGGCGGGCATGAAGAAGGTTTTCAGTAAATGGTCGTTAAGTAGTGAATAAATGGACACAGGAATGGACGGGGAGGCCATGATGAAACTAGAATCGGGCGTTCCATAGAGGAGGCAAATCACGTGCCTCGGACATGCCTTGGAGGAAATATTAGACTGGAGAGGTGCAGGGCTGTTTCACGGCCCTGGGAGTGGATTTAGAGCTCAGACAGGTAGACACGGAAGCCATGGGGATGGAGGAGGGGTAGGAAGAGAGGAGAGGGAATTCTAAGCAAAGGAAAGAGGGGGCTGTGCAGGTGCACGTGCAACAAAGGAATTCATGTCAATAAGGCAAGATGTAAGAGGGGAAGTAGAAGCAGATAAGGGCAGGTGGCCAGCAGACCAGGGTGGGGCCCTTGCAGCCGGACCCAGGAATGTGAACTTCTGTTTATCACAGCGCTGGGGCTTGCGCAGGGGAATGGTGGGGAGAGAATGGCTGAAGAAAGGTGGTGACAGAAGGAACACCCACCGATCGAGAGAGCTGGTGTTTAACTTGGTTCTTGTTGACTTGTGTTTCAAAGGAATCGAAGTATCCTTTCTCTCCTCCCCCTCTTTATTTTTAAGACTCTAATTGAAGTGAACATTTGAGCCTTATAAATGAAAGGTGAAGAATGAACCAGTTTTTGTTTTAATGAGAGGTTTAAATTGGCTCATTCTGAATTTGTAGTCAACAACCAAACCCATTTTTACCTCTATAATTCTCCGTGAGCTGTGGTGTCCGGTAACCATGAAGTGTTGATGCCGCCACCCTGGACGGCAAACAGTGTCTCTGCTCTGTCTCGGTCCTGGGCAGAGGTCCCTTAGAATGGGGACAATGCCTCTTTGAATAGCTAGTGCCCTTTAAAGTAGACGGTAGACAGAAGGGGTTCAAGGGAACTCTTTTCATAGGTTGTTTGCCACTGAATGACAATCAGACCTTAACTATCTTCACTCCTGGAGGAGACAGGTGGACACTGTGTGATTGAGGGGAAAGAGCCACAGCCTGGGTGCAGGGAGTTGGGTTCAATCCTTTTCCCTCTTGACAGCGTTCTGCATTGATGTTTGGCAAGTCTCCTTCTCATTTCAGGCCTCAGTTTCCCCATCTATGGAAAGAAGGATTGGACTAGACACATGCTCTTTCTAGAGAACTTTTGAGCTCTGAAATGCCTTTAGTATCGGTGCACTTTCTCTTTTGACCTCTGCTTTGCTGTGCTTCTCAGTAAGAGCATTAGAGAGCAGGAGCCCCAGAGGGAGAAATGGAAGGGTCTATTTTAAGGAGACAGATGACTAAGAAGAAAACCGCTAGCAAGAAGAGAAAAACGCCCAAAGAGTTCTGGCCTTTGGACAGGCCTGACATTTTTATGGGACTTTGCTGGCCTTGGACCACAAACTGCCCACACACACACCCAGGGGCAACCCACAACAGCCACTGAATGCTGCATTGTGGCCCTGGGACCATGGGCCAACAGCCTCTATTTGCAGTCCCCATTAGAGTGACTGGGGGAGCGACTGGCCCAGTTTGCCAGCTCTCACCGGGCTTGGCCTGCTGGGTCGAGCAGGGAGACCTCCCAGGGTGACTGGAAGCAGAGGAAACCAGGTTGGAAATTCACTGGCAGCCTATACTTGACCCCATGGAAAGTGCTGGTTTGGGCTAGAAGGAATGGCACATTGAGCCAGGGCCGGGCAGTCCTGCTCAATCGGACCCACAGAAAGTCACGGAGCACCGAGTAAATCTTCCCATCAAGTGCCGACCTTCCTTGGTTGGGCATCCATTGTGTAGCAAGCGCACGCAAAGATAAAAACACATGGCCCCTGTCCTCACGGAGCTTGCCGTCTAGCGGGAAGAGCACACGTGCCAACAATTTGTCACCCTCTGCCTTCTTAAATGTCACACTCGAGATACACAGAGGGGCTTCAGGGGAGCACCCAAAACTGGCAACTGATTCTGAGAGACGCTTAGAGGAAGGAAAACGTCACGGGGGAGGGAAAAATGTCCCTTGAGTTTTCAAAGATCACGGGAGTTGCTCAGGGTGGAAGAGAAGGGGCGGAGAAGAGCATCCCGGGGCTGAAGGCCCAGCACGTGTGCGGGCGTACGGCTGTGAGAGCAGGGAGCGTGCGAAGAACTGCGAATAGCTCTCGGGGGCCAGAAAGAGTGTGCAAGGCTGGAAGGGCAGCAGAGTGGCCTGGAAGTTTTACAAGATGAATGGTGTCCTCCAAACAGATGTGTCGAAGTCACTCCTGGTGCCTGTGAATCTGACCTTCTTTGGAAACAGGGTCTTTGCAGATGTAATCAGGTTAAGACGGGGTTGTTAGGGGGGCATCCTCATAAGAACAGGAAAATGTGGATGTGGAGACACACAAGGAAATATGCCAACGTAAAGACAGAGGGAGAGATTGGAGCGATGCATCTAAATGCCGAGGAGCACCAGGGATTGCCAGCAGCTACCGGAAATTAGGAGGGAAGCGTGGGACAGATTCTTTTTCTTTGAGCCTCCAAGAAGGAATCAATCCTGCTGACACCTTAATGTCAGACTTCTGGCCTCCAGAACTGTGAGACAATATGTTTCTGTTGTTTTAAGCCACCCAGCTTGTGGTAATTTGTTATGGAAGCCCTAAGACATTAATGTAGTGGGCATATGAGCCACTCTGAGCTCTCATTTGCCGGTAGCCTAGAAGGCCCCTGGCTTCAGAGATGTTGCTCATGGAACGATTCGAATGATTTGAAAATTCCCATACCCAGATGTTCAAGCTGCTACTCTTCCAGCTTCCTTCTTATAACTGCCCACGACTCCTAATCAGACTCTGTCTCCTGATTTTCCTTTTTTTCCTTCTTTTTCTCCTCTCTCTCTCTCTTTATTCAGAAAGATTTACTTTCCGTAATTATAGAATCACATTGTGTGAGTTGGGATGAGTCAGCCAACTTGTTAGTGCCAAGCGTCCTCATCCGTTTTCCTGATTCGCCATCCCTTCCTTGAGATTTCCAGAATTAGGTTGCTCGCAAAGTTTGAAAAATGATCTTCGGCTCCCCGCAGACCCACGTGACTGTCTTCCAATGCCAACTCCAGTAGAGCAAACTTTCCCGTGACATATCTGGGGCAGGGTCCACAACTTGGGCTTCCTTCTGATGCTGCAGAAGGAAGGTTCCATCCGGGATGTCTGCTCTGTGTTGGCCGATAGGGAAACCAAGTTGCACAAGACACCCTCAAGAGGCTGGCAGCCTGATTGAGGCTGGGCTTGGGAGAGAGTAATAAAGACCAAGTTGTTTCAGTACATTGTAGTTAGGAGACCCACTACCTGGATGGACAGGGTGTGTTAGAGCCCAGAATAGCGTCGGATGGCCCCTAATAATGCCTGCCATTTGGTGAGCACCTACTGTGTGCCAGATACCACAGTGGGAGCGCATTACCATCCTCATTTTACAGATGGAAAAATCTGAGTTTCGAGACATTAAGTAACTTGCTCAAGGTCATTTAGCAGGTGACAGAGCCATAACTTGAGCTTAGGTCTGCCCAACACCCAAGATCACATATATTCTCTCCAACATAGTAGGCCCGTTGATACTCAGGACTTGTTTCATCAAAGTAGGCACTTAGACGTATTCACTGATTTCTCCATGTTGTTTTCATACTGTCCGAAATATTTAGTGGAGAGGTAAAGATTGAACTCACCAAGGCTCTCAACAACCCAGTCACCGCTGTTCTTATCTTGTTTGACCTTCCTGAAGGTTGAATTTGTTCTTGAAAATCCTTCTCCCTTGTTGTCCACATCATACTTGGCGAGTGGTCTTTCTTCCTCTTTGGATGTTCTTTTCAGTTTACTCTTTCTCTTATTCCTCCTTTAATGGACATCCTGCCCCCCCTCCTCCATTTCTTATTTATCACACATCAGGAAAACTTCATCTACCTCAATTATTTCAATGACTTTCTTGGTCAGCTTGTGCTTTTTTTTTTCTTGTTCATTCCCAGATCTCTCTAGTTAGTGTTGACCCCTTTTCTGAGCCCCAGACCTAGATACCGAAGTGCTCCTGTGACCATCTGCACCTGAGTCTTCCTACAAATATCTCGAAGTTACCTTGTGCATATCCGATCTCCGATCTTTCCTCTCCTACTCCGTTGTCTCTGTTCTCCATTCTGGGGAGTGGTTGTCCCATATCCCCTTGTTGGCCAAAGCACCCCTCTTCTTCTTCATCTCCTACATTCAGTCAAATTTGGTTGAATTCTCCTCACTGTACCTCCTATATCGCTCGACTATGCCTACATCAGCCATCCCCACAGTCACTGCTTTGGGTCTCTCTCTTGTCTTCTCTATCTCAAGTGGTAGTTTTTATTTTCAACCAATTTTAAAGTTACACAAGAGGTGCAAGGATAATACAGAGAGTTCCTTCTTGTATACTCTTACCCAGCTTCCCTCATGTTAGCACCTTGCATATCCACAGTACAGTTATCAGAACTAAGAAGTTAATAGTGTTACTGAACAGTTTTTATGGCTTCTGTGACAGATACTCCTGGTTGCCTAGTTGTCTCTATCTTTTCTATCCCCATTTTTTTAGCTTGTTTGGAAATGTGTCCATCTCCAGAGGATAGATTAAAACAAGTCTTTTCTCTTTTGACTAATTTCCACTCACCTGTCAGCCTAAGCTGACTCCCCCAAATCTAGGTGAGGTAGTCCTCCTCTATGCTTGCCGAATACCCTGCTCTCTCTCTGGAATCACCGGGTTGTGACCCTCCATGTACTTGCCTGTCACCCTCGCTGGACTCACGAGGAACCTGCACTCATTGCCTGCTGCACTCCTGGCAGACACTCAGAAATGCTTTGTGTTATGAGTGAATGCAACCAGACCAAAGCAACTGGGACCATGGGACTACAGTTGGCAACTAGAAGAGTGTCACCTATAAACTGGGGGGTTTAAACAATTATTGGGGATCCAATGTCTTCTATAACACAGAGGCCCGTCCCAGCACAGATGGACCCAATGTCATTTCCAGCCTCACTCTGACCACCCTGGTCATGGAGGGCAGGGCCAAGCCCGGTTTCACCTTTTCATTGGCTCCTCGAATGTCATGTCTGGGAGGGTACCTTGAATACAATGGTTCCCAGACCTGGTTGGCTGACTCAGAACCTCCAGGGATGGGGCCTGGCAATCTGCCTGTTTAACAAGCTTGCAAGGTGATGCATCGCACCACTGGAGCCTGGCTCCCATCCAAGAACTTGCATTCAGAAACTCCCTCTGTTGTTGGCCAATCAGCTTATTTCATAGGCAGCGTTGGACAATCTGGTCATGAAGGTCCCTTCCAGCTTTGAATTTTTTTAGATAATTCTCTGTCTTAAATTTCAAAATGGGCTGGTGAACCCAAATGTTGTAATACACATCATGGACGTGCATGAATACCTAAGATATGTCCTTTAGGAAGTCATATATGGTAGGAACTATCTCCATTTTCTTAATCTTAAACATGTTTATTCTAAGCCTCACTTTTATAATGCTAACATCAGAGATTTCAATTTGATGAATCCTGCAGCAGTATTGCATTAGGATCTGACAGGTAAATTACCTGCATTTGAATCTTGACTTAGCGCTGCAGTCAGAGTCAATTTGCACCCTGGCTTTTGGGCACTGGCTAGCCTTCGTTTCTATCTATAGCATTTACTGATTTTTATTATTGGAATATAGTACAAGTTTTTAGTCCAAACTAGGTTAGTCCTAATGTTCACACCATTCCAAAATTATACATCTCTGTCTAAGGAAGCCAAATCGCAGTAGATTTTCCACTCTTTAAAATACCTACTCTTCCGTAATGGCTTGGCTGGTTACTGTATGGAAACAGAAATACCAAATGTCAAAGCCCCACCTAATCCCTGCTCTCCCTCCCATTCTAGACAAAGCGAATGAAGTGAAGCTCAGGAGCAACATGAGCAGCCCCTACCATGAGAGCCAGAGCGGGTGTATGCGGATTGGAAGAACTGTGGGGCCACAAAGACCAAGAGACCACCTCAGTATTTTTGCACCTCGGAGGAAATAATGCAACTTCCAATTCTGCATCTTTTCAACTCAAAGTCCATTTGCTGAGTGCAAACTGGGGTAGGGCAGGTGGCTGGACATGGAGGGAGGTGAATGCATTAGCCACTACAGGCAAGGAGCTTTCCATCTTGTGGAGAGAATGTTCTGGAATTATAAAGAACTCAGTATCACAGAGAACAAATGATAAAAATTTTAATTCTCAGGTGAATTTGAATCCTTTAAAGGAAAGGAAGAGTGGATAGTTCAACAGTCGGTAGGGGCTGGGGGTGGTACAGGGAATGATTTCATGGTCTGTGTAGCACATTCCTCACTTCTCCTTCACTAGTGAGTGAGTATTCACTTCCAACAAACATCTATGAAACAATTAAGACTTCATGGCTAGTCAGATATGCATGAAAGTGTTTTGGTCACCATTTTTCCAGGCTACTGCTATGATTCCTGTTCTATATCGCAGGGCTATTGGGAAAGAACCATGACATTCTAAACTCGTTTCCACATGCCCCGTTTCCTGTGTCTGTGGAGATGAAATGGTTCATCCACTGAGGACCTGATGTTCTTCTGACTTCTCTGGATGACAAAGGGCAAGGAGACCCTTTCTGACGTTTTTGGCTTTGGGGCCCCAGATTTGGAACTTGCCACCAGTGTGTTCACTGGAGCTATGACAAGTCCCTTTCTATCTTCCTTTCTTCTTCTCTTCTGTATTTCTGTTAAAATATATTTCAGTATATCTTATGTACAAGGCCCTGTGCCAAGCTCTGGTTTAGTCGATTCAGAAGAAAGATGCAGTAAAAGTGACTGCTGACGGAGGTGTGCACAGAGTATTTGGGAAGCGCGTGGGCCATCCCTGCTTTTGTCCAACATTCTCTTAGTGAGTGATTGCTATGCTGTGTCAGAGACATGGAGGTAAAGTAGAATGAGTTCTGTTTGTAAACATTCACACTACAGCCGTGATACCTGAATAGAGATGACTGTGAAACAAGACAGAAAATGTTGAATGACCTAAAGGCTGATAGTCCACCTACTCATCTTTTCATCTACCACCTATTCATCCAACAAGTATTTATTAAATATATCCATTACATGTCAACTCTATTCTCAGCTCTGGGGATATTGTGCACTCAGCAAAACCAGCATGTAAACCACAAAAAGAATATTAACAAACAGAGTTAATTTTAACTACGAAAAGTTCATTCTAATAGTTAAAAGTTCTACAACAACAGCAACAACAACAACAACAACAAATAAATAGAAAGAAAGAAAGAAAGAAAGAAGAAAGAAAGAAAGAAAGAAAGAAAGAAAGAAAGAAAGAAAGGAGGAAGGAAAGAAAGAGCGTAGGAGCCAGACATGTGATTATTTGGGTGAAAATATAATCTCAGACAAAGGTAATAGCAAATGCAAAAGTCCTGAGGTAGGAAGAAATTTAGTGAGTTCAGAGAACAGAAGAAAGGCCAGTGTGACTGGAGAGCAGCTGGGGGTCGGGGGTGGGGGTGGGGGTGGCAGGGGACTGTGGAGAGCAGGGCATAGCCCATATCACGTGATCTCTTAGAGATCCTAAGAAGTTTTTGTATTTTATTTTAGCACACTAAGATGCCTTTGAGAACTTTACATTGGGAGGGACATATTCTGATTTATGCTTTAAAAAGATTGCTCTGAACCCGTTTCTCAGTGATTAATACAGTAAGTATACAAAAAGGCAAACAGTGAAGATATAAATCAGAAGAACACATACTGATATTTATTGAACATTCTTTACCCAATAAGTATAAAATACACAAACTCTTCAACTGCAAAGAGAATATTGACCAAGATAAAACTTTTGTTGAGCCATTAAATAAATCTCAATACATTCCAACAATTGAAATCTTGTACACTGTGTTCCCTAAATGAATGGAACTAAACTGGAAATCAATCACAATAAGGTATCTAGAAAATTCCTCCAAATATTATGAAATTAAATAATATACTTCCAAATACCACATGAGTCAAAGGAGAAATCACAAGGAAAATGTGATAATTTTGTACTGACTGATAGTGAAACTACAATATACCAAAATTTATGGTATGCAGCTAAAGCAATGCTTAGATGGAAATTTATAGCTTAATTACTTATATTAAAAAGAAAAAAAACATTTAAAATCAATGATGTAAGTTTCTACCTTGAAAAACTAGAAAAAGAACACATTAAATCTGATATAGAAAAAAAAAGAAATAATAAACAGAAGAATAGAAAACAATGAGAGAAGACATGTACCCTAAATAGAGAAAATTGACAAAGCCAGAAGTTGGTTCTTTGAAAAGATTAATAAAATTTATAAATCTTTATTAAGATTAATCAAGACAAAAAGAGAGTAAACACTAATGGCCAACTACAAGAATGGAAGAGGGAATATTTTATACAGAGAAATTAAAAGGATAATAAGGAAGGGAATCTGGGTGGCTCAGTCAGTTAAGTGTCAGACTTGGGCTCAGGGCACGATCTCACGGGTTGTGAGTTGCAGCCCTGTATCAGGCTCTCTGCTGTCTGTGCAGAGCCCCCTTTGGATCCTCTGTCCCCTTTTCTCTCTGCCCCTCCCCGCTTGCACCCACTCTCTGTCTCTCTCAAAATAAATAAATAAAACTTTAAAAATAAATAAAGAAAAGGATAATAAGAAATATTATAAGCTTTATGTTAATAAAGTCAATAATTTAGATGAGCTAAACAAATTCTTTGAAAACGTAACTTCCCAAAGCTGACTCAAGATGAAAGAGAAAATCTAAATAGCCCAATGTCTATTAAAAATATTCAATTCCTGATCATAGTCAAAAACATTTCCATAAAGACAATTCCAGGCCTAGATGGTTTCATTGGTGAGTTCTATCAAATAGTTTTGAATTAATAGTACCAATTATACACAAACTCTTTTAGGAAAATAGATGTGAAAGCTCCATTTCTCAATTCATTTTATGAGGCTAACGTAATCTTTCTAGAAAAACCTGACAAAGACATTTAAGAAAAGGAATAGATCATCCCTGTGCCTCAGGTGAGGACACTGAGCCCCAGATTAGCTTGCCCCTAATCTCTGGACTTGGAAGTGGCAGAGCCTCATTTCCAACCCAGACTCCTTCTTCACCATGCCACCTCCTAATAAGCAGCCCCTTCAGAGTCCAAAAATTACATTCTTTAGGCAAGGAGCTTGAGACTACCAGGGCCAGAAGCTGAAACCTGAGGAATTCTTCTTCACTGCTTTCTATTCCTGAAGGACTAAGGATGGGTGGTTATGTATCCCATATTGCCTGTTTTGTAGTCCCTGGTTTGAATCTGACTATTTGCAATGAACAGCTGTGTGAAGCCAAAGACATATGTGTGGTTATAGAAAAAAAAACAAAAAAACAAAAAATCTCTTCCATATTACATCTGGTTTTGTCATTTGGGCCAATAATCCTGTCTAGTCCATTATGTATTGCTTTGGGTAACAGATACGGCACGGAAGGAATGCCGAAAAGTTTTAACAGCAGTGCAAGACACTGCCAGAAGAAGACAGCAAAGTAGTAGCATAGTGATACAAAAACCCTACTCGGTTCTACTTATGTAGAGGGTCCAGGACTTTAATCTCGGGTGCTATGAAATGACATTTAAATAAGTAACAGGTCTTGTATTTTACCTTTTATCAGAATTTGAAATAGCTGCCTCAGTTCCTCTGTGACTCCGTAGTTTCAGTGTCCTGGATATGAGTTTAGAAGAGGGCCATTGAGTGGAACATGGAACTTCTTTCACAGTGTCGGTTATAATGGGTTGTGAATCTTCACCCTGGAGAACACGAGTCGGGCTGGTCTTCATCTCTCTGCCTTGATGTCAAATCTTGCACCTTGTCTAGTTGAGCCTACCCCCTGTATATCTCTCAACTCTGCTCCTTCTCCTCATTCCCATCTGTCCTTGTTCAGGGCTTTCTTGTCAGCTGTATGGCCATGGCCTTCCTAGCATGTTCCCTGCCTTTAGTCTCCTTGCCCCCAATCTATCTTTCGCAGGATCAGTCAAAGCTGTATCTCTATTAGCTTTGGGTTAAATTCAATATTCATTAGTGTGTCTTCCTAAATTCTAGCCTCAGTATGTGTAATTAACTTCTCAAATTTAAACTCTCCAAACTGAAATTCCAACATCCTTCCCCAACGTCTTCCCTATGGTCTTAGTTGACTCTAACCTTTCTTTTCTGCTCTGTGGCTAAACCAATCAGCAAATCCTGTCATCTTTATCTTCAGCTGAAATCCAGAATCCTTACTGCTCACCACCTCTATTTCATCACCCTGAATCAAATCTCCCTGATCTCTCACCAGGATTATTGCAAATGCTTCCTTACTGCTCTCTCTGCTTTCTCCCTTACCCCACTATTACTATTTTCAAAGAGCAGCCAGAATATCCCTGTTCAGACCCAGAAGCCAGTGTGCAAAATCTTGTGTGCACAATCCTCAGTTACCACCTTGCTCAGAGTAAAAGCAGAATTTAATACAATGTTCTGAAAAAAATCCTTCTCTATCTGGCCCTCGTAAGCTCTCCAAAACCCATCTCTGGTATTCTCTCCAGTGCCTCCTCCACTCCAGCCACGGTGGCCCCATCCATGCCCTAGGCAAGCTCTTAATCTCAGAACCCTGGCCTGTCGTTCCTAACATGTCTGCATGGGCCACTGCCTTGTTTCTTTTAGATTCCTTATCATTCAGTCCTTCCCTAACTACCCCTTCTCTGACTTCTCTGATCTTTTCTATCTTTTCCTGCCTTTTTTTTTTTTAATAGACCACATATAACCTCCGATGTATGATTATTTATAGTCTGTAGTCTTGAATAGAATATAAGTTCTGCGAAGGCTGAACTTTGTTTATTTTATTCACTGCTGTATCCCCAGTGCCTGACTCATAATGGGTGCTCAATAAATATTTGTCAAATGTGTGAATAAATATGTTTCTCTAGCCTCATCTTCCAGAGATACCTTCCTCCCACTGAACACTAGCTATTAAACAATACTGATAATGATAATGATGACAACAGCATTCCTTGGAAAAACCTTACCATGTACAAAAGAGGATAAAAAAACAGAGATAACTATTGATTGTCAACATATGTATGTATAACATATTGATTAAAACAAGCACACACAAAAAGAATATAGCCAAAGCATGTGCAAAATACATCAGTGAGGAAAGTGTTCATTGGATTCCAAGTTCTATGGATTTACAACAACAATGGCTCCCTGGTCTCAACAGGATCCCAATGGTAATGTCATAGACGAGAAACCAGATGTTGGGTTTATTGTTTGAAACTTTGTGGTGATATGGGTGGGGCTGTGTTTAGCCATCCCCTCAAGGTCCTAACTATTAAATGTTCTGATTATTTGGCAAGAATAGAAAGCATTCCCATAAACTGTACAGCGCCTTTTTGGACCCCTCATTAAAAGAGAGATCACTCAGGCACAAATGGATCACTCAGGCCCAGGGTGTTTCCGGGAAAAGGAAATAGCTAAGTCTCTTCAGTGTTGTTTGACTCTCCCTGTGTCTGGGATTGCCAGATGCTTCAGGACACAGGTGCATGGGATGGTCCCATTTCCCAGGGCCTTGTCCTATTTCAAGCTGTGTTGGGACATCTCATGAAATCAAGACGTGAGTTTCTCCCTGATTATAACTTCCTTAATGTCCCTCATAAAAGTGGGTTTTCTATCTGTAGGTGACCTACATTTGGCTCCTTCACTCCACCCAGTATGCCTCAAGGACAGATTAACAAGTCAGGGAGTCATTCTTATTAGAGACAGGCAAGCCAAGCCATTGAGTAGTCCCAACTGGCTACATTTGCCTTATAGCAATTCCTCTGCCTTCAATATTTTCTCTCCGTCACCCTCAGCCTCTAATCTAGTGGTCCTCTAACTTGGGCATGCATCAGAATTTCCCAGAGGGCTCCTTAAAGCACAGCTCTCTGGGGCCCACTTGAATGGTTTCTAACTCAGTAAGTGTGGGATGGGGCTGGAGACTTTATGGTCCTATCGAATTCCCAGGTATTGCTGCTGCCAGTCCTGGGACCACGTTCTGAAACTCACTGGTTTACTTCCCTACTGTCTGAACTACCTGTTCTCTCCATCTCCTCTCTATTCTCACTGCTACCAGCTTCGTTCAGGCCCTCATGGATATTAAACGTTGAGACCTAAGACTTTAAACGAATTAATAATGTCTCAGGAAGTGAAAGTCACACAGCTAGAAGCTGGTAGAGCCAAGATCCAACCACAGGTCCTTTAGACCCCAGGCAGCACAGCACAATGATTCAA
The DNA here is from genome assembly GCA_030068075.1 of Paguma larvata. NCBI lineage: Eukaryota > Metazoa > Chordata > Mammalia > Carnivora > Viverridae > Paguma > Paguma larvata. The sequence continues at coordinate 80,927,187 of CM057824.1, read as the reverse complement.
TTTCCCACCTTGCTAGGAGGCCCCGATGACTCCAGAAGGACAGGCCTGGCCCACTGAACAGGCACCAAGCAAGTTAGTGAAGGGTCAGGCCCTAGGACCCAGCTCTCTTGGCTCCTAATGCGTCTCTTCTTCCCACTTCCATTCAACTACTCTAAAAGAAGCCTACTGTGGACCAAATATGATGAGATCATCCCTTCATTCTCTCAAACACATCTACTATGTAGCAGGCACTTTCCCAACTGCAGCAGTGAGAACAACAGTCCTCGTGAGTTCACAGTCTAATAGAAGAATTAACCATTAATCCAATAACTACACACAACAGAAGTTCGTCTTCAAGGCTATGAAGGAGGAGCTCATGGTTCTCCGAGCACATGTGAATAAATGGGGAGTTTGACGTAAACACGAGTGTAGAGGAAATTTTCCTAGGGAAGTGACAAGTAGGTTTATATCCAAAGGACAACCAGGTGAAGAGGAGAAGGCAAGGCATTACAGGGAATAAAAAAAAAAAGGAAAAAAGAAAAAAAAAAGCAATATGGCTGGAGCAAGAGGAGTTGGGGCCAGAGAGGCAGGACAGTGATGGGCCTCACAAGATGCAATAGGGCCCACTAAGAGGTTTCAAGTTTTAATAACAACAGGTATCCACCATGGGGTTTTAAGCAGGGATCGATCGATGGCGTAATCAGATTTGCTTTCCTGAAAGATCTAGGTGGTTTTCATGTGAAAGAGGCAAAAGTGAATACAAGTTCTGGGACTAGTAGGTATATCCAGTTGGAACCAGAGTCAGCCAACTTCATTGGAAGAAAGCAGGGCCCAGATGATTCTGAAATCTGTGGGAATCAGAGAGGCCGACAGCTCGAAAGGATCCAGACAGAATATTTTCTTAAATTCTGAAATCCCCCAAATAGAGAGGCGAATTGCATGTTCCGAATGTAATCATTAGACGTTTCCAAATGAGGCATCTCTAGTCTTCCCAAATGAAAATACACGGCCACTTGGCTGTTATGAATCTAAGTTCACCTTACCTAATTTTCAGAACTTACCCGGAATTCTTGTACCCTAATAAAAAGTTGGAATGCGTTCTGCTGTTAACGCATAACCTTGGGGGAACACGTTTCAACCAAACACCTTTCTTCCACAGCTCACAACTGTGGGTCCCTATGCATAATTTCCTGTTTGGAAAACCAGATTCACCCAGGTGCTCTTTTTTCAGATAGGAGGGGTTTCTATCTATCCTGCTCTCCACTGACGAACAAGCAATTTCCTCAGCAACCTTGGCGATCGTGCTTCTGCCTCTCATGGATGAGACGTCAGTCTGATATGTCATCTGTGTTTTTGCTTCAGCCTGAATTCTGGGAAGTGTTGCCATTTCCCTTCCGGAATATTTGCTTTGAAGATAAAGAGAGGATGTCCATCTCCCCCAAGAACCTCCCAGGGCGTTCCTGCCTGTCAATCCGCCCCCCCCCCAGCCTTGGAGAATTCCATCAGACAAACATGAGCTGGACTAATGACCCAACAGGTGACTGGACTCAGATGAGGAGTTGCCCAAGGAAAAGCCCTTTGTTGGATCCTTTTCCCCTTTGATACCCAGGCAGTGATTTTAGGAAGGTGACTTGCTTTTGCTAATACCCACATTACCAATTTAAGTAGATTTCAAAATCGTGCTCAAGAACACTGAGGCACAGTAAAAGTCCAGTGGCCTAGCATCTGGGTTCTGGGTCTGGCCTTGCCACTAAGAAGCTCTGACCTTAGACGAATTTCTTTGCCTCTCTGACTTTTGGGTTCATAAAGAGGAAAGTAGAAGAGTTGAATCAAAGTCATAGTTACCAACATTTTCAACTCTATTTTTGGTCTTTTTTTTATTATATCCTTAGTGCTCTAGGCCCCCATGTTTGAGAGATTTTTGACTTCTAAACACACTGAACTTATTAAGCAGGCTTTATTTTATTTCTCCTTTCTGTTCATCAAAGCACACACCAGAGGCTCTGATCAACACGGCTGGTTGATATTATTCTAGCCAAATAAAACCTCATTGTAAGGACATGTGGTTTTTTTATAGGATGTTTGAAATTTCGAAAATAGGTTGCAAATCCCTACTGCAATTCCCATAGACCCCCAAAATCCCTAAGGATCTCAAATGAAGGAAAAAACAGAATCAAACATTTTTAGAGAAGCCATCTATGTCCCGTGTTCTGAAGCTTAGGCCAGAGAAGATAGAACCCCACTGACCCTATAGTAGAAAACAAAACAGTGTTTCGGAGCTGGTTTAGATAGCCAAGCTTGGACTATGAAATCCTAGAGCTCTGTCTTTCTTTTCTGTTGAAGGAGACCCACTATTATCTCTGGGTGACATCTATCCATGCTTCCCCTCCATTCGATCTTGCCAGTCACAGTGTTCACTGAACAGATCCGATCTTTCCACCAGCTACATCCAAAATGGTGACTGCCAAGCATCTCATTTGCATTTTTGATGGTTCTATAGACTCACTTCCCTAATACTTGTGGTTACTCTAGACTTCCAAAACAGACAATTTGAGTTCATTTTCTATCTCCACTTTATTTTTATTTTTATTTTTATTATTTTTATTATTTTATTTTATTTTATTTTTAATAATTTATTGTTAAATTGTTTTCCATACAACACCCGGTGCTCAACCCAACGAGCGCCCTCTTCTGTGCCCATCCCCCACTCTCCCCCCTCCCACACCCGTCTCTCCCCTCAGTTCGTTCTTATTCTTTGAGAGTCTCTCATGTCATGTCTTCCTTCCACTTTATTTTTAATACACTGATTGCGCACCTATTTTCCAGGCCTACGGTAGGTACATAGCAAAGGCTCGTTGAATGTATGAATAAATTAACCAACTTATGTACAAGTAAACTCTCTTCAACATTTCCACAGATTCTGTGTCATTTAACTCTCTCAGCAACCCTGTAAGTTAGGGAGTATTCTTCTCCTTTTAGAACAAGGAAACTAAATCTCAGGCACTGTGACTTCTTTGGGGTCTTACAGTTAGTAGGTGGGGAAGTAGAACTTGAAACCTCATCTTTGGTCTACACCCTGGAACGATACCTTCCAGGGCAGCCTGTCATGGACTCCTACTGTTCCTCCCTCCAGCATTTCTGAAAGAACTGACCCTGTCTCTTCTCCGTCTCTACAACAGCGCCCACCCTGTTTATTTCCCCAGTCGTTGGCCGTCTTCTGTCTTGCTTGTAGCACTTTCCTTTGCCCTATATTGCTCCCCCACATGATGTCCTGCCTCCTCCTACCAAGACTGTGAATGCCTGTGCTTTAGCGGTTTTGACCCTGGAGCGGTTCTCCCCCCAGGTCCGCAGCGGTGCTCTGGTGGGACCGCCGAGCATCCCAGCTTGGAGAGACTTTTGTGATATCCAAGCCCATCTCCTCACTGTGCAGACAAGCCCTCAGGCTCTAAAAGAGGACACTTCCTGCTCACCATCATCCAAATGTTCATCAGTCCTCCTCACTCTGAGGGGTGCTACCACCTCCCCTTCAGGACCTTACCCAGGTCCCTCTGGTCCTCTCTTCATCTCCATCTTAACACCACCTTCATCCTGCAAAGGGCCCACCCTGCCCCTAAAAGTCAGCTTTATCACCAATTAACTGGGTGGTATTGAGCAAGAAACATCCCCTGCTAGCTGTTCCCATTATTTAAGTGGAAATATTTAACTTGGAGGTCCTAGCAGCTGGAACATGTATCTTTCTGGTGAATGCTCTTTTTTCTCTCCTCTCCCATTCTTGAGTCTACTTGGTTGTTTGCTTGAGCCCTCCACCAACCGAGGGACCAGAGAGAGCACTCCTCTTTCCCAAATACCTCAGGAATTGCAGCTCTTTAGTTTTCCTGAATCAAGAGGCCCAAGGGACCATTCTTAGCCTCTTGACTCTGGCCCAGAGCTAAATTATCTCTCCACACTGGAACCATAAACTCCTGGAGAAACACATGGTGTCGAGGTTAAATGAGCACCTGCTGCCCCAGGCCTGTCTGCGGTTCTCTATCCTTGGGAAATGGACATGGCTGAGTCCCTGCCTTTATCACTACACCTGCATCACTCCCATCGATTTTGGAACTAAATGACATTACTTCCCCCTTCTACCCCCACTTTAGAATTGAGAAGGTTCTTTTAGAACTAGTGGCTCAGTGAACACCCATATCCATTTTACAAATGAAGAAATCTAGGCCCTTAAACCCCTGGGTAAATGTTGTGAGCGAGAACATGAGGGACAATAAATGACAGATGCTTTCTCTTGGCGATTGGTGCTGGAGGGGGTTGACTGAAAGCGTTCCTTTCTCTCTCATAGGACAGACCGGCAAAGGACCCACGGGACAATGGCCTCTCCTTATGAATCCTATCATCAATGACAAGGCCTGTGCTTTCCTACCACTATTAGCATGACAGCCCAATTGCTCACAAACCTGGCTTTGGCGAGAGCAGGATGGCGCCACCACTGTAGGACTGACTTCCCCCCGAGACGAGAGCCATGGCTCTACTTCTGGAAGAGAAACAAGGAAACCTGTTAGCCAAGTATCTCAGCTTAATATAAAGCACCTCATGGGCCTGTGCATGCATATCCACACACATCCACACATACTATCCTGTCCCTTGGATTAAACTAATTTTGTACCCATGATGCATTCTTTAATGAAACAATATCCCAAGGCTGGTGTTCTTGGACAGACCCTTCCCCCTCTTACCTGGTTTGCCAGGGTGGTGCTGAGTAAAGTCCAGGATCTGGGGTCAGAAGAAACGGGAGCAGGATCCTGGCTTTGACTCCCTGTTCAACCTGGAGCTAGTCTTCTGTGTCCCAATACAGAAAATGGAAATGCCCCCAAATTGTTCACAGCAGTATTGTGGGCATCGGAAGAGTGAAGGCTATGAAAGCCCCTGGCAAACTGTGAAGTGTGGCTCCGGTGGAGTTATAAATACAGGTTGTTGCTCCAGGGACCTACTGGGGAGCTCAGTAGGGTGAGCCTGGTCACATGTATGCACACACGGCTGCCGGCTCACCTTTCTCAAAGGTGGCCACGCCCACATCACTTGTCCACTCAGGAAGCCATGACAACTTCCCCAAGTCTGCTGCCCAGACTCGTTCACAACCATTTGTGACCTTCCAAGAACAGACAAGCCTCCCCAGCCATACTGGCTCTGTCATGATTTGCCCAACAGACCATTGCTTTCTTCCTTGCCTGCCTTCCGCCACCGAGAATCCCCTGCCTCACCTCCTCCACCTGCATAATCTCTTGCACAGCAGAAGCCTACCCATCCTTTTGGGCATGATTTCCATGCCGCCACTTCCAGGCACTCATCCCTGATCGTTCTCTTACCCTTTCCCAACAGAAGGGGTTTCCTTGCCTCTGAATTCACTTCATCTGGCCTCCTCTTATTGGGTCTATTTTCTATATGAAAGGTCTTTAGAAGTATGCTCTATCTTCCTTTACCAGAGTGCGAATTCCTCAAGACCACATTCTCTGTCCCACTATTCTGCCACCCCCTACTCCAGCACCTTGCACAATTCTTAGCCCTCCAAACACAAAAATTACCATCGAAATGGTCTGGGGGATTCATTCTTTTTTCTCTGATGTTGGCTTGATGAAGAAGAAAAAAATGCTTCATGCGGGGCTCAGACAGAAGATCCAAGGGGATGTCAGCAAGCGGAGATTCCTGGAAAATGGATAGCACAGAGATGGCAAGTCAACCCGTCATGTGGAATCACGTAATGCATCGGTTGGCAATTAACAACAATCAATTAACCACAAAGTCCAGGACATATTTAAAAAGTAGTCAGAGTTATAGGGTATATCTAATAAAAGCCATAGTCCTTACGAGCTGACTTCATTTTTTTTAATTATTATTATTTTACACCTATTCTTCCAGGATATTCAAGCAAACATCCAACCTCCAAAGGACGATCTGGGAGTGAGAGAGTAGAGTGTTGGAAACATCCTAAGCCGGAAAACGGAAGTCATAGCTCAAGCTCTGCCAACAATTGGGTAGGTAGACATGTCAGAAGAATGTCCCTTAGGTCCCCTCTGTCCTCCTGTAAATCACGGTTAGACCAGGTGGTCCTACGTGACCCTCAGATTAAAGAAGATATGCAGTTTCCCCACCTGCCTTCCTGATGCCTTTGGCCATTTCCCACGGACTTCTAACAAAAGGCCCTCTGGGTTTGCTTGAACATTAGTCAACTTGACAGTAGCACGTTGTTGGCCAAAACGAGGTTTCCTGATGACAGTTGTGGAATAGGGGCCCTGAGAAACAGAGAAGGCTGCCAGCAACTCGTGATCCAGGGTCTGTCTTTCAGTTTGGGATGTTACAGCCCCCACCCCCCGACCCCCCATATCCTAGGCTCGTAGGTCAAAGTCAGTGGTCATGGGTTGGAGTTTCTTGCTTTGCTGTTTTGTCTTTTGGAGGCTCCGCTTTCCCACAGAGAAACTGAGGTAACGCCTTGAAGCCAGGATCCTGTGATTGTGTATTAGCTGAGCTGGCCACCAACACCCCTTGGCGGTCCCCATCCCCCCCCCCCAGCCCAGTGGTGAGCAACCATCAGCAGGGGGTGGAAGACAAACAGGAATGCCCTCCCACCCCTCTGCCACCCACTGGCCAGCGCAAACACAGCGCTCCTCCCTCACAGCAAGTAATTAGGTGTTCCCAGGGTGGCCTGTAAATTCCTAACGTCCCTCTTTGGGAGGTAGGAAGGAAAGAGATTGCTAGCGAACATTTCTTTATTTTTCTGCCTGTGGGTGAGTGTGTATTCAGAGATAGCGTGTGTGTAAGCACCCCTCTCCCACCCCGTGACTTACACGCCTGGGTGTTTGCACGCCAGATGATCCCTGCAGGAAAAGGCAAGTCCCCAGCTGCTGTGGAATTTTAAGAGATCTCCTTGGAATGCCCGTATGGGATGTCTGGTTCTAATTGCCTCCGTCAGCCAGAGCTGGCGAGCTGGCAGGAGCAATGAGAGGTGAAATTGAACAGACTCCAGTTCGCATCAGACCCCCAGCCCTGCCAGAGTCCCCCAAGGGCCAGAAAAGAAAACACATGTGGCCACGGCGATGGGTGTGGTGGAAAGAACTCTAGACTGGAAATCGGAAGGCTCAGATCCCTGGCCCGAGGCTGTCACTAACGCCCTGCGTGCTTTGGACCCGGGGCCTCCCTTCCCAGGCCTCCGGCTTCCTCATTTGCTAAATGAGTGGCGAGGACTGGCTGGCCTCCAAGGCCTCTTCCCTGTCTCAGACTCGGGGACAGAAATGCCAAGCTCTCGTTGAGGGGTTTGGTGGGGCATTTTCTTTTGAACTTGAACACCAGATGCTCTTCGTTTTTAGATCTTTAAGGAGAAGAGGGACAGGGAGAGGATTTCATTCCCGCCCACTCTGCGCTAGCCCCAGCCCCATTCTTTCCTCTCTCCTTGGCCAGGGAGGGCTGGAGATGGGACAACTGACCCCAGCCAGAGAGGAGACAGAGATCTGGTAGTTCCTTAGTGCCCCCTATAGGCTCAAAGGGTACTCAGGCTAACGCTGGAATTGTCCAGGGAGCCACCTGCACCCTGGCCCCAAACACTTCTTCTATTGCACAGTCACGGATTTTTAGAAGCAGACGGTTCATGTTGGCCACTAATTTGTGGGGGGAATTTCTCTCTCTCTCTCTAGCCTACTGCTTTAAAACTCAGACTAAGACCACTGATATTGTGGCCACGACGGTCTGGGATTGAGTGCATAGCCCAGCACGGGTCACCAAGTATACAGTACTGCAGGCTTCAGGCTCAACACCCTGCTCCCACCCACCCCCACCCCCACCGTCCTCGTCTCCCCACTAACACCACAGCTGATGCTTGCACATCTCCAGGGCCTGGGAGCTCACTACTCTGTGAGTCAGCACGAATCAGCGAGGCATTTTTGGGTTGGTTGGTAACAGAGTCTGAATCGCAAATGGGGGGGCGGTTATCGGCTCATCTAAAAAGGTGTCTTTGAGGATAGAGGCTGCAGTCCACAAAAGCATCAGGAGCTAGGACTTCTAGGTTTGTCCTCAGCCGTCTCTAAAACACGACTTCCTTGTGGGCCCAAGATGACCACTTAAGTTCCAGCCGGCACCTCTGCACTCCGGAGAGGAGGAAGGAGAAGGGCAAGGGTCTACGCGGTCCCTCCCCACCAGGTCAGCCCCCCTCGAAGACCCAGCTAATAACTTTTGCTTGCATCTCATTGGCCGCTCCAGCGGCAGGGATGGCAGGGAATTAGTCTCATTGCCACTTCAAGTAAAACTGGAGTCCGTTACCGTGTGTGTTGAAAGGAGCCCGTTACCATGTGTGTTGAAAGAAGCCATGAATGGGTGGGTGGCTCCATAATTGTCTCCGTGGACACTGGTTTCCCTCTGTCTGCGGAGAAGACAAGGAGCTCTTAGGCTGGCTCACCTGGGAGTGCTCACCAGATCCAAGAGAACTCCTCGCCTCCCCGCACGAGATCAGACTCCTGCCAAGCTGGTGGGGAGAGATGGTAGCTACCAGATCCCTCTTTCCCTGAAGACGATGCCCGGCAAGTGAAACCTCCAAGTTGCTCTGAGCCAGGCCCCTCTGGTACTTTCCCTAGAGAGAACTCGGCCAGCTCACCCGCCAGGACCCAAGCCCAGCTCTAGACACGCCCCCCACCGTGCTCTCCACCGGGTCTGAGACCAGCGAACAGCTCCTTCTCAGCGGGTTCCAGAGGCTTCCTTGCAGCCCCCCGCGCTGCATCCTGGGGGAGACCCCCAGCCCACAGGAGGGTTACCCTCCACTCCAAGGAGAGTCCATTGCTTTCTCCCCAGATTTGCTCTGCTGGGACCCATTGGCTCCAAAGGCGAACCCTCACATGTTTAAATTTGATATCTAAGATGGTAGACAAAGAACGTGGAGCAAACAAAGACTGACTTGGCCCTGAGGCTGACTTCTTCACAGCCGTTTTCTGGTTCGCTGGTCTCAGAGGCTCCTGGTTCTTCAGGCTTGGAGAGGAGGCTCATCCTTCGCTCTATCCCCAGGCTCTGCACCACTTGATAAATGTGGTTTCTCCCTCCTCAGGAGACCCACAGGCATTTCCTGCCTGAAGGCCACTTCCCTGTGAAGGAAGACAAGGCCCAGAAAGGTCGTCCTTTACATTGGACCGAGGTGTGTAGGTAGAAGGGCCTAGGTAGGGAGACGATTTCTCTGGGGGGGTGGGGGGGGAGGAGAGCAGGTTGCACTGGAAAACCACTTTCTAAATCTCCAGGGGAGCTTCACTCTTCACCGTGTATCTCCATCGGTATTTCTTTTTTATTTCAATGGACACCTATATAATTCAATAACCGCACCGACCATTCGTTACCATAAACTTCATTCTCTTTAGAAAGCGTTATTCGAAGCAGGCTTCAGTTTTCGCCACCCTAGCGAGACGTGGCCTAACAATACGTCTTCCTCCTCCCCGTCACGTTCATCCCTTCACTGCTCTCGTGAGACTGAATGCGTTTGAAGAGAGAAGCCCTTAACCGTACGATTAAAGCAGGATTTCCCTGTAAGAGGGAGTTTCCAGGAATGAACTGCATTTAAAGGCGGGGACCACCTCTTTGGGAATGTGAGGGAGAGGAATAATCAGCTTCAATTGGTTAAGAACCATTTATCACGAATGCTCTAACGCTATGTCTGTCTTAGGTCTTTTCTCTGGTATAACTACGTTATTGCACGTATATCATGGAAGGCTTCTAGATTCCCAGGCTCTGCAGACAGCCCCTACTCCCGAGGGCCAGATATTTCCATTTCTTATAATATACTTAGGCAAAGACAGAGTGTCATTCTTAGCACTTGACTAGTTGGGTTTTTTTGTTTATTTGTGTGTGTGTGTGTGTGTGTGTTTTCGTGTGCGTGCTGTTTAATGCTAGGTATTTAATACCTTGGAATGCTTAAAATCCTAATAGCGGGTTGAATTATCACCGCTTGGCAGTCAGGGAAACTAAAAGAAAGGTTTAAAAAATGGGCAGGTGCGTGTTCTGTCTTCAGCTTAAGGTGGAAGCCGAAAGTTAAGTCCCATGACTGCATCATACTGACAGCGAGAGCCCTTCCTCGGACATCTGTGTATATTGAAATTATTATTGAGAAAACTCAGCCAAGCTTCTCCTCTCTCAGAAACCCAGCTCGAAGGCCTCCCAAGCACAAAATCAGAGCGGCTGAGATAGAGCAGCCGCTTGGTTTGAAAAAATAATCTCAATTCCTGGATGATTCTTTTCTTTATGAAGTAGGGTCACGTCTTCCAAAGGTGGGCGCCAAGTCCCCTGAATTCCTGGAAAAGGTACTTGGGAAATGTGGACAAGAATGTGGGTACAGTAATCCCTTAATAGCTACATGGGGAGTATTTGTCTAATGGCTGAGGTTTTCACCTGCATTGTGTTTTAGGTGCACCAGGTAGGGTTCGGGTTTGACCACCGGTAGGGGGCCAACTTAAATCCCCCCCCCCCCCCCCCCCCCCCGTTCATAACCCGGAAGACTTGAGTGCTCAAGAAAAAGAGAAGAGAAAAGGCGTAGAACAGTGGTTTGGGTACACTGACATTCGTATTTTTAAAAAGGAAAAAAGAGGGGCGCCTGGGTGGCTCAGTCGGTTAGGTGGCCGACTTCAGCTCAGGTCATGATCTCACGGTCTGTGAGTTCGAGCCCCGCATCGAGCTCTGTGCTGCCGGCTCAGAGCCTGGAGCCTGCTTCGGATTCTGTATCTCCTTCTCTCTCTGCCCTCCCCATGCTCATACTCTGTCTCTATGTCTCTCAAAAATAAATAAATATTAAAAAAATTTAAAAAAAAAAGGAAAAAAGAGTATGAATACAGGCACACATATTTCTTGTATTAAATGTGTGACGGGTAACACTGGTTCCTAAGAAGGGGATAATAGGCGGTGGGAGTAAGGGGTAGGAGGGAGATTTTCACTTTATATCTTTTGTAACTTTTGAATTTTAAACCCTGAGAATGTATTACCTGTTTTTTTCAAGTTCTTATTTATTTATTTTGAAAGGGAGAGAAAGTGTGAACAGGAGAGGGGCAGAGAGAGAGGAGAGAGAATGAATCCCAAGCAGGCTCTGCACGGCCAGCGCGAAGCCCGAAGTGGGGTTCGAACTCACGGACAGTGAGATCTCGACCTGAGCTGAAGTGGGACACTTAACCGACTGAGCCACCCAGGCGCCCCCGTACTACCCATTTATTAAAGAATAAATAATGTTTCACTACAAGCATAACGCGACCTGTTCCAAGTGGCAGAGTTGGGGGTTCAGAGGCTGGGAGTTTGGGAAGCAGGATGAGGAAGGCACTGTCTCAACCAGGACAGCTGATGGCTGTGGTGTCCACTGACCTCAGAGTGGGCGCCTTCCGCTACCCTGAGCGCTCCCAGGGGCCAAGGTCAGCGTGTGTCCGGGAGTCAAGACTCATGTTAGTTCTTCAAGTAAGAAAAGAAGTAGCCCCATCGGTCCCTAGCTGGCATGCGATGTTTTTCAAGCGAAGCAACGAGAATGAATACGTCCCCATCTGGGAACCTTACCATAGAAGGATGGAGACCAGCTAGAGAACGTTCCAGAAGCTGGCCAGGAGGGACTAGGACCTGGACGCACATGCTGGAAGGGAGAGTTAAAGACATCGGCATGTAGCCTGGGGACAAGAGGGTTCGCGGAGCCAGGACCCCTGTCTCCAGCCACATGGAGGGAAGCCGGAAGCCGGAAGCTGGGCTGGATGGCAGAGCCCAAGCGGAATGTGTGTCTTGGGCAAGTGACACGGCTCTCCGGGCTGCCTTTCCGAACCTGAGGCAAGGAGACGGTAACACTTATAATGAGAGCACTCCCTGGGTTTTCTCACTGGCGAAATAACATAGGCAAGATGTGTAGCACTTAGTAGGCGCTCTGCAGGGCCTCCTGAGCCCCATCTGTAAGCATCTATTTACTGTCCAAGCAAATCGGTGGGTCCCGGGGGGCCCCAAATGGGTGAAAGCTACAGGAAAAGGGACTTGGACTTCTTGAGGAAAGCCTTTGCCGTAGAACCGTTCAAGGTTACAGCAAATCTTTCTCAATGGCCATCGCAGACATAATGGGGCTTTATAGGAAGAAATCGAAGGCTCTGCCTTGGCCGTCTCTGAGCTTGGCACAAAGGAAGGGGGGATCGGAGCACCCCGGGACCTTTCTCCCCACGCTCCTCTCTGTTCCCGGTCCTCCTCCAGCCAGAAAGGCTCAATTAAGAAGGCATTTGCAGACCTCTCTGTGGCTGGCACTACCACATTTTTTGCATTCCCTGCCTCCCTTCCTGGAGCTGTGCGATGTGTGTCTGTCTGTGTGTCTCCCACCTATCTCAGGAGAAAAGGACATGAGTCCTGTGACCCAGACTAAGAGGGATTTTCTCCTTTGACCTCACAGTTCCAGCCTGTAGAAGTCTCTCCAGGTCCTAGCGCTGCCCCCGAGAGATAGGAATCTCTTCTTAAACAGAATGTTCTGAATTGTGCGTAGACTCCCCGGGACTTAGGAGCAGACGATGTTGTGGACTCGCGGGGATTTCAGGATAAACGGGGTCTGACCGCTGGCCTGGGGTGACCACAGTCAATGTACTAATATACTATATACTTATGCCTGTGACACTCCCGCTGGGGAAGCCACGACGGATGCCACAGGAGGCTGAGTGCCGCGGAGCCCCAAGGAGGCAGCCGGTGATTAAGCCCGACGTGAGGCTCACAGGTCAGCCATGGCTTCCCACAAGAGGTGAGGCTGAAACCGGGGTTCAGAGCTGAGTCAGAGGCTGGGAGGATGGACGGGATTTCGATGCTCTGGTTGGCTTCGCTTCTTGGTCTGTGAATCCTTTTGTTCTCCTGGGTTTTCGCACCAGTGAAAGCATTTCCCCTTCCAGGGTGTGACCTGGCCTTGCTTCAGACACCCCGTTTGGGTGGGGCCTTGCAGGAAGGACTTCTCTGGCCGCCGGAGCCGAAGCTGGCCCGACCCTGCCCAGATCCTCCCTACACCCCAGGGACCGGCGGCCCCCCTTCCCTTCTCCTCCTTCCCCTCCAGCGCCTCGTCTGGGGAAACTTATCCAAGTTCCAAGCAGTAAATTTAAGGCCTTGGCAGCCCTCCCACGGATGACTCCCAAATTATCCCATTCCAAGGGTGGGGGTGGGGAGGCCAGGAGTTCAGCCTGGAGGACTCGCCGGGTCGTCCGAGAGCTGCGGGCGCCACCTGCTGGCGGCACGGAGCAGCGGGCCCTGGAATGGGAGGGGAGTGTGCAGGCGGGTAGAGCAGAGGAGAGGGGAGAGGGCCGAGCCTGGTCTCCGACAGTGAAGGGAACTCACGGTGCAACAAACCCCAGACAGAGAAAGGGGAGCAACGGCGTGTGCGTGTGCATGCACGTGCGTGTGCCCGCGTGTGTGCCCGTGCAGTCCCTCCGCGGCGACTGACCGCAGGCTGGGCTGTGGGTGTTTGGGCGGGTGTGCTGGGAGGGCGTGCGCTCGCTTCTGTTCTATTGTTCCATAGGGTGCGTATACGGGCCTGTCTCCAGAGCAAAAAGACAGTAAATAAGAAGGTAATCAGGCCCAGATGTATCCCTCCGAGGGAAGTTCCAGATGTCCTGTCCTTAATCCTCAGCCCAAACATGGGTGACGTGTGAGACTCGGTTGATTGTGTTTTCAGTTGCGGAGAGGGAGACCCAGCACGATCAGGGCCCCCGAGTGAGTACACCGGCTTAACTACAAGCATCCAAGGACCTGGGGCTAAACGCCCTGGAGGTCATTTATTCCTCCTCACCATTGGCAGAATAAAAACCATGAATTCAGCGAGGAAAAAGCAAAGGAGGGATGGAATTAGAGAATGTTTAAAGTCTCCGGCCATGGGTTCTGATGGACAAGCCCCTGTTCTCCCCTCCCAGGCCACCCCAGTATTTATGCCAAGAGGATCCCGGGCAGCAGCTCCCTGCCCTGCCCCGATTCTGCCCCACCTCTTCTCTATTTATTCTCCTGAAGGAATTTCCTAACCCGTAAATCTTGAGAGATTTATTATTTCCTGCGGCTCCCTTCGTTGGAAAGCGTGGCTTCCCAGTTCCAGACTCAGAACCGCACTGGGATCGCGGCTCTCAAGTGGGAGCAGGAATCCTCCTGGAGGGTGGTCGGGAGGAGGACCCCAGCTTTCCGTGGCCCCCAGAGGGGCACGGAGGACACTAACTTTTCTTGGCCCCCAACGAATGCTGCTGGAATAACCAGACCGGAAGTCTCTCTCTGCAGGTGAGGGTAAGAGCAGCCAAAACTCCCAGGAGAACTGAGGGGTTGAGTCTCTCTCCTCACACCGCCTGGAAGAAGGAGGGGTCGGGGTCTCCCCGTCTTTTCCCCCAAACCGCTGGCTCTGGTTCTAGTCTTTTCCCTCCATTGCGAGGAAAATCTTCCTGAAACATGAAATCCTGCAGGCAATGCCTCCTTTTGGCCAAGCAATTTTATAGGATCTTCAAGCCCCTCGAGACCTGACCCCCATCTTTCTCTGACACACAGCCTTCTTAGCGTGTTTCCACACCTATACTGAGTTCCAGCCACACGGTCCCTTCCCGGTTTTTGGTCTTGCCTCCCTTCCCCCCCTACCCTCACCCCCCTGCTCTGCCTTTCCACTGGCCCTGCTGTCACCCCCTGCTTCCTTCAACCCCATACGCTCTTCCCTCTACCTCCAAACATTGAAAGATTTTGTTTTCCAAAGGCCTATTTCAAAGGTCGTCTTCTCCTGGAAGCTCTCAGGGAAACTTCTCGGCTCAAACGAAGCAGAATCTTCTCGAAGTGTCCCAGTATGTATTTAGTCTGTGCGTCTTCAGGTGCTCGTACACTGCCGTATTTTACAGCTCCACGCTCACACGGGATGCACCCCCTCCTAAATTTTGAGCACCCTGAAAGGCAGGCAGCATCTTGGTCTTCTCTTCTATCCTCTTCCTCGTTCCCTGCCTCCTTCCGATGCCCCGGCACCGTTCCCAGCAGTAAGGATGCTTTTGGGGGGAGGGGACTTGTCAGTGGTATGCAGATAATCTAATATTCTGACTTTTCCAATCTCTGCTCTCCTTCCTTAGGAAATTTCAACCTGGAAGAGCAACGTGCTTCGGAGAAAACAATTTTTTTTCACCACCGCCATCCTTCCCAGGAGACGGCACGGCAGCCCGGAGCCCTGGGGTGCAGGACGTGGCTGTGCTATGCGGGGATGCCCCAGCTCCTGGCGTGCCCACTCCGGACTCAGCATCGGGCGCGGAGGCCTCATTCCAGAGCTGAGGACCTGCCCTGAGGAGAAAGGAACGCGAGCCCTCAGCATTCGTACCTGGAGAGCTCCAGAAGGAGATCTCAGCTCACTACCCCCTCCGTTGGGGATGGGGAGGGCAGGGGTCCTCACTGCACTGGTCCAGAGATGGGAGGCAGGGCGCCTGCCTGGGCGGCTCAGTCAGTGAAGCATCTGACTCGGTTTCGGCTCAGGTCACTACCTCTCGGGTTGGTGACTTCAAGGCGCGCGTTGGGCTCTGTGCTGTCAGTGCAGAACCTACCTGGGATTCTCTCTCTCCCTCTCTCTCTCTCTCTGGTCCTCTCCTGCTTGTGCTCTCTCACTTTCTCTCTCAGAATAAATAAATAAACTTTAAAAAGAGAGAGAGAGAGAGAGATGGGAGTCAGGAGACAGTTTCTAGGCCCGGCTTGGCTGTAACCAGCTCTCAGCCCCACTCGAGTTTCTTCCCCGTCTGCACAGTGTGGGGTCGGCCTGAAGGCTCTCTCATGCCTTTGCTAGACCGACACCCTGGAATCACGAGGACGCACGTGGGGCCAATGGCTCTTCATTTGAAACCCTTCACACAAGTCGTCGCCGTGGTTTCAAAATTAAGTCATCCCGAGTGTGTAGATCCTAAACCGTTTCAGTCATCCAGAGTTTTCACTGAGAACCTCCAACCAGCACACCATTTATTTCCAGACCCTTTGAGGTTAATAGCCGCCATTTTCTGTGTGGGAAAAGGGAGATGTAAAAAGAAGGCATATTTTCAGAGCCAAGATTGCATTTCCCTTAAGTAATTTCTGTGCTTTTTCTTCTGATTCTAAGAGGGATACGTATTTATTACAAGCAAGTAAGGGAAAAATAGAAAAATATGAAGGTGGAAACAAAAATCCCCTAGAACCCTGCCCCTCAAGGATCACCATGAAGATGTCGGCGTAGAGCCTTCCGGACCTTAGTGTAGACACATTGATGGGGATACTCTTGCAAAACTAGTATCAGGTAAAAGATACTCTTCAGAAACCCTGGATTTTTTGCATAACAAAAGACTATGAGCATATTTCCATGCCTACCGTATTCTTTGGTGTTTTTTTTTTTAAGTTCGTTTATTTATTTTGAGAGAGAGAGGAAGTGTGTGCAAGTGCACAAGAGGGGGAGGGGCAGAGAGAGGGAGAAAGAGAATCCCAAGCAGGTTCTGTGATATCAGTGCTCAGAGCCCAACGAGGGGCTCGATCCCATGAACCTTGAGATCGCGACCTGAGCCAAAAACAAGAGTCGTGACCCACCCAGGTGCCCCCATTTTTTTAAGTCGTCTCCACGCCCAACGTGGGGCTCGAATTCACAATCCTAAGATCAAGGGTGGCACGCTCTACTGACTCAGCCAGCTAGATGCCCCTGTGGCGTTATTTTTAATGGTTTCATAGTATCCCGTTATAAAGATATACTATATTTTCCTTAACCTATCCTTTACGGTCTCATAAATACCCTTATATGTATTTGTCTGATTACCTCCTTGGGTCATGTTCTTCAAAAGAGAACTACCAGGAAGAAATTCCCAGTAAAAACAGACTTTCTGAACATTTCTAATATTTCAAAACTCTTCTTCCTAACGGACCCCCTTGCTGTGGCTAAGGCGCCCAGCCTGTCTCTGGCATTCTCGACTCACTGAATGATGGGATGTCAAAACCGGAAGGGACCTTAGGCAAGAAGATTCACAGGTCGTTTCACAGATGGGAAAACAGAGGGCCAGAAAGGGCAAGTGCCTTTCTGCGGTTCCCAACGGGAGTTGGCGGCAGAGTCAGAGCAGGGACCCGGCTCCCTGCCCAGCGAGGTCTCCGCATGGCCATGCCTGCCTGACATTTAACCCGGACCCTGAATGACATCAACTCGGAGCACGCTTCTCAGGGTTGAAAACGTATACGCGGCAAAATCTGGACATGAACTGAATTGGCACTTGCACCGGCGAAAGGTCTCGGCTAAATACCTGTGTTAAATATAAACATCATCGGTTGGGACCCCAATTCTCCGTTATCTCAACAAACAGAAACCCTCTCCGAGGGAGAAGATGTTTTATTTTGTGGCTTGAGCGATGGGGATGGAGATGGTGAAAATAGCTGCACAGGCCGGGCCTCCCGTAAGTTGGGTTTTTTTTAGGGCCCTGTGAGGAAGTGGCTTCAAGACTTGGGCATTTAGATACTCTCATTAAAAATGAAAGACAGGGGAGCCCGGCCGGCTCAGCTGGCGGAGCCTGCGACTCTTGATCTCAAGATTGTGGCTTCCAGCCCCACGTTGAGTGTGGAGATTACGTACAACGAAAATCTTTACGATATAAATAAATAAATAATGACGTGAAAGACAGATCCGGTGTCCGAAGCCCCGGGCGAGTGCGGCAAGCCCACATCTTGGCTGGGGCCTCCCAGGCACCTGAGCCCGAGTAAGCCCTGCCTGTCCTGGGTACATTCCTGACAGCTCTGGAGAAAGCCATCCTGGTCCTGTCCTCGGGGGAAGGGAGAGGGCTGGGGAGGCGCCGCTTATGCTAACGAGGCACTAAATTAGTGCATTACACGCCTCATTTAGCACGACTGTGCAAAATCTAAAAGTCCTAATAAATTTTCCTTCTGGGGTCAAGAATCATAAAAGAATTGATGATCGACCATTAATTAGCAGAGAAATTAAAGCTTGACGGTTTCTGTTCTAGCCCTGCCTTCTCTCAAATGGCACAATTTGTTCAAAACGCTTTTTGCAAAGCAGTCTTTCTTAGACAGGAAAAAAAAAATCTGCAGCATCAGCCAGGAGAGTGCTTTGCCTTCCTCAGGGTGCCAGGACTTGCAGAGAGGGGACTGTTCTAGAAGATTAGCCCTGGGCATTTTGTCAAGGGAGAGGGGCCTTGCCTTCTTTACTTGTTTTTCCTATTAGCCTTCGTATAAGAAATCTGTCTTACCCTGGGAGCAACTTTCGGGAAAGGGCATTTTTTTCTTTGTGATTTGCGCTAAAACGTCAGTCCCTCTGACGGGTCTCCCCGGCACCTGAACTTTGCCCGATGCTGCCAAACGGACCCTTCTGGGATGAAGTTGCCCGATGCTGCCAAACGGACCCTTCTGGGATGAAGTCAATCTTTGGTTGGCGTTCGCCAGCGACTCCTGAGAACAGATCTCTAACAACTCATCGGTCCTTTCCTTTCTCTTCCTCTTTCAGATGGGTATTTATGTATTACAGAGAGCCGGGTGAATTTATATACTTCTCAGCTGAAAGTCTCGAACTTTCTGGAAATCTCTCTGGAGTGACCGCTCACCCCAGCTTGGGCGCCCCCGCATGCCCACTGGGTATGAAGCGGGACACTTGGTTACGAAACCAAAAGTGCCCTTAGTGACACTACGGAGGTAACCTTTGCAGAGGGTAAGCCTCCCCAGGCCTTGGCATTGCTACGGGGGCAGGTGAGGGTCCCCAGAGAGTCAGGAAGGGCTGACCCCAAGGCTTTCCATCCATCACCAGATCTCCCAGGCGGCTGCAAATAAATTTAAACAAAAGCCCAGAGGAAGGTTCGGCTCATTTAAATCCTTGTGTGTTTCGGTCATGGCTTCGGAGGTATAAACACACCCACATGTTTTAGACTTTTCCCCTGTTGTATCTAATCACCAGAACAACCGGGGGCTTCTGGGCCTCCCCTCCCGGCCCCTGCAGGGACACGCAGAGAGGGCCTAATTAAAAGGGTTCTCTTTTGTTTCTCTAATAGCTCTCAGCCCTGGGGAGCCCAGAGCATTTGGTCAACAAGAGAAACTCTAATGTTTAAGGCCCCACATGCGGCAGCTGCTGCTTCTCGGCCCCATCAGGAATTGGGGGGGGGTGGCGATAAAGGGGGAGAGGCAGCAGGACCGGGTTCCTGGGGTGCATCCCCTGTGATGACTCTGGGTGAGGCCATCAGTGGGAGGGGGGTTGGAGCCTGCCGGGGCCCAAGATCCGGTTCCCGGGAGCAGTGACAGGACCTGGGGCTGGACCTTCGTTTGTCTTGAGCGGTTGCTTCCTTCTCTCGAGGGGCTCAGCAGAAGCCTCCTCCCCTGTCCCCTTCTGTCCAACCAGCAGTCACTGCCCAGTGCCAGCCCCGGAGCGGCTTGAATGGGACTCTCCCTCCCGTCTCTACCACTCCCTGGAATCGCTGCCAGCCCAAGGCCTTCCCCACCCCTCCGCTTGGACGATCTTTGCCAGACACAGACTGCCTCACTCCCTGGCTCGAAACCCAGGCAAAGCACTTGCCACGGTTGGGCCTGGAAAACACCAAGTTGCCCAACAAAAACATATCACGTGGCCTCTCCCTGGGGCAGGCAGGGTCCTGCCCCCCGTCCCCCCCCCGCCAATGTCCCACTCTATTGAAATGATCCCTGTGTGTATTTTCTCCCCAGATGGTCAGCTCCGTGACAGGAGGGGGTACATCTTATTCATCCTCACGCCTCCTCTCCTGGGCCCAGAGTCACGAGCTCTGTCAGTGCTAGACACGAAAGCAGGGAAATCGTGGTGGACTATTTCGCAGGAATTTCCTGGGTCACCGAAGGCGATCTTTAACCCCGGTCACTAGTCCTACGCTCCAGATCACTGCCAGTTAGATGTCAAAGTTGAGTGTCTGTGAGGGTCCCGGCACTGCAGCACGGGGCCCGGCCCGGCACAAGATCCCTTCAGCCCAGATTGCGGCTGGAACGCGCACCCCCGCTTCCCCTCAACACTTCCTGTCAGGAGACGCCTGCGGAACAGGCCGAAACGGAGCCTCCGTGTAGGGCCGCAGAGCACCCTTGCTTAGAATGCGTGTGGATAAGAACAGCACGCCTGGACCCCATCTCGGACCAACTAATCGCAGGCTTTGGGATGAGGCCCAGGCCTGAGTGTTTCTAAGCTCCGAGTGCGCAGTCGAAATTGAAAATCACGACTTCAGTCCCAAAGAGTGAAGCCTGTGCGGTCCACTTAGAACGTAGCCAAAGCAGTCCTACCTGGAGAGTTCTCTAAACTATTGTTGCCCCTACCCCTCTCAGCTGTGGAGGAGTCAAATCAAGCTAGTACAAGCGGCTTTGCATTATCCAAAACCAGCCGACTCCTTGGTCATAAAAAAAGAAAAAGAAGGTAGAGGAGGAATTAAGGAAGGCTTCTCCAGATTGGAACCATTCAAAACCACACGTGAACAGGGCTCGAAGGATTTAAGCTCGCGGTCCTCCACTTACTGCCTTTGGACAACTTCTCTGAGTGTTGCTTTCCTCATCTGTAAAATGGGTTTCGTGGTGGCTCCTACCAAGTGGTAGATTGTGAAGACTGGGTAAGAGGCAGGAAAGCATTCTGTAACCCTAAGGGGAAGATGTTAATCGTTGTTAGTCTTGGTAGTATAATTACGCATTCCTGGAAAACACGGCCCATGTCTCCCTCATTTCTGTATCCTTGCCCTAGACTCCTGTGTGGGGCTCATGTCCTACCCAGAGTGTGGATTGAGAGTGTGAATGAATGAATGATTGAATGAATGAGGTCAAGAGGAAGTTAACGAATAAGTGAGCGGGCGTATGAATGGGGGCATGAACACTGGATTCTGCGTCCCCAGATCCCCACGCCGGATCTCTGCAGAGCAGAGACGGAGCTCGTCCCCTCCCCTGCCTCCCAGCCTTCGGCCGACATGACCCACGCATGGAGCAGCTTAACAGAGAAGCAAACATCTGGGGGCCAGAAGCACCGTTCCGCGAACTGCCCTGGATGCGATCCCGGAGCTCGGGAGGCGTATGTAGCTTTGCGGTTCTCGCATTGTCCTCGCGCCCTCCCCTCGACGATGCGGCTATCATCGGGCAGGAGCTGGCCACAGCCCACTGGACAAGGACGGGGGTCATGGCAGGGAGCACGAGGAAATGGGTGGCCTCCCCCTGCGGCTCCAGTGCCCTGGAGTGAAAAAGCTCTGGTCCACGGGCAGAGGCCACCAAACACAGTGGCACGGGGCGGGGCCACTGCAGTCCTGGAGAAAGAGTGCCGAACTTGGAATCAGAGGACCCGGCTTAAGTCGGGGGACCGCGGCTCATCTTCCATGTGGCCTGGGACAAATCACCTAACCCTTTTGTGAAAGGGAGCTACTGACTCCTGTGTCGCAGGGCCGTGGGAAAAAAAAAAAAAAAAAGTCTGTCTGGAAACTCCCAGCATGATACCCGGCTTTCAACATTCATTCATTGGTTCGTCAACGAAATTCGTCTGAGGTGACTTTCCAAGTCCCAGACGCTGTTCAGGACCCAAGGCGCTCACTCAATAAATCCTTCCTCTCTCCCTCCCTTCCTCCCTCCTTTCCTTTTTCTCAGAGTGGGGAGAGAGGCCTTGGGTATTCTTTGGTTTTGCCATAAAGGCCCAAACCCATGAAATGATCATGGTGTTCCCGAAGAGGGCGACTTCCCCGGCGCCTGAGAGGGAGAAGGCAGAGCAGAGAGCTGGGCAAATACACACTTCATACCGCAGACAGAGAAGCGCGCACAGCCGCCAGGTTTCTCTCCACAGACTGGAAAAGGGCAAATCAAATTAAAACCCTTGATGGGACAAGCCCGCCCTCGGCCAGAGAGGAGCCTCGGCGGGGCCAGCTGTGTCTGCCGGTCCGGGAGGGCCGGGACACTCCTGTGGACGCTCCTCCGTGTTCCGTGTTATCTCCCATTTCCTTTGGGAGCCCTGGAGACCCGGCCTTCCCAAAAGCAGCCTCCGAGGTGGCCTGTGAAGCTTTTGTCCTTCGCAGCGGAGAAATTTCTGCTTCGGTGGTTCCAAACAAGGCCTGCATTAACTCCGGGCCTGTGAGGAGAGCACGTGCAACAAAACCCGACACCGTGTCCCAGCCCTCAGACAAGCACAGAAACAAATGGTGCAGGAATTTGGCAGAATAGAATCATCCGCTCAATGTCACTGCATACATTTACCTACCTCAGTGCCTCCTCACGGCCCCCTTTAAAGGGGGCTATCAATAAAGATGGATCAGACGACATCTCTATGGCAACACCGCCCCTTAAAAAAACGGTGGCGGCCACCGCAAGAGGAGCGATGACCACTTTTTCAAGATACACGCAAAGACAACACTCCTCACCCCGAAGGACCCCTTGGCCGCCGGGACTCAGGGTTGTGTTTAAAACAATAGCCTCGGAGCTCATGACAAGACTAATTAGGGGCGCAGTGGGGGGACATGGAAACCCAGGACCGAGAGTTTGCACAAAGAATTAAGACCCCAGGGCCTCGGGACACTGGAATTTGTCAACAAAACTAACATTCTCTTTCCTGGAAACTCTCGAGCTGAAGGAGTTTGCGAGGACCTTATTTTGAGTGTCCGACCCGGGACGGGGAGTGAGAGATGGTACAAACAAACAGTCGCCCTCACCAGGCCTCTAACAGGACACTAAATCTAGGAGGGTTGGAGCCATTCCACCGGCGCACAGTTACCCCCTTCCGGGAGCCATCGCAGATGGGAATTTGTGGAAGCCGTGGCCTCCCCAACCTCAAAACCAGAAGGCTTCAAGGGGCTTTGTGCTTCTAAAGGGCTGTGATGGGGGAAGGCAGAAATACGTACTGAGAACCACCACCGCCATCACCATAATCATCATAAAAGTAATGATATAGGAAGGAGAGGTACGGATGCCATTGACATTCTTGTATATTGAATGCTCTGGAAAGAGACTGGACGCTGTCTCAGGAAAGTGGTTTTCCAACTGCCAGAAAGGATGAGAAGAGGAAAACTGTGATTTCCTCTTGTTTCCTCCTGGGTTACTCTGTGTGTTGTCGAATGGAACTGGGAGAAGGGAAGGCCGAGGTGGGGGCAGTTTGCTGGACAGACAGGCTCCGTTCCATTGGCCCTACGGACTTCCCCCTTGACCTTAAGCGAGTCATTAACCTTGATTGCCTCTCGGGCTCCTTCCATAAAATATGAAGCACTTGGCGATTGCCGGATGAAAGATTCTAAAGCGAGGGCGAGGGCGGAGTGTGTGTAAGCCCTTCCGCCCCACACATGTAGGAAATGAGCTGTAAGAGGCGGGGCGTCAGGTGCAGGATGTGTGAGCAGGGGCTCACCGTGACCCCAGTGTTTAGACTCCGGAGCTTTGAACAGCCTTGTTTTAAGAAACCTCGACAGTGGAAAATGATTGGGTCTGTGGCTGATGGCACTGTCACCCGTGCTACCATTTGAGGCCAAGTTCTGGGGCAAGGCTTTGCCGGGTCCGGGGTTTGCCTGCAAGTGGGTGCCCCGTGCCCTCCCCGGCCCTCACCAGCTGTGCCGGGCTCCGAATAACCCTGGCCTGACCGCTTTTTCCTTTTCTTTCCTTTCTGTTCATTCTTTCAAAATACCCTTTGTTAGGTAGGTGCAAGAATTTGGTTCTTTTTACAATAATTTGTTTTTTAATTTTCAGGAGCCACTTTCTTATTGAGAAGCTCTTAAAGTTGAACATATACTAATTAGAACATTAAAATCATTCCTTTTCAGGGATCTATACTTCAACACAATAATCTCTTATGGAATTTAAAAATTCTATTTGCACTTAAAATACCTAGTTTATATCCATTTGACACATCACAAATATTAATTTCACTAATATATCTTGATTTCTCTATCTCACTACTATATTGTATAACTAATATATATTAATTGGGATTTCTGCAAGGGCGACAGAAATATAAGGTGTCTAATTAATACAAACATCTAATTAAATTTAAAAGAACAGCGCTTTTAAATTCAAAAGCAGTTGGTATCATTGTACTCATTCCATGAATTTTCATCTTATTTTAATAAATTCCCTCTCTGACATGATTACAATATAAATGCTTTAATAAACCACACTTGTTTAAAAGGCTGATATTAAGTGTTAGAAAAATCATTATACATCTTTGCTTTTTTAATGTTACTTTTTATTTTTTTTATTATTTAAAAAATTTTTTTTAATGTTTATTCATTTTTGAGAGACAGAGGGAGACAGAGCACGAGCTGGGAGGGGCAGACAGAGAGGGAGACACGGAATCCGAAGCAGGCTCCAGGCTCTGAGCTGTCAGCACAGACCCTGACGCGGGGCTCGAACCCACGGACCACGAGATCATGACCTGAGCTGAAGGTGGACGCTTAAGCAACGGAGCCACCCAGGCGCCCCTAATGTTACTTTTTAAAGCTAAATCAAACTTCTCTTCAGTTTTACTCTGTGGGGAATCAGCTTCAGCCCTGAAGAGAGATATGTGACCGTGTGTTTCATGTCCACGGGTGAGAAACACATATCGACAGTCCTGTGTTTCCACCTTGCGTTGTGTTCACTGAACTGATGGCAACCGTCATGTCTACAGGGTTGAGGACTTCGCGTCATCAGCTTGGCAAAACGATCGCCCGAGCTTCTGTTTATTTTTTATTTCTGAGGGTATCTGTGGTATTTGTGGAGGTCTCTGTGTCCCGCTGTCTCAGGCCCCTCTCCCTCTGCCACCAACAAGGAGTAGAAGGAAGATCACTGTCTGAGATCGCATCAAAATGTGTTGCGGGACACGCCCCACAGAGTTTTTTGGGCACCACCGCATCGTCTCACGAGCCTTCGGAAGTTCCAGGAGGTCCTCATGAGCACAGGAGCCAGCGATTTAAAAAGAAAATCACACAGCAAAGTTAGGCCTGGCTGCTGAAGAAAGGCATTATCTACTGATTTGCTAACAACTGGGGCTAAGTTCATGAATTTGTTGATTTCAACAGACATGGACTCCACTTCAGAGCGTGTGGGTGTGGAGGTGGGGGGCTGTCCAACATTAAGGAATGTATAACCCTATCACGCTATCTCTTGATACATCTTCATCCAAATAGCCGGGCAAGATCCTGCGGATCAGTAAATCTCACTTTACAGATGGCAAAACTGAGGCCCGGAGGAGGCTGTAACTTGCCCAAGTTCATCTGGCAAGCGAGACTGGAAGCCAGGTGTGCTGGCTCTGCACCAAGGTTACACTTCGTTTTTGGAATCACTCCATCATCTCCATCACGGGCAGTATTAGATTCCTGTGCTATAGTTTTCACACCAGGGATTGTGATTAGGGTCGCGGCCAAGCTAAACGGACTGAGATTTACAAAATCCATTTTTGCCCTTGGTAATATCCTGCTGACCTAGGCAGAGAGCTGCGAGGGTCAAATGAATAATGGATGAGGAAGTGACTTGCAGAGTGCTCGGAGCTGTGCAATTACTAAGCAGCGCTGTTCCAGCGCTTCCAGGGCCCCTGGTCGCAGGATGCAGCAGCAGCCTCTCCCCCATGCAGCCGAGGTTGCTGACTCAGCTCTATATCCGGGGAGCCAGAGACAGAGAGGCTGCAGCTGAGAGAAGGATGGGGCAAAGCCATGTGGCCATTTGGAAGCCAGAAGCATTTTGATGCAGCCAAAAGAAGGAAAAAAAAAACCAAAAAACCACACATCTTTCTGTTTTCTTCTTAATTACCAAGTAACAGCTAGCACAGTAATCCCGTCCCCACCCCCGGGGGGCCTGGGAATGGGGTGGGGCAGGCTCGAGAATGGGTAAGGGCCAGGATGCCTGTGGCACAGACCGCCTGGTGCTCGGGGGAGGTACTGGAACAGCCGCGTGCGAGCAGCTGGGTCCCAAGGGGACAGGCCGCAGCACTGGCTTCCAGCTGTGTTCTGAGCGCAGGCCCGGGCTCAGCGGGACCAGCCAGTCCCCCCTGCAAGCCCCTGCCTCACGGGGCTCACTTCCGCGTTGTAAGGGGGGCCGGCTGTGATGGCTAGAGTCAGGCTATGAATGCGGCTGCTGAAATGGAAACGATTGAAAAGCGTTAAAGGCAAAACCGACTGGCCGGAAGCGCCCTGGCCGGAGACCTGTGTCAGTGCCCTCGCCACGCCTCTCGTGGGGCCCCGGAGGCTCACGCCCCCTCCCCAGACTCCAAAAACTGGAGACAACGACCCCATCCTGCCGAGCGCCCGCCGCTGCTGGGGGATCACTGGGAAAGGCAGGATCGGGAAACACTGGGTGGGAGAACATTTTCATGTATCTCCAGCGGTGTTCTCGAGTTCTGTTCGCGGGCCTCCCGCCGTGAGGCCATAAGGGATACAGAGATCGATAAGACACCCGCTGCCCGAGAAGAGCCTTACGCCCGCGAAGCGGTAAGCGCGATCACGGTTCCGCGCCGAAGCGGAGGCCGCGCCTGCGTGTTCCTGAGCCCGGTTCACCTGCGGCGGAGAAACTCCTCGGGGCAGACGCGTGGGTTTTGTTTCTCCAAGTCCACAGACGGAATGCTTACGGGGAAAGGGAAAGCTTGCCCGGCATTGAGGAGGCCTCAGGGCTAGGGCAGGGGGGTGGGGGTGGGGGTGGGGACGGCGGGCTGGCTAATCCACCTGCAGTACTAATTTTATTTCAATCTGTCTAACAGATCATGCGAACTAATTTGATCCTCAAAAAGTAGATCCTGTTATTATCTCCATTCGACAGAGGAGCAGACCGGGGTATGGAGAAGTTAAGATTCTTGCCCATCACGCGGTGAGCTAGTAAGTGACAGAGAGGGGACTCCTACCCAGGCTCCAAAGCAATTCTATACAAGGCCATGTGTGGGACAGTCAGAAGGGTCACAGAGGCCAGAGATGGGATCACATGAGGAAAAGAGATTTTGTGATTTTAATGTTGTCATTTTCGTGTTTTTATTCGTTGATACTGGAACATTGAGTACATAGATTAAAAATAAGTTACCAGGGCTGAGGTTGCAGAGGAAGTTGTGTTCGGCCTTAAAGCTGCTACTTCTGGGGCGCCTGGGTGGCTCAGTGAGTCAAGTGTCCGACTTCAGCTCAGGTCATGATCTCTCACGGTTTGTGGGTTCGAGCCCCGTGTCGGGCTCTGTGCCGACAGCTCTGAGCCTGGAGCCTGCTGCAGATTCTGTGTCTCTCCCTCTCTCTGTCCCTCCCCTGATTCTGCTCTCACTCTCTCTCTTTCTCTCAAAAACAAATAAACGTTTTGAAGAATTAAAATAAAAGCTGCTGCTCCTGACCCTGGATCTACTGTAGTGGGCTCAGCCATGGCCAAGGTGTAAGACGGCGGCTTTCTGAGCTCTCCCTGGCCTCTTAGTTTTCCCCCCTTCCTCGCCGGCGGGCTCTCCGTGACCCGCCTTCCCTCCATCCCGCCTCCCTGAGCCTCCTCTTCAAACACCAAAGTCTGCGTCAGCCCAGAACATCTGGGGCCAGGGTTGAACTCACAGGGGAGACCTCTTTGGAGTGGACGCATGGGTCTTACCACTCTGTTTTCTCCTAAGGTAAGTTATTTACGTAATCCGTCTCCTGCCGCGAGCAAAGGGACAGAGGTCAGTACCCCGGTCATCACTTGAGACAAGTAAAGAAGGCGAGGTGACCGTCCCCATACTCTGCTGCCCCCCCTGCAGAGAGTGTGTTCCCGATGCCCGGCCAGTGGTCTAGCTTCTCTTTGTTCATCTTCATAGCTGGTTGGAAGCTGACTCACGCCAGGGCTAGAGCACAGAGCATCATTGCCGTCCCCTCGGAGACCCGATGCAGAGATGGGGTAGGTCATGACCTTGGGTCTTTTGTGCTCTCCGTGACTTCAGGAGGGCCAGTTGGCATGCTTGCTCCCACCTTGGGGAGCCCCAAGAAGTAGGCGAGGGCCAGCTGGGCCCCCTGCCGTGGGAGCCACTCAATATGGGCACCCCAGCTATGGCTGGGGGCCGCCATCTTCAGCCAATATGGCCACCAGCTTCACTTCTTTTGCAGCGCCGCGGAATTCAGAGCCGTGCGGGACACCAGCAAGTGCTCACTGGCCAGCACCCTTGCCCCAGTCAAGGGGCGGATCTATACAGCAGCTTCTCCCCATCACGGTCCAATTCCATGACACGCTCAAGCCCATGACAAAGGCCACTGACCCTGAGAAACCAGCAAGAGGGGAAGGGGCAGTTACAATCCATGGTGGTTATAAACCTAGTCTCCTATACCTCACTTGTTTCCGCCCTTGCCCTTGAAGACATTTGAGTGAATGAAGAAGAAAATGAGAAACAGGAGACCAAGACGACTCCACTCTGAAGTCTGAAATGGGAACAGAAGGTCAGATTCGAGATAGCCGGGCAACCAGAGATTGTTTGTTCACAAACCCTATGTCCTCTCTGGACAAATGGCACTTCAAGGCCACCGGGAGGCAGAGAGAGGGGAGCCATTTGGGGCTGCGTGGCTGTCACTCTATCCTTGCTCTTGAATGACACTCTCTTGAGCCCTTACCACAGAGCCCGGGGACCCAGCTGGCCTGGCTCTCCCCGCTCCTCCCGGCGAGGCTCTGATCTGCCCAGATTCCCTGCACAGACCCCTGGGGGTAATGTCAGGAGATACCACTTCTACTTTGACCTTACTGAAGGCTTTGCCTTCTGCTTGGCAGATGTGATCTTTTCAGCCCTGTCCCCAGAGGCCTCCGGGAGGGGCCAGGCTGAGGAGGCTAAGCTCCTTTTAAGCTCAGCCTTTCTGCTATGAGGCTGGTGGGTAATAAGGTCACAGTCATTGTACTAGGTTCCATGCTGTGCTTTGAGGAAATGATGACGCTGCCGTGAGCTTGTGGTACAGCTTGAAGTCCATCAAGACGCAGCATCAATGCCGCCTCCTCCATGAAGCTACTTCCAATCACCCAAAGCCACCAGAAAGATAGAATGTCTCTCTCCCTGCTCTGTGCCCCGCTATTGCACGTTGAACTCATACTCGCAGCACTTCTAAGTCTACTTTGTATTAAAGGTAAGTGTTTGCACGTTCAATTCTGGCACCAATTCTAGTGTGTGGGTTTTTCCCCCCACACCACCAAGCAATCCACCAGCTGGGTGCCCTACAACATGTGGTCAATTCTGATACTATGTACTCAGAGAGAGCGTCCAATTCCATAGGTTAAGGGCTTGGTCTCACGGTCTCACGAGACTACCCAGTTCAGGTGCCAATTGTAAGTCCAAGTTGTTACCTGTGCTCATGACAGAGTATAAATAATAATTCTGCTATAAATCAGAGATTTCCATGACACCATCCCCGGGTTCAATTAATTTGCTAGAAGAGCTCACAGAACTCAGGAAACCAGTTACTTACTAAATTGCAAACTTATTACAGAGGATATTAAACGATACTAATCCATAGCCAGATGAAGGGATACACAGGACGAGGTCCTGAACAAAGGAGCTTCTGTTCCATGGAGTTTGGGGGCCAGTCTGGTGACACATGGAGGTGTTCTGGTTAGCCGACCTGGAAGCTCTCTGAGGCCCATCCTTCTGGGTTTTTATGGAGGCTTCATTACATAAGCACAATTGATTACGGCATTGGCCATTGGCGATTGAATTCAACCTCCAGACCCTCACCTCCCCTCAGAAATCAGAGGCTGGGAACGAAAGTTCTGACCCTTCAATCACATGGTTGGCTCCACTGGACCTTTAAGTGAGGTCCCAAAGTCACCTCGATAACAGAGACAAGACACCTTTATTGCTCTTATCACAGGAAATTCCAAGCATTTTCAGAGCTCCGAACCAGGAACTGGGATGAAGACCAAATACATATTTCTTCTCAGCAGACGTCGAATGACAGAATTAGTCAAAGAACGGATGCAGTAAATGCCACATTTCACTGATTTCCTAGATACCTGTCGGGGGGGGGGCATCTCCTTTCAAGCATCCAACAAGTATGTATGGAGTCTTACAATGTGCCAGACACTGTTCTTGGTTATAGAAGGAAACAAAGCCGACAGAAATGCATATCCTCATGAAATTTACAGTTTGGGGGAGGAGAACAAACAATATGGTTGGAGGAAAACAAGTATACACAATATATAGACCGATAGCAAAACCTAGAGTAGAAACGAGGAATGGAGAAAAATAAAGCAGGAGAAGGAGATAGAGCTGGGATGGTGGCAGGAAGGATATGGGCTGGACGTTTATCTGTGGAGGTCAGGGAAGTCTTTACTGAGAAAATAGCACTTGAGAAAATGCCCGAAAGATGTAAGAGAGTGAGATACATGGATATCTAGGAGAAGAGCCTCTGAGACAGCAAAAACTGTATGTGCAAAGGCCCCGAGCCAGGAATATGCCAGACATCTCAAGGAACATCCAGGAGTTCAGTGTGGCTGGAGTAGAGGAGGTAAAGGAGGTAGCAATGGGAGGGTGAAGCCTGAGAGATAATGAGGGCATAGGTCATGTAGTGCCTGGTTGGCGTTATTAGTAAAATAGGAAGTCATCGGAGAGTTTTAAGAAGAACGACATGATCTGACTTAGGTTTTGTCAGGATCACTCAGGCTACTGCATGGAGAATAGACTGTAGCTGGGCGGTGCAGAAAGCTGAGAGACCAGTGTTGCGATAATCTGGGTGGACGATAATGGTGAGTTGAGATAGGCCGATGACATTGCAGATGGTGTGAAGTAAGGGGATCCTGGTGCATTGTTCAGAGAGATACAGTAGAGTTTGCTGCCGCAATTGGATGTAGCACATAGGAAGAAAAAGGGCAGTGTGGGTGAAGAGGTCAAGGGCGGGTAGTTTGAGTATGGCAGGGCCACCAAGCAAGAATTGGAGGAGTGGAATTTGTTGTTGGGGCGAGAAGACACGTCTCTAAAGGTGTTGGCCAGGACAGGGAAGGAGAAAACGAGGGCGATAGTCGAAGGGCATTTGGGGTCCTGTTTATGAGTTCTGTTTAGGCTGTTGATGGTGCTCTACCAGAAGGAAGGCTGAGGGTGCAGGAGAGGAAGTGACTAGAGTAATATCCTTCGGTAGGATCTAGTTATCTCAGCTTAGGACTGCCTGGGCCCAGAGGACCTCTCCTTCTCTGGATTCGTGATCCCCCCACCAGCCCTCTCCTCGGGCCCACCCCAACAGACGTCTTCGGATCTCTTGTGATGGACTCTGCAGCAGCATGTCACTAGCCCAGCAAGTCCTCGGGTCAGCAGTGCTCCACCTGGAGGAGGCAGCGCTGAAGGAAGAAAGGTTCCTTCTCAGTCCAGGCCCACCTCACCTCTCTCTGCCCAACTCCAAGAATCCTGGTCTGGAGAAGACCCTGAGACTCTCCTGGAACAACATCCCTTTACCTGTTCTGAGAGTTGGTATGCTCTGCAAGGCCTGGCTCCATCTAAGAATGACATTTCTTTTTTTTTTTCTTTTAATTTTTTTTTAACGTTTATTCATTTTTGAGAGACAGAGAGTGAGCAGGGGAAGGGCAGAGATAGAGGCAGACCCAGAATCCGAAGCAGGCTCCAGGTTCTGAGCCATCAGCACAGAGCCCGACGCGGAGCTCGAACTCACAGACTGTGAGATCATGACCTGAGTTGAAGTCGGCCGCCCAACCGACTGAGCCACCCAGGCGCCCCTAAGAATGACATTTCAACTTCACACAGAAACAGATTGTTTGGGGTCAAATATGATGAAAAGGTTGTCCTTTTCCATTGTCTCCCCACTTCGAATGACATCAAGTTGTTAAGTTCCAGTTTCCTTAATGACACCCAGAATGTTTCTCCTGCCCTTTGTAAACTCCTTCATGTCAATTGTATCCAGCGAGTCCTCATCACCTCTGACCTCATTAGCTGATGTCTCGTGAAGCTGTTAGACAGTGCCGGATTCCTGCGTACGAGCTGAGTGCCTTCCTCTGTTTTCATAATAGGATGCCTTCTCTATTTGAAGTAATGCTTGGGCAATACCTTGTTGTATAAAATATAAGATGCATTAGGATAGTAGTAGCCGACAACCTTGTGATGGTCACAATTAACAGGGAGTGTCATCAGGGTTCCAGTGGCCAGAGCTGTGTCTGCTTATGTGACAGGTGTTTGTAGGGACCGCTCCGGAAACATGCATGGGAATTTAAAAGGACCGTATAGAACCTTTGCACTGGCAACACTATGTCCCCTTAAATAAGCCTTTTAAAGAAGTTTTTGGAATTTTTCCCCTCATCAGATCCAACTCTCATCCTAGGATACAAATAATGGTCATGAATCGTTTGCTTCTATCTTTATTTATTGAACTTGTAGAGAAAGCCTATTGTGAGAAGGAGCTGTCTGGACTTGCCTGTAGGTCAGAGAAGAAACCGAAAGCCGAATCCTGATGTTCTAAACCCCAGAAGAGGGTTTGGGCAGGAAAGTTCACTTTTACCCACTTTGTGGGGGCAAGTGGATCTGTCACAAGCCCCCTCAGGCTGCTTGCTTGGTGTGCGAGTGTAGGCTTCTAGACGCATGTTTCTGGCAATTTCCTGTTTCTCAAAGCATACAGAGAAACAGAGATTCTAGAATCTTCTCATGTTTGTATACAGTTTCTAAATGGGCTGCTGTCTTAGAATAAAATACAAGTTATCTTATTTTAATGAGACAGAGATGCTAATGAGCCTGGGCAGCTCAGTCATCAAGCGTCGGACTTCGACTCAGGTCATGATCTCACAGTTCATGAATTCGAGTCCCATATCGGCTGAACATGAGCCCTGCTTCGGGTAAAACATGAGTCCGACTTCAGATGAGCCCTGCTTCTCTCTCTCTCTCTCTCTCCACCTCTGCCTGCCCCTCCTGGGCTTCTGTCTTTCTCTCTCTGCCCCTTACTCACTTGTACCCTCTCTCAAAAAAAACAAAAAAATGAATAAGATACAAGCATGACAGAACAGTAGAGATAATCTATTCCAGCCCCTTATTTACAGATGGTAAAATAAACCTCAGTTTATGCCACAGGTCCGAGACAACGTGTGCTCAGTCCTTTCGGCTCCTGGGCTGGTTCCCTCTCCATCCTACCCTGATCCCCACTGCAGCCTTTACTGATTCTAAACAGCCCCTGGATTTTTGACCAAAGTCTCATTGCCCTGGAAATTTCAAACTTTCCTAGGGAAGCGTTGCCAAAAAGGAAAGTCTTCTCTTCTGACTCTCTCCAACGACATGAGATTCGAGAGTCTCCTGCCCTTACTTGGCAGGATGAATGACTCAGGCTGAAACACAGCCTAGTGTGTTGGCAGGGGCAGTGGGGAGGGTGAAGGAGAGGGGGACGGATGCACGGTGACAGCCTGAACTCGACGTAGATGTCTTAGAAAGCAGTCCTCGTGGTACTCCTTACTCACTAGGTGCCCTTGGATTCATTCTGTCTCTTCTTGGTCCCTAGATCAAGTCTCCCCACCCACGAGTTGAGACGTTTTGACAAGTAGTCCTTAGTGTTCTGTGTCCAAGGCTCCTTCAATCAAAGAATGTCTTGCTTCTGTTTCTTGGTTTCCTCTGCCACCATAACCATGGGAAAGCAAGATGCTCGCTGGGCCACACGTGGAATCCTCAGTGTCCTGAGAGGTGTTAAAACCCGTGTGTGCCCTGCTGTCTCATAGAGAAGAAAAAGGGTTCGCCTGGTACATTCCATGAGGAGGGAGGGCCGATATGGGTGTACGTCCTGGGGACAAGATTCAGTGTGTCACAAAAGTCCCAATGGAAAGCTCAGACACACCCATGCACAGGTCTCATTACCAGCAACCTTCAGTCGATTCTCCAGAAACAACTTCTGTTTCCAGTAAAAAGTAGCCCTTTCCAGTCATCTCTCTGTCCAAGAAGTCTTTGTGTCTTGTAGATTAAAAACGGTAGGGGGGGCCTGAGTGGCTCAGTCATCAGGTGAATGTCCAACTTCAGCTCAGGTCATGATACTGCAGTTCGCAAGTTCGAGCCCCGCGTCAGGCTCTGTGCTGATAGCTCAGAGCCTGGAGCCTGCTTCAGATTCTGTGTCTCCCTCTTTCTCTACCCCTCCCTTACTCATGCTCTGTCTCTCTCAAAAATAAACATACATTAAAAAAAAAAAAACCAAAACCCAAAAATCTGCAAGTATTTAGGAACTAATCCTTTCTCTTCCAATTTATTAGACCCTTTTGGCCTAATTCCAGAGGAATCTGTTCATTTGTGGATTCGTTCACCTCTTCATTCATTCTGTGAACAATTCTTGCCTCTTCCATGCCAGTCACTTTGCCAGCTACTGGAGCTACCGACAAGGGTTTTGCCCTTGAGGTGCTTACAGCCGATGATAAGCAGACTGACTGTAAGTGGGGGAGACTAAAAATAAACATCACAGGTGTCTGTACGATCCCAGACTTCTTTAAGTGCACTGAGTACAAGATTGGGGGGTGGGGCGCTGAAAACAGCAATAACAGGTGGGACCGATCGACACCGGGCAGTGAGACGTGGCATCTTACACTAAGACAGAGTTCTGTGAGGACATTCAGCGCTTACTGGTTTCAGAGAGTTGTCGATTTTCTGTTATCCTGGAAATCGGGACTCTGGCAGAAATTGATGAGTGTAATGGGAGCAAGGGTTTCCTGTGCTTCCCACGTTTATTTCCTGGATGTGGGAAAGAAACTCAGAGTAATAGGGCGGCCCGATGCTGAGCCCCTCCCTTTTTGGGAGTTTGCTGTCAGAGAAGATTTCGCTGAGCAATAAAGCCACCATTTCTCTCTTCATAGTACATTTTGGCCAATTTCTAGTTAATCCGCACAAGCCTTCTCAGTGAAGTCAGTGAGCTAAGCCAGAATGACACATAACTTCTTGCTGTAAGCTAAGGGGACTTGTTAAAGAATATGACGATAGTTAAGAGGAATCGAAGCCTTCCAGCCCTTCCACTCTGCAACATCGGGAGGGCTAATGTTGCAAAGAATTAAACTCACATGGGGATTTCTGTTTCTGGCCATGACAGAGTAACTGGCACATAACTTGCCCTCCCACTTTGA
The DNA here is from genome assembly GCA_030068075.1 of Paguma larvata. Lineage (NCBI taxonomy): Eukaryota > Metazoa > Chordata > Mammalia > Carnivora > Viverridae > Paguma > Paguma larvata. The sequence goes on along the minus strand of CM057824.1, from coordinate 80,892,315 downwards.
ACAACTACAAACAGAGACAAAACATATGAGGCAACTGTTTTCAGACACTGAACAACAGGGCAGCAGGAGACTGATTTTGGACAGAAGTGAACTACATGAGGACAGACCCATGGTCACCCCAGCTTTGTGCCCAAGAGAGCTTCCCTGCTGGAGTTGACCTAGACCAGGCTGCACTGTGGTCTCTCTGAGCCCAGGAGGCAGAGCTTGGAACTCCAGGCTACAGAAAGTGCTGGAATTTGTGGGGCAGGATGTCAGAGGAGAAAAGGCTTCACAGGAAGGCAGACCCCTGCAGTCTACTCTGCAAGTCGACGGACAGAGGGTCTGTGGCTGAGAACTGGACAGTACGGATAGAAGCCAAGAATCTACAGGGTCACAAAAGTCACATGCCACAGGGCAGAGAACCAAACAGAGAGGCCACAAGTCTTGCTATGCTGAATGGACACTCTGAGGATTCATTTGAGACCCTAGAAAAGCTATATCTTATGATTAAGAACCGGGACCTACAATTAGACCAAATCTAAAACGACGCTCAAAACAAAAACAGACTCACTCTCGCAAAGAAAAAGAAAGAAGCTTGACAGGACCAAAACAACCTTCCAATCATTTAACTGGCTTCAAGAACAAAATTCAATGCCCTTCAAAGGAAGACGTCATAATCTGGACTTCTGCATCATGTTATTCACATTGAGGACCATACAACCAAAAATTACCAAACACGTGAAGAAGTAGGAAAGTGTGACCCAACAAAATCAAGAGAAAAGAATCAATTTATAGACATGAAAGAGATATTAGAATTCACAGATGAGACTTTGAATTTAAAGAAACTATTAAGAGAAATGAGAAAATATTTTGATCTAACCTATAATTAAAAACACATCGTATCAAAACTTGTGAGACTTCTGATTCTAGTCAGAACTGGCACTTCTGGTCAAGATGATTAACTAGGATCAGATTTACTATTACAGCTAAAATGACTAAACAACAACAAGAATAAAACAAGACGAGGTAGAGGAAACAACAACACTCAAGACACCGGACATCAGGCAGTGAAGGACAGTAATCCCCGAGAGATGGGAAGCAAATGAGGTGCTCCTGTAATTGCTGCCAGCTGACTGCCAAAGCCAAGGCACAGGGAAGGAGGGCCCAGGTAGAGCCTAGTGACTTCTCTGAATTGAGGCGATGGAGGTGGGCACCAAAGAACACCAAATAGCTAGGGGTCATGGGGCAGAATACCAGAGAGGTAAGAGTTACATAAAGAAAGAACTCTGGAGGGGCACCTGGGTGGCTCAGTGGGTTAAGCGTCTGGCTCTTGATTTCAGCTCAGGTCATGATCTCATGGTTTGTGGGTTCAAGCCCAACATTGGGCTCTGCACTGGCAGTGAGGAGCCTGCTTGTGATTCTCTCTCTCTCCCTCTATCTGTCCCTCCCCTGCTCATGTGCTCTGTCTCAAAAAGAAGGAAAGGAAAGGAAAGGAAGGGAAAGGAAAGGAAAGGAAAGGAAAGGAAAGACAAGGAAAGGAAAGACAAGGAAAGGAAAGACAAGGAAAGGAAAGACAAGGAAAGCAAAAGGAAGGAAGGAAGGAAGGAAGGAAGGAAGGAAGGAAGGAAGGAAGGAAGGAAGGAAGGAAGGAAGGAAAAAAGGAGGGAGGGAAGGAAGGAAGGGGAAAGAACTCTGGAGACTCTCAGAGAGTGCCCCATGAATCTTTGAGTACCGATCAGTGTATGCACATGAGAAAACCACCTATGTTGAGGAAGAACTTCCCAAAAGAACTAGTGGAACAGAACCTAGAGCTAACATAAGTTTGGGAATAGTATCTGTTACCAAAAGTTACAATAAATTATGATTTAAAAAACCTCATAATTGTGAAAGTGTTAATTCAAGGACAAGGAAAAGTCTATTGTAAGGGTAAATCTGGCCTTTCCAGTCATCTTGACCAGAAAGAAGTAAAGACTCTAGGAACACAAAAATATCCAATACTCAACAAGATAAAATTCGCACTGCCTGGCATTGTGAGTTTCCTGAAAAGACGCGTGAAATTACAAGCCCTGCTGAAGAGAAAAACCCCCCAATCGAAACTGACCCAGAAATGATGTCATATGAGGAAACACATACAATCCGTGTTTGACAAAGGCACTGAAGAAAATCAAATGTGATTTCAAATGGCGTTGGAATAACTGGCGTCCATATTGAGAAAACGAACCGTGATGTCTGTCTTACACGGTTCACGGAAATTAATTCAAGATGGATCCGAGTTCTAAACCTAACAGCTAAAACTACAAATCTTCCAGGAAAAAAGTAGAACATTCTGGGAACTGGAGGCTCACAAAAGTTTCTTTGAGACGACACTAACGTACTAGCCATGAAATTTAGACATCAATAAACTGGATTTCATCAGCATTAAACTTTTCTGCTCATTGAAAGAATTTTTCTTCAAATGCTTATTAATTTATTTTGAGAGAGAGAGAGAGAGAGAGAGAGAGAGAGAGAGAGCGAGCATGTGCAGGGCAGGAGCAGAGAAAGAGGGAGAGAGAGAATCCCAAGCAGGCTCCAGACTATCAGCGCAGAGCCCGACATAGGGCTCAAACTCACAAACGGTGAAATCATGATGTGAGCCCAAATCAAGACTTGGGCACTTAACCAATTGAGCCATGCAGGTGCCCTGAAATAGGAATTTGTAAAGGTCGCGTGACACTTTTTCATATTTTGTTGACTGATCCGCTATCCTTGAACATTAAGATTGTTCCCAATTTTTCACTCTTACAAACGACGTTGGGACGATGTCTCTGTGCCCAAATCTTTGACGTTTTTTCAAGTGATTTCCTTCGGAGAAAAGTGCCTCTTCTTGATTTTTTTATGTTTAAGGAAATTTTTGGACAGGCGAATTGGCAGAAAATGTGTGAACGAGAGTGTGTGTGACAGGAACACGTGACTGTCCCCCACGGAACTGAGAGAGGCTCGGAGGGCAGAGCAGCAAGGGGGCAGTGGCCTGGGAGGGTGCTGGGTGGAAGAGGAGAGGGTGCAGGACTTGGCCTAAATGGCAAGCAGAGTTAAAACGAGGCCATGCCTGCATGCAGAACAGAGATTGGAAGTACGGGGAAGCCGCCATGTTCCTATGACCGGCCGCCTTTACTTCTCTGTGCCTCCATTTCCTCTTCTTTACGAAGTGCTTAGAAATAGCACCTGACTCTGTAGTACTCGTTTGTCAAGTGCCTAGAACGTTACCTGGCACAGAGTGTGCACAACGGAAGTGTTTGGCAAATGAAAGTTAGTGTGACTTCCGGGGAGAGCCAGAGCCGTGCCCAGAGAGGAAATCTGTGTGGAGAGCACACAAAATGGAGGCTTCGATTCCCTCCGCCAGGGAAGGAGACCGACAGCCTTGCCCTGGAGTCGGCTTCCCTCAGAGCAGATCTGGAGGCCTGTGTGGGGAGCCAGCTGCCTTTGCTCTCTGACTGTGGCCGCCGGGTCCAGGATCAGCTGTGAGAAAGGAAACACGCTGAACCAGGAGCCGGAAGGTGAGGCCTCCCCCTTCCGTCAGCTCTTGGAGGGCACCAGGCATCGTTTATGAAGCAGTTTATGTCATTAGGGCTCTCCCTGGGGACCCGGGGAGCCACAGGACAGTGTAGATAATGAAGATCTATTGCATAAGCAGAAAAGCTCGATGGTTAAATGTCCCCCCCACCCTAACTCCCTGGCGGCCCCCGGCCCTGCAGCCCTGTCTCCTTTTCATTAGCTGTGTGAGAGGGTTCAACATGGATTTTATTTTCTCATTCCTTGTGGGAAAAGACATTGATCCTGGCTTAAAAGGCCTCTCTGCCTCTGTTCCCTGAGCCCGACAGTTGGGTCCCACTTTGGGAGGTGAGTTCTGCTGGACCCACGCTGGACCTCTCCCCTTGTTGAGGCAAGCCTCTGGGCACACTTCTGACCTACCTCACTTCCCTTTCCGGGCCTGTGAGGTCAAGGACAGTGCCTGCTCTCAGGCCCCTCCAACCACCGAGCACTGCCCTCAAAAACAAGGGGCCACCTCCCAATGGGAGCCAGGATCTGCTGCTCCCTAGGTTTCTTCATCTTGAAAACACAGAGCAGGGGCGCCTGGGTGGCTCAGTCGGTTAGGCTCCCAACTTTGGCTCAGGTCACGATCTCATGGTTTGTGGGTTCAAGCCCTGCATCAGGCTCTGTGCTGGAGCCTGCCTCGGGTTCTGTGTCTCCCTCTGTCTGACCCTCCCCAACTTGTGCTCTGTCTCTCTGTCTCTATCTCAAAAATAAGTAAACATTAATAAAAAAGAATTTGAAAAAAAAAAAGGAAACACAGGGCAAAGATGAAATAAATGAAGTCTCAGGGCCTTCTAGTCTGAAGGCCACTGATGGTTTAGGCAGCATCCCCAGGCAGGGTGGGCTCAGGCCGGGGTGAGGTCAGCAGGGGAGAATGCGGGGAGGGACGCACTGCTCGGCCCCCAGGCCAGCGACACGTCTCCAGCAACGGGTCACTCACTCTTTGATAGGGCCTGGCTGGCATCGCGATTGAAGAGAAATAGGTGAAAAGCTCCCTGCTAATTTCGAGCAAATATTTCTCAAAGCCTCTAAGGAGTGGAGGCTCTATTCCACTCCTTGCCCTCTCTGGCCTCCTTCTATGCCAGAGTGCCCTGTATCTTGTCCTGTATCTTGCTTACCAGTGGACTCAAGTAAACCAAACTTTGGGTATGTCATTTGGGTCCCACCCCCCACTATTGTGTTTATTCCATTCTTGTACTTAACATCCCCTCTCCCTCCATCGCCCCCCGACTCCCCCACTCCCCTACTATGTTCACTCTTAGACCAGAGCCCTGCGATTATATGAGACAGGATTGTAGTCGCCCCAAGTTTGCTTTCACGGGAAAAGTAAATGCCTACAGTCCCTCTGGTGCAATAATGACATTATTGGAATAATCGCCAGAAGCGACATTTTAGGAAAAGTGTTTTTCCCTTGAACCTGGTAAACCATCTAGTTCTCAGGTAGAGAGATTAAATCAGAAATACTACAGCTGGGGCGCCTGGGTGGCTCAGTTGGTTAGGCGGCCAACTTCGGCTCAGGTCATGATCTCACAGTCTGTGAGTTCGAGCCCCGCGTCGGGCTCCGTGCTGATGTCTCAGAGCCTGGAGCCTGCTTCGGATTCTGTGTCTCCTTCTCTCTCTGCCCTTCCCCTGCTCATACTCTGTCTCTATGTCTCTCAAAAATAAATAAATGTTAAAAAAAAAAAAAAAAAGAAATACTACAGCTGGAAAACTATGCACACACCACACCCACGAAGTGTGCTAAGAACCGGAAGGAGAGATGTGAACAGGATACGGATTATTTGGGCTAGAGAAGCAGGCCCAGCCCACTGCACTTGAATCAGGAGGACTGTGAAGGTGGTGGGGTACAGGTGGGGTACAGGTACTGAAACGCTGCCGGTGGCACTCTGAGGAATTTGTCCATAATTCAGAGCTTCTCAACCTGAGCACTTTTAAGATTTTTGACAAATAATTCTTTGTTGTGGGTGCAGGAGGTGGGAGGGTTTCCTGTGTGTTATAGGGTGTTGGGTGGAATTCCTGGCCTCCACTCACATAATGCTCGAAGTCCCTTCTTCCAACTGTGACAACCAAAAATGTTTCCAGTGTAAGGACCGCTAACTGTGCCCCAGAGGGAAGCCAAGACTTGCCACTGGGATGAGAGAAAGAAAATCTCAGAACTTCTACATATTTTGGGGCACCTGGGTGCCTCAGTCGGTTAAGCGTTCGACTCTTGACTTCGGCTCCAGTCATGATCTCACAGTTTGTGTGTTTGAGCCCCAGGTCAGGCTCTGTGCTGACAGCGTGCAGCCTGCTTGGGATTCTCCTTCTCTCTCTCTCTCTTTCTGCCCCTTCCCCGAACACTCTCTCTCAAAATAAATAAACTTAAAAAAAAATAACTTATACTATTTTTATTTGATTATAAAACATAGAGGGGTGCCCGGTGGCTCAGTGGTTGAGTATCTGACTCTTGATCTCGGCTCAGGTCATGATCTCACGGTTCGTGTGTTCAAGTCCCGCACCAGGCTCTGCACTGACGCTGTGGAGCCTGCTTGGGATTCTCTCTCTCTTTCTGTCTCTCTCTGCCCCTCCCCAGCTTGCACATGCATACTCTCTCTCTCTCTCAAAATAAATAAATAAACTTTAAACAAAAGAAAACAAAGAATTTAAGTGTAATTAACATTAACGATGCCTTCATCCAAGATAGAGCAGCAAGATATCCATAACTTGGCAGGGAGACAGAAAACTCCTCTTTTGTTCTAGCTCTCTCAGCTTATTGGAAGGTGTTGCAGTTCATATGTACCCAGTTAGGTGGATTTAGTAATTATTTTAAATAGCAGATGATGAGTAACCCCAAAGACCCCATGGGTTATGTCACGGCCAGGCACTTAAAAATGAGGTACACATTTTTTCTCTTACAAAAAGACAAATTATTCTAAATTTTCCCTTTTCTGTGGTAGGTGGTATGGCAGAAGTAGGCCTCCTACTGGATATTTTCAATATACACACAATCCATCCCTCCAAAAAAAAAAAAAAAAAAAACAGAGGTGCCTTACTGGCTCAGTTGGTTGAGTGTCCAACTCTTGATTTCGGCTCAGGTCATGACCCCAGGGTTGCGGGATTGAGCCCTGAGCTGGGGCCCATGTTTGGCACTCTCTCTCTCTCCTTCTCTGCCATCTTCCCTCCCTTGCCCTCCCCCTTGCCCGCTCAAATAAATAAAAGTTTAAAAACAAAAACAAACACGGTGATATTTAACAATAAAGTGAAAACATGACTGCTTTTAGAAAGAAATTCGTGCTACGGCATTTCTGACAATTTAGCTAGAAAACCTGAAAATTCCTCCTTCAGAAAACCATCTAGACATCTTGGGTAAAATACATCATGCACACTTTTAGAGTCAGAACTGAGCCGACCTGAAAGTAAGGAAAACCTCCAGGGGCACCCAAGCAGAAGAGGGAGTTAATGCTGACGGGACAGCTGTTCTTGAGAGTGGTCGTTAATCCCCCAACCAAATTTAAGTCCTAGTGGGCCTGCACCGGAGAAGACTACACATTCAGCCTGAGAATGCTGGGAAATTGGAACTGGGCCCCCATGTAAAGTGGGAAAGCTTAAGGGCTATGCTCTCGGTAGAAGTCTGGGCTGGAAGGAAGCGTTCTATTGGTCAAACGAAGATGAAAATGACACTTATCTGCATGAGGGGTTAAATTCATACTGTCTATGTTGACTGGAAGCCCCAAGCAGAAGAATTAACTTTAAAATGGTCTGGGGTTGGGGCGCCTGGGTGGCTCAGTTGGTTGAGCAACCGACTCTTGATTTTGGCTCAGGTCATGATCTCACAGTTCATGCGCTGACAGCTTGGGGCCTGCTTGGGATTCTCTCTCCCTTTCTCTCTACTCCTCACCCACTCGTACTGTCTCTCTCAAAATAAATAAATAAGCATTTAAAAATAAAAGGAAAGAAGGTGATCTGGGGTTACAGCATCCCAGGGTCACCTGGCAGAAGGCAACGCACATCCTTCCGTGAGGATGCACTTGTAACTCAGACCTCTCGGGTTCCCATGGAAAAACCTAGCTGAGTATGCGATCGCGGGAGCTCACAATCCCAAATCTTAAAAAACCAGCCACTGTAAACAAAAACCAAAAGAAACAACAAACAGCCTAATTAACTCCCAAGGGCTTCATGTATATGAATTACATGACACAGATAGGTATGTTTTAATAAAATTAAAGCAAACGCTTTAAGAAATAAATGAGGGAGTTAAAAAACATGAGCAGGGATGCCTGGGTGGCTCAGGTTGAGCGTCCGACTTCAGCTCAGGTCATGATCTCACAGTTGGTGCGTTCTAGTCCCACATCGGGCTCTGTGCTGACTGCTCAGAGCCTGGAGCCTGCTTCAGATTCTGTGTCTCCCTCTCTTTGCCCCTACCCCGCTCATGCTCTGTCTCTCTCTGTCTCTCGAAAATAAAAAAAAATGTTAAAGAAAATATTTTTTTTAAAAACATGAGCAAAGAACAAAATAGTCTCAAAAAGGCCCAGGCATCTGTGGCAAACAACCAAATGTAATTCTAAACATGAGGAAATAGGATTATTGTAGTTAAAAACTAAATGGATGAGGAAAAAAAAAGGCAAGCCTAGATGGACATTAAACATTAAATTAGGCACAGCCAAAGAAAGAATCTGTGAACTAGGAAATTGAGCCAAGGAAATATTCAGGAAACATAGTTTTGGAGTCAACAGAAAGACCAAGTGCTGAAAGAAAACAATGGTCAACCTAGGATTGTAAATGAAGCTAAAATATCATTTGAGAAAAAGAATAAAATACTTTTTGGATGAATAAAACTTGAATAAGTACTAAAGGATCTCCAAAAAAGAACTATTTCACAAGAAGAAAACATTCCTGCCAGGAAGTTTCTGCACTGTAAGAAGGAGTGAGTTTCCATTTAAAATAAGCATTCCTTTAACAGTTCCTAATCATTAAGTTCATGTACAAATTTATGTTACTCTGTAATTTAAATGCCGTGTGCAGTGCTAAGATTTGAAAAATAAATCTTAGAAGTTCTTTTTTTGGCCATGTATCCCTATTAAAATTTTAGACCTTTTACTTTTTCATTTTTTGAGCTTTCAAATAAAAGAAGAAAAAAAGAAATGAAAAAAGGGAAAAAAAAGCATGTGAATGTCATTTTTTTTTTGTTTATTTATTTTTGAGAGAGAGAGCATGGGCGGGGAACAGCAGAGAGCCCAATGTGGGGCTCGAACTCATGAATCGTGAGATCATGACCTGAGCCAAAGTCGGACGCTTAACCGACAGAGCCACCCAGGCGCCCCGTGAATATCATTTTGAAACAAATGTTTATTTGGTTGTATGCCAACCACACAGATTGGCAAGGAAGAAATAAAACTGTTTTTGTTCGCAGATGATATCATTGTCTATGTAGAAAATCCAAAGTATCAACAAAGCAGCAGCAGCAGCAACGACAACAACAACAACAAATCCTCCAAACCAAAAACAACTCCTGGAACTAATACGCCCAAACAGCAATTGCAAGATAGAAGAAGGGTAGGGGCACCTGAGTGGACCATGAGCTCATGGTCTGTGAGTTCAAGCCCCGCATCAGGCTCTGTGCTGACGGCTCAGAGCCTGGAGCTTGCTTCTTATTCTGTGTCTCCCTCTCTCTCTGCCCTTCCCTTGCTCACTCTCTGTCTCTATGTCTCTCAAAAATAAAATAAAAATGCTAAAAAAAAAAAATTAAAAAAAAAGAAGAAGGGTAATATACAGTCAAGAGCTTTACTATATACCAGCAGGGAACAAGTGAAATTTGAAATTAAAAACAAATGACCACTCACATTAGAACCTAAAAATAAAAATGAAATACTTAGGTATGAATGGAACAAAACATGTACAAGATATAAATAAAGAAAAGTGCAAAACCCTGATGAAAGAAATCAAAGAAAAATTAAATGGAGAGACATTTCATGTTTGTGGATAGGAAGATTCAATATTGTCATTATGTCATTTTCTTCCCCATATGGTTCAATGCAATCTCACTCAAAGTACCAGAAAGTTATTCTGTGGCTGTCATCAAATTGATCCTAAAGTTTACATGAAGAAGCGAAGTGTGGTCCGCACAATGTATTGAAGAAGAAGAACAAATTCAGAGGATTGCTATTGTCTGACTTCAAGACTTACCATAAAACTACAGTAATCAAGACAGGGTGATATCGATGAAAACATAGACAAGTAGATCAATGGAACAAGTAGAGAGCCTGGAAACAGACCTCCATGAATATAGTCAAATGATCTTTGACAAAGGAGCAAAGACAACACAATGGAGAAAAGATCATCTTTTCAACAGATGGTGCTGGAACCACTGGGCATCCATATGCAAAATAATGAATCTAGACCCAGACTTGACATCGGTCACAAAAATTAACTCAGGGTGGATCCCAGACCTAAATGTAAAAGGCAAAACTCCTAGAAGATAACAGAGGAGAAGGTCTAAATGACCATGGGTTTGGTGATGACTTTCTGGATAAAACAACGAAGGCGTGATCCATGAAACAACAATTGATAAGCTGGACTTCATTAAAATTAAAAACTTCTGCTCTGTAAAAGACTGAGGATAAAATCCATAGGCTAGCAGAAAATATTTGCAAAAGACACATCCGATAAAGACTGGTATCCAAAATATACAAAGAATTCTGAAAACTCAACAATAAGAAAATGAACAACTTGATCAAAATATGGGCAAAAGATCTGAACAGATATCTCACCAAAGAAGACACACAGATAGCAAATAAGCGAATGAAAAGATAACACCATAAGTCATTAGGGAGTTACGAATTAAAACAACAATGCGATACCTGTTAGAACGGCGAAAATCAAAAACGTTAACAACAGCAAATGCTGATAAGGATGTGGAGCAACAGGAACTCTCATCCACTGCCTGATGGAATCCAAAATGGCACAGCTACTTTGGAAGGCATTCTGGCAGTTTCTTATATAGCTAAACATCATCTTTCCTTACAGTGCTGCAATCACGCTCTGGGTGTTTAGCGAAAAAAGTTAAACATTTATGTTCACACCAAATACCTGCACACTGATGTTTATAGCAGCCCTATTCATAATCGCCAAAACTTGGAAGCAGCCAAGATGTCTTTCAGTAGGCAAATAGATAAACAAGCTGTCATATACCGAGTTTGCTGTATACAATGGTGACTCGCTGATGAGACGTGAGCTATCAAGTTCTAAGAAGGCATGATGGAGATTTTAGTGCAAATTGCTAAGTGGAAGAAGCCAGTCTGAAAAGGCTACATCCCGCATGATTCCAACTATGACATTCTGGGCAAGGCAAAGCTGTGAAGTCAGTAAGAACACAGTGGTGGCCAGGGGTGTGGGGGAGGGAGGGAGGGGTGCACAGGGGGAGCACGGAGGATTTTTAGGGGAGTGGAACTGTTCTTTCTGCAAGACACTTTAATGATGGATCCATGACACTATGCATTTTTCAGCTTCCGTAATACTGACAATACGAGGAGCAAAGACTAAGCTGAGGACTTGAGCTAATAACAATGAAATCGATAGAGATTCACAGTTGTAACAAACATGCCACTCTAAGGAAGGGGAAGCTGTGTGCAAGGTGGGGGGTTCCCAAGAGGGTACAGGTGAACTCTCTATACTTTCTGCCCAATTGTTCTGGAAACTTCAAACTACTGTAAAAAATCAATTCTATTAAAAAAAAAAACTATTAGAATGAATGAAGGGGCACCTGGGTGGCTCAGTCAGTTGAGCATCTGACTTCGGTTTAGGTAAAGTTCTCACCGTTCATGAGTTCGAGCCCCGCGTCAGGCTCTGTGCTGACAACTCGGAGCCTGGAGCCTGGCGGATTCTGTGTCTCCCTCGCTCTCTGCCCCTCCCTTGCTCACACTGTCTCTCTCTCTCTCTCTCTCTCTCTCTCTCTCAAAATAGATAAACATTAAAAAAATTAAAAAAAAAAAGAATAAATGAGTCCAGCAAGCTTACAGGATACTAGGTCAACATACAAAACTCAACTGTGTTTCTGTCTAATGGTAACAAGCAATCTGAAAATGCTGTCATGATAGCTGTAATTCGATCCATCGACAGCCGCTTGTTGGCCCGTGACCACTCTATGGGGCAGCACAGATACAGAATATCCCCATCATCACAGAAAATGATGTTGGACAGCATGGCCCTCCCACAAAACAAGGGCTCAGGGGCCTCCCCTGAAAAGGGGGGATAGTCTCCGTCTCCCGGGTCGCTGTGACTCTTCAGCAAAATGATGTCTGGGACCTAAGAAGTGTTCGGTAAGTGGTGGTTAAGTTCCAATGAACAAACAAGAAGCAGGCAGCGTTGGCTGTAGGAAAGAGCCCTGCCCTGGCGACCCTCAGGGCTACCGCGAACCTGCAGTATCACCTTGGGTCGTTTATTCCCCCCACCTCGGGCCCCAGCGTCTTTGTCTGGAAAATACAAGAGTTGGACCAGATGCTCGTGACCGGTTCTGACGTCTACAGAGCCTACGAATCACAGGATCTTTCCGTGATAAGTGATTACAGAAATGTTCTCACTCCATCTCGCCCACAGAGGGACCCAAGCATCTTAAAATACAGAGAAAAGGAACCAGAGGACATAACTGGGTTGTTTTCTCATTTTGATGAAAGGTCCTAGAATTCTTGGTGAAACTGAACAACTACACACAAAAATGATTCCCTCTTTCAACTTATCGAGGAAGGGAGAAAGAAAGGACAGGAGCGGGAGTGGGGGGAAGCATATAAATTTACAGGTTGACTCAACCCGTTCCAGCTGACAGCTGGCGTGGTGGGGCTGGGGACACTTGACCTCGATACATCTTCTGCACAGAGTGGGAGGGAAGGGCTTCCTGCCATCCTTTGTCATCAAGCAGGCCAAGCCTGGCTAATGGGAACTGTCACCTGGGCCTTTCCAGGTCAGAAACGAAGAACAGCAATTAACTCCTCTTGGAGGCCTGTGGCCCTGAGCAGGCCCTGCTAGGCCAGGTAACTAAATCATTAAAGACACAGTTCTTTTCCGTGATAAATTGTGCAGGCGCGCGAAACCCGCTGCTTGGCCATTAATCTGGGCTAATCAGGTTGAAAGCTCGGTTGTTTTATTTAGTAATTAACGGGTTATGTGAAAACCATGATCCATGGCCTGGGGCGTGTCTATAGAGCACTGTCCGGGAGGAGAGAATGGAGAGCCGCGGGGATTCTCTGGAGAGCCACTCAGCCTTATGCAATTACAGCCATTGGCAAACGCTGAAAAATGACCCCGGGCTCGTATTGACACCCAGGAAAGAAACATTCCTGCCAACGGCATGGGCGGCGTCTTGAAGGCCGATAATTGCTCTCTCCCTCCTTCCCCTCGCGACAGCCCGCTAAGCCAAACCCAAGGCTTCAGAGACGGTTTTGCGGGCACACACGGCTCCTTGTGGTGGCAGACTGCCTGCCCTGGGAAGCGATCTGTGGGGATGAGGTGACTTTTGCAGAAATGGGGGTCCCAAGAGGAAGAGGAGGGGGAGGAGGGGAGAGACCAATGGTTCCGACTGAGCCCGTTGGCATCTTGGTGCTCGGGGATGGCAACCTGGCAAGGGGACAGCTGGATCTGGAGCTCAGGTGTGGGCGGGAGCTGCGGCCACCCAGCGGAGCGTGGGGAGGGCACGGTGCAGAAGGCCTGGCTCGGGGCCCTGGGTGAGGCCCCGTCCCCTCGCAGGGCTCTGCCGCTTACTTGCTTCCCCCCTCCACTCTCGCTCCACATCAAAGTCACCAGACACCAAGCCCTGCCTGTCCCCCTTCTAACCCGCCTTGTCTGTTGCGATCGCCGCTTTACGGGTCTGCCCATGTCCATTCTTTAGTCGGATCTAGTCTCCTCTCCTGAAGCCAGGGTGACGTTTCTGAAGATCTAACATTCTTGGGATGTGCTCCTGAATGATTTAGAGATAAAATCAGGATCCTCCGGCTCGCCGAGGTCCGGCCCAATGTCAGGGCCTCGCCTGCCTGTCCAGCCTCCTTCAAGCCACCTCCCCTCCCTCCCCTCACCCTCTGAGACCCCCAACCATGCCACACTTCACTTCTCAAACACCCCGCACTCACGGGCCTACAAGTCAGTGTCTTCCTGTCCCCACGGACCCCTGACCCCACCATGCTAGCACCTGCTCAACCTTGGGTCTCAGCTGAAACATCCCCTCCTCTGGACAAACCTGCCTGGCCTCTCGAGCCAGGTTAGAAGCCCAGATTGCCTCAACCCTGTGCTTTCAGAGCGCCCACCGCTTTGCGGTTACCAGTTGCTTTTCTCTGTCTCGCTCCAAACTCTAGGAAGGCGAGGGCTGCATCCACGATACTGTTTGCCGTTGCAGTTCTAGCTCTGAAATGGTTCCTGCACATGGTCGGTCCTCAGTAAAATTTGTTGAAGCTGTGAGTAAAAACGTTCACTGAACAGGAAGCCTCTTGAAGGCCTTTGACGCTCAATGCTCACTGTGCAAATGGGGGAAGCTGACCCCAGAGAAGGCCGATAACACACTGGGTCATACGGTAAATCGAGGGCAGACTGTGAAGGGAACGTGACTCTCCTGACCCAACCCAGGGGTCTCTCCAGCAAACCACACCCCATTTCAACCCGCATCGACCACAGCTTTCTCTTCTGGAGGTTTGGGATTTAGCTTCCTTGTGGACGGCCCGTGACCTTTTGATCAATTTAAGCAATTTCTCCAGAGAAGCAGCCGATGGGCATAAATGGGACCATCTGAAATTTCCACGTAACATCGATGACTAGAAACGATTTAAGGAACATTCCTGAAGGTTATGTGAACATTCTGGGAATCCCTGGAGGCAGCCCAGTTGACAGGTAGGAGGAGTGAGTGTTTCGGGGCCAGAAAAACCTGGGTTTCAACACTGGTTCTGTCATTGATTAGCTGTGCGGTTTGGGGCAACTGACTGGACTTCTCTGTGCCTTACCGTTTTTATCTACAAAATGGGGCTCATCATGGCACCGACCTAAAAGATTATGACTGATAACGATGGAAGATAATGCATATTAAGTGCTGGATACTGTACTAAATATGTCTCACCTTGATCTCTGAATAACATACTATTCTTATCCCTGTTTCATAGATAGGAAAAACCGTGCTGCACAGAAAGAGCCAGGAAATGGCCCCAGGCCACACAGTCATTAAGTGGAAAACCCGGACTGACTCACTTGTCAGCGCTGCACTCTCTTTCCTGTGCAGCCCAGTGCCCGACACGTGCTCCCTCCATGTTCCCCGGCATGCGTGGAGGCAGCGCCAGAAGCAGCAGTAGAAACTGCATTTTATCCAGGGCCTGGTTCATAGTAGGTGCTTGATACAGGGTAGCTTCTAGGACTGTGATTAGTCTCAAGAGTCTGTGCCCCAGATTCCGATTTTGAGTTTTCTATCCTCTTTTTTAAAAAAACGATCTAAGGAGGGGCGCCTGGGTGGCTAGGTCGGCTAAGCAGCCGACGTCAGCTCGTGATCTCATGGTCCGTGAGTTCGAGCCTCGCGTCGGGCTCTATGCTGACAGCTCAGAGCCTGGAGCCTGCTTCGGAGTCTGTGTCTCCCTCTCTCTGCGCCTCCCCCACTTGCACTCTGTCTCTTTCTCTCTATTAAAAACAGGGGCGCCTGGGTGGCTCAGTCAGTTGGGCGCCTGACTTCGGCTCGGGTCATGATCTCACAGTTTGTGGGTTCGAGCCCCGCGTCGGGCTCTGTGCTGACAGCTCAGAGCCTGGAGCCTGCTTCAGATTCTGTGTCTCCCTCTCTCTCTGCCCCATCCCTGCTCATGCTTACGCTCTCTCTCTCTCAAAAATAAAGATTAAAAAAAATTTTTAAAAACAAACAAACAAACAAACAAACACAGGATCTAGGCGTCTTTGTGAGGAAATCCCATCCGCAAGAATCAGTTCCTGTGACGCCATGGAAGGCGTTCTGGGCACGGAGGAGCCAGTTCCCAGTGGGCCGGGAATTCTGGTACTGGCTGGCTTCCAGTCAGTTTGTTGCCAAGTCAAGACGTGCCAGGCTTCGAATGGTTTCATCTCCTTCCAGACTTGAGGCTAAGCCACGTGCAGCAAGCCAGATGCAGTGCCAGGTCAGCTCTCCAGAGGGCAGCCGAGGGAGCCTCTAGAGGACTGTGAGAGCTCCAGGGCCCCCGTTGTCCCTGGGACTGGGCCCTGGATGTCCCATGGAGGACATGCCCCAAGGGCCGCCCACCCCTCCCGGGCCAGCCATGCAACAAAGGAGACATTCCTACTGCCTTCTTTTTATAGGAGAAGGCTATCTTCCCTCAAAGACATGCATCTTTTGTTGCCCTTACTGTCTGGCCAAGCGAGGGAAGGTGCCAGCCAGTCAGGTCTCCTTTGACAAGAACATCAATGGCACTGGCCCTTGGCAAAGTGGAGCCTCACCGAACCCTGGAGATGGAAGGGTACTTGGCTGAAGATTTCCCATGAAGGCAGGTGTTAGAGTATTAAGGCTGAAAGTCTGAACTCCAGAAGCCTCCTCCCCAGGTTTGAGTCCAGGCTCGGTGACTTACCACCTCGGTGGCCCTGGCTGGGCATGTTTCTTAATTTGCCTATAATTCCATCTTCTCATCGGTGCTAACGGGAACAATAACAGTGCTTACTTCATAGAGTTCTGTGAGCATCGCACGTGAGAGCCCGTGTGACGTATTCAGAATGGTGCTTGGGACCTAGCGCTTGTTCAGTGTCAGTTACTAACTCGGGTTACTATAACCTGCTCGCCCAGCGCATGAGTCCTCACTGTGACCGATGTGCAGTTAGTGTCCACTCGACCACTTCTAGCGACAGGAAGCTCGTCACCTTTCAAGGCTGTTCTTACGGTTGTCTGCCAACTCTAATGATTGGGTGGCCCTCCCGTTTCTACGCGGCAATTAAAGAGTACCTGTGGGGAACCTACATATATACATATACATATACATACATATACATATACATATACATACACTAGTAATGAAAGATACCTGACATATATTCAATGAAAAAGATCAGCTGCAGACCAGTTCCTGTATAAAGAAACGGGGTTTGCGCTGCTCACCCTTGAGACAGCTCAGGGACTGAGAGTTAATACCGGTCCCTCTGTCCGGGTAATTGGATTCTGAAAGAAATCAGAGGGTCTGCCCTCCTGTGCTGGTGTTTTGGGCAGCAGGTCGGGTTGGTGGGTAACGGAGGAGAGCTTAGGTGGGGAGGTTCCTGCTGACCAAAGTGCCTGGCTGCCCGCTAATCCGACCTCAGGTAAGGTCAGTCCCAGACCGGGCCCGAAGGAAACTCACTGGCTTCCAGAGGTGGTTTAGAAAATTTTCTGAACGAAGCTCCGGAACTGATGGGAGCTCTCAAACCTTTCATTTAAAAAATTCCCTACATTCTCCGCAGCTGGTCACGCATCTCTTATAGGAAACAGGATGATGCATGTGAGTCAGAGCGATCCCAAATGGTCCTCTCTTTCAGGGCACTCCACGAGTCTCGCTGGGAGCCTCGTGTTATCCTCAGGATGGCCCAGACCTCCCCTGTGCACCTGCTCCACCCGGCCACAGGGGGAATCAGATTTCCTCCCTGCAACCACTATGCCCGAGGAGGCTTGGAATAGTATTAGGTCACCACTTCATTAGCATAGAGAGAATGCCTACCTTGTCTGGAGAAGTTTCTGTGGGTCAGTGGAAGCCTTGCAGACCTGGGCCACGTGACCGTGCAAAACTCCAGCATACCGTTTATTTTATCCCATCTTACAATAAGCCGTGTAGTCGGTGTATTTGATTCCCATTTTACAGAGGAGGAAACCGACGCAAGGAGAGGGAAGGAACTTGCTTCAGGTCCCACAGCCCACTGCGGGGCAGAAGCGGGTGTATGCTGGGTCTCCCAGCTCCTCACTGAGTGTTCTTTCTGGTCCCTCCAGCTCTTAGTAGCTTCCTCATTTCCTCCTGTCTTTGCTCCTGAGCCACTTCTGCTGCCCCTTCGAGACATCTGCCAACCTTCAAAACCAGGAGGGAAGAGGAATCTATTTTAGGAGTAGGAAGGCGAAAGACGAGTATGGCAGAACAGAGAACTATTGAAAGTCCAGGGGAGTAACGGCAGCAAACACAAACGGGGGGCTTCTGCATCCTGCGGGAGCCCTAGGTGATCAAAGCTGAGTCTGAGAGTAAGATGAAGGTCCCCCCGATGGCGAGCTGGTCCCTCTACTCGGAGCTCAAGGAGTCCTGCTTCGCAACGGGACTGATGAGGAGGGTAAAGAGATGGCCAGGCCTCCTCTGGGCCCGTGGTGCTTACACCAAGGCCACACAGGCGCCCTCGAGCCTTTAAGCCATACTTTGAAGAAGGGCAGGGATGCAGCTAAATCAGGGAGGAATCATGGGGCATGGCCGCCATGACAGCCTCACCCAGCAGTATCATTTATAAGAAACACAGACAGAGAGAGAGGGGGAGAGAGACTGAGAAGGAGGGAGGGGGAAAGAGGGAGAGAAAGAAGGAAGGAGAGAGAGGGAAACCAGTCACCAGACAGTCCCCGTGCCTATGCTTTGTCCCCCCGGCTCCAGCCCTCAGCATCTCGGAGAATGATCCAGGCATCCTCTCCCTGAGAGTGGGGACTCGACTCTGAGAAGCTGAAGGAGAGGTTTCCAGTTCTTTCTCCTAAGGAGGGGTTCCTTCGAGGCTTTCCTCTCCACATCTGTGCAACAGGGGACTGAAGGAAATTTCCAGTCTCTGCTCTGCTCTCATGTTGTGACCCTAAACCTCACGCTTGGGGTTTCAAAAGGCCTGTGTCCCCAGACTCAGTAGCTCAGGCGACATATGTGAGATTTCGTCCCAGAGAGAGAGGCCGCTGCTTTACTGAGCATCAAAACAAGAAAATTCCATTGGTCTGTGACAGCCTCGAGTGTGTCCGTGTCTCCCCAAGTCAGCGGCACTCAGTTACCAGATTAATATAATAATCTTGGTGAGAGTTCCCACGTCTTTCCTTTAATTCAGCCAAAGCTTTGCCTGGAGGCTCCCAGAGAGTCCTCCAGGTCTAAAAGTGCCCATCATAGGTCCTAGTGGTGGGTTTCCATGCCTGAGGGATAGCCTTTCGTTAGGAATCTTTATCAACTTTGAAGAACACATGAAAAGATGCATATGAGGACACGCCCATACACATTTGTTCAGCAAAATGTTCCCTGTGTCTTTGGCACGGTTCCTGAGCTTGGTGGCATGCCGCCTGACAGTCTCATGGGGGTCAGAGACAAGATAAGCAAACAGAAAGCGCCATACGAAGCTAACGTGGACATGCCCTGTGCCTCGATCCTTTGGGCATTTGGGATTGTGGTCAAACGCAAGAGAGGTCGGCTAAAAATAGAAAACTCTTCTTGCCCTGTTCATAGGGCTGAGGGAGAGGTCACAGGGACTCAGGGGGCAGCCCGGGAGAGTCTCCCCTCCCACTGACCCCACCGGCCCCCTCACTCCTGGCTCAGATCACGTGCAGCGCTCTGGGGACCTCATTGTCTGTACGGATGAGCCCGGGGTTCTTTTGGGAAACCCGTCCCTGGGAATGGAATGGGAGATTTCAACCGTGGAGTTGGACTTTTGTGTTAATACAACTGTGTTTTGTTTGGGAGTTTTGTCTTTTTTCAAATAACACCACAGAGAGAACCCTCAGAAAGTCCCAGGCTGCAACAGACAGACGCATCGTTTCTTTTTATTCCATCAGTCAAGGGAAAAAAAAAGTTAGAGAGAGAAAAGAAAGGGACGAAAGGAAAAGGAAGCCCCCCTAGAGCCCCTCTCATGTCCTTCCCATCAGCCACGTGGGTTTGCACAATTAAATCTGAAAAGCTCCTTCCAGGGCTTTGTGGGGCCCAACAAGGACAGTCACTCGGGCACTCAGAGGAACCTTCCGAAAGCTTCCTTTCCACATGCCCGCACGTCTCTCCCTGATTGCTCCTTCTGGCTGCACTTAGCAAGACTGACTGCCCCTGAGGAGTGGGTTGTGTTCCTGACCACGGGGGAGCTCTCCTGGGTCCGAGGCGGCCCAGCCTCCGGTTGGGAAAAGCTTCTGGTCAATGAAGAATGCACAAGCTGGCCACTGATGTCACTTGCCTTTTGTGTGGCTGCAAAGAGAGTTCATCCCAAGTGTTGTACTGGTTTAGAACAGGAACAAGGAAACGGCTTCCTTGGGTCTCCCCCTTCCCCCACCCCATTAAGATCAATCCAAGGACTTCTCTGGGTTCATATGCTTTCAAAACCGTTTACTATTTTCTGTTTAAAACAATCTTAACCTTTCAACTTGTCTGATAATAAAATTAAGAACACGGAAGAATCTATACATAAAATCGCAGCCTCCCTGGTGCTCTAAGCAGGGCAGGGCTGGAGGACAGGAGGAAAGGGAACCATGCAGGTGTAAATGCAAAATGGCGCCCCGTTTTACTGGAGCCAAGAGGACACACTAGGAAAGTTGGGACAAGAAGGCTGAGCTGTGTTTGTAGGGGCCTCACGTGGGTATTGAGAAAGCCCTTGAGGATTTTTTTTAATGTTTATTTATTTTTGAGAGAAAGAGAGCACGAGGAGGGGAGGGGCAGAGAGAAAGGGGGACAGAGGATCCCAAGCAGGCTCTGTGAAGACAGCAGAGAGTCCAATGCAGGGCTTGGACCCACAACCTCAAATCATGGCCTGAGCCGAAGTAGGACGCTTAACCAACTGAGCCACCCAGGTGCCCCAAGCTCTTGAGGGTTTTTGAGCCAAGAGATGACATGTTGTGAGCTCTCTCTGAGCGTAGTTAGTATGACAGAATGTGTTGAGGGAAGGAGACAATGGAGAGGGCCACCATGAACAGGTAGTAGTATAACCATAGTAGTAGCCAGTCAGGCAGAGTATAGACTGGGTTGTGGCAACAGCTACGAAAGAGAAGATTCAGAACCCACTCCCTACCCCTGGAAGGAAGGGGCCTCTGGAGATGACTATGTGGTGGGGGAAGGAAGGGAGGACAGGAAGCCGCATCCATGGTGCCAAGGGTGAGTCATCTGTTATCCCAGGGCACGCCTATCCCTGCATGGCATCGTGGCTCTCCATGGCTCGTTCTCTCCCACGTTTCTTCAGAAGTTTCAGAGCAACACCATATGCCCAACATCTAGCCCATGGAAGGTGCTAAAAGATATAGGTGTGGGGTGAATGGCAGTGACTCAGATTTACAGTGCCTTCAGAAGAGCCCATTTGTGAAAGCTAGGGCAACTTGTTTGTGAGAGAGCTACATTCTGGATAGTGTGACTCCTTGGGTCTTCCCCCATCCCAACAAGTCTCCAGCTGCCCCTCTTCATGCTTGGCCTTGGTTCGTCCCATCCGATGCAGGTCCCATGACAACGCAAGACCACCTGGGCTCAAGTCTGCTCACCACTGATGGCCATCATGGCCAGATTTGTGAAGGGTCTAGTGTGTGCTAGACCCTGGGGCCATGACATACATCATCTCATTTAATCCCATCTCACCTTGATTAGGATCCTCTAAAAGAGTTATAATCCCACTTACCAGAGGGGGAAACTAAGGCCCAGAAAAGGTCAGTACCTTGCTCAGGGCTGCACAAGGAGACACAATGGGGCCAAATCACTATGCTGTAAAGAGCTTGAGGCTAAGACTGCATCGAGCTCACTGCTGTCTCCCCCACATCCCGCCCGCGCTGTGCAATTTTGAGTATATGTTGAATGAATGAATGAAAAAAGATTCTTTTGATTCCAAACTCGAATACACGGCCTCCATGGCCTCATCTGGAAATAATATGAACCTCACGGGCTTGGTGTGAAGTTCAAAAGGGGTCCTAGCAATATGTTTGGTAAACAGAGGGATATATAAACCTCCTTCTTCCCAAAAGCCCCAAATCCCAGACTGCAGATAACGCTTACAGATATCATTTTCAAGAGACTGGCATCATCACTTGCCACCAGGCAAACAGCAAACCTCCCACGAGAAACTGAACAAACTCTCTTTATTTCAGGAGTGTCTGAAACCTGCATATTACTCCCGGCCACCACCTGCCCCGACCACACCTCTCGGCTCTGCTCCCACCCCGTTCAGCAGCCCTTTGTCAAGGAACTCAGAAGGGAGCGGTTAACTGCAGGGGCCATCTTTGTGGCCGGAATAAGTTAGCACTGGGGCTGTGTCTCCACCATCCCTGCTCAAGTTTCAGCTGCTGCGGCCACACAGAGCAGGCCTTGTTCGCTTATGAAAGTTCTAGTCTCAGTTTTGTTCCAGGGATTTGAAGGCTTCGGCAGGGCCTTTGTGGCCAAAGAAACCTCCCGGACAATAGGGCCACCCTCCTCCAAAGCGCTTGCCCCACCCCGGAGGGAGGGCCGAGACTCACAAACCATTGGCTGCCCAGCACTTGTGGATGTGGAAAGTTCCATGCAGCCCAGGAGAAACAGAGGACTCAGGCTTCTTCTGGGCCAGGCCTCTTTTAGGCCAAGTCACGACCTGAGGGCAAGCTGCTGTCAGCGCTCGCCTTCCTGGTGGTGCCAACATCAACCATACCCACTGGGGGACAAGATGGGCGATCTAAAGCCAGCTGAACTGTCTCACCCAGAAGCCGCCTTTTTCTGCCTGGTGCAGCGAATGACCCCTCTTCATCTAGAGTGCTGAGACTATTCTGTGACTCAACACAGAGGGCGCAGTGGGGAAAGTTAAGAGTGAAATTTTATGAGCATTTACTGAATGCCAAACGGTGTGGGGAGCGCTTTCACAACAGTTAATGCGGATTAAGCGCCTTCTATGTCCCAGGCATTCTGTTTAGCAATTTATTGCTTCATTCTAGGTTCCCAACAGTCTTACAAAGAAGGTAGATGTAATATCATCCTCATTGCACGGATGACAGTGCTGAGCTTCAGCAAGCTTAAGTGACTTGACTGAGGTCTATAAGTGGTGAGCTAGGGTTTAAAGTTGGGATTTGAATCTATGTCTGTGCAACAGAGTGGTCTATATTCTTTTTTTTTTTAAGTTTATTTCTTTATTTGGAGAGGAAGAGAGAGTGCAAGCAGGGAAGAGGTAGAGAGACGTAGAGACAGAATCCTGAGCGGGCTCCACATTGTCGATGAAGAGCCTGAAGAAGGACTCAGACTCACGAACCCTGAGATTGTGACCTGAGCCAAGATCAAGAGTCAGATGTTTAACCAACTGAGCCAGGCAGGTGCCCTTGTATTTTTTTCTTTATTGATGTATAACTGGCATACAGTGTACTTCACAATTCATCATTTTCAGTATATATGAGACCGTCACCACCTGAGGTGGTGAACATATTCGTTTGCTCATAAGCTCCCTCGTGTCTCTGTGTAACACCTTCATCCTATCCCTCAGCAACCACAGCTCTGTTCTCACTATGTATTAGTTTGCCGTTCCTAGGGTGTATAACTCCTAGAACCATACAGTATATACCTTTTTTTTCAAATGTGGATTCTTTCACCTGGCATAATATTTTAAGATTCACCCACGTTGTTGCATATATCGCCAATTGTTTCCTTTTGATTGGCAAGGAGCATTCCACTGCATAGATATACCAGAGTTTATTTATACATTTCTCTGCTGGTGGACATTGGGGTGATGTCTAGTTTCTGGCTACGAACTGCTATGAACATATGTGTACCAACCTCGTATAGACACAGGCTTTCATTTTTCTTGGGTGGAAACCTAGGGGTAAAATGACTAGATCGTATGGTAGGTTATACGTTTAAATATTTCAGAAATGGCCAACTGTTTTCCAAAGTGGTTGCACCATTTTACATTTCCACCAACAGTGTATGAAGATTCCAGTTGCTCCAGACCTTAATCAACATTTGGTGTGATCCATCTTTAATGTTAGCCTTTCTAATAGGTGTGCCATGTATTGGAATCTGTCCTCTTTCCATGTGAGTATTTGCTCTCATATACCTTCTTTGCTGAAATGTCGATTCAAATCTATTGTCCACAGTTCTATGGGGTTGTTTGAGTTCTTACAATTGAGTTTTGAGAGTTCTTTATAGATGCCAAATACAAGACCTTTATCAGATATAGGATTTGCAAATATTTTCTCCCAGGCCGTGGTTGTCTTTTCATTCTCTTAACGATGTCTTTTGAAGAGCAAAAGTCTTAAATTTTGACAATGCCCCGTTTATCAGTTTGTTCTTTTATGGATGGTACTTTAGTTGTAGTATCCAATAAATGCTTTCCTAATTCAAGGTTGCAGAGATTTTTTTTCCCCTATGTTTTCTTCTAGAAGTTGTATAGTTACAGTTTTCACATTTATATCTATGATCCATTTCATGTTAATTTAGGTATATAGGGAAGTAAAGCTTATCTCTTTGCATTTTCAATTGTTTTAGCAATATTTGTTGAAAAAACTCCTTTCTTCATTGAATTGTCTTTGCACAGCTGTCAAAAACCAGATGTCCATACATTCATGGGTTTATTTCTGCATTCTGTTCTATTCCATTGATCTATTTATCCGTCTTTATGCCAATTATCACACTGTCCCAGCTTGCTTTACAATAAGTTTTGAAAGCAAATATTATTCATCTTGTTCTGATTTGTTCTTCTTTGCAAGTTTGTTTTGTTTTTTTAAGTCCTTTGCACTGCCATATGAATTTTAGAATAGGTTTGTCAATTTCTACTAAAAGATTCTGCTATGGGGGCGGGGTGCCGGACTGGCTCAGTCAGTAGGGCATGCAACTCTTAATCTTGGGGTGGTGAGTTCAAGCCCCGTGTTGGGTAAAGATTTTACTTAAAAACTTTCTAAAGATCTGCTCGGATATCAATAAAGTTTCCATCTTTAACTACATGCTAATCATTTTATTTTTATCCAAAATCTTTGAGTTTAGAATTATTCTTTCTATTTTACAGATGAAGGAACCAAGGTTCATACCGGTAACAGAATCTCATTTGTAATAGAGCAAAACCTAGAACCCAAGATTACTATAATAGTTGCTGAAGTACAGAACGTGGAGAAGTTAGCTGGATCATAAGTGGTGTCCCAGCCTCCAGCTGGGTTTTCCCATTGAAACATTTTTGGGTTGTAGTCAACCCGTGAAGTCATCATTTGATGTTTACCTGATTGCAAATCAGGCCTTCAAAGACACATCCTTCATACTCCCTCTTTCTGACCCCCTCTTCATCCTCACTTCTTTAGTGAGTGGGAAAAACACACACGCTCATCTGTGCATATAGTACCTTACCTCTAAGGCTCACTGTGCCTTCATGTAACGAAAACTTACTCACCGGGTCTGTTTATAACTTCTCAAGTAATCATCTCCCTAAAAGCATGTCACTCTTCTGCCCAAACACAATCAACGACTCTCATTACCACTAAAATTATGTTGACTCATAAGGTTGTGGATATTTAGAGTAGAAAGAGACCTTAGAGATCATGTATGCAAAACAGTAAAGAAGCCATGTTGAACCCTCTTGTTTCTGATGGGAGGGCTAATTACCAAGGAGAGGAAATGACTTTGATGCAAAGAATCTGTCACTCCACCTGTCTTAGGAATTCTGATTTTGTTTTATTTGGTTTTGAGCTTAATGGCAGGATTTTTATTGCAATCCCAGCCTAATACTTTTCCCTCTAAAACTGTAAAAGAGTCACTCTGCCATTCAAGGCTCTCCTCACTTGCATTCCAGCCCATTTCCTGTCTTTCCACCATACTCCAGGCAGCTGGCGTCCACACCAGCAGGACCTTTCCTGACCTCTGTGCCCTGGATCCTGCTGCTCTTTCTGCCAGTGATGAATGCTCCCTTTACTCTATTTCTTCCTGAAATACCTTCACGCCTGTCACTTGAGACTGATCTCAAATACCATCTCTTCCATTAAACCTTCCCTGATTCCTCCAGATAGGCATTAGGTTCTCGGTCCGCCACTGCAGGTTCCTGTCATCCTGCGTCTGATTTGAAAAATACACTGAATGAGAGTAGGAATTAGAGCAGATTGGTGACTACAGAGGAGATTGGTGAGTTTGGTGACATAGCAACAGAACACCAAATGAAAGCCAAAGTTGAACCCAGAGGTAAAAAGAGAACAGGAAAAAATAAACACACCATCAATGAGTTGTGAGACTGTGAGTTGTGAGTGGCCTGATAGATGTGTAATTGGGTCACAGAAGAAGAGGAGAGGGTGCTCCAGAAAATACTGAAGACACATGGCTACGGTTTTTGTATGTTAAATTAAAAAAAAAAAACTATATACCCCCAGATCCAAGGTCAACGAATCCCCAAGCACAGGAAATTTATGAAGAAGAGTACAAGGCATATCCTAATCAAATCGCTTAAAACCGGTGGTAAAAAGAAAAAACAAATTAAAGCAGTTAGGGGGAAAAAAGGCAGTTTGTAAAAAAAAGGAACCAAAATGACAGCAGACTTCACTTAATAAACAATGCGCGTCAGAAGACGATGGAGAGACATCTTTACGGTTCTGAAAAAGAAAACCAACTTGGAATTCTCTACCCCGAGAAAGTATCTTTCAAAAAGGAAAGTGTACTAAAGACTTCTTGAGACATATCAAAGAAAGGGCTCAGCAGCAGCAGGTCTACACTACACGAAATACCAAGGGAAATCTATGAAAAAGGGGACGAGGCAGACATATGGATCTACAGAAAGGAACGGAGGACACCAGGAAGGGCAAACGTGGGTAAAGGAGTATAATTTTTAAAAACTACTTAAATCCCTTTCAAAGATCATTTTTAAGAAAAGAATTGCCGGCTAAAAGCAAAAATAGCAGCAATGTATTGGAGAATTTGTAACACGTGCTGAAGTAAAGTGTACCGTGGGATAGCACGAAGTTGAGAGAGCACAAAACGGAAGGGTTCTCTGTTTCTTATGTTAGGCATAAAGCATAATATCACTTGAGTGAAAGATGTACACCATGAGCCCAAAGCTAACATGAAACATCAAAACAAAGAAGTAAAGCTAATATGTTGATAAAGGAGATGAAAAGAATCATAAAATATATTCAATTATTTCACAGAAAAGGAGAGAAAGGGGAAGAAAAAGTCAATCAGACAAGTAGAAAATATCAAGATGACAGACTTAAATGGCAAGATGACAGATTTAAGCTCAGCTTATCAATAATCGCATTAAATGAAAACGGTCTAAACTCCTGAATTCAAAGGCGATATATAAACAAATATGTTAGACTTTGAACAATCGGTAAGTCTGGGTGAAATGTACACGAAATTCTTGTCACTTTCCTTGTGCTTTTTCTGTAACTTTGCAATTATTTTCAAAATAACATTTTCAGAATATAATCTTTGTAATTACTATTATTTCTTATTTTTTTTTTCTTTTGAGAGAGTGTGTGCGTGTGTGCACAAGCACAGGTGGGGAAGGTGCGGAGGGAGAGGGAGAGGGAAAGAGAGAATGTGAGGTAGGCTCCACGCTCAACACGGAGCCCATTGTAGGGTTCCATATCACAACCGTGAGATCACGACCTGAGCTGCAATCAAGAGTCAGACGCTTAACCGACTGAGCCACCCAGGTGCCCCTGTAAGTGTTAGAAAACAAACAAACAAACAAAACAAATAAATGTTGTTAAAAAAACAACTCTTAGTATTTCTTTTCATACAATCCTATAGGATCTTGCTTTTGCATCTTGCTGAACACTGGTAGAGGTATGCTCTGGAAAGGGCACTGGGCAGGGAGTCAAGGGACCCGAACTCTAGTTCCGTTTCTACCATGTATTAGACTTGACTTTTCTGAGCCTCGATTTTCTTATCTGAAATGGGCCTGATAAAGCATTCCTCGTAGGGTGGTTATTAGAAATACACTGTCGGGTGGTGGGTGCTCGGGGAAAGGCATGCTGTCCAACAAAAAGCCTAAAACCAGGTTTCCGGAGCTTGAGTCCATCTGAAACCTGCAAGCTGCAGCTAAGAAGAACCTTGTCTCTGGAGCCAAGGCCAAGTCCGGGCCAGAACCAGGATGCTGCCAGGCACAGGTGTTGCTAAGCTCTGGCTCACCTCCAGATGGCTTTCTCTGGGAACCATTCGAATGCGGACCACACCGGTGCCCCTCCCCTCCCCCACACCAACATTGAGGGAGGGTATGCCCAGCCACAGACAAAGCATGAACCCCCATGTTGGTCCCATCGGCTTCATTCCCCAGTGATGGTCCCCTTATCGTTTCACACACGTGGACCATGCTAAAAGACTCAGACAGGTCACCCAGCCTCCACTTCTAGTCTGACCTCCAGCTCCTCATGTCCAAATTCACGCTCCACTCCATACAGTGGTCCAAATGATCTTTTGATAAAGAAATTCGGATTATGCCTCTTCTTGCTCAAATTTCTTCAGGGGCTCCCCGTCACCCTCAGGCTAAACTCAGCTTGTCACAATGTAACCCAAACAGGACTCTTTGACAATCTCCTCACCCGGCCTTCCTCCCTTGACAAAGACACGGACTTGGTTCTAACCACACCAGGCCAGCTGCTACGCCCCGCCTCCTGTGTGATGTTGAGTGAGCACCTGTTATGTACCAGAAACCCTGCTAGATGCGTTTCGCCTTAAGCTTTCCCAGCCTTCACGACAATTAAGTCGGAGCTTACTACGCCAAAGGGAAGATACGCTGGTTCAGGTTTTGAAGAACGTTCCTCAGCTCGGCTCACACGCCACTTCCTCCGCGGAGCCCACCTAGGCTGGATCGGCTCTCTTCTTGCTCCTTTTTAGAGCGCTGGCTGTCTCAAGTCCAGGATCCAGGATCGCTACTCTCTTCCTCAAGTTCAGCCCCTACCAAACAGTGCGAGCCTCTTGAGCTGAGGGTGCACGTTTTGTTCACCTCTGTTTCCCCGGGTCGGGAGTCAGAACTGAATGGAACAGAACCGGATGCCTGTCGCCGGCACCTCCCAAGGCCGAGGAGCCCAGAGAGCACCCCACGGTTTCTTGCGCTCCTGCGCAGACACAGCGCCTCACCTGCGCCCCCAGCTTCCAACATTTAGGGAGTCCAGTGTTAAGGTCTGGGATGTTGCTGGCGTGTGTCTTGGAGGGAAGAGCAGCAAAGGCCTCAAGACAACGGAAATGTTCCCAAGATTGCTGGGGTGGTGGGGCAGCTGGGGCCCCTCGTGGAGGCCCCTGCTCTGTTGGTCTCTGTCTTGCCCCTCTACCTCTAGTGTGCAGTGTCTCTTGACAGCCTGGCAGTTGGGATCCTTTGTGTGCCCAGGAGAGAGAGCAAGTCTCGCTGGGAGCCCGACTCGGGGTTCGGGCAAGCAGGAGACCCAGAGGCCCCATCACTGACCCGGCTGGGCAGCGGAGACAAAGTCTCTCCGGAACTTGACATTTCCAAGCCAACCTCTCGGCCCAGGACGTAACAGGGGGCAACAGTCCAAACCTCAGAGCTCACGGGAGTGGTCCCCAGGGTAGTTGTGACCATGGAAAGGGCTGATTCCATAAAAGCTCCGGGGTCGGAGTGAGGGGCAGAGGTGGAAGTGAATGCAGGGAGAAGAAGGTGAAATGGAGAATTCTCATGAGGGGAACAGTCGTTTTGCTGTTGTGTGTTTGTGTGGGTGTGTTCCATCGGTGAGGAGTGTGGCAGTCGTGATTCTGTGTGTGTGTGTGTGTGTGTGTGTATCCCTTGACATTAGCAATGAAGTGCATTGAACTTATACTAGGACTGGGTATGGCAAACTGGAGGGAGCTTGCCCCCAAACGCTCTCCATAGTCTCAAGCAAGTCTCTTCTTGTCTTGGGCCTCAGTTTCCCCACCTGTGCGTGAGGAGGTTGAATGCCCAGGTCTGGCATGCTTTTTTTTTTTTTTGTCATCCATTTTAAGCTCCCTTGGCTCTCCCAGCCCTCAGAAAAGGCGTTAGGTGTGCAAAAGGTGCAGGGTGTCACACAGCAGAGCATAGTCAGAGGGAGGTGCCCCTTCCCTCTCTCGGTCTGCCTGGGGCGGGTGTCAGGCAGGAGAATGGACCAGATTCAGGACTGGAATAAATCAGGTGTATTCCGATGGTGTGGAGGGAATCCCGATTTCCGGATGGTGGGATGGAAGGAGGAGGCACGGTGAGGCATGGTGAGCAGGGCAATTGTCACTTTCTTAGGACGTAACACCTGAGCCTGTGTGTGGCCCCCGACTTAGAGACAGCCCTCCTGTCCTCAGCCTGCCAGCGTCCTCTTGCTTAAGGCAGTACGGTGGAACCAGCCAGCACACCAGAACTGCAAAGGGCCCCAAGAGACATGCAACCAATTCTGTCCCTTAACAGAGTTGACCCCATGCCAGAGCAGGGAAGGGGCGTGCCCAAGTAAGGGCAGGGCTGAGACCAGTCTGTGCCAGGCTGTAGAGGAACCAGGCCCCGCAGGGCCAGCGCATAGCAGGCTGGCTTCAAATGCCAAGGGAAGTTTTCAGAATCATGACGCTTAAAACAGGCGAAGCTACTGCGTGTTAGAAGTCAGGAGAGCGGTCACCCTTGCAGGAAGGAGGTGACGTCTGGAAGGGTCACAGGTGGGCTCGTGAGAGGCTGAGAATGTTCGGGTTCTCGACCCACTGGGTCTAAGGGTGTGGGAGTTTGTGAAAATTCTTCGGGCTGTACAGACGACGTGTGCATTACACTTCAATCAAAATAGTTTTTTTTTTGTTTTTTTTAAATTTTTGAGAGACATAGAGACAGAGAGTGAGCACGGGAAGGGCAGAGAGAGAGGGAGACACAGAATCTGAAGCAGGCTCCAGGCTCCGAGCTGTCAGCCCAGAGCCCGACGCGGGGCTCGAACGCACAGACTGCGAGATCATGACCTGAGCTGAAGTCGGCCGCTTAACCGACTGAGCCACCCAGGCGCCCTAAAATAGTTTTATTTTTTAAAAAATGAACTGAAAAGAGAGGAAAGGAAGCACGTGGCTTGGACGCCGTGTTCAGCACCCTCCCCACGGGGGCACGCAGCAGGAGACGGCGGCTGCGCGCGGCTAACACCCCCCAGCTGTCCCCCTCTGGGAGGGGGATGTCCGCGGGCCGGCGCCCGCACATATTGGCAGAGCAAACACATGGGCCTCCCGGCAACACTGGCCCCTCTGTGTACACAGGGTGTTAGGCCAGGCTCCACCGAGTTGCACTTCATGGTGACAAAGACAACAATGCCACCATCTCGTAACTGTCAACAGCATCGCCGCACTCAAGTCTCTGGTCCAATATTTGCAGAGGCCAGAGGAGCCGTGTCTACTCCGCAATATTGACTTCAGGTCCCCCACTTGCCGGAAAGCTTGGAGGACCCAGGCCTGCCTGCTCACCAGCCCCAGCCTCGAGAAAGTGCGTGGCCGCAGGCAGAATGTTGGTGGCGGGAGTGGGTCTTGGAAGACCAGCCCTGCTTGATTTCCTGGCTGTTTTCACTGTGACCGTCCCCCTGTCGCTTGGGAACTAGGCTGTGGCATGGCGTCGGGAGTTTCCCGCAGCCCCGTGCAACTGCGGGACCCGCGGAGGCGGCGGCAGCCAACACAGAGCGTGAAGTTCACGCTCTTGAACCCAAGTTTTCAGGAAACAGCAATGAGAAAAGCTTTTTGTTTTTTGGGTTTTTTTCCCCCCGATGAAGTTTTCTTTTTCATAACCGGGGGAAACCCTGAACAGCGCCAAACACGTTCACCTCCGGTTCAGGGTGTTATGCCCCCCCCCCCCCTCCCCCCCCCCCCCCGTAACTTCGGAGTGAGACGCTTTCCCATTGACAAACACAAGAGACTAGTTTCCAGAAGCTCGGTCCCCTTTGTGAGCTCCAGGCCCCAGCGGCGGCCATGCCCTGTGACCTCCTGGCTCCCAGCCTCGCTGTCGGCTGGAGAGAGAGGGGCCCGCCTGCGTCAGCTGGACAAACGAGGGCCTGGAAACAGTGCCCGGAGACCCTGCTGTCCATGAGGGGCTGACCCCTCGCTGCAGGTGCCTGTCCCCAGGGCAGCCTTGCCGCCTGGCCCGGTGGCCGCTGGCTTGGACATCCCTGCTCTTCAGAGGGACTCTGTTTCCCCTTTGCTCCGAAGAGCCTCCCTGCCCTGCCCTCTCTCTGCCTCCAGGGCCCACGCATTCAGCGAAGCCTCCGATAACCATTCATTTAGCCAATTTCCTGGGCCGCACCGTCCCCTGGGGCCCCCACTTTGGTGGGCAGCAGCGGAACAAGGCCCCCTGCTGTTTGCCTTCCCTTTTAATTACACGGGACAAGCTTCCTTGGGCTGACTTTGGGAGGCGAGCCCCAGGCCGGCCTGGCTGCCCTCACGAAACAATGCACACATGTTCCGGAGAATTCCCTCCTCGCCTAATCCGGGCGGGGAAGAAAAGGGCTTTTCTTCTTGTTGTCAAAGGGGGTCTTCGATGCTAAGATACCATTTTGTGTCTCAAGTCATGTCACGGGACTTCTGCCTCGGCCTCGCTGCCTGCTCTTTAGAAATGAAAGACACAGTCCTTGCTGCACCTCAGGACAAGTGCCCCCCCCACCCTGCCCTCCTCTGAAAATAAAGGGGGTTGGGGGCCTAGGGAAGCAGGAAAAGCTCTCAGCTCCCACTGTTCCTTTCTCATCCTGGCAACCTCGGCTTTCTGGACTATTTGCCCAAAGGATGAGTAGGGAGGGCTGAGCCTCACCTGCTGATCTCAAGGGTCATGAATATTCTTATAATCCCCTGGAAAGAAGGGTCCTTTCATTAGAGGGGCAGATTCTCCCCTGGCGGCCTGGGGCTGGCCTCCCCCTCCTCCCCACCGGCTCGCTCGCCTCCTGACTGTTCTCCTGCTCCTCGGCCTTTGGGTCCGCCTAGCTTCTCAATCTTGGCGCAGGATGGATGGAGATTCGGATTTTCCTAAGGCATTGCTATACTTCTTCCCTCACCGCCCCATGTTCCTATTCTACAGATGAATCAAAGGAAGTAACAAAGAAACTCCAGACACACTGCCCGCTGCTTAGAAAGGCGTGGGTTTCGGTACACAGAGGAGGGCCAACTCACGGCATCCCTGGGAGTTGAATGCACTTAGGTTTAGATACTTTACTTTTATCGGACAAAGGGTTTGGAGGTAGCTTTGGGAAATACCAAATACCCACAAAATTCAGGTGCAGAAATCGATGATAATTGAGCAAAAGGGAATCAAGGCGGGGGAGAGCTTAATACCACAGACAAGGAAATGTCAGTTTCCATACAGGAGTGAGGGGAAGCTAAGAATTTAACTTGGGGCTTCTTAGCAGCCAAAGAAAAGGGAGGAAAATCGTCCATCGGCAGTCACGGCAATACCAGTGGCTCCCTGATGCTGAGGGCTGAGACTATCAACACGGGTCCTCAAACAAACAAAAATTCTTGGGTGCTGCATTCAACATGTCAGCCCTAATATAACAGGTTCTGTAAGCCATGCTTTCAAATGGTTTAATGTGCAACTCACATACCAACAATCACAGACGTTTGCTAGACTGCTTTCCAGCACTTGGCACTGATTTAAAGTACATCTTGAATGGAGGCTGGGAAACTAAGAGGTAATTCTCATTGCTTCAGCTACTTTACACAAAGAATCTGATCCTGGAGCTAAGCCTCATAGCACAAAGCAGTGATTTTCGAAGTTTTCGTCTCTTAAAAGTTATCGAGTACCCCAGAGAAATTTTTCTTTAGGTGGGTTGTGTGTAATGATATTTAGTCTTTGATATAATGTTTGATATTGGTATATTTGAAATTAAAACAGGGAAGCCTGGGTGACTTGGTTAGTAAAGCATCTGCCTCTTGATATCCGCTCAGGTCATGATCTCACGGTTTGCGAGTTCAAGCCCGACATTGGGCTCTATGCCGACAGTGCAGAGCCTGCTTGGGATTCTCTCTCTCTCCCTCCCTCTCTGCCCTCCCCCACTTGCACTGTCTCTCTCTCTCTCTCAAAAGTAAACTTAAAACAACTTTTATAAAAGATTTAAAATGTATACTAGTTGCTTAATTAAAAAATAAAACAGCTTTATGTTAACATAAATTCTATTTCTTACGCAAACCAAAAATGTAGCAATAACAGCTTTCTGTACATTTTTGGCAATTCTCTTTAATGTCTGGCTTGAGAGAAGGTAACTGGATTCTTCCGTTCACTTCCACATTCGATCTGTTACGATATATTGTTTTGTTTGAAGTATAGGAAGAAAACTTGGTCGCACACAGTAGCGTAATTAGAAAAGAGAAGGAGAATTTAATAGCTTTCCAGGTAATTGTGAATATTCTTGGAAACTATACCAACACTTGACAAAAGGTTAGCTGAGATGCGGACTCCGAGGCCATATCGATGAGCGTCTCATACACTATGACGTAAAATCCATTGGTCTACCTTCCCTTGGAAAGGATCTTTCTCCATGTTCCACTTGGTCCCATCATGCAGCAGCCATTTGGGAAATACTGGTTTCCTTGGTTTTGCGGATTTTCTAACTGACACATTTCTTTTTACAACATCGAAAATAAACATTCGTCGAAGTCATGAGAATAAAGGCAGAGCGTAGGGACGGTAGTGAACGACACTAATAAGGGTGCCTGGTGACAGACGGTAGCTAGCCTTGTGGCGAGCATAGTATAGAGAAGCTGAATCTACATGGTTCATCTGAAACTAACGTAACATTCTATATCAACTATACTCGACCAAACTTACTAAAATAAAAGCATGCTTCTAAAAATTGAAAAAAAAAGAGGGGGGGGTCCTGGGTGGCTCAGTCAGTTAAGCATCCGACTTCTTCTCAGGTCACGATCTTGTGGTTTGAGGGTTCAAGGCCCACATCAGGCTCTGTGCTGACAGCTCAGAGCCTGGAGCCTGCTTTGGATTCTGTGTCTCTCTCTTTCTCTCCCCCTTTCTGGCTCGTGCTCTGTCTCTGTCTCTCTCTCTCTCTCAAAATAAATCAACATAAAAAATAAGTAAAAAAAGATACATTCAGCAAAATATCCACCTCACCAGAAGATTATGGACAAGCTGTCAAGCTCATTAGGTTTTTCCAGATTCTGGCTTTTGCTTTAATGTATCGCTTTTATCATTGACAGTGAATATAGCAGAGTTGTTTTCC
The DNA here is from genome assembly GCA_030068075.1 of Paguma larvata. NCBI lineage: Eukaryota > Metazoa > Chordata > Mammalia > Carnivora > Viverridae > Paguma > Paguma larvata. The sequence goes on along the minus strand of CM057824.1, from coordinate 80,857,832 downwards.
TTGAAATGGAAGGGTCACTCTGTTTTGTTTTTTTTTTGAGAAAGTGTCTCCCATATGACTACAGTTGAATTACCATAGTTCATCAGCTATTCTAAGCAAAATGGTGTTCCTTGAAAAAAAGGAATAGTTTAGGTCACCAATCAAATAACTGCAACGGTAGTTTTCTCCAAGACGATCTTTGTATTTCGGGCTGCAAAGTGTTTTATGTGACCTTCCTAACTTGTCACACAGACCATTACAAAGAGTTAATAAAGCTAAAACTCAATAAAATAATAGTAATGCAAATTAATAAACGACTAATTTTTGCCATTTCATCAAGCCATTCGTTAAGTAGAACGGGCGTTTTCTTTTCTCTAAACCGTGAGTGCCTGGCGGCGGAGACGACACGATGCATGTCAGCACAGGGCTGGCGGCGTTGTCTCGATTCGTGCTAAGCAGTGTTTCCCCACCGCGACTTTCAAACCACCAGTGGCTAGCAACATGGTGAAAGGACACATAAAATATTAGTATTATCATAAAATCGTGTTGACCTTGTGAGCCCTGAAAGGGTGTTGAGGGTTCCGGGGCCCACAGGCCAGCTTTGACCAACTGCGGGTGCAGAGGCAGACCTGGCATTTAAGCAGGCAGTTGCTCGACGAGAGACTCTCCAGATGCCAAAGAAAAAAAAGCAAAGATTTCCTCCCGAAAGTATTTTCTGTGTTGAGTACAGCTCTGACAGCTCAAAGAATTACAGGGGCGCCTGGGTGGCTCAATTGGTTAAGCGTCCAACTTCAGCTCAGGTCATGATTTCACAGTTTGTGAGTTCGAGCCCCGCATCGGGCTCTGTGCTGACGGCTCAGAGCCTGGGGCCTGCTTTGGATTCTGTGTCTCCCTCTCTCTCTGTTCCTCCCCAGCTCGCACTCTGTCTCTCTTTCAAAAATAAATAAAGATTAAAAAAAATTAAAAAAAAAAGAATTACAAATGCATCGTGTGCTGCTGTAATAGATAGTTCAGAAATTCAGTGCTGGAATCAAACGATTCGATTGAGGTTAGATAAGCACGTAAAATATGCCAATAACTGAATTCTATTCATTTCATCACAATGATTATCGTCACGATCATGGTTTGAAGATCATATGAGATAGTAGCTCAGAAAGCCATATGCCAATTAAAAGTAGTTTTTATTTTTTAAAGTCTGTTTTACAGTTAATTTCTTTTTTGAGAGAGAGAGAGAGAGCAGAGAGAGAGAGGGAGAGAGAATCCCAAGCAGGCTCCGCACTGTCAGCATGGAGCCCTACATAGGGCTTGAACTCACGAACTGTGAGATCATGACCTGAGCTGAAATCAAGAGTTGAATGCAAGAGTTGAATGAACCAACAGAGTCACCGAGATTCCCTGGGTAGTTTTAATTTTTTATTTTAAAAAATTTTTTTGATGTTGGTTTGTTTTTGAGAGAGACATAATGTGAGTGGGGGAGGAGCAGAGAGAGAGGGAGACACAGAATCCGAAGCAGGCTCCAGGCTCTGAGCTGTCAGCACAGAGCCTGTCGCAGGGCCTGAGCCCATAACTGCGAGATCATGACCTGAGTGGAAGTTGGACGCTTAACCTGAGCCACTGGGAGCCCCTATTTTTTATTTTTTAAGGGTAGTTTTATTTCTAAGCGGCAGCTTTATGTAAAAACAGAATCAAAGTTTTCACAAATTTCAGCATGCCAAAGACCTTTAGTGAATATTCAATCAAACCCTCTATTTTTTTTTTTATCAATGAGGAAATTAAGACCAAAGATGGAAAGGACTCTCCAAGTTACAACGAATCTTGATTATGGGTCCAGATTTTTGCCAATTGAAGTGAAAATTTCATTGTTTAGTCCAGAGAGAAAATGGAAAAAAGAGATCTCTCACACACACACACACACACACACACACACACACACACACATGCACGCTTGCATGCACTCACATGTAAACTTGACATTAATTTGTAACTCAGTGTCTACATACCGTATGCTTTATAGACATGAACAGTGTATTCATTTAGACAGTTTTTCCATCTATGTGATGTGCTAAGTGTTAGGGATACAAAGAACACGCAGTCCCCGCCCTGAGGTCTCCCAGCCGTGGGAGGAGACTTGGGTGAATCCGCTTCTGTGTTAGGATAGGCACGTTCTTAAGGCGCCAGTGAAAAGCAGTGAACTTGGGTGGGAGCCCAGGGAGGAAGGAAGGGGTCACAGACGTTTCCCAGAGGAGGTGGCGCTGGCTGGATTGAGGTCCCCAGGGAAGCGGGAGTGATCACCAGAGCAGGCAGGCCATTGCAGACCGAGCTGTGCTCGCAGGAAGGCGGTGCGACAGAGCAGGGGGCCTCTGGGGCTCTAGCCAGGGAGGTGGGGTGAGGAGCGCGGTTGGGATTGGTGATGGAGAGGGTGGGCAGGTCCCTTATCAGGAGGAGCTGCGAGCTCAAGATTTTGAACTTTATTTTGAAAGCTATCTGGAGACAGTTTTAATTCAGCGATCACATTTGCACGTTAGACACGTCACTCAGGCGAGAGTGTGGAGGATGGACGGGGCGGGGGTGGGGGGACAATGAAGGTCTGTGGTGGCAGTGGTGTGAGACACGAGGGCCGCCTGGCACACGCAGAGGTCACAGGATGGGGACATGAGGACAGTAAGATGAAAACTGTAGGAATGGGCGGTTGGGTTTGTTGCCTGTATAGGGCAGAGGGCGACTCCTATATGTCTGTCTTGTGCACCTGTCAGTGTCTGTCACCGAGAGTGACCTGTGGAGCAGGGACAGTTTATGGAGAGAGCGCTGGTTGCGCGGCGGACAGGCTGAGTGCCGGGTCTGTGGGACACGCAAGTGGACAGCCGGAGATGGGGGGCTGGGGGCGTGGAGATAGGACCGGGACGGACCCGGAGAGGACAGTCACCTGCAGACATGGCAGGGAGTTGACCAGCCAGGGAGCACGTGAGCCTGAGGAAAGGGTGCGGAGGGAAAGCTCCGGGCAACACCGCCACTTAGGAAGGTCTGCAAACAGCGCCGACAATCAGCAGCCACTTTGTTACTAGGAGGGAAACTGGGAGAAAGTGGTGTCATGAAAATACCGAAGCCAAAGAAATAGGGGTTTACAGAGAGAGAGAGAGAGAGAACGGATGTCACAGTGTTAAATAGCCTCCAGGAATCAAGCAAAGTAACTATACGAGTGTCTGGGGGCATCGGCAGTGGGGTCGAGGGTGGCCGCAGGGAGCGGCGTGCTGGAGGCGCCCAGCTGGCGGAAGAAAATACGAGCTGGGGGTCAGCCCAACAATGAACGGCGGAGGGTTTCTCTTCCAAGGAGCGTGGCCACGAGCGAAAGGCGAAATGGTGCGCACTTTACAGATACCCAGGCTTCACGGAAGGTGCCAATGTATTTCTCGAGACTGTTAAATTGAATACACCTGGGATTCAAGGGCGTTTTAAAAGTTCAGTTGCCTTATTTCCAGATGCGTATATCCAGAAGTACCCCGAACCATAAAGGTGGAACGGAAATGAGAATAAAGGAAAACCCACCCAGTAACACCCGCAGACACAAACCACCGCGCTGAATAATCGATACGGCTGCGCGTCCCGGTGTCCTTGGGCGCACGTGGTGGCTCAAGCGCAGCCCGCGAGCAGGGCAGGTGGTAGATAGTAAGGCAACCCCTTTTCCGCCTGGCCGTCGAACCTAAGGTTCACACCACCCCCTCCCGCACCGTGCCCTCTCTCGGGCGACCGATCAATAGTCTCTTTAGAAGCCTGCTTTGGACTGACGTCTCTTTGTTCTTCACTGTTCCAGCCTAGATCGACCCAGGCTCATGCCCCTTCCCCTTGGCAGGGAGGAGCTGCTGGATGGGACCTGCCTCGGTGGCAGTCAGGGGGTACCCCAGGCCGGGGCTGCCTGGTTTCCAAGGACTCGGGTGTGGAGCCAAGGCACCAGGGAGCCTGCGAAGCTGCTTCTCTTTGCAAACATCCCCAAGGAAGCGGCACCGCCTTACCCTACGGCTGCCAAATGCCCGCCTCCTGAACTCACCACCTCTTAAAACTTCTCCGACTTCCTTTGCCGGCGTGACTTCTTCCCCGCGCGTTCTCCTGGGCAAGGCGGGCCGTTTATGGTCGAGAAACAATTCATACTATAGGGTGGTGGATTGCAAAGGCCAGGAACTCGATTTCCAGGGTGGAAGTCCCCGCCTTGCCACTGATAAGCTAAGCAAACTCTGACAACTGGAACAATGCAGAGGCTCCTCCTCTTTTCTCCCCCCTCTGTAAAATGGGAGAATAACAGAATCTCTCGGGGGTGTGGACATTAACATTCACATAGATGAAGTCCTTACAGCACAAACACTCCGTGCGTGTTAACCGTCACTCCTTAGGATTCAAGACAGAAACCCGGGTGGGAGGCAACTGTTAGAACGCTTTTCCCTTAAGAAAGAACGTAACCTGGAAAATATCTTGCCTGACTTAGTTGGACAAGGATGCGTTTTTCCCTTGGTTTCTCTAGATGCCGAGTGTCATCCGTGGCAGAAGCTGGAAGAAAAACCTGTAGGGATGTCCAGGTCATTGTCCTTTCACACATCTGGTCTGGAGAAGGAAGTGGCTCTAATAAGGTCGCTTATCATGGGGGTGGCAGGGCGTGATTAATCAGAGGCATGAGTCTTGTGTTTGGTGGGCGTGTGCTCTGCGTTTGCCCCTCTGAAGGTACAAACACGCAGGTTTGAACTCTGTATGTGGGCCTCTGTCACTGTCCTTCCCTTCTCAGCAGCCTCCTTCTTTCCTGATAGAATTTCTCCAAATGCGATCGCTTTCTCTGGAACCAGCGATGAATGCTTTGTGACAAATCCAGGATGAATACACATACCCACGCAGCAGACCAGTGACTCTCCCTGAGGGCAAAGTACCCCTCAGGTAGTGAGATGATTTTATCCGAGCTGAGCAGCCAATAGAAAATAATTACCAGAGTTTTGGGCTACCTCTTCCTCCATAAATCTTTTTTTTTTTTTTTTTTTAATGGTGGTTTTTTTAAATTTTTTTTTAACGTTTATTTCATTTTTGAGAGACATAGAGTCAGAGTGTGAGCAAGGGAAGGGCAGAGAGAGAGGCAGACACAGAATCGGAAGCAGGCTCCAGGCTCTGAGCCATCAGCACAGAGCCCGACGCGGGGCTTGAACTCACAGACGTGAGATCATGACCTGAGCTGAAGTCGGCCACTTATCCGACTGAGCCACTCAGGCGCCCCTATAAATCTTAAAAATAGAATGTGCTCCGAAGACTCAGGATTCACTTACGAGGTCTAAAGGTGTCATAAGGGCCACTTTCTCTTGCTCAAGTTCACCAGCGTGACTTTCAGCACTTGAAAACGTTTGACGTTTAGAACAAAAGACTTTTATACAAATGTGCACACCTTGCCAACTCGCCAGCCTTGGTACGTCAGGGAACCTCTCTGAACAGGCTTTGACCTGCTGGTACAGTGTTGACGATGCCTGTGTCAGGAAGCAAGAAATAAGGAAGGTAATACATTTAAACTGCCTGAAATACGGTTAATAAATGAGCTTTTCCCTTCCATCCAGCTTCATCGTAAATGAAGTTAAAGCTCCACGCATCTAAACGAAGCTAAAAATCCCTGCGTCTCTAAGCAGGACCAGGAATCACGTTGTTTTCCGCAGCTCTTAGTCGTATTGTCACTCCGATCCACTGGGACCAGCGGGGGACAGGACGCTGCTGTTCAAATCAGACTTTCCACGGGGTGATCCACGCTGGACCGGCATGCTGGTTGGTGTTTCCGACCGACTCGCACGCCGGTTAAGATTTTTAAATTGGCTGCTCACATTTAAAAGTAGGGAGGTTTCATATAAATATCCAGATCCCCAACTTCTTTTACAAAATGCCTGACCTTGGAGGCACTGAATTTGTGGCCCGATTTCAACCTTCTTGGAGCAGAAACCATAACGGTAGCCCCCCAGTATCAGCAGGGCGTACAGTCCAAGACCCCCGGTGGATGCCTGACTGCAAGACAGCACGTAACTCTATAGACAACACAGATACTAAGTTTCGTCCTCTACGTGCATACCTATGATATAGTTTATAAATTAAACAGAGATTAACGACCATAACCAACAATAAAATAGAACAATTACAAGTATACTGTAATAAAAGTTATGTGAATGTGGCCTTCTTTCTCTTTCTTAAAATATCTTCCTGGACTGTACTCTCCCTTCTTCTGATGGAATAAAATGCCTACGTGATGAGATGCAGGGAGGTGAGTGGTGGGGGTACTGGGACGTAGTGTGAGGACGTCTCGGAGGGAGGACGTCCGCTTCCAGATGTAGGTTGCCCCCGGGTCCCTATAGTCGCGGATAAGGGACTCTACCTTGAACTTGCCTGGGAGCCAGGAGAGCAGGGTGCTAGCCCTGCCACTGATTGAACAACTGGTTTCTTCTCTCTGGACTTCTTTTTTTTGCAAAACACGAGCTACCATTGTTCTAAAACAGTATTTCACTTGCTGGATAAACAAAGGAAAGCCGAGGGTATAAAAGGGATGGAAATCCTCTACAAATCACCATATCCGACACAGTTAGCCAGGTAGTGGAAGGCTTTAAAAATACTTCCGAATACACACATCTGGTTGCACGGAAGATTATCCAAACTACAGGCATTAGCCATAAAGGCCATGGTAGTTCAGAAAGAGGAAACAATAGGTTTGAAGGAAGAACTACTCTACTTTATATAGCGGAAGAGCTTGGCTTTCCACTACCTGACGGTCAGCCTGCAGATGTGCCGTACATGCATCTGTTCTAGAAATCTCCGTCACCACAGTCTCCGCTTGTAGTTGTGGGGAGGTTGGTTGAGCCTGCCACGCCTGGGCCGTGGAGGCTTTCTGCTTGGTTGGCTTCAGACAAAGTTACCATTAACTCCCCAACCTGCAAGAAAATTATGGAACACAAAGGATTCCAAAATGTCCTCCTCTCCCCCTACAAGCCCGCAAACAAATGGTACAGGAATGAGGTCAGAAAGGAATCCCCCGCCTACCAGGCCTCTGAATTCATTTACCTACCTCAGAGCCCATTCAAGGAGAGGGGTGGACCGGGGAACAAGAGATGCTCGGAGGCCAAGTGGAGTTTGGGGGTCGAGCGCTACATTACAAGATTTGACAGGCCTTTGCCAGCCTTCAGCTTCTTTGTGTCTCTCACATAATAGAGAAACACAAACTGAGCAGCACACGATCTGTGGTTACACCCTTGGACAGAGCACACTCTTTGCAAATGCTAATAGTATTGTAGCATCCTGTCAGCCGGGGACACAAAAAAGGATGTTGATTTTCACATGAACCAGAACAGGCCCATTGTACACAAGTTTGTGACCAACTTGTACTATCTGCACATCAAAAGCCCAGCCAATCATAGGCTACACAGCTGGCGAACGGCACCGATGGGGGTGCCCAGCGGAGAACAAGATCCAAGTGCCCCATCCACCCGTACAGTGACAAACACAGTACTTTTGACGTGAATGAAACCACAGTCTCACAGTCCTGGCTCAGCGAGGACCATGGCGATTGGCAAGTTTAATTAGCAAGAACGTAAACGTCTCGGACCTTTAAAAACAGACATCTGAATGTATGAAGATGGGAGTGGTTTTGCCCCCAATATGGCAGAGGTGGTGGAGGGCAGGGGTGCTCCATTAAGATTCATAGTAAGGGTGGGCTGATAACTGAAAGGATAAACTCATGAGAAAGTCGGCAAGGCAAGAAAAGTATCTATTTCCGTGCCTACAGTCTTGGGAAACCGGAGACTCTTGGGCCAAAAAAATTAGAGTCTTAAAAATAAATTTAGCTAAAATTGAAAAAGCTTCTGCTAATGGGCTTTCTTTCAAGTATTAAATTTATTAGAAATGGAAAGGCAGGCAAAATTTGGGAATATAAATTTTCAATGGAGGTTTTCAAAACTGGGGTAAAAATAATTCTGGATCTGACTAGTTGGGCTAACTCAAAAAAATTTAGAGAATCAGCATAGGGAAGACGGAAAAATGAACATGAGTAACCTGTGGAGGAAAAATCACAAAGAACTCATTTCTACTGCTGAGGTTTCAGGTCTGGGGCAGACATGAGATTAGAGCCCCCTGAATCTATCGCCTTATCCCCCAGGACTCCGGAAGGATTCCCATTCTTATAGTGCATAACAAGTTTATATAGTTAGGGTTAAACCTTGTTTACTTTCTAGGTGTGTCAGTGTCCAGCATCTCTAATTTCATAAATAAATTCACTGTTCCAAAAGTATTTTTGAGAGACCGCCTAATTTGCGAAGCGCACACTGGCTTGTAACCAGACTTGTTTTCGCATTCTGACTTCGCTACTCACTAGAATGACCTTGGGCAAGTCACTTACAACTTCTCTAAGCCAACTTCCTCATCCTTGGAAGGATTATTTCCCTGGAAATAATACTGCCCACGATGATGAATGCAAAACACAAGACATACTGGTTCCTTTGCTCTAGATTCAAGCCGTTTCCTTAACTCCAAAGTTTCAAAGAAAAACTAACAGAATTTCATGGGACTCATCTTTGGCAAGATAGAACACCGCCCATTAAAAAGGCTTCGGGGGTTTCTAGATGGATCCCCAAATTGTGAACGGCCGGTGACGGTACACTTCTCTGCTGTGTGCTCAGTCCTGCAAAGGCCTCTATCATGGGCCGTTAGTAAGGTGTGTTGTATCTGAACCTTTCTCTCAACACATACCAAGGCGCCTCCTCCTGTCAGTGTTGCTCAAGGAGGCAGGTTCCCTGTCGTAATTGGGTGTGTGCTGTGTTCTTAAGGCAAGCGTAAGTGTGGGAACTTTCGACTTAAGCCCTCTAGACAAATACATCTCTTGATGGAGAAGTTGTAAGCACTGCACTTTGTTAATGATGGGTGACCAGTTTTCCATGTTTGGACATATGGGAAAGAGAGATTCAAAACAAAAATGGAATGCAAGAAAACGGATAGGTGAATTCCTTAAGAGGTCAATTAATTTCAGCATTTCCTGCAGCTGACGTAAAGAAACAGGTTAAGGTCTTGAGTTCTCTTTGACAGAGAGAGAGGGGCACATCCGTTTGTCGGGAGTGGGAAGCTTTGCTGGCACTGAATTGTCTGGTACTCCTAGCTTTAATGAAGTTAAGTGATAACAGAGACATGACCGTAGGTTTAACTTCTGCAAAAGATACCGTGTGTTTTCTTCAAATGGGTGCCTCACATAGTCTTTGTGAAGGCCAGGGGCATATTGGATAAATTAAGAGGGAGGTCAGTGTCAGTAATCCAGGCAGTACTGCTTCTCATGATTTGGCCAATTCTCAGAAAACCTTGAGGAGCAAGGAGAGGGACTCGGCCTATTCTCTACATGCTTTCTCACAAGGGTTAGACGTCTCACGAGCCTCTGGCAAGCGCTAGATCATGTAAACCATGATTGCGTTTTCTGACAAGTGGATAGAATTCTCATTTCCATGTTGTCGCGATGTGATTTAGTCACTCCAAGAGTAAGCCACAGAACGGACAGGCTGCCTCAAAGGTTAAGTAGTGCGAACTGTATTCGGAACACAGCCATTAGGTACTCGTCTGTGGGAGGCAGTTGACAGTGTCACGGCATGGGGACTGGGTCTACAATGGGGCCTTGGGCTTACAGGTTTTTAAAATATGAGGGGCGTCTGGGTGGCTCAGTTGGTTAAGCAGCTGACTTCAGCTCAGGTCATGATCTTACGGTCTGTGGGTTCGAGCCTCGCATTGGGCTCTGTGCTGATGGCTCAGAGCCTGGAGCCTGCTTCGGATTCTGTGTCTGCCTCTCTCTCTCTCTGCCCTTCCCCTGCTCATGCTCTGTCTCTTTGTCTCTCAAAAATGAATAAACGTTAAAAAAAAATTAAAAAACAAAACAAAACACGGGTTTGGGCGGTGCCTGAGTGGCTCAGTCGGTTGAGCGTCCAACTCTTGACACCAGCTCAGGCCACGATCCCAGGGTCATGGGAGCGAGCCTCACATCAGGCTCTGTGCTGAACGTGGAGCCTGCTTAAGACTCTCTCTCCCCTCTCTGCCCTTCTCCCTCACTTGCACCCTCCCTAAAAAAAATTAAAAAACAAACAAAACTCCCTAGATTTTTGAATTTTCTCAAATACCCAGATAGGATCCAGGTGAACACCTGGACTAATTAGTTAAAAACAAAACAGGTTAAGAATTCTTTACCCCAAAGAACGAAGGGACAATGGATTTAAAAACCTCTAAGTTATTTCTCTCAGTGACTTGACCCTGAATGAGCCTCAGCACTGGTCCCACAGAACGTGAACAGAACTCAGGGATCTCAGGGAGGGATCATATACTCGCTCTCAATTTCCAGCTCATAGTAACTCAACTCTGTCGTTTCAAGATGCATTTTTTAATCCAGTGCCTTAGAATGCACATTGTCCTTACCCTTACTTTACAAAACTGTCTTCTTCAGGGTAAAGATCATTCACATTTCAACTTTCCCGATACTGTTCTGCTTTTTAATCTTTGACAATTTTTGTTGCACTACTCTTTCCTACATCTATCTGCTTAGTTTAATATGTGCAGACGGGACCATTTTAGTTATCACAGACTGGATATGCTTATTATAAAACGTACTTTGTAATATGATTAAATGATACATCTGTATCATTTACACGATAGCTACTTCACTTGGATAAAGAGAATTCTTTGCACACCTGAAACTAACTACATGTCAACTACACTTCAGTTAAAAAAAAAATAATTTTTCTAGTTATTGTCAGTTGGAAGCACGAGAAGACACCGATTAAATTCTTCACGCTTTCTTGATACAGGAAGATTTTGACCTTGAGGTGTACAAAGGATAAAGAATTAATGTGAGCTACTTTTTGCACCTCATACTAAGACTGGTCTGTTAACAGTGAGAAATAAAACACATGCTACCACGATTGAAACATGTTCTTCCCTATGAACCTTCCAAAGGAATCAGGGTTTCTTGACATTTCTTCCCCACAAATATACCATCCTCCAGCCACCGTGTACTACTAATTGAAGGCAATCATGGCTTTGAGTCCTTCCCTAGTTTTGACTTCGGCCAGCCATATAAATCTTGGAGAAGGCACACCTATACTCTGCCTTTTTTTGACATATCGAATGATCAACAGGTATTGAAGAAGCATCATTTACGAGCAAAGTTCTGGGAAGAAAAAAAATGAGAAGTGGGGTTATTCTTGATAAGGTGGTAGATGGAAGTGAGGGATCCTTAAGCTGCCTTCCCCTTCTAAGATGTAGGTGTGACTTTTTGGTAAGCCTCCTGTACCAATGAATGTGCTAGCATCATTAATGAAAACGATGGCCGTGGCAGCAAAGTCCAATGAAAAGACATTTTTAATGAATTTTGTCAAAGAAAAAAAATACCAGAATGTTTGACAAGTACCAAGATATAAGGCATTGTTGGACCAAGGATTACAGCTGTGAAATGTGAAGCATGTGAAAGGAAGGTATTCAGGGAAGAGCCAGGCTAAGAGGCTTGTTAGACCACAAATCTGGTTGTGCTGCAGGCGCCTCGCTTGCTCTCAGCCCCTCGTTAACACAGAGAAAACGTAAAAGATGCTCTCCAGTAGAGAATCAGAACATGATTTAAATTACTTTAATCGCTCGTCTCCACCATTTCCACAAATGACCTTAGATTAAGCACAGGCAGAATCGAAACCGCAGTAACGCCTACATGTAGTGTGAAGGCTTTAAAAAATAATACAAAGTTCATTCACAGGGAACAAGTAAAAACACGGTTAAGTTTTAAATATTTCAACACGGAGCCATGATCATCCGCGAGGGAGGACATTCGCAAGCACATCTCTATGTCGCCAAAGAACCTGAAAACTACAGCAAACATGAGCTTAGAGCATGGAGATAAAAAGCATTCTTTTGATCCCTCTTACTGGAGAACGAAAACATGGTACTTCTTTTGGCAGATAGATACATCTAACAAATAAATATTAAGGTTACAAGCTGGCTAAGGAATTTGTCCTTGAAGCCTACGCTCTGACTCTCTTGATCATATGTAAAATTCTCAAACTCTAAGGTCAGGAAGCACCGCTCTCTGCAATGTTACCTCCTTGTTTTTACACTGATCATTTGTGCTTGGCGGCTAAACTATCTGTGGGAAGGAGTCCATTGGAGTAAAGCCTGAAAAGGGGGCGAATACAGAGGAGAGGAGAGAATTCGGCTACTAAGAAAGGCTGATTGCTCCACCTGCAGCCCCAGCTCAGCAGCAAGGACCGCGTGTTTCCTCCTGGGCGCCGCCTACAAGTACGGCTTTCCAAAACGGATGCCCTGACCAAGTAAAGTTTAGATCCAATCAATTCATAGTTGTTCGGTCTTCCATACCGAGCCTGGTTCACGCTACTCTTTGCAAATGCTGACCTGAAAAACAAAGGAGTTCTGGTCTAGTTAGAATTTCACTCCTGTACACGGAGTTTCTGAAGGGATCTGTTTAAATTGGAATCGTTTGTCATTTTTGAACTAGAGACACGACACACAGGGTTTGCTGCTGAGAATCTGAATTTTATTTTTTCTTTTAGTAACATCTGCATCAACCTAGCTTTCAAGGAAAATAAAAAGTGCATGCCTAGAATGAGGTCAGCTAAAAAGGAAAAAAAATAAAAATTATACAGCCTATGAAAGAAAGGAGTCATATTACTGTGGGGGATGTGGGGATGTCTGGACTTTTAATTGGGATTTTTATTATCTAGTTATATGTTTAAATTACAGACACTGATCTCAGAGAAATAAAGATACCCCATCCCCGTTTCTTAAATTTATACAAAGGGATGTGATGAAAGGACTAACTTAACATCAGCCTTTAGCTTTGGAAAAAATCTACAGAAATACGGCTGAGGGCATTTCCCCCCACCCAGAGCACATACAAGTAAACACGACCGTGTTTCTTTAGAGACAGATTCGTAGTTGTAAAGTGGTTGTGTTTTACAACTATAAAAATAATAATTACGTGGTGTCCGCTTCAATGAAGGGTCACCCCCAAGCAGCACTGGTTAGAGTTAACCAGTGAGGTCACCTCCACGTTCGGCACAGAACACCGGGGGGCTCTACTCCCTTGCTGTTCCCCTACTAGCCCTAGAGCTGAAAGACACATGAAATGTTCTAGACTGCTCATCCACCAAAAAGCAATGTACGTGGCTCCTGGCTGTTTGAAACTGGATCTACATTTCTTACCAAACATGTAAGACAAACATACACTGAACTCTTGATTTCCGAAGTATTGTGCGATAGCCTTCCGACCTCGTATATTGAGTGTCATCAGATCTTGAGAGAAATCACAAGGAAGACTATATTGAGGCTAAATTAAAAAAACAAAAAAAAACAAAAAAAAAAAACAAAAACAGGGTGGCTAGGGAACTGTTACCAAAACATAATTAAAAAAAAAAAAAAAACAACAGTAAAGTTAAGTCAGCTGTAAATGGTAACTGTCACACAATGGGCATTTTTATTAGAATAAAGACTTAATGAAATGGAAGCAAAGAGCAGGGAGAAATGAGAAAGACATTTGAAGTCAAAAATGGTACACTTCTTTGCTTTAAAGTCCTTCGGCCAATAAAAAAGTATTTATGACACACAGGAAAATGCTGTGAAGGTCTGTAACTGAACTGTGATGAATCCGATTTTATGTTTCTCTTTCAAAGTTCAGCTACGAGGGACACGGTCACCATTACTCTAACTGTTGATATAATTTCTACTTAAAATGCAGTCTTCTGAGTCTTTTCCTGCTGCCTCCCTGCAATGCTTGACGGTCTAAGTAAAACTAGTCAATTGATTAGTCTTTATCTTCCCTATCCTGTGTCTCAATCCAATAGCTCTGTCAGCAGGTAAAAAGCCCCCGCAGTTAACCGAAAACCTGGCTCACCTATACCACATCCGAACTGAATGAATTCCAGATGGACACAGAAAGTACAAAAACATCCAGGGAAGCTGCTGCGGACGTAGCGCCTAAGGCGACTCTCTAAGCTGCCAGCGAAGGTTGCCGTCTCCTCCACTGACCATGCTCGGAACTGCTGCAATCCAGATGAACCTATCTGAGGCGTTCTTCTGCTTATGAGTTCTCTTTCGCATGATAACGTAGACTGAATTTTCATAATTGGATAGTTTCTGGATAAAGAACATTACAGATAACAGACACCGACTTAGCGGGTTACCATCACTTTACATACAACTGATAGCTTTTCACGACACCTAGCACTTTTTTCCGCAGAGAAGAAACGGGCACGGAGTAACCTCGGCTACTGAATTAGGTGAACGAATGCTACCACAAACGGGGCCAGCAGGAGAGTGAGTTTCTGGTCTTCGAGGGCTCAACCTAACGGCCACACCACTCTATGAGCTCAATTTGTCACTTCGATACAATAAAATAGGACTTTAATGCCATTTCCACTCTTCTGGCATTCAAAAGGCAACTGATGGTCAAAGTGCCTCTAATACGCGTAACTTATTTTTACCCCATGACTTTATTTCAGGTTTAGAAAGGTGGAACAGCAGAAGGAGAAAAGGCAGGACAAAAGACTTTGGAGTTTTCGTTCTTCACATGTATGCGGAGGTGATTATATTATGAGTAGGAGTCTGTAAAAATAAACACATTTGATAAATTAAGGTGTGGGGAGGCAAATGCGAAATTTCTAAATAAACTCTATTACTGCATGATCGTTAAAAGATACTGAAGCTTAACTGCCTGTTTGCTAGTTTTATGAAATTTAAAATATCACCTACTATAACAGTGTGACAATTTTATTAAACGTGTGTGAATTAAAAAAAACTGTAATTAATTTTTTACGGAAAAAATGTAAAAACATAAAAATTGATCAGCAGAAGGAATCTGCGCCTGGCTGTGTTGGGTATAAACATGTTCAGCAATTACCAGAAGGAATTACTTACAACTATCAGGTTGAAGAACTTGACACATGTTAAAACTATCATTACGAAAACTACTCTGTAGGGGCGCCCGGGTGGCTCAGTCGGTTAAGTGTCGTCCGACTCTTGGTTTTGGCTCAGGTCACGAGCTCACAGTTCGTGAGCCTGAGCCCTCCACTGGGCTCTGTGCTGACATCGAGGAGACTGCCTGGGATTCTCTCTTTCCCTCTCTCTCAAAATAAATAAACTTAAAAAAAAAAAAGCTATTCTTTAAAGTGCTTAGTAACTTTTATAAAATGGTCAGAATGAAGCAAGGCTACCATTTTGCCACATTTATTCTTTTAAGTGGATTTGCAGGGTACAAAATAGATGATCTCTCCAGTATTCTAATAGGTCACAGGGTTATAAAGCCCAAGGACTGGAAGGGTCGTGGAGACTAACGACAAGTAAGGAACAAAGAAAGCCGGGGTGGCTTCCTCGTAGACAAAGGTCATCACAACTCAGCTCTCAGGACTGCCCCGGCCTCCACTTGAGACACGCTCTGGCAGGAAAAGGCAGGTTCCCAGTAGCGATGGTAACACTAGATGTCACACTAACCAGCTCAGGGTAGGGACACTCTTATGTAAAACACTGGCTGGCTTTGGGCTTCCTCATTTCACCAAAGAGAGAACTGAAGCTTCTATTTTTAATGGGGTCTCTGTGATCTTCATGCATTTTCTTCCCCCCGAAACCACACTTACAAACAAAAATATCAAGTGAACTCTGGTGTTGGAGAGGAGAATCTCTGAATCAAGAAGGCTCTCAAAACGTTTATTTCTAGCATGAATTATTGATAGTAATTATGACAACGAGGAAGGTCATAACAACTTAAGGGTTTTAAGAGTTAATTTTCATACACTGAAGTTATATAAAACATTTATGAACATAAGACACCTAAAAAACGGAATTATTTTTGGACTGTGTCAAGGATGACGGGTATTTCCTCTCGGGGTACGTTTCTGTGTACATCCATCTACACATCTGTCTTAACTGAGGGGCGAGCGACAGAACCAAGTAACAAAGCGTTACTGGAAAGCCTGCTAACTCCTTCCTCCCCACTCCCTGCCGGTCTGCTGTGCTGAGGGAGAGAGTCTGAGCTGCGCTTCCTCTTCTAGCTTGCCTTCTCAAACGCACTGTCCCTCCCGTGGGGGAGAACACGGAGGCTGGCCACAGGGCCTTTTCTGAAACGAATGCAGCTGGGAGGGAATGTTTTCCCTTTCTACTCCTTCTAGTTCTGTGCTGCAGGCTGCCTACGGGGAAAGGCTCACAGAAAAAGTGATTAACTATTTTAAAGAAATGATAATGTCTTAATTAGGGCACCTTCCCTCCCGTTCTCAACTTCTTCAATAAAAGCAAAAGACTTACTAATCATAATTCTTCAGCGATAGTTAGCAGTTTACTACACGACTATGGGAAATCTGTATTTAAATATACAATACTTTATTTGGAACATGCTTACAAGGCCAGGCTACCGAACCAGACAAGAGTCCACACACTCGGACGACTCCTCGATTCTAAGGCTATCTGAGTTACTTTAAACAGGAGAAATGGTTTTAAACATAGGAGAAGAAAATCAAGAACAATTATTAAGATTATTAGTCAAGCCAAATAAAATGCCTTGCACGTTAACATACACATAATTGCCCACCGAATATGAACAAGGAGGAATAAAACAATGAGGGCTACAGTTCGATGCTTTACATGCAGATGACTTAGGAGCCACATGCATATTATGAAATAGCTTTGCTTTCCTTTGCTCTGTTCGAAATGAGTTCTAGAAGATATTTTTAGTTCGGCCAGAAGGCAATCAAGTATTCAAGAGGAACACTGCACATAAGAAATTCAGAATTAATTTCAGAGATTCTTGCCATTAAAATTATTTAATTACATTAAAATTATTAGTCAGGAGCAAGCAGGATACAGTCACGTACAATGATAAACTATAATAATAAATTAAAAAACATTATTTTGCATCTAGTCAGTACCAACGCAGTAAGAAGGCTTTTACTAACGTATTACCGTTTATTTCTCTTGATGAAGAGCTTCAATAAAGGCATCAAGTTTTTCTTGAATCTCTCTAACTTTCTCTGTGGAGACGAAAAGATCATTCAATCAGTTAAAAGTGAATTTATTTTTCAAAGGCATCACAAATCTTAGAAGAGAATTATTCACTAAGCGGTCTGGGATCCTTAAACTGTTTAGGAAAAGGGAAAAAAATTAGCTCGCATCACAGACCACCCTATAGCCAAAAAGAGTTCAAATGGATTGTTCTGGCAGCTCTTAACAATTTTTTGGAAAGGGGAGGAATGTGGGCTTTGTGACTGACCCTGCTGAGAATGTAATAAGAATTACGGAATTTTACACAAAAAATGTTACGTACAGACACCTATGTAATTGCATACAGAATTTTCAGCAGTGCTCAGATTCTCTGGAATCCAGCCATGGACTCAGTTAGCAATATCCGCAACAGAGGAAAATATAAAATAATGAAACAATTTTTTAAAAAATGTTTATTTCTTGTGAGAGAGAGAAAGAGCGAGAGCTAGCACGATTTGGGGGAGGGGTAGAGACAGAAGGAGACAGAGAATCGCAAGCAGGCTTCACACTCAGCGTGGGGCCTGAGGCAGGGCTCCATTTCAGGACCATGAGATCATGACCTGAACTGAAGTCAAGAGTTGGATGCTTAACTGACTGAGCCACCCAGGCATCCCAATGAAACCATTTTTAAAAATTAAAAAAGAATGCTGGGGAGTATTTAACAAGCCACTGACCAAAAAGACTTTCTAGGATAAATGGAGAAAGCGACAAAGGAAAAGATTACTAGTATGATCACATTAAAATGTACACTTTATATGTCAAAAATGTCCTAAATTTAAAAGACAAAAGAAATTATAGGAAATATTTGCAAAAAGTATTAAAAGGGCAATAACACTTTAAAAATACACACAAAAAATATGCACCTTTCTAGCTATAAATGTACAAAGTTTAAAAACACACAGCTGGGGGCCTTGGGGTGACTCAGATGCTTAAGCCTCTGACTTCGGCTCAGGTCATGATCTCATTATGGCTCCTAAGTTCGAGCCCCACGTCGGGCCCTATCCTGACTGCTCAGAGCCTGCTTTGGATTCTGTGTCTCCCTCTCTCTCTGCCCTTCCCCCACTCATGCTCCTCCCCACAGCCGCTGAAGACAGATTTATATTATTTTGATTTTAGGTTTTCATGTTTGCAGACTTCCAAATAAAATCTGTAACTTCTCTCTGAAATATAAAGATCTCTTTCACAAACTATTCACAGTACACGTCGACCTCCTAACATGCAAAACATGGAAGTCATGATTTATTCTACTTCATTGCTTAATCATGTAACTCCCATTAAAAAAATTTTTTTTTTAATATTTATTTTTGAGAGAGAGAGAGAGAGACAGAGCATGAGATGGGGAGGGGCAGAGAGACAGAGAGAGGGGGAGACACAGAATCTGAAGCAGGCTCCAGCCTCTGAGCTGTCAGCACAGAGCCCGATGCGGGGCTCCAACCCATGAACCGTGAGATCATGACCTGAGCCGAAGTCAGACACTGAACCGACTGAGCCGCCCAGGTGCCCCATGCCACTCCCATTT
This sequence comes from Paguma larvata, assembly GCA_030068075.1. Taxonomy (NCBI): domain Eukaryota; kingdom Metazoa; phylum Chordata; class Mammalia; order Carnivora; family Viverridae; genus Paguma; species Paguma larvata. The sequence continues at coordinate 80,839,291 of CM057824.1, read as the reverse complement.
TAAAATATAGTTCAGATTCTGTGTCTCTCTCGCTCTCTGCCCCTCCCCTGCTTGTGCTCTCTCTCTCTCTCTCAAAAATAAACATTATATATATACAAATAGTTTGTGGTAGGCATAGTAACAAATAGTTTTGTCCTTTTAACACAATTTTATATATTAGTGGGAACTACCAATTAAATGAAGTGACTGGTTCAAAGCTACTGACCTAGAGGTGAAACTGTAAAGCATTCTGCTTTATATCTATAGAAAAATCACATAAAGTGCATTAATAGTCAACATTTTATCTTTTGTATTTAAACATAATCTGCCAACTGAAGACATAAAGTATTCCTTCCTGTCAGTGGGACAGCAGGTTCTGATGAGCAGCCAATAAAAGCAAGAACTGTCCTTTTTATGAATTCTCATGAGCATCGCGGGCACTTGACGAAGCCCATCTGGCTGCATACAGAGGACATCATGTCCTCAGCTTCTTGTCCCAGGGATTCACCACTTCTACTTCTTGATGTTATTCTGAGACTGACGCCAAATTTATAGAGAAAAGAAAAACCCCTATTGCTTTAATTCGACTATTTACTGAGCAAACATGATAACAGGTATCGCAGAGGCAACAATAATTCCTTTTATGTAAAAGTACACTAGAGAAACGAGAAAAAACAATCCCAACCTATCTCTTAAAAGTTTAGTCTGTGTTTTTTGTAGTCTGTACAATTTTTTAAGCCAACGGTCAAACCAGTAAACATATTTCCTTTCTCAAAATAAGGCCACATTCTTATTTTTAAAACGAATTCATCTTGTTGCTTAGTAAAGAGCTTCACCTGTTTTCTTCATGAGTATTTAGAGAGTTCAACATAGTGCAGTTCACCAACTGAAGAATTTTTTTAAAAAGGGAATAGTAGGAGAGAAAGAGCTTTCTGAATTGTCTCACGGAATTTTGGAAATGAACACAGTATTTAAAATATCGTCTGGCTTGAGGCGCCTGATGGCTCAGTCGGTTCAGCGCCCGACTACGGCTCAGGTCACGATCTTGCGGTCTGTGAGTTCAAACCCCGCATCGGGCTCTGTGCTGACAGCACGGAGCCTGGAGCCTGCTTTGGATTCTGTGTCTCCCGCTCTCTATCTCTCTGCCCCACCTCCGCTCATACTCACTCTCTCTCTCTCTCTCAAAAATAAACATACATTAAAAAAATAAAAAAAAATCATCTGGCTTAAATAGTTAATAGCACAACCCATGGACATCTAAAACAGGGACTCAAAGCCTTGGCAGCGCCTCTAAACATTTCGCCGAGAACTGTTTCTACTTGGGAAGGGTGCACTGTATGACGAAAGGAACTCTGAATCTGTTTGCTCCACGATCTGAGCACAACCAGGCAGCCGCAGGGCCGGCCCCGTCCATCCCTCGGCCCTGTCAATGACCTCCATCCTCAGCTGGACAATCTGGGAGTGTCACAGTGATCACTCACAAAGAGAGACCTTGGGGCAAGATCTACTTGTACTGAAAGAGACCAAGAGCCACTCTGACGCAGGTGTCTAACTGTGGGGTCTGAATCAAATTCAAATTTTTTTTAATATAACTTACTGTTCAATTGGTTTCCATACAACATGAAGGGCTCATCCCAACAAGTGCCCTCCTCTGTGCCCGTCACCCACTCTCCCCCCTTCCCCACCCCCCTCAACCCTCAGTGTGTTCTCAGCATTCAAGAGTCTCTTATGGTTTGTCTCCCTCCCTCTCTGTACCTTTTTTTCCTTCCCCTTCAAATTCTTATAAAATTAGAGATAAGCGGTATTTTTTTTCTAAATAAAAAGACTGTCTGATTACCTTGAATAAGAAAACTGCAGAATAAAATTGCCAAATTTTCCTCTTAAAAAGCTGTTTTTACAAAATAATTTACAACTAGAGTATCAGGACACCGTGCCGACACACTCTGAAATGTCAAGCATGACACAAAGGGCGTTTAAGTGCGTGACTAGGAGGCAACGGGGGAGAGGACAGGACATGAGAGGGTGGAGGTAAGTGTGAAAAGAAAAGAGAGGGGGCACCTGGGAGGCTCACTCGATTGAGCCTCAGACTCTTAACTGTCATTCATGACCTGATCTCAAGCTCGAGAGATAGAGCCCGGCGTCAGGCTCTGTGCTGGGTGTGAAGCTTGCTTAAGATTCTCTCTCTCCTTCTCTCTCTGCCCCTCCCCTGCTCAAGCGCACTCTCTCTCTCTCTCAAAAACAAAAACAAAAGAAAAGAAAAAAGAATAATTGTGATAAATGTACTCTTTTTACACTAAATTTAAAAATCTATTTCTTCATTTGTTCCTTCATCTTACACAGTGCACTTAACGGAGTGATACGGGGCACAGACGCGATCTTGCCTTTGAGAAGAATTCCTTGATCCCTTCCTACCTACCTCCTGCTGAGTCTATGAAGTATCTACTGGGTTTGGGGTGATTTTAAATCCCACACTTCACTTGGTCCTCAGCCAACCCTGAAGGGTGTCCCTGCCGACAAGGACCTGAAGCCTGCAGAGTTAGCTTTGTGCACAGTTCTGACTGGGGATCATACCAGATCTGCTCCCGTATACAGACTCTAAATGGCGACAAAACAAACGCTATTATTTCAAGTGTATTTGTTGTGAGTTTTACCTTTTATCTGAAAGAAGACACACTGTGGTAAAAAATAGGAAGTGGAATAGTTACCGGGCACCCTCCTAAGTCGTTCTGTGCCTAGAAATAACTAAGACATGTATAATCAATATTATTACCTATTGAGGAGACGAGATCCACATATATTTGAAAAAACCCTTTTAAACAATACAGAAGTATGAAACCGGACAAAAAAAGTTCGGCATCTTCAATGTCTACGACAATGTCTGACTCACTACACATGTTCAATAAATACCTGATAATAAATGATAAATAAAATTCCCCCAAAATACAGTACAGAAACTAAAGGCTGTAGGCTATCAAGAAGAAAAAAAAATCACTTGACAGACTTTCTGGGTGTTGTACCGGTGACCAAGAGGGCAGAAGCCAGGAGCACAGGGGCCAGAGCGGGCCCGGGAACAGACGGCAGGGTGCGCACGGACAGCGAAGATCAAGGAAAGCTGGTGGGTCGCTCGAACCACACAAGCAACGGGGCACAGAGAATACGCAGGTCTCACAACACAGTACGCGGGAAGAGAAATTTCGATTTAATTATTTCACCTTATTCGGAAGACTAAAAGATGCTGACTGCACACGTATACACGCACACAGAACTTGAGAAAGTCTACTGCCTTCATCCTTTGCAAAGAAGCTGTATTACAAATAAGAAAGAGCGTTATTTCCCATATTTGAATTCTTTCATTTTAGTTCTGACAGAAGTCTTCAGCACTTCCTATGTACTAACTATGCCATCTGGCTGCACACAGCGAACAAGAGTTATCCATAAAAAATCAAAGTTCGATGTTAGCGACTAAAACCTTCTATTTTCTGATCCTTCCGAACTAACGTCCCAGTATTCATTAAACCGTTTTCGAGTTCCAAAATCTTACTGTCCTCAACTATTTCGCCATTAGAAACTACTCGCCACAGAAATGTGTGCACGGATTAGCAGTGGGTAATTATAGAGCAAACTCCTTTTTCTGTCAAACATTTGCCTTAAATATTTATAGCTAGACAACTCTTAAAAAAATTTCAGATTAACTTGATAAATTAAACCAACTCAGGAAGGGATGAACAAACTATTTGTGTTTGAACTGCTATTTCTGTTCTGAAATAGGCGATTCTACATGTACTGAATACTGAGTCTACTTTCCATTTATCCAATGTTTGCTTAAGAGATGAACTATTTCAGACATCGATTCATTGAGCTTCTTGATTGAGTCATGAATATTCCCATAATCCCCACCTCAGAAACCGCCCGTCTCCGTGAATGAAGGCCCTTCTCTTTTTTCTTTTCTTCAGATGACTTGGCACCCATTCATGTTTTGGGTCTCTTTATCTCCGCATGAAATGATAGTGCTCCTCTCAATTTCTTTTTGAATCTTCTGATACTCGCTCTAAAAGTCTCAAATATAGACTAATCTGTAATTAGGTTTTGAATACGCTGTGAATACCAAAAGGCCAAACCTGGGAGAACGTTCACTTCAGCGGTTAATAACAGCTTAGAATAGGAACAAAGAATCACACACAAAACACTACCACACGCACCGAAATAAATCTTTTACGACTTTTGATGTTTTTAAAGAAAGCATGAAAAACAAACTGCAAACTTCTAACGCAGTGTACCTTAAGCAAACCGCACATCCACAGATCACAACTTACCTTAACAGAACTGTTTTATAACAAGCTGTATACACACTTAGAATGAAACTCGAGGACGCCTTGTAGGTGCGATTGTGGTGTGAAAAGGCTGTTCGCTAAAGGACTGAAAATTTTAAAAAGTTCTTAACATGTAATATATGTTGCTCTTCAAAAGGCTTGTCTTTTATTAGACAACCCTACTGTAAGTGCTCTTTAGAAGTCCAGTATTTAAAGGGATTATCTAGAGAACACGGAAATAAGGAAAGAAGACAAACGAAAAGGGTGACCCCGAGACGAGCTTTAAGATTCTCAAAGAAACCTTAAAATCTTATGATTTAAGATAGTCAAAATTTTAGTTTTAACCCAAGAAAAAATGGGCGCCTTTTACAGTCAAGAGGAAGAAGCAAAGTGACAGTCAAAGATGGATGGCTGAATCTAACGCTCCTCCTCTGAATCTTGGCCCCGTAGTTTTTTTTTTCCCTACAAAGAGCCTTTTTTTTGTTTTTTGAGCTGTGATTATTTTTAAACAGACTCATTCATGAGGATGAGCAGGATACTCTGCTCGTTACAGAAAAAGGAGGCATCGTTTCCCATGTTCTGGAAAGCTGAGACTGATACGGTAATTTCGAAGCTGGGTGGGGCCGCTGACTTCTGGGGTCTGCTGAAGGCGGTCGCAGAGTCCTCTGGGTTATCATCATTGTTGCAAAAGTTCAACCGGAACTCTTTCACCAGAATTATATCCACTCTTACAAAAATTAATATTTAGGTTGACTAGGAGATACACTTGTAACTCTATGTTTCTTATGAAAAGAATGTAAGTTATTACTGTAGACAGATTTTTTTTTAATGTTTATTTATTTTTGAGAGACAGAGCGCAAGCAAGCAGGGAGGGGCAGAGAGAGAGGGAGACACAGAATCCGAAGCAGGCTCCAGACCCTAAGCTGTCAGCAGAGAGACCAATGCGGGGCTCGAACTCACAAGGTGTGAGATCATGACCTGAGCCGAAGTCAGACACTTAACCGACTGAGCCACCCAGGTGCCCCCACAGATCTTCTAAAACACAGACGTCATAGGAATATACAAAAACGAAAGGAGTGTTTGATGACAACGAATGTTAGAAATCCCTGGTCTAACACCCCTGATAATTAGTGGGGTAGTAATTTTATATGGATTTTATAAAGACGAGAACATAATGGATTCAAAGCTATATGATAACGTGGTCAGGGGAACCAGGCTTCTAGACCCAGCTGCGCCTTTAACTTCATGACCACAGTCATGTCACAGCCTTGGTCTCTTTATCTATAAAATGAGGGAATCTGTCCCAAATTTAAAGCCTGTATTGCTTTAAATTAGGACTGAAATGTACTATTCTAACATGATATGTTTTAAATGCATCTTTTTAAACTTGTCTTATTTACTTCTTAGCATTTTTTTATTTATTTGATGTTAAGCTCCTAGTAAAACTTCAATCGCAAATGACAATATTATTCTCAAAGACTACATAATTCATTTCAGAAAGATCAGTATCATACTGTTTTTTTTCCCAGGAATCACTGTGGGACTGCTTGCATGAATTGTCTACATACCAAAAAGTCTATCATTTAAAATCACTGGGATTTCAGGAAGCACAGACCTTACTATGCAATAGAGGTCCATGAACTCCTTGTTCATTCACTCACTGTTGAGTAATCTACTCACTCGATAAACCATTCAAACATTAAAGATGACTATTTAAAAAAATTCGCTATAATCAGATCCACTCCCCCTCCCCCCGCCAAATAATATGATTTAGAAAGAAAGCTGCCTTAGGAAAGTCTGTGAGATAAATGACAGCTTAAGTCTGATAAATACATAAATAGCTCAAAGTGACTTGTGGATACGTTCAGCTTTCTCTCTCTCTTTCTTTTTTTTAACTCCTAACTGCAAGCATTTCTACCAGGCTCTTTTGGCTGAGATGATCGAAACCTCTTAAAACACTTTCTTGAAATATCAAACTTCTCCAAAAGACTTCAGTATGAACGAACATAGAGTAGCTTACATTCAGGCCTGGACTCTGACTGGGCCTTTCACTTTCATAAGTAGATGGCAATCGTAATTTCATCTCGGCTAACTATTAATGCTTACGGGTCTGCCCTTAATTAATAGAGGACCTCCATTCCAGGTGTTCGTCAGTGTCAATGAGCGTGGAACCGTGAACTCTGCTACCTGATATTCAAAGGCTCAGAGCTGCAAGAAGAAGTAATATTTATGGAAGACTGTATGGGGGACACTAGGTATTAGATACTAAATAAGTCCATCTTTAGGTAAGCCACATAGCTATGTACCTGGACTGCATCATTTAAATTTTTTTTTTAATTTTAGAGCTGGAGAGAGCAAGATGGGGAGAGGGGAAGAAGGAGAGAGAGAGTCTTAAGCATCTGTGCGTAGTCCAATGCAGGCCTCAATCTGATGACCCTGGGATCACGACCTGAGCCAAAATCAAGCACTGGGTGCGCAGCCGGCTGAGCCATCCAGGCGCCCCTGGACTGCATCATTTTGATTTCACCCAGAACTGCTTACGTGATTAGCCTACAGTGAGGAACATTAGAGTAAAGCGCTCCCTGAAATGAATGATTAGGTGTATCTGGTTTACCGTATCATGTAATTCAGTGTTCCTTCCGTGAGCACAGATGAAATTTCTCTCAGGTGTGTGTACCAGGAACACCTATGCTTCAACAAAGCAACTGCTATGTCTGACAGCCACCATAAATCACACAATCAACTTAGCTTTCCATTTTGCTGCAGCTGTCTAGGAAGCTCAGGGCTAAATTTGCAGGTTACCTGCAGAATGTGAGAAGCCCTGAACCAAGTATTTTGAGAGGCTACCAATCTTTTTCCCAAGTTCCACATTATTTCAAATTGCCTTAATCTTCTCTTTCCTTCACTCAACTTTTCAATTTAGCATTTTTACGTTTTGCAAGCCGCCTCAAATTCTTTTTGGAATAAGGCGGGGAATTAACAAATAAGCTAACGCTAGTTTACAGGGGAGGTACCACTAGAGAGCGGATTCATACAATATACCATAAAACTTGAAAAGTGGTCTTTTTACGCTAGTAATGCTTTTAAAATCAGGGATTTAAAAATATTTTGGTAGCGGACAATATTTGTCCCATTAACCTTCTATAGGTAATTTCTGCAGAGGAGAAAAGAATTTTTATTTCTGCTTAATGCTTAGAAAATCCAATGATATAAATATATATACTTAAAGCATTTCTTTTCAGCAATGGAAGAAAAATAATAAATTTTTATGGGATTCATGATTGTCTTTTTAATGTAAAAGTTAGATTCTACCATAAGATTAATAATCATCTAGCATGAATTATTTTATTCTCTATCTAGTACACAAAATGTTCCATGTTAATTACACCTATGAACTCAAATTAATGGTGAAAAAAAATCTTTAAAAGTTATTTTATATGCTAACTCGTTAACGATACACTGCTTTATTTTCCCCCCCAAACATTTAAATAAATACACTATTTCAAAATGAATACATTCCTTTTGTCTCCGTAGAAAAATCTAAACATAAAAAAATTTTTAAATACGATTTAGGTAATTAGTTGAGACGATTAAAAAAGGCAGGCCTAATGACCAGTAAAATATTCAGTCCCGATCAATTAAGAAGGCTTTAAAATAATCCATCATTTTTTTTCTTTTCTATTTTCTTCTTAGGGTTAAAAGTATATCTTACTCTGAATTTTGTTAGGTGGAAAGTAGAAACATTTTAAAAGGAAAACCACCCAGGCAGCCCTTAAAGAGACAGGACATCATTTATCACCTGCAAAGACAGATTTATAAGAAGAGGGCCCCTTCTGTTCCTTTAAGACTGCAAAACAGATGGGAAGTGAATGGACAGGCAATGGGACAAGAAAACACATGGGAGGTGCTGCTGTATGTATGTTCCCAGCCTAAGAAAGAGGTCAAGATTGTAACTGCATGACTGGGTCCTGGAAAGGGTCTTTCTTCAAGCTGTTACAAAGACAAACGCTGTTCCTCATCCTGCTGTCAAACTGTTATAAATATTGGTTTGTCAAAAGACCTTCAGTGCTGAAGCTTTAAAAAGGAGGCGTAACAGATGAATGAATCATGAGAATGATTCTTAAACAGTCGGCTCATTAATGTAATTTTTAAGGTAAAAGAAAATATGAGAACAGAGACTGTAATGCTGGTTTATGAGCCAAACCAAAAGTTTATGAAAAAAAATATGGAACTAAGACTTCCAGGTTTTAATAAAGTTATGGATTAAGCAAGATGAAAAACAAAAATGAAATACAATTATATCTGTTGGCTATGATGCTGCATTTGGACAACGGATTATTATTAAACTCATCGCAAGGAGAGCTAACGGGCATTCCTGTTTTGTTAGTGTGATTCCCTAAGTTTTCAGTTACTTCTCACTCAACCCTGTAGGGAAGCATCGCTGCTGATGCTGGGTCCGCAAGTCAGAATAAGGTCAAAGAAGTGAAGGTAACTCCAGAATTAGTTTTACATATTCATTAATTTAGAAAATCACCTTTAAATTTTGTCACAATTTCTTATTTTCTACAGAAACAGAAAAATCACAACACTGAAAAAGGAGTAAGAACACACAGATTTATAAACCTGTATATATTTATCTGAAGAATGAAACCATTACCTATGTCTTTAGGAGAAATATTCAACGTTCTGGAGTCTTAATAATTAGTTTAGGAGAGCAGGCTCAAAAACCAGCACACTGAAAATAATATTAAAAAAGGAAGTCAAATTATGTGACCTCGGTTATCTGTAGTCACCCACAAACACAAACCCAAAGACTAAAGATGAACAGATTCCCAAAACAAATCTAAAAAGACACTATCTCTAACACACGTTGTTAGCCCCAGCTTTGCTATAAATATTTATGTAACTGGCTAAATCGCTTCCCTTAACGAACATTAATTTCCCCATCTGAACAATGCGGGATAAAACCTCAAAACCTCATATGCCTTTACAAGGCAAACATGGACAGACATAACACTTTCTGCAAAGTGCAAAGCTCTATACAAATGCAAGAGACAGTTGCACAGCTCCAAGCAGGATTTGTATCCCAAGGTACAAATGCTGCAGTTACCTAAGAATAGGCTCGCCTGGCTCCTTGCTTTGTCTTAATTGTCAGCAATCTTGGAAAAAACCAAACCCAGTAGAAATGAGAAAAGATTACAAAGTTAAGAAAGTAGATGGTTGAAAGTGGAGGTAGAGGGCAAATATTTGAAGGTTTTTCTGTATAAGTGAATCAAGGTCAAAAGTAGGTAGACTGCAGGGCACCTGGGGGGCTCAGTCGGCTAAGCGTCAACTCTTGATTTCGGCTCCGGTCATGATCTCACAGTTCGTGAGTTCAAGCCCTGCACTGGGCTCGTAAACTGACAGTCCAGAGCCTGCTTGAGATTCTCACTCTCCTTTTCTCTCTGCCCTTCCCCTGCTTGCGCTCTCTCTCAATAATAAACATTAAAAAAAAAAAAGAAGTAGGTAAACTGTACGGAAGAATCAATCCAGTAGTTTTATGGTGGGAACGACTTGAGCGTTTTTTGAAGGAAGGGCAGCCATAATGCAGACACAAGCACACGTGGGAAGAGCCAGAGTCCCCGATACAGGTGGGGATTAACTTTCAGAGGAGAGTGATTTTCTGAATATGTTCTGCTACAATATAGCCTTTGGAATACACGACCTACTTAAAGTAACTAGTACCATTGGTTTTATTTTATTAATGCTGCTTATACTTTTCAGTGAACCTTTCTGAAATAAGTTTATATGAAGAAAAAGAAGAGAAATTTGGCTTGCTCTGATAAATGAGAGACCAGAAATAGGAACCATGGCAATAAGGGGAAGACTGGTGGTGTTAAGTGGAAGCCAACCTACGATCTCATGAAAAACGTGTACCAGAAATGTGCAGAAACTATGTCCCTAAAACCACATTAAGCATTTTGTTAGAGGGGCGCCTGGGTGGCTCAGCTGGTTAAGCTTCTGACTTCAGCTCAGGTCATGATTTCACAGGTTGGTGAGTTTTGGGCTCATATCAGGTTCAAACACAGAGCCTGCATGGGATTCTCTTTGGGTCTCTCTCTCTCTGCCCCACTCTCTGCCCCGTGTGTGCTCTCTCTCTGTCTCTCAAGATAAATAAATAATTTGAACAATTTGTTGGAATACAATGCTACAGTGGTTCTCTCTGGATAGTGGCAACTGTTTTAAAATTTTTGCCATCTATATTTTCTAATTTTCCCCAATGCGTATGTATGTATGAGTTCTGTGACAATATGAGGGACTGAAACAAACACCTGAAATCCTCGTAGTACTTGGTAAAGATGGGTAGTCTGTACCTGTGACTCAGAGAATGAAGCGTTCCTTCAAGGAGACTAAACGGGCAAGGTTTTTTTAAAAAAAGGCTTGAATTCCTGCAGCCAGAAAACAAATCTAATTGAAGTGAATAAAACCCAGCAAAATCCTTTTTACGATGCATAATACTAGGAAAAGTATTTTGCACAAACTTGAGTAGCACAAACTTGAAAACTTCACCAGTTCAAGAAAGATTTCAATTCACTTACAGATGACAGATCACAGTGGGGATGTACTGGAAGTCCGAAGAATTCAAAGTGAATCCCAAATGCTAAAGGATGATCCTACGATGAGCAATTACTATCTAGTCCCATAAAATGTCTCTTGGCATGGCAATCACCGAGAGTATCTGGGAAAATATTCGGTCACTTAGCTTTGTCATTTCTATGAATACGACAAAATTAAGAATATGAACCTTCTAAAGGCAATTTTGAATTATGCTTATTTGGGAAAAGAAACAGTTTAGAAATGTATAAAATAGTAAAAACTTAAAATTCCTTTTGCCTTTAACTCCCCTCTCCAATTGCCCTGAGAGCCCTACTTCAAAAAGGGTACCGGTTTAACGCACACCAATTCACCCTTTGAGACCATTCTTTTTAAAAATTTTTATTCAAATCTTGCTTAATTTTATTTTTTTAACATACTGTTCACAGGCCAGCAGATTATTTTGTGACTAGATTTAGTTTTCAATGACTAGATTTCGTTTATTTCCATCTTAGAAATGGAGAGAAAACAAAATTAAAAAACAAAACACATCAACATTTAATCCCAACTTGAAAGATGTTACTTCCTTCTAGACTCTCAGTAAGGAAGTGGTAAGAAATACTAGCGAGGAAAAAAAAGCCTAATTTCTAGATGAAAATATGTACATTGGCCTTTTTATACATAAGAATATACACATAAACATGTATCACAACATGTAATCAAACCTACTTCAAATGATAAGTTCAATTCAATTTAGTCCATACATTACCGAAGAGATCTTTCTTATCTTTATTCTTAGTTCTAATCATTGAAAATGTGAGTTTAAGGCAAAAAGAATCAGTGAAAATGTGAGTTTAAGGGCTTAATAAAGCCCTGAATACCAGTACCCTATATAAGATTACAGAGAAGTAAATATCATTTTAATCTTGTACCAATTTATCAGTATCCTTCAACGCTGTCTTTAAAAGATAGACTTAGGCCATGAAAAATGTGCTTGATTCTAAATGCCCCGTTTTGAGTCTGGATCTTCTCATCGATAACCTGGAAAGCATACCACTCAGGCCTGTCACGTGGAATTCTGGGTGTAAATAACTACTTCCCTAGCACAGAAGGCTCTCCCTGAGGATTACTTCATTCTTTGTGCCGTGTCGTCTCTCTCTTTCTCTGGCGACAACACAAAGCGGAGTCTACCTCACCTATGTAGACTCAAGGTGAAAATAATCCTTCGTTACCTTCCTTAGTTTCTTTGTCAATTTCACCTCACTATGAAAAATATTATTTCACAGATGCCAAATTTAAAATTCAATTGCTTTTACCCTGCACAGATGCCTTAAAGACCTCAAACATTGATAACATAAAACAGAAAGTTACCTTATTCTGTATGAAGAAGAGAACTGTTCCAATCTTTCCATTTTTTGAATATACTCATTTCCACTGATAACCATTCCAAAAAGTCCATGAATATTAAAGAGAATGAAAATATTCCAATGAACTTAAAAATGTCTAACAAACAATTATGAAAGTGTTTTGGCGAACTGCGCGGATTGGCAAATGGGAAGTCACTGGTGACCAGAAGAAAGTGGTCTCACTAGGGACGAAAGCCTTCTCACAAGATGGAGTGGGTGGGTACAGGGTGAGCGCAGGGGTGGGCACGGGGTGCATGCAGCAGATGCAGGCTGCTCTACAAGAGAAATGACGGGGTAGCTTTCTGTGTGACAGAGTGGAAGAATGGTTCCTCGCCATGAGGAGAGCTAGCTTCCTTCTTCCTCTTTTTTAAGTCAGGAAGAGGGGGCTACTGAAGAAAGCGTATTAAACAGTCACCACCGCCTACAATACATGCCGTACAAGGCATGGTGAGTTTATGAAAGAACCAAATCACTTTAGCAAAACTGATCGCTCAAAATAGTCACAAAATTTTTTTCTTTCTTAAACTGGTCACTTGGTTGATTTACACTTGCCTACAGTGGGAAGACTTCCTTCTGCTCAACTAAACAAGACTGGCATTACCTCTGTAAGGTTTTTAATCACCGGAGGAAGGTAAATGAGCAGGGAGGAGGAAAAATACTCGTTGAGCAAACGATAAATGGGCTGAAAGAAGGCACAGTGAGAGACACAGGAAAGAGACAAAGGGAAAAGACTGCTTAGAAATGTGCTAGACGCAAGGAGAGACGAGAAAAAATAGTACCGCGGTCTTGCAATTATTGGCCAAAGAAACGCAGCTGCGGTAGCTGGACGTAAGTGAAACTACAGGGTCCTTATGCTTCATGTTTTCCTTCCCGGGCACCTTGTTCTACTTTCTGAGACTGTGCCTTAACACAAAAAAACAAGACACCCTCTCTGGGCCTATGTACCCAGAATTCTACAATTCAATGCCAGTTGTTTCTCTTCAATGCCCTTTAAGATTCGTTTTCTTTGGTTACATCGACAGACACAAAATGAGTACGCTACTACTACAGATACGGTTCCAATAGCCTAACGAATTTTCAACAGTCATACAATTTCTTTCCACTAAAAGAAGATGTATGTCAATTTTATCCCAATTAAAACAATCAATTTTACTGCTATGAATTGGAAGAACTCTCTAGAATACAGATCTGGGGGCAGGAGGGTGGGTGGTGGTGGTGCAGAGAAAAAACCCCCTATGGAGACTTGTTAAAATTTGCATGCCAGAGCCCTAACCCTGGAAAAAATAGTTTTAAATAGGAGTTCCCTTTTTCATAATTTTAAGTTCCAGATTCCGAGTATAATAATCATTTTCTAGGATAATTTTCAGTCTCACACTACCTTCATGGCCACTATTTTCATCCCTAATGGCCTTCGAGGATATGGCAGGTACGGGAGAAGTCCAGGAATGTGGAGTATCCAAAGGAAATTAAATTTGAGAGTATCTTGATATTCTTCCTTTTTAAATAAAGAACAACAAAATCCTTCTGGCTGAGGGTTCCATCTAGATATGTTCTAGATATGTTCTCACTGGTTTTTATTCCAGTTTTATCGTGGCACAAAGATATTTAACTATCCTACAAATCAGAGCTCTGTTTTAGAGCTAATAAAAAAATCTTAAAAAATTTTTAACTGGAGTCTAGCTGGCACAATTTATATCAGTTTCAGGTGAACGACAGAGTGATTTGACAAGTCTATATGTTATGCTACGCTCACCGCAAGTGTAGCCACCATCTGTCACCGCAGAACACTATTACAATACCACTGACTCTGTTCCCCATGCAGTGCCAATAAAGGGCCTTTTTGGATTTAAACAGCTATGGTACATTTCTCTCCTGATTTTAGCTCTTAAAATAGCAGGACTGGTTCATTCTGCTGTCACGCCCTTTTTATCACCATAATTTCAAAAATACACTAGTATATTAATAATGAACAAAGTTTTCATTATAAAAATGATTTTGTTAGTGAATGTCTGGTAGCTTGCAGAAAAAGAAAATGTTCATCTAAGGTTTTAGGGTCAAAACTGAATCTTACGCACACTACGAGACAAAGCTTGTAACTCCGCTCCTTTCTAATTATCACGAGAAAGCACAGGATGGATTATAAGAGGAGACTGGGAAAGCGAAGGGACACAAAGACAAGCCCCACCAGCATTGTACACTCCCAAGAGAAACAAACTTTAAGTTTTAAGAAACAATTGCTGGCTGTCTGGGAGATGCCCAGGCATCAAACAATAAAGAACAGTGGACGGAGGCGAGAGGCGAGCCCGCTGCTGTGACTCCTGCTCCCTAATCCCCCGGCTCCAGTGAAAGGCCAGCTGTTGCCACCTCGCGTAGGGAGTCAGCAGGGCCAATCAACGGCAGGAGGAAAAAAAGCTGCGGATATTGGAAAATTCTCATTTACTAGGCTCTCTAATGTTTTTAACATTAAGGGCATCAAACTCTATCATTAAAATGAGCCTGTGCGACGGCAGCCCGAGAAAAGGAGTTGATCACTGTTTTCACTTTCGCTAGTAGATGAGAGGTAACGAAGTTACTCGGTTTTCACTGATGCGCATCTTCAATTCACATAAAGTACAAAAAGTAGGAAGCAACACACTGAAGCTCATGATTACACATTTCAGTGCTCCCAGACCAGCTCGAAAACCCCTGACCTTAGAGGAGCAGCCGTTATGTTCAAGTAAAGATTCTCTATCTGTTACAACAGGATCTTAGGACTCTAAGCACGAATACATCACACTGAAAAGCTGTGTCTGAATTTGGGGCAACTTGCAAACTACTTAACTAACAACGGTGGAATTTGACAGAACACACTTCGAGACATGTTTACAAGACATATAAAACTAACTTCCTTCAGTGTGGTCAGTGGCTTGGTTTACACTTTAGCGTTTCCTTAGCCAGATGTTCTAATTCTATCATAGTTTTCACATCACTTGAAAGGTTAAATATTAAATCACTACTATCTTTGTCTTTCTTACCCACTCTACAAAGTCCTTTCCAAATGTAAAGGACTTTATTTTATGTAATTATATCTTTCAATGGCTTGAGTTTTTTTTTTCTCAAATTAGTTCAGCACAGTAGTTAAAAGACCTGGACTCCAATCGTTGCTTTCCCACTTATTACACACGTGTTTCTAGGCTTCCATGTCCTGATCTATAAAATAAGACAAATGACTCTACCTATGAGAATGCATATAAGGCACACAGCCCAATACCTGGCACCTGCGAATAGTAGTTCACATTCATAAACGGCTTCAAGTTCTGATATAAAAATGAAAAGAAATGCATGGTAAAGTAAGAAGGGAAAGACTGTAGATCCTAGAGCGATCTAAATGGTTTGTAATGCCCCTTTAATTCCTGGGTATCAAGGATTCTTTGATTATGTGCACAGAGAATGAAAAGTAATTCGGGCTTTAGTGAACAAGAATTTAAAAAGAAACCTAAGCTCTAAATCCCAAGCAATTGATAAGAAGGTCCAAAACTCACAATAACCTATTGACAGTTGGTACAACATTCATATAACAAACAATGAAAGAATTCCGTGCTGTTTTTGTGAAAAGCAGTTCAGCAACGTGAATTGTTACCGGTGCCCGGATACTCCATTTCCAGGGTGGAACGAGCGAATTCCAAAATGACTGTGACATGCTGGCGCTATCACTTGTTTTAAATGATGACAATCATAAACGATTTTATAAATTGTAAAACAGCTCATGATAGAAAGAAAAACTTGGAATTGAGCTGTACTATTCTAATCTTTCCCTCTTCAAAGAAGGCATTTTAAAACCGTAGTCTGCTTCAACAAATACATTGAACATATTATTAATCCAAATAGATTTCATCTAAGTTGACGCACTATTTAAATATCTATAAAAAATCCATTGAAATAAAATTTGCTATAAAATGAAAAGAACTTCATCAAGGTCACAGTGGGCATATTTCAACACTAAACAGTTCTAAGTGTAACTAGATGCTGCAAATAAGGAATTACGGTGGAAAGATGAGTCATGTCTTTTATTAAATTGTCCAGGAAGTAACTCAGCCTTTCGACATATTCAAAGATAGTATTTTTAAAACTCTATAGTTTTCTCTAAATTTTCATATGACCACGATCCATTTATATAAACAAATCCAGTTATAAAAACAACTTTTTACCCTTTTTATGTAAAAATAATCTCAGATTAGGAGAACAGGGGTAAGAACACTACAAAGAACATATTTTTTTCTGAATAATTTACTGTCATTACATCCCATATACCCCAAATACTGTATTACTGTGTATTAGCTACAAATAAAGATATTTTCCTAAATAATCCCAATTTAACAATCAAGATTTCAAAATCGACACGTAACCTTCAGATCGCAGTCGAGTTTTACCAGCTGCCCATTAATGTCTTCTAGAGCAAACAGGTCAGGTTCAGGATCGCACACGGCATTTTGTTTTCATGCTCTTTCCACCTGGAGTAGTTCCTCACGATTTCCTGCTTTCTCCTGATCTTGACACATTTGGAGGTTACAGGCCAATTATTATACAGACTGTGCCTCAATTTGGGTTTGTCTGATGTACCTTTAGGACTGGATTTAAGTTATACATCTTTGGCACAAATATCCAAAGAGTGACATTGGGCTTTTTCCACTGCATTCTAGAAGCTCGCACACAGTTCTGATTTGCCCGTTACTGATATTAACTCTGACGGCTTGATTCAGGCGGCTATTGCCAGCCTTCTCCATTGTAAAGTTACTCTTTTCCCATTTTTAATTACTTTGTGTGGAGATACTTTGTGTGATTACATGACACCCCATTCCTTATCACTGATCTTATTCATTTATATAACTAATTTTATTCATTTACTTATACAATTATCAATTTATGGAATCCTGTTTTATTAAATGGGTTACAGTTTGTACCGGTCATTATTTATTTTGATGCCCAAGCTGTCCTAATTTCGGCCAGCTGGACTACCTCGCTGCCGTGTCCCCATCGTCCTTCACGTCCTTTCTCATCTGAGGAAGCTCCAGGTTCATCCTAACCTTTTCCTGCTCCAGCTATGGCCGCCACTACATCTCCCAAGACCCCTGGCTCCTACGTATGACTTCTTTTCTACAGACAAGAAGAGGTGGGCTCTCTTTCATTTCTTTGGTCTTCCTAACTCAGGACAATCGGTTGATGAATTTTCCAAAGAAAAGCGGTGAAATGATTTAAAACCAAGCACATTTAAGAAGACTGGCAAAAAATACGATGCACCAAACTTTTCCGGGTCTCCACAATACTCTACACCTGTACTGCTTAGAAATTGTAGTAAAAGCTCTTCTGGCTGCTTCCCTTTCTCTGAATTCCATGAACTATATTCTACTTGAATACATTATACTAAAAACTTTGATCCAAGTAATACAGTAGTTACTGTTAAAACTTTGAAAGTTTTCTGGCTGAAAGAATCCATGACCATATTCCCAAGTGTTACATTAAAGATAAACAGTATGGAAAAGGTACTCCCCAGATTCTTTTCCAACTAATAGACCAAGTCATGGCTCATCTCCTTTAGTGTGAATGATGAAGCCGAGTCACTGGTGAAACACTTGCTTCCAAGGACATTATTTGGTACATTAACACGACCATAATTTTATATGGACAAAAGTAGTAAATCATTTCAAGGGAGTCATAGGACTACTTTCTCAGGAGACCCAGCAGGATAGTCTAAGACTTGGCTTGACAGTACACAAATCTGTGTTAGCAATACACTTTCTTCAAATAATCAAATTGGGACTGGAAAGTATAAGGCTCTATTACAAAACATGAGAAAAGACCCACTGTTTTTAATAACTTACAATTCTATGTGCTGATAAAATACAGTAGAGTATTCCACTGTCTATAACCATGTCCCGAGGGATACAAAAGAAATATATTTGGACACCTTGCAACACTGACACACCTCTTCCTGTAACAGCGCTAATGTGGCATAAAATTGTGATGCAGTGACTTGTAAGTGATTTTTTGAACTAATTCTCCTAAAAAGCCTCCCAGCGATATAGTAACTATTGGAGTCATTTTTACAAACAAAGAGGCCAGGGCTCTGAGAGCTATCCTGCCTGAGATAATACAGCTAGTGAAAGGCAGTCCACATTCAAACACAGATCTTGTACAAGTTAGCACAAACTTAATTATTCTGACAAAGTGGCATGAAAAAAACTAAAAGAAAAGGAACAGAAAGTGGAAATAAGAGCTAAAATGAGATACGTTTCAAATACAAGATTATTTAAAGGCAGAAAGGAGAGAAAAGAGATCAAATGACACGCTGAGGTAACAGAAGGAGGGAGGCGACAGCGGTGGAGGAGTGTGTGTGGCTGTCGCAGGATGTCTAACGGGAAAACCGTTGGTTTCGCTCAGATACTCTAGGGAGGGTACTGTAGTGACATAAACTCAGTTTAGAAACAGTTTTCAAATTTGAAGAATTTATTCCTATTTAGTATCTTTCTCTTAGATATCAGAAAACCCCTAAGACAGTAAACTTAAGTACAGGTTGAAAGGAAAGATACTTCGATCATGAAATTAAATGAGGGCAACCTGTAACGAGGTAAGCTCAAACAGAAGCACCAACCTCAGCAGTTTCGTGTTTATTTAATCTTACTCTTCCACTGATTTCCTTGGGTTCTCAAGGATCTAAGTAAACCTCAGTATGTAACCCAAGTACCTGAGAGCTAGGAGTGCACTGGCATTCAGGAAAGAACCAAACACCCGCACAAAGTGACAAAGTGATCGGTGAGGCCACGCTGGGCTGGAGGTGTGGGAGCGGTGGCGAGACGGGAAAGCCCTGCGGGCCTAGCGGACGTGGCGGAGCCTGACCCTGTTGAAGAGGGTGTTCACACGGGGTTGCTGGTGGCCTGGCCCAGGAGTGAGGAGAGTATCTGTGGAGAAGGGCAGTCTAGTCAGTGCAGGCAACCGGAGCACATGCAGGATGGAGAGCGTGTCCTCTAAGAAAGCGTGGCCTGGGTTCTGGTGAGGAGGGTGTCCCTGGGCAGGGAAGACGAAGGAAGGATAAAGGGGGACATGCCTGGCACACGAGGCCAGTGCACAAGCTCGGTGAAAAGGACTCTCTGAGGAAGGACGACGTGGCATGGGATATCAGAGCCTGGATGAGGTAAAAGGGGTGTCAACACAGGGTGAGGCGCTGTGGTGGTGGCCTGGAGTCGAGTGATGAGAGCCTGAGCTGGGTGAAAAAGAGGCCGGTGCAACGAAGGGGATGGTGACAAGTTTCATTACATACAGGGAGACTGATAGAAGTAAGTACATATATTAAGGATACTTGGAACCAGATTTCTCATTGTCAGAAAAAGGAGAAAAACAGAATGAAAGCTGTATTACTGAATTAAAATGGAAGTATCAGTGTCAACTTACGGCTTTCAATACCTATGTACAAGTGATTAGGAACACAGGGTAAGCGTGTGTGCAAGCGTCTACACATGTATGTGCACGCGCGCGCACTCACGCTGCACGCGGCATCTGCTCCCCCGTTCTTTCCACTGACGGGGTCTGGGAACAGTGAGAGTCCAGTGGCAATGAGCATTCCTAGGGCCCAGCTCTTGAGTTCTAAGTACCATTCTCCAAAACAAGGAAGCTGGCTCAGGCAAAGTACAGGATGAGCACGGAACATCTCGTTACGTGCAAGGACGGTATTAGGATAACACACGACGCTTGAACGGGGTCTCAAAATTAGGTGCGGTAATGCATCAGGGTCAACGTCCTGACTTTGATGGTCGCGGTACGGCTGCCACGAGAAAACCCTTCCTTCTAAGAAACACACGTTAAAGTACTTGCAAGAGATGGGGCTACGAGGTAGCACTTTTCTCTCAAACAGTACATGGAAGAGAATGTTCTTTGCATGCCCTTTTCTACCGTGTGAGATTAACCGGATGAACGGACAATGGAAATGAGGAAGGAGAAAAGGCAGGAAGGCAGGGAGCAGGAAGAACCACTTACTGAGGTCTTCAGCCAGCTGAACTCGTTTGCCGGTGAGCAGTTTTACCTTCTTCTCGCCGTCTTCAGCAAAATCTTCCAAGACCTCTTTCACATTTTTCTCTAATCGCCTGACTGTTCAAAGTCAACAAACAAATGTGGGGAGCTTTGTTTTTAATGAATGCACGAGGATGACAAAATTAGCAATATTTGGAGGGTAAGTTCTTATTTTTCTCATCGTGTTCCATCTATTAAGTTCAAACTTCTCAGTTTATGGGAGGATCTTTACTTGTCATACAATACTTTTATCAACATAAACCAATACAATTCTCAGAGACGGTCATGTCCTTAAGCCCTAACACTTTAATGGAAGTGCAGATTTCCCCCCAAAAAACTAAGTGAAGCTTAGGAGTCCTTTTCTAACAGAACTTTTGCGTAATGAAGGGAGACTCCTGGTATACCTCCCATCTTTCCCAACTATGATTCATTTTCACCAATATTTTAAGGGCAGATTTAATTTCCAATTTTTCTAATAAATCTATTTTTAAAGAGGTATTTGGCATCATTCTATTAAATAAACGTTATCAGTATTATTTTTGATGTCAAAACTAGAAAGCAGCCCCTCTGTGGCTTACCTTCCGTGTTCGTAAGTTGCTGCCTTAAAGTATTCGCAGTGATGGCAAGCATGCGCTGGATTCGCCAGAAGAGGACGACGTCATTGCATTCCAACTGAAACGTGAGGTAATTAGGATCACCAGATGCAAATTTAAAAATGAAAACCACGATCATAAACACATGCGACTGACTACTAAAGTTAATACCTATACCCTAAGCTTTAATAAAAAACCTCAGTACATGTGTTTACCTAACGTGTGTACTCCTATTGCCAACATAAGCCACTGAATCATTTCTGCTCAGGGTTCACGAACTTCTGCGTGGCCTGGGTTCAGTCTGCCTCACACCTATACAGCTTTATTTTGATTCCAACGACAAAGCAAATGAATTTCACATTACATACGAGTGGAAATTCACAGCATATACCCTTAATTCGTATTTAGTTTCAGCTAACAACCATGTTAGCTTAAATGTGTCCTTCGGTTAACCTCTTTTCTTTGAGCATGCAAGCCAGTTCTGAAATGTAGCTTGTATATGAAAATAAATTAATGATATGCTTTAAAAGAAGCTTATCCTGTAGAGAGGTCTTCTCAACAATTAAATTATACAAAACACTTGCCGCTTTTTACACAGGTATAGCTAAATACAAATTTCCTTAAAGCTGGAGAAACCTCAAAAGCGTTTTAGGGGCCTACAGTCACTAATTCACAGAGCTCTTCAGAGAATTTCTACTTAGAAGAAAAACGCTCAAAATACATTAGTCTGCTGCCACCTAGCGGTTACTCTGCAACGTGGCATTAAACTGTACAACTTCGTACACTTGTTTCAAAGAATTATTTAAAGATTTTAGTGATATGATGAAAGAATTACAATACAGGAAGAAGCACGATAAAAACTTTTTTTTGCAGAATGATGTCCACTATGCAAATGGATTATGTTATACACATGCACACAACTACACAGAAAGATTAACAGACACATAAAAATGTAAATTAAAATTACTTCTAGGTCAGGGGATTATAAGTGACTTATTCCTTATTAAGGAATATTAGTAAGTGACTATTTATTTTTGAAAATTTTTTTTACATTGGTTTATTGCATTTCCATAACAAGAATATGTTATTTTCTAACATAAAAAAGTTAATTCTTAAAAAAACAAAAAAAATTAAGTGGTTTAGTGCCTATTCTTTGCACACAAAATCTTATTGTGTGTAAAATATAAAGCTTAGAAAAGATAGGAGTTAGGTTATTCTTCATAACTCACATATACTTTTCCCCAGCAGATCAGAGGACTTAAAACTAATGCTAAAGCTATAATTTACGTTTAAGCATCCGACAACCATCACTAAAAGCATTTCCCCTGGTTTTTGGACACTTTACCTCAGAATCTACAAAATGCCTTTGGTAGTAGTAAAAGCCTCTTCGACAAAGGTTACAATGATTTAGAGCTGTTTTTAAGAAATGTCTTCTATAAACTTGGTGCCAAGTATCTTTAATCTAAAATGAAAAAGAGAAAGCAAAACCAAAGAGTTACTGTACACTCTTCAGGTTGACCGAACACATTCTCAAAAGTCATCCACAAAGTTTATTTATAAAAAAAGTTAAGTAAAACTAATGGTAATATTATACTACCAACCATTTTCACCTATTAAGAAAAATTTTTTTAAGACAAAAAAATACTTACCACTACTCTGGTCCCTTACCAGTTTATATACTTCCAAATATGTAGTGTTTCTAACAAGTGTTGTTTTTACATTCAAATAACATTCTGTAGAGTAGACAGGGTTGGGACTATTATCTCCCCGATTAGAGGTAAGGAGCCCCAAAGAAAAAGAGGTAGTGAGCCTTCTCGAAGGACAGAGTCGGGACTAGGAGGCTGGTCTCAGACCATCAACCCAACGGCATTTCCTTTCTGATCACTACATTTTGCTGTTACCGTAGCAACGCGACCCCTGCCATGCCATTACGTAGTTTGTGAGAGGGTCCAAGGTTCTTCCACACCATCCTCTTTCCTAAGCAGACCAGTAATAATGGGAAGCAGGTACAACAAGTATCCTCAGCCCCACATGACGTACGAGGAGAGTGGCAGCTCGGAGACGATGTCGGTGTTACTGGCGAATGGGACAGCACTGTGCTAGAATTCATATCTCCAACAGTAGTCCATCACTATTCTTGTCATATTTTGTTACCTATTTTATAGCTTCATCAAGCACACTGAACAAAATGTCTCTTGGGAAAAAACCTGAGATTTTCTTGCTCAGAGAAAGGTATTAAGATATACAGCCAATCCATATCCTAATATGCGGGCAAAGTCCAAGTGGGGATAAATTAAATTTATATTCAATTTCACGTAATCATTAGTTTTAATTTCATTTTCAATTTATAAATAATGCTACATGTCACAGCTTTAATGGCTTTGAGTTTTACCAGTTTTCGTGTTCTGACTTCCTGTGGAATTTAAATTAAACAAACTCATTTCTCAAGTGAAAACTATAAATAGTAAATAATCTTTAAAAGAATTTATGTCTGGCTCGGAAATTTCTTATATGATGGTTTTCCCCCTTAGAATTATTTTTCTAATTGAGTTTCACTTAACTTAAGCTAATATTAAAATGAGGTTTTAATCCCTTATACTCTAACAGGGGAACACAGGCCCAGAAACACAGTTATTTTTAAATCTTCCCCAAATAAGCATCATGAAGGTAAGCAAAACACAGTCTAAACTGTAATTATGTTTACTCTCATATTTATTATGATGTGAGGAAAATGAGATAGAACCCCAAGGCACTATTCGATTTAATAAAAACTTAACATTCTTATTTTTTCTAAATCCACTCATACCTGATCAAGGTGTTTTTTTTTTTTAGAGAGTGAGTGAGCGGCAGAGGGACGGAGGGAAAGAGAGAGAATCTCAAGCAGGCTCCACACTCAGCACAGAGCCTGCCATGGGGCTCGATCCAACCACCCTGGGATCATGACCTGAGTTGAAATCTAGAGTCGGACGCTCAACCGACTGAGCCGCCCAGGCGCCCCTGATTAAGGTACACCTGACTGAGGAAACATATATATAAATGAAGCACACTGAAGCAGAACTTCTATTGTGCAATCTGAACCGGCCTAACGTGGTGCAGGGATGTGCCCGGGCTTCCGCTCCTGCTGGAGCTAACCGCTGAACAAGCGCAGGCACTTCCCGCTCCCAAGTCTCGATCTCCTCATTACCTATTAAAGTATTATGTGTCAGAAAACATCACCAAGAATAAATTTCTACTCTGTACACAATCAAAATGACTGTTTTTAATGTTAGCAGAAGTACATATGACCCAAGCCAAGTCAGGCACTTCTATGCCTGAGTAACACAAGGGAAGTGGCAACATTTCACCGCAAGAACAAAGATTAAGGAAGTAAGTTCATGCTTTTCCGCGATATTTATTACCAAGCTTGGATCCACTTCTACGCCCCGGGATTCCAGGTTCTTTCGCACGGTGGTGATCTCGTCGCTGGCGAGATAGGCCGGGTGCTCCTCGTTACACTTCAACATCTTCTCCAGTTCGTTCTTGGTTTCGTTGTGGACAAACTTGAAATTGTTTAAGAGAGGACTCTGTTTTAGATGGTTCGTTATTTGACACGCTAATAAAAACAGAGCCCCGATTTCAATAAACACACTGCTCCCGCACAATGGGCGATACGAGCCCCACACAACCAACAAGAAAGAGCACAGTCCCCAGCTTAGGGATACAGGACGACGGCTCAGGGAGGCAGAAGACGCTGGACTTACACGAGGCACAAGAAACAAAAAAGGCATTAGCCCTATTTTATATTTTACTTGTGCTGAAATGTTTTATTGTCGAAGTCACAGCCCCAGGTAGCTTACCATGTACTTTCTTGACCTTATAGTAGGTTATCTAGTCGAGGAAAGAGTACCCTGAATACACGCAAGAGATAATGTTTTACAAATGCCTCAGAGCTAAGAACTAGATGGCTGTAAGGACTTGCACTTGCTGACCTGCTTCTTTCCTGATAAATATGAATTCACAGTTGGCATTTAAAAAAAAGACTTCTAATTAAAAATTGTGCTTTAAACTGCTTCTGCAAGGTGCCTATCATTCCTTGCTTGTTTTTTTTTCTTCTTAATGTTTATTTATTTTTGAGACAGAGAGAGACAGAGCATGAGTGGGGGAGGGGCAGAGAGCGAGGGAGACACAGAATCCGAAGCAGGCTCCAGGCTCTGAGCTGTCAGCACAGAGCCCGAAGTGGGGTTTGAACTCACAAACCGCGAGATCATGACCTGAACTGAAGTCGGCCGCTCAACCAACCGACTGAGCCACCCAGGCGCCCCTTTTTAATGTATTTTTAAATAATCTTTAAACCCAACGTGTGGCCCAAATTCACACCCCAAGATCAAGGGTAGTGCACTCTACTGTTTAAGCCAACCAGGAGCCTGAGGGTGTCCATCATTTTTATTATTTGTTTTTTTAAATGCTTATTTTATTTATTTTGAGAGCGAGAGATAGAGCACGAGTAGGGGAGGGGCAGAGAGAGGGAGACAAAGAATCCCAAACAGGCTCCGTGCTGCCAGAGCAGAGCTCGAGGCAGAGCTTGAACCCGCAAACCGCGAGATCACCACCTGAGCCAAACCCAAGAGTCAGTCGCTTAACCGACAGAGCCATCCAGGTGCCCCAATGCCTATCATTTTTAAACATCCTTCCAATCTCTTCTCTGTAACTGCTCATAATCTGATGACCAAAAGAGGAAAACATACTAGTGATAAGTTTGAAGATAAGACTTTTATACAGTGTCAAATTATGTTTATCTTTCTTTTTTTCAATCTTTTCAAAACCACATGATACAAGAAGCTGGCTTCGAATTCACTGATTACTCTAAACAAGCTACCACCACCGCACTTTGCCCCAAGCTGTAGCAAGCTACAGTATGTGCATCCTTCTAGAATAAAATGTAAATGTAGATAACTGGTTTATAAATGAAACTACTAATTAATATTCTCTGAAAACATGACACTTTAGAAAAAACTATGACTTACTGAAGAGAAATTTCAGTTTCCTTAAACATCTGCTCTTGGTCTGAGGTAAGAAAGAAATCGCTAACTTAGATGATACTTGCTAACTCTTCTTGTCCTGTTTTCACTTCTGCCTGTCCGCCTGTCCCCACCGCCCTGGCTGTTCGGGAGAACATTGGTCTCCCACCTATCCTGACCAAGATCTCCACAGTTCAGTTCAGACAAGGTGAGAATGTTCCAAAGGAATGGATTTTTCTTTAGAAAACTAAGGAAAAAGTAACATGGTTTCTCATGAGAACCTCCAGGCATGAGGTCTAAACAGTGGTTTTCGGCTGGGAGCAGGAGGGGTAGAAAGGTTAGAGAAGAAGAACTCGATTCATTAAGTCTGACGAGAGGGCCCCGTCAAAACAGAAAATGAAACACACATACGAACACCTCCCGAGGCAGTCCTGATGTCTCTCTCCCTACCCGCCAAATTATGGCTTCTGTTCTACCGGCAGTCTGGGTCTTATGTCCGCTGCCCTGAAGTCTGAAAGGAAAAGGGTCTTCTCTGAAGCGTTTCCATATTTCTCTCCTAGGCCACAGATCCTCACGTTAATCTTAAACTCAATTCTCCGCCTCCCTTGCAGAGATCCCCTACAGGTTCCGATTCCTGAAACAATAATTTACAACTAGTAATTACTTCTCTGAGAGCATTTGGCCACTAGTTGCTGAGGCGAGTTGCCATCACCGGTTATTCTGGAGACTTCAGGCCTAACTTGCCTAAGCCCTGATGGGTGGACATCACTTTCCTTCCAGGTTTATCTGCCTCACACCAGTTCTGTTCAATCATTGCTTCTCCCAGTCTTACAGTCCGAAACCTCCAATGGCTCTCCTAGAAATTCTTTTCTGAGAGACCTCCTCCTCTCAGCCCATGTGCCCAGAGAGATAACTGACGCTCCCTGAAGACGGGCATGATCCAACCGCTAACTCTCTACCTCCTCAGCGTCTCTCCACAAAAATCCTATCAGAAAGAAGAGAAGAGGAAGACTGTCCCTTCCCTTTTTTAAGACAAATTGAGACTCACACCTGTTAGATAGCTTATAAAAAAAAAACAACATGAAACTAAAAAAGAAAAAAAAAGTTGATTACAACTTAATTCTGTATTTAAGATGAAAACAAAAATACATAAGGAAACAGGGAAACAGGAATGATACGGCATTTGGTAATTTTCCATTCTCTCTATCTTCTTTCCTGACATTTTCATATCTTGTTCTCCTTTCTCTAGTTACATGGATTCAGACTGAAGGAGGACTGGATGCCACCTCTTTTTCTTATTCATCACTACTTTCACTTATGTATTTTGATTCTATATCCTGTGTTCACGCTTTTATTTAAGGAACGAACATAAGAATGAGATGTGGTGTCTGACTAAATGCTAGACAGGAAGAGGAGCCATGATAATAACGAAGGAAACGAGGGTCAGAGACGGGGACTTGAATGATTCGTACGTCCTCCCTCTACTCATTTGTCCATTTATTTATGCTTGCCTTTACCACTTTGTTCTTCTGAAGTGCATATTAGGTATTTACTGAAAGAATAAATTCTATCATTCTATTTCCTGTCTGAATTTTCATACCTATTTTGGGAATACAAGAGCAAAAAATGCAGAAGAACAAAATAATCTGAATAGACAACAGAAAAATCCGGACGGAACAGATGAGGTAAACAAAGTCGCTCTATCTTTTATTCTCATCACATTTACTCTACGTCCTCTGAAATTTGTGTCATTTTTTATTTTTGTTTATAACTCCAACCTTCATTTTACTTTCACTTGAAGCCACAAAAGAGGCCTGGTTCATTTCCCCTTTTAATAACACAGCAACTGCACTTGAAAAAAACAACGACTTTCTTTTGTAGTTTACGATTTATCCTAAAATTTCATTCTATTGTAGAAAGGCTGACATAAAACATTTGAAATTATTAAGATTGGCCTAGAGGCATGCAAAAGTTGTATTTTAATGCTTGAATTAAAATAATCAAAATTATATCATAAGACCAGAGGTTTGTTTCTTACCTGTTCTTGGGTCCGGTTCTTCCAGTATAACCATCTCTTTTTCCAATCTGGACCTATCATGTTTTCAATTGCATTTTCAGCTGGAAAAATAAAAAAAAAAAAACTTTTTAAAAAATTCATCAAAAATTTTATCATTTACCAAGTACACAGATTATAACTCATAATAAATAGTCTTCTTTTCTTAACTATTTCAAAGCGCCACGTCAATATAAAGTCAGTTGAAATAAACAAAAACAATTGCATGATTGATATGCTACATATATAAGAAAGAACTTAATTACACATGTTTACAATCTATGCGAGGTATACTTGGGATTGCAAGGTATAAAATTTGCATAAGTATAGAGGCAAACACTAAAATGGCCTTGTAGTTTTTTTAGAATACGAGTACGTATGAACCTATGTCCAATCTATGTAATATTTTCACTAGTTACTAAGCAGTTAACTGAAACATCCCACAAAAAATATTTAACTACATTATTAATGACAAAGCTCTGAAATGTTAGTTTTGTCTAGTTTTAAAAAAAATCTTTATTTTACAAATGTCCATCAAGTTGGATGACTCCTTCACCACCGGGAATACTCGCAGCTCAGTGACCCATGTCCCCACTTACTGTCCTTGAGGCGGGCCTGGAGAGCTTCTTCCATAAAATAAATAGCGGCGTCCCACTGCTGTTTGTCAGATATGGAACGGTCTTCCAGAGCATTGTGCTGAATAACCCTCTGAAGTAACGAGGAAAGAAAAACAGCTAACTTTGGTCTATGCCTTATAATCTTAGTATTTTTTTCAAACCGACAGCTTATCAAATATCCGACAGGTATACCTAAAACAACAGAAAAGTATGCCCCCCCATGTGAATGCAGGTGGTCTTATTACCTGCCCATTTGTCAGCTTTCTTCCCCAAAACATACACAGTGAAGATTTTTTCCTACCCCAAATTGAATGAACTATGTCCAAGACCGAGAGAGGTATGCTCCACATGTGACCCCGTAAAATCCGCACCTAGAACCCTAGTAACTCTAGAACCCTGGTACCTCAGGAGTTAAGGGTTCAGATCATTGCTACCTCTCCTTACTGCCATACGATCTCTGGGTTAGCATTTCCAGAAAAAGAGAAAAACAACCACCGTCTCACTGTTAACACCAATGAAAAGTGTAAAGGAGGAAAGCTTAAAAGGTCAAGACGATCATAAGCAAATGTGAGTTATTTACTGTAAGAAAATTGATTTCTAAATTGTATAATTATTGAGTGAATGAAAAAGGACTCTATTCTCTCAGGAAGCTAGTCTTATAAGGCATTTAACAAGAATGAACACAGCTTTCGGACACGGAAACAAACACTTGTTCTAAAATAAATGATGGCTATGCCCAGCCCGCAGTGAGATCTGCATGATGCCAGAAGACTGTTCGAGCTTTCGGCAGTCCTCCTCGGAACTGGCTGAGCGGAGCAGGTGCTGAACAAGGTTTGATTACAGTCACGAGAACGTTCTGCGTAACAAAAGATCTGTTGGAGGTGGCTGGATTTGGTGAAGGTCAGGGGTCGGGCTTTGTAATTAGAGCAGGACTTGTGTCTGAGTTTTGCCAAGGACACTAATAGGCTGCTTAAGAAGTAAGTGAAATCGTGCTCCCAAAATACACTGTAGAGTTTCTGCACCTTGTAATCATTCAACATGTGGCAGTTAGCATTATTTCAGAAGTTTAACATTTTATGACTCAAATCCACTGAAAACCAATGCATCTAAGTCCTTTTTTACCACCAAGGGCAAAATGAGAAGCAGCTATCTCAGCCTTCTGCAGGTCAGGCCCACGTAATGGCCAGTGGACAACAATTTGTGGAAGTTTACAGAAGTCTTGTTTACCGCGGAGTTTGACTTTTTTTCCCCTCAAATGATAGCCAAGGAAGAAACAGCACAGAAATGTTAAAGGGCTAATTATAGATGGTTAAACTATTTCTTTCCCTCATTATTTTAAATTCAGAACCTAACTGAAATGGTCATATAAAACCAGCTTCCTATAAAAAGAGTATCAATTTGAGAAATTATATAACACCACGAGGCTGACACCTTAACACACAAATGACATACCAAGCTGTCCTCCGCAAAATCATTCCACTTGTGGCGTTTAATACTTTCTTCCTTAACAGCCTCCTTCAGTTTATCAAATATGTCATCATGCTCTTTCCCTTTTGGTTCTGTCATGAAGCGGGAAAATTCTTCTTGTAGCGTCTCCCAAGCAACCTAGATTTAAAAGAAAAAGTTGTATTCATACTACATACTTTTATGTAATATGTAGCATGACAAACATGTGAATTTAAGCCAAACAGATGAAATAAGTCAGTTTATCGCAAAGTACATATGAAACCACATTTGTTTTTTAAAGGCAGCATGTATAAACTCTGGCCTAGAGACCTCGCACTGGTAGCTGGTGCGGTAGATTTGGCCTCCTGACATGTTTTGCTCGACATACATGGTATTTTAAATTTTAACAAATCAGTAGCCAACATTAAAAAGAGAGAGACTTCATATAAAAAGCTGTGTTTCCAGCCTCTCTTGAACTCTCTGGCAGCACCGTACCCACATTCCTACGTAACATTAGCTGGAGCCGAAAAGGAGGTGCCCCCTTGGGTCGCTACTCCAATCAGCCCCCTGCCTTAGTTCACTGATTTATTTCATTCTGTACAACAGGTGAGTCTGCCTGCTTCTTCTATCCTGTAGGAAGTTTAAAATTTCATAATGATTTAGTCTTCTTCACATTTTGCCTTTCTGCAAATACATGAAGCAAAGCATTAATACCTTCAAATAACCCAGCAGTATTCAGGCTCCATTATAACTAACTCCTAATTACCTGGAAGGAAGA
This sequence comes from Paguma larvata, assembly GCA_030068075.1. Classification (NCBI taxonomy): domain Eukaryota; kingdom Metazoa; phylum Chordata; class Mammalia; order Carnivora; family Viverridae; genus Paguma; species Paguma larvata. The sequence goes on along the minus strand of CM057824.1, from coordinate 80,808,499 downwards.
GCACAGTGTCAAAGTAATTAAGACCTAATCTACTTATGATTAAGTGGGCTAGTTAATGCTGTATTTTTTACTTAGCCCTGATCTTTTTAAACATGAAGAAATCATGGTGTAAAAAAGATGGCTGCCCAAGAATACGCAGTGAGGTATTAGAATCTCTGTCCCCTGACCTTCAGCGGAGCCTCATCCTCCGCCACACCCAGGTATGGAGGGAGAAGGCGGCAGGAGACAGAACAACCACTTCTACTGCTGAGCCTTAGGATGTGAAAATACCCTAGCACGGGACCGGGGCCCGACACATGTTAAGGCCAGCTGTGAGGAGAGCTGGGGAGTGACGGCGGCAGCTCTCTAGTGATTTCAGGGGTAAATGTGTGGAGTGCTGACAGGGTCAGCAATATTCAGCTTCGGGAGAACAGCTGCCGATTCTCAGAAAGAGAAGCTTGAAGAAACCAAGAAAAGAGGTGAAGAAGTCAGGAGTGGAACGGGACAGGAAAGGGGGAATGACACCCAAATAATTAGAAGCTGACAAGGTAAGCATGAAAAATGAAAGTAACAGATTCCAATTTTGTGAGCAACCTCTCAAAGAGGCACAGGACACACTGAGTCTGACTGAGCGAGGGCAGTCATTCTTCAGGCTGAGACGCTTGGCAGATCAGCTCAGACGGTGCTCGCCATAGTAGTAACAGCAGCCGGCATTTACCGCGCAGTTAGCGTGGGCCAGGGGTGTCGAAGGGTGTTATATATTACATGCATTTACTCCTATAACAGTCTGTGAGGGGGGCAAATTACCATCCCTACCGTACAAATAGACAGAAAGGTTAAGCGCCTGGTCTACACAACTCCTAAGTGGTAGAGCCGATGTGTAAAGGGCAAGCATTCTTTAAGGGACTTTCTTATAATTCCTACTCTAACATTCTGGCTGGATCTGAACTAAGGACATGATTATTTAAGTAAAATCAAGCCCTGCAGAAAATCAATAAATGAAATAGTTCGTCCATTAAATGTTTTCTTTCTGGGATCCTTATCCGCAGAAAAACATTTCACACCTAGGCAAATTTTGCTGGTTTTGTTAAATGCTACCTTTGGAACACAACCAATACCCTCAGGTCAACACCATACCAGTTAGTCAATTTCTATAGTGGCAGTAACTGGTAGCAGCATGAAGGCTAATCCCAACACAGAGATCAGGAACAGAGAATAAACCGAGTATAAAGACCAAAAGGAGAGAAAGTGGCTGTGATGGGAATAAAACCTAAAATTCATGGCGCCTACTCCCTTCACATAATGCTTCTTACCCATTTAATTAAATTATATCCTAACCTCTACTGCTTTATTAGGAAGCTGCTTATCAGTCCACTGTTTAAGCTTGATATCCACCGTCGTATTAAAAGTCCCTGAGTTCATGGTCTGTGCAGCTGGAAGATAGATGTTTTCAATCACATGAGTTGATACTCTTTCCCACAAAGACTGCTGAAGGATTTCCTCCCTGAAATTAGACAAAAAAAGGTTCAGAACACCAAATTTAAATATTACATTGTTTTTAAAAAAACAGCTGAAGTATCACTCACTTACTTAAGGCGCTCACATATGAACATACCTGTGCATCACCGCAATCAAGATAATCAACGTGTCCATCATCTCCAAAAGTTCTAGCCACTGGATCTGCTTTCTGTTACTAGAGGTTAGCTTATATTTTCTAGAATTGCATATAATTGTAAATAAAAGTATATACTCTTACTTTTATCTGTCTTCTTTCACTCAGCAAATTTTCTTTGAGATTTGTCCATATTGTTGTATCAGTGTGTCACTCTTTTTTAAAAATTTTTTTTAAGTTTTTTATTTGAGAGAGAGTGAATGTGAGTGGGGGAGGAGAAGAGAGAGGGAGAGAGAGAATGGGAAGCAGTCTCCATGCACTGTGAGTACAGAGCCCAACGTGGGGCTCGATCTCACAAACTGTGAGATCATGACCTGAGCTGAAATGAAGAGCCTGTCGCTTAACCGATGAGCCACTCAGGAGCCCCTGTTTCGCTCCTTTTTATTGCTGAGTAGTATTCCACTGCATGGATCTGTTTACGTATTTAGCTGCTAACGGTCATCTGGGTTGTTTCACATCATTAATTCTCTCAAATGAAGCCGTAATGAGCTTTCACGTGCAAGTCTTTATGGACACATACTTTTGCTTCTCTTGGGCAAAATATCTAGGATTGGAAGAGCTGGATCATTTGGTAGCTATATATTTAACTTTTTAGGATATTGCCAAACTGTTGGTCCAAATGGGTGAACTATTTTATATTCCCACCAGCACAGTAAGAGAGTTCTAGATGCTCTCTGCTTCTTGCCAACGGTTGATACAGTTAGTCATTCTGACAGGTTTATGGTGGTATCGCATTGTGGTTTTCATTTGTATTTCCCTAATGGCTAATACTTTTAAGCATCTTTTCCTGTGCTTATTTGCCTATATGGACTTCTTATGTATTGACTGAAAAGTGCAGTTCAAGACCGAGAACTTCTGGGTATAATTTTAACAATGTATGAGACCACGGCACAGAGCACAGAGATGTTACGGGACACTGCTGGGTGAACTGCCCGGCACATCGTGATCGTGATAAAGGGAACACTGTGAAGGCTGCACAATCGAGTTGAGAATCCTCCTTAAAAGGCATCTTACAAGACCACAGATCTCTAAGCCAGAAAAAAAAAAAACACAACTATTTCAACAAAGAAAAAAACTGAACTCTCGAGAAAATACGCATTTGGCTTCTCTGAAACTAGTTTCTGTGGAGAGATAATACGACGACACGCAAAAAACATCCTGCTTACCGAAAGAGGGCAGCAACCCCAACCGTCTGGGACGCAGCCCCAAGAACGCAGGGTAAGCAGAAACACCGCTGCCGTCCAAAAGCCACGACGCAACGTTCTTAGCATCAACGCTCCCTCCTATCCAAGACTGCTCACACTCACTCAACATTTTGGGTAAAGTCAAGTGCATGGAGTCAATCAGCTTAGCTGCTGGTTTCCCCTCGCTAACTTTCAAGCTCTCTTTTTCAGTCATAAGCAGAAAACAAAAGAAAGAGTGTGAGGAGAGGACACACCACGGAAGACCAGAAGGACAAAGTCAATTTAGTCATGGTGTTAATGACAGATAATGACAGGTGGGGAGAACTTTAGGAGCAGGCTGGAAGAAAAAAAGCTTGTCAGGGCCTCGTGTTTGGATAAAATTTTAAACACAAGCTCAAGATTTCTGAAAGATGAACAAAAAAACCAGGATCCAGCCTCTGACCACCAGGGCTTTTTGCCGCTCCTGCCTCAGAACAGACTCGGTCTGTTATCTCCTCCTAGGGGCCTGCGGGGGAGGAGCTGACATTCCAGATACCCTTTCAAGGAGATACGAACAAAATCCCAGACCACCAAATCCTGACAAGCTTAGGTAAGTTTCTCAGAGGAGGCTGTCAGTCCACCACAGGGAGCTGCTGTCAGCCACCCTCACCTGCCCTTTCGCCACCAAGCTGCTCTCCTCTGTCCACACTCCCTCTGCTCCCCTCCATCGTAATCCTGCTTACTGTGCGCCCGATACTCTGTTCTGTAACAAACAAAGCGCTCTACATCCCCACTCTTTCCCGGTTCCACACATCCTCAGACGTTTCCCGGCTCTCCCTTCCAGACAGTGACTGTCCTCACGCCCTGCTGACTGGAAGCTGCTGAGTTAGGGAGTGGAAGCCATGTTCTCCTCACTGCACAATCTCTCTCTGGAACACAGTCCTCAACTCTCATGTAAAAACTCCTGGGCTGTGAGGTCAGCTCGTCTGCTTACACCGTCTGCTCCCCGACCTGACTTGCGCCCTTACCTACACTTCCTAGCGTGTGTTATGTGATGGCACGCCTCTCTATCTAAATTTTGCATTCACCTAGGGAAAAGTCCACAAATACACAAAATTCAGTTAACATTAGAGTTCTCCTCATTCCCCTCTGTATCTCCCGGAACTTTGCCTACACTCCATGTTAATCAAAACACTTTTCGAAATGGAAATTTCTTCTTTTAGAGCAAAGGACTTTATATACAATAATTTCAACCAGTACGGAAAAAGTAGTAAGTCCTTCGTAATTTCTCTCAGTGGTATAACCACTATTCTCAGTTTTATTTATCAATAAAAACATTTAATGCCTGCATAAATATTTGTGTTTACATAAGCGGATCAAATTGCACATACTCCTTTAGTTAAAAGCATGTTGTACAGTTTTCCATGTCAATTTCCTACATTTTTCAATGGTGTCATCGCAGTCATCCACTCTATGAATAAATCAAACATGATGTAATTTCAAATAGGAAAAAGAAGTTTTCAATTTTTTTACACTTATACAAAACAATGGTGACGATTCTTATGTGTTCATCTTTGCCAAATAAATCTTCACTCCTATAAATACGCAGCAATGTAATTACTGGGTCGAAATGGCCTCACTGTTTAATGAACTTCTCCATTATCTACACATCCAGTCACTAAATTCAATGAATTCTACCTTCTAGGTAAGTCCTCAAATATTTCAAAACTGTCTCTTCTCCACCTGCACCATCAGTACTCAAGTTCAAGCCGCCATCCTCTCTCATCTAGCAAGGTCAGCAGCCAGCTGCCTCCCTGCTCACTGCCTCCTTCTTCACGCCATTCCACTTTCCCTCCGACAAAGATCTTTCTAAACTGCAAATCTGCCCTAAAGCTATTCAGTGGCCCTTGGTGCCCATGGGATAAATTCCAAGCTTCTGAACATGGCTTTAACGGCCCTTAATAATCTGTATCTTGTTTCTATCTACTGCTTTCTGTCCTGCCTCTTGCCTCCTTCTATGCTAAAGCCGTAGGCAACAGCCCTCACCACCTGTGTCACCTTGCTTGCTCTCACCTCCTAGCCTCTGCAATTCTCCTGTCACTGCCTTTACCTAACATCATTTACTCTTTAAATCTAGGATTATGAGATCAGAGATCTTTTTTGATTCTTCAAGTCTGAGCCAGGGGACTCAACTGTACATTCCCATTTTTTCATTTTTTTTAAATTTCAGCAAAATAAACTCAATACTTTTAACCAACAGCTGTATGCATACCATTGTACCATTTTTTGAGTGTATTTGTATAAATTCAGTCAGCTGTCCTTCTAAACGACATATGAAAAAAAGACATATCTACAGTAACAGTCACATAATGTTAACGATATATCAATATCTCCTGCTTAATGTCAGTAATCAATTCCTGAGGATAAGGTATACTGTGTGAAAATGCTGACAGCCTGTTTCTCCCTACAGTGCATCCAATATAAACTCCTAATAACTTTCTTAAAATATAGTTACAGTGGACTAGAATGTCTTTAATAACAAACTATCATGTTTAGGACATAAAACGTTTGAAACACTGCTTCCAGATCACCAAATATATATCAAATAGTCCTGGCAATGATATAATTAACATCTTAGGCATGCACCCTAAAATATCACATAAGGCATTATGCAACAACAGCAATGACAATGTTGCTTGAGGCAACATCAACTAAGTCACAAAAATAAAATATTTTGGGCACAATGCAGTTGAATTCAGTGGGGCATGAACAGTTACGATTAGGACCTGCTATTTCGATCTATGTCTGTGTTGAGCTATAGAGCCAGGAAAAAAAAAAAAGGTGATCTGAAAAGATACAGCATCATCTGGTCCGGCGGCTCACGGAGTCCATCGCTAGCAGCCAGGGGTCCTACCTCTCTCCCCGGCCTTCTCTGTGGGCACTCTGGAAACACAGGCTTCTCGGCCCTTCACAATTCCCTTCAGCCACCTGCGTACTAAATAAATGGGACTCACCCGCATGGCTGACTACAGTGCAGGCATGAATGATTCCAGACTGCTCTGCCCAGACGACACGAGCCGTTTCATCTGATGATGCCAGGAATTTACAGAGCACCCTATTCTCTCTTTGTCTCCCATAAGCAGCATTACCAACTATTATAGTTTGCAAGTCACTTTTCATGTACACTGTCCTCATATAACCTAGCATGGAAAGTAGTATTCATTGTTTGTGCGTGCGTGCGTGAGTGTGTACACACATCTGCCTCTCACAATTCCAACAGCCATTTGGCTTGCAGACAGCCACAGAACTGGTTTAAAATACAAATAATAACACAGATAAGTTGAAGATATATGTATATATACACCTGATTAATCGATCAACAAGGATAGATAAGAACAGAATCCTTCCTGGGATAAGGAGAGGGGATTAAAAATAGGCAAATTTTGACTCCTTGAAGAGAGAAAAGGGTTCACCACTGAGGAAGGGCACTGAGATGGGGACACTAGCAATACTGAATTCGAACTTAAGGACTGGACACTAGCTGTCTAGACTCGATTTTGATCTATTGATTTAATCTTCAACTGAGCAGATATCATTTATAATGAATGGCAAGAAGGATAGTTCTACTGTAAGAACCATAAATTCTTAGAAACACTATAGACTTCATTAGAAAGATAATTTAGGCGCAAGGAATTTGTTCATTAAAATATGACTACGAAAAAATCAAGGCTATTTATACATAGCTTGCTTGAGGTACATAGAATCTATTTTGGTTACAGTCTCCCATTCCAATAAATTTAAGAGTGCCCAAATTCATATACACATAAATAGAAGGTGGTAGTTTGCCCTGAGAGAGATGTGCAGGAGTATTTTCCAAAAGGACAGATCTTCCTGCTATTTTTTTTAAAATCCCAAACAGAATTCAACTTGAAATACAGTCTGTACAAACATATGAGGCGCATTTTACAAAAAGCACTGACTGTTCTTGCTCGGAAATGAGAATTTAAAAATACATACTCTTTTCTCTTTACAAACCAATTTTCTCAATAGTTCTCTGTGATTAATCTAACAAGAGTAATCAATTTTTATAAACTAATCTTTAAGCACAATTTGATGAAACTTTGCCTACATTGCTTGAAAGAAATCAAAATTATGTGTTTATTAACTATAAGGTAAAGAAAAACCTAAGATGAATCAAGACTTAAAAAGACCATGGAGAAAGCAATTTTTCAGAATATCTCTTCTGAAAGATACTTAATAAGTACTTAATTGGTTAGACAACAAAAGTGGGTAGATTTTGCAAAAAGACATACTTTTATACTATTACTTATTTACCAAGTGTTCTGGGAGATGAGCCAAGGCTACAATACAGCACTGCTTTACCAATCTAAATTTTGGTATTTCACTAAAATCTATGTAGCAGAATCTTTGAGAAAAGGTCGAATACTCACCAATGTTTCGGTGTAACCTGGCTCAGACTTATGACTTCATCGAGGATTTCGTTTTTAGCTTTTTCAAATAGTTCGTTCTAGGCAATATAGACACAAGCGAGTAAGAATTTCATACGAGAGACGATGTGCCCTGCCACGAGCTCCGGAGCTCTCTGAAAGCAAGGCCTCTGACGGGCGAGCAGGCTGAGCTCCGGTGCGAAGCAGGCATGACCAGCAAATAACGCTCTTCTCTTCTAGTCTCATTTTTAGGACTGCCGACAGCCAGGTAAGGACAGGGACACTGACACAAATGTCCACCTCGTTCACTCAATGCTCAGGCAGGTTCAGTCAGGTAAGTTTCTCACGTAACAAACGTTATGTGAAGGTAGCAGTACATATTAATTCCTTCTACTAGTATTAGTAAACCGATGCTGTTTTACAAAAGACGGCATTTTAAAATCAAGGAAAACCAGTATTTAAGTCCCACTAAATCGGAGTATATTTCTCCGCAGTGAATGTTGAAAAGGTAAAAGTTGATGTATGATTTTAAAAAGTTTACATTACATAAATATGTTAATTCTAGAAGACCTTTAAAGAATATTCTTCATTTTATCAGAAAACATTTTTAAATACTTGCTTCAGTATCTTATGATCTGTAATAATTTTTGAATATTATGTAATAAATAACTGAAATAATTGTAGAAGAGATAACTGCTCCTGGGAATGTGTTCTTGCAGCTCTAAACTAGTAATCCTATGGTCAACACCAAAGCAGTTTGGCTTACCAGAGTTTGCTCATCAATATAAATTTTGTCAGAGCACAGTATTAAATAAGACGTATACAAAATACATGAGGTACACGAACATTACCCGGTCAAGCTCTCGTAGGCGAGGATAGTTATTCTTCCACTCAGTTTCAAGGTTAAAACGTGTTGCTGAGGAAGAAAAAAAGATGTTCCAGTTTAAAGACTCTCTTTCCAGCTGCAGTGGTTCAAGGTGACGTCACGCTTCTCTGTACTAGAGGAATCTCGGAGTGCACACCTATGGCTCCTCAGTCTCTGGGAGTACTCTGGGCTCTCAATCTCTCACTACTGCAACACTAATCTCCTTGACTTTAGTTTCTTTAGTTTGTGCATTTTCAATCCATAAAACGCACAGCGGGAGCAGCTTAGTACAGCTGCTAAAGGCATGGACTCTGGAATCACACTACCAAGATTCAAATCCTGGGTCTATTATCGACTGTGTATGACGCTGGGTGCATCACCTAAGTAAGTTACACTGTGCCTCAGTCTCTTCTTCTGTAAAATGAGAATAACAACGATACTCATAAGGTTGCTGAGGAACTAAGCAGGTAGAATTTCCAAACGGGAAAAGGGAAGGGAAGTCTAGTCTCATCAAATGAAACCATGGAAGCAAAGCCACGGAGCAAGAAAGTGTAGCATTCAGGAACTAGTACAATGTAACTAAAGCGCAGGCTGCCCTGCCCCCCAGCCCCACTCCCCTCTTCCCCCCTAAAAACGGGGAATCTGAGTCCACGGTGGCTTACTAAGCTGTTGCTCTCAAACACTACTGCCAACTTGCTACTCTGTTGAAAACCTACAAAGTACTCCTTGCGATGTTTCCTCTGAAGGTGAAAGTGTTCTCGTACAACTAAAGATCTGTATTTTTTTCATTTTCCACATATTATCTAATGGAAAATGAAGTAAAAAGCCACTGTTAAAGGAATAAAAAATCTGATGGATACCTAAGCCTGCCAACTAATAAAATGTCTGAAGTTGTTAGCTTATTTGAAAAGCCAACTAAAGCCAACTTACCTTTGAAACTATCAGCCTGTTGCTCAACGGACTCTCGTACCATTTTCCAAAAGCAGTCCGATACGGCTAGGCTTAAATTTCTTGTAGTCACTTGGTGTGCTTTAGCATGCTTGTCCTATTAAAACATAATAAAAGCTAAAGTACATAAAAATGGCAAAAAGGACAATGCTATCATCAAATCCAAACGTGCTGTTATGATAGGGGAATGAGAAGAGCCACGCTCACATTTTATACCAGCGCTATTCAAGAAAGCGTTCTGTGACGCAGACCAGCTGTCCAACACGGTAGCTACTAGCCGCCTGGGGTTACCGAGCCCTTGGCATGTATAGCTGGTGTGACCTGAGGAACTGAAGTTTTAATTTCTTTAAAGTTAACGAATTCAAACTCAAATAGTCCCCCGAGGCCAGTGCCTGCCATGCTGCACAGCTCAGTTCTCTACACCTGTTAGCTCCTGTCCCAGAGATGATACTCAAGACTATGTCTGTAAGAACTATCTTGATTTACTATACTAATACAGACGCAAACACACCTTGCCATTTTAAGAGACTCTCTACATAAAAGGTTTTTTGTTTTGTTTTTTTTTAAATGTTTATTTTTGAGAGAGACAGAGCATGAGTAGGGGAGGGGCAGAGAAAGAGGGAGACACAGAATCGGAAGCAGGCTCCAGGCTCTGAGCTGTCAGCACAGAGCCTGATGCGGGGCTTGAACTCACGAACTGCGAGATCATAACCTGAGCCAAAGTTGGATACTTAACTGATTGAGCCACCCAGATGCCCCACTACATATAAGGTTTTAGTGTAATTCAGTTGTCATTTACCTCTTGCTTTTTGTTTTTTTTTTCTAAATTTTTATTTTTTTAATCAGAGAGAGACAGAGCATGAGCGGGGGAGGGGCAGAGAGAGAGGGAGACACAGAATGTGAGGCAGGCTCCAGGCTCCGAGCCGTCAGCCCAGAGCCTGACACAGGGCTCGAACTCACAGACCGCGAGATCACGCCCTGAGCCGAAGTCGGACACTGAACTGAGGCGCCCCAAGCTGCTCCTAATTCTTAGTAAACTGTGGGCTTGCCTATTAGGTCTAGATCAGTATTTTGGAAAAATTCTGGAAATTCAATGTTAAACTACCGCTATAAAACAAACTTCTAAGTGAGAACAGTTTAAGCTACTCTCTCCAAGTATTTAAACCATATACCTACTTTAGGAGTTTTGAATTCTGAAAAAATTCTTCTTCATATTCTCTTATAGCTTCAATGCTTTCAGAGCTGTTTCCTAGGGAAAGACAACGAAATTCTTACTAAGAATATTAACCTTTATCATTTGAAAACAACAAACACTGAAATTGTAAGAATCCATCTTTGCATACCTTTTCCTGTTACAACAGCAAAATAACCTAGAGCTTTCATTGGGAAGAGTTTTCCTTCAATTATCTGCTGAATCTATTTTTAAAAGTGGGAAATAAATGTGAGATGTAGGTTTATATAATCTTCAAAAGCATATTATACTATTCAGAAAGCAAGCTTAATAATGCTGTATATACACGTTTAGTCAAATACATAAATCTATACAAAAGAATTAAAATGTTTTTCAATTGCTACTTGAGGGGAAAAAACAAATACATTTAATTTTGCTACTCTAAAAGACGTACTATGAAAACTTGGAATGCTGGATAGTGCTCTGGGGTCAGGCCTTAGTTTAATTTCAGTTCCGCCATGTATTACTATGTGGCTTTAAGTAAGCTGCTTAGGTAACCGCTGAAAAGATAATATGAGGCAATACGATACTTATGTACCACGGTGCCAAGCACGCAGAGTCAGTCAATAAACAGTAGCTGCTAGTTTTATTTTCCCATACTTTTCTTCAGATATATAAATTCTAACCAAGGTGGACTGTTTTGACTCTCTCTTTAAAAATGTTGGGATCCACTGGCTCTCCTAGGGTCAAAACCCTTTTCTAAAGGTGATAAAAGCTAGAGACCCTGTCCCCAGGGACATTTGCAGAGATCCATCCCTCATACAACGTAAGAGTTCCTGCCCCCTGCGCCCGTTCACATTAACACTGCGGTTAAGAGTCCATCCTCTGAGACAAGTCACAGCCCTAAGCTAACGCTGAAGCTCTGGTATGAAAAAGGACTGATACAAACTTCAGTTGCACTTTGAAATAAACATAAACTATCTCAGAGAAGAGGGGAAAAAAGTGAAAGAAATACAGGGAGTTGGGAAGGAGGCACAGAATTTGCTTCTCCCTCGCTTCTCCCTCCTCCATACCAGGACCAAAACCGCCACGGCAGGCCTCCCCCTCAAAATAAGGCAAAGCGAAGGTCATGGAGGTTGTGCAGAGGAGAGGTAACATAGCAGGCCTGAGACTGCTGTCCTTAGAAAGGTCTGCTTGTCCTTGGCTGGCATTTGAGGACCTCACTGGTATACAATTCCCATATTAACATAGAACTTTCTCCACATAACAGTGACTCATTGTGCAAGTGATGTGGTTTCTGCTGAACGTTTGCTTTCCTTTGGGCGTCTGGAATTTTGGTACTTGCGGGTGCCTACATGACCAGCCCCCAGTAAGGACCTTAGGTTCCGAGTCTCTCGCGAGGAACTTGTCGTCGGAGAGATTAAGCATTTCCCACGTGACTCTACCGGGAGAGGGCTCTTGGAAACCTGAGCCGGGTTCCCCCCAGATACCATCCCTTGCACTTTAGCCTTCTGTGGTTTTGCTTTGTATCCAGTACTGCTAATAGATCTTTGGTATAAGGACGACTATGTGCTGAGTCCTGTGAGCCCTTCTACAGAATCGGTGAACCTAGGGGTAGTCTGTCCTGGGAATCCCGCACGAGAGGCACAGGCCCAGACAGTTTCAGGTGGGAAGGAGAGAAATTGTATGCAGTAGTACGAGGGGATGAGTACTTCCAACAGAAGATGTTCTATGGGGGACAGAGATATAACAGTAACAACAGATGAGAGCCACCACGGACGAAAGACTTTGTAATGTTAGAGCACTATTTCGACCACTTTACAACAAATATTTAACTCATTAAACCTTCATAGCCTATGAGATAGGACCACTAATATCTTCATTTCCAACGGATGGGGAAGCCTAAAGCAATTTACCCAATATTACACAGCTAGCAAAAAGTAGAGCCGGCATTTGAAACCAAGCAATCGGGCTACAGAGTCTATACTCGCAACCACTACCTCTGCCTTTACCTTAAGTCAAGAGCACGCCCTACGTCAAGACTGGGACCCCAATAAGACTTACAATGTTATCTTGAAATAAAATTCCTTTGTTGTTGCAGGACAAGAGGGACACTGAACCCCATGAATAGAAGTCACAGAATTTCAGAAATGAAAATTCTGAAGATCCAGAAGATCTAGAGATCGACTAGATTAATAGATTAATAGATTAATAGATGGACTAGGCACTAACTCAGTGCAGAGAAGTAGCAAGGACACACGGCCAGTTGGCAGCGGAGCACGGATAAAAATGCTGAGGCCTGACACCAATCCAGTGACTTCTCTACTATAAAAATCTGCTTCATAGTCTTTGAGCAGTTAGGAAATATGTCTATTTGCAAAAAAAAAAAAAAAAGTATACACAATGTCCAGAAGAAATCTATAGCGTTACTAGTTTTACACTAAATTATGAAGATCAGCTAAAAAAAAAATTTAGAAAAGAAACACCACGATCATTATTTTGTGGTTAATTAATGAGTTAACAACTATATGTCAGCATACAAGATTATACTAGAGTCAGCAACATTAGTAAGTTAAGAATTCCTGAAGCGAACTAACTGAAATTATGGAATTTTATTTATGCTTCAAAACTGCACTTAAGTAATTCACTATCACTTTCTAATACTTTGCTTTTAATGAGAAGAAAAATCCCACCGAAGTATTCCACAACGAGGTTTTGACTGTTTGTTGGTTTTGTCTTTAGAACCAGGCCCCGCCACAGCTGAAGCCCGTACAAAGAATCTGTTCTCTCACAATAAAGAGCTTGTCCTCACCCTGCTGGGGCTCGCCACGTTTTTCTCTGCCAGGTCTACTTTGGTCAAAACAAATATCGTCCTCCTTCCGTGAGGATCCATCTGACTGACCAAGTCGGTAACAATGCTGCGTTCAGCATCCACAGAACCATCTGGAAAAAAAAAAAAATTGAAAAATGACACTGTAATAATTGCCAAGTAGATTTTAAAACTTTACCTTCACCCTTGTATCTACATTACAGTAAGAAAATTTTTCTTAATACATTTACCTTAGTTATGAAAAGAAATTCTAGCTAATAAAAACTCCTGTGATGCCCACAATGAAATCTATCAAAATATTCCTAAATTTCACTTCTATTTACTAATAAAATGACTGGCTTAAGGGAGGGCAAGACATATTTATGCTGTATGTTTATGTAACATGCAAAGCTCAGATTGCTAAGGAAGGAAGCATATTGGTGCAATTAAAACCTTTTGATAAGATTTACCTTGAATACATAGTATGATGGCATTAGGATTCTGCATGTAAGCTTTGCTGATACTGAAGATAGTTTCCTTTGTGTCAGGAGCCATGCCTGATGTCACAGTCTTGAAGAGAAAGGTTTTAAATGTCACTATACATGTTTTCCACAATAGGAACAAGACAGAATGTAAGTTCTGTACACACTTACATTAATCACGCCTGGTAAGTCAACCAGCACCATCCTCTGCAGCCCAGGGCCTTTCACGTTTAAGGAAATGGTCTACTCGGGGCAACAAAACAAAATAAAGGCTGATTGTGGGGGGCAGTTTGTCAGGAATTTACCGGTGATACATATTCCAAAAATTGTGAATTTCATCCATTCCCAAACAAGTCACCCTTTTTCTGATCCTAAAAGTTAATTATTCTAGAAAATTACTCACAAAATGATCCATTGTTTAGAATATTACCAAAAAAAAAATAAAATCCTATGTATCTTGGAACAGCTGCAAGCTAAACATGAATGGCAATATCATGACTGATTTCCAATCGTTTGGATTTCCCTAAAATACTGTTTCCAAAAAAACTGTTAAAATGAGGTACAGCACTTACCTCAGGACTAACAGTACAGCCTTCTTTCACATTTTTCCTCATTCGGAGTTCTATTTCATGTCTTAATGCTGCAAGCTATTAATGGAAAAAAACAAAATCCTATGATAATCCTCATTTAACAAATATTCCAATTAGCTGTCTTTCATAAGCTTATACGAGTTATCAAGTTACACACATGAACCTCATGTAAATTCCACTTACATCGTCTTCTTTGGTGAGATCGAACTCCCGAGAACTATCTTTAAACAAGGCCACGTGGTGAGGACCTTCACTCAGAGTGACCTGAAATTAACAGAAAACGGGCATGCAACAGCGCGTCACAGCTCACGCTGACTCCTGCAGCACTTGCACGGCCGAGACAGGACCGCTGCACCGCACGCATCGCAGTACACTTCGGGAGCGTCCCTGGGCGCTGTCACCGTGGCAGCACGCAGGTCACAGAACTGTCTATCTGTGCTGTCCATACGTCTGCCACGTGGGTCGAAATTCCCCGACAAGCCTGCGGCTCCTCTGTCTTTCATGACCCAAAGTGCTGCTGCCCCTCTCCTTTCCCAGTCAATGCTACACAGAGTACTGAGCACAAAACCATCAACTAAAACTGGAAAACCAAAGAGAAAATCTTGCATTTAACTTCAAAGGTAAATTTAGGTAAAGGACAACTCATTTATTTAACTTCTATTTATTGAGGGCTAGCTGCGCAGGTGTTGCAGGAGGGAAACAACGAAGTGACCGTCCCTGGCTCAGACCTCACTGCTTCCGGGAGAAGTATACACAGAGCTGACATGACAGTGCAGTAAAACTAGGTGCACACAGACAGTGGTACTGACCACAGGGCAGCTAAGGCGGCCTTCGCCCAAAGGATGAGTGGTAATCGTACGAGGAATTCCCTACCAACACACATGTTAACAGGGCCTTCCTGAGAACTAACCTTCACATTCCTTTTTTCTTTTTTTTTAAACTTTTCAATTGTAAGTACTTCCCAATGCTATGTATCAGTCTTCTCATTCACAATTCTTCATTTCAACACAACGAACAAACTTGACTGAAGCAGCTACTTTCCTGAGGAGCTTCGTCCAGATGGCCTACTGTCCTACCTTAACTGGAGACCGTGTCATCATCTCCCCAGATCCTCGAGGGAATATCCGCGCTTGAGCAATCATTTCCAACACGCTAGTTTTTCCAGCACTCTGATCTCCAACCACAACAACCTTATCGCAGAACAAAGAACAGTTATTCAGATTTTTAAAAAATGTTTATTTATTTAGAGAAAGAGCGAAGGAGCATACACAAGTGGGAGAGGGGCAGAAAGAGGGAGAGAGAGAATCCCAAGCAGGCTCCGCACTGTTAGTGGAGAGTCCCAACATGGGGCTTGATCCCATGAACCATGAGATCATGACCTGAGCCAAAATTAAGAGTCAGACACTTAACTGACTGAGCCACCAAGGTGCCCCTAGATCTCTATACAGACTTATATTTCAATAGATTTGAAATACTGCTGAGGTTTTCATAGTCTTTTAAAATAGCTACAGCTAAATGATTTTCAAAATACCATCCAGAAAACAAAAATGGTTGATACATGTATGCATATTGAAAATATAATAGCAAAATATTAATTGAATCCATTATTTATAACTAAATTTTTATTAAAAACTTGTGCTAAAAGCAAAATAAGTCAGTCAGATATCATGATCTCACTCATATGTGGAATTTGAGAAACTCAACAGATGAACACAGGGGAATGGAAGGAAAATAAGATAAAAACAGAAAGGGACTCTTAAGTACAGAGAACAAACTGAGGGTTGCTGGAGGGGAAGGGTGAGAGGCGGTGAGTTAAATGGCTGACAGGCATTAAGGAGGGCACTTTTCGGGATGAGCACTGGTGTGATATGTATGAGATGAATCACTGGGTTCTACTTCTAAAGTCAAGACTACACTGTATGTTAACTGACTTGAATAGAAAACAAACAAACAAACAAACAAACAAAAACTTGTGCTAATTAAACACTACTTCTAAAACCGTATCGTTCCTGTTCTACAAATCTTTTCCACAGCTAGTTTACTCTTTACAAAGACATTTTCAATTCTGTGAAATTAAATTTCACTCACTAATTTAATCCACTGCTCAGGTATTTTAGTACCATGGATATTACACATACATAATGGCAGATACCTGATAACCTTCCTTCATTACACACAAATTCAACCTGTATATTTATACAATGGACCAAATGGACCAAATGGGCCAGCGGACCACAACAGTCAAACAACATTCAATGCTTAAGACATCATGTAGAACACACAAATGATACTATATAGTTAAAAAACATGTTTCTGTTTAAGTCTGTCTGTGTGTGGTGTGCACATATGTATGCATCTATATTGTGTGTCTGAGTATATACACACAGAACTTTTTTAAAACATAAAGTGTTCTTTTGCTAATGAGCAAGTTCACTACGTATTAATTTTTCACTTACCCTTGGCAGATGATCTTGTGTATTGTAACTGGCGTCATAATCAGATAGAACATCAAGAACTTCAGAATACATGTCAATCAAGGATTTCTATAAAATTTTAAAAATTAGTATTAAATAGTGAACACGTTAAAAAAATCAGATGTGTCCAGAGGAAAAAAGCTGATAAATCCAAAATGTTTTCCCATGACTATATTGTTTTTTCTAATTACATAAATACATATTTATAGTAAAAGAGTGTAGAATAAAATTCCATTTCCTCTTATCCAATTTATTTTATTTAGAGATATGCTGATTTAATAAAGTACATTAACTGAGGATTTCCTAAGCCTCTATTTAAATGTCAAAGAGGGAAGTTATGGTTTAATACTGAAGAGCTAAAAGAAATGCCCAACAAAGGAAGACCACTAACACCATAAGGCCAAACAAGGAGTCAGGTGACCAACTACAAGGGAATCATCCTCTAACAAGCTTGGTATGTGTATCAGAGGGAGAGAGAGAGTGAGAAACAGAGACTGAAGAAAGGACAAAAGTAGAAAAAAACAATCACCAAGAAGACTGTTAAATCAGTAAGGATGACAACTGGGCAGACAAAGGAGTGAGAGCCTCAGGGGCAGACAGCCTGCATTGTTCTGTGTAGAACCAGGACAGAACCTGGGACCCAGCAAATAATAAGCTTCAAGAAAGTATCTGATGATAGATTTGACAAATAAGTAAAACAAGTGGGGAAAAAAGGGTTACTGTCAAGCACTTAATAATTAAAGACAAGTTGCAATGTAAGGTAGGAACAAAATGGGGGCCTGTGTTACCTTTCATCCCTTAATCCCTCAAACTAATAAAATGGAAAACTGCCATGCCCTCCAACACAAAATAAACAAAAAGTTCTTGAAATTTTCATTACCATTTCATTTTATGAGAGAAAATACTGTTTCTGAGGTGAACTCCGTTAACACTTGGACATGACTTTTCTCAGTTGCCTTGTGAATAAAGCCATGCTAAATCTTCATCTCCTTATGCAGTCATGATGTAGAGTCAGAAGTACTAATACATGTCGGCTAAACCAGAACTACTTATCTTCGAACTGTGGCTTCAGAATACATATGTCATGGTTTATAATAGGTTTGCCATACACAAATTGTTTACTTACCTGAGAAATAAGTTAAAAATATTATTTCAATTTAACTCAGCACATACAGCCTGGTTTGGTAGGCAATAATCAGATTTAACTCACTGATAATGGTAATTACCAATGTGCTGATGGTCACAATCCCAGCATATACTTTTCCAAACATCCTTTAAAATGCCTAAGAAACCTTCCAGAAGACAATGTGAATTCTTATAAAAGTGAAGAAAGTGAACTAATCATTCACTGGAAATACAAGTGTGGCAGTGAAGCTAAGTCATATCTAAATGTCCATCAACTTACAATTCTGATTTTATAGCCATAGAAATTAAACAAGCCTGAAGATAAATTGGGTATTTCAGAAAAATAAATTGATTCACAAGAAATGTGTTAAAAGTGTGAAGATTTTATAGGCCTAGTTTGCAACAAATGTCTGGGGACTATAATTTGTGAACTGTCTTACTATAGGAAAGACTTCCCTATCTCCCAAGGATATCAGGTTAGAAGGAAAAGGATAGAACATATTACAGCTTTAAAAACCGGTATTGACTGAATGCACAATGTGAAATGGCAAAGTTCTGGAACTAATATAATTCAGATAAACTTAAAATACCTTAAGCTTTCTGTGATGGATGCCTTTGTCATCTTTCTGTAATACTAGTTTTCTTAATTCTTTGTTCTCTTTTTCTAACCGTTCCAAGATCCTCTGGTACTTTAACTGCAACAAAATAATACCATAATTACATAAGAAAAACATGGGTTAATAACTTAAAATTAAGTCTAAATTAAAATCTTCCAAATTCCTGAAGTCATATCTCCTCTTGGAAAATGTTGGAAATAAAATAAATTATGAATGGTATCTCATACAAACAGTGGAATTATTATAGTTTTCTATATTAATTGGGCATTTTGTTTGGAAAATTCTTTGCTATTTACACTGAAGAAATGAAGTTATTTAAAAATACTAAAATGTAAGAATTAAAAAAATTTTTTTTAATGTTTATTTATTATTTTTGAGAGAAAGACAGAGTGTGAGTGGGAGAGGGGCAGAGAGAGAGGGAGACACAGAATCTGATGCAGGCTCCAGGCTCTGAGCTGTCAGCACAGAGCCTGACACAGGGCTCGAACTCACAGACTGTGAGATCATGACCTGAGCCGAAGTCGGACGCTTAACCGACTGAGCCACCCAGGTGCCCCTAAAACATAAGAATTTAAAGAAGCAATTTCTTAAGTACATTCTGTTGAAGCAGTATTTCCTATTACATGAAAAATTTAATCACTTATGGGGTCTACATTTTCTGGGGATGGAACCGTTCTTCGGCACAGGCGTCAGGCTGTAGCCATCCTGCAGAGCTGTGCTACTGAGCTGTCCTCCAAAGACCTAGACCAACAGTTCTCAAACGTAAGGATGCACTGGAATCACTTGAGGGCTTCTGAAAAGAAAAGAAAAACTGCTGGGTTCTACTTCTAAAGTTTCTGATTCAGGAGGTCTAGGAAGGGGTCAGTAATTTGTATTTCTAACAAGTTCCCAAAAGATACTGGTTGCTACTGCTCCAGATACCACATTTTGAGACCAGTGATTCTTAAACTCTGGCTCAACTGAAGACTGGAACTGCCTGGCTGGGAAGCATTTAAAAATATATGATGGCCAGAAAAATATATGATGGCCAGAGCACAGGTGATTATCTGGTATGGTCAGGCATAAAGATCAATGCATAGGCATCAAGGAAATCGACCACAGATATTAAGAAAAGCTGTGACTCAAAATATACTGATTGCTTAATTTTATGTAGGTTGCCCCTTGTATTTTTTCCCTAAAGAGAAAGCCCCTTAAAAAAGTTTTAACTTAAAAAAAAACTTCCTTAATTATTGTATATCATTGTTATCTAAGTAAAATAACAATTATAATATAGTATATATTGTATAGTACAGTTGTGTTTATATGACATTATAATATAGTAATAATCATAATAATATAACTAAGGATGAAGTGGGTGATAGGGTAATTTTGCACTAGAATATACTGACTCATCACACTGCATAGAACAATATGTCTTTAAAATAATAGTAGCTTTATAAACAACTATTGGAGAATAGATTTTCAAATTAGCGCCAGAAATACGTGTAGAAAGGTCATTATCTGACTGTTTTTGGGGTTTAGAGAAGTAAAGGAAAAAGATACTGAGGGCTGACTAGAACTGTGGTTTCTTCAACTACTACTTACATTAATAGCCTGTCAATGTAAACATGTAAGCATAGGTTTACATAAGGACGAGCCATTTTCCCTCATTTTTGTTTTTCATAGCAGTTTTTCTTAAAAATGAGAAGCACAAGATTCACTCAAAAACAGAACTTTACACGTAGAGGGAGTTAACTACACTTACCAAGTTCCCTCTTATTCCTTATTAATCAATTTCTTTTGTATTTTGTTTTTACATTTATTGGTAATAAGGTTGTATCACCAAACCACTTCAAATTTTGCTTTCTTAAAAAATTTCCACATTACCAAACTTGAGGGTATGGCATAAAGTCCCTGGTTCTTTCTGCTCATCAGAATTACCTGAGTATGCAGAAGTTCTTCTTGAAGCTGGTCAATTTTCTCTTTGTCTGTCACCTAAACATTTAAAAAAATAAACTAACTTTATTTCCAGAGAAATGGATTTATATAAAATGGGCAGTAAGTTACATTTTTTGAAAAGTATTTTTAAAAGTAAATATTGACTTTATCTGCATATTTGATCAAAGCACATTTTAAATCAAATGATTAATTAATGAAGAAACACCTGTATTCATCGCTAAAATTGCTTATCAAAATTTTATAACTGTATTAATAAGTAAAAGCCTTAAAAAGCAATCATTTTCATGATGCTTTTCTAGTGATTTCTGATGAATGGCTTGTTAGAAAAAGAAAAGGCTAACACGCGGTTACTACTGTTTTCGTGAGTTGTTTTGTGCTCAACCACAGGCATTTGATGCTTGGACAAAAGGGGCACAGACACCTACAGAAATGTGGTTGGGAAACTTACACCTGCTATCATCTACAGCTACTGAAAACATTCATCGGTCACAGTGATATTTTAAGCATATATGACCCATCTCTATTCTGTAAGTAGGGAAATATTTAAAAAATGCAAAGAACCTATATTTTCAGAGCTCTATGTGGAGCTAGATGCTGGTTTTAAAATTCAGTTCCGGTGCAAGAGCTGCTAACCCATAAAACCGTGAATGCATCAGTACTGATAAAGCTGAGTAAAGCAACTGAAATCGATTTAAATATAAAACAAAAGTAGGATAAACTCTACAGCTAGTGTGGAAACTACTTCCAATTGTTATTAATGCTGATAACTCAAGATACCCCAAAACAACATAGAACTTTATTGCATTATCAGGCTATAGTCACAGTACAATTCTAAATATAAAACACAATGATCAATTTTAATTAAAATGGTGCCATTTATGACAAATCCATGTAACTGTGCTTTGACTCCTTGGTGAGGTGCAGAAGTTGTCATACTCAGTCTTTCAAAAGAATGGTCTAATTTCTGATAAGCAAAACTTGTAAACATGAATTTATTTCAAAGGAGACAAAACTCAAGGTAAAATGCATGTAAGTTTTTGTTCATTCTCATTCAATGGCTATTCAAGCAATCAAGACATCATGGTAGCAAATATATATGAAAAAAATTTTAATGATTTGCTTATTGAGGTAGATATTAATAACCCTTATCCATATAATATAAAGATACTTTGCAGGTTTACTTCCTATTTCCAAATACTTTCTCTAAATATTCCCGAAATTTCTTTTAAATAAAAATGACAATGCTTGCTACAAATGATAAGTGTATTATTTTTTTCCTTAAAAGTCTATGCCTAAAAATCTCCAAATAGGATTTAATAATTAGAAGAAAAGAGAATATAAAACAAATTTTGTATTGCTGTTTTCTCATTCATATATAGCAAGCAGACACTTATGGAGAGAAATTTTTTCATCTGACTGTGTTTGTGTAAAATGGACAAGAATTATTAATAGTCGCCTAAAATGTGAGGAAACAAGCAAGTTGGGGAGGAACCAACAACCCCAAGAACAAAATCTTGAAGACCAATGAAGAAATAAATATCTCCATATTGTTTTCAGATGGCATGCCATCATACTGTAATATGCGCTCATAAAAATGTTGTTCTGCAGATTAAATTCCCACTTCATTTTAAAAGGTACTTGGATTAACTGTGTTCCATTAAATACTCAGCTGACTGCAGCTAAATTAGTATGAAATGTATAAACAGTATTAGTATAAACTGTTTTAGTTTTGAACATGAATACTTCATGCAATATATCCTGAATTACAATAGAAAATCCAGTTATTAGTCTACATCTGGGGCAAGAGTTAAGAAACTAATACAATTACACGAAAAGTTAGAATGCAGCGTGCTGTAAGCCAAGGGCTTAAAAGGCTGATAATTTGGTGAACTAAAAAGGGTATATAAAAGGTTAAAAGGATATAAGGTTATTAGAATATTACAAATACAATCTTTATGTTAATATTAGTATTTAGTAATGATGAGTGCTAAGATTTTTATAAATTCCGATTTTTAGGAGTATTTAGATTTCTCACTTGTCCTTCTGGCACAAGTGTTAGGCATGACTCATGCATAGTTTTATCAATATAAAAAGCAATCTGCTCAGTTTAATGGAACATCAAAATTAACATTATATTAAAGACAGGAGGTAGTGGAGTCAAGAATTAGACCTAATATTTTCTAGGAAACAAGATGAAGACCTTTAGGTGTACAAAATAAACATTAAAGATACTGAGAAGATACGTTTACATATTTTCTTAAGGGAACAGCACATGCTAGTTTTCACGGGATCACTTATTCAATATCTTAACTAGCAATTTGGGTATATTTAATGTTGATGCACTTTGCTGGTAAAATTCAGCTACTTACGACAGGAGTTCAGTTCTTGTCCTGTTGTTTACCATACTGTTTGCATTATGAAATTTAAAACTCACCCTGACAGAAATGGGTATCAATGGTCTTGAAACCAGAGCTTTTCTATAATTCCAGGGCTGTGAAACTGATGGAGAAAGAGCGGAATCCTCCGCAGAAACAAGCTAAAGCTGAAAGAGAAAAACCTTTACTAGCTCCTCACAAAACCAAGCCTGAGTTTTAAATTTTAAGTACCTCTTCCTACTAAGCCACTGTGGCCATTCTGAAATAGCAAATACATATAGAAAGGACTCGTAAACATCTCCATGCATGTGCATGTCCCCGCATGAGCTACAGGGACAGTTTATAAGCTACTATTGTAAGATAAAAAATGAAGGCCTACTTACATTTCAAGAAGGAAAGGAAGGATGATTAAAAGGCAACAAACGCTGTGGGTCTGTACCTCAAGAAAACCTCACACGCCCAGAGGAATGCTACAAATCTCACGAATTAGGATTCGGATCGTGAGGACAGTGAAGGGCTGAAAAGTGACCTGTGTACCAACTACAGGGGCAATCGGGGAAGATGCAGTAAGAGGTATGACGTCATCACAGAAGAGCAGGAACTGTTTTTAAAGTTCCATTTACTTTCACACAAGGTAACTCCAAAGTGGGCCTGTTTGGTGCTATACTAAGTATGCCTTAAAAAAATGAAACAGACGGAGGTATGGTCCTATAAGTTGCTATTTTACAAATGGGGAAAATGAGGACTAAAAGGGTTAAATGGATAATCTGATAATATCAGAAAAGAAATGGGATCGCTAAACCTGAAAACAGGCTAGAAAGTAGGCCTCAAATGAACATTAACCTTGGGCAATGCAGAAAACAAACATTATTCACTACCAACATCCCTTAAAGCATCAGAGTCAAAAGTGTACTGATAATCTTAAACCGTATCTTAAAATCTTAAAATGGAAGGCAGGTCTATGGGGTTCATTTCAAATTCTTTTACCGTTATGAAAAAACAAGAAAAACTTGCAGCTAGAGCTATCCGTATTTCTAACTAGCATACCAGAATATAGTAGCTCCTTCGCCTTCTTTCTGTAACAAAGCTAAGGAACAGATGGTTTGCTTTAAGCATCCAATTTGTTAGAATATTTAAATGGCACTTCAACAAAATGCAGAACAGAGAATGCTAAAGCACCATTTAAAATAAGCCCTTCCTTAGTTTAACGCATCTACTTTAGCTTAACCAAACAGGAAAATAACTTATTTTTCTATTTCCACCTATGCTGTTCACTTGCTGAAAGCTAAATATACAGGAGTTGATTCCACAGCCCTGGAATTGAGAAAAGCCAGGAAGCGACACTGAAAAGATAAATGAAACTATGAGGCATACTCTCAAATATTACCCATCACCGAACGCGATAAGGTTAGTAAGCAAATTTAATGCACTCGGTCGTTATCTGCAGTATTGGCTGACTTCAATTATCAGAACCTACAGGAACCTAATTAAGTGGCTGAATCCCTTTTCCTGAGTAACATCTGTATACGACTTTAAAACTTTCCTGATCTAATATATGCAACATAATTAAGCTGATGTCAAGATCTCAGAGTAGAACTTCATATCATTACATTCATTTCATTTTGACTCAGGTCTCTTCGGAACATTCACCTTGAGATCTACACCATAAGATCCTCTAACAGCCAAAAGCATACTTTCAAGGACTTCTTGATCATACCTATAACCAAACATTTGCACAGATTTAGGCTTTTATTAGGCTCTGTTCTTTAGCAGCCTGAATTATATCAACTTTCCAATGTTCAAGCTTTCAGTCATCCACGGTGAAAAGTTATTTGTGCTGACTTCACAATTGTGGAAGAACTTAATGAGCCGATCAAGGAATGTAAGAATAACTTTGCCCCAAATCTGCATCAAAACCGTTCTCTTCTATTTAAGAATAACAATGTTTTCTGCTGATTCATTTCACTAAAACAATAAATTTCATTCCTTAAATAATTTAAATTGCGGTTGTCCACAGTAATCCCTTACATTTTAGAAATGGAAACTTGGGAGAACCACAGATAAGCGGGCTACAAACCAAGAATGACTCAACAACTGGACCAGGTAAACCACAATCCATAATTCTTCTCTAAATACAAATCCGTGCTCCCTCACAGATCACCTCGTTTTTGGAGAATAAATTCCGATGTTTAACATTCTGGGTTTGTTTATCCACTCTAGGAAAGTTACGTATTTGTATTATGTATCTTTCAAATTTTTGTCAAAAATAATCTCTCATAATTGGAGTCTATGGAGGGATTAAGATGCCACGGTCTTGGCAGAAATGGCTGATTAGTGTGAACACGTAGGTAGCCCCCTCGAACCATCCATCACCTTGCGCTTCTGTTGGGCATAGCTCGTGCTATACTGGCCAGCGGCTCTGCGCGCCTCCTCTTCATGCTCCTGAATTTGCTGTTGTAAGAGAATGAGCTCACCAAGCAGACCCTGCCATGAGTTTACAATGAGGAGAAGAGGAAAATTGGGGAGGAGAACAATGTTAAACCAAAGGGCACAAGCAAGGAACAGAGGTAAGTTAGGGGAGAAGGGATAGCTTATAACAAAAATGGAAACGCATTTATGTACCTTTAGAAAGCCTCTATATAATAGGGCTCTGTACCACATTTCCATTTATTCCCCTCAGTAAAATTAGACGTCTCAGAAGTATAAAACAGCAGCGTTTAAAAAGTGAAAAGGAAATGCAACGTGGCTGTTGGCTGAACAAAATGAGCCAGATCAATAATATTAATACAGAGTAAAACCTAGACTAACTGGGATGCTCAAGGAAAGCGGCGTCGTAGTTAACAATCTATTACCTCAACCCTTATTTTTGAATCGCCAATACGAACTAGTGTATGCTCTGACTTGAAACTTAAGGGGAAAAAAATATTTTAATTCTCAACCATAATTCTCATAAAACTGAATGGAGAATATATAATAGTTTATTTAATTATTCAATTATTATTATGTATTTGTTCTTTCATATCCAATGTCTT
This sequence comes from Paguma larvata, assembly GCA_030068075.1. Lineage (NCBI taxonomy): Eukaryota > Metazoa > Chordata > Mammalia > Carnivora > Viverridae > Paguma > Paguma larvata. The sequence continues at coordinate 80,782,811 of CM057824.1, read as the reverse complement.
TAATTAAAGACCATAGCCCCTCAAAAGTATTAATTTGAGTTTCCAAGCATCAAGTTAATCAAGGTTTTACATTAATTCATATATTCTACATGCCTATGCATATACGCTTCTCTGACTAAAATTTAGGATTCTTTTTTTTGCAAATTAAGAAATAATGTTTGAGGCACTGTTTTAACTTTATACAACATAAAATAATGGTCTGACTAAATTTTCACTTTTTATGAGCTGTTTTGACATTCAGTAAAAATAGCCTCTAAGAATATAAGAATATATCAATTACTAGAGCAAAAGCACTATAAAAGATCATAATTAAGATTTAGAGATAATACAGTTATTACAAAAATTTAAAATGAAACAAAACCCAGTTTGGACCTGTATGCAACACCATCACCATTTCTATGTTTAAAATTTATTCCACTTATAAATCATGAAATGCTAGCTAGTGCAACTTTTATCACAATCTATTTCCATGTCCCGGGATACCCAATACATGTCATTTTCTGTGTGGCATTTTTAATTGCTGGCCTATTAGATAATAGCCCTCAAGAAACATGGGAGAAAAGACAACAAAGAATTGAAAATGTCACAAGCCTAATATTTTCTCAATTAGACACCTCAGTGAATGAGGTCACTATTTAATCTGCACAGGAAGAGTTTTCTGGGAGAACAATGGACTCAATTTTTACCAAGTTATAAAAATAAAATGAGCTAGGAAAACTAATACTCATTAAAATAACCTAAATTGGGAGTTTCAAATAGCTCCACAGCTTTTTAAAATAATTGCCCAAAATAATGTATTTTATATAATACAACTAAAAAGTTTCTTGAAATACTGGTTAACAGTACATTCAAATTTTAATTAGTAGACTCATCCAGAGGCTTAATTACTTACTTTATTAACCCAAAGACTTCTATAAATGAAAGTTTTCCAGAAAAGAAGCAAATACAAATAGAAAGCTCCCACTATAGTAAAGCGTTTTAAATTAAGGGAAAGTATTAGCGTATAACTTGGGGACTTTTTGTTTGATTCTTAGTTTTAATACATTAGGCCATGCCAACAATAATGAAACTGGTTGACTTACTATAAATCAAAGGATGAGACTAGTTGATATTTCTGTATGACAAGTGAGAGAACATCAAAATGGCAAGTAACATTATTGAACTGTCAACATTTGCTTCCAAATTCAACGGTAGAAAATATATTTATAAAAACCTGTGGTTTATCTTTCAAGTAATATTTTATGGTCACTGATAAATCTATCAAAGAAAGACAATGCCATCTCACTATACCCTCACTACCCTCATCATTGTTTCATTTTCTGTATCATTGCTTTTTCATGAACCAGAAAGAATAATCCAACTTATTTTTAGTCATTTACTATAATCACTTCTAATCCTCCGAGTGTTTAGATGTCTCAAAGCAATACCCTTCCTGTGCAGGCTGATATAGAAGTGTACCTGTGCTTTAATTCACGTATCGCCAGGATTCTAACTTACAAGATGTCAAAGGAGTGAGCAAATATTCCACATTTCTTAACTATCTTTGCTGGTCTGTCAGGTACAGGATTCTTTTTACTTACAGCTTAAACATCCTTCCCTAATCCATTAGGGATTATCTATATGCAAATTATATGGTGGATACTTAATATCTATTACATTATAAGAAAACACTCTCTCTCTAGTGACCCCTCACTTTCCTTCCAAGTCTGTTACTGAAGCACTGTTATGTGATGATAGTTGAAATTAACTGTTACCTCCTAAAAAAGTAGGAAGAAAACAAAGGAAAACAAAAAAAAAAAACAGAGAAAACTGCTTACACCATACTACATGACTAAAGGAGGTTACCGCTATCCAATTTGGGACATCACCCTAAATACTGGTGGGCTATACAGCTTCCGAGCTAAGGCCAGGTGGAATAGGGATGGGACAGAAATGTGTGTAACTGCTGTGCAAGACACATTCCTGAAACGGAAAAATATAATTTGTTCAATAAATATTTTCCCAAGCTCAGATATTTTTCTCTTAAGAAATAGCACGTAATTATGTTAAAATATAAAACATAATAATTGTAAATAACGATAAACAGTAAAAATAAACAACTACAAATGATACACTCTCTTGAGATCTCCTAGTTATTGCCAACCTGACATTGCAGCTCTCACTGTCTTGTATTTCACACACAATATTGTCAGACTTTAAAAAATTATAACATCAGGCTAAGAGAATCAGTGATAACTCCAAACACCCAAGTATCAACTGAAAACGCTGTGAAAATCTAAAAGTTAATGAGTGTGATAGGAAACATTTTAAAAAACTTTAAAATGACTTGCATTCATATGTGAACACATTTAAAATACTGTATTTTTCACAGTATTTTAAACATTTATAGCAGAGCTGGACCCTTGTCCTGTTCGTGTATGTATCTAGCACCTAGAATAGTATCTGACACTTTAGATGTGTGTTACAGCTGATACCTTAAATTAGGGCTGAGCACATGTTTGCTCCTTGAATGAATCAAATTATGACCTACTTTTACCTAATAACGCACACAAAGATTTCCAGTATAAAATCCAAACTGGGTTTCCCAACAAATGTGCACTCTGTAAATAAGCCACACGTCAGTCCTATGGTCTATTCTCCTAGTTTTCACAGTCCTCAGAACAGACTCCACAGAAACAAAGGGGAGGAAATTAAACAAATAATGTTAAGAGGCAATTAACTGATGCAATATTCAAAATGTAAGGTAATAATGATCATTGTCCTCAGCATCACCCTGATAGTCAATACTTATTTTTATTATGTGCAAACCTTGTGCTAAAGGGTCATAAAAAGTTCTCAAAAACAATCCTATCAAGTAGGGTTCCCCCTTTTACAAAAGAGGAAATCAGAAACTCAAAGAGTTTGATCTTTTTCAAGATCACATAGCTCGGAAAGCAGGAAGGGCAGGATCTGAATGCAGACAGTGTAACTACAGAGTCTACACCTGATACCATCCAGTTGACACAATGGTCTTACTGTTTCCAAAGTGGCTTTGATCCCATCGGGTTCAATCCACAGTTAAAAAACGAAAATGGTAATAGTACAACACGTCAGAAGGCATTGACTGACTAAGAAGATGGGCTGACTGAGTAGTCCACAGAGACTTTAAAGCCTGCAAACCCAAAATATTCACTACCTGGCCCTTTAAAGAAAAGTGTGCCAACCCCTGCTTTATTAGTTTTAAGAGGGTCCAGAAGAGAATTTTATGAAAGTGAAGATTTCTTTCCCCTTCCATTCAAAAATATTCCTAGGCATTAACCTACTTTTCAAAATTTGAATAATTCTATTTGATTAGCTAAAAATAATGATTTTCCTATTTTTCCCCTCCCACTAATACATAGCTCTGCTCAAGGTACTTATGGTCAACTGAAAAATGTTAATTACTGGATATCAGAAGGAAATACGTCTTTCCATTTGGATTAGCCACCTTGCTTCGGTTCAGAAATACCGTTTCTTATTTTACTACTTGGACAATTTCTACAATCGATTTTAAGAGATGAACAAATCAGTCTACTACTGATAGTTACTATCGATATTACAATATCTACCAAATCCCTTTTCCTCCAAATTGTTACCTAAAAACAGTATTCTGTACACAGTATATACTTACTTACTGTTTCTTAAATGACATAAGAGTACAGTGTGCGTATGAAGGAATAAAATAAGATTGCCTATCTTGCCATTTCCCTTTTCTTCATGCAGATCTTCCCTGCTTTTCTTCCTCTGATCCCTCTGCGTCCCAACTACTACACTCTAGTGCACACGTGGGTTGGCTTCCTGGCTAAGAGTCTAATCTAGTACAGTTGCTAGTTAGCTGCTCAGGAAACTTAAGTTTACTGATTAGTGGTTACTTGATGATTCTGGTTGTGAGAATTTCATCTTGCCCAGGTTACGACAGTACCTGCTGCATGAGGAGTCCCAGGAATGTACATCCTAATTAAGCACCACCGCTTCACTACAGTTTAAAACACCAAGCACAGGTACCACCGTCACATTCTCGTTCTCCTAAGTAGGTGCCAAGTATCAAAGGCCAAGAGAAATTCACAGGTGATCAGATAAAAAGACCTACTATACAAAATTCGGCAGCCTATTTGTTGGCATTAATGAAATTTATTTACTTCAATTAGCCTCTCTTTTGCTGTGTTAAATCAATCAATTAATTTTGATAAAAGCTCCACTTTATCCTCGGTGTTCTGAGGACAGAGATTCTGTGACAGAAATAGGCCATTAAATAAAGAATGTAGACCAAAGTAAATAGTGTTTCCTCTGGCATCTGTTTTCATTGTTTAGAGTATAATCAATGGAACTAAAACGGTTATGGAAGGCTTCATGAAGGGGACAACAGAGCTAGGCTTCAAGGATGAGTAACAATTGGAAGAGGGAAGAGAGATTTCAGCTGGGAGGTACAATAGAAGTCACAAAAATAAGAATTAGAGTAACATGTAAAAAGAAAGAGCTTTAATTACTCTGTAATAATTATATTTAAAACAACAATTCCACTCTTCATGATTTGGACTTTTAAAACATCCTTCAAATATTTTCTACAAATTATAAATGTGTTTATAACCTTCAGAATGACCTTGTTGCTTACTTCTGTGAAATGTTTACGAGCGATCAGAAACACGATGAAACAACAGCACAGATAAATATAATGCCTCATTTAATTTTCACTAGAACAGACAATCTTACTGAATCTAAAAAAGAAGATTCACGAAGTGGTCCTGTCACCTATATTATGATCAACATAAGGAAATCTGCGGATTTACAAATTATTCATTAAAACAGGCTCCCCACTTCAATTTTCAATTTGCCTTCAGGTAGTTCTGAAGGTCTCCAGGTCTCGAGGATTATGATTCAGCTCACACGAAGGGCTCTAGTATTTTTCTCCAGTGGATACAAATTTTAAAATTTCTGATTAACTAAAAGCATTTATTGAAAAATGTTTTCAATATGTTTCCATGTTTTTAATTTATTGATAACACATATCAGAACTTCTGGTCACCCTGATGTACATACCTACTATCTACAAGCTGAATGGATAGAGAGCCAGACGAAGTGAAAGAAACTGATGTTGATGTTAGCTTGTGCGGCATTATCCAGAAATACATGTCTTTTGCTTTTTTAGACTTTCTGAAGATCTCAGTTACAACTTTCCTGAGCACCTAAAAGCCTAGTGACCCCAGACCGGGAGCCACAGGTAGGCAGGTCACAGTGTCATCCGTTCTGTCGGACTCAACTCAGACAATCTGACACGTGTGTGCTCTCAACTCCATCACTTCCACTTGAGTTGCCTTCGCAGGTCCTAACTTCCTCTACCTGCCCACACTCTCCACATCTGTTCTTCTATTAGAAAGGACAAATTCCGTTTTTAGTTCTAGTTGTAGAGGTGGTTTCAGTTTATTACTATAAAAAAAAAATCGGATTCACATTTTCTTTTACATTTCTAGTATAAATCTGGCCAGAAATTTTGGTACAAACCAGACAGCCATTAAGCTAAGGTATGACTGCTTAATGTATTCAAACTCTGAATTCCAGCTTCAATCTGGGACTCTCGGACACCATTCTGAACCAATCAAAAAAGTATCAACTAATCTCTGGATGTCATCCTACCACCTGTGATTACTGCTCAAATTTTTCAAACTTAACGTTTTAAAGTAATTTCAAAACGGCTACTGCGAAGAGTCTCTCCTTCCATGCTCACATCCAACCGACAGTTTGTAGGTAAGTCAATTAAAATCAGTTTCTTTGCATCTCGTCTGAGTGGTTCATCATCTTCGAGTATTCCAGGTAAAAGTCAAGCCTCGAAACACATAATGCTGCACATTAACAGAATTTAAAACCACCAGCTGAGGCTGGAAATACTTTTCTTTATAGTAAATTTTTATACTAGCATTGGCTACAATTTAATTTAGCCCATACTGAAAGCAGCTTAATTAAAACTCTAGATTTAGTAATAACTGCTGAGTTTTTAATGGGCAAGATAATCATCACGAATTGGGGCGCCTGGGTGGCTCAGTCGGTTGAGCGGCCGACTTCAGCTCAGGTCGTGATCTCGCCGTCTGTGAGTTCAAGCCCCGCATCAGGCTCTGTGCTGATGGCTCAGAGCCTGGAGCCTGCTTTGGATTCTGTGTCTCCCTCTCTCTCTGCCCTTCCTCTGCTCATGCTCTGTCTCTATGTCTCTCGAAAATAAATAAGTGTTTAAAAATAAAGAAATAAAAAATAAAAAAAATAAAAAAAAAAAAGCTTTAAAAAAAAAAAAGATAATCATCACGAATTATGAAAAAGTTAAAAGGAAATAGTATATGAGGGTATTTACCCTCAGGCAAAAAAAATTATGAAATAAAGCAATAAATTTGCTTTCATGTCTATTGTATAAGATAAAATATGTGAATATAGTTAAATTTCCAGTGATCCATTCTCTTGCTTCTTCTACACTGCAGAGCTCCTGATCACTTGTCCATTATTCATTCAGCACGTTCGCTGGATTTTAAGGAAATGATCTGAGTCAGACCCTGAAACAGGCTTCTCATTCACCAAAGCGATCCTAGACCACACCAGAGAACACCAGGGATGCAGTCTCGCCTACCTTATCTAGGCAAACAGAAACCACACCGCTAATCCTGTCAGAAAGGCTCCTTTTCCCCCTTAGATTAGCGCCTCTCTGCATGTTAAATCTACCTGCGTTAAAGGCCAAAGCTTTGGTTCAAAATAAGCTGTGCATAAGAGGTTAATTTCTATTCAAATTTTTCACCCAAGTAGCATGAAGAGTCAAGGGGGTCCCTTTGGTTAAAATGCCAGTGGAAAAGGTATCAAACAAGATCGACTTAAAAGGCAAACACACGTATACACAAACACACATAGTTTAAAATAAGTTTTCTCCAAAAGAAAGATCTAGTTGAAAGGCAAGAGAAAAACTTTTTGAAATAGAATTTAAACTTGGAATATCATGTAAAAAGTTCAAAGATAACGGACAAAGAGAAAGATGGAAACCTACACGTAGGAATTATTTTCTTTCTGCTTTCGAAATAAACATTAAATTATTTCCTTTCGATTTACAAAAACCATAATAACTTCCAGTATAAAAGCTACGTACTCCATATTTAATTTTAAAATATTCATAGAACATTTTTTTCAAATATCTATTTATCTAAATATTAGTATTTTAAGAAAAACTTGCAAGGAATCAGTTAACTTATCAATTCCAAAAGACGAAAAAAATGAAGTCTAAGAATATGTCAGGTTAACATATGAATATAAATAGAACAATGAATATGTTATTTTAATTAGCAATTCTCCTAAAACTTTCATGTGGATTTTAACACAAGTATTGAAGTTAACATAACCTAAGTAACTCCATACACAATTGCTGGCTATTAATGTAACAGAACCAACTTATCCCCTGATAACCCATTTCCTATTCCTTTACTATTTCCCTAAGTGTATGCCGTGAAACATTAGTCCCTAGAATATATTTCATGGAAAAAGGGTTCGATTGCTAAATAAATCTGGAAAACTCTGTATACTTTGACTTCTCCTGGGCTTTACAGTGCACATAAGTATATGAGGTCTGAGAAGTCTAGGGAAAAGAAAAGCCTGCTTGTCTTATTTACATCGGCTTTCCCCACACATATTTAACAACAGCCCCTTTGTTGAAGCCAATCCTTGAAACTAATATTTCACAACATATCTGAAGGCAATGGGCTTCTGCAATGACATTTCCAGAACTGTCACACAGTACATTTCACTTAGTACCAAGGTGAACAACACCTCTCCTTAGATTCTTTTACATTTGCTCCTCAGATGGTACCATTTTCAAACCTTTCAGGTAGCTAAAAACTTTTTTAACTCTTTCAAGGCTACGTATGTGAATAGTTCTCCTTTATACTTACCTTTCTATAATGCTTGTCACTTTCAGATCCGTGATCTGTTGCTCGAAATGCTGTTTCTCCGGTGAACCTTAAAGATAAATAAACAGTCCTTTAAATTCTCCAGTGATGTCAACAGCCCAAATTCCAAATTATGTCTAATTCATTTAAAGGCAAATGGATTTTTATAACAAAAACCACTTTTGTGAAAATACAAAACTATTCTTAAGGAACATATTGGTCACCTATGCAAAAAAACTTCTTAAATATCATAGGACACGTTTAACTTATTTTTAAAAAAATCACTGAAAATTACAATTAAAAAAGACAATCTTTGATGATTATTTTTCAGGAAAGTACTTACAGTTCGGCCCTACATCACTGCCGTTACAGACCACATATAGCAACGAAATAAATTTAAAATGTCAAAGGTGACAGGACAGATGAGACAAACTAAAATTACTTTTCATTTCAATTATCAGAAACAATCAGATCAATTTCAAGAAAATAGTTTGGTTAGACAAATTTTCTTTTTAAGACTTTTAATCTTATAGATTCATATTTAGGAATTTTAGTTTTACTGCAAAATATTATTATTTTCACCTGTAAGATAAGGAATTTGCCCAATAGAGTTCCAGAGTTTTAAAATTCAGCATAAGCAGCATAAATTTGGTCTGCAATTTTATTTGCAACTAGTTCATTAGAAGCATTTAAAAGGCATGTTAAGGTCAGCAAAAAGGTCTGTTTACACACCTAACAAGAGAAGTAGGTCAGAAGCTCCTATGACTTCACTAACCAATTTGTGACCTGTGAAAAATCAGCAAAAGGGGAAATAGAAATGTAAAATTTGACAGGAATGAGCAAGCAAGTGTCTGAGATTTCAGAGTTACATCGTGATAGGGTGTGAATTGGGCAAATACGCCAGGATAAACCTTAGTAAATTCTACTCATTATGGTCCATCATAATTAAATTTGTTTTAAAATCACCAGATCGGTTCTAACCGATTATGAAAAGCAAGCACATACGAAGTCTCATCTACTTGTCGGGAACAAGAGATCCTTTTTTCCCTCACTGACTAAAGCCAAGCATGTTTAACCTCTTACAAATGTTCATTTAAAAATTTAAAACCACTGAGCAACAAAACTTCTTGTGTCTTTTTTTCAAAAACCTGTTTTTCATTTGTACTAGATGTTTTCATTTAAAATTAGACAGGAAGAAACAAATGAATACACCTTAGTATCTTTCCTCTGGGGTTTCTGACATCTTAAGTGAGCTCAAACAGGCCTTTCCTTACCTGTGGTGAAAAAGTCCTTTAGTAAACTGAGGCTTTCAACGATTTTATCAAAGTCAGGTGCCAATTTTGCAAGGTCGTCTGAATTAGGAAGTGCTTTTCTAATTTTCTCTGGAGAAGACAAAACAGTTCTCAAAATAAGAATTTGACTATTACAACATTGACAAAATAGAAATAATCATCACGTATAAACTTAAATTATTTTTTCATTTTTCTCCCTATTACAGCTACGACTGTATCTGAAACAAGGTTATTGTGACGATATTCCACGAGCCATGAAACGCTTTTAAAAAGACTCACCAAATGTTTGGCTTAGATGGATACTTTTGATTTGTAAGTTAAATGCCATGAACTACAAGCACCGTATTAACAATGTTAATGCTGTCTTGAAATCAGAAGTACTTTGAAGGAGAAAGTCACGGCAAAAGAGGCCAAGAATCAAAGAAAATAAAAGAAAAAGACCTCCTGTAACACCTGGCCCAAACTCAAAGACATAATGAAATAAAAAATAGAATTCCACTACTTTTTTCCATCCTTTCACAGACCCTAAGAAAATTCACACTTGTAACATTTGGAAACAACTGTCTAAGAGCCCACAGCAAGCTTTGGTTTTATTTTGCTAGCTTTATTTATAAAATGGTCAAAGTATTTATCTTTGTTTCCAACACTCATCAAGTTTGTCAAAGTTTGGTACAACTGTACAGTATCTCCTGAATTAGAATGCACTTTTCTTAAGTTTCTCTGCAGAAGACCAAAACAACTTAAACACCCTCAAGAATATATGTCAGATATTATTCTAAATGCTGTAAGAGCATTCACCTGTTTAATCTTCAAGGGAGCCCTACCAAACAGTTACCGTCAAGCCCACTTTACGGCTGAGGAACTGAGGCACTGAGGTTAAGTAGATGGCTCCCCACAGCAGCACAGAAGTGGGCAGTCTGGCTTGAAGGCTGGCCAGTGCAGCTTCAGAACCCAAACCCTGGCGAATACATCAAGGTAAAAAGCTCTCCTCGTGACTATTAGAGAAACACGGAAAGAATGCTAGATTCCTGTAGATCCCTCTGTCGATGCAGCAGTTCTGTCTTCGAGAGCTGTGAGGAAGTGCCTGTAGAGTCATTCCACCCCCAGATACACCACTCAAGAAATTAATCAAAGTCTAAAAAAAAGACTGAGGAAAATAATTTCATTCAAGAAATTTTGTTTAAATCATCACGACTTGCTGGCAATCAAAACTAATGAATATAGTTTTTTCTAGTCTACCTATTGTAGAAAAAGGAGGGCAGTGCCTGACTACGGGAAGAAATTACTATGGACTCTAGCACGCTCTGATCAAGGAGCTCGGTTACAAAAAGTAGAAGTCACCAAGGTATCCAATAAAACATGACTATTGAGGTGGATTATGGTGCATCAGTCCTGGGTAACAACACAGAACACTGAAAGTGGTGTCTAGAAGGGCTGCTTTGGCTAACAACTGTGTTGGGCAGGAAGAGAAGCCATATAACTTTTAGAAAGGAAAGTAAAATACTAACCGCATACACAGATTAGGTACAATTAAAAGAAAATGTCCATTAGGATAGCGGTAGCTATGTGAAAGTCATGGACGGAGGGGTTATTTTCTCCCTACTGGTTTTTCCCTTGATACGCTATTACTTTTATCATTAAAATAAAATTGCTACGCAGTGAACTCACGAGTGAAGAAACGATCTCGATACCAGTGTTTCTCTTTTCCGAAGATATGACCAAAAACAGAACGTGTTCTAACGGCGATGATACAAACCTAAGTCAATGTACTCATCGAGCTCCCACACAATGTCAGGCACGATCCATTTATAGTCACTAAGGTCAGGTATCATATCTTTCCACTGATCAAAAGTCTAAAAGAAAAGAAAATATGCCAATCGAATGTTCTAAATGTCATACAAAAATAAAGGAAAACTACCTCAATTTCTCTAATTACAACATGCTAAAGTACAAAGAGTGATATATCATGGTCAAAATTTTTAGAGACAAAATAGCCTCAGTTCTTCTAAAAACAAATTAGTAGGCAAGCATATAAAACATGTAAAGGTCCCTTTACTAAATATGGAAAATGTAAAAATTCAAAATATATTCTTATTTAAAAAACAGGTTTCATGATTCAGCTAAGCAATACTGTGGAATAGAAGAAAGACAAACCAGGGGTCCGGACCCCCTGCCCCTGCTCCCAAAGCTGCCAAAGGGTGGTTGTGTTAGCATGACACCTACTTTCCTGTCTGGGCTACTAGGTGGCAAGCTGAAAATCAAACCTAGGTGACCTCGCCCCACCCCAGTGCTGCTTCCACTAGGCCATACCTCCCGTTAAGTATAACCAAGATTCAAAGAGCATTTTTCTATTAGCGACATTAAAATAATTTAGCACATGGTAGAGATACACAATAAATTTTTAAACACCTAATTGTTTTTTTTTACACTAAAGAAAAATGATTTGTGTTATAAAACCTTCAAATGATCATGCTAAAATAACCGGGAAAGCAGCGGAAAGTTACACTCACCTTTTTGGCTGTGTAGCCACCGCCAACAGCAGATCCTAGTATGAGATATCGCAGTTTTAAGAGTCTGGCAGCTAATCTTGCTGGCCAAAAATTCCTGCGCGGCTGGTAGCCATACTTAATTGGAGAAAGCTTCAATTTACGTAACGGAAGGTTAGCTAAAGAGGAGAACTGATGAAATGATGTCCTGAATTGGGGTCTTTGAAGCTTTAAGGTGGGATGATGTGAGCGATAAATACTTCGTGAAACCAGATGCAGTTTCTGCAGGGGCAAGCTTCCTTTGATTCCAGAGCTACGTTTCACTAAGGACTGGCAGACCTCACTGAAAAGAAAACGAGCACGGGACAAAGATCAGACGGGGTAACAACGCCAAGGAAACGATATAAAAAGAGCACAGGCACAAGAGAAAGGCGCATGGGCACACGTGACCAAGCACACCACACCCTCCCGTAGCGTGCACTAGCCGTTACTGCCTGCCGGGCGCTGCCGCGGCCTGTGCTGCCTCATTTCATCCTGCTAAAAATCCTATGATGCGAGTATTAGTATCGCCTCCATTCTACCAACGAGAAAAAGATGGCACATACACACAAATAACTTGTCTAAGTGCACACTGACAATAAAAAGATCAAACCGAGGCGGTGGGACTCCAGAGCCTGCCCTCTCATTTACTGTATGTGGGCTAGAGTCCCAATCCAAGGAACCGAAACTGAAACTACAACGAAAAAAGGTGGAGACTTATTTTATTCACTGCTATTCACCGTCAGTAAAAGTGAAAACAAAATGAATGCAAACCTACTTTCAAATACAAAACTTCCAGGAGCTTAGAACAGCTATTCTCTGGCCTCTCCCCTATGTCTCATGATCCTGAGATAGCCCGGGGATGGAAATTAAGGAAAAATCATTAACACATAAAGTAGCTGGCTGACAGTTTCTGAGTACAGTAAGTAAGATTAATGAAACCAGAACGAAAGAAGATATTAAAGGCAATGTCCTTCAGACTGTTTGTGTCCCCCCCAAAACTTGTATGTGGAAGCCTAATCCCCAACATGAAGTATTTGGAATTGAGGTCTTTAGGAGAGAATTTGGTTTGTTTGTGGTCATGGACAGGATGCCCCTGTGTTGGGATTGGTGCCCTTACAAGGAGATGAAGAGTGCTGGGAGCCGTTTTGGGCTCACAGGTTGAGACCCCTCCCTGCGTGGGAAAGGTTGAAGCAAAGCTCCCGCCAGCCAAACTGGCGCCTAATCTTACCTCCTTCTAAATAATCTTTCAGGCCTGGATTTCTTGAATTGCTCTCGTTGGCCTAAGGGACATAATGTTCTTTGTTTTTATGGCACATGGAAAAGGGGACCTGGAGTGTGATGTCTTGATGGATAAAATCTGAATGAGAGTAACCTGGCCAGAAGTAACCTCAAGGTTGCCTTTTGGGGATAGGTTACACGAATTGAGGCGTAGGCCCCAAGACTCCTTGAACCAAATTAAATTTTCCCTGCAGGTATCGCTCCCTTCAGCCCCACCATAAAACCTCAAGGGACATCTCCGTAAAGCTTCTCTCAGTATTAACACACTGATGGAAAAGATTGTAAAAAGACTTAGGACCTTCCCCGAAGGTTAGCCTCGCCCAAAAGTTAGAAGCACTGTTTACAGATAAGGTACAAACTAAAGTAGCTACACATATCTTCATTGATCAGCAGCAAATATTGAGCACCTCCCTGAGGTTAACATTTCACAAATCCTTTTGTAATTCTCATCCCCATGCTCCCTTATAATAAAAAGGCAATAACAAAATACTCTTACAAAAGCTACCATAAACCTATAGATGACTACATAGGTCTTGTGACAACAATGTATGTTGTAAAGAATGCCTTGTCACTGATGTAATGCCACTCGCTACCTTTAAAAATAAAGACACTGAGACCAGCAAAGCAGAGACGTCAGAATTCCCAGGGCTGCCTGCTTGGTCATCAGACTCCATCTCTCTCATGGCTCTCTCACTTCATTTCGCCTGACCGTCCGTCCACGTGGACCCCTAGATTCACCGGAACAAGGACCCCAGCAGAAGAGCACAAATCTCTCTTCGTCATGTGACGACACAGGAAAAAGACGCCTCCATCTATGAACCAGGAAGTGATTCCTCACCAGATACCAAATATGCCAGCACTTTGATCTTGGCCCTCACAGCCTCCAGGACTGAGAAATAAATGTTTGCTGTTGAAGCCACCTGCTGTTTAGTAACCTGGGGAGCAAACAGGTGATCATATAGATTGCACAGATATAAGAGAAGACACTAAAGTGAGGTGGCAGCACTAAGAAAGGAAAGGGAAAGGTAGATACCAGAAAGATGAACTGGACACAGGAGGCAAGGGAAGGAGTCAATACAAACGCTGAGGCTTTAGCTGGGAGACTAAGATTACCACTTACAGATATAAAACAATCGGGACCCAAACCAACTGGGTGAACAGCCCACAGTTCCATCACACTTAGCTCGAACTTCTTTCAACCGTCCTTACAGCCACTTAGTGTTTTGAGTCAGATAAACTTTGGTTCCAGTTCCAGTGGCACTGCGTACTTATGTGCAATCAAGGGCAAATTATGAATCTACCAAAGCCTCAGTGTTTTTAATCTGTTAAAATGGGATTACACCTATATCAGAGTTATTGTCAACAATCACTAATTCAAGTATCTTCTTAGACCATAATCCCCTTCACTACAACCTCCTTTGGCCCTACAGGAACAACCAAATCATGGATACTTCTACCTTCTCCCTAAACTATTAGTCTCCACCTTATCTATTTACCTACCTAGCCACCTTATAAATTCCCTGGTTCATAGTCTTCAAGGCTCTTTTGCAAATACTCTAAACTTCCTTGCCCTCTGACTTTCTGTTACACCCGTTTGGCAAAATACAAACCTTAGATGAATCTTATTATCACTTTCAGCCTGTCCCAAGGGAATGAAGCACTACAGAAGAAAATTATACACCCACTGGACAGAAATCTCAGCTAGGCCCTTAAAAAAGCCTGGCCATCTTACTTTGTTTATCAATTCATGCTTCCACTCTCTGCTAGGACTATTTCAGATGTTCCCACCCACCTCTACCCTCCCACATCTCCCCATGCTTCCTCCCACTCTTGGGAGAAAATGGAAGCCATCAGAGGGAGACATGCTGTTGCTTACCTACCACATTGACACCCACCCTCCTCCAGACCCATCTCCCCACAAGCCCTGTAAGGGTACAGTAAGCGCTCTTCCTCCTTTTAAAGGCAAATGCCTGTTTCTTCTGAATTCCTCCTGCCTTTCCAGGAATCACTAGTGAAGTCGCTCTCAGTTTAAAGGAGAGAAAGACAGACCCCGGTTCCCTCCTCTAGCTACTGTGTTAAAAGCCAAACCACCCCGATTTCCATGTCTCACTTCAGTAAAACAGCGCTTACTGATTGCCTGAAGGCTTCCAGTGGGCCAGTGGGCATTTGTTTTTTCGATTCTCATTTTCTTTCTCTTGGCAGTATCTGAGAGTGTTGACACCCCCTCCTCATTGGACCACCCTCAATCCCAGCCCATCCCACCGGCCTCCCTTTCAGGCACCCCCTCCCAACTATTTTAAATGTTGGGAGTTCATCGGGGTTAGATGTAAAGTCACTTGTCTTCTCAGCCTACCCACTCTTCCCAGGCAACCTTTTCCGCATCCATTTCCTCGACTGCCATCTACATACTCATGTTTCTCAAAACTTAAATGTCTAATACAAAGAGTTAAGCTCCAGATCCTTGTGTCTAACTGCCTACTGAACACCACCCCTTAGATATCAAAAAAGCACCTCAAATTCAAGATGTTCAAATCCATGATCCCTCTCCTCCCTCTCCTCAAACCCTGGCCCTCGTCCAGGACCTCCTATTCCAGGAAATAGCACAAGCGCCTACCTAGTCACGTAAGCCACAGACTCGGGCTCACTCTTGATGCCTTCCTCATCCTCGAGGTCTGTTAATTCTCCTTCCAACACACATCTCCAACCTTCTAACCCCCCATCTCCACTGCCGCCGATCCGTACCCGGGCTTGCTACGACAGGGTGGACTGAGGTGTTCTCCACAGCACAACCAGGGCGCCCTTCGGAAATGTCAACCTGATCACTGTCACTCACCTGCATAAATCTCCTCAAAGTCTCCTCCTGCATTTAGGATAAAAATCCGAACTCCTGGTCTACAAAGCCCTGCCTCTCTCCCTCTTATCTCTGAGCTCTGCCCAGACCAGTTTTCATCTAGCTCCTCGATTGTGCCATACTCCTTCCCGTCTCGGGGCCTTGATGTCCACTGTGCTTCGGCAAACTCTTCTACCTACTTAACCTCCCGTTACTCCTGTTAACTCTGGTCACGAAGGGTTTCACCTCAGCATTCCCTCCTCTCCCAGAGCCTACATTCTGACTCGAGCTCCCCTGCTACAGTTCTTGCTCCCTGTACTTTTCTTCGGTGTGCAAAAAATTTGTATTACATAATGATGTAATTACTGGATTAATATTTGTCCCTGACAATACACTGCAGTCTTCGTAAGGCCAGGGAGGGGTCTTGTCTGTTTTGCCTGCCATTGTATTTCTAAAGCCTAGCCCCATGCTTCGCAAGCAGTAGACACTTAATAAATCTGATGAACGAACGGATGCTATTGGGAGAGCAAAACTAAAACAAAACAAAAGGGAAAAGACCTCTAGCAATGACCAGAGAGTAAGTGCTCGATAAATGTCATTTCAACATTCACTGCCCTAACCTCTACTAAGGTATCAATGAGGAGCCCTTTATCCCTCAAGAGCTGTTTGCTTTTTTAAAGAAAGGAGTTAATCTAAACATATATCCACGTAGATAAACTCCAGACCCAAGTAGTCATATTGCTAAGATGTTTTGGCTTTTCATTACTTTCTTCCTCTTTTATTTCCAAACCTCTAAAATTCCTATTTCTACAACAGTGGCAACAATAGCTGTGGGTGACACCAAGGAAAGAGTATTTGGTTGTCCAAATCAGGAACCGCAGTAAAATGTTCTTCAATTAGTCCTCTGGAAGAGATAATAGACTCAAAACAAAATCCTAGTACTTGGGAAGGTATCCTCAAGAATTATTTCCAGAGCTTCCAATTCGTGGTGGCGCTCGAAAAGATCAGGGCTCATACAGGGGAGACTCTTTTCCACAACAGGGGCATCTTGAGATACAGGTAGGAGAGTAAAAAGAAGAGAAGAAATGGAGAGTTACTGAAGCACCATCTGGGGAAAGGCTGTGTCACCTTCTACCCCGCTCCAGTGCAGGTGAATGTTAAAATAGGAACACTTGCCCCCAGAATGAACAATCTGGCAGGGAAGAGCTAAAGCTCCTGGAGGGGAGGGGCGCTGGCAGCAGAAGAGGAGGGGTCCTCCCAGAGTAAGCCCTAACAACATTGGCATCTGTAATGAGATCAGATGGCCTGCCCGCTCTTTAAAAGCCCTAAAATGAAACCGGCTAGATGATATATTGTATATCTAAAACACTAAATCAGCCTTCTCATTCAATGGTAACCTACACATGGCAGGTCAATCATGAGTCCTTCATGTTTAAATACGATTAGATAACCACATTCTGATAGAAACGCAGCTCTTAAGATGATGACCAAGATAAACAGCATTATGAATCCCGGAAAAAGCAGAGATGTGAAATTCTAACTAATATTCTCAGGAGGCTTCCTAAAGATATTCCAGATATAAAATAAAAGCAGGCTGTTGCTAAAAATAGTAATTGCAAAGAATACAAAGCTTACTGAATTAAACACATCTTCAAGAGTTTAATAAATGTCGGGGCACTTGGGTGGCTCAATCGGTTAAGGGTCTGACTCTTGATTTTGGCTCAGGTCACGATCTCACGTTTGTGGGATCACGCCCCAACTTGGGCTCTGTGTTGACAGCGCAGAGTCTGCTTGGGATTTTCTCTCTCTCTGTCTCTCTCTCTTCCTGCCCCTCTCCTGCTTGTGAGCACGCCTTCTCTCCTCTCTCTCTCTCTCAAAATAAATAAATAAACTAAAAAAAACCAGAGTTTAATAAATGTTAAAAAGGAATTCACGGAAATTAATGCTATAATAGCCAATTAAAAAAAAAAAAAAAAAAAGGAATGGCAACGCCAGAAAATGTATTAGGGAAATTCCTGAGAACTTAGAACATAAAGAAAAAAAGGTGGAAACCATAAGAAAGAAGTTTAAGTGACTCAGAGAAGTGGTATCCAAAGTGGGGATGTACGTGGAACGCATTCCCCAGGATGCACACAATGACCCACTGGGATTCAGGAAGAAAGTACCAAAGCTTCTAGATAGTAATTTTTCGATCTCATCCTTCAAGACTGTGTTAGGGTAGAATTATAATGTAAATAATTAATTAGTAAAAAGATATATATAATTTAAAGTAAGTGTGTATGTACACATATAACGGTACCTGCCTACTTTTTTGTTTTTTTAAATAGATGATGAGTACAGACTGTATTTTGCAAATCATGGACATACAGGACCAATCTAAGAAGACCAATTCATCTAATAAGAGTCTAAAAAGAAAAAGAACAGGAAAAAATGAAAGGAGAAAAACTTCCCAGAACTGAAGAAAGAATCTTCTTAACAGAAAGGCCCGCTGTACCAAGCCAGTTTTGGGGTGGAGGTTGTGGGGGCAGGGGGCTCGCATGGACAAAGCCTCAAGAAATTACAGATGAGGCCGGGATCCTGAAAGCTTCCATGAAGGGAAAAACAGGATACCTACATACACAGAGAAATCAGATTGTCTCGAGAGCCTGTATTTGTTAACAAAGGATGCTAGAGAAAAATGCAGCAACGCCTTTACAGTTCTGCAGGAAAAGTATTTTGAATATAGACTTCTTCGTCTGGCCAAACTAAAAATCAATGTGATGCAAAAGAAACTCCCCTGCTGCCCCCCACCCCCAAAATCATCTATTCTCTCTCCTCTACCATCTCTTTTAACCTCTCTACCATTTCCTAATACATAGTTCTTTTTTCAACAAGTTTACACAAATATTTATTGCACCAAAATAAATGGAGGTCATTGATCTTATACGTCGGGGAGTATGTATTTAGGTATGCATGTCAAAAAATGTTTATGTTCCCATATGTTTAAGAATAGTAATTGACAGGTGCCTGGGTGGCTCAGTCAGTTAAGTGTCTGACTGCAGCTCAGGTCATGATTTCACAGTTTGTGGGTTCGAGCCCCGCGTCGGGTTCTGTGCTGACAGCCTGCAGCCTGCTTCAAATTCTGTGTCTCCCTCTCTCTCTGCCCCTCCCCAGCTTGCTCTCTCTCTCTCTCTCAAAAATAAATAAACATACAAAAATATTTTTTAAATGGGAATTTAAATGTACTCCTTCATAACAAGTATTCTTCTTTGCAGAAGAAACACAGCAAAAGACAAATTTCGGAGCTGAGGCTTCTAACCTTTCACGTCTGTACTTCTACAGGGTAGCTAAACTGCGCTATCAACATAAGACACTTTTAAGCCATGACTCTCTGGAGTCCACAGTCACTTTAGAAATAATTTAGCCCAACAGCATCCCCCTGAGTTAACAAATATATCAGCTATTAATCAGTTGTTGTTAAGGTCAATTTTAAAAGTTTTCCTACATGTCTTCATTGTTCCGGTGAAGTATGCTATTTTAGGCAAAGTCTTTTCTCTTTTTACTCAAATCAAATTAGATATGTTTCTCCAGGGAATAGTGAAGAGTAGAAATGAAAAAGTAGCAAATAATTTACTGCAGTATCAAGGGCTATGGATTTACTCAGAAACTCAAATTCCATTAAATTAGAAATAATTATTCAATTATTCTAATTGACTGTAACTGTTGTATGTCATCTAGTTCTCAATCTAGGCTCAAATTAACCTTCAAAAAATAAATGGATTCCTTTCCTTATAAACACTATAAATTACCTATACCATTTACACAACGTTCTGAAAAAAGGCAAGGCAGGTGTTTAGAGGCTAATTCGGGAAAACCTAGTTTTAATTGATGCATATTACTTCCTATCAAAAGCCTGCAACAATGAGTTCAGCCTGAAAGTATCTAAGGATATTAGAACACAAATACGTGTCAAGATAAAGTCAAATTTAAATCTCATTAAAATGCCTAAGGTAACCCACAGAAATGAAAAAACTATGATTTCGTACTTAGGACGAAACCAGGTCAGGGCAAAAATAAGTGTGATTAGAAAACTGCTGTTATATTCACCACTTCGTATCCAAAGCGTTTCCTCCCTAAACACTGAAAAGCTGCTATTAAGAGGGTATCTCTAATCACCATCTCTGACACCATTTGCGTCACTGCTTCAGATCTGACTCCAAAGCAAGTCTACTCAGTGGACTAAGGCAAGAGGCAGAGTCCTCTTTACCCTGGCAGAAGAATGAGAGTACCTGCAGGAGCAACGCACACCTGGCCCGGAGGTAGAAGAAAAAGAGTTAAGAGAGAGACGGCGACGGTGACAGGAGAATAGAGCCAGAGACTGGGGAGGGAGAGGGAGAAACGAGAAGCAACCAGAGACCGAGATAACAGCGAGGACGGAAAGGTGAAAGGGGGCAGGGACAGAAGGACAACAGAGACAGCCAAGACTGAAAGGAGCCCAGAATCTTCGAGTGGCACAGAAACAGGCACACGGACGGGTACTGCAGCCGGCACCTCGGGTAAGCCCAGCCAGGGCTCCGGGAACTACGGGTCCTCAAAAACATCCCGGAATCCTCCCACCGCCCTCCGCCTGACCTGAGAGTTAGGTGCACATTCTGGAGGTAGTAATGGGATAACCCGGTATTCCGGAGGCCCCAGAAATAACGGGGCCAGGTCGGAGCCCGCACTTACCAGGCCACGGCGGCCCGGCGCAGTCGCCACATCCCGCCGGCGAGGAGGTCACACAGGCGCCGACAGGGCCACGCGGCAGCCCCGGTGTCAGCCCCAGTCCGGCCCCTGCTCCAGGAGTGACCCAGGAAGAGGCCCTCGGCAACAAGGGCACAGAGCAGCTACTGCGGCCCTCCCAATGGCGCATGGACTTCCGCGAGAGCCCGCCCGGCACCCGTACTCGGTCCGTCAGGAAAATAAGCACCCCCCCCATCCTTCCTAGGAGGGCAGCGCAAACGGTCCGCGGAGGATTCGTACCTGCGCTCAGAGCCTCCAGAGGGGACAACCACATTACGCCTCCCACCACCGCGTCCCTTCTTTGTTTCCGGGTTGGATTTACGAAATTGAGTTTCCCAGGTCAAAGATTTGGAGAGGTGAGGGGTTGAGAGTTGGGCAGGGACCGGCAGGGTGCCGGGCGAGGAAACCGGATTGTTAAATTCTCACTAGGTGGCCTCCAATTTAAGAAAATGTAGGTATTTAGGGAGCTTGGAGGAGCCTAGCGAGTGCAAAATGAGTACTGTAATAGTGTAATAGAATAATAAAAACCAACGGTTGCCCCACTCTTTTGTTAGGTATCATCGTTTACAAAGCACTGTCAGAACAATCTTGGGAGACAAGAGGAGTCATGGACTGGTTAAGTGCTTTAGGGTCCCTGAAGGTCAGATCTGAGAAGGGCTCCGATCAATTAGACCAGCTGTGGTTTTGGAATAGGCTTGTGCAATTTATAAAGTCATCAAAAATGGTTTTGTTTGTTTTTAACTGGCTTGCATCTGACTTTGAATCTAACTCATTTATTGAAATGGCTTGCATTAAGGCCTCCAACAATTCCATATTTTCAGTGGACCCTGGACCTCTCGGCGTTAAGCTCAGAAGATTGAGTGCTCAGCACTCTCCTTAGTTGGCTTCCCTCTCCTGGTTTTCAGGACATAACATTCTCTTTTTCTGCTCCCCATTCTCCTTTGGGTTCCTCTCCCAAAAACTCTCAGTGTAGGAGAGTTCCAGATTTCAGAGATCCTGGGCCCTTTTCCTCCTCTCTTCATTTTCTCCCTGAGTAATCTGAATCAATTCTAGGGCTTTCAATGAGTTTTCCCCTTACTACTCTTGTCATTTTATGAGGAAATTGGTCCCATAAAAGGGATGTGGCCTCTGAAAGGTAATGAAGTCATTAGTGGCCAAGCCAGGACTTAAAATCAAAGGGCCCTGTGTCCCCTCTTCACTTCAAGGGCGCCACCCCCTCCCATACACAAAATCTTGGAAAATTCCTTTTCCCTTAGTCATCAGAATCCTAAGTCAGTATCCATCCATTCACAACAAAGCCAAGTAACAGACCCAGCCATTAAGCAATAAACTTCCCAAAAGCGGGACTCCAGGATTTTCTTTATTATATTTACTGTGGTAACAGTTTTAATGACAGAACTTGCTATACTGACCTACACAAACTGTAGCTTTTTCCAGGATTGCAGAATTGTGCAAAAATTCCTTGTTACTGTTACTTCCCAGTTGTTTTAGAAAAAAGTAAGAGAAACCGAACAGTGGTACCCTCTTTCATGTATGGGTTATCTTTACATTTGCCAAGGGCCTTTTTTTTTGCAGTTCTGTATCTAGGGATTTATTCACTGAATCAGTCCCCCATGTGCAAAGACATACATGTGATGCATATTTTTGCATTGCATGAAATAACGAAAGATGAGCATCAACGTTGTTAAAAGATAAACTGAGGCATATTAAAAATTGTTAAGAGTTTATTTGATCAAAAACTGATTTGAATTAAGCAGTGCCAAGCCAGAAGTGGTTAGGAATGTTGTATCAATAGGAGCCAGCCGCTATGGAGAAGAAAGGGAAGCAAAGCAAGGAAATTATTTGATCGCCTAGAGCTTATGAGGTTGCCTTATTTGGGAAAGCCTTGTTGGCTGTGATTGGTTGCCTTAGGCATGCTTTCTTACTTTAATGGATTTATATAGGCCTAGGTTTTGGTTTGCTTAGTAGGCTGCCAAGGCATTAGAACCAAGTTGGTCTATATATTCAGCCCATTCTCAACATAATCCCAGCAGGCACATATTGTAGAAATTAACAAAATATTCTAAAATTTATATAGAAATGCAAAATGCCTAGAATGTCCAAAACAAGGACAAAAACTAGAGTATTTAAAATACAACTATCTGGCGGCAAGGCTTAATATTATAATCAAGACAGTCTAGTATTGGGATAAGAACAAATAGATCAAGAGATCAAAATAGAGGGTTCAGAAAGAGATCTCCATTTGTGTAGTCAAACATTTTTTGACAAAAGCCCCAAAGCAATTCAATAAAGATGGAAGTCTTTTCAATAAAGGATGCTAGAACAATTGGCCATCTATGTGGAAAAGAATATACCCTATACATGGTATACATAAAGTTTAATATAAATTTATATCATATACAAAAATTAGTATACATACACAAAAATTGCATAAGTCGAGACATATCCCTAAACATGAGAATAAAAAGCTATAAAACTTTTGAAGAAAGTATAGAATATCTTTGCAACTTGGAAGTAGGCAAAGATTTCTTAAGTCACAGAAAGTTAATACCACAAAATAATACAATCGATAAATGGGACTTCATCAAACAAATACTTCTCATGAAATAACACCACCTATATAATTTAATAGACAAGCATCACATTGGGAGAAAATAGTTTTTAAATATATATCTGAAAAAGTATACGGATCCAGAATATATAAGAAATTCTTACAACTCAGTAATGAGATAAACAACCTGCTATCATTTGAATGCTTTTATCGTCCCCCTGCCCCTGCCAAGTTCATATGTTGAAATCCTAATGTCCATAAGGTGTTGGAATTAGCGACCTTTGGGAGGTCTAAAATTATGTGAGTGGAGCCCTCATGAATGAGGTTATTGTCTTATAAAAGAGACCCCATGTGGCTTTCTAGCTTTTCCACCATGTGAAGTTCCAGCAAAAAGCCATTTATGGACCGGAAGGAGGCGCTCACTGACCAGAACAAGACCATGCTGGCACCTGGATCTTGGACGTCTCAGCCTCCAGAACTGTGAGAAATTTCTGTTCTTTATAAGCTACCCAGTTTATGGTATTTTGTTATAGCAGCGCAAATGGACTAAGACGTAACCCAGTTAAAAATTCAAACAAATGCTACACAAAAGATATATTTATATATGTATCTCTCTTTGGAGATACATATGTATATACATAATATATATATGTATATTTCCAAAGAGCATATATAGTGCTCATTGTTACTAGTCATCCAGGAAATGCAAATTAAAACCACAATGAGATACCACCGTGTCTTCACTAAACCTGCTAGAATTACAAAGACGGACAATACCAAATTTGGCGAGGACGTGAGTCACCCAGAACTCTCAGGCACTGCTGATGGAAATGTAAGATGGCATGGCCACTTTGGACAAATATTTGCCAATTTCTTACAAAGTTAAACATACACCTCCCCTTTGGTCTAGCGCTTCCAGGCTTAAAATTTATCGAGGAGAAATAAAAGGTGCACAAAAAGGGTTGTATAAAAATGTTCATAGGAACTTTGTTCACAGTAGCCAAGAACTAGAACAAAACCAAGTGTGCATCAACAAAAAAATGGATAAACACATTGATACAAAGAAATACTACTCAACACCAAACAGGGAAGAGCCGATGGACTTGTCACGACATGAATGAGTCTCACAGACATGCTGAAATCAGAGCAGGATGTTCCATTTTTGGGAAAATGGGTGTTGGAAGTGGGAGAGCAACATTGAGGAACACTAGGAATGTAGAGATAGATGTTCCTATGCTAGGAGTCTGGGTTACTTGGATGTATCTGTTTGTCATGATGGACAGCTGGGGCGCCTGGGTAGCTCGGTCCGTTGAGCATCTGACTTAGGCTTAGGTCATGATCTCACGGTTTGTGATTCCGATCCCCACATTGGGCTCTCCCCATCTCTCTCTCTCCCCCCCCCTTTCTCTCTCTCAAAAAAAATAAACATTCGAAAAATGTACGGCTATGATTTGTGCATTCCAAGTTTCAAATATGTATGTGTGCGTTTTGTATACATCTTTAAGATGATTGATGGAGGAGGGTCGAAGTGGGTGGAGATGAGATGGGGCAAGAGTGACCAAATGTGGAGAATTATGGGAGCCGGGTAGCAGGTCCACAAGGGCTCCTCATACTTGTCTGTTCACCTTGTAGGTACTAGAAAGTTTTCATCAAAATAGCTGTAAAATGTATCACATACTTCTTGTAAAAATGATGCAGGAGGGAAAGTAAAATGCATTTTATTTTCTTGTCTTGTGGGTGGGAGAGGGAGGAGCAGAGGATGAGTATGGAAGGCATACTGTGTGCTATGTACAGTTTATTTCAGCTGTATGTGTTTCCTATTGCTGCTGTAATTAACTGCCCCGCATGTAATGGCTTAAAATAAAGCAAACTTACTATCTTCCTGTTCTAGAGGTCAGAAATAAGAAACGGTTTCAGTAAACTAAAAGCAAGATGTCCACAGTGCTGCCTCCTTTCGGGGAGCTCTTGGGAAGAAGCTGGTTTTTGTTCATTTGTTTGTTCATGTGTTTGCCTTTTCCAGCTTTTAGAGGCTATCAACGTTCCTTGGCTTCTGGCTCATTTCCATCTTCAGAGCTAGCAATAGCTGGTTAAATCTTTGGGATAACATCATATCCCTTTGACACTGACTCTCCTACCTCCCTCTTCCACATTTAGGGATGCTTGTAGTTTCATTGGGCCCATCCAGATAATCTGGAATAATCTCCTATTTTATTTTATTTTTTTAAGTTTATTTGTTTACTTTTGAGAGACATAGAGACAGTGTGAATAGGGGAGGGGCAGAGAGAAGCAGAGAGAGAATCCCAAGCAGGCTCCACACTGCCAGCACAGAGCCTGATGCGGGACTTGAACCCACGAAACTGGGAGATCAGGACTTGAGCCAAAACCAAGAGCCAGACGCTTAACCGACCGAGCCATCCAGTTGCCCCTAATCTTCCTGTTTTAAAGTCAACTGGTTAGCAGCCTTAATTCCATCTGGATTCTAAATTCTTCTTTGCCGTATTCACAGGTTCCAGGGAGTAGGATGCAGACTTCTTTGTGGGAGGCATTATTCTGCCTACCTCACAGCTCCATTTAAATTCTTTTGACTGATCTCTCTCTGATACTGAGGAGTGTGTAGAGGTGTGTGCGCTTATGTGTGTGTGTGTGTGAAGATCAAGTTTATGCAGCTCAGCCGCGTCGGAAATAGCTGTGGTTTCAAAATTGACTCCTAATCTTTCTTCTTCATATTTATCATTTTCTTACTCTTAATGATTTTTATACCTTTGTCCTTTCTAAGAAGAAATCTCAAGTCCGCATTATGTGTCACAAATTTCATTTTCTGCAGTGGCACTTGGGCCTTCTAAGTACTTCCTAAAGTTATTTCTGCATTGTAAATCTCGAAATATTTCCTTTAGCTTATCTTTATTGCTTTCTGTGCCTATATCGTAGAAGTCAAGATTTGTCATCATATTAAAGGTGCAAAATTATTGTCTAAAGTTTTTTCTTGTCCCTATAGTGAATAAACTCCTAGGTAATAAAGTCATAAATATGATCTTCCTCTGGATCTTTCTGTTATAATGACTACCGTGATAACTGTTACCAGCGGACACCCATTTAATGTGCTCGACACTAGGCTAACCGTTTATATTTAACATATGAAGCCCAAGTTTCATCTCTTTTTTCTTCTCTGTTCTTCTAAGGCCAGGGGGTTTACTTCGTTTTATGTAGCAAAGAAAGTATTGACTAATGACTATAATCTTCAATTCTGCTGTGTAGGCTTTATTCTTAGTGGTTATTCCTCCGCGAATCTGGCTAGAGGTTTTTGTCATATTTTTGTTGAGTTTTCACAAGTATTTTAGTAATTAGACAAAAAAAAAAAAACCTGCACCAAGGACTATTAAAATACCTTATTGGCTAAGAAAATAAGGCTCCACTCTAGATACTCACACTGAAGACCTGCCTCAGCCCCACACACTAGTGAGGTGAGGGAAAGTTTTAAATTGAATTTATGTGGTCTCTCCAGACTTCTCTCTTCCTTCCACCATGGAAAAAGTAGGCAGCTTTTGTAATTTCCTTGCATCAGGGATGTTAGCAGGAAGGTAGTAGGGGGGACTTCAAAGGCTCTTTGGCTGAAAGCTTTCTGTGAAAGCTTAAGCCTGTGTTGGAATTTTGCTAGGAGTCCAGGAGTAGAGAGAGGGTCTTGGAGCAGCAAAAGGTAGAGGGTGGAGATTCCTAGAGGCCAGAAAGAGAAGAAGGTTCTCCCCTAACCCGCCCGTACTTGGAAGAAATCAAGACCTCTGAGAGTTCACAGCCCCCCCAAAAGATTTCACCTAAGCATGATCAGGAACAGCCGGTCCATCAGATTCAAAAGGATCATGAGGGCTAGGAATCTGGGGGCCTCCAGAGGTTACCTATGCTCACTAATTAGAAAAAGAAGTATTTTCTACGCAATGGTTATATATGACCAGTATATCCATGTGGTGGAACTATTATATGGTAGGGCGCTGCATGTCTTTCCAACCCTGCATTTGCTGACATCTTGTTCGTAGCCTGAACTTAGTTATTGTGGCAGTATCTACACCGTAGAAGTCAGCAAACACTACCAGTCAGGGCTCGATTTATTATTTTGTTGATGGTTTAGTCTTAAGAAAGTTATGGAAAAACAGTAATACCATGGGTTAAATTTAAAAGTATATCGTGGGGCACCTGGGTGACTCAGCCGGTTGAGCGGCTGACTTCGGCTCAGGGCATGATCTCACAGTCTGTGAGTTCGAGCCCCGCGTCAGGTTCTGTGCTGATGGCTCGGAGCCTGGAGTCTGCTTCAGATTCTGTGTCTGCCTCTCTCTCTGCCCTTCCCCTGCTCATGCTCTGTCTCTCTGTCTCTCAAAAATAAATAAACGTTTAAAGTTTATTTAAAAAAATAAAAAATAAATAAATAAAAGCATATCGTGTCTGTGGCTATTTCACTGTGAAGAACACAGAAATCTGAGGAAATATTCTTCCAGCATTAAACCTTCCAACTGATTCAGTAAAGAAGTCGTGCACATTATCATGAATTATTTAAGCGCTCACATATGCCTTTGTTATTTCATTTTCCTCTTACTTATTAACATATAGGCAAATAGCAACCAATATTCATGTCAGATTTAAACTCATAAGTCAACGCTGTGAGCAACTTCTTTGCTGAATAGCTAGCAATCAAAATAATCAAGCATCTAGTCCTAGTCAAATGTATGATAAACTTGCATAAATATGCGTAATTTTTTTGTAAAGTTAATTAAACATTTAGTAGCTCATCACTGGTATGCATATGCATGCTTGAGCAATACACCGGTTCTTTTCTCCAATCTATTTCCATCTTTCCATCACTAAAAACTTTTGCCATTTAGTTTTTAATTATTTTTGAAGTTTCCTGTGTCTCTGACCATTTTTACGCTGTCTCATTTTTTTGGGGCCAACGCCATAACCAAAGCCTGCAGAAGTAGAAGTGTTCCTTTCTTCCACTCCCCAGGTTCCGAGACTTTCTCCCTCCTGCTTGGAGGTATTTTTGCTCACACTTTGGAACATTTGCTTTTTGCTTCCTTTTAAGACTAAAAATATATCCTCCACTTCCACCATGTTCCCAAACTTAGCCCGTGTGAGAAAACATATCAGGCCCTTAAGTAATTTCACTTGCCAATCCATTCTAGAAGGACCTATACCAACTCCTTTCCAGCTCGCTAGTGACTTTCTCAGCAGGAGTAGATTGAACCATGTGCCTCGCAGAGAGATCAGCTCCCACATCCTTGCTGCTTGTTGTTGCAAACTGTTGATAGCCTCCTTACTTTCTCGTACTTTGAGTGGTCCTTTGCAGTGGGGAAGGGCCAAGATGAGCAGTTGAAGCAGTAGCTTGCTAAAAGTGCTATAATCATACTGTAACTCACAAACACCATCAGGAAAGTGAGGTCGACCATCTCCTGGTCTAGAGACCTACCTACACAGCGATGGTGCCAGCGTTTAGAAAAGACAAAATGATTCATTTACTTGTTTATTCCACTTAGGAGCAATGATAGGAGTGCATAGCACCCAAGAAGTTTTTAGCAAGTAGGACTGGATTTATGTATTTACAGAAAACAAATAGAAATTAGAACTCCTTCTTCATTTGTTTCCTTTGTTTGCTGTTTTGTTTCTTCCTTGGGGATGGGTGAGATTTAGAGAAGCAGAAGGGTGGGGGGAAGAAATACTGGAAGGGTGTGTGGGGCGAATTTGGGGTTCAATGACTATTTTAGGCTTGTACTGCCTCATGATTCTATTACCTTGACATTATAATATGTGCTAATGTGTCTATTTCATTATAGAAAAAGCTAGTCAATGTAAGGCATTTAGAGCTGTGGCTGGCATATAGTAAGCATTTCCTAATTGTATTTGTTGAGGTAGGATGGGATATTTTGCTTTAGAAAATATACTTCCAAATCTCAAGGATTTAGTCACATCTAGAGTTATTTCCTTCTCACTTGACAGTCTAATGCATAATGGGGGGAGGGGAGCTTTCCAGAAGGCTGGAGACTCAGACCATCAGATTGCTTCCTGCTTGAGCCATACCATCTGAAACATATAGCCTTGAAGATCACTTTGGAGGCCCCAGAGGGTTGTCTGGGATGATTGTTAAGGATTAAAATGGAAATAACATGAAAACGACCACTCTGAGAGTGGTCAATAGGTCAAAGTTAATTCTGCCCACATTCGCTTGGCCAGAACCTAGTCGTATGGCCCACTTAACCACCAGTAAACTGGGAACTACAGAGGAGCACACGGAGAACTGTGCAGACTGCCTGGTCTTGCCATTATGAGCACTAGCTAGAACAACGCCAATAATAGTAATCTTATTATTCTCCAACGATAGTGTTATTATTCTCCAAGAATGGAGTATTGTCTTCTGATTATGTTTGGTATCTATATTTCTATTGAACTTAGAGTTTTAGATTCCTTTGTAACTTATGTCCATCTGTTTCTAAAACTCCATGAAACGTATCTTTATTTTATTTTCCATAATGGGAGAGCAACCTAATTTTATTTTAATTCCGTACCAGGAAAGCCACCATATTGACAGTAGTTGGATTTCCTAGAAACCAACTAAACAAGAGCTGAGAGTTAAATTCAGTTAATATAAAGAAATGCAATATTTATCACACCTGAGTTTGCCGTCCGAGACTGATTCCGACCCCCTAAAAATATACACTCTATGCAGAGAGATGGAAAGAGACTGAAGTATTCTCAACTTTAACAAGGTCTGGCCATTTTAAGAGCATTGAAAAGCAAAGTTATTGTGAGATACAGCCTTCCATATGTTACGTTGCAGCCGAGAGCTCTGATTGAGAAAGGGTTGGACTTCGTAATCTTAGTACATCAACAAAAGGGCATGAAAAAGACTATGTTCTCGTCTTCACCCTCTGGTTACTTTAGGACCCTGAGTCTCAGGCTTCCAGTTCTGCCAATGAGCAGTGGAGACCATATAATTTCCATTCTGTATTTTCATGAGTTCAGAGAAATATATTAATTTTCTCCAGGTCACCAGGCAAATTGGAAGTGTATGGTATATCTAGCTCAATGTACAAACCATTTGCCTGGGATGATAATGGGAGAGAAAACTGGAAAGTAGGTTCAGAGCAGATCATAGACTGGTTCCAAGATATCCATTTATGTTCGGTTATTTTTCTTTTGGCAGAAGGACTTACGTGCAATTTCTTTGCAAGGAAGCACCATGATCCAAATGGTGTTTTATGGAGGTTAATCTACCAGTGTGGGAAGGGTTGGTTAAAGGTGGGAAGCTAAAAGCAGAGAGCCTACTTGGGAGGAAATAGTAATTATCCCAATGTGGTCTGACTTAGATTACAGTGATAGGGTCAAAGATGGCAATTAAATTTTAAACCTAAGTGGCAGAATTTTCATTTTCTAGGTTAAGGCTGAAAGACGATTATATTGCTTTTAAAATGAACTTTTTTGATGTCATGTTTCTTTTTCTTTTCCTCTTTTTTTTTTTTTAAGATTTTCCCCCTATTTAATCTGTCATGTTTCATCCCACTGAATTCTCAGCCCACAGAAGATTATTTAAGTAGCACTTCATCAGGAATGAGAAGGACCTTGGGAGCAGCCAGGGTGCTTCCAACCAAAATTTCCATCATCTGGCATCTGGCTCGATAAGTAGCCCTTCCGGTGTGAGGCATCAGGGAGTTCTTCAACTTCAACAAGGCGTGATCTCTGGGCGGGAGCCCTGGGTGCATCCCATCCAGTGCTGTCTCCTTATGAACCTGTAAAGTCTGAAGAGCTTCCCCCAAGGCATTTTGATCCGCTGATAGACGTTTACCAGTGTGTTAGCTGATGTGATCAATGATGCAAATCAACAGCCAGATAAAGAGGTGCCTCCGGCGAGATGTGGGGAAAGGGTGCAAACTTCCGTGCCCTCTCCAGGCCGCCGTGTCTCCAGATGGTCACCAACCTCACCAAGAAGAGGCAGCTCTTCTGCTTTCCTCTTTCCAAGTATCCGCTCTGTCTGATGGCTCTCACGTCCGTAGCTCCTTCATTCCAGCAGTGGTCCTGCCAGCTGTTGGAGGACTGAAATCTTCATGGGGCCGTTCTGGAGTTTGCGTCCTTCTTGTTTTATTCTATTTTAGACAGAGAGGGCAGGGGAGAGGGGCAGAGAGAGAGAGAGAGAGAAGAGAGAATCCCAAGCAGGCTCCACACTCAGTGCAGAGCCCGACGCAGGGCTCGATCCCACGACACTGGGATCATAACCTGAGCCAAATCAGGAGTCAGATTCTCAACCCACTGAGCCACCTAGGCACTCTTGGGGTTTTCTTCTATAGTCGTTCTTTTCTGTGTGGCCTCCAGTCCCCTCTCTCCAACCCTTCTAATGGTTCTCTGATCTGCCCCCTATTACTTAATACGTTCCTTTTCTGCTCACTTTTCCTAGAGGCCATTTCTGCTACTTCCAAATAAGAGCCATAACCAATTCATTTGTTAAATTTGATGCCATAACTTGGCTGTTAACTAGAACTACCCTACCCTGATGATTTAGATAAAATTGATTCAAACTACATCCAATAGATTGTAGAAAGTCCAATGTCTTCTCCAAGATTTCTACACCTACACATTTATAGGAGATTTAGGTTCTCATGGACACATCTGACTCAGTCTTTTGCTTCCTCTAAATCAGGATTTCTCAACCTTGACATTTTAGCCTGGACCATTCTTTCTTGTGGGTGGCTGTCTTGCACATTGGAGGAATTTCAGCAGCATTCTTGGCTTCTGCCCACTCGATGCTAGCAGCTACTCTGTCCTAGTTATGATAATCAAAAGTGTCTCCAGACATTGCTGAATGTTGCCTGGGGGGCAAAATCACTCCTAGTTGGGAACTGCTCTCCTAACTTAGTTCATTGTAGGAATCGATACCTGTTGTCTCTGTTGTCACCAAGTCAACAAAGACGTGGTAGGCAAACATTTTTCTTAATTTCCACCATTTTTTTAAAGTCACAAAACGTATCTCTCCTGGTGGCAAATGTGATGGAAGTTCTGGGAAAGTTGAGAGATTTTCATCATGAGTATGCAACCAATAAGAATTTGTTGGGTGCCCGTGTTCTTAAAAACTTCTCTTGGTCATTTTGTGTTCCCTCTGGCCATGTTGCTTGCCCCTCCTTGGTTTCTCTTCCCTCATCTCTCTTTACCTTCTCTATTCTCTGTTCTTCCCTACTTCCAAATTTGTGTCCCCCCGCCCTGAAGATCCATTCCAGCAGACTCAGGCTTGAGGTCTAGGTTTTCAGTGCATCAGAGAACTAGAAAAAAGAGCTAAGAGAGCCTGATGCTCTGAAAGCCGGGGAGCAAGTGGATCTCAAGAAGAGAGTGGTCAGTGGGCTTAAAGATCAAGTAACACGGAGACTGAGGAGAGGAGAGCTTTGGCTGTGGCCAGCAGAAGGCTTAGGTCCCCTACTCTCACTCCTTCCCTGACGTGGTGATGCAGGGATCCAGACAGTTTATTTCTCTTTTTATATATAACCTTCTTTTCGTAATGACATAAACGTGTTTGTTCTAGAAATTCAGAAAATTATAAAAAAGAAAATATAACGCATAGATAACCCCTGAAACCTTGCATCGAATTGATTTCTCTATTCTTTACGTAAACATGCATACTTCCGTATGCAAGTATATACGAGCATGTATGTATACACATTTATTTCTTTCTACTCCCATGCTTCCTCTGATTGTTCAATCACAAGCAAGACTTTTTTCTGTGCACTCAGAGTAAGGTCACAGCAGGAATGTGAAGAGAAAGGAAGGAGACAATTATCAGCATTTACATTTTCTAAATAGACTTGAAATTCCTGGAAGAGACATTAAGAAAAACAGATTTCTGGGGCTCCAAGTGTGCCTTTGGGGACAAAAGCTAAATTTTATCTTTGTAAATAATAGACTTTGGAAGCATGAGTGATGTAGGAGCCTATTTTCCCGCCGTGGATTTGATAGAAGTGTCACAGCTGAGGAAGGAGAGATTTGGGTGGAATGATTGAGTTTGGTGTTGGTCTAAGGCTCACAGACACTCCCACACTTTGCAGAATCATAGCAGTCGCACAGTGGTGGGACTGGGACCTCAAGCAGAGGACTATGTACCGATTCCCGGGGAAATCTGAGGGGGCAGCGATGATGGCGCAGAAGTCCTTCGTGCTCACACATCACAGCAGTAGTGGAGAAGAAATGGGCAAAACAACGTAAGTCTAGCTGGAGAGCTCACTCCAAGTTGCCTGTGGCCAAGGAAGCTTGGGAAAGTGCCCTAGAGCTTCATTTGCTCCAAAAGTAGGGAGAAGGACTGAGAAGGCAGAGAGAAAACTCATGATGGAGCCACGAGTGTCTCAGTGGAGGCCAGCCCAGCACGTGCAAATCACCAGATAAGCAAAGACAAGTGATGGCTCAGCCTATGCCAGTGAAAGACAGAGGATGAGGAAGGACCAGCCTTTCCTCACTCTCTGCTGCCACAATCCAGGGAACATTAGGGGCCAATCTAAACGGAAGAGGAAGGGAAGGAGTAGATCCTTTAAATGGTCGTTTAAAGACAAAGCACTGAAGAATACCCTGGTGTGACTGAGCTACCTCATAGTTAACCAGATCCATCTTTGTCCATCAGGCAGAATGAGGGATTAAAGCAAAAATCAAGTTGAGATTTAAACGAAAATAGTTACATTTTCTGCACACCGTGACCTAAGAAATATGTGTCACTGTTCTGTGTACGTGTTTACATGGTAATCTGTATTATTCCCTAAAGTTTTGATCACACTGTTGATGGAGTTTTACTAAACATTATATCACGAACGATTTAACCGTGCCATTAAATATTCTTAGGAATGCCTTTACTGAGTGCCTAATAGTCCAGTATAGAGATACAGTGTTCCTTCCTTCCCCTTCCTTCCTTTCCTCAACTACCTGATTGTGAAACACTTACTTTGTTTCAAATTGTTCATCTTATATGTAACATTAAAAAAAAATGTTTTAAATCTTTTTCTGTAACATGCATTAATTTCCTAGGGGAACAGTTTCCAAAAGTGAATTTACTGGGGAAAAGTGCATAAAAATGTTTAAGGCTTCTCATTCATAGTGTGAAACTGCCCCCCAGCCGAACTTTGCTTTTATTCTTCAACAGCCAGTGCCCTCACACAAATGTGTCTTTTCTCAGACACACTGGGTTCTCAGAAACCACTCAGTAAGGTAAAGTTCTGTGTAAATGTACAGAGTGGGGTATGGTCCCAGCAGATTAAAGGCCCTGAATATATTTTGACTCTTGTCTGGACTTTGAAGCATCAAAAGTGAGTGGTGTTCTAGACGGTCCTTTGCCACTAAAAGTATATAAAATGTTAAGCCACTAGAGGGCAGAGTTATCTCACTAAACCAACAGGTTTTTTGTCGTTTAGTTGGTTTTTTTTGTAGAGCCCATGCCAGTTCATAACATCAACCTAGATCAAAAGCTTGACATTGCCATCAAGGTGGCTTCAATTATTTTAACAAGGTGACAAACAGAGGCAGGGATGCTATAAATTTAAACCAGGCAGCTCCCAATTATTGTAATAAACACATTATATTCACACTGCTTTTTAAAGACTGAACTTTAAAATTTTTTAAGTTTATTTATTTATTTTGAGAGAGAGAGAGAGATAGTGTGAGTGGAAGAGGGCAGAGAGGGAGGGGGAGAGGAAAAATCCAAAGCAGGTTCCATGCTGACAGCACGGAACGCTGGGCTTGAACTCACGAAACAGGGAAATCATGACCTGAGACGAAATCAAGAGGTGGATGCTTAACCGGCTGAGCCACCCAGGCGCCCCTGAACTTTTAATTTTAGGATAGTTTTCAATTTACAGAAAAACTGTGAAAATAGTGCAGACGTCCCATATGCCCCAGACCCATTTCTCCTGTGTTAACCTCTTGAGGATTGTACAGTTGTAACCTTACAACTAAGGGACCAATATTGACATATTACATTAAGTAAAGTCTATACCTATACAGATGATCTTAATTTTAGCCAACGTTCTTTACTTGTTCCAGGAAACCACATTACATTCAGTTGTTACGCCTCCTTAGGCTCCTCTTGGCTGTGACAGTTCCTCAAACTTTCTGTGTGTCTGAGGACCTTGACAGCTTTGAGGAGGACCAGGCAGGTATTTTGTAGAATGCCCCTCTACTGGGATTTGTCTGAGGTTTTTCTCATTATTCGGCCAGAATCGTGATTTGGGGGGAGGAATACCACAGAGACCAAGTGCCTTCTCGTCTCATCATCCTGAGGGCACGTACTACCGCCATGATTTACCGCTGTTGACCTTGACCTCCATCACCTGGCTGAGGGAGCGTGTGTCAGGATTGTCCACCGCACAGTTACTCTTTTCTTCCCTCTCTTTATACTGCACTCTTTGGCAGGAAGTCGCTGTGTGCAGCCTACCCATGAGTGGAGAACTCGGTAACCCTCCCTGGCAGAGGGGGCAGTATCTACATAAATTACTTGGATTCTTCTCTGTAGGAGAAGTCTTTTTTTCCCCTATTTATTTACTTACTCGATCCTTTATTTACGTTACCGTGGATTCATGGATATCTATTTTATACCTTGGGTTATAATCCAGATCCAATTTTTGTATTTTCTTGCTCAGATTGTTTTAGCTCTGGCCGTTGGAGGGTCTTCAGTTGCTTCAGTACCTTCTTGATATATCCCCACCATTGTCGTGTTGTGTTTTGTTTTGTTTTTGAGCACTTCCTCACCTTCTGGCATAAAAGAGGCTCCAGGCTCGTCTTGAAAAATCAGTCATTTTTCCAAGGAGCCTGGATCTTTTTATTGGAAAACGCTGTTGGAAACCCAGATTCGAGTGCTAGGTTTATGTTCTCGCATGTATGCGTCTCGTACACTTTTATTCTTCCAACAGCACTGTAAAGTTACGAGTCCTGTTTTATAGATGAGCAGTCTTTGCAGCCTTGCCAACCCCACTTAGCTGTAGAGCCTGGCTAATGTCTGGATTCGGGGTGACTACAAATCCAGGTCCTTGCTAAAGCGGAGCGTTCACGATTACGTGCAGTTGGATGAATGATTTTTGCCTTTACTTTTACTATTTTCCCCAGAGAGAGAAACCGCTTTCGTCATGGAATCAATTGTTTGCCAAAGCTCATCGGTGGCATTTGAGGTGCTCCCATTCTTTTATTTTTTTTAATGTTTATTTATTTTTGAGAGACATAGAGACAGAGCATGAGCAGGAGAGGGGCAGAGAGAGAGGGAGATACAGAATCAGAAGCAGGCTCCAGGCTCCAAGCTGTCCGCACAGAGCCCGACGCGGGGCTCGAACTCACAGACCACGAGGTCACGACCTGAGCTGAAGTCGGCCGCTTAACCGGCTGGGCCACGCAGGTTCCCTGAGGTGCTCCCATATTCACAGAGCACACGCACCATGGCGGACCCGGGATCTCAGACAGGCTGCCTTGCCCAGGCTCACGTGATCACAGGAAGAAGAGTCTCTGGGGGACCCCAGGCAAGCTATGAACAGGAGCAGAGCCAATCGGGTTTGGGAGAGGCAGGGACTGGAGGGGAGAAAAGAAACGGAGGACATTACAGAGATGAAAAATTCTGGAAGAAGGACACATCCTAGAGGAAAAGGGAAGGCTCACCGCATGGTAGCTAAATCTCCATTTCTTGGGCAGTTCGGGGAGTTCAGCGCATCCTTAATGAGAATTCATTTCCTGCCACCAGCCGAAGTGCACAGCTTCTTTATGTGGGCCTTTTCTGGGCAGTCGGAATAAACTTGCATTACGTTTCCAACTCCATATCCTTGGGAGTACGTATTAACTTCTAGCTCATTGGCCCCTTCAGAGAGACTGATACTGTGAAGCTCTCAATGGGGGCAAGGAAGAAACTTGGTCTGTTAGTAGAGGTTAAATAATGTTAAAAAGTTATGCTATAGCAAAATTATGTTTAATAAAATTATTTTTTTTCTGATTTTGACATTATGTTTATTGTGGAATAATAGATGATACAAAAATTTGATAAGGCAAAGATACCGCTCAGACATTCACTGTTAGGGTTTTGATCTGCTTCTTCCTTTTCTTTTTCTTTTTCTGTGTTTTTTTTTCTTGTCTATGCAGCCGTGATAATATTGGGCTTGTGTTGCATGTAAAAAATTTGCATCTTGCTTTTCACTTAATATTCAATGACCTTTCCCATGTTATTAAATATTCCTAAAAATATGACATCTGATAGATGCATCATACTCCATCAAATTGGATATATTCAGTTAGAACTATATGCTGTGATAAATTTTTGTATACATTCATTTTGAATATAGCTAAAAGTATTCCTTTTGGAACAATTTCTAGAAGTGGTGATAATGAAAGTGTCTACCTCATAAAGTTGGGAAAAAGAGGAGAGGCGAGTTAGCTTACGCGAGAGTTTGGTACAGGCAAGCATTCAATGAATGTTGGGGCCGCTATTATAAATATATTCCACTTGATAAATACTAACAGTCTTCCAGAAAACTCCTTTTCATTCTTAACATGAGCATGTTATCAAATACTTTAATAGTAATTGAAACTATTGTGAACCATAACACTAGGCTTTGTGAAATGCCATCTGGGATAAGAGATGGGGTCTGGGCCAAAGGGGCTGAAGAAATTAGCGGTAAAGCTCCCAAAGCGTGGGTGGAAGGGGTGAGAAGGATCTTGGAAAAGAGTGCTGAGACAAATCTCACCACTGGATCTAATGGGAGTGTGACCAGGGCTCACGCTAGGATGCCGGGTGTGCACATGTAGGTGTGAGCACGCATGCGTGTGCGAGAGTGTGTGACATTGTGACTCCGGCTTTGGGCTGCATACCCAGGCGCAGTCACAGATTGTTGAGGGCAGAATGTAAGCTAAATGGGGTCGCCAGGGCTTCGAGGAGGGAGGCCGGCCAGCTGCTGTCCAGGTACATGGAATATTTAGTTGTGGAGAATCGTATAAGCTGGAGACCATCTGTTCTATCACAAGGGTTATAAAGGACGAAGCAAAGAAAAGCCTGGAGATTCAAAATTAAAGAGACTCACTGAAGTAGTAAATTCTAATGAATGCAACTGGAATTTAGGGCGGTAGCAAAAAGAGTAGGTTAAGAAACAAAGGCAAGTGATCGCTTCTAGAGAACCACGGTCTGAAACACACGTGTGTTACCTGGAGGGGAAGGAAGCGCTCTGACTCATTCCCATCAGCACCCTCAAGGGCTCGTGGCTTGAAAAGCTCAAGCATTCGCTCCTAGGCTGCCCTCCCCTCCATTACCTCACAGCCGTTCAATCACGATGACCTCGTGAGCTGCCTTAACTGTGCCGGGCAGTACTAAGTGCTTAACGGTGTCACCAAGATGGGGCAAATGATATCACTTCTGTTGTACAGATGAAGAAACTGAGTCTCACAGCGGAGAAGAGACTAGTTCGGGGGCACATGACGAAAGAAGAAGAGACAGGAAATGGATGTGGCTCCCGCCTCCTATTCCAAAATAATTGACTATTTCATAGCAGTTCATGTGCAAGCTCTCAGCCGCCAGATGCCAGCAGAGTGCCAGCTGGGGAAGGTGCCCTGTGCCAGCAGGGAGTGGCATGGGAGGGGAGAAGAGGAAGGCTGGGACGCCTCGTGACAGAGTGGGGCTTCTGAGTGGGACTTGGACTAGCCAACCTCTGAAGCTCCTTCCCATGCCAAGATAATCTGGCTCTGAATTTCTCAAAAGGCTGGGTGGGGCACCTCGGTGGCTTAGTTGGTTGAGGGTCTAACTCTTGGTTTCAGCTCAGGTCATGATCTCACGGTTCATGGGCTCGAGCCCCGTCTAGGGCTTCATGCTAAAGGAAGGAGCCTTCTTGGATTCTCTCTCCCTCTCTCCCTCTGCCCCTCTCCCCTCAAAATAAATGAATAAACTTAAAAAAAAAATACAAGCCTGGGGTTGCCCTCATTAGACAGTGAGACCGGCAGAGGTCGGCTATGATTCTGTTTTCCGTACTCTCTGATGGCCTTTCAAAGACCCTGGGAAACTCAGGACTGCCAAACTGCCCTCCCTTATCTTAAACTACCCCTTCCAATATTAAGAGCTTTGCAGAAGTCAGAGCACTCAACAGCAACAGCAGTGTTTACCACATACTGACTCTGTGCTAAGCCCTTCAAATGCCTTTTCTCTCCTAGCTTCTTGTCAACTCTGAGATAAGAGGTCAAGGAATTCGTTCTCAATCACACTGACCAGAAGTGGCAAGGCAATAATCAGAGCCCAAGCTATGTGACATTCAGGCTAATACTCTTTTTTGCGTTATTGACTTATAATTGAATTATAATCAACTGAACATATATAAAGTGCAAAATATGTCAGGGATGCACTTGTGAAGCCATCACCACAATCAAGAGGACTGAAGCCCTTACTCAGGCCTATCGAGCCCATCCTTTAACCTGAAGAGCAGTCAGATATTTGAAGAGACCTACTTGTGCTTCGGAAATGTCCTATTCCTCGAGATAAGCACCTTCAGATGTTTCTGCAAATGCATTTCATAGTACACAGCGGAGTTTCTTTTATCAGCTTGTTAACCCTCCCGGAGGGATTTCGCCTAGGTAATTGGATACTTGGACGGTTCTCCAGTCTGTCAAAAACCATGCAAGCTTTTGTCCTGAAGCCCATAACCTGGGACCAGGCCTGCAGGTGGCAGCCAACAGTGCCCAGTGCAAGCCCCGGGTAAGCAGGAGGGCCAGGCCTGGGAGGTCTCCAGGTTAGCAGATCCTTCTCTGGGTGCTCTCCGCCAGTGGGCTGACACCTTTCAAGTAAACGATCAGTCTGTATATGTGTTTAGTTTAGAAAGATAAATAAAAACATTTGAATTGTCTTTTTCCTCCATTTTCATATATATATATATGAAATATATATATATGGAAGACAAAATTCACAAGTACAGCTTCTGTTCAACTTCTACTAGATATATAGGTGTACCTATATATATATATATATATACTCTTTATTTTTGAGAGAGAGAGAGACAGACATTCAGAGCACAAGTGGGGGAGGGGCAGAGAGAGAGAAGGAGACACAGAATGGTAAGCTGGCTCCAGACTCTGAGCTCTCAGCACAAAGTACGACACGGGGCAAAAGCTCATGAAGGGTGAGAACATGACCTGAGCTGAAGTCAGACACTCAACCAACTGAGCCACCCAGGTGCCTCTAAATATATATAAATACAAATATCAACACATATTTATATTTATATGCATATATATTTAATGTTTTTATTTTATTTTTGAGAGAGAGAGAGAGAACAAGCAGAGGAGGGGCAGAGAGAGAGACACACACAGAATCCAAAGCTGGCTCCAGGCTCCAAGCTGTCAGCACAAAGCCCGATGTGGGGCTCGAACTCACAAACTGTAACATCATGACCTGAGCCAGAGGTGGATGGTTAACCGACTATTTTTAAATTTTTAATATCTTTTCTTTAAAAATATTCTTATAACTTTTCCAACACTAGGCTGGGCATGTGTACCTTATCTTACATATCCTTACTACACCCCATAGAATAGAGCAGTATTCCATGTCACAGGCGAAAAACGGAAGCATAGGGTAACTGAGTAACCTGGCGATTTTTCCATTGCTGTGAAACGGTAGGGCTGTAACATGCAGCGTGCGATCTGAGGCTGGACCTGCTGTCAGTGCATCGAGGGCTTGGGGGGTGGGCGGCAGAGGGAAATGGGATCGGTGACTTAAATCCCAAGTCCAAGGGCTCCTTTGATTTAATACCCTCAGATACACCGCATCGCCCCCACTCACATATGTTCTCTGCTGTTCTAGAAATGGGATAATGTTCCACACCGTGTTCTATAACTTAACTTTCCAGATATGTGTCCTACACAGCTTGCCATGACAATAGACCTAGCTTATTCTTTTATTTTCCTTTTTTTTTTTAAAGTAATACAAGCATAATATAACCTATACTTGTCAAGAATGTAGCAGACCCTGATTTTCTAGGTCTGGGTTTGGACCGGGGCTTGTGGAGTAGAAAAGCTGCTGAGGTGACTGACAGCCACCATTGGTAAAAAGAACTTCTGCTGTTCTAAGCCGCCTCCTGAAGGGTGGATGAGAAGTAAACAGAGCAACAACAAGGCACACAACCAGCCGAGCCGAATACAAGGGCCCTAGGGCCAAAGAGAGACAGAGAGGAAGGGGGAGAAGACTGGGCTCCAGTCCCAGTGCGGGGAGAATTGCAGTAAGACACCGGTGGCAGACACAGAAAGAAAGGTGAGGGTTTCATAGGGACTTGCAAAGGAAGGAAGTGCCAAGACAGGGACAGCCCCCGTCCCCCTCTGAGAGAACAGAGATTAAGCTGGAGGCTGGAGGATTTAGTTTAAAACTGCATTTGCATGGCAAACACTGTGTTTTAGTAGTTGCTCATTTGAGGTCTTTGGCAGAGCTAATGGAGGCTTGGGGGAGAGCTAAAACACCTCAG
Source organism: Paguma larvata (assembly GCA_030068075.1). Classification (NCBI taxonomy): domain Eukaryota; kingdom Metazoa; phylum Chordata; class Mammalia; order Carnivora; family Viverridae; genus Paguma; species Paguma larvata. The sequence goes on along the minus strand of CM057824.1, from coordinate 80,741,188 downwards.
CCCACTCTGATGCCACATTACGTGGCGGGGTCTGGTCTGAGTACTAGGGGTGCCTTACTTCCACTTTCCATTCTCTTTTTCCACCAGGAAATAACATCCCATTATCCATTTGTTAAGGGCCTTGACAGACATGTATAATATGGACAAATAAAAACTCCGAACTTCATTAGTCTTCTCCCAAGATATCACCTGAGGGTCTCCTCTCTTGTATGTGGCTTCTTACTTGTTGACGAAAGCAATAACTAGCATTAAATGGACCCCAGGAAGGAGGGAACCAGAGAGACCCAATAGCCAGTCCCAGCTTTGCCTCTTCTCTCTTTCTTCTCCAGCAGGGATCTGTTCTTGATTCCCACCAGGCGGCTCAGCCCTGTGCCTGGGTCATTCTGGGACCAGGGTGGAGGTCCCGAATCCCGCCCAGACTGGCTCTCCAGTGCTCAGCAATATCACACTCCCCACAAGTATGACCAGAGATAGTGCCATGATTCTTCCAATTGGGCTCCTACTTCATTCCTGAGTCTAGATCCCAAGTCCCTGTCTGGCCACCCATATTTAGCCCAGATCCTTCCTAGAAGTAAGGGCTAGTCTTTCTTTCGCCAGGCTCTGACTTGGTATTGGAACCTGGCCCCAGGCCCAAAGTCTCTGGTTGGGATTGGCCACTAGGGGACGGACCCCGGGAGCCAGCTTCCTGCTGTCTGGATTTCCAGGTATCACCTGCCCCGTGTTCCTCATAGCTGTGCTTGTTGGAAATGTTCCATTTCTGCTTTACGTCCCTCCCCCCATGTCCTTGGCCAACTGCCCTCTTGAGCTGTCAGCGAGGATTGTCGCAAGTTTCAGTTGCTGGCTAGATTGAACTTCCTTTGTTAGCTCCTGCAATTTCATCAGTCTTCCAAGTGTAGATTCTTTTTTTAACCGATAGGTATATCCAATGCCATGTTCCAAACCCTCTCTATCCTGCCCAAGTAATTGGAAACCCCCTTCAATTCTGCGATATGGCCATAGCCTTATACGACTGGTGGGTTCTTGGGATTTTCTATTTAAGTCAACCTTTTCAAATGAAATTCTCCTTTAAATGTGCTAGAGAGGATGTTTCAGATATCTGACTGATTCTTTTACAAGAGGTGGACAGCGATATGGTGCTACGTGACGCACGTTATACAAAACTCGAGTCCTTGATTCGAATCCCATCTCACGTATTGTAACCTTGGACACGTCATCTTTCAGTCTTCCTGGAACTTTTTCTTTGCCCGAGAAACAATGAGGGTCATTTAGTAATTTCTGAGGCTGACATGTAACAGTCTATAATTCTTAATAGGGTTGCACTCTAATATGTATGATTTTGTATATTCAAATTTCTTGCTTAAAAGTTCTTAGAGTTAAGTACACTGGCATGAAGTTTCTGCCTGAGGAATTCACTCTTTTGACTGTTTCTTTTCTAAATAGTCTGTTTTTCATGACCTAGAATTATCATATTAGTTGCCAACCAAGGTAAGCTTCACAGAGAGGAAGCCGCCTTACCTCTAGAGAGGAATCTTTTATTTCATTTTCGGAAATAACAGAATGCAAGGGAGTGGGCTTTTCTGCATGTGGATATATGAGCCACCCCAAACCACCTTGAAGAAGGGCAGACCCCAGTGCCGAGCAGGGAGAATCAGGGGCAATGTCTCTGTGAAGTAGAGATAGCCATTAGCGAGCTCTTTTCTTCTGTAATTAAAGGGGAAGCCTTGTATCTTTGTATTAGACCCTTTAATCTAAGGGTTGCTAAATGTTTTACAAACATTAATTAACTCAATTAAGCTTCACATTACCACCTTGAGGCAGGTAATTCCTCTTTGGGACATCACATCTTTGCTTGCTCCAGTATCATCCACACATTATGCATGAGCGCAGATTAAGATAGTTAATAATAACAGTAAAACCTTGAGTTTAGATAAAGTTCTATAGCTACTGATCTCAAGTATTCTACAAGTATCAGATTGGGGTAATGAGGACTAGAGAGGAAGCTTGAGGCAGCTCATTGCCAATGATGACAAGGCAGAAATATTGCACATGTTTGAGGTTCCACTCCATGCTGAGGACACTTGACCTTGAACAGTTCTTTGTGACCCGTTTGTGACTCGGTTCCTGCAGCTCTCAAGTGGGGGCAATAATATTACTCACCTGTGTGCTTCACAGAGATGTTGCAAGGAATAATGTTTGTAATATGCTGTGGAGTCCTCAGATGAAAGGTGGAAATTAATAGATGGTGAAACATTATTACCACTTATCTTCACACCACCTAAATGGGTTAGGCTAGTGAAGTATCAGCATCCTCACAGCCCTGGCAGAAACTAGTCCTGCCATTATTTCCATTTTACATCTATTACATACACCCAAAGAGGTTGAGAATTGCTCAGAGCAGCGGGCATGCTCGGGGGATAAATGATAGCAAGCTGAGATTCCAGATCAACAAAGACGTCGCTAATTATTTCTTTTCTTTTTTTTTTTCCTTTTTCATTCTTATTTGAGATGACATGTTTAAGAGAAAATGAGCCATTCATAGAATGGCTGAGGCAACTTTTCTTCAGACATTCCTTTCAATTCTAGGTCATCAGCGTATGTGCGTGATTCATAGTCTCTGAAAGAGCTCTTGTGCAAGAACTCCTCTGTGTCTTTGCTTTCTGTCTCCTTTTCCAGTAATGTTTTCCCTATCCGTCTCCATTGATCTAGACCAGCATACAGCTCCCTACCTCCATGGAACCTCCCTGTCCTCACTCTCTACCTGGACTCCCTCTGCCACTCCTTTGTATTTAGCACCCGTTTTGGAATTTATATTTTGGTGTTGGTCTCGCTTTCCAGTAGACTTGCCTCTTTGAAGGCATATTCTATTAATCTCTGTTCTTCATCTAATACCGGTCTTGATATACTAAAGTCAATCAAATAAGTATTAAGTGAATGAATAAATGGAACCTGTCAGCCAAATGTCAAGATTTGAATTCAGACCATGCCAAATCCATATCTGCTCTTCTCACCACGTGTGAGGACCATGCAGTGCAGAATCAAAATATTGAATAGGCAAAATTGGGAAGAGAAAGACTGATCTAAACTTTCAGCTCCTTTGGGTATATACCGAGGAACATGACTGCCAGATCATATGGTAAGATTTTTAATTTTTTAAGAAACCCCCAAACTCTCTCCCAAAGTGTTTGGACCATGTTGCACTCCCACCAGCAACGAATGGGAGTTCCTGTTGCTTGATGTCCTTGTCAGCACTGGGTGTTGTCAGTGCTATCAGTTTTGGCCATTTTAATAGATGTGTAGTAATGTTTCATTGTTGTTTTAGTTTGCATTTCCCTGATACATTATCAAACATATGTCTACACAAAAGTCCTCCCATGAATGTATGCAGCTTTATCCGTAATTTCCAAAGCTTGGAAACAACCAAGATGTCCTTGGGGGGTGAATGGATAAATAAGCCATGGTATATCCAGGCAGTGAAATGTTATTCAGCTCTAAAGGGAATGAGCTATCAAGGCACAAAAAGACATGGAGGTAACTTACATGCACATTATTAAGTGAAAGTAGTCACTCTGACAAGGCAACATGCTGTGTGATTCCAGCTGTATAACATTCTGGAAAAAGCAAAATGATTGAGATAGCAAAAGAATCGGTAGTTGCTAGGGGTTGGGGGAGACACAGCGGTGAATATGGAGAGCAGAGAGAATGTTTAGGGCAGCGGAGCTAGTCTGTATGATACTGTGATGGTGGATATATGTGCCTTTACACACTTGTCAAAACTCACAGGATGTGCGACACTAAGAGGAAACCCTAATGTAAATTATGGATTTGGGGTGTAAATGATGTGTTAAGGCCAGTTCATCGACTGTAACAAACGCATCATTCTGGGAGTTGCCGACAGTGGGGGAGGATGTAGATGCACAAGAAATATATGGGAATCTCTGTACTGTCTGCTCAATTTTGGTGTGAACCTAAAACTGCTCTAAAAAATAAAGTCTATTAAATTATTTTTTTAACAAAAATTTCCAACAGGGAAATTGAGGATGTCACCTAGAAGGTACAAGGGAACTCTCCAAAGGCATTTAATGTCACTTTAGAACCTGCGTAGGCAACGATTCCTATAATATTTACACGCGGGGGCTGATCACAAAAACATGTGTATTTATGACATCCGTTTGCCTTCACTTGCGTCATTACTCATTGCATTAAGTCCAGACTCAGGCCTCGAATGCAAGACCTCCCTGGAATGGCCTTGATCTGCATTTTCTGCCGCCTCATGCCCTCCTCTTCTTCCGTGACACACACATCCTGGCTACAGGAAAGGTGATGAATGCACCCTGGACAAAGCTGTGCATCTCTCCTTCAGATGGCTTCCTTGCTTCAAATTCTTTTTCCGGGAGTGACCCCACTCCCAGTCCGGGCTTCAGCATCTCCACCTACTAAGACCTTCCTTCCCTGTCTGTTTTCAAGGCCCTTCTCAAATGCTTTCTCCACACAGAGGCTTTCCTAGCCAAATAAAGGCAACATTCCTTGAAGAACACTTTGGACAGAGCACGTGACCCTGCCTGTAATCTGGAAGATCACCGCCCATAAGTCACGCTGCCATGGAGGCACTGGAATGGTTTACTATTAGAACTCTTAGAGGGACGGGAGGAAACTGTCACCATTTCAAAGTCCTCAGTTCTACTGGGCCACATTGTTGAAAATGATTTCCTACAGATTTCCCTGGGTTTCACAAAAATTTTTCGTGTGCTCAGGGACTTCCCGCGATTCAAGTTTGGCTTAAATGTTGTTATTGCCTGAGTAGATTTGTCGAGTGACGTAAATTTGTGGGAAGGCTTTCCCTTAACTCTTAATCATTTGCACACTCATCCTCACCCACGGTGGTGCCCGAGTTGCCAAGTGTATTCAGGAATCCGGCCAGGGGCAGCAGTGCAAGGGTTGCCAATTATGGACAAGGGAATGAAACCCTCTGCTCCTACCTGCACACCGGCCCCGGGATGCTGTCGCCACTTTACATACTGACACCCCTCAACCCCCATCAGTTGATATGACATTTGAAATCTTTGCGCTGTATTCCTCTCTCTGCCACGTATTTGAATGACTGCCTGCTCGAGCTCGTCACACGTTCGCTTACCTTTTGTGAGGTAACTTTTTATTGAGATAACTCGCGCTCACAAAATTCAGTCGTTACAAGTATACAATTTGGTGAGTTTTGGTGTATTCACAAAGTTGTGCAGCCAGAAATAACCATCTAATTCTGGAACATTTTCATCCCCCTAAAAAAAGAAAAACTCCCATATTCCTTGTATTTTGAGCTTGTGATGAAATGCTATTTTCACTATTTATTTGATTAAATGTGCTAATGATTTTTGGAAACTCAGAGAACAGTATGCATATCTTTTGTAATTAATATTACAATAACTTAGTAATTTTTATCTTTTTTTTTTTGAGAGACATAGAGACAGAGCGTGAGCAGAGGAAGGGCAGAGAGAGAGGGAGATACAGAATCCGAAGCAGGCTCCAGGCTCTGAGCCGTCAGCCCAGAGCCTGATGCGGGGCTTGAACTCACAGACTGTGAGATCATGACCTGAGCCGAAGTCGGCCGCTTAACCGACTGAGCCACCCAGGCGCCCCATGATCAAGGACCCTAGTTGTGGTCTTGTTAGGGGTACTAGGATCGGGTTGGGGATATTAGTGCCAAGAGCTGTAGCTTGAAGGAGTGAGTGGACACGGTGAAGATAAAAATAGCTCTCCTTTATCTAACACATGCTGCTTCCCATGTACTGTTCCTCATGCAGCAGTTTTAGGAAGTTCTATTCCAGGTAAGTTCTGTTATCATCACCTTTATGTGAGGAAATAAAGGCTAATAAAGCTTATGACGCTTATTATCCTAGATGGCAGAACTAGGCCGCCTTGGTTCACAGCCCAAATTCGCACCCAGGCTCTTCAAGCCCAGGGCATCCACCTTTCACCACCATGTCCTACTGCCTGTTGTTATATTGGACGTTTAGTTTATTGACACCGACAGCACTTGATCCGAGCTGTACAATGTACTCTCCCAAGTCCTTGTTCAATGCCTTGGATTACTGCATGAGACGAGGCAGCTCCTGGGGGTGAAATAATCACACGGCTCACCTGGACCAGCAGCTGGAAGCCAGGTCTCTCTCCACACCCACAGGGGATGCGGGTTCCCCTTCACCGTGTCGAGGCTTCTGACAGCTCACAGAGACTTCTGGTCCAGCTTTCGCAATAACAGACCGCCTTCTATCATATTTATTTGTGTGTTTGAATCCCGACGTCAGTCTGAGGGTAGCAGAGGTGACTTGATTTATACGAGCAGTCCCCGTGCTCGGAGTATGTATATAGAATGAATGTGTGGGTAAACTAAAACATGAATCTGGCCACACAGTCCCGTGAATATTTTATTTCTTGACCTCCTCGAGAGTTGAACCACCAGGTATCTTAGTGAAAGGAGACCACGTACAATAGTCTGATTATACCTTTGTTCTTTCTCTACGGTTTTCACCAAAGTAAACTCAATTCCACACACATTAAGTAGAACGTTTTTTGCATGCACAAAGAAATGTGATTCCAAATAACTTTGGAAGAGGATTAGTTGTAATTTGTACCTTTTGTAAGCAAAATGAATGAGGCTTTTACTATTAAAAGCTGGTGGATTGGGGCTTTCAGTAATCAAATAAAATCTGCAGCTCTGTTAGCCACCCCCACCCCCCACCCCTCCAGTTCCTTAGCCTCTGTGAATAAAGCAGTGACCTGGGAGTTCTGGAGCCCGCCCCCCCCCCCCCCCCCACTCCTCGGAAAGGTCTTGCCAACTCGGCATTGTCCTGTTGGATTTGCAGTCAGATGTCTTATGCTGGCAGGCACTGGGCAGGCAACGAGTTCTTTCCCTGTAAGTTGGGCACAAAAAGACCGGCATGGGAGCAGCCTCTTTTGGGACAGCTGCTCTGAGACAATGCCGTAAGCAAGGCAGAAATTCCTCCGAGCAGAGGGCGACTCTCGTGGGAGGAGTTCAGCTCGCCTAGTATTGTCATTTGCGGAGAGTAGGTGTGTGCACCAGAAGGAGTCTTAACCTGGAGGATCGTTAACTCTTTCTGTCAGCTGGCAGGCTGCGGTGGCTCGGCAGGTTGGTCTCGGAGGCTCCTGCTCAGGAAGCCAGGGAGGAGGAGTGGAGTCACTTTTTCATGGGGGACCACTTTGAGAAGGGCCAGCGCGCTCTGCTCAATGAAGGAGAAGAGAATGAGATGGTAAGATTCTAGCCACACTCCCCTCTTCCTATTCTCACCCCCCAGCCTCCAATACTGTCCCCTGCCACACACACACACACACACACACACACACACACACGCACGTGTGCGTGCGCGTGCACACTCTCAGACACACATCCTCCTTTGCAATTTGACTTTGGTATTATGTGAGAAAACGTAGTGTCCAAGAAGTCTCTCCGTCCCATGAATGTAATCTCTGACAGCAGAAATTTGCTAGAAGGAAAACACTGTATTCATTTTATCAAGAATGTTCTCTTTTGATATAAAACAGAAAGGGAGAGGAGCACAATGCCACTTTATGATGCGTTTCTGAGCCCCGCAGGTCTAGCAAGTTCTGCTCAGAACTTGAACGATTTCCGCAAATCCCTAATGTTGGGATGCGGTGTATTCCTTGATAGGAAGAGACGGGACGTCCACGGTGAGGTGGGAGTGCCGCTGAGTCGTTGATTCTCTTCTCTTCTCACGTATCTGTGTTCACAAAGGACGTTGGATGGGGAAAACATAAAATATTAATTATCAGCCGGCACGCTTTGCTGTTTACTTCTACGCTTTTGTTTATATGTCTCTAGTTATAGAGATCGATTACAGGAAACTTTCTGCGGGTCACTGTCTCTTTTATTTTAGATGGGTTCTCCTCTGAGGAACTGTAGGAAAGTCAAAGATGACTCTCACGTTCTTGCTGAATTTAAAGCTGTGTTTCTCAATTACAATGCAATCAAGAGAGAGTTAGGAATGTGTACTTCTGGTTAATAAGGCCTATCCGCTCATTGTGTAAGTACAGTCTTCTATGCCAGTCGTGGTGTAATTAAAAGGTTAAAAGGTGATACTCCCCTTCTATAATAGCGTATTTATCTTCCTGGGATTAATATACAAACAAGAAACCCGAAAGATATTTATTTAAATTTTTTCTTGGTTAATTGCTTTAGCTCTACTATTAAATTCTTTGTTCCTAAACTGGTCTTTCAAGTCTAATCTGCTTACCTGTTCCTATAGCAACAACATTTTTTGGACCTTCAAGAGTAGATCCCTTTTGCTATCAAAGCTGAAAAAATTATAAGGGAATAAAAGGCACCCAAGTCTACATGGGCTTCTTAACCGTCTCCTTTCTTCTTTCGGACTTGACTGCCAAATGACAAGTGTCTTTAGGCCCTATGCGAATATCACTAGAAGTGGCCTTCTGACCCTATGTTGGGGAGTGAATCTTCTATTATTCTCTCCATTAAGTTGAAAATTTGATCCTCATCTTGGATGCCCTTCCCCAGAAGGCAGAGGCTCCTCCCTCAAATCCTCAGATGGAAACACGCCCACTCTTTTCTCATACTCTCAGTTCTGCCGTTTGACAATTTGCCATTCGATAGTCATTCAGAGTCATCCACCGGCTAGGAGACATTCCTCGTGCTAGGGAAACCAGTGTCCTCTAGCCTATGCATTGCAGCGTGGCAGTTTTGTCCGTAGCTCATCCTCACAATGACACCGCCCGGTGCAGGAAGGTGTCAACTTCATGTTGTGTGCCTCTGAAAGTCTGGGCAGAGGCAGCCTTTGGTATGGAGAGGCGCTCTGGGTTTTCTGGAGAGGAGTCATTTGGCCAGCGGTCTCAGGGGAAATGCAGCCATTAGTATGCAGTCCCGGGCTCTCCATCTTGTTCCGCCTGGAGAAACCTGGCCACCTGCCTGTTGCTCTGTCTGACTCTGTCCTTGTAACTCACTGCTCCGTTCCCCCTGCCCAGAGCTGTAAACGTCCAAAATTATCAAGATCTCTTATTTATTTCATTATCTACTTACTTATGTGTTTACTTACTTATTTATGATAGAGTATGACTAACACACAATGCTATATTATTTTCAGGTGGGCATTCCATTGTCAGTGGTCTGACAATTCTATACATTACAAAACACTCACCACAATAAACGAGGTTACCATATGTCACCATATAACTTTATTCCAATATTATTGACTATATTCCCTACACTGTACTTTCCTACCCCATGACTTTTTTATTTTATAACTGGAAGTTTGTACGTCTTAGTCCCCTTCACCTATTTTGCCCATTCTCCCGACCCCTTCCCCTCTGGCCACCACCAGTTTGTTCTCTGTTTATGAGTCTGTTTTTGTTTGCGGGTTCGTTTGTGTTTTAGACTTCACATGTGAATGAAATCAGGCGGTATTTGTGTTTGTCTGACTTATTTCACTTAGCAGTGTGTCTTCTAGGCCCATGGTGTTGAAAATGGCAAGATCTCACAAAAATTATTAAGATATCTTAAAATTTTTTAATGTTTATTTGTTTTTGAGAGATGCAGAGAGAGACAGAGCACTAGCAGGGGAGGGACAGAGAGAGAAGGAGACACAGAATCCGAACAGGTTCCAGGCTCTGAGCTGTCAACAGAGCTCAAACTCTCGAACCATGAGATCATGACCTGAGCTGACTAAGCCACCCAGGCGCCCCCTAAATTATTAAGATATCCAAAAGATAGTTCACATATTTTTATAGTGACTTTTAGTTTACCAAATATTTTCTTGGCTACTGGCTAATTTGGTATTTACTATACTTTGTGAGGTCCATACTATGAATTACACTTTAAAGATGAAGAAGTCAATGCACTGAGAATTTACTTGTCTAAGGTTGCACCAGCCAGTAAGTCCAGGAGCTGAGGTACCATATTGATCAAGTTGGAGCCTCTTTTTGTCTCTGGACCTAAACATAACCTTTCAATCCTTCCCAAGAACATTGTACTCTCGACAGATCACACTTCCTCCCTTGACATAACAAAGCTTAGGAGAACGTCTGATCTTTGATTCTCTAGGATCTGTTTTGTTATATATGATTTGTAGATTCGTATTTCCTAAATAAGTCCATCTTCTCTGACCTCAAGTTTAATCCCTTTTAGAAAGCCAAAAACTTCTCTACGAATATGTCACACCAAAGCGTTTACATTTTCTTGCTTTATAATACACACCGTTTGGACCGTTTGCAGAAGTTATTCCTTCAATGATAGAAATGACTTCGAATTTCAAGAGAAACCAACATTCAGGGGTTTAGCCCTCGTGTCAAATAAAGAAGAACAGGAACATTTCCAGGTCTAAAGATGCCTGGGACTGTCTTCCATTCCAGAATAAAAGCAACAGGAACTAAAGAGCAACTCTAGGCAATATGAAAGTAATATTCTTAAGTGTAAAATGAGACAGGAGACCAGAGAAGAAAAAAATTGTTAGAAGGACAAGGAAGACAAGGGGAGAAAGTAACCTCAGAACAGGTTCCCCCAGATGACTGACTCCTAGGCAGTGCCATGACTGGACCAGAGGCTTGGCTCTCACTAGTCTTGGGCTGGCCACTTGCTGCTCTAGCCTGTTTCTGGCTTTGTCAAACGGGAGTGGTCCTTCTTGACCTACCTGTCTCACAGGGCTCCTATGAGGATCCGCTGAAATCAGCTATGGGGAAGTGTTTTGAGGAGTATACAATTCTGGGTAAGTGTAAGCTCCTATTACCTAAACAAAGGTAGGAAGAGTCAGGGCTCCAGCAATTAACCAATGGAATGACTACTACCCCCCAAATGAGGTCATCTCTTCTCAGTAAATAATGACAAGGAAGAAATGTATACTTTTATTCACAAGCTACAGAGACCATTTACAAATGGAGAGGAGCTGACTTCCCTTACACCTTGTAGTGCTTCCTTTGAGAAACCCTCTACCTGTCTTGGGACTAAGTTTCCTGAATTGTAGAGGGAGAGTATCCGACCACCTGGGAGCTCGAATTCCTTTGAATTCTGTTACATATTTATGCTTTGAAATGCCTTCGAAATACTGAGTGTTCATTTCGTATATGGTGACTTAACAGAGATATCCTGCTTTATTGATTAGAATATTGCTTACGTTATCCCTAGTTACACCCTAATGAAACCATACTCCTTTGGGGGAAGTGTTTTAGTCTAGCGAGACTTGTTCTTGAAAGTAATGTTCCCTGATTTTTTTTTTCTTTTCTAGGTTCTAGCAAATAAATAAAAAAAAAACCCACTTGAATTTTTTTCTGATTATAAAGATAAGAAGTTTACTATAAAAATATTGAAATGACATATAAAAGTCTAAAAAATGAACTAGATATGGTTCACAAATCTTCCATTCAGACCATGATCGGTATTGTTGACTCTCCTTCTAGATTCTCCTTCTAGACTAAAAAGTACATACACAAAATTCATCTAAGTCATCTAACATACAAAATTTAGTTATTTTTTGACTACATTTTAATATTATCTATACCGTTGCCTTTTTTTTTACATCTGTGTGTCTGTATCATGGAAATACTGCATAATGGTGTGCTACTTACATCTCTTTAGACTCCACATTCAGTAGCCTGAAATGAATAATGTTGCAAGTATTTATGCCATAGAAATTGGTAAATGCTACATGGGACTTACATCCTGACCCACCTGAAGCCAGTTGTTAAATATTTACCAGCATACCACCGAACATATTATTTCTTCAAGACTTCCATTTCTGCCCGATACCTGTCTCAATACAGTAATCATGTTGTATTTGTCACCATATAACATCTAACCTATTTATTTGCACCATGCATCGTGTCAAAACACAATAAAAACAATCACACTGTATTCCAAACATGCATACACATTCAGAGATATATTTTATTTAAACAAAAAATGGAGTCATTCCATCTATACTTTTTTTAGGCTGCCCTTTTCATTACTGCTAAAAATATATCTTGGATATATTTTTCTTTTGCTAATTAGAGCTCCACATAACGATTTTAATGTTTAAATTATATTTAAATGAACAATGCTGTATTAAGCAAATGCTAGTTCTAAATGTTTTGACTGTGATGGACAACTTTGTACATGTAGTTTCATATATTTGCCAGATTATTTCCTTAGGATAAAGTCCTAGAAATAGCACTGATGGATAAAACGGGATGTATATTTAAATTCTGCTTGATGTATAATGCCAAATTGTCTTTCATAAGATTGTGCATGTACCAATTTACACTCTGAATTTTGTGTGTGTGTGTGAATATTTGCTTTCTCTACCACGTTTGCCAGTGTCGAGCATTATCAATCTTTTCAACTTTGGCTCCTCTCATATGTGAAAATGATACTTTGTGATTGTATGATTTTTGTATTTCCTTGACTTGAAATCGAGCACATCTCTATACGTTTATTGGCATTTATGGTTTTTCATCTAGAATCTCTTAATGTTATCATTCCTGTTATATCAACTATTTGACCGGGTAACTAAAGCCTGGTGAATGGGGAAAAGCAAGAGAAACTCTTTCTGAACTTCCATGTCATTTCCGAGAACAGCAAGAAGTCAGGACTGTGATGAGCGCATAACAAGGCAGCAGGGTGGTGTGTGGTCTTTGCTGCTTTGAAAGCCCCATCATCATGCCTTCAGCATGAGCAAGGGACATCTGTCCTCACCAATTATTTGGCTCACTCTCATAGCCGATGTTCGTCTTTTCTTCTCTAACACCAGGAAGCGAGAGCACCTCCCCCCCACCTCAATAGCCACTTACTTATTATGCTCCATGAGCACCTCCGAGTCGGTCGCCAATGTTAACTAGTGAACCCACAGATCTCATAGTGGGGGAATTGTGTTCAGACTGAGACATTTTGTCAGTTGAAGTGTTCAGGAAGCTGGGCCACTGGCCAAGTCTAGTGCCTTTATTCTTGATTCATTGCTGCCGAACTCCCATGAAGTCAACTCATCTTTGACATAAACTCTTGAGGGGTAAGATTTAATTGCTTCTTGAGGACAGGGACCCTGCTTGGTTCACCTTTCTACAGCCTCCCCTTTCCCTTCCTCACTGGCCTCAGAATTTAGCATAGTGCTTGGCACACACAGTCAGGGCATCTTTGATTGCATGACTGCAAGCTCCATTAACCTGTAATTTTGCATTCAGAGAAGAATAGGGAGGCTGCAGGGCTTAAAGGGAGAAGCAGTTTGAATAATATAACAAGAAACCTAGGAAATTTTATGTTATTTATTTGGAATGGTCGATCATCTTATGAATTTTGTCAATCGACTCCTTTTTCCCCCAAGCATAAACGAAGCTTATTCTTTGGAGTTAATTAGCCATACTACAGTATTTTTCTATGAGATCCTTTATGCTGTCCTTTCATGCATTCGTGTATCAACTCAACAAATATTTACCAAACCCTTACTCCGTGCCAGTACTTCTCTGTGCTAACCAAGGAGGATTTTGAGTGAATAGCAAAAAGCTTTTGTTTTTAAGGAGTTCACAGTCGAGCGGGCAGGACTGAGTACATAATTTGTGGGGCCTAGTGCAAAATGAAAATGAGGTGCCCCTTGTTCAACGATTATTAAGAATTTCAGGATGGCTCTAGCAGAGCATTAAGCCAAGTTCAGGGCCCTTTTGAGCACAGGGCTCTGTGGAGTTACCCAGGCACGTGGCCATGAACCTGGCCCTATGAGTGGGAGAGCCAGGGGCACAAACATAGTGAGAATGTGATAAAATAGGTAGCACTGATACAGTTATGTACATGGAGCTGCGGGAGCATAGATGAAGAAGAAACTCAAAGACAACTTCAAGGGGAAAGATGACATTTAATTCCCCTGGAGGGGTAGGTGAGGGCTGGATCATGAAAGACTCTAAGAGACACCCTCACGAGTGCACATTTTACCCTTTTCAATGATTCCCAAACACCGGTCCCTGAAAAAACTGTACCAGAATCAAGTTGGGGAATATGTAAAGAATAATTCCCTAGACCTTGCTCCAGACCTCCGGAATTAGAATCTTTGGTGGTGGAGCTAGTCTTGGTTAGAATGATTGTGTTGCCAGCCTTGCAGACACGATGGTGATGCCACTGGAAATGAGATATGGTATGGTAGGATTCACCTTTCCAAAGAATGTGGTATCATGGGGCGAGGAAGGTTGGTAGGAGGAGGAGAGACAAGCCAGGAGGTTTTTTGGAAATATCTTAGGTGAGAGATTCAGTATGCAATGCCGCCTTGACACAGAGGATGCTGCGTCTCAGAGAATGAACTTGAAAAGATACTTAGAATTGGGGCGCCTGGTGGCGCAGTCAGTTAAGCATCTGACTCTTGATTTTGGCTCACATCACGATCTTGTGAACTGTAAGATTGAGCCCCATGTCGGGCTCCACTCTGACAGCATGGAGCCTGTTGGGATTCTCTCTCTCTGCCCCTCCCCAATTCATTCTCCCTCTCTCTCTTTCTCTCAGAATAAACAAATACACTTAAAAAAAGAGAAAGATACTTAAAATTTAAAAGATTGCATAATCCATAGATTGTGGGGTAAGAGAGAAGAGGTGAACCGGATGACTAGGATTAAGAGTGGCTTTAAGGTTCCTAGTTTGTACAGTGGAGGGAGGTGATGTAAACACTGAATCCCACAGGGAAAAGTAGGAACAGGTCAGGACTTGAAATGGCAATAGTAGTAGCAAATACGTATATGGTGATCGACCTGGACTAGGAACTTTACACACAGTAACGTATTTAACTCTCTCAGAAACCCTGTAAGAAATTATCATGTCTCTTCTGCAGATGAGGAAACTGAGGCATAGAGAGGTTAAGTAACAAGACCAGGTTCATTTGGCTAAGTAAGTGAAACGCTATGGCTTAAGACCCCAGTTTAAACATAATTGTTTACTGCCTCTTAATATTGCTAAATTCTGGATGTATTGCTTTAGTTGTTAATGGCGGCAAAAACAGCAGGGCGGTAACTGAAAGAAATACAACTTTAGGAGACTGGAGACTAGCATCGTTGTGTTGGCTCTGCCATTATTTATTCTTCCACACTTCAAGCAAATCATAGTCACCTCTCTTTGACTTTCTCTCATTTACAAGATGGAGATAATAATACCTTTCTAGCTTGAACCAGGGACCAATGCCGATGGTTTCTCGAGGTCTTCTCCAATACACACAAAGGATATGATTTCAGAAGTTTTAAAACAGGTGGATAAAATCCCTGTGAAATATCTTAAGAAACTTAAGTACACTTTTGACTTTTTCAAAGCACTGTGAGTTTTTTAGTCAAGAACAGAACAACTTATCTTGAGACATTATGTCAAGTGGGAACTGGAAATTTATGGCAGTTGTTACGTGAATTACTTATGAATAAAGAGCAAATCCCTTGGTAAATGATAACCAGTGCTGAACCCTATAGGGGCCTCAGGCCTACAGAAGACATAGAGCACAGAAACTTGGCCTTCAAAAGAAATGGTGCATTGGTGATGTGTCCAGAGGAGATTCATTGCCGGGTGCCAGTTTCAAATGCTTTATCGCTATTTTAAAGCATTGTGAAGACTAGCCAGAGTGGGACCACCTACCTACATGGCCTACATCCTATTTCTGGATGCCTATAACGTAAACCTTGATGAGTTGTCTGAAACCACAGCCTGGGTAGAGATGGAAGGCAGCTCAAAACACAGCCTCCTCAACTCTGTCTTCAGCCTAAGTCTTCTCTTATGGACAATGAGCATGGCTATGCCCTAGATGCCTGCTCAGAAATCAGAAGAGAGAGGAGGCCCCAGTGTGCTGCATACTTTCCAGAGAAATCTGTCCCCCAGGTTAGGACACTTTCTGATTTGAGCAGTTGTACACACAGGGCTCTCTGGCTAGGAGTATAATTATTTTGGCATTTCCAGAATCTATTAGTAGCTTGGAACCATGAACGTAGGATTTTGAAACCGGGACTTAAGTCTCAGAATCAGTAGAGAGATGATATTGTGAGATCAATGTTTTGAGGCCAGTTCAAAAACAGCGTAATCCAAGAAACGAGTTTGGGAAGGTAAATAGTTACTTTTACTTGCCTTTTAAATGGAAAAATGAGGTTCATTTTTATGGCACACATTTGCCTTCAACTTTGCTCTCCTTCAACTTGGAATCACCGAGCAAAGCATGGATTCTCAGCTCGGAGACCAAGCCACCCTGTGCAGGTTTTCCCTTAGCCAATTACAACAGACAATTATCTACTTGCCATTTCCTCTCTTCTCCCAAATGTGGTCTGCGTGGTCTTCCCAGAATACGTTACGGACTTTCTCTGCCAGGGACATGTCTTCACATTGATACCTGACTGTCATAGTCCTGACTATTCACCAGAAACCCATCTCAAATCTGATTCCATTCCTTGAAGCCATAAGGGAATCCCGGGGTCACACTTGGTCACTTCTTTGTCTGGAGTATATTCGAATGCCTATTCAGGCAGTTTTCACAAGGCTTCTTAGTAGAGTCGTGTGTTTATCCTTCTCCCCCAATAGTTTGTGCGGTGTTGTCAGCAGGGACGGGGTCTTTTTTCATGGGCGTATCTTATCTGCAACACTGAAGTTACTTAGCCATGCTCCTGATAAGGCGAATTGAAGATTTCTGTGCACATATTACAAGAGTTTGTATCTTCTTTACTGGCCCGTGAGTGGTTAATGCCAATTTTACACAAGGAAGGACTGAGAAGTTCTATAGTTCGTGCAAATCTGGAAGCTGAGAAGCAGCAAAAAGAGATCTTGAACGACAGGTTGACTCCAAAGCTCCTATTCTCACTGCTTTAGGCCACTGACATGGCCTTCTGCTGATTACTGCTCCCCCCCCCACCACCTGTCACCTCTGTCGCCCCTGCTCCCACCACTCCCACTCCCACAACTACTCTGACTGCTTCAACAACTGCCAAAGAAGCCCAAGACCATGAGTATTAGTTTAGTGGCTATTCGATACTTTGGGCTCCTTTTAAGCTTGTGGGAGACAAAACCTCCTGGTGTCTTTTTACAAAAGTACTAGCTGTCTGATTTTTTGGGCGCAGAAGCAAACAGGGGCATAGGAGCTGGAATCAGATCATCCAGACACCCCTTCAGTTTTCAGCCATCTGTGCCTGTGTTACTCAAGTGGTGTCTCCTCATGCTCTTGTCCCTCCACAGCGGCGGCCTCCTGGGTTTGTCACTGTGTGCTAAGCTTCTAGTAGGGGTAGAGAAGGTTATCTGTTCCCTTATTCGACTTTGTCTTAGGCTGTCCTTTTGTGTCTGGGCTTTGAGGAGCGGTCCTTTATTAATATTTCTGTTCACCCTCTCCATGGAAACTACGTTTGCCTTATATCTGAAGTCGGCTTCAGTCGGCTTTCCTGCCCCTCCCCTCGCAGTTACTTGGGCTTGATTTCGTAGAATCTTGTTTTCAGGATGGTAAGTTGTAGAAGGTATTTGCTTCTGTCCTTCATCCAGCATCAGTGGATTTTTGCTTTTGTCCTGGTAGAGAATTTCCTACTTAGAAGTAACCGACCTTTGTTAATTTGGTCATAACGGTTTTATTCTCAGACTCTACACGGGGCCCTCTGGTAACTGAGGATATTATTTTATCCTCAGATACTATACCAGTGGGGACAAAAATTGCCTTTCTTTCCATAGTTTCAGCAAAATGCTCACTTTTTTTCTCACTGGCTCTGATGAGATCATCTCCTTTTCAAACTTACTAGTGTGACCAGGAGAACACCAAGCTCTGAGGCACGTGTCCGTGTCTGCAGTTGGGGTCGGAGTCAGCTCTACAGGAAGTAAAGCTGCGGGTGGCAGAGTGGGTGATTTGACAGAAAAAAGTAAGTGAGATAAATGGGGACGGAGTGGCCTCAACAAAAAATATAAATGGAAATCAGCATTTCCAGTCCGAGAGTCAATATATAATAGTGTAACTGAACTGAATAGTTCAGTTTATTTTTTTAATGTATATTTATTTATTTTTGAGAGTGAGAGAGAGCAGGAGAGGGGCAGAGAGAGAGAAGAGAGGGAGAGATTGAATCTCTCTCTCAGAGCTCAAAACCATGAACCGTGAGATGGTGACCTGAACCTAAATAAAGAGTTGGACGTTTAACTGACTGAACCACCCGGATGCCCCATGAATACATAGTGTTTAAAGTGGGCAGTTCCCCTACGTGGTTTTCTTTTCTAGAGAGAATATAAAATTTGGAGCTTTCCTGCTAGTATTTTAGAGATCTGTGAAGAAGTAGCAAACAGCTTTTAAATATATGTGTTTATTTTTCTAAAATATATATATATATATTTTCTAATTTTAAAAGCAAAACATGTTCAGAGATTAAAATGGGTGGAATACAGATGTAAAGAAGAATCACAATGAGTCCATCACCCAAGGCAAATGTCATTAGTATTTTATCTGATCTATTTATCTTCCAGTCTTTTTTGTTTGTGTCTCACTTTTTTTCAATGAAATTTGAAATTGTACTGTATAATTTTATGTTGTTTCTCTTCACTTAATATTATTACATATATTTTTCCTCATGTTATTGAAATACATAATAAACATTTTAATGACTACATAATATTACTTAATAATTACCCTATCTTATATTTAAAGATTGCTTTCTATTTATTATTGTTACTAATATTGCAGTGGGGATCTCTGCATATGAGTCTTGTCTGTGTTTTGTTGAGTTAGAGGGATTTCTTTCTTTTTTTTTTTAAGTTTATTTATTTTAAGAGAGACAGAGACAGCACAAGATGGGGAGGTACAGAGACAGAGAGTGAGAGAGAGAATCCCAAGCAGGCTCTGCACTATCAGCAGAGTCCCAAGCGAGGCTCAAACCCATGAACTGTGAGATCGTGACCTGAGCTGAAACCAAGAGTCGGACGCTTAACCGACTAAATCACCTAGGTGCCCCGGGATTTCTTTTTTTAAGACAGAGTCTTTCTTAGTGGCCTAAAATCATACCCTTTGGAGGCGTGCACATTCTTTCAAAATCCCTCTAAAGAGTAGAGATCTAGGCTAATAAGGAATTTCTAGAATGGGATCTGGTTTTGATGCTCAGAAATGCCATGTTTGCCATGGCCCATCCCAGAGAACTAGGAAGAGAGAGTGTGAACTAGGAAGTTGTGAAGCTTCTATTACTTAATGGCTTTTCAACCCCAAACAGCATGTGCCTGTAAAGGGTCAATTCTGAGCATAGCACATGATGAGGCTCTAGTAACAAACTAGGGGGCCTTCATATTTCATTTCAGAAAATTTCCCATGTAGCTTCCTCCTGCTGTTTCTACTATAGGAGGAATAAACAAAAGTTAGAGTTTCTATTATTTTGGTTTCAAACTGTATTCCCTGTGGTCACAGTTATAGTATCTGTTCTTTAATAAAAGCCTGATTGTGGGGGTTTCAACCTTATGGGGAGAAAGATCTAATCATCTTCCTTCTGAACTTTTATACAAACTCCCAGAACAGGAAAACCTTTTTTTCTTTGAGTTTTAAGATTATTGAAACAATTACGTACAGAGTACCGATGTATAAATAAATTAATTGGTCAATTAAAAATGGTGAAAGAATACACAAATAAAAGTGGAATATTTCATTACCCAAAGGAAGGTATACTTTTCTAACATTTATGGGCAATTTACGAGGTCCTATGCCTATTGCTAAGCACTTCCACGCAATCCTTTATTTACAGTAACCTCATTAGGTAGATACCATCCCTATAGGTGCAAAAACCAAATGTTTCCGTTGTCTCTCTGTGACAAGGGTCCACAAACTATTGACTGTGGGTGAAATCAGGCCCACTGACTTATTTGTAAATAAAGTTTTGCCCGAAAACAGCCTCTTGAGTTTGTTTACAGACTCTCTCTGATTGCTGTTGTACCACAAAGGCAGAACTGAATGGTTGTTGGAGAGACCACGAGGCTCGCAAGGCTGAAAATATTTTCCACGTGATACTTTACGGAAGTACTTTGCTGACCCCACTCTTGTCTTTCTGATCTCTTTTATTCTGATCTCATTTTTATTTATTTATTTATTTATTTATTTATTTATTTATTGAGCGCACCTGTGTGGGGAAGGGGCAGAGGGGAGGAGAGAGAATCTTACGCAGGCTCCATGCTTAGTGCAGAGCTGACGCAAGGCTCCACCTCATGACAGTGAGATCATGACCGTTGAAATCAAGAGTCGGTTGCTTAAACAACTGAACCACCCAGCGCTCCTCATCTCATTTTAAAAAAAACCAAGCAAATAAAAAAATTTCTCTTTATTGCCACAGGAAAATGTTACTTGTTAGGGTGGTCCAAGTTTTTTCATCCACCAGTGATGGTTTAGGTAAGCTCTGCAAGGGTTTGGGCTGGTGGTATTTAAGGATTTGGACTGGCTGTCAGTGTGGTCAGTAGATACTTACTAACTGCTGTGGTGGAAAGCACCGGGTTTGGAAGCCTGGGTTCTTTCTGATATGGATTCTTCCATTAGCCATTCATTTCATGTGAGGACTTTCCCTTGCCTGGCTTCTGCATTGTTCCCCCACCCCGTCCCCCCAATCTCTAAATAAATCTAGATCTGTAGGGTCTGTCTAATGTAGTTACATACCTGTCTTCATTTTGAGGTTGCCCAGACCCTTACTTCCAGCATGAACATTGGTGTCCAGATCTATAAGAAGCGTCACCTATTGGAAATAGTACAGCCATTTATAACCAAGAGCCAGTGGATCCTTAGGTTCCCCCAAATCATGGAATTTGGGATATGGAAAATCACTCAAAGAGACCCTAGTCCAATGCATTCATTTTTTAAAAAAACATTTGTAACGATAATTGTAGATTCATATATATACAATTGCAAGAAATACTACACAGAGATTCTGTGTATTCTTTACCCATTTTCCTCCATTGGTAACATCTTGTGAAACGATTGTAAAATGTCACAATCAGGGAATGCACACTGATAGGTCAAGGTACAGAACATTTCCATCACTACAAGTATCCTTCGTTTTGCCTTTTTATAACCTCATCCATTTCTTTCCCATCCGTATCTACTCCTTCAAGTCCTGGCAACCGCTATTCTGTTTTCTGTTTCTGTAATTTTGTCATTTCAAGAATGTTGTTTAATCATACAGTATGTGAACTTTGGGACCGGCCTTTTTACTCAGCATAATTCACTGGAAATTGATCGAAATTGTTGTGTGTATCAATAGGTCATTCTTTTTTATTGATGAATAGCTTTCCGTGATATTCCATGGTGCCCTGGTTTATTTAACCATTCGTCCATTGAAGGACATCGTGGTTGTTTCCAGTATCTGGCTAATATGAATAAAATTGCTCTAAACATTTATCAGTAAGTTTTTATGTGAACATAAGTTTTTATTTTTTCAAGGATAAACTCTCAGGAGAGCAATTGCTGGGTTGCATGGTGTTTACGCGTTTAGCTTTTAAAGAAACTACCAAACCATTTTCCTGTGTGGTTATACTATTTACATTCCCACCAGCAATGTTTGAGTCATCCTGGTTCTCCAAATCCTCACCAGCACTTGCTGTTTTCACTATTTTTTATCTTAACCATTCTGACCACTTATCTCTAACCATTCTATGTATAGCTATATAGTAATAACTCATTGTGGTTTCACTTTGAATTTTCTTAATGGCTAATGATTTTGAACATCTCTTCGTGTGCTCATTTGCCATGTGTATTTTCATGTTTTTTGTCAATTACGTAACTAGTTGTTCGGTATTTTACTGTTGAGTTTGAGAGTTCTTTATGTATTCTAGGTACTAGTCCTCGATCAAATATGTAGTTTGCAAATATTTTCTCCCAGTCGATAGCTTTTCTTTTTCTCCTCTTAACGGGCTCTTTTGCAGAGCCAAAGTTGAAAATTTTTATGAAATCTAATTTATAAATAATTTTCTTTTGTGGATAGTGCTTCGTATGTCAGGTCTAAGAACTCTCTGCCTAGCCCTATGTACCTAGGTTGTTTCCTACCTTTTTTCTTAAAATTTTATGTTTTATATTTAAGTGTGTGACCCATTGTGAATTAATTTTTGTGTAAAGTATAACACTTAGACTGAGGTTCATTGTTTTGCCTATTGGTGTCTAATTACTCCAGTTCCATTTATTGAAAAGGCTAGTTTTTCTTCATTAAATTGCTTTTGCACATTTATCAGAAACCAATAACCAGAGTTATATAGGTCTGTTTCTTGGTTTTTATTCTGTTCCATTGATCAATGTGCCAGTGCTACACAGTCTTGATTAAGGAAGTGTATAATAATTTTTAAAATCAGGTAGACTTGTTACTTCCACTTAGTTCTTCTTTTTTCAAAATTGTTTTAGCTGTTATAGTTCATTTGCCTTTACGAGTAAGTCGTAGAATAATTTTGTTCATATCTACATCCGTTTTACTGAAGTTTTGATAGGAATTGTGTTAAATCTGTATAGTTGTTTGAGGAGAATTAAAATCTCTACTATATAGGAGCGCCAGGGTGGCTCAGTTGGTTAAGCATTCAACTATTGATTTCGATTCAGGTCATGATCTCATGGTCATTGGACTGGGTCCCGTACTGGGCTCTGCACTGAGCATGGAGCCTGCTTGGGATTCTCTCTCTCCCTCTCTCTCTGGCCCTCCCCCACCTCTCTCTCTCAAAATAAATAAATAAACTTTAAAAAAAATTAAATCTTTACAATGTTAAGTTTCCCATATCATGGACATGATATATCTACTTATTTAGAATTTTCTTTTATTTCTCTTATCAGCATTTTGTAGTTTTCAACATGCAAGTCATATATGTGTTTTGTGAGATTTATACCTAAGTATTTCATTTTTTGAGAGATTGTCTTGCATTTCAAATTTTAGTATTCAGTGTTTATTACTAGGTTATGGATATCCAATTAATTGATTTTTATAAGTTTATCTTGTATCTTATGACTATGATGAAGTCACTTCTAGGAGGGTTTTTTTTGTAGATTCTTTAGGATTTTCATATAAAAATATATCACGTGCAAGTAGAAACAGTTTTATTATTTTATTATTTTTATTTTTTTAATGTTTATTTTTGTTTTTGAGAGAGACAGAGAAAGGGAAAGAGAGACAGAGGGCGAGCAGGGAAGGGACAGAGAGAGAGGGAGACACAGAATCTGAAGCAGGCTCCAGGATCTGAGCCGTCGCCACAGAGCCCAACACAGGGCTCAAACCCAGGTACCATGAGATCATGACCTGAGCCAAAGTCAGCCGCTTAACCGACTGAGCCACCCATGTGCCCTTAGAAACTGTTTTAAATCTGTATGCTGTATGTGTCTTTTTCTTGTCTAACTACAACTTCTTATGTTGAATAAAAGTGGTGAGAGTAATCTTGTTCCTAATTTCATCTTGATGAAAACATTCACTGTTTCATCATTACAGTTACCTGTATGTTTTAAAAGATGCTCTGTATCAAGTTGAGGAAGTTAGTTTTCATTTCTTATTCCCTGAGAATTTTATCATGAATGGTTGTAAAATTTTGTCAGAAGTTTTTTTCCATGTCAATTGATATGATCATGTGGTTTTTAAATAAAAAAATTTTTTTAGTCCATTACGATGGTGGATTACATTGACTGATTTTTGAATGTTAAAGTAGTTTCATATTCCTGGAATAAATCCTACTTGGTAATGGTGTGTAATTCTTTTAATATATTGCTGCATTCTATGTGTTAATATTTTCTTCAGGGTTTTTGCTTCTATATTCCTGAGAAAGATTGGTCTATAGTTTCCTTCTTTTCTTTCTTTCTTTCTTTCCTTTCTTTCTTCCTTCCTTCCTTCCTTCCTTCCTTCCTTCCTTCCTTCCTTCCTTCCTTCCTTCCTTCCTCCCTCCCTCCCTCCCTTTCTCCCTCCCTCCCTCCCTCCTTTCTTCCTTTCTCTCTCTCTCTCTCTTTCTCTTTTTCATTCTTTCTCCCTCTTTTCCTTCTTTCCTTCCTTCCTCCCTTCCTCATTTTGTAAGGACTTACTATGTACAAGTCCCCGTGCTAACTATTAGATATACAAAAAAAGCCCTAGGCTCCAAATCTGGTGGAGACTTAAGTGGACTAGTGCTATGACGGTGGAATATACAAGATTCTGTGAGAACACAGAAGAAGCTACAGCCAATGACTTCAGTGGGAAAGTGCCAATTGAAATGAGTCTAGATGCATGAATAGGAGTTTGCCAGCAACCCAGTTAGGGGTGAAGGACATTCTAAGCCAAGGAGACACAATGTACAAAGGTACTGAGATGTGAAGGAACAAAGCACATTCCATTTGGAGAACTGAATGTTGCTTGGCAAAGCTGGTGTGCAGGGTGTGTGTGTGTGTGTGTGTGTGTGTGTGTGTGTGTGTGTGGTGGAGTGGGACATGAAGAACAGAGAGTTGAGGCTGAAAAGATAGTGTGGGGAAGATTAAGAGGAACTTTGCATGCCATTCTAAAGGGATTTAAGAGTTTTAAGCAGGGAACCAACTACTTTCTGGGCATTGGCACTAGAGATCACATCCTGAGAAGCCCTTGGGTCTTGAACAAACTGGGATGGCTGGTCGCTCTAGTAAGGAATTGTAATCAGATGTCTGTTGTAGAAAGGTAACTCTGTAGCAATGTGGAAAACAACGTAGACAGAAGTGAAAGTGGACACAATGCCTGGTACAGTGATTCTGGCGTGAGCGCAGGTGGAACTAATAGAGCAGGAGTATCGAGTGGAGAAGAGGAGACCAATTTGAGAAATATCTAGGAGACGCAATCAATAGACATCGAACTAATTAGATGTTGAGGGAGAAGGAGAAGAATAACAAAGGGAATTCCTAGATTTCTGAGTCATATAACTGGATGTGTAGTGGCCATGGTAGCAATGCAGGGAGAGGAGTGTGTGGTTCATGTGTTTGGTTTTATTTATTTATTAAAAAATTTTTTTAATGTTTATTTATTTTTGAGAGAGAGACAGAACATGAATGAGGGAGGGGCAGAGAGAGAGGGAGACAGTATTTGAAGCAGGCTCTAGGTGCTGAGCTGTCACGGGACACAGAGCCTGACACGGGACTAGAACTCACGCCCCGTGAGATCATGACCTGAGCCAAAGTTGGACACTTAACCAACGGAGCCACCCAGGTGCCCGATTTGTGTATGGTTTTAAACTTAAGTTTAATTCTGACCGAGGAGGCGTTGTAGAGAAAGTTTTATTTGAAAGTGTTTTCAAAGATTGCGAGGATATATTTTTTTTCTGGGCAAGGGAACAATGAAGTTGTTTCCTGTGAAAAACAAAAACAAAAACTTAATGCTTAGATTAAGGCATATCGATGAGTAAGGGTATTTCTAGGAATGTGAGTGGTTACATGACATACTCAGTTTAGGTGCTACTTTTCCCGATATGACTCTGATTAGACTGAGGGAAAGAAGAGAAGACAAAGACATTGTTTTGCTACAAATATAGGATAAGGCAAGGCTACCCAACTGGTGTGCCATGAATGGCACTGGCATGCTAGAGATGGATGACAGGGGTTCCTGCAGGACTGTTGAGATATTGATCCCTTCTAGTTTTAGGTAGTCTCATCTATTTATCTGATCTGCACTGTGCAAATACTGTCATTTTTCTATGGGCGTCGTATCGAAAAGATGTGGGAGTACTGTCCTGACAGAATCCTTTCTTTTGTGTGGGTTGGAGTTAAATGGACTTCACACTTTCCTAAGTTTTTATTAGAGTGAAAAACAACAAAGAAAGATTAAGTTTTTATTTCTTTCTGACCCATAGACTTTATTTTCTTCCAGCTTTACTGAGACGTGATTCCATATAACGTTGTAAGATTAGGGTGTTCCATGCAACGATCCGATATACATGCATATTGTGAGATTATTAACTTCTTTCTAAACAAAAACTTTGGATCTTTTTTTTACCATCCCTCGTGGGACGAATGTTATTATTTCTAAAAAATATATATACTTATTAAAATAAAGCAGCTGAAAATTAGGTCGTGTGCTCTTTTTGAAATTAATGGGAGTGTAACTATTAGTATTTGAACTCTTGCAGAATGACTGGCCTTTCAATAAGTTATTATTATGAAATAGGGAAAGAACTTGATTAAAAAGAAAGAGCAAAAGTATACCGATATTCATATGGCTGTGTAACCTTTCCCCTTTTTTACTGTGAAATACATTCTTTTATATATTATAATTATATGTTATATCTATATAAAAACGTACAAATACTTTTGTACAGATCAGTGGATAATTATAAGGTGAACATTTATTAACCATCATCTAGGTTAAGAAATAGAATAATGACTAACCACTTTGGAAAAACCAGTTAGAGGGGGCATTAGTGTGATGTTGTGAAATTTGAATTTGGTTTGGATATTAGTTGAGATAAAAAAAAATCACTGACCTGGAAAAAATGGAGGCCAGTGAATGAAAAAAGCAGACTGTATAAAGAGCATTTACAGTATGGTTCACTTTGGTAAAAGAAACAATGTATATGCAGTAAGTTGTTAACTGTGGTACTCTCTGGGTTGTGGGACTGTCAAGTTCTTATTGGTATTTTTATTTTCTGATCTTAACAGTGTGCTTGGGTGGGCGCTTGGGCAGCTCAGTCAGTTAAGCAACTGACCCTTAATTTTGGTCAGATCTCGATCCCAGGGTTGTGGGATCCAGCCCACATTGGGCTCTGAGCTGAGTATGGAGCCTGCTTGGAATTCTCTCTCTCTCCCTCTCTCTCTGCCCCTCTTCCCTGCTCACACACTCTCCCTCTCAAAATAAAATAAAATAAAATATGCCCGTATTGCTTCTGTATTAATAAAAGCATAACACCCCTGCCCCCCAAGATTATGTCACAAATATCTGGCCCAGCATTTAATGTTCTGAATTACTCTATATCAGTTGTGTGTGACATCCCAGGGTATTTGAAAAAGGTAGAAATTCTGGTCTCCTTTATGTCCCACTATTCTCCCAAGCAATTTTCTATTCTTATCATGTTGCTTATTTCTCTATCACTTACCCTAATTTCGCCTTTTGCCACAACTGTCCATTTGCTTGAAATTCTTCAGCAGCTTAGAAGGTGCCTTTTCCATCAGTCAAAACCAGAGTCATGCCTCATGGCTTGACGGTGACCTCTTACTGAACTGCGAGAAACCTTCCCCAAGGCTGTGCTCAGTTCTGACTGCCAGCTATGGAAATGAAGCAAGTTGTCTTGTCACCCTGGGGAATTCTGTTGCTCAGTTGGTGAATATGGTGCCGTGGCCAGGGAGTCACCTTGTGACACAGTAGCCCCCCCATTCTTGGAGCCAAGCATGGGGCTTCCTGCACGTGGCACGCTCCCGGCAAGTGGTCTGCACAGTATGTTGGCACCAATTTGCACAAATAGTGCGACAGAAACCATCCTTTATTTTTCTTTAAAATGATGACGAAGCTTGAGTGAAGGCCACGTGGGCAGCTCTGAAGTGGAGGTAGGCGTCTCCGTGGAAGGAATTTATGTCCTTAGATGGGCACCTATGAGGGGACTGCAAGCTGTCACGTATCTGGTATTAGGGAAGTTCTTGTTGTTACAATACTTACAGGTATCAGAATTTAGAGGAACTCAGGAGATCATATAACGCAAACCTCTCTCTGACGGATGGAGAACTGAAGCCCAGAGAGGGAAAAGGGATGGTTTTAGAGGACCACAGCTCAGACTAGACCCCATCTCCAAGCCGATATTTTTTTTGTCTTACCCCAGTGTTTGCAAAATGGTGGGCTATGACCCTTGATAAGAGTTAAAGTTATTGCTTTGGGTCCAAGGCCAGGCATGCCCAGCAAGCATTGGTGTAACGTCTATAAGCAAAAGTAGAACTCAGTGATTTGAGGGTGTATGGCCTTTTTTTGAAATGTCATGTGAGTATGAAGAAATATATATAGCCAATTATGGCAGTTTTTTGAAATGCCATCTACATGTGAAAAAATATATACAACCAATTTAATAATAATTCAAAACCTGTATGATCGTTGCTTGAAGATAGAACATCACTAACACTCCAGAGGTTCTCCGGGGTCTGCCCTAACCAAGACCCATCTCAGTTGTCCCCCCAATCCCCATGCAGAAGTAACCTCTCCCCTGGCTTGTATAATTATTATTTTCTTGCCTTTTAAAATATTTCTTCTTCTTTTTTTTAATGTTTATTTATATTTCTGAGAGAGACAGAGAGAGAGAGTGAGCTAGGGAGGGGCAGAGAGAGAGGGAGACACAGAAGCCGAAGCAGGTTCCAGGCTCCAAGCTGTCAGCACAGAGCCCAATGCGGGACTCGAACTCACGAACTGTGAGATCATGACCTGAGCTGAAGTCGGATGCCCAACCGACTGAGCCACCCAGGCGCCCTTAAAATATTTCTTCTAACTATGTCTGCATCCCATAGCAGTATTTTTGAGGATCAGACGATTGAAATTATACTCATCATATTCTTTGTGTTTTGCTTCTTTTGCTTATTATATTGGTGAGATGTATCCCTATTGCCACACAAAGTTGTAGTTTATTCGTTTGCAGGGTGTCAGAATATAGCATTGTAAGACTTCACTATTTCAAAAGTTAACTTTGGGGGGCCTGGGTGGCTCAGTTGGTTAAGCAACCCATTTTGGCTCAGGTCATGATCTCACGGTTCGTGGGTTCAAGCCCTGTGTCGGGCTCTGTGCTGGCAGCTCAGACCCAGGAGCCTGCTTCAGATTCTGTCTCTCCCTCTCTCTCTGCCCCTCCCCTGCTCATACTCTGTCTCTCTCTCTCTCAAAAATAATTAAACATTTTAAAAAAAGTTAATTTTATTGTTGATGGACTTTTCGATTGTTTCCAGCTTTGAATTTTCCTTGTTTGTGTCTCCTGGGACACAGGTGTACAGGTTTCTGTAGGGAAGATACTTATGTGTAGAACTGCTGGATGACACAGTATGCGTATCTTTAACCATACTATATAATGCCAAAGTGCCTTCTTCCAGAGTGGTCTTGACAATTTCTCTCTCATCAACAACCATTGTTCTCTCACATGCTTTCTATTCAATTCCACTATATGGAAAAGATTTCCGGCCCTCTCAATGAGAAAGCTAGGTAATATAATGCTTTTAGAATGATTTTTATCTACACAGGGCCTTGTTTAGGCATATATATATGTATATATATATATATAGGCATATATATGTATATATATATATGTATATATATGTATACATATATATATATACACACACACACACAGACATATGGCATATATATATATGTATGTATACATATGTATATATATATATGTGTGTGTGTGTGTGTGTATAATCAATATATTTATATTGATTTTATGTTGTTTGAACAGGTAGAAATGGAGTTGTTCTGGTTGAAAGGACAGCGTTTGGTGGGGGCGTGTGTGTTAAGTGGGAGGGAGCTCAGAGTACACCTGGGCCCCAGCCCAGTGTCTGGCACATGGTGTAGTTATTAGTAGGGTTGTCTGAAAATTCGAAGGCCTTCCCCAGGAAGCAGAGTTTGCTTCACTGGAGGTGTGGGAGTTTTATGTTGTGAAAGAAACACAGGATCAGGTCATCTCTGATCTTTTCTAAAATCTCGTGGTAAGTGACAAATAATCATACCTGGGGAGAAAGACATATAACAGTACTTGGGGATACAGTCTATTGTCCGGATCAATGGTCTATTGATCCAAGAGTAGAAGTCTGACTGTCTTTGGAAGGAGATCATTGCTTTTCCTAGGCTCTCTTTCTATATGCTTTTGTTTGAGAAGTCTCTTAAGATCTCGGCTTCCTGAGGCACTGGGGTGACTCAGTTGGTTAAGCAGCTGACTCTTGATTTCGGCTCAGGTCGTGATCTCACGGGTCATGATCTCTCAGAGAGTTGGGCTCTGCACTGGCAGCATGGAGCCTGCTTGGGATTCTATCTCTCCTTCTCTCTCTGCACCTCCCATGCCCAGGCTCTCTCTCTCTCAAAATAAATAATCATTAAAAAAAAAGAAAAGAAAAGATCTCAGCCTTCTTCCCTGAAAATGATATTTGACTGGATGTTTGGTGTAATTCATCAGGTTCTAACAGTCTTTGATTACCATTTTTGACCTCTCTGTTTACCAGTCCAATAATATTCCAACCTAAGGAATTACAATATAATTGGATCCATTTGTGCATTCGAACAGTGTTTGTGGGCCTCGTGTGCTGGCAACTGTTCTAGTCTGTGCCAGGGACCCAGCACTGAACAAGACAGACAGAAGTTCTGCTCTTATGGAACTTATTGCCGGGAACAGATCACAAAAAAATAAACAAATAAAAATATCGGATGGAGATAAAGGGCTTGTAGAGGTTTAAAATAGGACGATGTGCTAGAGATTAGGGAGCTTCCGAGAGCATGTGGGCAAGGAAGCCATGATCTCAATGAGAAGGAGGGGCCAGGTATGTTGGGGTGCCCCTGAGAGTTTAATGATTAACCTTAAGTAATCACCCTCACAATAACAACAGCCTAGATTTGAATAAGGCTTCCACCACTGTTATTCCATTTCATTGTCATAACATTTTTGTGAGGGAGGCATTGGTGTTCTTAACTTTCAAGTGGGGCAATGATTTCCGGATGACAAAACTAGTAAGTGGCAAAGCCAGATCTTGACCCCAAGTATTTGGTTTTTACATGTGGCTTTTCCCCTGCTCTGCCCCATCTTGGGTGTCTACAGTGTTCCGTGAGTAGCCTGCCGTATGGACCTGTCTGTGCTTTGTCTTACGTCACTCAGGCGGCACCAGAAAAGTTTTAATTTGAGCACCACACGAGAACCTAGAATATGCCTCTTGCTCAAGATCGCCAGACCAGAAGATTCGGACGTCGCTGGCAGCAACCACTGTCTGGTTGCTGGGCGGAGTCCCTTTTGCCTTGTTTCCCTCTCTCTGCAGTTCCAAGCTTGGGAAAACCTGTTTAAAGGGAAGCTAAGAACGTGTCTGGGCAGCACCCCCATTAGCTCAAGTGTGAGCAATTAGCAAGAGTTAAGCCCTGTCCCCCATGACACCTGCCAGATGAGGATGTCAGAGAGCCGAGAGGCAGCCTGGGGGAAGGCATGCTGGGGTAGGGGGGGGGCAGTGTTATGTACGAAGGACCTGACTCTGTTATGTATCAGTGGGATGACTAAGGGTACATTCTTTAACCTCTCTGAACCTTCCCTTCCTTATTTCTCTCCCACCACTGATATTAACTTCCTTATAGAGTTTTGATGATTAAATCAGAATGCGGGGGCACCTGGGTGGCTCTGTCTGTGTCTAGCTCTTGATTTCAGCTTGGGTCATGACTTCATGGTTTGTGAGTTCCAACCCTGCATTGGGCTTTGCACTGACAGCCAAAGGACCTGCTTGGTATTCTCTCTCGCTCTCCGCCCCTCCCCTCATGCTCTCTATCAAAATAAATCAAAATAAACTTTAAAAAATGTTTAAAAATCAGAATGCGAAAACTATATATTTAGGGTGACTGGGACAGAATAGAAACTATTTACACAAACTATGTTTTCACGAGCATTAGCCACACAAGGTGGACAATTATTGACAGGGCAGGGTGTTACCACCCTGTCTGCCATTGAAGACTGGGACACTTTGCTTTTCTGGCAGCCAACGGGTGTGACAAAGAGGAGTTTCCACAGACCAGGCTGGCAGCATTCTGGACTGAAAAGAAGAAACCCTGATTAGTCAAAGGACACTGAAGTCCCACACCTGTCTGTTCTTCCTGTTTCCGTAACCAACTTGCTGCCCAACTAGAAAGGCCATGGGCAGCAGTCTCTTCCCCTGACTTGGCCTGAGAACAACCCTTTTAGGGAAGCCATGAGAGGTCCACTTGCCGGTTGGGGAGGGGGAGAGATGGAGGCGTAGGGTTTAAGTGTTCAGCAGCTTTCGGCCCCTGGCTAGCTGGGGTAGAATACACATCCCTGAATGCCAAAGTCCCACCTGAAAGTGCCTTATATGGCCTGACATGACTAGGTTAATTGTAACACCACAGTACGCTGACTCGTTATACCTTAAACTGCCATTTTTGTCCTGAAATACACTCCCTGTTTTCTCACTCCATGTCTCAAGGCTAGTTCTTCCACTTGGAATGCCTCTTTTCCAACCCTCCTTTCCCAACTATTGAAATTCCAACAATTCTCTCCATGTCTACCTCAAGGAACAAAGCTCCTGGAAAGGCTCCTTGAGTATCATCTCAGTGGGATAGCGTTATCACTTGAACCTAATAGTATTTTTCTCCTAGTGTTTTTCAGGTGGTGCCTAATGTTTTCTGCTCAGAATTATATTTTAATTAATTAATTAATTGATTATTAATTTATTTCATTCATTAGCACCCTTGTCAGCCCCTGGAGGGTGGGGAATTTATCTCTAGCAGACCAACGTTACCCATGGTCTTAGACATGGTGGGTAATTTGAGTTGAACTTGAGCAGAGACACTTGAAGGCTTTATGCCGGGAGGCAGAAGCTCAGCATTTCTATGGCGAGTTCCTCCATTCTGGGGCCTGACACCTGACACAGGAGTCATCCCACTGTTTACCATAGCAGTTGTGTGAGGTAACGCTTTGGCAAGAGAACTGGCAGTCATTGGCAAGAGAGATGACATTCCAAAACTAGGAATGAGAGAAATCAGATTCCAGAGCTGAGAATGAAATTGATATTCTGGGTGTCCGTCAGAGGAGAGGGAACGGCAGCCAGGTCACTAGATCCCCGAAGGAGCCCCTCTAGGCTCACACTTGCCATGACTCAATAGATGTCAACATTGTTAATGGAAAATGGGACTCCACTGTTAAATAGTGATGTATTTCCTGATTTCTAAAATCATTTTTTTTAGTTAGCCTAGTGATATATTTCTTTTCTATTTCTAAAATAATTTTTTTTTGTAAAGCATTTTCAAACCTGCGAAATTATCAGAGCTCACTCGCAGGGAATTGTGCACACACCTTTTGGTCCAGAGCAGGAGCTTGGGCAGCAGATGTCCAGATCAATTTGTTTTTCACGGCCCAGGACATTGGTTTGCCTCTGTGTAAGGTAAGGAGTTTGTGAAACTCAGTCTTACCTTTAGCAGAGACAGACAATCAGGAGGGGGGAAAAAAAAGAAAGAAAACGAAAGCACTTGTTTATTTTAGTTTTTAATGTTTATTTATTTTTGTGAGAGAGAGGGAGAGGAAAAGACGGAACAGAACATGAGTGCTGGAGGGGCAGAGAGAGAGCGAGAGACACAGAATCCGAAGCAGGCTCCAGGCTGTGAGCTGTCAGCACAGGGCCCATCGTGGTCCTCAGACTCACAAACTGTGAGATCATGACCTGAGGAGAAGTTGGATGCTTAACGGACTGAGCCACCCAGGCACCCCTGAAATAGCACTTAAGAAAGCTAGCCTCGGAGATTGATGTGAGTGTAATGGAAACGAAACTAGTTAACATTTCCTAATGACCAAAGAAAGGCAGGGCAGTATCTTGGGGTCATTCATGTTCCCTCCACCCCCCCCCAGCTCCGTCCCAGCCTGCTCACCACCAGTGAAATGATTTAATTTTTAAAGGGTCAAAGAAGAGGCTACAGTTAAACTTGGGCTAGGAGCAAGAAGAGTAAGAGTTCATTGCCTTCCAAACCTTCCTCCCTTCCTCCCTCCCGTCCTTCCTTCCCTCTTTCCTTTAGTGCAGTCACTTATTTATTCATCCATTCAGCACGTATTTACTGAGTGCCTACTACCGGTAGATAACGTGCCAGATGCTGGGTAAGCCGTACTGGAGGAGATGAACTTGAAAGGCTCCTAAACTGATAGAACTTAAAGTCTTAATGGGAGCTAGAAAGGAGGGAGTTAGAGAAGCAAGCAAAAAATTCTAAGCACACATTGTGAAAATGTTAACAAAAACATTATAAAGGGCGGGTGAGGTCGGGGCTTATCATTATACAGGACATTGGCTACTGCGTCTCTGAGAAGGACACAGATGAGGGTAGCCAGCCACGGGAAGACCCTGGGGCAGGAAAGGGCTCTGTGACTGGGGCTGGCCGGGCCAGTGCAGAATGAGGCGGCGGGAGAGTGGCTCAGTTTGGGGAGGGAGGCAGGTGGAGACCGCAAGGGCAATTTGCTCTCTCTCTTAGCACCTCAGTTTCCTCGGCTGCAAAATGAGCTGCTACGCCCACTCTGGGTCTGGAGCAGCCACTTGGCCTGAAGTACAACTCCTTTTTTACCGCAGATTTCAGTATCAAAATTCTCTAGTTCCCCACTGGGTGCCGAGGAGGACGTCTAGGCACTGGGACCTAGAGACCTGCTTAGGTGAGGCGGGGGAAGTTCCAATACCGACACAGGTGTATCAACCTCAGCATTGTTTTGGGCCAGACAAGTTTTGGTTGTGGAGGCTGAGGGGCAGCTGCCCTCTGCACTATAGGAGGTTTGCCTGCGTTGTGGGGGATTTAACAGTATTCCTGGAATACTGCTCCTGGGGCCAGAAGCTATGTCAGTAGCACCTCTCACTCGGTTGAGAGTGACCAAAAAGGTCTCCAGCTATTGCCAAATGTCACCTGGAGGCAGAATCACTCCTGGTTGAGAACCACTGGCCTACAGGGTGACGCTGTAGCTGTGATGAGCAGGCCCTGTATGAGATGAGATGTGAATCTGCCATATGGTCTCAGTGTTGGGGAAAGGAGAAAGCAGGCTAGGGACCATGGGAGATAGGTGAGCACCTGCTCATTTAAAGGGGGGCACCTCTCACTCTAATTGATTCTTTCTTCCTTTTTTCCCTTAAGATTTCAGGCACTCATGACTAGATTGTCCATAATCCTTGGTCCATGACACTCTCGTTACTTGTCAGTGTTGTGTTGCGTTATTTCAGTTACCTCTTTAATCGGTTCTTTATAATAACGTAATGACTCCATCACCCCCAGCAAAGCTAGGACCTTGACAATAGTCTACATTGGACAATGTGGCCCTGCCTTGGCTCAGTAGGAGTAACCATTGTCCTGGATCATGTCTTCATCAATTCCTCACTTGCCTTGCGATGTCACTTTCCTTTATTTAAGTGTATCCCCCAGATACATTTAAATTTTCAATGTTTTTAACTTTGTAAAAATGTTCTTTTTACTGATGTAGTTGTTTGGACTGACTTTTATCCCTTCCTAGTATGTCACTGAGAGTCATCCCTATCGTGGGGTGTTGTGGAGTTGATTTGTCTGAAGTGCTGTGTAAGATCCCATTGTATGAATGTACTGCAGTGCCTTTATCCTCTCTCTCACTGGATGGTGTTGGGACTGTTCCTGGGTTCGTCGGTGCTCTCCAGCTGATTCTTCCAGGGCAAGAATGTGGGTACAATGCTGTCACAACTTCTGATTTATGTTAAAGAAAAGGTAGAAGTCAGAATTTTTATGTGAAGGTAACTGGGGGACTAATATCAAGTTTAAAGAAGTGCTTACCAGGCTGGCAAGAAATCTGTCTGCAGACCAATCTTCTTGAGCCTCCAGGATTCTGGGTTAGGTCATTCATGTTGAGAGCATCTCACTTCAATCTAGAAGTCAAATGAACTTAGGGGAACCCGGGGAGAGCATTCTTCTGCATGAAAGAGTGTCAAGCAAGAAACTACTGAGGTGAAAACAGGAGTAGGGTAGGGGTTGTGGTTGGGATAAACAGTGATGTGAATTACATCCACGTAGCATCATTTGTTGTCGTTGCATGAAAATTACAGTGAAACATTCTCTTCACATCCCAAATTTGGAAATAAGGGAAAAACGATGATCTTAAGGGAGATTTAAAAAAAATCACTTAAACTTTCAAATATTTAATGAAGCCAGTAAAGAAATGCAAAATTGTCTTAAAGAGAATAAATGGCTCCCAGGCTAGTGGGATTTGACTGTAATTTGATTGAATGAATTAATACTTCAAAGAAGGCAAGTCAGTCTGGGTGGGAGATGGTCAGAGAAGAGTCCAGAGCCCATTTTAAGCACTATGCTTGCTTACGGCTTCACTGGTGGGACAATCACACTGCAGATGATGCTTTTGAGAAGAGAACAAAGTCTTAATACTTACCCATATATTCATCTAGTTGTGTGACGGTCACACGCATCTCACTCTCTCATTCCAACCCATTCCTGGGACCCAGTGAGCTTGAATCTTCCCAGTCTCTGGGGCTTGAGCTAGTAGTCTCTGAGACTAGAGGGCTGAGAGCCACTCTTAGGACTTGGTGAGCCCTCAGATGATGACATTACCCTACAAAGCTTCTTGGAGCCAGCCAATGTCCTGCTCTCATCACCCTCTCATGTACATTTCCAGGAGCGTTGTCTTCACACCTCTACGAGCATTAAGTGCTCACTGAGTGTCGGGCCCTAAGTACAAGTACAGAGTACAACCTCTGGAAAGATCAGCCTTGATTCAGCCTTACGATCCTTCTAGGGCAGGTTATATCCAGACTGTGGGAACTCCCTGAATCTATATGGAGAAGTTTGTTTATATACATCTGTGTGTGTTTTTCTGGGGACAGGGTCTATAGATTTTTAAGGGGTTCTGTTGGCTGAGGTAGTCGAGATCATTGCTTTGGGGAGCATAAGTTTGACTTTGAGTATAGGGGCTCTGCAGGGAAGAAGATCTGGACACTTGGAAGCCCAAGTTTAAGCCCTTAGGATTGCAAAAGATATATCTTCAGGGACAGAGGGTACAGAAGAATCAGGGGGTGGGTAGAAAGGGAGATTAAAAAAAGGGACAATGTGCATGTTGACTGCCATGAGTGTGATATTATTTTGACATTTTCTCAATATTCTTTTTTTTGGGGGGGCTGACTGATTCCTTTTGTAGGAGGTAAGAGTGGGTGAAGTGCAGAGTAGCAGGGACGGTTTCTTCAAGCATTTTCAGGGACACGGGAGGCACTCCATAGCGTAGGAAGTAAAGTGCTACAGGATCATAACAAACAGCACCATGCTAATTTTTGCATTTTTAAATCCAATATCTATTAATAGTCCCTGCAATGTAATTTGCAGTCAGTCCAATTCAAAGTCATAACTATTCAACTCACTTTACTAAGCAATAATTGAAAACTCCTTGTCCACATTATTCCAACCTTTCAACTAAAAGTTTGGCAATGGGTTATTGGTCATGAGCTATTAACTGATGTTGCAGTGTCCACAGAACTGAGAGCAACTAAACTTTTAAAGCAACACTCTGGGGGGACCTCGGTGGCTCAGTCAGTTGAGCATCTGACTCCTGATTTCTGCTCATGTCATGGTGGGATCGAGCCTCATATTGGGCTCTGTGCTGACACTGTGTTACTTCCTTTGGATTCTCTCTCTCTCTTTCTCTTCCTCCGCCACTTTTTCCTGCTCCCAAGCTCTCTCTCTCTCATTCTCTCTCTCTCTCTCTTTCAAGTTAAAATAAATAAATAAATAAATAAATAAATAAATAAATAAATAAATAAATAAATAAATAAAGCAACACTCTGATTTAACTAGGGGACATTCATCGGGCCTGACTATCTATTTCTGCTCTACTGTTCCAGTGTTTTTATTAATAGCACCCAATTCAGATGACAATTTATATAGTCGCCCCTCTATTTAACCCTTTTATTGCTCTAACCTTGTTTGTTCTTATCATTTGTGTGTCTCTCTTCCCATTAAACTAATGAGCTCCTTGAGGCTAGAGGCATTGTCTCATTCACTTCCGTGTCTAGCACCTGTCTGCTCTTTGGTGGACACTTAAAAATTGTTTGTTTAAATTGAACTGAAATTCAAGAGAGTCAGGAAGAGCCTTAGAATGGCAATGACCAACTCATATTATCTTCCTGCAAAGATCTAGACTGGAGGTCCAGTTTCGAGTTACTGATGAACTTTATGCTTTGAGAAACTTATTTTATCTTTTTCAACTAAATGGGAGAGTAGGTGGAAAGTGCTTTATGAAGGACTTTGAAGTGCCCAGAAAATGTTAGCTGCTGTCATTATTACCAATAATAGTTGCTGATAATATCTATTACATATAATAACTTTAAAACTCAGTTTTCTTAGCTGGAAATTGAAGATAATAATTCCTGCTAACGTTATTTTGATAATGAACATGAATTCACTTTGGGAACTATAGAGGGGCTCTCATTGCATAGCCTGTAAAAGAATGCATGCTAACAGGGAGATTCGTGCTTCTAGAATTGGCATAACTCAGACATATTACATGGACGGTGTGTCAATTGGCTGACAATATAAAGAGATTTTTTAAATATAACATTCAAAAAATATGATACAATTTCTGGAGTGTTGGGTAGAAGTTGACCTATTCCAACATACAGGAACATGAAAAAGTACATGGGAAAATGTGATGGGATGGTCTGAGGACAAATATGGGATTTAGGATTGGGATCCTGCTCAATGTGAGCTCAACGAAGCATTGCTTCAGGAATGATAAGGGGACAGAACCATTCCAGACTTGGCAGCTGAAAAGCAAGAGCTTGGATTGGGGACAAAAGAGGATTCATGTCAAGATAGACATTCTAGTCTGCAAAATCAGCCAAGAGCTTATGTTTCTGAGTTAATGTGAACATTTCAACAAAGGCATGCCAAATGTGGACAACACCTAAGGCAGTCAGCCAGAACCTGCACGCACTACTTGCTAATAAGAGGAAGGCACCCAAAAATTAACACATGAAAGTAGCTGTCAGCCAACGATCACAGAAACTTTTCTGATGATGCAATCTTTATCAGATGAGACAGAGAGGGTGGCTGATTTAAAGTTGCATGTTCCAGCGTCCTTGTTATCCTAACAGGCAATCAGAGCAGGAGCAGAACCATTGACACTAGGAATTAGATCTAAATGTCAATAGACTGAGGGGTAGAATTTCAGGTCAACTTCTGGGCAGATGTTCAGATGATAGCAGGAGTAGCAGCAGCAGCAGCAACAGCAGCAGCAGTAAATGCTTACATAGCACTTAGCCCTAGTAACCCATTTAATTTCCACCACAGCCCGGGAAAGTGAGTATTATCACCACTCCCATCTTATGCATGGCCAACTGAGGAACAAAGAGGCTAAAGACCTTGCTCAAGGTCACACCCAGTAAGTGGCAGAGTTAGGCTTTGAATCCAACATTTCTTGGTCCAGAAAATGTGCTGCTAACCAAGATACTCGACAGTTTGGGCCATCAGAATCAGTACAAAGTATACCTATGACTTTGTGCGATGTAACTGTGGGACTGAGGCCATAAACTACAGGGCTGGTTTTCCATTTGGTCCCAGGCTTTACTTTAAAGGAAGAAGTTTGTTCAGATTATAAATTTATTAGAGGCGTAAGACTCCTACCGTGCTCATATTTGTATCAGCCAGGGTCTCATATCGCCTCCCAGCTCATGACAAGGGTTCAATAACCCACATTGTTTCTCTGGAGTTTCCCCCATGGTGTAAAAATCTTTTTGCTACTGAAGGAGAGAGGAGGGCACCAATGCACAGCTCCACCCCAAACACCTGACAGCAAGTTGGCCCTTAGTTATTCATCCTCTTGTGGGTCAAACACTTGGATCACATCCCAACTCCATACTCAAGGCTTGTTTCTGTCCTGCCCGTGTGGCTGCTGGTCCCAGCAAGGAAATCGTCAGTTGCTGCGGTCATCTGGTCCTGCACGTCACAAGGCTCATGGTCAAGCCTGTGAAGGCTATGCCTCAGACCTGGGTTTGAATCTTGGAAGCAGAACTTCCTAGCTCCGTGGCCTTGGCCAGATCTTTCTGAGCTTAACCTCATCTTTTATGAATGAGAGTAATAGTATCCTACTCAGGGGCTGCTGAAGAGACTTCAATACGATAACGTATCCTCTAGCATTGTGTTTGACACAGGGTAGTCAGGTGCTCAAATGATGGAAACTGAGTTTTGCAGTTTGACTGCAACTTCCTGGAGGCTTGGAATCATGTGTTACTTTGTCAGGGCTCCTTCCCCAGGTTCTCGGTCTCTCCTCCACTACTTCAGGCTCTGCCCCAGTTTTATCACCAAAATCCCAGTTGGTTCATTTGCTGTTTATGGTGCTTAACCAATATTTGGGGTCATTTTGGTTCTTCCCCAGGAGATATTTGGCTACCGGACTCAAGGCTGCCGGAAAACCCTCTGTCTCGCCGGCTCCATCTTGTCATTTGGGATCCTCCCCTTGGTGTTTTACTGGAGACCCGCTTGGCACGTGTGGGCAAACTGCATCCCGTGTTCCTTGCAAGAGGCCGATGTCGTGTTGCTGAGGACAACAGTAAGTGTGTACCTGGCTTTGTACCTGGCGGCCCTTTCTTTTCCTGGACATCTCATTACAAGGTGTCTGTGGGGAGCTGTGCACATGGCAAGTTCCATCACAGCCTTGAGTTTTATTTACCAAGAACTCAATAATGTATGTATGATGGGATCTCATTAAAAAGATCTACTCTGCAGGGTATTCCTTTTAAACTTGTGAGTTGTATTAATATTACCGCCTGAATAACCATCTTAATAGCTACAAATAATGGGTAATGTGAGATCGTTAAGTCAGGCTACGAGTTACAAAATCCACATGGATCCTTACCCCATCCCGCCCCACCCCCCCATCCTGACGTATCATACCTATCCTAGTCCCCCTGGAGCAACTCTGCAGGAAGGGACAAAAAGAGGTGGGGAGGAGATGGGGAGTGCGCCTCTGAGGAGAATGCTGTCTTCTGCTGATTCGAAAGAGCCGTGGTCTTTGAGAGCCTGTGGCGCATCCCGCAGATATGCTAGGGTAAAAAATGCAAGCATCTGTCCTGAGCTCATCGTCTCTCTCTGCTAATACGAGGTCCTGGTCTTAGGCGAATGCCCCGAATTTGCTCAGCTAACACTTCTCCTGGCATGCATTACACTTAGGCAACGTGCATCATTCCTGAGGACTGTCGCTCCACAAGGGAAGGGATCATTCCTAACGTGCTAATTGCTGCATCCCTAATGCTGGCATGTGGTAGGAATTCCGTAAAAATGTGGTGACTGACAAGCTGAAGTAGATTTTCCTATTGGTGGGAGTCAAAGTACAGTCTCACAGAGAACACTTCTCTGGCTGGCTTTTAGTGAGTGTTTCTAACAATGCATCAACCCAAATGACCCAGAATGACAACAAAATTCTTGATAAGTCAGCCTCTGCTGAGCTGTTAACTTATATATACATATGTATATGTATATATATGTATGTATATATATCTAGATAAACATGTATATATATCTAGATAAACACTCTATTTAATTCAGCAAGAGGTGAGGATAGCAACGCGTCTTATAACCGCGATACAGGTGATAGCTGAGGCACCGCCTCCCAAGTTCCACTCTAGCTCTCAGGGGGCAATGACTTTGCTGCAGTAGAAACAACCTCAGAAACAGAAAAGCTTTCTGCCTTTCAGAGTGGACCACTGGACCCTTCAGATCTGAGGGTGTCTGGTTGGCTGAGCTGTAGCCTCTGAGATCACTGGCAGGGTCAAGGCACAGATAGGAGTAGGAGGAAATGAGCAAGAAAGTGGCAAGGGGAGGAAAATGAACGAAATGGAGAGGGAAGTGGGTAAAAGGAAAATGAAGAGGGAGAAAAGAGAAAGATCTAGTAAGAGTGATAGGAATAAAAAAGTGTCCGGGCATCCGGGCGGTTCAGTCAGTTGAGCGTCCAACTCTTGATTTTGGCTCGGGTCGTGATGCCAAGGTTATGGGATCAAGCCCCGGGTTGTCGTGGAGCCTGCTTAAGATTTTCTTTCTTTCTCCCTCTGCCCCTCTACCTCCTTGAAGCACGCTCTCTGATTTTATTTTATTTTATCTTATTTTATTTTATTTTGTTAAATTTTATTTATTTTGAGAGAAGGTGAGTGGAGTAGGGGCAGAGAGAGAGGGAGAGAGAAAAAGAGAGAGAGAGAACTCCAAACAGGCTCCGTCTCACATTTTGGTTCGATCATGACCTGAACTGAAATCAAGAGTCGGATGCTTAACCGACTAAGCCACCAGACACCCCTCTCTCTCTTTAAAATAAAATTAAAAATTAAAAAAAGTGTCAACCAACAGGGAATGGTGCAGTTTGGAATTTGGAGTCAGGGCATTTGATCTCGAGTCCTAGCACCTTCGATGGGTTACACCTCAGGTGTGTTACCTAAGCTTTCAGGACCTCCTTTTCTCTCCACTTGTGAAATAGGCTTAGTGAAATACCTGCTTTTTCTTGGGTTGGTGTGAGAAGGAAGAGAGGTTATGTATATAGAAGCCCTTTACAAACTGTAAAATACATGATCAAAGGCCATTTTGATTGTGTGTGTGTGTGTGTGTGTGTGTGTATTATTGCTGAAGCACCTCCGAGAGCTTGCTGTACAGAAGAGCCTACTACAGACAGGTGCCACGGGTATCCTGCCCAGCTCGTCTGGATGCCGTGTGCTCCCCTGATTAGCGAGGAACATTCCCTTCCAGGATGGGAGACTTGGGGAAGGGATCCAGTGCCTGGGAATCCCCAATATTCATCCATGCTTAATAAGGTCACCCTTCCTGGTTGCATGTGATCCACTTCATAACTGGATATCTATACTGGAAAATATTTAAAAAGCATTGGTGCCTTAGGGAGCTGTGTGCCCTCTTCCTCCCTCTTCCTTTGTCTCTTTCAAAGCCTTTTAACCCCTCCCCATTCAACTGCCCTCCACAACTCATCAACGCAGTTGAAACCAGCTTCAACTTGCCTTTTTCATCTTGATTTCAACTTTAATTTTTAATTACCTCCTCTTATGTGTCACTTTCAATAGATTTGCTATGCGAGAGACTCTCCAAATAAATGAGGTTCTAAATTAGTCTTATGTAATTAGACAAGAACTCAATTATATCAAACATTCTTGCTATCTGAGCCTTAGATAAAAATAAGCTTTGGGCACCAATAGTTGAAAAGTGTGCCGCTAGGTTATTCGCATGAAACTGACACCTTAAAATTTTTTACTTAAATTGTATTACCATAGCCGGACCATAAGGACTTCGCTTTCAGGAGGGCTAAGAAAACTCCTACCTGAAAATGTGTTGTATATTTATTTTTCATGTTATTAAAAAATCAGTAGTTGGTATTTATCATCAATCTCACACTGGTAAGATTACAGATCATTATCACAGATACTGATTAGGTAGTCATTTCTTAACATTAAAAATAAAAGGGGGGGAGCCGTGAGGTACTGACTAAATGTCTTTAGCACTCAGTTTATTTTCAGTTCCTCGTCGTTCATTAAGCACGTCTAAGAGTGAAATTTTTCCAAAAGGTAAGAGTAATGACACTTTTATTTTATAATTTTAAAACTGGCCTTTTATTCATTATTCATCTACTTCTGAATTGTAACCAATATCTGTAGGGTTACCACATTTCTATGCAAATAACCTGATTTACATTCATCGGTGTTTTGAATTCAGATGCTCCTGATGATTTCCGTAGTTTTCATCTTTATTAGAATTACAGTCGTAGTTTTTTTCCTTCCCTGTCACATGTCACATGTTGTCAAAGACCCATGATGTGCAGAGGAGAATGTGATGATTGGTTACTAGGCAGAGTCAGGCTGTTTGATTTCAGCGTTTTCAATGGGGAGCATTTTCCCTTCAGTTTCCCCTAAAGATGTCAGCGCTAGAGGCTTTAGGTAGAAACCTGAGACGCTCTGCAAAGCAGCCATGCAGATGCGTCCAAAGTCCCAGCAGCCCGCCAGCATGTTCATCAGCTACCTGTGCTTGTGTTCACGTGTTCTGGATCCCTCCTTCTGTGTAGCCTGGTCTCTCCAAGCCCAGGCACCTCACATCAACGCCATTTTCTAAGGGAGCCAGACACATTTGTCTCTGTTTTCGCTCGGAACATTTCTTCTGAACTTCTCTATCCTCTTCATGCATTCAGTTACTCGTTCACTCAGTAAACACTTCCTGAGAACCAATCATGCACCGGACATCGGTACAGGTATTGGGAATATAGCTATGAGCAAAGCAGGTGGGAATCCATGTCCGTAGAGTGACATTCTGGTGAGAAGTCAACTCATATGTGCATGCACACGCACACACACACTCACACACACATTTTTCTATAGAGCGAATATAGAAAGTAGGGGTTCTCCCTCTCTTTATTAAAGTCTACTCCTTCCTCAGCCACCTACCACCTCTTCTATTGCCAATCCATTCTCTGCCTCAATTCTGGAGGGAATTAATTACCTTCCCTTCATTCTCTTTTAGCTCCATGTTTTCACCTCAGACTGCTATAAAGCTTTTTGCAATCTGCCTTGTATTAAAATGCTATTCACTTCACATTTTATAACACACATCTCATTGACTATTTCATAGAATTCCCACAATGACTCCAGGAAATGGGCATGATCATCTATCTCTATTTTACAGATGCGGTACAGAGACCACCTTTGCAGGCCGTTAAGCCTGGTAAATGTCAGCCAGGCTTTCC
Source organism: Paguma larvata (assembly GCA_030068075.1). Lineage (NCBI taxonomy): Eukaryota > Metazoa > Chordata > Mammalia > Carnivora > Viverridae > Paguma > Paguma larvata. Next base: position 80,696,877 of record CM057824.1, on the reverse strand, counting down.
CTCTCTCCTTCTTTCTCTCCCTCCCTCCTTCATAAGTTTGATGAGCTCAGGTTGTGTGCCTGCCACAGTGGTAACTCACGGACATGGGGTGGTATATAATATTAGTAAAATTGGGGTTCTCGACCTCATGAAGTTCATTATCTCACTACACAAATAAATGCAAATATCCAACTATTAGAAATACTCCTTAGGAAAGGCTCGTGGTTATAGTAGAATTAGAAAACAGGGCTCCAACCAAGTCAAGAAAGCATAAAGGATGATGGGTCAAAGGTGATGGTGGTTGGTAGGGAGAGGCACGTGGGAAATGGTCCAGGAAAAGGGAAGAGTGTGGCAGAGAACTCTCACCTGTCTTCTGACCCTCTAAATCCAGAGGTTTTTCCCCACCATGCTAGCTTCCTTTTCTATAGTTTTTTTCCTTTTTTAGACTATAGGCTGTTTGTAGGCAGTAACTGTGGCTTACTTTTCATTCCCCACAACATCTAGCACATAGCTGCGACAGATGCTCAATATTTATTCGATTCGATTACATGAATTGAGTTTATCTGTAATAAATGGTCTCATGATTTTTACCAGCACTTTCTTACACAGACGCTCAAGTGAAAGGTCATGGTTGAGACAGTAAGAGAGGATAGTATTATGTTTCCTTCAGGTACACATTCCTCTTCTGAATCTCATTCCCCCAGGTCCTATTTCAATGGATTTTCCTTAGACATTCAGCCAAAAAGTCCTGAGATTCTGTGGGCTCTCCTATCAAAAAGGATTCTTTTTTTAATGTTTATTTATTTATTTTGAGAGAGAGAGAGAGAGAGAGAGCAATTGAGGGGGAGCAGAGAGAGAGGGAGACAGAGAATGAGATCATGACCTGAGCCAAAATCAAGTCAGAACCTGAACCAACTGAGCCACCTAGGCGCCCCTCAGAAATAATTCTATGTCACGACAAATAGTTTTTAAGCCGTTATCTTCATAACACAAGGCTATTTATTTATTTGCTTATTTTTTTTTCAGTGTACTCTTTAATCCCCATCACCTATTTTATCCATCCCCCTCTCACCAGCCCTCTGGTAACCATCAGATGTTCTCTATAGTTAAAAGTCTATTTCTTGGTTTGTCTCTCTCTCTTTTTGCCCCTTCGCCTGTGTTTTTGAGTGTTGTTGTTGTTGCTTGTTTCTTAAATTGCACATGAGTGAAATCGTATGGTATTTGTCTTTCTTTGACTGACTTATTTCACTTAATGTTATACTGTCTAGTTCAGCCCATGGTTTGCAAGTGGCAAGATTTCATTCTTTTTTATGGCTGAATAAGATTCCGTTGTATATATATACCACATGTTCTTTACCCATTCCTGTATCGATGGACGCTCGGACTGCTTCCATAATTTGGCTCTTGTAAAGAATGCTGCAATAACTATAGGGGTGCATATATCCTTTTGAATTAGTTCATTGCATCTTTTTCCACCCACTAGTGGAATTACTGGATTGTAGGGTATATTTTTATACCCTATTTTTAATTTTTAATTTTTTGAAGAACCCTATTTTTAATTTTTAATTTTTTGAAGAACCTCCGTACTATTTTCCACAGTGGCTGCACAAGTTTGCATTCCAACCAACAGTGTGTGAGGGTTCCCATTTCTCTACATCGTTGCCAACATCTGCTGTTTCTTGTGTTTTTGACTTTAGCAGGTGATATCTCACTGCAGTTTTGATTTGCATTTCCCTGATGATGAGTAATGATGAGTATCTTTTCATGTGTCTATTGTCTATCTGTATGTTTTCTTTGAAGAAATGTCTGTTTGTGTCTTCTTTGAAGAAATATCTGTTCATGTCTTCGGCCATTTTTAAATTGGATTATTCGTTTTTTCAATGTTGAGTTGTACCAATTCTTTATATATTTTGGGATGAATTTTTTTTTATGTTTATTTTATTTTTGAGAGAGAGAGAGAGAGTGGGGAGAGGCAGAGAGAGAGGGAGACACGGAATCTGAAGCAAGCTCCAGGTTCTGAGCTGTTTACACAGAACTGGATGCAGGGACTTGAACCCACAAACCACGAGATCATGACCTGACACAAAGTTGGATGCTTAACCAACTGAACCACCCAGGCACCCATTATATATTTTGGATACTAACCCTTTATCGGATATGTCATTTGCAAATATCTTTTCCCATTCTGTAGGTTGTCTTTTAGTTTTGTTGATTATTTCCATTGCTGTGCAGAAGCTTTTTATTTTGATGTAGTCCTAATAGTTTACTTCTGCTTTTATTTCTCTTACCTCAGGAGACATATCTAGAAAGATGTCGCTACAGCCTATGTCAGAGGAATTGCTGCCTATGTTCTCTTCTAGGATTTTTATGGTTTCAGATTTCACATTTAGGTCCTCAATCCATTCTGACTTTATTTTTGTGTGTGGTGTAAGAAAGTGGTCCAGTTTCATTCTTTTACATGTTGCTCTCCAGTTTTCCCAGCACCATCTGAAGAGACTGTCTTACTCATTGCATATTCTTTCTTCCTTTGTCAAAGATTAATTGACCATATAATTGTGGGTTTATTTCTGGGTTTTCTATTCTGTTCCATTGATCTATGTGTCTATTTTTGTGCCAGTACCATACTGTTTTGATTGCTAACACAGGGCCATTTGTATTGTGATTTACAGTTGCATATATGTTACCTCATTTGGTCTATTCTGGTAGAGATTATTTTTTCCCCATGTACAGATAGAAGCATAAAGAAGTTCAGAGAAGAGCTCAGGGGCCCATAGCTGTAAGCAGTGAAAGAAAAACTTCTATTGAGAACAGAGCTGGAGTTGGAACTGGAGATCTTTTTATCTCCTGGCCAGTGAGCAGACTCCACAGAGGCAGTAGTATGAAACACTTGAAGAGTAGAGTCTGGAGCCTGACTGCCTGGGTTTCATTCCCAGTGTTGCTCTTGACCTACTTTGAGCAATGTGTTAGCTCAGGCTGCCGTAATAGCACACCACATACTGGGTGCCTTAAACAACAGAAAATTATTTTCTCACAGTTCTGGAAGCTGGAAGTTCAAGATCAAGTTGCTGGCAGGGTTAGTATCTGGTGAGACCTTTGTTCTTGCTTGCAGATGGCCAGCTGTCTTCTCTCTGTTCCCACCTGGCAGAGAGAGCCGTCTGGTGTCCTCCTCTTCTTATAAGGTCGCCAGCCCTATGGGATTAGGACCTCACTCTTATGACCTCACTTAACCTAAATTACTTCTAAAAGCCCTATCTCCAAATGCAGTCGCACAGGGGGACAGGGCTTCAACATACGGTATCAGTCCATATTGGGCAAGTTACTTACCCTCCACTCTGCTTCCACTTCTTCCTCTTCCTCATATGTGAAGAGGAGCTAACAATAGGAGCTGCCTCATTACCATGAGAAATCAGTGAGAAACACATGTAAAGTGCCGTGATGAAATCTGGGCCTGGCAAGGAATCGTTTCATGGGCGTTGGTTACTACACATTTTTTAAAATCAATTTTAACTTTTTATTTGCTACTTCCTGCTACACACTGCATCTCCAGATATTTCAGACAATGAGCCGGCTAACTCGCTGCCCCCTCTTCCCTCAGAAAATGATCATAAAAACAATCAAAGCACTCAATCTTTCCAAAAATGCATGCTGAATTGTTCAGGATTTCAGCATAGATACAGATATAGCCTTTGCTTTGTCATATAACCTCCCTGCTTTGTCCACCCCTCCCCCTACCACCCCGTCCCCTTTTTTTGGTCAACACGTTCTAAGAGTACTGAGACAATAATTTTGTGTGAGATTTTTTTTCAATGCTTAGAACTTTCTTTCTCTATTTTACAACTGAATCCTGCATTCTAGCCGATGTCAACTTTTTCCAGCTAAGCAACTTTGGGAATATGAGGTCAAGGTGTCAAGAGGGTCTGGCCAAGACGGGGGAAAGGAAAGAAGAAAGGGCCACTTAAATATAGAAAGAAGAGTATTTTGCCAAAGTCATAGGTCTGTAAAGGCAGCAGAGTGGTTTAGAAAAGACCTAAGAAATGTAAGTTATTATTACTTTATCCATCCATAATCCTCTAAGTACTTCACCTTAGAGAGAGAGTTCAAGCTTTTTAGCATTGCAATGTATCCATCTCCAAGTGATGAGTGCCGGAGTACTGGTGTCTCTTTGGAACTTTGCGATGGGTTCCTTTTTTTCTTAAGGCAAGCTCAGAAGTACATTTTCTGTAGCAAACTCCTACACAAGGAGGTAAGTCACAGCCTTGGCATGAACTTAAAGTGACCGTTACACTACTTTAAAATTCCAACAGATAAGATGCTTATAACAAAAAGTTGTAAGAAGGTAAGCAAGGCCACTCACTTGGGGCAACTAGAAGAGTTAGCCCGGCCTTTCAAAGTTTAGAAAGGGCAAGGCCACAGGAAATCAAAAATGCCCAGGTTTTGCTCCCTGTATCTTTCTGTCCAGGGCAAATAGCGGTTGTCTGTTACATTCAGTTCTTCGAAATGCAGTCTTGAATTATTTTAAATTCTACCCTTAGAATTCAGCTGGTTAGTTCTCTTTTGAGAAAGAGAAAGTGAAGCCTGCTCAATGAGACTTGAGGTGTTAAAAGTCCAGATTTGCCAGGCAAATAGTTGGGATTATTTGCATTACAAAGCAGTTATTTAAAGTGGTGGCTCCTCAGGGGCACTTAAGTCTCTTAAGGATCATTAACTACTTGTGAGAGCTGAGAAACAGGGGTAAAGTGGAAATAGCCATGTCCAGGTAAAAATGCTTCTTTTTCAGAAGGAAAAACACATTGGAAGACTCTCAGAGACTCTCAACGTCTCCTCCAAGGGAAAATAACTTCTTATTTACAGAAAGAGCTCAGGCACAACATGCTGCAGAAAATGAGGCCCAGAGCCATAGGCCAAGGGGCATTCGTCGCGCTCAGCTACTGGCCAGCTCTTGGACCAGGTGCATTACATACTATCGCGTTTAGGCCTTTGAGCCTCCATGAAATGTGGTATCCTCACCCCCACCTGCTGGATGCAGAAAATTCGGCTCAGAGGGTTGCCGCGATTTTCAAGATGGTTCACAACTGATATCTGCTCAGGAAGGCGTCTCTTTCCTTTTTGGACAACAGCAAACCGAAAACTGGGAGAAGTTGATGATGTTGCCCGGAGTGACCACCTTACAAGTGACACACTTTTCCATCCATTTCTTGGCCCTTTTTTTTTCCTTAAAAAATTGGGTAGATTTCTTAAAAAATATGAATGATTTTACAGAGTCTTTAGCATAGTAGGAAACAAGAGAAAAGTCAATATTATTGCCTTACTCTAAGGAAAATGGTTTTCTCACTAAAGTATCTTTCCTTAACCTATAGAACCATACTTTGCATTATACAGAATTAGGGGTTATAGGACTTGGGGGTAAGAAATTTAAAGGCACATAGACCCAAATACCTTTGATTTAATTATGGTGCAGGCAGTATAATAAGATGGAGGCCTAAAGATGAGTTTTGGTCTCATACTTGCCTAGTCTAAGGCATACAGTTGGTGCATTGGATTAGCACGGGCCTAGGAGAGCTTGGGGGTTCCAGTGTTGCACTTTGCTGTTCCCTTTTTAGGCATTATAGTCTAGAGGTCTGTTTGCCATCACCCAGGGCTGAAGAGTGACGGCTTGGTTTTAGGAATCAGATTCTCTGCTGCCAGGAGTGCAGAGATTGTGAGAAACTGGATGCTATTTGTTATATGGTACAGAATTCAAGGTAATTTTCATACATAAGCCGCACAAACCATGGACAACTTGTTGAAACAAAGGGGAAGGGGCCAAGATTTAGAGTGGAAAGACCTGTCTTCAGGTCCTGGTTCTTGCCTTCCTACTCCTACTAGACTGGCCTCATCTGAGCCTTGCTGATAGAGTGCCTGGAACATAAGTGTTAAATAAATGTTAACTATATTTATTATTATTTGATATTCAGATGAAACTCACTCCTAACAACATCACAAGTGGTCAAAGGCAAAGCCGTATAATGGTGAACTATGTCAGTGTCAAGGTGTATTCTGTGGAGTTGTGGCTTATCTCACAATACCTAGGACATGCCCAAGTTCAGTGGCTTGGTCATTAGAAATCTGGTCATCTTTAGTCATTTTTAGGGTCTGAAGGTAACTCTAGACAAATCTGGTTTAATTTGACTTAGTTATCTTTTTTTAAATGAGGGTAAAACCAAATTTACTGGTTTTTCGAATTCATGCATTAACTTTCAAATTTCTATTGTTTTTTCCCCTCCCTTTCTTCTCCTCTCCCCTCTCCTCTTCTTTCCTTTCCTTCTCTTCCCTCATCTTACCCCTTCTCTCCTCCCCACATCCTTTGCCTTGCCTTCCCTTCTTGCTCCTCCACCCTATCTCTCTGTCTCTCTCTGTCTCAGTTTCTGTCTGTCTCTCAGAAGTTGTGTTAAATCTGGCTGAGCACAGGACTGAGCACAGATACCCATCAAGCACAGTCCTTGCCCACAGTCCAAGAGGAGTGATAAGGTGGACAGGTAAAGAGGAATGCAATGAGGTAGAATGTGGTAAGAATTTCAAGTACCCTTATAGTTTAGGGGAAAGATCACCAAGAGAAATGAAAACATTTCTCATAATGTGAACTTCAGGCTGGGTCCTACAGGAAGGTTCGGATCTAGCCATGTGAAGGCTTAAAGAGAGTAGAGGAGGATGCGTATTCCAGGCTAAGGAAGCCGAAGGAGCAAAGGCATGGAAGAGGGCTCCTCTGGAGGGGAATCAGTGTAAGAGATTAGCTCCAAACAATGAATATATCTTCTCCTCTCTGTCTTTTTGCAGTGTCACCTGGGACATACTTCTCAGCAAATGTGGGTGTGGTGGAGACAGTTCCCAGTTCTGATCTATATTCCTTAGGCATTAAATTGTTTCCCAGGCTTCACTTCCCTTACTGTCCTTCCTGGCTCCTGAGGTGTACCAGGCATCCCAGTGGATTTTATGCGTAGCATTTGCCCATTCAGATAGTGACCACAGTTACTATCGCATCAGTCTCTAAGGGACCATTGTGCTACCTGTTACTTAACCCAGTGCTGTTCACTCTAGTTTTATTCTCTGACAAAGTCAGCAGTGAATACAATGCAGAAAGGTGTCTCCTTGAATCCTACCAGTGCTAACCTTTTGACAGTTGCCCGAGGCACCTTCAGTCCATGCATTCTGGCATGGAAAAAAACATCCATTCACTCTCATTGGGCAGGTCATAGTTCACCACATGGAGGGGATATAAGAACAATAAAACATGATTCCTACCTTCCAGATGGTCTAGATGAACAAGGAGAATACAAGACAGAAAGTGCTTAGAAGCACAAGAAAGGGACAGTTAGGATCTTTTGGAGTGAGTATAGGGATAGTCCCTCCTTCCCCCTGGCAAGACAGTATTACAGGGGCTGTCTTGGAAGAGGTAGAATTGAAGTTAAGCCTGGAAACCCTGAGATGGTTTAATTGACCTGGTGTCCTCAACCTCAGGGACTCACAGAAACCCTTTTGAGTGTTTGTTTGTGAAGTTTTGCACCTGACTGTGGCCTCATGGATTTGAAGGTAATATCAAAAAATTGCCTCTTTTCTGAGAATTTGCCTCCCTACTCTCGAGTTTTGTTATATATGCCGTTGCCTCATATTCACACCCAGATTCCTCAATAAATGACCTCAGGCTTTTTCCTTCAAAGCTTTATATCTATCAGCTTCCACGGGCATGTAACTTTATATAGAATGTTTCTTAAGTCCATAAACTTACAGGATTATATGAAAACGATGTTTCTCAGGTTGAGTTTTAGCCTGATGACTTCTCTCAACTTCACTGGGGGCTTGGTGTGTATTTCCTCAGGACAAATTCCACACGTACTCATGGAAGAAGGTACGGTGGATCTGCCTGTCGTCATTAAACAGCACATTTGGTGTCACCCCTGACCACCGTCTCATCACAGATGAGGAGGACATCATAAACAGAGCCATCAGAAAGCCAGACCTGAAGGTTAGTACATTTACGCTAACCGCTAACGCTGAAGAAATTTAATTCTCTCCCCAAAATATCAGGTTAAGTTCAGATCCTCCGCCACTCCGATCCTGGACAGTGTGCATAGAACATTATAAAGAGCATGTACTTTGGAGCTGGACAAAACTGAGTTCAAATCTCGGCTTCATCCTTCTAAACTGAAGAGCCGCGAAGCCATTACTAAACTCTGCTAAGCTTCTGTTTCCTCATGTATAAGATGATAATGCCTACCTCTGATATTCATTGATGGCATTCAATAAATTAAGAAAAACAAAGATTATTTATGGTTCGAGGTACATAGTACATAGTCAGTGTACACGTGACCTCTGAGTAGAATCAAGCCCTCTGCATGATAACCCATGAAACAGAGTTTCTTTTACAGTAAAGGTGATCACTCGAAAACATCCCAGGGACTTCCTTATGTCTGCAAAATGAACTTCTTTTGAGTTTTGTCACTCATATGTGTTTGGGTCACTCCCTCGTCTCCATTTTAAATTAGTACTACTTGGATTATGACTGGTTAACATTCATATTAAAAACGTATTTTATGAGACAGGCTGTTTTTCTCTTAAATTTATGTGTGTGTGTGGACAGCTGTTTGACCGAATTTTATGAGCTCAAGGTCAATTTTTTAAGATAATAAAACTCAATTGCTGAGTAGTTTCTCTATTGTCAGTTGTTATCACCCAGCTGTCTTAACTGCCCAAACAAAAACAAAAGAGGTCAAACACCTCCAACCAACAGATTGCATAATCTGTCAGGGGGTTATTCACCTGGAAAAGTAGGCATCCCAAATCTACCTTAGGGACCAACCCTCAGATGGTTATTGACTTCTAGCTTCTTTAATAAGTGGGCAAAAAGATGAAGAAATGCTCAAATAAACAAAATGTAAAGAAGGGGTGGAGGTCTTGAAATGGAAACTTCTGGCAGCAGGGTGGTATCTGCGTTTACTAGTGTATGGTTTAGGGGGCTTGGCTAATTAAGGTCTCTCTGAGCTTGAGCTTCTTCTTTATAAAATGAGAGCAATACTCCCTTCTGTGCCTGTCCCTCAGGCCGTTGTACACCTAAGACGAGAAGATGGACATTAAGGTGATCTGTGAACTGTGATGTGCTACTTTCATAAAGGACTGAGACTCTCGTGAAAATGGAGAAGCCACAGGCTCCAGCCATGACAGTGCTGACGGCCAGAGCGATAAGAGCTACAATACCAACGTGGTAACCATTCAGGCCATTCAGGGAGGGTTTGGAGATCTGCTCCATCAGGTTTATAAATGCAGGCTAAGAGGAGACTAACTACCGTCATGGGATTGCGTGCAAAACTAAAACCCAGGGCTTAACCTGTTAAACAGGATACTCTCACAACGTGTTCCAACAAGAAATGAGGAGCAGGAAGACTGGGGACCGGCAGGCTTCCCGGTTCGAAGCAGAAAGCTGAAAATCACCCCGCCGCACACCCCTGATGTCCTAATTACAGTTTTCTGCTCTGAAGTTTTAGGAAATGGGCAAATAAACTCCACCCCATGCAAATATTGTGATTAATATCCTCTTACCGGTATCCAGAGCCTCTGAAGGTGATGAGGGAAGTAGAGAAACTCCAGGCCCAGATGATTCCAGCTAGAAGAATTTTAAAGATAATTCGAAAGGTGTCTGACGGGGTCATTCTTCTCCCTCTGTGAGGAATGGCCTCAAGAAATTATCAGGAAGCGCACCTGGGTGACTCAGTTGGTTAAGCGTCTGACTCTTGGTTTCAGCTCAGGTCATGATCTCATAGTTCCTGAGTTCAAGCCCCACATCCGGGGGTCTGCACTGACAGCACAAAGTCTGCTTGCGATTCTCTCTCTCACCCCCCCCTTTCCCTTCTTCACTCATGCACATTCTCTCTCTCTCTCAAAATAAATAAATATTTTTTTTTGAAAAAGAAAAAAATTATCAGAAGATAATGGAATCTTCTATTTTCTGGGCTGAGGTAACACTTACCAGGAATCTCTTTATTCCGCATTATTACTGCCTTCGTCTGATGATGTCTTGTGTCTGTTGTTTTTCTCAGCTTCTCAATCTCAGTCTGTGTCTTCACATCCTCTGGATATAGGTTCTCTGATTGAGCTGGGGCCTCGCATTCCGCCACGGTTTGTCCTTTCAAACTGTTCTAACGCAGATTTGTGAACCTATAGAATGAACAAAGGAGGCAACCCTCACTTAATTCATCTCGAACCCTGACGGCTATCGGATTTTTCAGACCTTCTTCTGAGACTTGAACATTATATCCTTTGGGAGACTGGACTTCGGAGCCAGTTGGGCTTGAGTTCAAATCTGATCCTCGCTTCACAGGGGTCATCTTGGGCCAAAGACTTAAAGTTTCAGGAATGAAGTGAAGGTGAAAATAATATCTGTCTACCAGAGGATGATGAAAAAGACTAAAGATGATGTGTGCAAAGCCCCCACGTACTCTATAAGCTGTGACTGAAGTCCAGCTCTGTTTGCAGAATTGCAGGGACTGAACAAGACAGGCAGGTGTGAGACAGGAAACGTGAGCTTGCAAGGTGGACCACGACAGCCAGTGTCCTTCAGACACTCTTTCTTCTCTCAAGCTTGCAGCTTGCGAAGGAAGAATTGCTCCCAGTGGTAGTGCACTCCAATTTTAGACTGAAAATCAATTGGAAAATAGGATTTATTTTTTTTAAGTTACTTGGGAACCAGTCTCGTTGAAATAAATCCATTCTGTAAAATAAAATATACTGGGTGTAGTTTACTGGGTAACTATGAATATATGTGTATGTGTGTGTGTGTGTGTGTGTACACACGCTCATGTGTGTGCACACTCATGTACACACACATATATTTATTAAATAGGATTAAGATTCATTTGGTGTACCCCAGGTCTTGGTGCTTAGGGATTTGACCTCTATTTATAGTTACCATGAGGTTGTACAAAACATTCATTCACTTCTTTACCAAAAAACATGCATTGACCACTTAGTAGGTTTCAGCTATACATTCTTTTCAGTTCTAGAATTTATCTGACGATTAGACTGATTGTACTAGTCACTGGTATAGAACATACCCAGAAGAGAGCAGTGGAAATTAGAGATCATCTTCTCGATTGCCTCAGTTTATTCATGGGGAAACTAAGGTGCAGAGAAATTTACTTAAATTTCTCAAGGACACAGCTATCAGAGTAGCTATAAAAGGAAGACACTGTTTCTCAACTTCGGCTGCACATTAGAACTATCTGAGGAAATTTAAAAATATTTATGCCCAGGTGGCACCCCAGACAAGTGAAATCGGAATCTCTTGGGGGTGAGACCCTGGCATTAGAATTCTTTTTAAAGTGTCCAGTTACTTCCAATGGGCAAAAATGAGGTTATAACCATTGCTCCATGACAAGAGGACACTGTATCTCTTTGTGCTCAGTTAAGTCACCAGTTAATGGAAAGTCAGACTCACGTGTAAAGTTGCTTAAAGGAATGAGAAACGAGAAGGCATAATTGCCATAAGCGTTAACCTTCCCTTTCCTTTTCATGCTGACATCAGACGCTCACGTCCTGAGGCACGTGAGGTTTTCTTGCAATAACCTCCCTGCTCTCTTCTAGAACCTGCTGCCAGCCTAATCTTTTTCACTGTCTCTTCTATAGTTTTCTCTGAAAGTCATTGCCCACAAGACAAAGTCCTAGATACTCCACCCTAGCACTTCAGACTGTACACTCTGATCTTTAATTACCTTTCCAGCCTCATTCTCCAGTCTGCAGTCAAGTATACCCGCTCATTTGCCCCTCCTCACAACTGACTTGTGCATAATCTCTTTGACTTACCCTCTTCCCTTCTCATCTGAGCAAAAGTCTTCTAGTCCTTCAAGGCTGCATCTTGGATGCCATCACCTCCGTGATGCTTTCAGTCATCTGCCCTCTCTGTATTTCTACAGCATTTTGATACTATCCATTTTACTTGATTGTATTTTTATTTATTCGACATGTATATATTCGATTGCATGGCATAGTTTTCACTTTTGTAACTTATTTTCTTCCTCTGTTAGGTTATCAAATAGTGGAATGCAGAGACGGAGTATAATTCATATGCTTCTCTGTATAATAAGTCCGTGATACACATTGACTGAATGATAACTTCTAAGAAAGAATGCCATTTGTGTGGTAGGGAAAGTTGCAGTAAGTTAGGAAAGGATCATCTTAAAGAAGAATATTAGAGCTCTATTTTTGCTTCTTCTACAGGCATTTCTTTAGCCTCCGAACTGCTATGTACTTACCAATCCCTGAACTAGAGACTTTCTTAGTACTTTTCTTTTGCAGGTGAGATGTATAAAAGTGCAGAAAATAAGATATGTTTGGAACAACTTAGAAGGACAGTTCCAGAAAATTGGGTAAGTTGTTTCAGCAATTTCATCCAAAACAGAGAAACTTATTGCAAAAAAATTATTTCTAAATATGTCTTTCTCATTATTATTGTTTCAGTTCTTTGGAAGACTGGCTCAGTTCTGCCAAGATACATCTAAAATTTGGGTCAGGTCTAACAAGAGAAGAGCAAGAGATTAGGTACCATGCCTATGTTATCTACATCAGCTCCAAAGGACTGTTAGCCAAATAGAGAGCCTAGCAAATCATTACCTTAGCTGGTCAATATCAGAAAATTTGGTAATGCTCTATTCAGTATTGTTAAATTAAATGTATGCACATACCTTCTCTCGCTTCATCGGAGCAGCTTTGTGGGGGAGGTAGAACATCATTCCAACATGACACACGAGAAATCTGGGGCTCACAGAGGTTTGATGGCCTGAACAAGGTCACATCGATGGGATAGAAGAAGGGCTGAATCTCGCACTCTGTCTTCAAGTTTAGTTCTCTTTCTACTCTGCACAGAGCTTCTCAAGGTTGTAATAATGGGGTTGAGCCAGTTTCGGTTGTACTCAGGAAATATATTTTATATCAAGATCACATTGTTGAATAATAGTTGCAGAGCAGCAGGAACTGTTGTGCAAGACCTGTAGCTCCGTGGCTCCAAAGCAGTTCCTGGGCAGAGACGCCAGGCTGAGGAAGAGCTCAGCGTCAAATGTCAAGAGTCTGTCAGTACTTCCCTGTGTGGTTTTGAGCAAGGAACTTCTCGTCTCTGGGCTTTGGCTCCCTAGTTGTTAAAAAGGGGAGGAGGACTTTGTAAAGGCCTTGCTGGTCCTAAGTTTCTATGATTCTCACATTCCCCTGCACCTCCAAGCTCGTTAGAAATGCAGAATCTTAGACCACACATCATGCCTTTGAATCAGAATCTTCACATAACAAGATCATGAAGTCATCTGTATGAACACTAAAGCTTAGGAGGCACTGCTCTAATACATCCGGCCAAGCTATTTGACCTCAATGTCTATACAGAAGACAGAGAGATAGTTGTCAGTGTTCCCAACAGCAAAATAACTCATAAGGGGTCATTGCTCTCCATAATCAAAGAAACATATCTCTAGGTTTTTGGTTAAAGGGCTGTATAACTTTGTGTATAGAGCTGTCTTTGAGATCCCAACATCTTTTTGCTCACATTAAAACAAATTCTGCAGCTTCCCAGAACTAAACAGGAATAGGAAGGTAGGACCAGTACTTCTTACTAGTATAACTGTTTTCTTCTAATGATCCTTCCATCCCACATCCACAGAGCCACGGTTGGGGACAGAGTTGGGAGAGTGCCAATCTGGAAACTACTTCGCTGAGGCAATGACTAATATTAAATACTCAAAGTGCCATCAAGGAAATATTTAGACCTCAGGGAGAGTCTAATTCAGTAGATGAAATATGATCATGTTTATTGTTTTTGGCCTTGGGACCCCCCCTCCCCCATCCTCAGTTATTTCCAGAAGGATGGGGACAGTATGTAACAAGGGAGGCTTACCTTGACTGTGAGAAAGTGAATAGGCCTTTTTTTTGAATGAGTGAAAAATGAGTTTCATTTTTATTGTTTGTAACTGACTGATCTATGATCTCTGCCTCTAGGAGGTTAATATGTGGGCCTAACACTATTGATGTTGAAATCACACCGATTTGGAAACTGCTTGTCAAAGAGGTAATCAGGACTTCCTCTTCGTGCTGAACAGAAAATAAAGAAATTTAGTTCTAGTCAAACAATCAAGAATGCTACAAGTTAATAAGTAACTATAATTTGTCATATTTTAAAAGAATACAAAGTATAGTTTCTTCATATCTCTTTCCTACTCTTTTTCCTGGAGACCATCTTTGGCACACATTGCCTGGCACAGTATAAGATACGATGCTCTTATGTCTACTTATCCTTTAATAACTGGGTGAACCTATTTTCTTTCTCTTTCTTTCCTTTTTAATCCTATGTTTCTTAGCCTTTCTCACCTTCGTGAAACTAAAATAATAATTAAAAATTTAAAAACTCAAGACAGTTCTTATGGGCAACATATATAATTTCCTCAGCATCTAAAATTATAGGAAGAAAAACATCTGTTTGGCCTTATTAGTCCTCTTGATCTCAATGTTTGTGTGGGAGGAAAAAAAAGGTCCTGACCATCGTTTGCTAAGTCGAATTTTTCCTCTCGGAGTCTACCGCTGAGCTTATTTTTTCATTTTGCAGTGATTATTATGAAAATATAACCATATAGCTGTATTCTGGGTCTTTTTCTGAATTTCGCTTCTACTCTTACTTGCTTTTAAAAAAGCTTACTAAACTCAAGGTATGATCTCAATATTTCTAGTAAGAAAGGAAGCAAAAGAAACTGATAGGAAGTGATGTTTTTGAGTGCTCCTTCCCTAACCAGAGGCAGAGATTGCTCTTCCCATCTGAGATCGAAATCAACTACAGAGCATTTGAATAAGGGTGCAAAATGTCTCAAACCAAAGCAGGCTAACAATTGTTGGAGTTAGCCTGTCCCTTCTTCCACAGCGTCCTAGATGTTCAGGGACAGTTTCCCAGTTTAGCTTGGCTCTCTACTTATGAGCAAACGTAGTCTTCGACTTACCCATACATCTAAATTACTTTGATGGCTTTGAAGACGGCAGACAGTGTGTCCTAGGGAAGAACAACGGACTCAAGAGCGTTTTAACTCTGTAAACTTGAACTAATACCTCGCTCTTCTGAAGGCCAGTACATATGAACTGGACCTGATAATATCCACACCCTACGTCCTTGTGACGGTCATCATGAGGACCCATGAGACCCTACTTTGTAAATGGTAAGGTGCAGCAGTGATTAAAAGTAAGTGCTCCGCAGTCAGCTTCCCTAGGTTCAAGACCTACTCTGTGATGGTTGCAGCTGTGTGACCTTCGGCAAGTTTCTCAAGAATCTCAATTCTCAGATCTCAAGATCTGAGGTTCAACTTCTCCATCTTTGCAATGGAGATAAGTCGTAGCTTCTGGGTAATAAGGTAATTATGGAAATTAAATGAGAAAATTCAGGTACAGTCGCTAAGCGCAGTGTCTGGCATGTGACAATTGCTGAATAAATATAATAAGAATGAGAATATTGTGTGGGTGATTGGTGTCACAGACATGCTTATGAAAGCAAATAAGTCAATGAATACCTCCGTGTGAAGATTTAACATCCCCCTTGTCTTCCTGTTTTTATGTCTGCCAACAGGTTTTAAATCCATTTTACATATTTCAACTCTTCAGTGTCTGTTTGTGGTTTAGTGAAGACTATAAGGAATATGCTTTGGCCATCATAATCATGTCCATCATGTCCATAGCTTTGACGGTGTACGATCTCAGAAAGGTGAGTTTTTTTTCCCACCAGTCTGTGGCCACAGAAAAGGAACAGGAGGAACTTTGCTGAAATGTTGTTAGAAAGAAGACTCAGGAAATAGCCATTGCCCACTCCACAATAAATGAGACCGAGTTTGTATATATCTAGCACAGATATTGATGCTGAATAGTGTTAGTCCTTTTCCTTCTGTTACGTCCTGAATCCTTAGCTTCCAAGTTATTTTTTCCCCTCTCTTTAGTTTACTCAGAGTTTAGTTTACTCTCTTTAGTTCCTCCTCAGCCGGAGGAATTTACAAACATCTATGAATTGTGAATAAGTGAGAAAATATGTGCAGAGACTACTGTCGGATCTTGAAGATGGTGGAAGAGGGTGGAAGGTGGAAGAGTCTGTTTAATAATGACTCTTTGCCCTTTCCAGTTGGTCAGTACTTATTTGTCAAAGCCTGAGTCCAACACTTGGCCTTTTTTTGCCCATACCAGGGGAGCTAGGTGCTGTTGGGAAAAAGTCATGTAGAACATGATTGGTTGATCACACTCCAAATCCATGAATTCCGTCCTCCTTTGGGCAAACTTTCTGTATGTCCCTGGTCAACACACTTGCACTCTCCCATTCTCAAAATTAAGAATTCAAACCAAGTAACTGTCCATGAGAGAGATCTCGTATTCATCTCATATTCCACTTCTCTAATCCAGCAGCTAATCGTACCACTTGTTCCATAAACAAGATAGAAGCCGGAAGACAGAAATTTGCTCAACTCCCCAGTCTCCAACACTCAGATGACCCTGTTTCTGCCTCCTTCCCAATATGAGGAGAAGGGGCCCTCGGCCTGTGCTTGCCATAGCACTGTCTCCCACCTGCTCAGGGTGCTCATGTGGTCCTGAATGACCTCCTCACTCCCTCCCCCAAGGGCCTTTCTGTTAGCATTTAAATGTGCTCCAAAACATCACTTATTCATCTTCCTGTCTCTTCTCACTATACTGACCTGATTTCCTCTCTTGTGACTCCTTTAGAGAACTCCTGTTAAGGCCACTGGTGGTTTTAAAATTTCTTTAGGGGTGCTTGGAGTGGCTCAGGCAGTTGGGCATCTGACTCTTGATTCTGGCTTGGTTCCTGATCTCAAGGTTCATGGGACTGTGCCCGGTGTTGGGCTAAGCGCTGGGTGTGGAGCCTGCTGGGATCTCTCTCTCCCTCTTGAAATAAATAAACTGTTTAAAATAAAAATAAAACAATTCTTTTTTTTAAACTAGTTATTTTTTTCTTAATAGAAGAAGTAATATACGGACATGATTTTTAAAAAGTTCAAATAGAACACAACAGTGTAAATAAAAAGTAAAGATCCCTCCCACTTTGGGTCTCCCAGTGTCCAGGTTCCCTTTCCAGAGGCATCCACCGGGACCAAATGTTCTAGAACCCTGAACAGTGTTAAACACATACACACTAATTTGTTTCGCACAAATGGAAATACACTGTTGTGCACTTGCATTTTTCACCTAACATAACTTAAACATCTTTTCATGTCTGCACAAATATGTTTTCTCCAGATGTACCATAATTTTTAAAACTAGTCTTATGTTGATGGATAGTTAGACTGTTTCTAGTCTTTTGATATTAAAACAATGACAAGGGGCATCTGGGTGGCTCAGTCGGTTAAGCGTCCGACTTCGGCGCAGGTCATGATCTCGCGGTTCGTGGGTTCGAGCCCCACACTGGGCTCTGTGCTGACAGCTCGGAGCCTGAAGCATGCTTTAGATTCTGTGTGTCCCTCTCTCTCTCTGTCCCTCCCTGCTCGCATTCTGTCTCCCTCTCAAAAATAAACAGACAAAAATTTAAAAAATAATAAAATCAAATAATGACAATTCTTGCACATATATCTTTTCCCACATCCAAATATATGTGTGTTTATAAATATATATAAATTATAAGTATATGTAATTTATATTGTATATAAATATGGATATAATATATGTGTGCTTATATATATTGATATGGGGACATAAAATTTTTATATCTGAAATTACTTAATTATAAACTAGGTGTATTGTTTTCGTAGGTATCATCAAAATGGGTCTTAAACAACTGATATTAATTTACACTCCTCCCAACAGTAATGAGTGTTGGTTTCCCTTATCTTTGCCAATATAAGTGAAAATAGAACCACATAACTTCAATGGCAGGCTTTCCGTTACAAGTTGAGCACTTGCTCATGTCCTAAGCTATTTGTATTTCTCTCACTGTGAACTGTATTCATGTCCTTCATTAATTTTTACTGGACTATTGGTCTTTTGTTTGCTGATTTCATGGTCCGCCTCCTACAGTGGACACTTTTTTTTTTCATGCTGCAGCTTTTAGTAAACCTCTCAGTTGCATTTGATAGTTAACTGCGCCGTTGCTTCTTTTTGAAGCGCTCTTTCCCTTAGACTTCAGAGACAACACATTCTCCATCCTCTCTAGTTGCTCTTTTTCAATCTCTTTTTATAGTTCATCCTCCTCTACCTAGCCTTTTGTAGGGGAGGCAGTATCTCAAAAGCAAAACAATATGCCAACTATACAATGTATACTCTACCTCATATACAATGTATGTTCTATCTTTCTCTTCCCCTCCACTTGTGCAACCACATTTATTAGTTTCTTGTGTTTTCTTCCCGCAAATGCAAATATCTGTGCTTTGTTTTTCTCTTTCCTGGGTAAAAGGTAGCATCATTATATAATTTCCTAGCTTGCTTTATTATTATTCATAATAGTATGTCTTCATGGCCTTTTCATTGAGAGATTCTTCATTATTCTTATAGCTGTATATGCCAATGAATTCTAAAATGACTTTCCAATTTATATATATATTTCCAGTCCAAATATTTCTTTTGAGTCTCAGACTCATAGATTCAGCAGCCTGTTTGATTCAAAGTCACTTATTTAGGGACGTTTTCTATTGTTGCTTCCATTGGCTGTATATGCTCCCAGAGCCTATTTTTTTATTATTGATTGTAACGACACATTCTGTTAGTGATTATTTGATTAAATATATTTCTCCCAGTGGGTTGTAAATTCCTTGCTAGTAAGAACTATATCTTTTTTTTTTTTTTTTTGACCATTCTATCCCCACCTCTTAGCATAGGCCCTGGCACATAAAGTTTGTTTAATAAATTTGAGCGAACGCAAAAATGAATAAAAGAATAAGTTAATAGCAGAACACTCTGTCTTTCACCTTAAATTACTCTGTTAATCATTCCTAGGACTTATTAATCAGATTTATAAATGACTTATGCTGGGAGATTTACGGGGTGTCATAAATGGCAAAATCAGAACAAAAAAATGAATACACCAAATGATAAGGAGTTTTAACCCCTAGAACCAGGTAGTTCTTTTACACAAGAGTTTCTTTTCTTTTTTTTTTTTTTCAATGTTTACTCATTTTTGAGAGAGAGAGAGAGAGCACACATGAGCGGGGCTGGGACAGAGAGAGAGGGAAACACAGAATCTGAAGCAGGCTTCAGCCTCCGAGTGGTCAGCACAGAGCCTGAATGAGTCTCAAACCCACAATCTGCGAGATCATGACCTGAGCTGAAGTAGGTTGCTTCACTGACTGAGCTGCCCAGGTGCCCCTCTTTTACACAACAGTTTCTTAATAACTGAAATCCAATGTAATTTTATTGTATTTTCTTTTGTATCCTCTTACCGATTCACTCTCAATGTCCTGTATATTTCACATATGAAAACAACATGTACTATGAGGAACTCTGATGTGGGATAACTCAAAACTGAAATGTTGCTTAGCTCTCAAAGCTGTTTAGGTATGAGCATACATCTCGAATGATTAAAGTTCTTGATGTTCTCTACTGAAAGAACAAAACACAAATTTATGGTCATCAAAAACGACTTTGAGTGAATGGAGCATGCTGGGAAATTTCTCTCTATCAAAGAACTCATACTTATTGCTGGTGAACAGTGCGGCAAGTAGGTTGCATTTTCAGGTGACTAATAGGCTACTTAGTCTTTCATTTTTAGGCAGGCATTCAGCTGGGAAGTCAGTGTTCTATCTTTGAAGAATTTACCACTTTACTGAATTAATACCTGGGACTTACCCTCAAGTAGAAAAGCCTTTTTTTCCATTTTCCTTTCTTCTTTTTCAGCAATCTGTAAAGCTCCACCGTCTAGTTGAGTCACATAATAGCATTACAGTCTCCGTATGTGGGAGAAAAGGTAAGTCTGATTTTAGATCTATGTGTTGTTCATAAGGAATCAAAACAGGATTTAAATTTGTATCTCTGATGGTTTCTACTACTTTCTCTTCAAATGTGGATTTTTTTTCTGGTGCATTTACTCAAAGGAATGAGGGACTTGAGACATTTTCCCCTTAAAAAGAACTTTACTGAGGTGAAATTGACATACAATAAACTGAACATAGTTTAAGTGTACAATTCAATAGATTTTGACTTATGTACATTTGTGTGACTATCTACTAAACTATCACCACAATAAAGATAATGACGATCCACTACCCCCACAGCTTCCTCCTGTCTGTTTGTAATCATCCCTCTCAACCTCTCCCTACCCATCTCCACCCTCAGGCAACTGCTTTGCATGTTCAGAATTTTATATAAGTGGCATTGTACAGTAGGCATTTTTCATCTTTTATAAGATATTTGGGGTTAATTTTACTGGAATCAGAGTCTGTAATTATTTTAAAATGCATCTATTTAATTAAGTATATCAATAGTTTATTCCTTTTTATTCCTGAGTAGAGTCCCAGTATATGGATAGACTAGATTGTACATCCCTTCACCTACTGATGGAAATTTGGGTTGTTTCTAGTATTGGGCTATTATAAATAATGCCTCTATGACAATTTGTGTACAAGTCTTTGTATGGACATCCACTTTCATTTCTTATGGGAAAATACATAACTGTGAGGGGCCTGGGTGGCTCAGTTGGTTAAGCGTCCGACTTCGGCTTCATGTTTTTTAACATGTTTTCAAGGTTGGTGAGTTTGGGGTCCTGAGTTGGGCTCTGTGCTGCCAGCTGGGAGCCTGGAGCCTGCTTTGGAGTCTCTGTCTCCCTCTCTCTCTGCCCCTCCCCTGCTCGTGCTCTGTCTCACTCTCAAAAATAAATAAACATTAGAAAAAAAAAAAAGAAAATACAGTAACTGTGAAATGGCTGGGTCATACGGCAGGTAAATGCTTAACATTTTAAGAAATGGCAAAATTGTTTTAGAAACTTTTGTACCATTTTCCATTCTCACCAGCAGTGTATGAGAATTGCAGTTGCTCCATATTCTTGTCTACACTTGGTATGCTCAGTTTTTTAATGTTAGCCATTTTTAACAGGTATGTAGTAATATTTCATTATAATTTTAATTTACATTTCCCCAATGACTAATGGCACTGACCACCTTTTCAAGTGCTTATTTTCTACATATATATCTTCTTTGGTGAAGTTAAAGTTCTGTGCTACTAAATTGATTTTTAATTATTGACCTGTGAGAGTTCTTTCTATCTTCTGAATACAAATCTTTTATCACAAAGATGATTTGCAAATATCTTTTTCTCACTCTAGGACTTAGCTTTTTATTCTCTTTACAGTGTCTCCCAAAGGGTGGATATTTCAATTTTTGTTAAAGTCCAGTTTATCAAATGTTCCTTTTTGTGTCATGTCTAAGAAATCTTTGTCTAATCCAAGGTTATCAAGATTTTATGGTATCCTAATGCACATAAGGGCTTAATACATAAGTTCTTAATGAATATCTACTCAATAAGTTGATACGAGGTATTTTTTTTGAGATTTGAAAAATGCATTTTTGTAACAATACAATGGGAAATATTGGTTATTTTCTTTTATAGAATGAGAAATCCTTCTCAAAATGAAGGGCTCAGGCTAGTGCCTTCCTTAGAAATCCTACACATTTGGGAACTTTGTTAAAGGTTAGGATAGATTGAACAGATTTAACAATATTTAACAACTTTGTTGCATAAGAAGTTGGGGAGTACACGTGGGAAATTTTCCTAAAGGACTGAGTAGTCTGAATAACGCATTTCACCAAGAAATGATCCATAGTTTTCAAAATGGGATAGTAATTATCAGTATAACCTGGTGGCTATAATTCTAGTCTTTCTTTATCCAACCCTTATGAACATATCTGGTTCTCAGGAGGAGAGAGGCTTTAATTAACAATTACAATACATATTTTTCTGTCACACAAACAAGCAAACAGAAAGCTATCAAGCTGTAGCCCAAGCAGAAATGATTTGAGTCCCAGGATCATGTTACATAGAATACAGAATGATGCCCCGTCTCGCACTTCCCTCCGACCTCTAGGGAGTGGGGTTCTTTACAAAAGGGAAATGTCCTGCGTGGGAGAGAAGAAAGCCACATTCAGATTAAATTAAGTGTTGTGTTTTTGTTTTAACAATTGGTACCAAAAACCAGGCTGTTTGCTTTGCTTTGTTTACATATGGTGGCTAAGAGTTTGGGGTTGCTGTCAAAAAATTGGGTGCTTAACAGGGTTTGTAACCAAGTTAGCTTTGGTGAGTGGAAGAACATGTTTTTGAACTCATAAATAATCAGCAACACTGGCACTGTATTCCTTTCATGAGACTATTGGTGAAGTCCTTGGTGGCTAGCTGATAACCATGAGTGCATTGTTTTTGTTTTTGTTTTTGTTTTTGTTTTTGTTTTTGTTCTTCTCCAGGTGTAAAAGGCCTCCTCCAGACTAGACATCATTAATGAGGCTTCTAATGGACAAATACACTTGCAATCTTGCAGGACAATCCTTTGCTTCCTACTGTAAATTAGCATAGATCTGGTCTTCTAGTTATTTCTCCTTTCAGGCACGATAGGAAAATTAAAGTAATAAGTAGAGTTCTGCCTGCTGTGAAGGTTTTCTTCTTCATAGTCATTCTGGGACCCCTTTGAGCCAGTATTTAAAATCATGAAATATTTGGGATTCTCTCTTGTCTGTTAATGATCGCAAAACAAACGTCATCTGAGGTCTTCAGTGTACATTGAGGAAGAGACAACAGGATGACAAAATTGGGAAGACATGTTGGGAGATGAGAAAAATGTTCTTGAAATTCACTTGGATTTTAAAATTTCTTATTTTGTTTATAACTCTTCTACTTGATAATTGAATGTCGTGGGAACTCATAATTTATATGGCCAGTCATATCAGATAATGTTAAATTCATGGTCAACAGGTAAAGGCTCCTAATTTCCTGAAAGCCAAGGCTGATTTTTACTCTCCCTCAGAGATTAATAGTAACAAACAAACAAACAAACAAACAAAAACTGCACTGGAATCTAGAATCTTCACAGTTTTAGGTTTCACATTTAGATCTATATCATGAGTTTTTTTTAAAATTGAAGTTCATTTTTTTTGCAAACAGACATTCAAATGTTCCAATATTATTTGTTGAAAAGACTATGCTTTCTCTACTGAGTGGCCTTTTCATCTTGGTCAAAAATCAGTTGTTCGCACACAGGTGAGTCTTTTCTAGACTCCCTATTCTAGTCTACTGATCTATCTGCCTGCCTTTATACCAATGCCACAACGTGGTTTATAATTAGTCTTGAAATAGCATAATGTAGTCATCCACCTTTGTTCTCCTTTTTTAGAGTTGCTTTGGTGATATCGGGCCGTTTACATTTTCATATGACTGTTAGAATCAACCTGTCGATTTCTTACAACAACAACAACAAAATGATGAGATTTTGATTGGGATTGTGTTAAATCTCTAGATCAATTTGTGGAAGATTGACATATTAATAAATTTGGCTCTTCTGGGCACCTGGGTGGCTCCGTCGGTTAAACATTTGACTTCAGCTCAGTCATGATCTCACAGTTTGTGAGTTCAAGCCCCATGTCGGGCTCTGTTATGACAGCACAGAGCCTGAAGCCCATTTCGAGTTCTGTGTCTCTGCCCCTCCCCTGCCTCTGCTCACACACTCTCTCTGTCTCTCTCAAAAATAAGTAAACATTAAAAAAAAATTTTAAAAAATTGGATCTCCTACCTATGGACATAGTATGTCTCTCCATTTATTTCATTTTGGTTAATTTGGTCTTCTTTGATTTCTCTCAGCAATATTTCATAGTTTTTGGTGTATGGGTCTTACACATTGTCTCTAAGATGCATTCCTAAATATTTCATGATTTTGATGCTCTCGTGAATGGTATTTTTGAATGTAAATGTTCAATTGTTCATTTTCCAATAGTTTCCTCAAATGCATGTGATGATTCATCTCTAAACACTCTCATGTCTGTATTCTGAATTCAGAGAGACCTCTGGATTTTGTCTGTGTTCCCCCCTCCCTGCACAGTGGCCTGGGAACTCTCCAAAGGCAGTAAGCTAAGCAATTGTAGGGCATCTTCACTTGTTTCCTGTCTTTTGTTGCTTATGTTCAGTGCCCCAAACCATTGTTTACATACTTTGTGTGGGTTTGGTTGTTTCAGGTGGGAAGATAAATCTGTTCTTTTTTACTACTTCTTGGCTGGAAGTGAAGCTTCACCTTTTAAAAATATCCTGGTAATTTTCTTGCTTAACTTTTTATGATGAAACATTTTTGCATACATACAATAATGGCGAGATACGATAATGACACTCATGTAGCCATCACTCAGATTCAATGATTATCAAGTCATTGAATCTTTTTTTTCCAAGTGTCTTACTACCTCCTTCACTCTAGATTGTTTTGTAATTATTCCAGATATCATATGATTTCATTTGAAAAAAATTCAATATATATGCAAAATATAAAGATATTTTTTAAATTTCTTTATCTAAAAAAACTAAAATAACTCTATAGTTTAAAAAATCAATTATATAGAAGGGTTCAAATTTTCTTATTTGGATCACAAGAATATGTTTATATATGTATATGCATTTTCAAATCAGGATCTAAATAAAGCCACATACTGAAATTCGTTGATAAGTCTCTACTTTATTTTTTATAATAATTTTTTAAATGCTGATTTATTTATTTTTGAGAAAGAGAGAACAGTGGAGGGGCAAATTCCCAGCAGGCTCCACACTGTCAGCATGGATCCTGATGGGGGACTCAGTCTCACAAACCGTGAGATCATGGTCTGAGCCAAAATCCAGAGTCAGACGCTTAACCGACTGAGCCACCCAGGGGCCCTTAGTCTCAAGTTTATTTTAACTCCACACATTCCCTCTTCAATATCTTACATTTTCCTTGCAAATTTGTTGTTGTTCTTGAAGATAGCAAGTGGTTCATCCTGTGGGTTCTATAGTTTGGATTATGTTGATTGCATATTCATAAAGTTATTTAACATGATTTTCTATTGCTTGCAATTCCTATAAATTGGTAGTTAGATCCAAGACTTGAGTTTTTGGCAAGAATACTTAATATTTGATATTGTGAACTTTTTTTAAGCGTATTTATTTATTTTGAGAGAGAGAGAGGGAGAAAGAGAGAGAGAGTGCATGAGCAAGGGAGGGACAGAGAGAGAGAGGGAGAGAGAGAATCTCAAGCAGGCTCTTCACTGTCAGGGTAGACAGTGGGGCTCAATCTTAGGATGGTGAGCCCCAATGTGGAGCTCAATCTTAGGATGGTGAGATCATGACCTGAACTGAAAACAAGAGTCAGACCCTTAACCAACTGAGGCACCCAGGCACTCTGATACTGTGAACTTCTAGTGGGAAGTACATAGTATCTGATTATCTTCTTTTTGTGATATTAGCAGACATAAATGCATTTGACCTAGATTTACTATTTCATTAGGAGTTTCAAATTTCTACTTCTATTATACCATCTTCACATACTAAGTGGAATATTTCTGTAAAGAAAAACACCCTCCTCAACTATTTCATCACCCTGAGATTCAGTTTAAGAAATACAAGATTGATATTTGATTATTTTCTTTTATGTACCAGCTTTCAAAATAATGGGTTTATCCGCTAGCATTATCCAAAGGATTTATTTTTTTTTTTTTAGTGTCATTATGGATGTATAATGTTAAACATTGTTGGTGTATTTCCACCCATGGCGATTTTTATTCTTACTGTGTTCAAATTGTCATATCTTTGGCCATTGAGTGCCTCCCCAGTTTGGCTTCTGAATTCTTTTGCCATGACCTCAGTAGTCTTTGAAAATTTTATTGCTTTCTGATATGACATGATATTCCAGGCTCGTCTGGAACAGTGCTGCTCCAAACCTGGACACATCCATTTTTCCAGAGAGCTCTTTGGTGTGGTAGTTAGAGACCTCAACCAGAGCACCAGGAGCGCTTATTCCTATGTGTTAGTCGCTGTTGCTAGACCTTTTCAGGAGACAGACGTAGGAAATAATTTCTGTTTTTTTTAATGTTTATTTATTTTTGAGAGAGAGAGAGAGAGACAGAGTGTGAGGAAGGGAGGGGCAGAGAGAGAGAGAGACAGGGAGACCCAGAATGTGAAGCAGGCTCCAGGCTCTGAGCTGTCAGCACAGAACCTGATGCGGGGCTTGAACTCATGAACCGTGAGATGATGACCTGACCTGAAGTCGGTGCTTAACTGACTGAGCCACCCAACCGCCCAGGAAATAATTTCTTAAAGATACAATACATTTTGAGTTCATACTGGCATTTCTAATTCAAGCTCAGAACTATGGGCTTTTTACTTAACTTTGTCGATTATACTTTTGTCTCTCCTTTCTCTATCTCAAATGTCCTGATTCTCAATGACAGCAACAAATTACTAATTTGCTCTTTCCCTTATACACGGTAATCTCAGAATAGCAAATCAAAATACCCTCCAAGAACGTAATTCGTAAAAACAATTTCATATTTTGTTGGAATTCTTCTCTTCTCCTACTTATGATATACCATTTGAAATGTACAAAATATATATCTTTTTTAAGAAATTATGTTTCAGATTTACTTAAAATGATTCTATGTCTGGTTATGTCAACAACTTGATAGGTTCATCTCATTCATTTTGCCTTAGATTTTTAGTGTTACCTTTTCAAATTTATTTTTGGATTACTTTATGTAGATACTATACACAAATGTATATTATATAAAATATAAAATTATCAATTTAATACAATTATATATAATGTATAAATTATAAATTAGATAAAATATATATTACAATTATATAAAATATCTACATGGTTCAAAAGTTAAACCCATAAGACAAGATATTCAGGAGAGTCTGGCCCCTATCCCTCTTTTTTCTACCTTGCGTAATCTCTCTATAAAAATCATTTTTGTTTACTTTTGATTTATTCTTACGTTTAAAACAAAAATTATATATAATATCCATATCTGTATAGTATGTATACAGAACAACATATATATTTATACTGCTGTTTAGATGACAAGGATATACCATACACATTTAACTTCTATTTCCTGATGTGTATGCTTTACATGCCTTATTTTAATTGAAGTAGAGTTGACATAGAATGTTATATTAGCTTCAGGTGTATTTAGATACTAAACTATGTTTCATAGAGACTCATAGCGGGATATAGAAATAGTTTTTGCTTATGATTTCAGCTTTATGGTACTCTTGTGTAATGCGGAGACATTGTTTATTCAATCAATTCTCTATTGAAAGATTTGTTGTTGTTGTTGTCGTTTTCAGTTTTTACTATTACAGATAGTGCTGAAGTAAAAAAAAGCTTTTTTGTGTATATGTCTTTTGATATTTCCACCAGTTTATCTTCGGAATAGTTTTCGAAAAGTAAAATTGCTGAGTTAAAGGATAGATGTGTGTATGTACTTTTGCTAGATAGATATTGCCAAATTTCTTTCCATGGAGATAGTACCAACTTGCATTTGCACCGGAAATTGTGAGAGTGCCTGTTTCCTCATGGCCTTGTCAACAGACTATGCTGGCAAACTTTTAGATCTAATGGGCAATGTTATAATTATGTTTTTTTTTAAGGGAATAACTTGAAACTTACAGAAAAGTTGCCAGAATAGTTCAAATAACTTTTTACCTGAGCAATTTGAGAGTAAGTTGCCAAACTAAGGCTCCATGACTCCTACACATTTTAGTGTGTGTTTCTTAAAGACAAGAACATTCTCCTACATAAATGATGGTGTAGCCATTAATATCAGGAAGTTAATATTGATATATTAATAGCAACTGATGCTCAGACCCCATTCAAGTTTTCGCAGTGGTCTTAATAGTGTTCTTAATAGGAAAGGATTCAGGATCACACAATGGTGTTGTTTTAATTTTCAGTCTTCCCTTGATTTTCATGACCTTGACTCCTTTCACTCTAGTTATTTTGCAGAAAGTCTTTCAATCTGGGTTTGTCTGATGATTCCCAATAGTTAAATTCAGGTTATGCATTTTTGGCTGGAATATCAAAGAAGTGATGCTATGTCCTTATTGCTTCCTCTCAAGTGTTACATAATTTAAATTTGTCCTATTACTGTTGATGTTAATTTGTATTACTTAATTAAATAGTATCTGCCAGGTTTCTCCATTGTAAATTTATTCTTTTCCCCTTTGTAATTAATAAATATTTTGTTGAGAGATACTTTGAGACTATGTAAATAAACCATCCTCAGTAAATTTACCCACTAGTTGTAGTATCCATTGCGGTTTCTTGGCTAAATTATTACTTTGGTGGTTGCCAAATGGTGATTTTCCAGTTTTATCTTTTCTCCTACATTAATTGTAATTTTACTGTAGGAAAAAAGTTATCTTTTCTCCCCATTTATTCATCCATTTGCTTATATCATATGGACTCATGAATTCCTATTTTATTTGTTGAGTTATAGTTCATTTATCTTTATTTACTGTGATATTCAAATTATTACACATTTAGGCAGTGAAAGTCTGCTAAATTGGCTTTGATGTTTTTTCTGTCTTCATCTTTCCTTGAGCAACAAAATGTTCTAGCTTATATGATAACTTTTCTTGGCCCAGCCTTATAATCGGCCATTTTCTTAAGGAACGTTGATTCTTTTTTGGGGGAGGAATAAAATTTAGAAACCAAAATTTGGGCACTAGATATGCACATTATTATTGGGGTTTCACTGCTCCCAGACCCTATCAGAGAACAGAATTAGTGAATGTATGTATATAAAAAGATACACAAACATTATATATGTATGTATTCTTCCATACATATACATTTGCATCTATATCATTTCTCTCTCTATTTATCCCTGAAAACCCTCAGTTTACATTGTTGTCTCTAATTCTAATCCAATACCAGAGAGTTAATTCTCGATTTATTTCCATCTATATTCATAAGTTCCTTTCTTCATGAGTAACCTGGCTCCCATTAGCCTCATTATATCTACTTATTCTATCAATCCCTGCTGAGTGGGACCCATCATACATCATTACTGATGCCCTCCCCCACTTCCGCGTAGACACGTTTTTCACCCTGCTTGGACTCCAACATCCCCGGCCGCTATCCCCAAGGTGGCCCTTTTCTCCCTCCTTGGGCTCTGGCACCCTACACCAGGCCATGTAAACACCTGTGCATTCTGCTTAGGCTCCAAAACCTGCAGCAGGCTGCCACCCATGTCCCCACCCCACTCAACCTTCTGCAAGGATGCCTATCTTATTTAGCTGCTCTAGCTTTGGGATTGAGTAAGGAAGGAAAAAAGTAAAAGAAAGCAGACAGGAAGAAAGGAAGGAAGGCAGGTAGGAAGGAAGGAACTTGCATTTTTAAAATTATGAGTATGAGAGCTCTTCCAAATGTTAAATATGCCACCGGCATTGTGTATATGCCTGCGTGTGTATGAACTATCTGTTAACATCTCTAGCAATTTTGCTATAGTCATTTGCTATACATCTCTTTTTTTCAGGAACTCTTTATATGTTAGGAATATTAATCTTTTATAATGTAATATAATGTAATGTAAGTCTCAAACATGTTTTCTAAATTTGTCTTCATTTTTTTTCTGTTTTTATTTTATGCAATTCATTACTTTTTTTTTTATCAGTCCAAGATTTTGAATCAACATTGAGGAACAGTTTCCTTTTTTAAAAAATGTAATTTCTTGTCAAGTTAGCTAACATACAGTGTACACAGTGTACTCTCGGCTTCGGGAGTAGATTCCCGTGATTCATTGCTTACATACAACACGCAGTGCTCATCCCAACAAATGCACTCTTCACTGCCCATCACCTATTTTCCCCTCTGCCCTACCCTCACCCCCCATCAACCCTATGTTTGTTCTCTGTATATAAGAGTCTCTTATGGTTTGCCTCCCTCTCTGTTTGAAACTACTTTTTCCCCTTCCCTTCCGCCATGGTCTTCTGTTAAGAAGCGAAAACATGGTATCTGTCTTCCTCTGCCTGACTTATTTCACTGAGTGTAATACCCTCCAGTTCCATCCACGTTGCTTTTTCATTGATTTCCAATTAATTAGATATTGACCGTGTTTTTCGTGAGAAAACAATCTGACTCGACTCTGCCATCTCACACTTTCAGCTGGAGTCCAAGAGCTGGAATCCCGCTTCCTGGTACCTGGAGATCTATTAATTTTGACGGGGAACAAACTGCAAATGCCATGTGACGCCATCCTGATTGACGGCAACTGTGTAGTAGACGAAGGCATGCTAACAGGTGCGGATCTGTCCCACGACGCACAGCCTCAGAAAGCTCTCCCGGGGTCCTTCTCTATAGGAACAACAGCGGCAGAGCTGGGGCTTGCTGTGGGACATTCCCGCTCCCACAAGGCTTCCTTAACTGTCCTGCTCTGGATGGGAGAGCTCAAATTAAAGCTGCTTTCTATGCGCTAAGTTTGACACAGTTGTAATTTTCTCAGTCCTTAGCATTTTCTTCTTGAACACTGGGTTTTGCAATCCTGTCATTTTACCTTAAATGATTGTAGAGATCATTAGACAGTTCAGAATCATCTGTGACTTTTATGTTTCATATTTTCATATAAAATATATCTTCTGATAAACTTGGAAGATTTGAAAGCCATCGATGACATCCTAAAACCCAGAAGGTCAAGTCCAAGCTCTTCCTGGCTTGGCTTGAACGTGTCCAAAAGTTCATGACAAAGGATTTGGCACATCTGCTACTTGAAAATACACATCGAGACTTTGGGACTAATTGCATTTGATTTTTAAATAGCATGCTGGAGCGGCGAGGACCTTAGAGGTCACTGCATCTCATGGGAATGGACACTGAGGTCCAGAGAGAAATGACTTGTGCAAGGTCACAGTGCTTTGAGTTCTCACGAGTGCACATTTGAGGAGATGTTGTGCCAACATTTCTGTAAGATAAAGAAGAATCTTAAAGCCTTTTGCACGGATGGACTAAGGGGCTGAGGAGACACATTGACATACTGTGGTTCCCACTAAAGCTAAAATTTGAATCCATTCCTCCCAGACAGACCAGGAAGGCATGAAATGGAGACAAGAACATGTATCTTTCTTCTATGTAACTTTACCAAATATTTTCAAATTTTTTAAATTATTTTGAAAATTTTTTTAATGTTTATTTATTTTTTGAGACAGAGAGAGACAGAGCCTGAGCAGGGGAGGAGCAGAGAGAGTGAGAAACACAGAATCCAAAATAGGCTCCAGGCTCTGAGCTGTCAGCACAGAGCGCTATGCGGGGTCCAAACTCACGAACCACCAGATCATGACCTGAGCCTACGTCAGACACTTAAATGACTGAGCCACTCAGGTGCCCCTCTGCCATCAAAAAAAATTTTTTTAATGTGTGGTAGGCCAGGTTTCTTCCTATAAGAAATCTGTAGAAAAATCCCTTGGTGCTGTGACTTCTGCAATGCTAAGTACCTTTTTCCTGGCAAAAAGTGGCCCTTGGATACTGGGACGTATCTCTGACTTTGTACTGCCTACTCTGCAAAGGCCAGTGGAAGGTTTTACAAGGTTTATTCCTCAGAACAGGCCCTAATTACTTCCGCGACTTCATTCACCACCCTATATTCGCACTTCAGCCTGCTGCAACCTGCTCCTGCCACGTACTGGCAACAGTCACCCATGTCCCAGGTGCCAAATCCAATGGATTCTTTAGATTTCTCTTCTTGTTGACCGCTCTGCTGCTTTTAATGATTCTGACCATCTTTCCCTTTGGAAAACCCTCTTCTCCCTAACTGTCCAAGACAGCTCTGTGTCCCATATACCCCATGCTGCTCCTGATTGTTGGTGGTGCTCAGAGCTATGTCCTAGTCTTATCCTCTTCTGTCCTCACACTTGGTCCCTCAGTAATCTTCTCCCTCCTGTGGCTTTAATCATAGCCTGTACAGTGGCCAACTCTGACTAAATGTCTCTGGTCAAGGCTTCTCCCTTGAACTCCAGACTCAAATAAATAAATGCAAGGCATCTCAACATAGCCATTCCACAAGGCATCTCCAACTCATGGTGACCATAAGGCAATTCTTCCTTCCTCTTGTAATTCCCGTGTTGATGATTAATGCCACCCTCAGTTCGTTCTCCCAAGTTGGAAACCGGGAAACCATTTTGAATTTCTCTGTTCCTATGACCTGCCAATACAAAATTCTCCTCAAGTTTTATAATTTCTTACCATTTTCCTTTCTCAGATCCAGCCCTTCCTTTTACTGCCACTGCTTACTGCCATAATTCACACCTTTTTCTCTCCAACTGGATGTCCAGCCTCCAGCCTCACCAGACTTCAATCCATTCCCTGCACTGCAGACCAAGTGCTCTCTCTTGTACATGAATATGATATTACTCTTCTGAATAAAACAGTTAAATATCTCCCCACTCCCTTCTGCCACGAATGCCTACAAAATCCATGTAAACACTTAAATATGTGCACGTAGGCCCTCCCTGCTTTGGTTTCCTGCACAGGTCTTGTGGCCCCTCGTTCCGACGCCCCACATTCTGGACCACACAACTTGCTATTCCCTACCCAGCTTTTTCTAGCCTTCTTTAGTGTCCACGTTTGATCTCATAATACTTATAGTATTTATAATACAACATTCTTCTTACTTGTTGGGAAGACAAATCTCCTAAAAAACAATATTTCTTTCTCCGTGTATCCCTAATACCTAGGGTTGCCCCTGCCACCCACTTCAGGCTTATAACACACGTCCGCTGCATGCTGAGTGAGTACATGCATGATTTAAATGAGGGAAGGCACCCCACCTCACAAAATGAGATGTTTGTTTTCTATAGGGGAAAGTATTCCAGTCACTAAAACTCCATTGCCCAAGATGGAGACCTCCATTCCCTGGAAAACGCAGAGCGAAGCAGACTATAAAAGGCATGTCCTCTTCTGTGGGACAGAGGTTATCCAAGCCAAGGGAGCGTGCTCTGGGACCGTGAGGGCAGTGGTGCTGCAGACTGGTGAGTGAGCGTCCCTTTTTTGGTTTTGTTACTTTAATGAAATACTTTTGCTCAGTGTGTCTAGTGCTTGAAATCTATTAGGTAAGGGATAGTCTTTAGATAACAAACCAAACATATGTAAAGTTCTATATTTCAAGTGTGAATTGCACTGTGACATACGCCTTTCAGTCAAAATAACGCTGATGACAGTAATTACTCTTTATGGGTTTTGTAGTTTAGAAACTTTCTCCATATATCAAACCAGCATGGCAAGGCTGCTTCTTCCCACTTCGTACATCAATAGGCTGAGGTCAGCACATTCCAAGCAAACTTTAAAAAAAAAAATCACAGAGCTAGTCACTGACTGAGCTGGGTCTAGAACTTAGATCTTTGAACCCCCAATCCCAAGTTTTTTTCTAGCCAGGGTTAGAAATTGAAAACTGGACTCTGAAAAGTATTAGAAATTAAGTCCATCAGTATTTCCTGGGTCATAGGTTTAAATTTAAGTAACATGTGTGTGTGTGTGTGTGTGTGTGTGTGTGTGTGTGTGTGTGAGTCGTTTCTTTAAAATGAAGTTATATTTGGAAAGGCTGTGTTCTGATCCCCGTGTGGGGGTTTCCTACCTCTGAGATGCATTGAAATTCAAAGCAGAGAGAAGAAAGAGCAGAGCGTAATAGGCTCAGAAATAGGTAAGATGTTTCCATTCCAGCACTCAGGTATTTTCCCAAGTATCCTTTAATTGTGTTTGGGTTTAAGCACTGTTTAAAGATCTCAGAGAAAAACAAAGGCCATGTTGAGGCTTAGAGGCGCGCTAGCAGTAGGATCTGCCGTCCTAAGAATGTGGATTGTGCGTTTGTTACTTCAGGATTCAACACTGCAAAAGGGGACCTCGTGAGATCCATTCTGTACCCGAAGCCCATGAATTTTAAGCTCTACAGGGATGCCATCAGGTTCCTCCTGTGCCTGATAGGGACAGCAACCATTGGGATGATCTATACTTTGTGCGTCTATGTGCTCAGCGGGGTAAACTGCTTTTGTTCTTTCACTACAAGCACACGTACACTCATCTAGGTAAAATTTATCCTCTGCGGGTCAACCGTAATCTCAGCCGTGGTTTACAAACCCGGGAAACGAAGCCAAACGCCGAAACCTGCCCAAGTCCTCGCACTTTCCCAACATGAGCGACTGATCCCCAAGTCATATCGTACCAATCAGAGCCAGAGAGGCCGAACACTTTACTGAGCTACCAATAGTGCCTCTGGTCTTGTACACTTCTTAGACTATGTTTTCATTTTCAATCTGAGAATATGTTTATCCCAATAACACAGTATTTCGTAGTTATTAAATAAGGAACTGAAAACAAAACCTAGATACCCAGTGTTGGTGAGGCCATGGCAGGTTTGCACACTGTTCTC
This sequence comes from Paguma larvata, assembly GCA_030068075.1. Taxonomy (NCBI): domain Eukaryota; kingdom Metazoa; phylum Chordata; class Mammalia; order Carnivora; family Viverridae; genus Paguma; species Paguma larvata. The sequence goes on along the minus strand of CM057824.1, from coordinate 80,662,516 downwards.
TGCTGGGTAGCAGCATGAGTCGTTATAAACTGTTTCGCGCACTTCGGAAAATCTATGAGAGCCATAAACTGTTCATACGTTCTGACCCACTCCTATCACTTCTGGGAATCTGACCTAAGGAAGTAAACAAAAAGGAGGAAAAAAGTCATAGGCGCCATGCTGTTCAGGACTGATTTACCTGTAGTAGCTGACGAGTGGCTTTATGTCCCAGGAGGCTCCAGAGGAGGTGGTGAAGAAAGCCCTTGACGTCATCACAATTGCTGTTCCTCCTGCTCTGCCTGCTGCCCTGACCACGGGCATCATCTATGCCCAGAGGAGGCTGAAGAAGAGAGGCATCTTTTGCATCAGCCCGCAGAGGATCAATGTATGTGGACAATTAAACCTTGTCTGCTTTGACAAGGTATGTGTGTCTCACCCTCATTATCATTGCCATTTTTATCATCGTTGTTATGGGGTGGAAATGCTTCACACTTTTCTGGGGCAGTGACATAGGATGTGTTATTTGACTTCATTTTAACTCTGGTTGGGTGCATGATCTGGGCAAGGCATGTCTCTTGAGCTCCCAGATTCTGGGGTTTCGGGGAGGGAGAGTAGGTACTGAATAGGTGGATCTTTGAAAGTCCTTCCAGCTCCAATATTTTATAAAACATGATTAATTAAGATAGCATTCTGTCCGTCCCCAGGCAAAACCACATACAAAGAGCAAAACTTAAACCCTTCACTATGATCCCTGCTTGACCCCTACCATGGTCAAGAATATTGCCTAGTGTATAGTCAGTGCTCAATAAGTATTTATTGATTTAATAATGAATAAATAAATAATAAATAATGATGAATAAATAATAAGAATAATAAGAATAAATAATGAGGGGCACCTGGGTGGCTCAGTCGGTTGAGCGTCCGACTTCGGCTCAGGTCATGATCTCGCGGTCCGTGAGTTCGAGCCCCGCGTCAGGCTCTGTGCTGACAGCTCAGAGCCTGGAGCCTGCTTCGGATTCTGTGTCTCCCTCTCTCTCTCTGCCCTCCCCCACTCATGCTCTGTCTCTCTCTGTCTCAAAAATAAATAAACATTAAAAAAATTAAAAAAAAAAGAATAAATAATGAATGAGTTAAAAAAGGGAGAATTTATTTAACTGTGCTTTACTTGGGTAATTGGACTTGGTTATAGGAAAGCCCCAATCAAGTCCTTACTGTTTTTTTCCCCATCTGTAGTATATTGCTTAAAATTATCCTTGATTATATGCCAGTTATTCCCAACCAGGCTCTTATTCTGCCTTCCCCTGAATGTATTCTTTTGGTTTCATCTCTGCCTATACTGGGTGAGGGTGGGGCTGGGAGAGGTGAGATAAAGATGCTGGGCTGTTTTGTGTCCAGGTCTTCATTTACAAAGGTGACTGATGACTGCAGAGAGAGGTCCCTGCCTTTGAAAGAAGTTTACCATTACAGTTAAGGAGAGGCACAGCTCGCCCTGTGGGCCATGGGAGGAATGCCAGGTTTGGAGAAGGAAGCAAAACAGGAGTGAGGAGATGCTCAGACCAGGGCCTTTATTGGGATCTCTACAGGGAAGGCAGGTCAGGGCAGGGAAGGCAGCTTATGATTGGCTAGTTTGGATGATTTGGGTGAGCTTGGGGCTGCAGGGTGGTCTCTGGTACTTGGCCTCTGATGAAGGCAGAGGACTGTTGCCTCCTGGGGAGCAGGGGCCAGAGAGAGGATTAGTTAGTTTGCATGTCAAAGACATGCTGAGTCCCTTGCTATCTCTGAGAATGGGCCAGCCCAGGAGATGCAGTCTTTTCCTTAGAAACATTTTTTAAGATGTCAAGTCATCATAATATATAGAAAATTAATACCATACAAGGGTATTATAGGCAGGTGAATATGAGCAAGCGAACGGATTTAGAAAAGCAATAGAGCTTGTGGTTTTGACCAGAGCAAGACGTCAATAATGGGAGAGGTTCGTACACCTTTGCTCTCTGGCTAAGACACTTCTACATACTCTTAGGCAGTGCCGTACCTTTGAAAGTGGTTTTTGTTTTCGTTTTTGCTTTTTTCATTGTTATTCTCCTTTTTCTTGCTTTTGCTGTGGTAAAATGTACATTGTATAAAATTTACCATTTTAACCATTTTTAAGTGGCTTTAAGTGCATTATTGTTGCTCGACCATCACCGCCATCCATCTTGAGAATTTTTCCATCTTCCCAAACTGAAACCCTCTGTGTCCATTAAACAGTACATCGAAGTTTTTGGTGACAGAAAATTAATAGGATCAGAGCTGTATTAAATGGTTACTGGACTATCAGAGAGACCTACCATGATCAGAAGGCTAACACCACTCTTGCCAGCATTTCTGTATTGTTTTGTGATCCAATTAGCATAACAAAGAAGAATGTTCTATTTGCGGGGGTCATCTCATCCCTGGGCTTAGCGAAAGAAGCAAGGGTGGGAAGAATCATTATGACACGGATTTGCATAAAATAAGTAATAATTAGGGGTAATTCTCATTATAATTTGCTCTTAGTCCGTGTCAGACATTAAATTAAGCGCTTTATTTGTATTATCTAATTTGACCTTCATAATAACCGTATCCGGTTATAAGCACATTGTACAGGTAAGGGCTCTGAGGTTCAGAGGGATTAAATAATTCGCCCAGGTCATACAGCTGGTGTTTTAAATGAGTCCAAGCTCTTCATCCTCATCCTGCACCAAGAGAAATACCCACAAGCACCCTCTTTTACCACCTATTTAGAGCAGGGAAAGGGTCTACTCCCATTACTTATTTCTGATGACACACTTTTATCTTCTGCTATAAAAACTGGGACTCACCCACTGTATAGCTCTTACAGGCTTACCAAGACTTTCCCATTAGAGCCTCACAACCAGCCTCTGAAGTTTGCAAGACAGCTACTGTTTTCTTCCCTTTATTGCCAGCTTGGCGATACAACGCGTGAGCCATCCAAGCTTCTGCCGGGGACCCCAGATACCCACCTGACTGTGTCCTTCCTTGTGGTGCTGATTTCAGTAACGTGTTTGTGACCTATATTTCCCTGTTAAAACATACCTTATGGGTTGTCGCTCTGGGGCTGCCAAATCTTCAGAGTAAACCGAGTGCTTGTTTCTGTTTAGACAGGCACCTTAACAAGGGATGGTTTGGATCTCTGGGGAGTCGTGCCCTGCGATAGCAGTGGGTGAGTACCTGGGACTGAATGCATTGGAGTTCAAAGTTAATAATGAAGACCTTTTGGCTTCGGAGCAGTGGTTGCCAGAGTGCCTTCGTGTCATTTTTCTCTTGGAGCACTCTCGAGTCTTACTAAAACATGCATATCTCCCTACACCCTGTCCCCTGCCCCATGCCACTTGCAAACCTGGGAGACAGAGGGGTTTCGAGTCTTTGCTAAGATGTGATTTGCAAAACCATTTTTAATTTTTTTTGATGTTTGTTTATTTTTGAGAGAGAGAGAGAGAGAAAGTGACAGAGTATGAGCGGGGCAGAGGCAGAGAGAGAGGGAGACACAGAATCTTTGAAGCAGGCTCCAGCCTCTGAGCTGTCAGCACAGAGCCCAAGATCATGACCTGACCCAAAGTCAGATGCTTAACCAACTGAGCCACCCAGGCACCCTGCAAAAAAAATTTTTTTAATGTAATTTGCTGTCAGCATATGAGTCGGGGGCCTGAAGCTGACCCAGTGTCCCTGATTTGGAGAATGCCAGGACACGGTCCCCGAGGGAGATAACATTCCTTCTACGAACTGAAGCCTTTCCCATGTGCTGGGAGGGAGAACGCTGCACTGACTTGTGTACACTGCGTTTCAGGAAGAGGAGCAGCTGCGGAACTGTAGCTAATGCACTCGCTTTCCTTGGTATTGCAGTTCTGGAAACTCCACTTTCGGGTGCGGGAAACTCTGCCTTTCTGGCCAGAAAAGACTCATTTTTGGCAATTTTCAGCTTGGGGTGGTACGATTTGCATGTCTCTCTTGTATGGCCCTCTTGTGGTCATGTCTGACCTTGCATCCGTTCCCCCCCCCCCCCCAGCTTTCTCTGGCCACTACCTCCACTTGGGATCAGAACATGAAACATCTGATGTTTACAATTATTTTTTAATGAAAGTATTTCCCCCTCATGCTCACAGCCTCCATCACAAAAGCATCTTAATACATAAAAGGTACATTGTGGTTCTTCTTATATGCAGGTGACCTATAATCTATCCATGAAATATTTTAATTACACGTGTGTAATACATTTTCATATTACAATACTATTTATAAACGAGACTATTTCCTGGGTTAACAAATAAATCTTAGTCCCCAGAAGAAACCTCTTCTAAGTATTAAACGTTCTCATGTTCTCTTTTTTCTCTCAAACATAGATTTAGATATAGACCTGGTCTTCCTGTTCATTAGTATGTTTCTGCTTCAGCTTCTACAAAAAGTGTATGCATTTATTCAAATATTCTAGCATCCTGAGACCTGTCGGTCTCTTATTTATATTTGTGTTCCTAGTGCTGTAGCATATACCGGGCACAGAGGCACACGTAATAGGTGCACAACAAATGTTTATTTAATTAAAATGAACTTGCTATGTTCCATCTTTTCTTTTATGTTCCATCTTTTGAATACTTTTCCACTTGTTGAATTCAGCCATCATCTTATTCACAAAACTTTCTATTTCTAAAAGTAACTTGTCAAATTTAAATAAAAGCAATTGACACAATGTTTAGGTTACTGATTGAATAATTAAGCCTGTTGCCCTTCCCTCCTAAGAAGCAACTTTAAAATTTGAAAAAAAATTGCCAAATTTAAATAATAACATCAGAGAAAACCTACTCAATACTAGGTTGACTAAGAAGTCGGCATCTGACTTCCAGGCTATTAAATATCTTCTTGTAAAAGGTAAGCTCATCTTTAATAACTCTTATCTTTTCCAAAAAGTCCTGCCCAGTATACCAGATATCTCAAGAACCATTAGAAGGCTACCTAGGGTACTTGAGCAGGATCAATCATAAACATTCAAATAAAAATACAAGGATAAGGATGAGAGAGAGAGTTCTATTTACTTGTTATACAAACTAGAGTTTGGCCCAGTCCCCGGGAACTCAGAATTATGTATTCAGAATTACATAGTGATGACAATATGTGTGCCATCTTAAAAATAAGATTTTTTTCCCCCTGATCTGTGTTTGCTTTTCAGTGTGAGCTTAAGCTTCTGTGTTAATCACACTGCTGGTGATTACTTAATGTGTACTAAAGTACCGGGGGACATGTTGAAAACCACTAAGACAACTTGAACTACTGATATATAATAATAGATACAATCAACAGGGTCAGTAATCAGCCAAGAGGTTTTTGAACTTGTAGGGAAGCTTGAATGAGGAAGCCAGGAAGATATACGCCTGAATTATGAGTTACGCTGTGATGTGGATGCTTTCAAGAATAATAGGCTAGAGCAGACTAAGGCCATGTTTAAAGAAGTACAGTGTCCATATCATGGGAAATAGTGATCTGGTCCTGGAGACCACATTTTAAGACCACGTTTTAAGACAAGTAAAAACGTTTCCAATAAAGAGTAATTAGGATGGTAAAGAGGTCTGGAAATTGCACCGTGGAGGCACAGCTAGAGGTCCTGTGTAGCCCCAGGGGAAGAAAGGATAATAGGGGCACAGCTGAGCTGGTCCACAATTGGTTTCACCATCAGACTGTGCTGGTTTCACAATCTGAAACAAGAGCAAGTAGACTCTGACTGGCTCCTTGGAAGCTCCAAGATTTCACCTCCATACGGGAAGCACCTTCCGCCCCTCTGAGGTCCCCCAAGTAGGATGGGCTGCTTTGTGACCACCTACTGTGTCCCATATGTCAGACAGGACAGCAGGACTTCAAAGGACATGCCTCTGGTGAACCCGAGACCCTACTTGATGACTTAAACTCTGACTTAGTGAAAGAACCCTGCATGTGACATCGGAGTTGTACCTCAGGAGGTTTTAGATGAGGCTACTTTCTATTAAGAAAATGATGAGTGATGATGGACACTAGATGTCAGGATGGAAGAGGAGCATGCAATATCCTTTTCAAAAAAATTTTTTTAAGTTGTTTATCATTATAGTCTTTTGGATATCCAGTAACTAATTCATTCATTTACTCACTCATACATTTGTTGAGTATCTATTGTGGACCAAACATCAGATATGTTGGGGAGAAAGATGGAAAAATTCACGCCTACCTCGAAGAGTTGAGTGAGGAAGATACTCATATACACACACAGCCATACAATGAGCTAGCCTGTGCTTCTCACAGCATTGGAAATGAAGTAGGTCTGGTAGTTGGGGTAGTAGTGGATGTGCTTCAAACTAAGGGTGATACTTCTAGATTTTTCTATACCTCTGGGATTAAATCAGTGCCAGAGAAAGAGCAAGGAAAAGAAAAAGCTTGAAAAACCCTCAAAGACCTTTCTCATATTTGTTGAACTAAAAGAAGGATAATGGCTAAATAAAGCATTATTAATTTGGGGGGATTAGAAGATGGGGGCTAGTGTAACCATGCATGCTCTGGTAATTTTTCAATAAATATTTACTTTCAGAAGCTGCATTTTGGCATGGATGGATAGGACTGAAGGCCTTTCCCTTTTCTCCTTCAGCTTCCAGAAGTCCACAGTTTTACATCAGGCAGGTCTTTGCCATGGGGCCCGCTGTGCGCAGCCATGGCCAGCTGTCACTCTCTGATCCTTCTCGACGGGACCATCCAGGGAGATCCTCTGGATCTCAAGATGTTTGAAGCCACTTCCTGGGTAAGACCCTGCTCTTCAGAGAATCTAAGAAGCTTCCTCAATGCCAGAGCAACACAGATTTTATTATAGTTATTCAATACTTACAATATAGAGTTACATCCAGTAGTGATGGACAAACAAACTAATCTAAGTCTGTTTTCCTCATCTCTACAATGTAACTAATAATAGTGTCTCCATTGTGGGGTTATTATGAGGATGAAATGGAATGATGCATTTAAAAAAAATTCCTGGTAGTGTGCCTGGGACATTATAGGTTAACAGTATTCATATAATTATATGTCTTCCAACTCTTGAGACAACATAATTGTTGTATAATTATTTTCAACTTTTGAGCAATGTCTGGTTTTAAAGTTTTCTAGAACATGGGGATTAGGAAACAGCACTGTCTCCACTGCTTAGGATAACTCATTGTTACCAAAAGTTTTATTCCTATTAATTGAATATTGATTTTGTTTCTAAAACTGGAAGCAATAAAAAGGGAAATCAGGAAAGAGCTTTTGTTGAGACTCTGAAGTAAAACAAGAGCAAAAGGTATAGTTCAGGACCAGGACTCTGGTTTCCTAGTTCTAGTTTAGGCTGTGCTGTAACTGACTGCTTGACCCTGTGAAGGCATCCCTCTTGTTTAAGCATTGGCCCTATGCCCTTAAAACAAAGGACTTGCATTAAATCAGCAGTGTTCATATAAAAAAATAAACAAAACAAAGCAACAGAGCTGGAATCTTTTCTCCCAAGGAAACCTATTCAGAAGCATTCTATAAGAAACCAACAGTTGGAGTTGCTGTGATTGAGACAGAAGATAGAGCCTGTGTAGTACAGGAAACTCTCTGCACCTACTTAGCTATAAGTCCACTCCTACCTCCTGCAGCCTGGTGCAGCTCTAGGCTTCAGTGACACCTGCGTGCCAACCCTGCTGAGGAAGGGTCCCTTCCAGCACTAGTGGGACATGGTTCTGTAGCGGTCTGATGTAACTTTGACGGTCCCCTCATTTCTTCTGGATTAGTTTCTGTATCTTTAAGTAGGAATTACAATTTCCTCTCTGAGATGTTTTCAGCTGCTGGATGATATGATTACAAAGCGTTTTGACATCTTTGGGTAAAAAGGTTCCTTTGACTATAATTTAGGGTTATTATTACAGCAATTACTGATCATTTACTGAACACTAGCCACATATATCACAGTCCCTGCCCTGCCTGGCCCTGAGGACTATCGATTCAAATGAGACAGAGAAGGAAGGGTGGTAACAGCGTCGAACTCCAGGAAAACAAAGACAGTATGGTGCTCGCCTCACACAAGGCTGGCTCTTCATGCTCAGTATTTTCAAGTTAAGCTTTTCGGAAGTGGAGAATGAACCTTTATGCAGCACATTCCAACGGAGAAAGCAGGATAAATTGCATGAATAATTCAGAGGTGTTTGCCCTTCAAGTTCTGCTGCGTTTCCAGTGCACTTTTTTAATTTTTTTTTTTCCTATGGCGAAATAAGCCTGGTTCACCTCCACCTAGCTGAGGGAGGAGACACTGAGAATACATCGAGGTGGTCTGAGGATTTTCTCAAGGAGTGGGTTTGAGCCTGGTGTCAGTGGATGGATAAGAAATAAATCTCTCCAATGAAATATCCCATTTGCGAAATAGGAGATGGCTGTTTCTGGGGACGATTTCCACATCAAGGGCGTGCCGGCACGTGCCATGGTGGTGAAACCCTGCAAAACCGCCAGCCAGGTAAGCCTTGCCTGCTATCCGCCCCCAAATGCCCAAACTCAAAGGGAAAGTTTTGAAAGGGCACCGACGTGTCTTCTTTGAATTCCATATGTGAAAATTGCTAAGACCTTGCCTCCTGTGTTTGCTAAAATAAGGATCGAGGGAGGAGTAGTTAACTCCAACTAGCTAGAAGCTATATTGCTACGTCCCTCTCCGTTGCCCCTCCCTCTACCAGGTCCCGGTGGAAGGAATTGCAATCCTGCATCAGTTCCCATTCTCGTCAGCACTGCAGAGGATGACAGTCATTGTGCAAGAGATGGGGGGTGACCGGCTGGCATTCATGAAAGGTGCACCGGAAAGGGTGGCCAGCTTTTGCCTACCTGAGACAGGTAAGTGAATAGACTTGTAATAGAACAGACAGATCTGTGTTTCCAGCCCCAAATTTCCAGTCCCATCAGCTCTTGATTTATGAATTTAATTGCGTACTGGCCATCGCTAATTTGGTAACCCAACTGCCATCCCAAACTCAATACTTCTCTTTCTCACTTCGTATTTTCCATCTTGGTGAATGGTACTACCAATTTCTGCTGCTACTCCCAATTTAGGACTCGTCCCCGATTCCTCCCTCTCTTTCAGAGCCTCTATTTTATCAGTTGCTACTCCATCGCTCTTCTCATTCCATCCACTCAGGTCCTCATCACCCCCGCCCCTGGATCACTTCGATGTTTGGTAAATCCTGGTCCCAGGCTCCCCTACTCTGACTCACCCTTTGTACTGGGACCAGATTGGTTTTCCCACCACATAGTATAACCCTGTTGTCACTTTCTTGCTGCTCTTCTTGCGGTCACTTCCCATAGGTTCCAGGATAGTCTCAGACTCCCTTAGGATCACGTATAAGTCGTTCATGGTGTGAGTCCTATACACTTTCCAGAGTTGCCTTGCCACCCCTATCCTCTCTCCTTGTGCTTCCCCTGAGCTGAACTCACTACTCAAGTCTTGCTATCTTGTGTCTCCATGTCTGAGCATATGATGCTCCCCTGGCCAAAATGCCTTTCCCCTTCCTTCATCTACCCACTTCCTGCCAGTATGATATAAGCACCTCAGAGGGTTTCCGTAGCGCACTGCAACTGCTTACATCTCATTGCAATGGCAATGATCTCATTCCACTGGTTGTTACTAACCAGCCGGAGATCTTTAGAGAGGAGCCTGCATTTCAGTCACTGTAGAGTCAACATCTGACAAATCCATGGTAAGTAGACTCTCAGTAAAGTTTGTTGGCTAAACTGGAGAAAAAAGAATTACACACTTTTCCCATCTCTTTTTTTTTTTTTGTCATGCTTTATTCTCATTGCGGCTTCACTGGATCCCAACCCTGACAATATAATTATATTTAGGGTTCTCACGGACTTATTTGTGTATCTTTTCTGAGGTGTGTTTTCTTGGGAAAGATTTGGATCTGTTCGTAAAGAATTTTTCCACCAGTACCAGCGGAATAAATGTTGCACACGAATCTTGCCTTATTTTCTGAACAGTACCAACTAGTTTTGTTAGTGAACTTCAGATTTACACGACGCAGGGCTTCCGGGTCATAGCCCTGGCCTACAAGAAGCTGGAAAAGGATCATCACACCACTGCCTTGACAAGGTAAGTGGGGAGGATTTGATAAGGCAGAATGACTTGCTGGGCAGTGGACTGGGCAGCGGACTGAACAACACAGCTTGCTGGATTTGTGTGCCTAAAATGTCCCTGAACTTGGTAAACGGGGACATAGTCCTCCCTGTCCTGCCTCAGCCACAAAGCTGATGTGAACACTGGGAGAGTTTCTGAGAAATAGCTATATAAACTATAAAATATGACATAATTGTACGGCTTTGTGAAAACAGACCTAAGGAATATAACCAACGGTTCAGAGAGATTGAAACTGTGGTGATGACCCCATTTTGAAACACAACACACGGAGCTCATTTTTTGTTAGAGTTAGCGAATTAGTTGTTAGAAAACATAACATTTGTCTGAAAACCAATTGATAAATAAGCAACTGAATGAAACAAATGAATGGAGCTTAGACTTAACAGGGAATCGGAGGAGCTGTTCAGGAGGTATTTTTGAGATGTAAAAAGTGTGCTTAAAAGCTAAAATGGATGCTCAAATTGGTTGTATTTTCCACCGTTTATAGGCTACCTCGTTCATTTCACCTTCACTGCCATGTCCGATACTCTGTGTCGGCTTCTGTGGGTAACCACTGGTGTGGAGACAATCAGGGCTTATTTTGATATTTTGGATTTTAAATTTGGGAGGTTTAATCCTATAGGATTCAACATTCCTGTTGTCATTATATTTTGTACCACTTCCTTTAAAATAAAATTAAGATGTAATACGATCGGCACATATTTTGTACAAAAATAAATATAACGCCCTATTATGTAGTAAACATAGAAGCAAACACGCAATTCATGACAAACAGTAGTAATTCAAGGAATGCTCGGCTGACTCCACTAAATCCAAATGAAGCAATATGTTGCTTGCACCTGTGTGCGGAATCACCTGGGCTGCAGCAGCTAGGAGTGCGGACCAATACAGGTGTATTTGCATATTGGAGTCGCAAATACCACCAGCAGTCTTGCTGTCTGAGAGGTGACTCCGAAAGGGTTACAAACACTTGGTAAAACTGAATCAAACAGTCCAATCTCTTCTCAACTTACATGACAGTTACATTTCTGAAAAATTCAACAGAATATCAAAACTGCGCAAAAATACTTTGTGTTTGTATGTGAAACATAGCAAGGGGAAGTATAATAATTTATATTTGTTTAATATAATAGTAGTATTAGATATGCTATAATAATACAGTATATCACATAATATAATAATAGTACATTCTAAACAGCATAAGCCTGTACTGGAAATATAAATGGTTTTTTAATGTCCTTGAATGACCTCTAAAATATTCAAGAGGCAATGGGGTGCATTGGGCATTGCAGAGATGCCTAAGATTCCGAAATGCCCTCTAGAGGCAGCACCTCTCCTGCCGAAAACCACCAACAGGGCCAAACTCTGTCACTTTGTGAGTGGGCAGTGGGGCCCGGGGCGGGGGGCGGGGGGGGGGGAAGCGGCTCATCGAAGATCCCTGAATATTGGATTCCTGGGGCCAGCTTAGATTGACTCTTAAAATTGTCGCTATCACAACTCTGGGTATTTGTTGTATTTTGGTTGACTCAGGCCATTCAAATTACTCAAGTCAGAGAGCTAGAAGTGTGGACTTTGAGATCGGATCTCACATTTTAAAGAAAGAAAGAAAAAAAAACCCTTGGGGTCAGGTTGTGGCAGAATTGGGAATGGAACTTTGTTTCCTGAGAACCCACTGATGGGTAGACATCAAGACTCTGGCTATCATGCTGCTACGTCTGATTATTATAATAAATAGTTGCATATCTACAAGTTTCAGACTCATGGGTTTTGGGCTGGTGCATATAACGAAGCACTACTGGTGTAGACCGATAATCAGTAGGGAATGGTGGGGGCTGTGGCACACAGGAGAGGACACGCCTCGGGTAACAGCATTGAAATTCCAACTTTTCAAAGTCTGGCAAGATCTAATTAAACCCTTATAGGATCTAATAGGATCTAATCTTAGGTCGTCAATTTGCCCCTCCTATGCTAAAGCCACATCATCATACATCTACTCCTAGCTTAGTTAATTTACCTAACCTTTGCTAATCCCTAATTAGAGCAGAACATTCTTTCTAGGTGTGTGTGTGTGTGTGCGTGTGTGTGCAGCGCGCGCGCGCAGAGTGCTTCTGGCCCTGATACCATAATTTCTTTGAGGGTTCTCAGCCCACATTTCGCATATTTCATCCTTTGAAAACTGCCTGGATTTGAAGAACAGGAAGTGTAATATCACAGATGACAATACTTCCCCCCTTTGTATTACATTCCCCATTCTTGATTACTTTTAGATGCTTCAGGAGGAGGTATAATGTCTGTGCAGGAAGCAGGAAGAGATAGCTCACTATTCCAGGTTGCAGAGCTTGAGATAACTCAAGAGACCACTTCTTCTCTACTTCTTGGTTTATACTGAGACTCATGAAAAGAAGGATCATGTAGTGTTAGAGCTAGAAGAGATCTTGGAGATGCATTCGTTTTACTACCTTCTTTTACAAAAGAAGCAATAGATTACCAGACAACGAAAGTGATTCGCCCATGGTCACACAGCAAAGGCAGTGGCAGAGCTGGGTTAAGAACTATATAATATCCTGATTATTGTGCATTGAGCCCTATGAAGGCCACGTGCCAGGAGAACCAGAAATGTGAGTGCCAAGATGGTTGCCCCGTGGCCATTTTCTCGACCCAATCTGGTGCCTCGTGGTTGGCTTCTGTCATATCATCCCTGAAAATATCCAAAGCTCGAGGCTTGGATGTGAGGGCCACTAGAAAGATTGGAGGACCTCATTCAGTCATCAACCAAGTCATCCTTCAAAAACCAGCTCCAATATCCCCTGTTCCAGGAACGTTTCTTCAGTCACTCCACCCAGAAATGATTACACCTTCCTATCTGCCTCCTTAGGCCCATTATTTGTACATGACGGTACTTTTCCCAGCCTTCCGTACAAACCAGGCAATCAAGTTAATCTTGTCCTCCTGGTTAAAAGTGAAATCTCTGGAATTAGGGGCTACCGTAGTTTCTGTATATTCTCTCCCCCCTTTCCTTAGCCCTATTCCTTGCCCTTACTTAGGTATTTAGTAAATGGTCGTTCACCTGACAGACTGACTGACTTTGCTTTCCATAAAAACCCTCTGGAAGCAGAACTTCTGAAAGAGGAAATATATTTTCCTTGGGCTGCCTGTCAAAGAGAAAAACAGGTCATATCAACATCAGAGCGTTTCAACTAAGGGAGCCCTGGCTGAGCACTTCCTCTGTTGGGCACCACACACGTGTCGTTGAGCCTGTCTCTGAACTAGGCAGTCCTGCCCTCAGGTTGTTGAGACAGATCAGATAGCAAAGAATGGCAAGAGGTATATAAACAAACAAAATGTGTGCTACACGAGATAGAGGTAAGATACTGAGGGAGCAATTCTATCTACCCCCTGTGGGAAGGTTTTTATGGGGATGAACGTGTGAATCGGGCCTCAAAATAAAAACAGGAAGGGTTTCCATGGCAGGTCATGGGGAACTTACAACCTTTTTCAAGAGATAGGAAAGAATGTCTTAGGGCAGTCCAGAATAGATGTTTAGAGATGGTTGAATACAGAACATAGCCATGGGTGGCTGGTCCACCTTGTCTAGAGGTTAGGGTAGGTGAAGAATTTAGTGACAGATAAAGCCAGAGAGCTAGTTTGGAACCAGATTATGGAGAGACTTCAATGCCAGGTTCAGAAGAATGGGGAATGGCTGGGGCGAGTAGTACAAGCTGTGCCGACTTTCTACCACTCTGGTGGAGGTGGTAGCAGGGTCCTAGGAGCATGACTAACTTTGGTTGCTGCCGCTGGCTGACATGAGGCTCAGCATTGAGACACCCATCGCAAACAGGGCAAGGTGGGTGCTGCTGGGTGCTGCTTTCACCCATATTTCAGCCAGAATTAGGCAACGCTGGTGTCTTGCTCTTGTGTCTGCTAGAGGTGTCTGGTCTCAGATAAATAAATCATGGCAGAATTTTTGGACCCCCAACCCCAGATGTACTCCCCTGCACTCAATCCTGTGGAATGTCTTGGAAATGTTATTGAGGTTTACAGGAGCCTCAGAAGCCCCACTTCTTTCCAGAAACATTCACACTTTGTACAGAAGAGCAATGTGGTCTGCTGACGGAGGCAGAGAGGGAGGAGCTTAGCCTTAAAAGAGGGGCTCTTTTGGGACACCTGGTTCACTCTGTTGATTAGGCATCTGAATCTTGGTTTTGGCTCAGATCATGATCTTAAAGTTTGTGAGTTCAAGCCACCACATCATGCTCTGTACTGGCAGCGCGGAGCCTGGTTGGGATCCTCTCTCTCTCCTTCTCTTTCACCCCCCCCACCACTTGTGCTGTCTCTCTCAGAATAAATAAACTTAAAAAAATAAATAAAAGAGGGGCTCTTTTTTGAGCCTGAGAACTCCTGGGGCTAAAATAATATTGCTTATAGGATTGGATTCTGGAGAAACTAGCATTATTGTTCTTGAGCCTCACTTACTTTTCATGTTTCATGTTAGAATGTCTCTCCGGGAGTCACTAACAGGTGAGATGTTGGAAATCAGACTAGCCACAGCAGAAAGAAGACTTGGGTTCACTTAGTTCATTCTCTAGGAAGGCTAAAGCAAATCTTTTGTTTAATAAATACTCTCTCTTCCAATTGATTCAGTCAGAGAGAATGTCTCAGTATCTTTCGTGTCCCCTCCTATCTTCTTTCTGGATATTTCCTGGCACGTATTCAGTGTTTAAGGAATGGCGCTTAAATTTTTTTTTAATGTTTATTTATTTTTGAGAGACATAGAGACAGAGCGTGAACAGGGGAAGGGCAGAGAGAGAGGGAGACACAGAATCCGAAGTAGGATCCAGGCTCTGATGAGCTGTCAGCACAGAACCTGACGTGGGCTCGAACTCACAGACCGCGAGATCATGACCTGAGCTTAAGTTGGCTGCTTAACTGACTGAGCCACCCAGGCACCCCAGGGATGGTGCTTAAATGGGTGAATAGGAACCACTTCTGATAGGAGCATATTTGCCTTTGTTTTTGTTTTGCTTCCCCTAAGAAAGACCATATTGTGCTATTTCTTTTTTTTAAGTTTATTTATTTTGAGAGAGAGAGAGCGAGAACCAGCAGGGGAGAGGATGAAAGAGAGGCAGAGAGAGAGAATCCCAAGCAGGCTCTGTGCCATCAGCATGGAGCCCAATGTAGGACTCAATCTCATGAACCATGAGATAATGACTTGAGTCAAAGTCAAGAGTTGGATGTTTAACTGACTGAGCCATCCAGGAGGCACCATATTGTGCTATTTCTGTTCAATTATGTATATATATATGTTTCCAGGGACAAAGTAGAATCAGACATGATATTTCTGGGATTGCTCATCTTGGAGAATCAGTTGAAGGAAGAAACAAAACCCGTTCTGGAAGAGCTCATCTCTGCCCGGATAAGGACTGTAATGATCACAGGTATTGAACAAAGCTGTACGTGGAAACAGAAAGAATTTGATGTGGAAATAGACAAGATCCACTCTTTTTACAAAGATTGTTGACTTCCTTCTATGGGTCGGACACCATTCTAGGTGCTGGAGATCGGCAACAGAAAAGGCAAAGTTACCGCTCTCACCAAGTCTCTATCCAGGTGGGATGAGATAGAAAATCAATCAATTGATCAAATAAGCAGCTGGCAATAAGAGTTATGAGGTATATAAGACAAAACAGAGTGATGTGGTAACGCATGTCTGAGTGGTTACTTTATATGCGGTGTCCTCTCTGAGAAGGGCCGTTTGAGATAACACCTGACGACAAGAAGATGTGAGCCAGGCACAGATGACGATTTTTGTTGTTAAATGTTAATAGGAGAAATGCTTAGTCAGCATGATCTGTCAGCTACATGGAAGGTCCATCAATAATGAAGCCTATGATTCTGGTGGTAAAAATAAAAATGCTGTCCTCTGTGCTTCTCTCAAACCCCAAGTCAAACAAGGGAGTGGTGAGAAAGGATCATGCAAGAGAAGTGTGTGAAATTTCTTAATGAATGCTTCTTAGTGGAGAATAGATAATTTCTTAATGCCTTCAAATTTAAGTGTTTGCCTTTCTTTCCCTGCTTTCAAGTCAGAGGCATTGAATTCTGATAGTTGTGTCACCAAGGTACAATATTTCCCCACCAGAGCCCTTATTCCCCAGCCCATTTCCCCTGAATCCAGTTTCACAGTGGGAAGCTCTAGGATACTTCTACTTTCTCCTCTGTACCTCTCCATCTCCCATTCTACCCCCACAGTACAAGAGACTTAGGGGTCCCTTTTACTCTCTTCCTTTTAAGTCCCTCAATCCAACTTGGAGGTGTTGCTGAGTTAATTTACTACTTAGAATTACCCTTACATCATGACCCTTCCGTTTCAAAAATCTTTATTTAGCACTTACTTTACACAATCTCATCATCTATCCTTAGTATTGAGATTTATGTAGAAATAAGAACAATCACTCTGTACCCCACTTTCTTCCCTTCTTCCCTCATATTGGAATTTCTGTTCTGTTTCTTTGCTTGCTGGGTTAAATTTTTCTTCTCAAGACTTGTCCTTGGATAGGATAGAAGGATGATATGCTCTCTGATTTCTTATATATCCTGGTATATCTTTCTTGACTTTGACAGGTGAATGCTATCTTGCCTGGGTACAGATTTGGGGGTTATAGTCCTTTTTTTTTTCTTAATGATCTCTAGGTGTTATTACAAGTCCAATGCCAGTCTGTTCTAGGTAATTTGTTCTCTTCTATGTATTGCCTTTTCTTTAACTTTGGAGTTTACAAATACTACCAGAGTATATCTATATGTTTTTTTTTCTTCTTTTTCGGTGATTTAATTAATTAATTAAAAGTAGGCACTTTTAATCTATCTTCTTCCCGTCAGGGAAAGTTCTTCTATTCTTCATTTAATTATGGCCTTTGTTGTGTCTCCTTCTTTTTCCCTTCTGGAATTTCTATTATTCACATGATAGGCTTTCTGGGTTTATCTTCTCAGTCTCTTATCTTTTTTCTTATGATTCTCATATTCTTATAATTTTACTCTGTGTTTTAAGATGTTTTTTGCCTCCAGTTTTTCCAACCCATAAACTCCATTCCAAAAATGACCGTTATCTCCTTCAAATTACCTCTTGTATCTTAAGCCCTGAAATCATGTTTCGGGGTGGATATGGCTCTAGAAAACCTTTTTTAGGGGGGGTTGGGGGAGAAGGGCTACATTTGAGTGTTCTTAAGTGCCCTCATTATTTTTTAAATTATTTTAATGTTTATTTATTTTTGAGAGAGAGACAGAGTGCGAGTGGGGGAGGGGCAGAGAGAAAGGAAGACCCAGAATCTGAAGCAGGCTCCAGGCTCTGAACTGTCAGTACAGAGTCTGACGTGGGGCTCCAACTCACAAACTGCGAGATCATGACCTGAGCTGAAGCTTAACCAACTGAGCCACCCAGGCACCCCATTGCCTTCACTATTTTTAATGAGTTAATGCATGGGATTTTTTAAATGTTTATTTCAGAAAGAGAGAGAGAGAGCAGGGGAGGGGTAGAGAGAGAGGGAGACAGAATCTGAAGCAGGCTCCAGGCTCTGAGCTGTCAGCACAGAGTCCCACACACAGCTCGAACTCACAAACTGCGAGAGATCATGACCAGAGCCAAAGTATGATGCTTAACCAATTGAGCCACCCAGGTGCTCCCAAGTTTATCTATCTCCAGCAACTGTTCTATTTTGCCTGTCATGTGTTCTGGTTGTTCTGCCTGTTATTTTCCTCTCTAGCTTCTGAGACTTCTAAAATAGGTTGTTATAGTTCTCTGTCAGATGACCAAGGCTCAGGCCTGGTCTGAATTTCCCAAAGAGTAGAACTTCTCAGGTGCTGAATGGCAAAAGTGTCCTGTGTTGCAAAGCAGCCCAACTCTTGGTACCCTGCTGAGGTATGTGGAGGACACTTCTTAGCGCTCAGGGCTCTAGCCTCAGGGTAGAGAAGCTCTTGCCCACCTGTTAGCTCTTCTGGGCTTCCTCGTAAGTACTTTGGTGGAAACCTAAAGAAAGCCATGTTAGGGATAGTCAGTCAGATGTTACATTATTTATTGTTCAGTGGTTGCTCTAGGAATCACATCTGAACCTACCCTTTCAAGAAGGCTTACAACCATAAATGTCCTTTGCCTTCTCTCCTTTATGTTATAGTTGTCATTTATATGACAATGAAAACGCCACCAGACCATGTTAAAGTTTTCACTTTCAATAGGCAAGAGTTACACAAAAATAAAGAAAAATAGACTTTTATATTTACCCAGATCTTTATCATTTCTGTTGCTATGTTTTTATTCCTAATGTTAGAAGTTTCCCTCTGGTGTCATTTCCTTTCAGCCTAAAGAACTTTTAGCATTTCTTTCTGAGCATGTCTGCTAGCAACAAATTGTCTTAGTTTCCCTTCCTCTAAGAATGTCTTTATTTCTCCTTCGTATCCAAAGGATACTTTCACAGTTTCACATTCTTTCTTCAGCACTTCAAAGATAATTCACTGTCATCTTGCCTCCATGTTTTTTGATGAGATATCTGTAATAATTTGAAAATCATTCCCAAATATATAAGGTATTATTTTCTCTAGCTGTTTTTAAGATATTTTCTTTATCTTTGTTTTTAAAGTTTGATTATAATGTTTCTGGGTATGGTTCTCCTCGAGTTTATCTTACCCAGGCTTCGCTGGGCTTCTTAAATCTATAAATTTAAATCTTTTACCATATTTGGGAACTTATCTGCTTTATTTCTTCAAAATATTTTTTCCTGTTCTGATTCCTTTCTCCTTTCCTTCCTGGACTCTAATGACATGACTGTTGTCATTCTCCAATCTCTGTTATTTTGTTTTTTAAAGTTTCTCTTTGTTTTCCAGGTTGTATAACTTCTATTGATCTATCTTCAAATTCACTGACTCCTTCTCCCGTCACCTCTATTTGGCTTTTGTGAGCATCCAGGGAATTTTTTATTTCAGTTTTTATATTGTTCAATTTCTAAAGTAGTCATTTGGTTCTTATTTATAGAGTATATATTTTTCCCCTAAGAACTTCTCTCTTGTCATTTATTTTAAGAGTATTTACCCTCATGGAGAAGGCTTATGATAGCTTCTTTAAGAACACTGGTAATTCTAACATCTGGGTCATCCTGGGACAAGCAACAGTTGATTGTCTTTTCTTGAGAATTGACCTTATTTTCTAGGTTTTTTGTATGTTGAATTTCTTGAACATTTAATATATTATAGTGTGAGACTTTAGATCTTATTAAAATCCTCTGGAGAATGTTAAGGGTGATTTTTGTTTGTTTTAGCAACCAAAACTCTGGGACATGGGAGGTGATTAATATCTTAGTTCACTTCTTGAGGCTTCTGCTCTCCTTCTCTGGGTTTGCTCTGCACATGCACAGCTCTGGGTTGAGTTCACACAGTGAGTTCATCTGGTTGTCTAGGTGTCTCCTTTCCAGGGTCTGCCCCATAATTCTTCAGCCTTCAAGCTTTTCTTTGTCTAGTTTCTCTGGTCAGAAGACTAAGTTTCTTTTGGAGTTGTATTTAGCATCCTTCACAGCTCTGGGACTGGGGTTCACACTCAGGTCACACATGTGAGAGGAAAGAAAAAAGAAAGCCAAGAATATCACCACCCTGTAGATTATTTCTCCAAATTTGACTCCCTTCCACATTCTACCTACGTATGTTTACTTTTCAAAGTCCTTGGATAGTTGATTTTTGGATTTTTCCCATAGTTTTGTTATCAGTGGGAGACATAGATTTTAGTGGTCTTATTCATTTGGCTGAAAGTGAACCACCTGGTACTATATTATATCAGTAGGGTTCTGATAAATGTTTGCTGAGCTAAAAAATGATGGAAATACATTTGAATTTGGCCTTTTTGTTTTTTCTTTCCACTCTCTGGAAAAAATATACTGGTAGGTTATGAAGTAACCAGTAAAAGGCAATAAGAATCACAAAAGGGATTGTGAGTTCATGGAGAATCAGCATGAGAAAGACTTAGTAATTATTTCTTTTCACACCTAAAATAAATTCTAAACTCCTTACCCTAGTTTTCCAGACCCTACATGAATTGGTTCTATCTTTTCAACCTCAGCTTGCTATACTCTTCCTTTCTGATAGGTGACAATCTTCAGACTGCAATAACAGTGGCCAGAAAATCTGGAATGGTTTCTGAAAGCCAAAAAGTCATTCTCATTGAAGCGAATGAAATCACTGGGTCCTCATCAGCATCTATATCTTGGAAATTAGTAGAAGAGAAGAAACACACTGCATACAGCAATCAGGTATACCTGAAAACAGACCTGCAGCCCTATTATCTAACTTGACTTGACTCTCAGTGTTGGCTACTGAGAAGTTGTGACTGGCAGAGATGTACAGGTGACCTAGGGTCAACATATTTCCCAAAATGCCTAACACATACACAGTTCAAAGAACTCATATCAGTTTCTCATACTGTTCCTACTGAGCTATATTGTACAGTGCTGTCCCGGGTGCTGGAAAGAATCCATTATTTTAAGCGTAATAAAGTAGTTGGCTCTATATGAGAAAGAATGTACTAGGGGGGACGGTGAATCTAATTTCTCATTTTCCTCTTGGTTGCTAACCATCCCACTGGGTCCTAAAGGAGATTTAATCCCTGGGAGAGAAACTGCTGTGCACATTGGAAAATTAGACTATGTCTTTGGGCTGGGAAAAAAGTTTTATCCACTTATTCCCAATCTTGTCAGTGTCCTATCTCTACTGTGTCGTTGTGGAACAATATTAATCCTATAAGGAAAAAAAAATGATAAGTTCTCACTTCAGGGAGAGATTTGTTAAGCTGCAGTGCTTTGTATTTTACACTCAAAATGCATGAAATGTACTCTTCTCTGGGACTCACCAAGATCAAATCGGGATGAGAACAGGACATGAGTAAGTGTTATTCTCCTACTCACTAGAGGCTGTGATGTGCCAAGATTGATCCAGCAAACAGAAAGTGCTTCTCTGAGGACCTGGGGCTGGAGTGTGACTCTGAAAGAGAGACCCCAGGCCATCATCATTGCCTTCTCTCCGGTATCTTTGTGGTCCCTTACCACTCTATTGAGCGTCTAAAATGACTTGCGTTTTGCTTCTGCAGGATAATTACATTAACATCAAGGAAGAAGTCTCTGATCATGGCAGAGAAGGAAGTTACCATTTTGCCTTAAGTGGAAAATCCTTTCAGGTTATAAGTCAACATTTCAGTAGCCTACTGCCAAAGGTAAGTTCTAAGATGGTATCAAGCTCCCAGTAAAGATACCGATGATGTCACTTACAGAGCATGTTCCTAAGTCATTTCAAACCTTTAAATAGGTAAAAAATGGCTATCGAATATGTCGTAAAGAGGCCAAAAATTTTGTTGTCTATTTCTTACTAGATTTAAAATTAGTACATTTGATTAGCCCATTTCTCACCATCCTAATAAAGTATTAGGGACTTCTTGAGTCATAAGCATTGCTTTTGGGTGGCTGTCTTTATACTGCTATGCTGAAGAGTCTAACAGTGTGGGGGGAATCGAGCAATTATACAGGGAAGCAGGCCAAGAATAGAGGAATTCCATTAGGTTTTTGATAGAGAATCTACACAAGAGAGGGTCAAACTTGACAATTTTCTGATGAAGAACAAACCCATAGCAGGGACAGGTAAGTTATATATATAGCATGTGGACAAACTAGAGAAAGATTGTGTCTGGTGTAATCCAAAGATAAATTATTTGTATTCAGTTGCTTATCATCTTAGGCACTGTTTAAGAAAAAAAGGATAAAGACTTAGAGGCTGATCAAACATTAAGCTGAGTTACTTTCAAGAAAAGCAAGGAACGCAGAGATCTAACACAGAAGAATTCAGACTCTGTAGAATAAAGCTCAGGTGGATGGAGCTGGTATAGGTTTTTATATCTCCAAACCATCAATATTCGATAGCCACAATTAGACTTGGGATATCAGCTGAGCTCCACCATTGGTCAACCAGATGGTATGATTAAATAAAAAACCACTAATTGTCACTATTTCACCATTAAACTGTTTTCCTGCTAGTTCTGAACAATTTTCTGAGAAACAGTTGCCTTCTTTCCTTTTCCTAGGATGCTGACCTCTTGATATCTTACAATTTCTCCTACCCTACTGGTTCAAGATTCCGTTAAGCTCAGGATTTTTTGACCACATTCTTGATGGCAGCTCAGCTAAAATCTTGAAGGTCATCATTTTCATCCAATATTTTTATTAATTTTTAAATAAAATTATTTTTCTTAATTTTTATTTTCTCGACTGATTTTTGGTCTCCTTGGTCCCTTACTTGATGACCAAGGTCTCAATGTCTTAAAATCCAAAAAAGGACTTCTTGGAAACAAATCGTTTTTGCCGTTCATGGATATTATTTTCCAGTCAGTGTTCTAAGTATTGTCAATTATCTCATGTATGACCAACTGACATGATAAAAAGTTTCTCTTGGGTTCCTTACAGATACTGATCAATGGGACCATCTTTGCAAGAATGTCTCCTGGGCAGAAATCCAGTCTGGTGGAAGCATTTCAGAAACTGGAGTAGGTTCTTTACCAGTTCAGGTGGTATGAAGTGCCTGGAGGCATGATGTCAGGGAGAGTGCAAGAGGTACAAGAAGTCACCTAGGGCAGTGGTTCTTGACCTAACTGCATATGGCAATCACCCTGGGAGCTTTGCAAACATAACAATCCCAAGACCCCACTGTCCAGAGATTCTAATTCAATTGCTCACGTGAGGCTTGGACATCAGTGTTTTTTTCAGGGCTCCTCAAATGAGTCCATTTTGCACCCAGGGCTGAGAACTAGAGCATATGGGACACGAAAGTGTGTGGTGAGAAATGAACCTGGAAGGGTAGTTTGAGGTCAGCTTGTAAAGGTACAATGAGAATTTAGACTTCATAAATTATCATCATGGCTGTGATATAAGGAGATTCACATGACAAGAGATTCACATAACCTTAAAAATATTAAAGTATTTATATGGTGAAGCATCCTCTCTGTCCTAAATCAGAATAATACTGCTCTTTTAAGACAAATGGTCTCCATTACAGAATAGGCAGTTCAAATAAAGTGCCCATCATTTGAGGCCCTTTATTTCCTGTTAAGAGAACCCATGGAGTCCTGTAAGTTTTCTTCACTTCTGGTGCTGGACCATATAGACATGACTGCTACTTCCTGTCACTCCTACTTCATCCCACTTGATTTAGTCCTTAGGCAGACTTCTTGATTCAGAAAGCCCTGTCTTCTCAACACGGTTGAAAACCTAGACAGTAAACTA
This sequence comes from Paguma larvata, assembly GCA_030068075.1. Taxonomy (NCBI): domain Eukaryota; kingdom Metazoa; phylum Chordata; class Mammalia; order Carnivora; family Viverridae; genus Paguma; species Paguma larvata. The sequence goes on along the minus strand of CM057824.1, from coordinate 80,639,071 downwards.
GCTGCCTTCATATGGCAGTGGGGAAGACAAGTACAGCAAATTCTGTGAATACTGTCAGAGCACTCCTACCTTAAAAAGCACACTATCCATAATCATTGTCAACAATGAAAGCCAGCAGTACGCACTCAGCCTCAAAGAGCGATCTTGAAGCAGGGATGTATTTTCTTTCTTCATAGTCTGGGCTAAGATGGCAAATTCCCTCCCCTGTTACTATTTACAGCAGCAACAAGTATTTTTTGTTTATTGTTTTAGAAATTATCAGATACTTTTCCATACAACATCTCACTGAATACTCATAACACTTTGTAGGAGAGAAAAATGATGGCCAAAATGGTCAAGGGATCAAGTCAAAGTTCTAGATCTGGCTTCAAATCTGGTGCCCTCTCCACTGTGCCATGGTGTCGTGTCATCTCATTGTGAGCGTCCCGTTTCACAGCCAGCGAAGCTGCCTCCTAAGCAGTGAAGTTCAGGGTCTCCTGGCATCAATGCCTGGCGTCAGGAATGGCGTGCTGGATCTCCTAATCCATTGTGGAAGCTGCTGAGTCACACTTTACTTTTAGTCAAACTGGACCCTTCATAAAACTCCCTTAAAATAAATCATCAGGTTGCAGCCTAAGTAACAAAGTTCATTTTATTTTTTTTTAATTAGAGAAATTAGCAGTTAAAATTGCTTTGGTTTCCCCTATAACTGACACGGTTCCCTTTTAGTTACTTCGTAGGTATGTGCGGCGATGGAGCCAATGACTGTGGGGTAAGTGGCTGCCAGTGTGTGGGGTCGCAATCACACCAGGACAGAACAGGACTTACACTTCATTCCACTTGCCCAGACTCCTTGAGACATAACGTCCCTGGGATATACACTTCTCTCCATTCTCCTTAATAGAGGAACTGATGTGGAGGGTTTGGGAGGGTTTTGACCAAGGCCACACAATGACTCAGTGGTCAGTATAGCCTTTTCGGCTAGATGTCCCAGGGCTGTCTCTCTGTTATGCAGTAGGCAGAACAAAATCTGGTCCTCTCCGGGCTCGTGCTTGGGTCCACAGGCCACCCTTGTGGCTAGCTTGACAGGCTTTTCCCAGGTGGCCTCAGGAGAGACGTCTGTGAGTGTGCAAGCAGAGTAAGCCTGACTCTTTGCTTTCAGGCTTTGAAAATGGCTCACGTGGGCATCTCTTTATCAGAGCAGGAGGCATCTGTGGCCTCACCTTTCACTTCTAAAACTCCAAACATTGAGTGTGTACCTCACCTTATCAAGTAAGTAGACACTTTCCGCCAGCATTGTTTTAATCTCTCTTGACTTTCAAGTTCAGATCCCATTGTTCGGCCGGGGAAAGAACAGGGAAATCTTGTGTCCCTGGGGTGGGGTGGGTGCTTTGCAGGACAATGCAGTCAGCCGTCCTACTCCTGAGTGGACTTACCAGGAGTTAAAAATAATTGGGAGAGCAGCGGCATAATGAAAATCACTCAATGGGTTATTGTTAGAAAATTGGAATCTGGAACTTTTTTTTTAAACTTTTAATTAAAGTTTATTTATTTTGAGAGAGAGCACGAAGCAGGGGAGGGGCAGAAGCAGGAAAGGGGCAGAGAGAGAGAGGGAGAAAGGGAATCCCAGGCAGGCTCCGTGAACAGTGTGGAGCCCGACTCGGGGCTTGAACTCACAAACTGTGAGATCATAATCAGAGCTGAAATCAAGAGTCAGGTGCTTAACCCTCTGAGCCACCCAGGTGCCCCTGAATCTGGAAATTGTGACTGCTTTGAAGTGTTGATCGTACTATTGTTATTTTTGCACATATCTCCATAGAGGATGCTTTATAATCAGGGGGTGGACAGAAACTTTCCCTTCCCAGATTGCCCTCTTTTCCTCTGGCCTCTTTATGTTTCTCTGGAATATCCTTCCCATCCCCAGTTTTCAAAATATTAACTCATCTTTGCTGCTTCTACTAAAATTTCCCTCGGTGCTTTATCTGCACCTCCCAGAATATGTATTTCTGCTGTATTTTATTCGAATGATAGAGATGGTTAGCACTGTGGCTGCGTTGGGTGATTATACCTAGCATGTATTTACAGTTTCTGAAGTGCTTTAATACCTGTTATCTTATACTTCCAAACAGCCTGGAGGTGTAGGAGTGGTCACTATTTCCTTTTTCAAATAAAGAAAGAGAGGTTTAGAGAACCTAATTGAGGCACCCAAGCTCACGCAGCCATATACGATTAGAAATTATGCTAGAACTGATTTTATTTAAATATGTTTTGTCTATAAACAAACACTATTCCCACCACGTTAAAATAATGATTTGGCTAGTTCCTCCCCAACTTTTTAAAATTCATGTCTGTGTTTGACAAATATTCATAGAGCAGGCGCTTAGTGCCAGGAACCAGCAGAGACACTGGAGACCCAGAAGCAAGTAAATCACACATTCCTTGACCTCATAAAGCTTTCTTCTGTGAAGAAGTCAGGCAATAAACGCATGCACAGATAAATCAAGGGCAAGCGGGAACAGTAAGAAGACGGCTGGGGAGGTGGAATTGGCTGCTGCAGGTGGGCGGTATGAGAAAACCCGTTCTAAGGAGGCGAGAGATGAAGAGAAACTACCTTCTGGTAGAGCAAAGGACAGCAACTGAGCCCCAGTACAGGGAAGAGCCTGCTTTGAAATCAGGTTTTCGAATCCCAGGAAGACATTACGACCAGAAGCACATTTAAACCCTATTTTCTTTCCAATAGAAGTGATAAAAGTGACATTTCGTAAGTAATCTATTTTATGCTTTCAATATATACCGTTTACTCAAAGCCCATCAACGACGGTAACGGAAACAAACACGCTCATGTTTCCAGTCTATTGAAATTCGATATATGATGAATTTGAGCATAGATACTGTTCTAGTCTAGTTTTAGAAAAAGTGGGGACGGCCAGATGATTTGAATGAAATGAAACGCCGGCGTGAAAATAGCCCCCAAGTCTACAATCTCATTTAAATTCCTTAGTTCACAGATGAAGAAACTGTGACTGACAGAAGGAAATGAGCCTTCCAAATTACACCCGTGAGTAGGTACGGGATCTAGGACCCATCCCCAGGCCCTCTGGCTCCGCTCTGGCATAATACCCACAGAGAGCATACCCACAGAGGCTACCATGCAATCTGGGCTCCAGAACTGGACCAAGGCTGTGGACCGGGCCCAGAGTTGGTCTTTCCTGAAAGTCTACTCATTTAGCATACTGACAGCCAGCTCCCTCTGGCTCTGAGGCTGTCCGGTCTGTCAGATAAACCGTCGAATAATCAGGCTTTGGAGTTTTTCTCCTAAGCTCAGCCGAACACCACTGACTCACTGACTTCCTTTCTTTCCATGCCTCTCATCTCCTTACTCTTTCCCTTCTTTGCTTACACAGGGAAGGACGCGCTGCTCTCATTACCTCATTTTGCATGTTCAAGTATATGGCTCTGTACAGCATGATCCAGTATGTTGGTGTTCTGCTGCTCTACTGGGTATGACTGGGGACCCGAGCTCTTGGTTAGTGAGAACGGAATCAAGGGGTCGTGTCCTCCCAACCTGCAGTGCTTCTTAAGGAAGAGTACACATGGGGTGCTTGGAGGACCAACGGTCCGCTCTGTCGGAAATAGATAGACGCACACAGAAGTTGGTGGTGTCAACTCTCTGACTCTCTGACAGAGACATTTTTTAAAATAATTTATTGTCAAATTGGTTTCCATACAACACCCAGTGCTCATCCCAACAAGTGCCCCCGCTGTGCCTGTCACCCACTCTCCCCCCTCCCACACCCCGCTCACTCCTCAGTTTGTTCTTGGTCTTTAAGAGTCTCTTATGTTTTGTCTCCCTCCCTCTCTATGTCTTTTTTTCTTTCCCCTCTTTCCCTCCCCATGGTTTTCTGCTAAGTCTCTCAAAATCCACCTATGCGTGGAAACATATGGTGTCTGACAGAGACACTTTGTGTGTAGCGGAAGCTGAGGATCAGGACATAGCACTTCCTCGCCGTTGCTTCTGGCTTCTCGGACCAGGTCTCCATCTTCTCAGTTCCGGTGTGACTCTACCCAAGTTTGCCATTCAGTAGAGAGATGATTCTGGGATTGGGGAGCTGGTAAATGTTTCGGAGCCACTCTCCATGGGAGAGAAATCCCTGATTATTCATGTTTGCCAATTTCCATGGTGTCAATACGCCCACCATGGTTGGTTTCGAGCTGTCTATGTGATGTCGCTGAGCATGGAAAAGAGATCAGAGCTGGATCTAGCAGAGTCGGATGTCCCATCAACTAGGGGGTACTGATGCTTAAAGGATCTAGCCTAGAAAGCACACAAAGGTGGCCTCCTGGTCAGAGGGGGTTTCACACCCCTGTCTTTGGTACTCCCACCAACATGAACAGGACCCTGGCCACACTTCTTTTTTAAAATCCCATGTTGCAGGGACAAAAATGAATGCACTGATGTCAGACTTCTTCCAGAAGGTCACAACTTTTTTGACCTGCTTTCCTTTTTATTTTCAGGAGACCAACAGCCTTTCAAATTACCAGTTTCTGTTCCAGGATCTGGCCATCACAACTCTTATTGGTGTGACAAGTAAGACATTTTCAAAACTTTCTTGCCGCACCCCCCCCCCCCTCCAGAAGGACTGGTCCACTAGGAGGGACACCAGTTATGGCCTCAGGGATGTACTTATGCCCAAATGTCTATACAGAGAGGGAAAGAGGAAATAGGAGCCCCATTTTTGAGTGTTGGGTTGAAAGAAAAGTATTAGCCATGGAAAAGCTGACTAGTTATTTCTCTGTTTTCCACAAAATACGGGACTTCCATAATAGTCACTAAACATTTATTTATTTATCTATCTTTCTATTTATTTATTTAGTGTGGGATAATTTCTTGCTTTTCATTTTTTTTTAAATATAATTTATTGTCAAACTGGCTAACATACAGTATGTAAAGTGTGCTCTGGGTTTTTGGGGTAGATTCCCGTGGTTCATTGCTTACATACAATGCTGTACGTAACCCAGTGCTGATCCCAACAAGTGCCCTCCTCAATGCCCATCACCCACTTTCCCCTCTCCCCCCCCGCCCTCCATTCACCTCCTGTTTGTTCTGTGTATTTAAGAGTCTCTTATGGTTTGCCTCCCTCCCTCTCTGTTTGTAACTATTTTTCCCCTTCCCTTTCCCCATGGTCTTCTGTTCAGTTTCTCAAGTGCACTTTGAAAATCAGGAATGCTGGGTTCAGTTTGCTTTCAGATGTAATTAAGTTAAAATGTGCCCAGTTTATAGAAGCTGGAGAGCTTTTATGTTTTAGATCTTTTTTTTTTTTTAAGTCTATTTATTTACTTTGAGAGAGAGAGCAAGGGGGGAGGGAAGAGAAGGAAGGAGAGGGAGGGTCCCAAGCAGTCTCCACACTCTCAGGACATCAGCACAGACGGGGCTCGATCTCGTGAACCGTGAGATCATGACCTGAGCTGCAATCAAGAGTTGGACACTTCACCCCCTGAGCCACCCAGTCGCCTCTGTTCTAGATCTTTAAATCCAAGCCTTTCAGAAGTTTGAATGAAGATTAAAGATAATCTTGTCATTAGGCCACTCCCACTTCCACCTCTTGATTAACATGAATGGTCTCCCCAACCCATCCACCCCCCGCCCGCCATCCACCATATGCTCCGCTTTCCTCTCTGTTACATATAAATGCCAACAGCTCCATTTATATTTTCAGTCCTACCTCTTTCTACCTTCTTGGGGATTTTGTTTCTGTAATAATCTCTTTCTTCACCTGTCATCAACTTTTCTCTGGTCTGCTGGATCAGCATATAAGTATATTTTCTTATCTTCTACCGGATTTGATATTCAACAAAATCATTATTTATTGAGTGCCTAGTTTGTACTACTTACTGTAATAGGCACTTGGAATATATCTGTGAAAGAGAAAAAAAATACAAATTCCTTTCCTTGCATTCTGGTCAAATAATTCCACTATCTACCTCATTGTTCAAAGACCCGGAGCCATCTTGGTTTCTCTCTTCTTTACCCTTCACATCCCTACGGATGGACTTCCTGCTGGCTCTGCCTGCAGCAGCGTACCTGCATCCCTCCTCTCCATCCGAAGCCCTGTACCCCCTGACACAGAGCCATGTCACCTCCCTTGCAGATTCCTGCAACAACCTCCCAACTGGTCTTGCTTCCCCTCCTCCCCATTTACCTTTCAAAGAGTAGTGAGAGTGTTAATTTTGAAAAGAAAATTTTATTGTCACCCACTTGCTTAAAATGCTTTAGCCCCTGCATGCTTCTGCTTCACTTGCAACCACATTGCTACGTTCTTGTTTCAGGCACCCTGGTCTTCCTGTCACTTGAGCATTGTCAAGTTTGTGATCATTTTGTTTTTGCCCTTTTGTTTGCCTAAAACACTCTCCCTTTCCATCTTTATATGGTTTTGACTTTTTCTTGTTATTCAGATTTTAGCTCCAATGTCACCACCTCAGGAGGGTCACTTTAAGTAGTCACCAAGCCAATTATTCTGTCACACAATTGTGCTCTATTTTTTTTTTTTTTTTAGTTCCCAAGTTTTATTCAAGAATTCATACAAAATATTCCAGATAAATGAGTTTTAATTCTCCTCTTCCTCATCCTGGTTAATCTGGAAGTAACACAGTTTGTAACTCTCTTTGCTGTTAGCCACTACGCACAATCACATGGATCATTCTTCTTCGGGTATTTTTTTTTTTAAGTTTATTTATTTATTTTGAGAGAGAGAGAGAGAGCACAAGTGAGGGAGGGGCAGAAGAGAGGGAGAGAGAGAGAATCCCAAGCAGACTCTGCACTGTCAGTGTAGAGCCCAATGTGGGACCCAATCTCAGATACCATGAGATCATGACCTGAGCCTAAGTTGGACGTTTAACCGACTGAGCGGCTCAGGTACCCCCTTCGAATATTTTTTTGGTGAGATGTTTCAAACACCATTTGGAAAAAGGCACCTCAGAAGCTACTGTAATCTGGTTTTTGCTCCATTCAGTGGTTAGAACCCCTCCACCGAGATTCCCAGCTTTTCCATTCATTTTGATTTTCTCTTGAACAAACTGCTCGAAATTGGCAGCATCCGCGATTCCCTCTTCTACAGGGTGGGTGCAGTCAAGGGCAAACTTCAGAACTTGCTTCTTTTTTTTTTTTTTTTTTTTTTTTGCCCCCTTCACCACAAACTTTTTCATGGGCATCATGGTGGCAGCGGAGGCAGAAAGCACAACTGTGCTCTGTTTGTGTGCATGTGTGTGGTGGATGCCCTTCACAATCTGAAATCGTGCTTTTATCTGTGTTTTTATTCGTATCTTCCTGCCTCCCCTCTCCCAGAGTGTGCGCGTTGTGAGAACAGCACCTTGTCTATCTTGATTACTGCTGTGTTCTCTCTACTTCTGACAGTGTCCGGCGTATCTAAGGGGCTCAAATCTCTGGAAACAACACCCTTGCCCCGTCCATACTGTTAAGAGTTCTTCTTATGAAGCCAAACCTCATTTCTGCTGTAATTGTTCTCTGTTTAATAACAAGCATCTCCAGATTTTCCTCTATTTTTTGATAAATAACTTGACAATTTTATGTTCTTATGGTTACTAATATATATTCATTGTCAAACAAAGATGGAAAATATTGCAAAATATAATAAAAGAAAAAATCTATCTTTATCCTACCATTTGGAGAAGAAATTAAAGCATTCTGATGTATGTATATAAATGAAGAAATTTGAATTATTTCTCTATATAGTTGTGCATACATTTTCTTCATTTAACTTTGTCATAACTTTTCATGTCATTAAATATTTTAATTCTTTTTTATTGTGGTAAAATATACACAACATAAAATTTGCCATTTTCACCATTTTTTAAGGGTGTAGCTCAGGAACATTAATTACATTATCAGTTTTGTGCAACCATTGCCACTCTTTACTTCTAAAATTTTTACATTTCCCCAAACAGAAACTCTGTACCCATTGAGTAATAGCTCCCCATTGTTCCTCTTCCCAGCCTCTGGTAGGTAACTTCTAATCTACTATTGATTTCTATAAAATTGCCTATTCATAATATTTCATGTAAGTCAAACCGTACAATATTTGTTCCTTCGTATCTGGTTTATTTAAATTAGAATAGTGTTTTCAAGGTTTACTTATGTTGTAACGTGTATCAGAACTTCATTCCTTTTGTGGCTGAGTAAAATTCCATTCTATGAATATGCCACATTTTCTTTATTTTTCTGTCGGTGGACTTGAGCTGCTGTCACTTTTGGCTGCTGTAAAAAATGTTTGCAATAAATATTTGCCTAAGTATCTGTTTGAGTCCCTGTTTTAAATTATTTTTGGCATAGGAATGGAATTGCTGGGTCATATGGTCGTCATATATTTAACTGTTTGAGAAACCACCTAACTGTTTTCCAGAGTGATTTTTTTTTCCATTCTCACCAGCAATGTATGAGGGTTTCAATGTCTCCACAACCTCATCAACACTCGTTACTTAACTTAGGAAAGTTATTTTAGATATCCTACTATGAAATGGTAACTCATTATGGCTTTGAATTTATTTCCCTAATAACTAATCATGTTGAGCATATTTTCATGTACTTGTTGGCCATTTGTATGTCTTCTTTGGAGAAATGGTTGTTCAAGTCTTTTGCTCATTTCTTAACTGGATTTTTGTCTTTGACTGTCGAGTTCTAGAGTTCTTCACATGTAGATGTCAAAACCTTCTCAAATACATTATTGCAGACATTTTCTCCCATTGTATGTCATCTTTTTGCTGTCTTGATAACCTACGAAAGTTTCTAATTGTGATTAAGTCCAATGTATCTGTTGGTTTCTTTTAAAGCTCATGCTTTGGATTTCATATCTAAGAATACATTGTCACATCTAAGGTCATGTACATTTACCCTATGTTTTCTAATAAGAATTTTATGGTTTTCGACTCTTCTATTTTAAGTCGTTGATCCATTTTTGTGTGTGTGTCAATTTCTATATATCATTTGAAGTTGGGATCTAAACTCACTTATTTGACATGTGGAAATCTAGTTGCCCCAGCACCATTTGTTCAAAAGGTTGTCATTTCCCCCATTGAATAGTTTTGACACTCAAGTTGAAAATCAACTGGCCATAGATGTATGGGCTTATCTCTGGATCCTCATTTCCATTCCACTGGTCTATGTACCCTTACCTCCTGCCATTACCACAGCGTTCTGATTACCGTGTTTGTAGTAAGCCAGAAATCAGGAAGTGTGAGTCTTCCAACATTATTCTTTTTCAAGATTATTTTAACTATTCAGGGCCCCTTATAATTCCACATGAATCTGAGTATCAACTTTAGCATTCTGAAAAAAAGGTCATTTGAATTTTTATAAGATTGTGCTTAATCTATAAATCACTTTAGATAATACTGAAATCTTAACAATGTTAAGTCTTCCAATCCATGAACATCTGATGTATTGCCATTCATTTTTGTTTCATTTAATTTCTTTGAGCAAAGTTTTGTGATTTTTAGTGTTCAAGTCTTTCTCCTCTTTGGCTAAACTTATTCTCAGATATTTTTATTGTTTTGGATGCTTTTGAAAATGCAATTGTTCTTTTAATTTCTGTTTTAAATTGTTTATTGCCAATGTGTAGAAACAACTGATTTTTATGTGTTGATCTTGTATCCTGCAACATAGCTGAATTTGTTTATTAACTCTAGTAGCTTTCTTTTTTTTTTTTACAACGTAAGTAGGAGTTTTTTGGTTTTTTTTTTAAGTAGGCTCCATGCCCAACATGGGGCTCAAGCTCATGATCCTGAGATCAAGAGTCACATGCTCTACCAACTAAACCAGCCAGGCACCCCTTTAGTAACTTTCTTTTGTATTCTTTAGGATTTCCAATATATAGGACTATGTCACTTGTGAACATAAGGGGGGAGGCTTTCAGTCTTTCACCCTTCCCTTGAGTATGATGTTATCTCTGCATTTTTATTACATAACTTATAATCAAGGGGATTGCACAAAGCATCCTAAATTGATAATAATCTAGTTTTAATTGGTCTCTTAACTTTAATAGCATGCAGAAACTCTGCTGCTTCACAACTCTGTCTCCTCCTTTTATATTGCTGTTGCCACAAATTACATCTTTATCCATTGTGTGCCCAACAACAAAGATATATATATAGATAGATATATATAGATATATATAGATATATATATACACACATATATGTATATAATTCTTTATGTGCTCATCTTTTAAACCATATAGAAATAAAAAGTGGAATTAAAACCCCCGATTACAATAATGCAGCCATATGTTTATATATATAGTTTATTTATTTATTTTGAGAGAGAGAAAGTGTGAGTAGGGGAGAGGCAGAGAGAAAGGGAGAAAGAGGGAGGGAGAGGGCTCTGTCAATGCAAAGTCTGATGCAGGGCTTAAAACCACAAACTGCAAGATCATGACCCCAGCCCAAGTCGGACACTTAACCAATTAGGTCACCCAGGCACCCCTACAGCCTTTTATATGTATTCAAATAGTTACTTTTTTTTTAGTGTTTATTTATTTTTGAGAGAGAGAGACAAAGTGCGAATGAAGGAGGGACAGAAAGAAGGAGACACAGAATCTGAAGCAGGCTCCAGGCTCTGAACTGTCAGCACAGATATTAAATTCACAGACCGCGAGATCATGACCTGAGCCAAAGTCGGACGCTTAACCGACTGAGCCACTTAGGTGCCCCTGTCAAATAGTTACTTTTACTGGACAAAAGGAAGAATGTCAATGAAGAGGTAGAAATTATAAAAAGGATTCTTTAAAAAGAATTTCTTTTGGCTCCTTTTCATATTTTCTGTCTTATATTGACATTTTCATTTTGTTCATACATTGTTTCCTAATTTTTTCGAGCATATTTGAAACAGTTGTTTTAAAGTCTTTGTCTAATAAGTCCGATGGGTGTCCTCAGAGATGATTTCTGTCAATTTATCTTGTTTCATTGAATGTTACAGTGTCATAACTCTGGAAATCCCCCTTCCCCAGGGCTTGATGCCTTTTGTTTTGCTATCTTTTGAAGGCTGGCATAGTCCATTTGTTTGGTGACTTTCCTAAACTACTTTTGCAAAGACCGTATCAGTTACCATGTGTGGTCAATGAAATCTCTGTTCCTTTAGCTGTTGCTTAGCTAGTGTTTGATAGAGATTTTCTTGACATGAGTGTGAAACCATGAACAAAGAAGACCCTCTCCCAGTCTTTGCAGAGTGGTTCTATACTGGGGCACTTCAGCACGTAGCCAGGCTTGTGCTGAGTGCAGAGATCAGCCAGAGCTGAAAATTTAGCGAATGTTCCAGTCTTTCCTGAGCATGTATCTTGCCTTAGGTGACTGCGTGGTTTTCTGTAGTCCCCAATGTACATATGTGTTTTTGAAGGCCATGATTTTCCAAAGAAACTTTCTTTAGCTTTATGATAGCTATTATGTTGTGTCTCAACTGCAGTCTTTGGCCCCGGCTGATGGCGGGTAGTTGGTTAGCCTTGTACAAGATTTTCAAGCAGTGTATGCTGCTGCCGCGAGTTCGGTTTTTCATTAGGTGAAACAGAAATGAGCATCTTTCGCTAGTCCTTCAGGTAACCCCCAGACAGGCTAGAACAGACCAACGCAATGGATGAAGTCTGCTCTTCCCCTTCTGTGACCAGAGACCAGAGTCCTCCACTGGGAGTGCGAATGACCGACTTTGAGATCGCCACTGAGCTGAGGAGGGGTAGGGCAATGGGCAAGTAAAAATGTCACGAAGCCTTTCTGCCATCTTTAAGTTGCTTTTTTCTTGATTCAGCATTTGTTTGACTGCTGTAAACTTTCGTTTTTCAGAGTTCTAAGAGTTAGTTTTGACAGTTTCTGCTTGTTTTTCAATGTTTCTGTGGAAAGATGGGACCTCGGGGCTTCTGCTCTGCCATTTTTCTGATGTCACTTCTCATTTTGATATTGGATATTTTTTTAGTTTTATTTAATTGATTTTATTTAAGTTTATTTATTTGAGAGTGAGAGAGAGGGGCAGAGAGAGTGGGAGAGAGAATCCCAAGCAAGCTCCACCCTGTCAGTGCAGAGCCTGACATGGGGCTCGAACTCACGAACCGAGAGATCATGACCTGAGCTGAAATCGAGAGTCAGACGCTTAAGCAACTGAGTCACCCAGGCGCCCTATTGTCACTGAAGATTTTAAAGCATTACTTCTTAGTGGAAATGTTAGGAACATTTTCCAATGTTTTCATATTTATTGCCAAATGCCCTGCAGAAGGTTCATGTCAATGTACATTTCCACAAGCAGTGTATGAGTGTGTATTTCATCATGCCCTCCCTTATTATTTGATGGTCTTTGCCTATTTAATAGGCAAACATAAAAGCATTTCATGATTGTGTTGTCCGCTCTCTTAAGAACTGCGCATATGACTTGAGTTTGAATCCATTCGTTGTATTTTGTTCCCTCAAAACCATGATACACTTCGATTTGTCAGTTTCCTTGGCTGTGTGGGCCCTAGAAGTTACACCGTTCTTCTGATGAGGAATACAATATTTTCCTCCTCTCACAAACATAACACTTGCATTTATTTTGTAGTGAATTTGAATGGTGCCTACCCCAAGCTGGTGCCTTACAGGCCTGCGGGACGGCTGATCTCCCCACCTCTGCTGCTCTCTGTGATTCTCAACATTCTTCTCAGCCTAGCCATGCACATTGTGGGCTTCGTTCTGGTTCAGAAGCAGCCCTGGTATTCCATGGAGACGCACAGGTACTGTCACAGCTCTGATTCCAGCCTCTCACATTCTAATTTCCATCAAACATGGTCTGGCCCTTACGACAGGAAGCAAATGGTTCTGCATTCTTCTGGAGGCGTTGGCTTCTTTAAGTCCCTTGGGAAATTTTCCAGTGAGCTTCTCTTCTCTGTAGCACAGTTTGAGGATATTATTCATTGGCACTTACCTTTGCCTGTCTTGCGTGACAATGATCCATGGCCTTCTTTTATGTCTAGGGAGACCGTGTGTTATAATTTGCCCAGGCAGCCCCAGTTTAAGCCTAATATCCCAATGAAATTAGTTTTTAGTTAATTAATTGTCGAAGTATAATTGGCATACAATGTTACATTAGTAACAAGCTATCAATTTGACCATTCTATATACATCATTCAGTGCTTACCATGATAAGTGGTGACCATCTGTCCCCATACGTTATTACGATATTTTTGATTATAGTTCCCATGCTGTAATTTGCATCCCCATGACTTGTTCATTTTATAACTGGAAGTTTGGACCTCTGAATCCCCTTTATCTATTTTTCCCACCCCCTCCGCGCATTTCTCCTCTGGCAACTACCAGTTTTTCTGATGATATTAGTCTTTTCCTTTCACATTCAAATCTGTTCCTGTTAGACGATAAATTCTATGGTCACCCTATTTATCAGTGTTCAGAGATCTTAAGCCACAAGAGGAGAGAAATCATAGCTTATTCATCTCTTTCCCATATAACCTTACTATACATGATGGGCACCCAAATTATTGAATCAATATTGTCTATCATCTATCTATCTATCTATCTATCTATCTATCTATCTATCTATGTATGTATCTATCTATCTATCTTTTGTCTATTCATCTATCCAAGATCTGTCTGTGCTGGTTTCTTTATTCTTTCCCAAAGTGTATGTAGTTACAAAAAGCATTGAAGGCATGGAGTCCTGTAGATACCAGCGCTCCATAAAGACCTGTCATCTTACTTCATTACCTTTTTTGTTTCCTTTTTAGTGCCTGCACGGTGCAAAATGGAAGCATCTCAAAGTTCACCATTTCTCCCACTGCTCCAGAAAAAATTGGAAGTAACAGTGCCTTCACAAGTTTCGAAAACACTACCATATGGTTCTTGGGAACAATCAACTGTATCATTGTGGCTCTTATTTTCTCTAAAGGAAAACCATTTAGGCAGCCCATGTATAAAAACTGTGAGTAGCGCTGTTCCAGATCGGAGGGGGTCATCAGAGGGAACAGACATGTCCGGGTCACTCGGGGAGCAGCGGCGGAGTTGATGCTTATCTGGGGCTCCCGACTTGACTCCGGGGCTCTGCAAAACTCATTTTGCAGCCTCATTCTTTGCTCCTTTCCTCAAAGCTGCATTAAATTCTAGAGCTTCTTTCTCTACCTCTTTCCTTCACCGGAAGTTTGTCTCTAGGTGTCCTTTCATGGCACCACCCTAAATTGGGATGGCTTATTTATTTCCTCACTGGTCAGTACTTGTCAGAACTCATCTGGGAGGAGGTGGAGAGGGAGCGGTGTCACAACACTCAGGGGGAACCTGTCTCCTGCCTTGAAGACGATGGTTAAGATGGCATTGTGTGCTTGGCAGCCTGGGAGTGCGTCCAGCCTGAAGGAACCTGGCCGTAGTAATTGTGGAGGCTCTTAGCCAAAGTACATGCTGCCTGCTTACACTCCGGACTGGGGTAGGGAGTGTGTCAGGAGACGTGGCTGACCTGGTTAGCCTGTGGAACGTTTATTTGTATTGCCATCACTGCCTCTCACATGGGGGAAATTTAAGCAATTAATTATTTATTTTTAAGTTTATATATTTATTTTGAAAGAGAGAGAGCACGCATGAGCAGTGGAGAGCCAGAGAGAGAGAGAGTGAGAAAGAGAGAGAAATCCCAAGCAGGCTCCATGCTGTCAGCGCAGAGCCCCATGTGAGGCTCAAACCCATGAACTGTGAAATCGTGATCTGAGCCGAAGTCAAGAGTCGGATGCTTTAACAACTGAGCCACCCAGGCGCCCCTAATGAGGAAAATTTAGAACCACAAGCTGAAGGATCAATGGCCTCATAAAAATTTGTTTAGAGAAAATTATTTTGCCTTTCCCCTTCTTGGGACGAGAAAGCAGTCAAACGCTGGCCTCTCCATGACTACAATGTAAATGTGTATCTACAGCCCTCCTTTTTCTCCAGAAAAGAATTTGAAGCAGGTGATTTGCATTAAAAAGACTCAGATACTTAACTGTCTTCAAGGCCTGGTTTGAAAATATATTAGGTCAATGCTGCTCTCTCTCTATTTCCCACTTTTATTAACCGAAACTTACAACATGCATGTGAAAACTTCCATCTGCCTCAAGGACATGCATATAAATTGTGGAGGTGAGACCCACTGCATAGAGATGAGTACTTACCATTTATTACGCTGTGTTTGGATGGAGGAATCAAGTAAGCGTAATCAGTGTTAATCTAGAATATGTCTATCAATAGATGCCATTTCTCTAAATGATAGCTTGTGTTCTTATTTCCTCAGATATATTTGTCCTGGTGCTGGTCATACAGCTGAGCGTGTGTCTATTCATTCTATTTGCTGATATTCCAGAATTATATAGGCGTTTGGATGTAAGTCTTTTCTCTGGGCTATGGTGATGGGTTACAGTATAACACCCTGACTGCACGAAGCAGGTCACAATTGCAATGGACATGGATTCTTGACTCTGATTATTCTTTTGGAATAGTGGAGTTAAAAAGAATACTACATTTATTTGTATTTTTTAAATTTAAGCCAGCCAGGAAATAAGATTCTGTCTAGTCTTGATTTCAAGTATTTCAGAAGCATTGAACATTTTTCTTCTAAAAGATCCCTGTAAGAATGGAAAAATCTATATATATTCTCTTTCAAGCGTGAGAGGTTTTTTTCCCCTAAATGCTTCTGTTTTGAAGCTGTTGAAAACAGTTTGCCTATAACACTTTTTCTGTTAATCCTCAAATCTGTGCTTACGTCTTTTTTTCAAAAAAATCTCTATAAAGACGTGTTTGTATGTTCATGCTTAATGTCGGCAAAACTTGTCTGCAAAGAGCCATTACTTACCTCGTGAGCTCTCTTAGAGTGTGTAATTTTGAGGCAAATGTCAAACTCTATAAGAGATGATTTTTACATATACAAACAAAGGGAAATGCATATTCCGATTCCTTTAACCTACACTTTTGAATTAGAAGTTTATTGTTACCCATGTCCTTTAGACCAATAAATAGAATACAGAAGAGATGGGAAAAGGAAATGGGTATTTTTACTTAGTGCCGTGTGAGCCAGCCAGCTCGCCTCTCCAACTCAAAGACACGTGTCATGAAGGCCAAGGTCCTATCTTATTCATTCTCCTATTACCAGGGCCTAACATAGCCCATGGCACGTAGCGGTTGTCAATGACTGATCCTTGTAACGGAGATGAGCGCTGGACTCTCACGGCTCATCGCAAACCAGCAAAACCTTCACAAACCCTTCTTGAAGCGTGACCTACAAACTAATGTCTACATTCGGTTTTCCTTTGGGTAATTGTATCACTCTGGTTAACAGCATAATTGCCACTATTGTTAAATATGTTCGTGAATTAGAGTAAGTAGTCATGGAGCTGCTCTTTGCCCACTAGTCCTCTGAGTTAAAACTTCTTAATCCTGCGGAAGTTAGGGTTAGGGTATGTTGGGTTTGATCATGCTTTTTAAGAGTAAAGACTCTTACAGAGAGGCTGATTCTGCTGGTACAACAAAATAGGGAGCGTATTTAGTTTCGGGGGGACCTGGGTGGAGTCATTGCCAACATGACTGCCAAGGAGTGCGCAGAGAACTATTGCCCACCCTAAAAATAATTATTTTCCTTCTTACTACATAAAATTGTGGGTACATTCTAGAAAATGTGAATATGCAGGCAGGGAAAATTATAACATTACTCACGATATCCTTCCATCTTTGAAACTACATATATTATTATAAATGTGCATTGACTGATTTATACAGTTTATTTTAAACGGAATCATGCTGCTTCGTAACCTAGTTATTGCTCGTTTTTTTAAAATCGCATGAATTTTCTTAAAAATAGAGATGCATTCACATAGTTTAATATACAAAAGTTAAAAACGTTCTATCCTCTCATCCTTTTTCCCCTGCACCCAGGTCTCCTTCTGGAGGCAACTGATGAC
Source organism: Paguma larvata (assembly GCA_030068075.1). NCBI lineage: Eukaryota > Metazoa > Chordata > Mammalia > Carnivora > Viverridae > Paguma > Paguma larvata. Next base: position 80,622,146 of record CM057824.1, on the reverse strand, counting down.
AACACTTTATTTTATACACTTTTGAGCATATTGTATACATATGCCCCCCCCACACACAGACACACACACACTATTATATTTCTTATATGTGTATTCTGCCACCTGCTTACACAAATAGGAGACTGTTACATCTGTCCAGGTGAGCCGAAGGTGGCAAAGTGAAATGAGACATGTGAGCAAGCTATGGAGGAAATGCCTGTGGGGGCCAAGAGATGAGGAGGCCCGAAAAGGAGGGGAGGGTCCCACACTGTGATGTAGGTCTGACCCCCATGAAGGAACGAGGGAAGGGGGACCAGAGGGCAGGGCTTCAGACCGCAGTGCAGCTCTAAGAAAGCCTGCCCCCAGTTGCCCATCAGAGGAGTCTAGTGTCTCACAAGAATGAGTGATTAGAAGGCCCGCCATCCTCAGGTATTAGGTATGGGCTCATGAGGAGTGTGGGCTCAGGGTGAACATAGTGGGAGACTCCAAGGGTGGCACCGGAGCACCTGCCACTTACTCTCCCAGCAGGAGACCCGTGTGGAGCATGCGCAAGGCTGCCCCAATCACACACGATTCTGCACCGTGTTCTCTCATGCGATAGTGTGTTTTGGTAATTGTCCCATAACAGTACATAGAGCTTCCTCATTTCTTTTTTTCCTCGAATATATTATTTCAATATACATATATGTACCATAATTTTTATGTAGCCCCCTACTGATAGACATTTAGGCTGCTTCCAATATTTGGCTATTCCAAACAAAGCTGCAATAAGGCAACCTCATGCATATATCATTTCAGGCATTTACAAGTACGTCTCTAGGATAAATTCCCATAAATGGTTTTGAACTTTTAATTTTAATGGCATTGCCCTCCATAGAGTTGTACCAGTTTATAATCCCCCCAATGTAGAAGGCAGTGTATGAGACAGTGGCAGTTACAACAGTGTGCACTTGGTTTCATTTCATCTGTCTATCCATCCATCTGTCCATCCATCCATCCATTCATTTATCTAGCCAGCTATCCATATATATATATATAAATATATATATATTTATCCATATATATATATATACATATATATATTTATCTAGCCATCTATCCATATAGATATAGATACATATATTTATCTACAGCTATCCATATAGATAGGTATAGGTATAGATATAGATATAGATATAGATGTAGATATAGATATAGATATATCATGGGCCTGGCGAGGGACTGGGGAAGATACAGGGTGGGAAAAGAGGCAAGAAGTGACAGCCAGAGGTCAGCCCCACTTGCTTCACTGGTGAACGCCCTTGGCACCATCTGTGCAGCTGTGCACACAGCCCTGAGTGTGAAGCCCTGGCTCAAGGCTCAAAAGCAGGGCTCAGCTGAGGGGCATGGCGGCACCAGAGAGAGGAGGGCAACACTGCTCCTGGCAGGTTTGACGTGTGTACCCTCAGAGCCTCCTGGGAATAGAGCCATATTCCTGTAGTCCCTCATAAAGGCCAGCAATGCAAGCAAGCAAAAACACTTTTATCGAATTTGTCAAATTTCGATCCAATTTATTTAAGGATATTTAGAAATTACAGGGGCACCAAAAAATAAAAAAGAAGCAGAAGGAAAGATGAAAGAATAAAAGCAGCAATCATAGTTTCCATTATATCTGTGTGTGCATCAAGTATGCATAGGTGTAACGTATACATATAAGCATGTCTATTACGCACACGATTTATAACCTGATGTACACTGTGAACGTGTGAACGTTTTTCCAACACTTATTTGTCTCCAGACTAACAGTGATTCTCCATCTTCCACCAGCTTCTCTGCACTCCTGTTCTGTGGAGGGTTTACATCATCGTTATGCTCAGCTCCAATTTCGTTGTGTCCCTTGTCGTGGAGGTAAGTGCCCTCAGGCTGCTGATCACTGCGGGTAGGGACGGACAGGGCATTTTTTGGGAGTCTGAAAAAAGGAACAGCTTTAGCTGATAAGACTCAGCGGTGCAAGGGGTTTCCTTCTCTGGCCACATGAGCGATGGTGCTTTCCTCTGCTGAGTTCCAGACAAGGTGTTCATTTTCTCATCTATGTGGTGGACTGGGAGAGAATGGGATTATGATGTCTAAGGTCCTCTTTGTTTCTAAAATCCACACATAAAGAGCCAACTGGATTCATTTTTCGAAACTAAATAGGATTCACATACTATAAAATTCACCTTCTTAAAAAGTGTGCAGTCCATCATATTCACTGAGTTGTGCAACCATCACCACTAATTCCGGAACATTCTCATCTACCCGGAAGAAATCCTATACCGGTTAGCAGTCATTCCTCATTCCCACTTCCCGCTTCTTCGCCCCTTGGCAACCACTAATTTACCTTCAGTCTCTATGTACTTACCTATTCTGGACATTTCCCATAAAGGGAATCATAGAATATGTGGCCTTTTGTGTTTGGCTTCTTTCACTTAACAACTTCTATTTCTTTTACCTTACAGACGGGAAATAAGATTCACGGTGAGCTTTTCTTGGACTTTATTCTTCATCTCCCATTTGCTCCATTTCCTCTGTGAAATGAGTTTGTGCTCTCCTTTCTTTGGCTGTATGGTTCTCCTCCTTCAGTACTGTTATTTAGAACAAATCTCCATTCTTCGAAGCCTCCTGGAGAACAGGGGGCACCCCTAGAAAAGACGTCTGTGTCAAAGGGGAGGTGAGCATCAGATTCCATCTGTCCCCAATCCCCCTTCCAGTGGCAAACACAGCCGTGTGCCAGTGAGGGGGGATTCCTGGAACCTGATTTCCCCGCACCGCCTTCCTTAGTAGGCAGGGTAAAAACCACACAGGAGCCGGTGGCAGAACAGGACACGGAATGAAGTTACTTGAGCCTCTCTCTGCATGCAAATCCAAGGCTTCTCAAACCTGAGTGGGCATCAGGGTCACCTGGAGGGTTTGTTCAAACCCAGGTTGTCCAACCCTTCCCCTAGCATTTCTGCTTCAAAGGTCTAGAATAGGCACAAGTGTTGGTTTGTAACAGGTTGTCAGGTGATTCTGATACAGCTGGTTGAGGGACCCCACTGTGAAGTACTGTGCTAACCCATACGGTCTCCAAAGCCACCAAAGCATCACATGAGTGTCCTCATACCTAGCTGAAGGATGAACCTTGCCCTTGAAGGGATGATCTTATGTACGTATCTTATGTACGTACCTTGTCGCTGTCACATTGTTTCCTCTGTCTAGTGTAGCTTCGCCCAGTGTCTTCTTATTGAAATGCGATTCCATCCTCTATGGCGCAACAGTAGTAGTATCCCCTTCATGAGTCTTTCCCAAATGGGTTAGGCAAGTAACCGTGGCTTAAACAATAAAGATATTTATTGACTCACTTAATAAGAGGATTGGAGGCAAATGACTTTAGGGTTGGTTTAGCAACTCAGCGGTCTCATTGGGGATCATCAATCTTTCACTTTTCTGCCTCCCCATCTTTAGATACTGTCCTTTAATATTTATGCATATTGGGCATGGTGTCCAGATAGCTTCCGTGTAGCTGGGCATTATCTCTCTTTTGATGCGGGAGAAAAAACTGGAAGGAGAGGCACCAACAAGCTTTTTCCCCTTAAGTCTGAATCTTTTATAAGGAAACAAAATAATTTTCTCCAGCCACCCTGCAGACTTCCTCTTATGCTTCATTGGTCAGAACTGGATCTTTTTGTCATCCTGAGTAGAAAACGATACTGGGAAGGTGTATCTATGCCAAAAAAGTAGACAGATTTGCTTAGATCATGTGTGAGTTTTTTTCCTCATAGGTGGGCAGGAAGAAGTTGGGAGGAATGTGCTATAGGGTAAGGGAGCAACAAAGTCTGCCATAATCCTCTAGCAGGAAGTCATTCGGCTGTCACCATATTTTTTCATAAGCCAGAAGTAGTCCTCCTGGGTTGGGATCCTAGCTCCACCCTTTCTTGCCGCCTGACTCTGGGCAGCCCTTGCTCCTCTACTTCTCTGTGTCTCTGTTTTCTCATCTGAAAAATTGTGATAATAACTTACCTTACCTCGTAGGGTTACTGTGACCATGAAATGTGAACACAGAAAAGCATGGAGTAAATGTTTGATAAATATAAACTATTATTATTTTATCTCTTGTGGTACTTAGCATTTCTAAGTTTGTATCTGTCCATCATGCAGGCTTTCATTTGTCCTTTCAGTCTTTCCACAAACATTTGTTGACCGTGTGCCATGAGCTAGGGCACAATTCGAGGCAGATCCTGATGACAGAGGGGTATTGCTCAGCGTCTACAACAAGCAAGAGGACCAGTGCACGTTATCTGTGTATAGATTGTGTATAGATCACACTGGCAGAAACTCATCTCTGTACCTACAGCATCTAAAACTCTGCTTTATTCGAATAGAAGCTGGGTAAAGCTTTGTTCAATTATTAAATGTAAGAAGTGACGCTGCTCGCCTACAGCAGATGGAGTGGGTAACACGATACTCATGAAAGATTAAGTTTCTCCTTTGTTTCTTGAGTCCAGTGAGAAATGGAGGCAGGCGTGGATGTTTAGTGGAGGTTCCCAGCAGCTTTCACGCTGAGAAATGACACTGTGGGGTCCTAGCTCTCACCCCCAGGCTCCTGCACTGCAGTCTCTACTTGTTTGAAGTTACCCTTCTGCTGTCAGTAGGCATTCAGGAGCAAACCAAAGCCATTTGAGTGTGTGGTTGACGGCAGTTGTAATGGAGAATTACAGACACTAACATTTCATGCCTTATGAGGTGAGCAGAGTAGGTAAAGACCCCAGACTGTCATGAATGCAGCAAGATGTTTTCCTCACGTAGCTGTAGGTATATCTGACAGGAGATGCTAAAGATTCTTGTGCTAACTCCATAGTATCTGGCCAGCCGGTGACAGAGACGGTCCAGAGAGGTTTCGAGGGACAGGCATGGGGGAGGGCTGGCCTCCTGTTGCGCAGTTCCAAATATTGCCTGGTCTGCTGAGAGAGCTAAGACTATCCCTAATCTTAGAGCAGCCTAACGAACAGTTTTGAATGGGACCTTATCCTTACCTTGGTTTCTCATGATCTAACCTCCAACTGAAAGGCATAGGAGCTAACCTGGATAGCTTTATTCCTTCTCCATTTTTATCACTTACCTGTTTGTGTATGTGTGTGTGTGTGTGTGTGTGTGTGTGTGTGTGTGTATGTGTGTGTGTGAATTATTTTAGTAGCCAATCTGAAGAGCTTTTGTGATGAAGCTTTTGTTTGTTTTTTTGTGTGTTTTTTTTTTTTTGTTTTGCTCTTTCAGAAATGATATTTCATCAAGGGGTTCCTTTTGTTTCTAGTTCTCCATTTAATTTACGATGTAGAGTGACAGAACAGGTTACTTCTCAATGCTTCAGTTTCCCTTTCCAGAGCAGCAAAGTGATACAGCTCATTATACTTCTAGAATTGTGAAAACACTCAAGTCATGTCTTATAGCACTCAAGTCTCCGTGTGAGTCTGTATGTGTGTTTTGTTTTGTTTCTTTTTGTTTGTTTGTTTGTTTAAAACCTGCTAAGTTCTCCTAGATGTACTTTAGACTTTAGGACCATTAATTGGATCCCTATGATTCTGCCATATTCCAGCTCGATGGAGAACTACTGTTCTCTTGTCAATGAAGAAGGACAGAAAAAAAGAAGAACGAAAAATGAAAAAAAAAAAAACCACCTTGCTGTGGGAAAGTAGAATAACAAGTCTGGGTAGGTGAGGCCTGAAGTTCGCAAGATGCTCTTGAGATGGGTGTGCAGGTCCTTAACAGCCTGCTAGCAGATGATCCATTTTAGAGACAGAAAGATTCAGACCATCTCCTCTGTATTATTCCCATTGGCCATGGGACTCAAATGTCAAAGATGGGTGGAATTTAGGAAAATGACTACTCTGGCAAAGTTCCTTGTAGAATCCCATAGAATTGACCCTTCCAGTTTAGCAAAGATACCACTGATAGACACCAAATGGGTTCTAATTCTGTGGGACAACAGGATTCTCAAAGTTTTTTTTTTCATGATACTTCTAAGATGGCTAACTTTTATGACTTATGAGAAAAATGAAAAAAATAACACAATAACCCCTTATATACTCTGTATTATAAGTTATAACTTGGGCTCTGTTTGAGGCTCAGTCTAACTCATGAAATAAAATGGCAGGCCAGAATGTTTCCGAAGAGACATATCTTTTGTGATCTTTAAACAATACATTGTAATGAAATACTCGTAGATGAAGGCCCTGTGAACAGAGCCACAGTACACAGTTATATGTTAAATAAGTATCAGAAAGTTGGGAAAGGGAGGCACCTATATCGTGCCCTGCCCTGCATTGTAAGGAGAGTTACACAAGGAAAGAATTCTTATTTCCAATTGCTGAGGCTTAGATAAGGTAACTCATTCGTCCATAGTAGATGTCAGAGCTGGAACTCGAATCCAGATCTGTCCAAGTCTAAGACTGTGGCCCATATTCCACTTCTCCTGACCTATGTTCATGACCATGCAGTCACATGGCGGGGCACACCAAAGCCACATCATATACGTGACACATCTTTCTACAGGGTAATTCCATGGAGTGTGGTATGGAGTGTACTGCAGAATTTGAATGATTTTATATATGAGATTTATATATATTTTACATATGAGATTCAAAAGGAATTTTATCCTTGAGGCAGACTACTTTAAGCTGTGTCTCCAGATTCTTAAAATTGGGAACTCTCTTTTCTCCTAGAAGAGTTCCTTAAGTGGAAAAACTTGAGAGGCTGAGACCTATCCATTGAAACCACATTGGATTTGTTCGTACAGGCCTCAAGTTTTTTTGTCAAGCTGGATCTATGCAGCCATTGTGGTAGTTCCTTCTTAGGGTCTACGGAGGGCCATAGCCTTGACCTCTGGTTGTAAAGAGTAACTCTCTTATTTTTCAGGAGGCCATTATTGAAAACCGAGGCCTGTGGATGACATTCAAAAGGAGATTTGGCTATCAATCAAAAAGCCAGTATCGGAGATGGCAGAGGGCCTTGGCAGATGATCCCAGCTGGCCCCTGCTAAACCAGACATCCTACTCTGACACGCCAGAGTGTGGCAGGGGAGTGTCTTACAGCAATCCGGTGTTTGAGAGCAATGAGGAGCAACTCTGAGGCCAAAGTGATATCTAAGTTGATAAAGCATAGCAACGATGACAAAAGGGACCAGTTTCAGTGATTTTCAAACAATGAGACTCTTACAAAATCAGCTGGAGCTTTGGGAATAAAAGACCTATCCAATCGCAGTCGCAAATTCAAGTTTACCTGATAAAATACTTTCTACAGAGCAGAACACTGCCCCCAGAAGAGTGCCTTCCTCTTGATTCTGAAAGTATTGAAGGTGTTGGTGAATCAAGAATGGACCGATGATGGCAATTGGCCCAGAGATTGGGAGGCTAATGGACAAGGAGAATATATAATCTTTTTTCTTAGATAACGTATTTTAAAAATGAATCGAGAGAAAGTAGCACCATGTGTAGCCATAGAATTGTAACATGTGAAGGATCATCTTTGAATTCTTATTTTATTGATGGAAAAACAAGTGCATGAGAGCCATCACACCAGTCTTCACGCTCTGGTTTCCTTTCTTGCATTCTACTTGCATTCTTCCTTCTACTTTCAGAGTTGAGACATTTCCTTCTGCTTCTGGCCTTTCCCTACGTATTTGGAAGGATGGGCTAAGCTCATGCTTCAGTAACAAACAAGTCCCTGGTTTCAGTGGCTTAACACACAAGAGTTTCTTTTGTGGTCCAGGTGACTCTGTAGACTAGCTCTCCTCAGTGGTGACTGCTTCAATCCGTTGGCTTCACCGGCTGGAAACAAGAACTCCGTGTTCACCGTGATGGGAAAGGAAGAGACTGGAGAAGGCACAAGGGCTTTCCACTGCCTCACCCAAAAAGCGGAACACCTCTCTTCCACTACTCACATCTCATTAATTAGGAGTTTGGCACAGAAGCTGGGAAGTACAATCTCCTGTATTTAGGGCTGGTTTCATGGGCACATGACCTGTGCAGTCACCTGGGGCCCCATGCTTAGAAGGGCCCCACATTTGGCTTAATCCTTTGCGGTTGCCATCTTGAAATTCTTAATTTTTGATGCTCTTCGATATGTCCTACTTTAGTTTCTTTCCCAGGAACCCAAACTGGACCAACTATATAATTTGTGGGGCTGAGTACAAAATGAAAAAGTAGAATAACAAGTCCGGGTAGGTGAGGCCTGAAGTTCACAAGATGCTCTTGAGATGGGTGTGCAGGTCTTTGGCAGCCTGCTAGCAGATGATCCATTTTAGACACAGAAGGATTCAGACTAGCTGTTCTCTATTATTCCCATTGGCCATGGGACTCAAATGTCAAAGATGGGTGGAATTTAGGAAAACGACTACTCTGGCAAAGTTCCTTGTAGAATCCCATAGAATTGGCTCTTCCAGTTTAGCAAAGATACATGTCCAACTCTAGGTATTTCCGCTCCCCTGTGCTATTATTTTTGAGAAAAGTTAGTCTTGTACCACAACATTGTCTGTTATCAGTTGGTGTAAGTCCTTATGCAATCTACGCATTTCTTACGTTTGAGGCTTCAATTTTCAGGAAATAAAAACTGCCCTTATTTTATCACTATTACAATTTTGTTATCTTGGATTCATTTAGCGTAGAAAACATCCAGATTTTGGTTAGCTCAGCAGACAACTCTGAGTTTTAGGAAAACATCCACAGGTAGTATTTTAAAGCAAAAGCAAAATTTGCATTACAAACATCAAATTCTAGGTGAATGTTCTGGACAGAGGCTGAGTCCCAAGCTGGCTTTGCTTCTTATCAATAGCATCTGCAAATATTCCCTTCCCTGGCTGAATTCCTGAGCATGGCTGGAGGCTCTCTGGCTGCAGATAATTCAGAAAACATGGTGTTTCTCAGCCATGAAGGTATCTTGTTGCTTCTGGTTTTAAAATAGGGTGTGAAGAATCATTTAAATAGGCTGCAGAATCCTTGTCTTCCCGGGTACAGAAAGAAATGTTCCCTTTTACAAAGTCAGCGGCAGCAGAGATACGGTAGCTCTGAGAGTCTTTTTCTAAAACTCATAGTTCTCTCATTTTTCAAGAGTGGAGGACTGTGGACAGGGCAAGCTGGAGATGGTCTCCAACCTAGTCCTGGGCAAGTGCATTCCCACCTAAAAGAGCCCCTTACCAGGCACTGGCACCTCTGTTAGCTCATTTGAAGTGCACGATTCGCTCAGGGCTCAGGCAAGGAAGGGCTTATCGTCCACTTTTACAGGTGAGAAAACGGAGATTCAGAGTGAGGAGAGCAGACCCAGGCCTCAGACCCAGATCTCCTGAGCAAACCTTCTGTTGTTTCCAAATACCTCCTAATTACAACGCTCCAGCAGGGCTGGGTGTTTAGTGTAATCTCACAGTCAAACAAAGAATAGGTTTCTTATTTGCCAGGTGGAAGGCGGCAACCTTTTGCTCATACCAGGGCCTCATGTTCAAATGAATGCCAGGCATCCTGCCGAACTTGGGCCAGAGGTGTGTTCAAAACAAAACTAAAACCCTTGAGTGTCTGTCTGTCTTTCTGAAACTCCGAGTTGCTCTGACCTTGGTCCTAAGTTCTATCTTCAGTGATTTAACAAGGCTGGCAGAAAACAGGGAGGGAAGACTCTATTTCCCCACCAGCCAAACAGCCCTAAAATCTTTGTCAAAAGGGACTTATTCTGAAGACAGTACGTGAAATTAACTATGATTCAGAGGTAGCAAGGAAATGCTTTACTTGGAAAAATGGGGTTGGGAGGTACTGTCAAGGGATGGGAGAGTTGTTTTCAAATACTTGAAGGGTTCTCGTGGGAGAGAAGGCTCCCACTTGTGCCCGGTGGCACGCTCAGTGGGTAAAAGGCATACTGGGAATGGCTTCAGGCTGATATGAAGACCACTGCCCCAACAGCTCAAAAAGCAGTGGAAGCTGATGACCCTATGAGGTGTGTGCTCCATGACATTGGAGGTATAGATGGAGACCGATTAGAGATGGAAGTCAACAATCAGATGGAATTCAATTACATGCCAGATCCTTTTCAGACTTATATGCATGTGTCTCTGTCTTATGCTGTGGTGTGAACCATTTACTGTCACTGCCCACATAGAATATCAGGCTGCCTATTGTGGGGAGACGGGCTGGGGAGGACAGGCTTTTAGCCTTGTTAGGTCCCACAGTCAAATGGGCTTGACTGGTCTGTACCTTGAAAAGTGGCTTTTGATGGGGATAAGATTCTAGAAAACAGGTGCCCACTGATGGGTCCTGACCACCAAACACAGCTGGGACATACTTCTGATGTGTATATTTTCATAGAAAGAGCTACTTGAGAAAAATTTATTAAAAAAAATGTGGGAGAGTGTGCCAAACCTGAGGGCAGAGTTACCTGAGCCCAACACACACGCTTGTCTGACCAGGACTTGGAGGAGAAGAGGGCACGGTCATCTGATCCACATCACGTAAGGCGTCCCCTGTATGTTCACACCAAGGTACGCGGCTCTGACCCACAGAGAAGAATTCTGGCTCTGGGCTCTTCTCACTAAGCATATAATGATCTGAGAATGGAAATATGTCTGTGCCATCTGTGTCCTCTGAGCTCACAGAAGCGTGCTCGGGCACACTTGCAGATGTGATGCCTGGAAACGCAAGTATTTATTCAGAGACTTGTATTTAGTTCACGCTGTAATAAGTTATTCTGTTCAAAAGAGGCAAGCATAATCTGTAATTCTGGTGTTATAAAAGCAATCTTTTTTCCTTCTGCAGTGGAGTCTTTCACTCTGCCTAATGCTCCAGGAGTGTTGAATCAAAGCAACGGCTTTACAAAGTTCCAGGCATTTCCTAGCGCGGTAGACATCATTATTCCCTGCTTTGTAACGGGGCCCTACAGTCTACAAAATACTTTTGCATTCAGTCTCTTGTTTAAGCCTCATGACAATCTTAAGAACAAGGCAGGGCAAGGATTGCTATCCTCCTTTTGATGAGGCTCCAGACCCTCCGAAAGTCTCAGTCACTTGTGCAAGGGCATACGGGAGCTGGAGCTGCGTTCAGACGCAGGACTTCTCCCAACGAGCTCTCTTGCTCTGTCCCTCTCCCATGTTTCTCCTGGATGAAATGTTTGTAGCACTGAAAAACAAGAGGCAAGCAAGGCAGAGTAACTATCCACTGGACTGTCGTGACAAGTGTAATTGCTTCCAGAAAGAGGTTTTAGTTCTCACAGAAGTTCTCTTGAATTTGATCATCTGTCACAGAAAAAGGTCAACTCCCATAGCCAAGGAGTCAACTCCTGTAACCAGAGCCCTACAGCCTATTTCGTGGGAGCAGATATAGCCCTGGTTTCTTTTCTTTCTTTTTTTTTTTTTTTAACATTTTTATTTATTTTTGAGAGACAGAGCATGAGTGGGATAGGGGCAGAGAGAGGGAGACACAGAATCTGAAGCGGGTTCCAAGCTCTGAGCTGTCAGCACAGAGCCCGATGTGGGGCTTGAACTGGGAAACTGTGAGATCATGACCTGAGCTGAAGTCAGACGCTCAACCGACTGAGCCACCCAGGCGCCCCTAGCCCTGGTTTCTGACTTCGGTTTCCAGAAGAAGAAGCCTCTATCTCTGCTCAAACTTTGCTCAGCCCCTGCCTTGTCCAGCATTTGAAGATCATATCGATTCTGTCTTGGCTCTGCACTGACCTCGCTTCCTTATGCCAGTCGGTAGCTCATTACTGCCAGCTCTCAGTAGCTCACTCACTCACTCCAGGCATACAGGGATTTAATTTCCCAACAGAATACTTTTGCTCATGCTGCTTTCTCTTTGGGGGCATTGATAACTCTTACTCTCGTCTGCACACACCCAAATCGCACCCATTTCTCCAGACCCAGTTAGAGCACCACCGGGTCTGCAAGCCAGAAGGGAGGTCTCTTTTGTCTACACACTGCTCCAGTCCCCAAATGTCTTCTTTGTGTGGCAGGCAGCTCTTTTGACCGTGTGTTATGGTCCGGTAGCATTTTGAATTTCTCCAGCTCCCACCCAACTCCGCGTACACTAGAGAGCACATTCTCCGAGGGTAGGGACCAAGCCTGTTTCATTTCATCTGCCCACTCTGCCCCCAGCACAGGGCAATGGTTGGGGCTCAGCGAGCAGCTGTAGCCTGATTGAATAAAAAAATATAATCACTGGGACATTTTGTTGATTTATTTTTCCTCCTTTGTCTGTGAACATCTGTTTTCCATTCGGTACAAAGATGCTTAACTAAAACAATAGGACTATGAATAAAAACACAAAGTGCCAAGTACAGGGATTCCAACATTGAGCTTCATTAGTTCGTCTGTCCATTTACGTGGCAGAGTGCGGAGGTACGCTGTGGAGCTAGGTGGGTTAGGTGTGTGTTGCAAAGACGCTCTCAATATGCAGGGAACCCAAGGGGTGGATTCGTGTGCAGGTAGAAAAGCTTTCTCAGGAATATACTCAACCCAAGGGGAGGGAAAATTGAGGTCAGTTAATTTGTTTAAAAACCAAACATTGGGTATTAGAGAACAAGGAAAAAGTTCGAGTTCAACTAGGCGTGTAATCTTCTCTCTGTTCTCTGGTTTCACCCTAACTTTCGGAGCTCTTGCAAGGCCTTGGGGAAGAGAAAGCTGTGATGGAGAGAGGGGGAGGGCAGCGAGGGAGAGAGAGGGAGAGAGAGAGTGAGCCCATCCTGCGTTCTCTGTGTCACAGTGTAATAAAAGGAGGGTGGAGGGAATCCTGGCGGTGACGTGACTGTGGGAGCGCGAATGCAAGTCACTAATGGCTGATGGCACCATGCAAGCCACATAGGTAACATGGACAGTCCGAGCATGTCTCCAAATGGCTAAAGGAGATAGAAAGTGCCTGAAGGGGATGGAGGATGGACAGGTGACACAGAGTGGCCATGCGTCACAGAAGTCTGGGGACCCTGGCAACCAATCTTAGGGTCAGACAAGGCCCACAGAAGCCTCAGGCAGGAGCGGAGATCATCTCAGAGTGGTGACCTGTGGTACCTACAGCCAAGCCCAGTGGCACCTTACAGGCGCTGTAAGCAGGAGCCCCGTGGGCAGCATCACGTGCAGGGGGCTTCTGTAGAAATTCTCAACGACTCAGGAGAGACTTCGGAGTGGTAGGCCTTCTATGATCCTGTTTTTGATGACTGTTCTAGGTTTATGTGACCAAAAAACATAACTTATAAAGATAAAGATTCCTGTTCGGCGAATGCCTATTTGGTGGAAGTCCACACAGGAACATTCAGGGGAAAAACACTCGGAGAGAAAGCTCCACAGAGCCCTAAAGCCACTCTGTCCCTGGCCTGCTTAGGGATAGAACAAAGCACAAGAGGAAGTGACTGCACAACTGACTGGATCCTGTTTTCCAAAAGCTGAGCCAGTTCTCTCCTTGCCTGGCCCAAGGCTAGCCGTGAGCCGTATTTGGTGAACTTGATAGTCTTAAGAATCTAGCCACAATCCATGACTAATTGGAAACTGGTTTGACCTGAGGATAATTTTGTAGGTTTGGTCCCTCCCTAAATGGATCCTGGAAACTGATTTTGTCTGGATGCCAAGAGTCATAGTTGGGAAAGGCCAAATCTTTGTATCCACACACAGCTCACCCTAGCTCAGTGGGGAAAGTTCACAGGTGTCCTAGAGAAGAGTGGGTGGCTCAGGCCAGTGGGAGTCTGGGCGTGCCCCTAGGGCCAGTGTGAGGGTAGAGCTGGCTTTGTTGGCACAGCAGTCATCCTAGCTGAAGTCATTGGTTCTCATCTGGAGCCCCATGTCTGAACACATTACGAGGAACCACACAGGATCGATCAGGATATAGACAGTCGATCTCAAACTTCCTCTTGGGCAATGGTATACGTCAGTTAAGAGTACAAGCTTAGGTGTCAGACCACTCTGAACTCTAATCCAGACTTTCCTGATTTGTGATTTGAGCAAATTAGTCACTGTGTCTACATCTTGGTTTCCTTGACTATGGGCATGTGAATACTATTTACTACCTTATGCATAACTGCAAAGCAAAGAAAAATGAAGCAATAATTTCTTTTCCTTCATCTCTAAAACTTTCTTAAGTCTTGGCCTGGCACATAGTGTAGCTATTTAATGTGTTGTGTGAATCAGTAAAGGAGTAGATAAAAGAATATGCATAAATGAAGAATGAACGAACTAATGAACATATACAAACTTCTAGGAATTGAGTGTAATTCTAGTTTAATTAAAATGTAATTATCCACAATTTACTAATTATTTATAATTATTCTTTTTTATGTAGTCTACTGATTCTTTTTTTCTTTCTTTCTTTCTTTCTTTCTTTCTTTCTTTCTTTCTTTCTTTCTTCTTTCTTTCTTTCTTTCTTTCTTTCTTTCGTGTTAATTTTTGAGAGAGAGAGAGAACACAAGCAGGGGAGGGGCAGAGAAAGAGAGAGAGGGAAAGAGAGAATCCCAACCAGGGTCCACACTGTCGGTGCAGAGCCAAGTACAGGGCTGGATCCCATGAGATCGTGACTTGAACTAAAGATGCTTGACCAAAGGAGCTTAACAGACTGAGCCACCCAGATGCCCCTGATTGTTATTTAAACTATAGAATGACCTACCTCCAGCCTTTGTTTATAGAATTGGTCTCTTCGCAATTAAAAAGAGTCAACTGTCTTTTTAGACTTCATTTTGCAGTCTCATCATCCCAGCATATGACTATGCTGAAGGCTTGCTTTTTAAAATTGGTCCTTCTTGGATGACTTTCAAGTCTACCAGATCTTGAACCTGCACAAGGCAGTCCAGGTTTGGACATATTTATACATAGTGTTTGGTTGGCCTCTTTGCCATCCCATTCATTATGTGTTAGCTCATGCTCTCCAGGAAATAGCTCACAGCAATTTATAGGCTTCTTGTAGAACATGGTTCTCAAACTTGACCCGTTGTGAAAATCCCAAAGTTGCTTATTAGGAATAAAGTCCTGGGCCCAACCTCGGACATAGTCAGATCTCTAAGATGGGTCCTGGGGAGTTGTAGCTTTAGCATGCTCTCCAGGTGATTCTGATGATGAATCAGGTTGTTGGAACTGTAATCCTAAAAGAATAACTTAGATTATTTTTTCCTAAATGTGCTATCTTGCCATTGCCCCCATAGAGACACATCTACAATTTTTTTCCTGCCAACTCAGCAGTGGAGACAGAACTTTTCGTGGTGTATTTTCTTTGGAAATATTTTTTTGTCACCCTGCATTCTCTACTCCATATTATAAAGACTCTGGTGGGAAGAAACCCCACTGATGTCTTCTCTCTCTTGAGCTGAGTCCAGTTATCCCTGCTCTTTGTTACAACTCTAAGTCCTCTGTTCTTGATAAAACAGCTAGCTAAGCTCAGTACAGAAAGCATTGCTACCAGCCAAAGGCAAAAGCATATCATGTAGTGTAATGTCTTGGAGCTAGTAGAAAATTTATGCAAAAACCCCATTTCTTAAATATTCAAATAATCTATGCTTCAGATAAGGGAGAAAAAGAATAACTGACCCTGGATCATGCCCAGGTCTGGATATTTCAAGGAAATCCTCATCTCGCTAACCTAACCTCGTTGGATCATCTAGAATGGATTAGTGAGAATCCAGTTTGCTTCAACATCACTTTAGAGGTTTATATTCTCCTTAGGATAGATCATGGGATGCAGCTCACTCTGGAATACCTAAATTAGTTCTCTATCTTTTAAAAAAATTTTTAACTTTTATTTACTTTTGAGAGAGAGAGAGTGAGAGAGAGAGAGAGAGAGAGAGAGAGAGAGAGAGAGAGAGAGAGCTGGAGTGGGGAAGGGGCAGAGAGAGAGGGAGACACAGAATCCGAAGCAGGCTCAGGCTCTGAGCTGTCAGCACAGAGCCCAATGCAGGGCATGAATCCACAAATTGTGAGATCACGACCTGGGCTGAAGTGGGACGCTCTGCTGACTGAGCCCCCCAGGCGCCCCTATTCCCTATCTTTGTAATCATCCCACCTCATCCAGGTTGTTTTCTTCCCAGGGAAGCCTCTTGGATTGACAATATAACATAATATATTTGAATTGAATATATATGTATACACACACACACACACACAAATATACACATACAAAAATACAAATATAATATAATTGAACCCTGGATCTTTGAGCAGAGACAACACCAATTTCAGAAATACTGTTGCTCTTCTATTCAGCATCCGTCATTGGTCTCAGCGGTCATAAGCATTTTCAGTAGCCATGAGGGAGGCACAAATGGGGGTTTAATGTTCACCATGGTATTGATCTGACAGCACTGGGACATTTTTGGCCCCTAGTCAGATTCCGGTTGGTGACTTACCTGACAAACACAGTTGACACTTGACAGTCACTCTCACTGATGTTTACCGTGCTCAACTGACCAGCCATGCAACTGGCGGTCTATATAGATTTGTTCTTGTGGCCAGTCATTGGAAAAACCCTGCCAAATAGTAAGTTACACAGACATTCTGTTCCTATGCAGCTCCTAAACACACAGAGTACCCCGGGCCATGTGGCATAAGTTTTGGCAAGTTTAAGGTCCTTGACAATAGTCAATCCATTTCCAGCAGCATAAAGTGAGCTATGAATTCTTCCGGAATGTTTTTAAAACCTTAGGCAGAAAAAATGGTGAAACTAAACTCAGGTGTTTTATAGAAAATTTTACGGCAGGAAGAGAAGAAACTGGAGGCTTTGAGGTGAGGTTGCTGGGTAAGAGCCAGGTGAGAGCATGGGAAGGTGAAATCCACTTATACAGCAGGTGGTTTCCTTCCCCTGGTAGAAATGGGTTGATGGTATCTACATAGATTCAGGGGATACAAATATCAGGAATCCTTATTTCTTTCCTGAAGTTGGGTTCCCACCAACAGACACTGGGACGGAGATTTATGTGCAAATATTTTATTAAGGAACTGTTCCAGGAGAAACTGGTAAGGTAGTGGAAGAAGAGACAAGGAAGAATGTGGTTTTTGGCAAAGTTTTAACCTCCACCTGTTGCTGCCAGGGAGCTTTGGAGTGCAAACCTCGCCTCAGTGTCTTAACTCTTGGCAAGGGAGAAAAGGCTCAGACTCCAGCCTTCATCATTGGCTCAGGACTGCTTGGGCAGGCTGGGGATGGGGAGTAAAGTCCAGGCACTTTTGGGTCTTTGCTAGGACAGGCAAAGGGGCTCAAAGGCAATCCTTGGCAGAGAATGGCAGGTGCAGGTCATTAGAGGAAACATACAAACACCTGTTGAGGCTTCAAAGGCATCCACAGGGATTTAAATAGACCACAGATAGTATCTGTTCTAGTTCTATTTTCCACTCTGCCAATGACCATCCTAAAGGAAAAACTCTGTAAGCCTCCACCCAATCTGAAAAATGGAGTATCATAAAGCAGATTCTCTAAGCAGAGACAGAGTGATTTATTCATTTACACACTATTTATTGAGCATGTATCGTATCTGCCACTCCCTGAATTAAAGTCTTGGATTTGTTTGTTTTTTTTAATTTTTTTTTAATGTTTATTTATTTTTTTTGAGAGACATAGAGACAGAGCGTGAGCAGGGGAAGGGCAGAGAGAGAGGCAGACACAGAATCGGAAGCAGGCTTCAGGCTCTGAGCCGTCAGAACAGAGCCCGACGCAGGGCTCGAAATCACAGACCGTGAGATCATGACCTGAGCTGAAGTCGGCCGCTCAACCGACTGAGCCACCCAGTCGCCCCTAAAGTCTTGGATTTGAAGAATGGTCCTTTCCCTTGAATGTGATAAGAGTTTTGTTACTGACTTATGTATAAAATGCTATGGGAATGGACCCCAAAGCAAAGTTGGTGAACCCATGGGCCGTGAGGGCTACCAAGCCAGGACATATATACCATCAGGAAAATATAATCGACTCTATAGCAGATTAAATCAATTAATACTTATTCAATGACTAGAGATATGGCATTTTTAAAATCCCAACATAAGCAAATGGGTGAAAAAGAATAACTGTTTCAATGCTCCACACCAAATTACAGTATCTGCAATGCATCTGAAGCTAATTCTATAATAAAGACCAAGTAGATCCTAAGCTTTGATGCAAGTTCTCATACTTGACCTCCATGAGGGCCATGGAAGAGCTAGTTCAGCTACCTAACTTGTGTCTCTGTCCCCTACAGAGGACAGTTGGATGAACAGCTCGGCCTAGAACAAGAGCAGAAATGAGAGCCTCCTGGATTGGGAGTCAGTTGTAAGTGGGTGAGGTGGAATATCCACCCCCCCCGCCCCCTCTCTTTGCTTCACATTCTCTAATCAAAAATCCTTGGGTTACGATGTTTTCTATTATAAGTTCGGATATTCTAACAATCAATCACTTTCAAACATTATAACTTCTGGCAACAGATTCTGAATCATCCAGTTTCTACAGGAAGAAGATACCTCAAAGGATCTAGCTGGGCAGTGAATGGTTAACATATCAGTGACGATCTGGAACTGAGCTTGTCGATGAAAGATGAGCTCGTCAAAGCCCTTTTGTGACTTGGGTCACAAGAGTAGCTGGAGGAAAGCAGAAAATACAGAAGACTTAGATTCTGGAGCACGACTCCAGGAGACTGAGCTCAAGGGCAGGGTTTGAGCCTCATTCATCTCGAAATTCTCATTTTAGGGTCTAGAACAGTGCATCGCATATGGTAGCTTTTCACATGTGTGGACAGAATGGAATGGAGGAGAGCGGAAAGGGTTGGTGAGTTACTGTACATCTCTAAGGGATGCTTTTCTGCCAACCATATAAAGTCTAATTCCTTAGCTAGATCAGATTTCCAACCACTGACTTCAACTCGGTTATCTAGTTTTTTCCTCCAAGGCTCTTCTTCAAAAAGAATAAAGCCAGGTACGTGTGAGTTGAAAT
The DNA here is from genome assembly GCA_030068075.1 of Paguma larvata. Taxonomy (NCBI): domain Eukaryota; kingdom Metazoa; phylum Chordata; class Mammalia; order Carnivora; family Viverridae; genus Paguma; species Paguma larvata. Next base: position 80,603,286 of record CM057824.1, on the reverse strand, counting down.
AGCTTTATGTAGTAAGTGCAAATTTTAGTTGATATTTGAAATATATTGCTGACTTTGAATAGTATCTTTAAAATTGAAGGTTTTTTTCATTTTTTTGAAGTTTATTTATTTTGAGAGAGAGAGGGAGAGAAAGAGAGAGAGAGACAATGAATGGGGAAGGGCAGAAAGAGAGAGGGAGAGAGAGAATCCCAAGAAGTCTCCAGTCTGTCAGCGTAGAGCCAGATGTGGGGATCGAACTCATGAACCAAGAGATCATGACTGGAGCCAAAACCAAGAGTTGAACAGGTAAGCGAACTGTGTCCTGAGTCAGGGACTGTGGGGGGAGATGAGATACCCTCTTAGTTCTTTACTTCCTCTGAATTTACTCTGAACAGTAAGTCCCTGTAAGGTCTAAGACTAGGCTTCTGAGGGGAATCAGTTCTTCAGACCTCTTTGTAAAGTAAGCCAGTCCCTCCCTTTCCTTTTGCATTTCCTCATCCTGTTCCTCTCTCCCCTTCTGTCTCTGGAGGCCCTACCTTACGGTATATGGTGATGACGACTTCTTGTCATTAGGAAGGAGTTTGGGGTTCATCAGGATGCACTGTGTTTTGCTTCCAGTCACAGGAGATCAAGAACTGTTGTCTTCCAATAGAATAGATCTGAGAGTCCCAATGTCTCAATGTCCCAACGTCTCAATGTAAGTTATAACCTCCTGAGCACTACGGCTGCCCAGCCAGGAGGAAGCCATTCCTACTGATGATGTGGCTTCTTCTGCTGATATGGCTTCTCACACGAGAGACCCTTTCATCCTCCCCCCACCTCCCTGCTACATACATAAACACAACTGGTGACCCTTCCCCATGCGGGCCTGCAAGGGGCTGACTAAGCCACAGGAGTGTGACTGGCTTTCTCTTGCTTATGGACACCTGACAGTGGATCTTTGGACCTTTATCAGTTGCAGATCCTCTGGGAATTAGGGTTCAAAGCAGATGTGATTATTTTCTCTGCAGAGTATGTCCTCCAGTGGCTGAAGCAAGAGCTCCCTCAGTACGTACAAAACCTCAAGATAATCTAATACAAACTTTGACCTGATGACTCAATTATCGGTACAGTGAATACACCAAATGTCAGCATGCATATCTCTGGGGCTCGGAAGCTCATGACCCGCGGGCCATTTGTGAACAGTTGTAATTATTAGAAGACTTTATGTTGGCAGTGCCTTAACCAGTCGGTTTAGTGTCCAACACTGGATTTTGGCTCAGGTCATGATCTCACTGTTCATGAGTTCGAGCCCCACAAAGTGCTCTGCACTGACAGTGCAGAGTCAGCTTGGGATTTTTCTCTCTCTCTCTCTCTCCTTCTGCCCCTCCCCGCTCTCTCTTCCTCTCTCTCTCTCTCAAAATAAATAAACAAGTAAATAAATAAATAAAACAAACATTAAAAACAAAGAAGACTTTATGTTGAATGGAAAGAATATCTGTACATTAGTGGAAAGAAGCTGAGGTTTCAGGTCTAGCTAGTAAGGAGAACTCTTTAGCTGCATACTAAACAAACAAACAAAAATAAATGAACACACACATGTACACATATGCATGCACGCACCTGAACACAATCCCTCAAAGGATGGATGAACCAGTTTGGCCTGATTTTTAAGCTCGCTGAGGCCAGGCACACCTCCGTTTACAAGTCTATCTTCATTGCTCAGTGCTTTCCTTCTTCCCTCTGTTCTTAAGTGTTTGGTTTCTGTTGACACCCCACACAGGCTATATTTCTCACCTCTCTTGAATCTTGTCACCCATTCAGTTCTTCTGTCCTCTGGCCTAGAATGTGCTCACCACCCACCTCTCTCCCTCATTCCTTCCACCTGCTTAGCTTCTGCTCATCTTTGCTAGGTCAGCATAGATGTCTCTTCCTTCAGGAAGCTGTTCTTATCCCATTCATTCTGAGTTCTAGACTCTTTCTATTTAGAAGGATGCTCACTTGTCTGTCTCTCCCAAGCAACTGCAAACTCTTTCAGGATAGCGACTTTCCTTTTTGCCGCTGAATTCCAAAGGCCTAGCGCGAATGTCTGGAGTATTTGTTGTTTAACATGTAATTACCAAGTAAGAGTTGAATGGAGTTGTGATGGGTGTTACATTTTGTCTTTGGGCTGTAAGTAGCAGAAACCACAAACAGCAGCAGCATTATTAAGAACATCTCAGTAAGTTTTGGACAAGGTGTCTGGAGCTAGTAGTCCCAAGGCTTAGTGCCATGGCTCAGTGGTATCATAAGGATCTAAGCTCTTCTGTCCCTTGCTCTTCCATCATTGACATGGTGATTTTCTTATGGTCTAAGATGGCTGCCATACTCCAAGCATCACATCCTCACCTATTGCTTTCAAAGGAAGGGAGTAAAAGACAGGATATAAGTTATTTTCTCTCTTTCATCAATAGGTTAATCTTTTCCAGAAGACCTATGCCCATGGTTGTCTTTCCTTTGCATGATCCTGTTGAGAACTGGGTTACATGCCCACTCTTAGGTAAACCATGACTCATCCTGGTGCTTTCAGCTGAAGAGACTTCCCAGACAAAGGAGATATTCTTTTAGCAGAAATATGAGTGAATAGTTGATGGATAAGAATGACAACTGGTCCTCAAGTCTTTAATTAGGTTTTACTAAAACCCAGAACTACTTTCTCCAAATCTGAGCACTACCTTAGATTGGTGATACTTAAAATGCCACATTTGTGATGACATATTTTTCTTCAGTGTGGGCACCTCAGTAGCCCCTCTGGCATGAAAGGCTGTAATTGTTTGTTTTCATCAGCCACTTCCTCTTGGGCCAGAGAGCATGTTGGATTCTCCTAAACTTCAAGGCACACCTGTCTCCTTCAAGGCAACCGATGACTCTCTCAGGCAGTAGGAAGAGTCAAGTGTCATCCTCTGTAGTCTTCATTCCTGGTAAGGTTTCTTCCATGGCCAAAGTGGCAAGGATTTTGCTCAGTGGACTGGATGCAATAAAAAGAAAAAAAAAGATAAAATTCTTTATTATGAACAACTTAACAATCCTGGAATGGATCCCAGTGTACCTATTTTTTTATTAAAACATCAAGTTCAATGGTGATTATGTAATTGCGGAAATTTAGATGATATCCCCAATAATCAGCCTTTCTAGTTCCTCCTGCACTGTACCCTTATCTGACAACTTTTTATGAACTAAAAAAGGAAAATGAAAAGAATCAAATTATTATCACAAACTTCTTTTTTCTTCATTAGTGTTACAATAATGGTGATGATAATTATCTTTTATTGAGTGTGACAGGTGCTATTGTTGATTCCTTACAAATAGCTTAGATCCTCATATGAATTATTTAATTATTAGTGAAATTTTACATATTAGAAACCTAAAATTCAGATCTTAAGTGATCTGCTCAGAGTCATCAGCAGAACAGGGATTAGAATTCAAGTTTTCCTGGTTCCAAAATGGTTGCTACCTTCTCCATCATGAACCAACCCCCCTTCCTTAAATTCTCATTGTTACCCTGCCGTATCCATTAATTTCCCAAAGTTCCACAGGGTTTTTATTCATCTCTAACCAGTTAATCTTCTTGCCTTGGGTTTTTAGTGAAGCAGCCATTCTCATTCATTGGCTGAGATATTTATGGGCAGTGCATGAAATTGTTAATCTTTCTGGTTTAACGACTTAAGTCTAGAGCCTATCACATCTTACATCAGTAAATAAACAACAGGGAGAGGAAAAAAAGAAACACAACAGGTGGACAGATTAAAGGACCAATCCTGTGGCTGAGGAGAGTATTTCCTCTCTTATCTTTGTTAGTCTAATAGGTGGGGATTGTGTTAAGAGATTTTAAAAGCACCCGAGAAAGCAGTGACAAGTAGCTACTGTTCTGAGTTCACATAAACCCCAAGTAGTTTTGACTTTTCCCCAAAGAGTTAGTCACGAGGGAGCCTAAGAAGTCTGGTTTAGATGGAGGAGAAGAGTAAGAAGGACCACTGGGCTTTGCTCAACCAAGGAGAGGAGAACGAACTGGTGAGTCTTCCCTTTTTGTGAGTACGGACTTCTCAAAGTATCTGAGGCTATGGGCAGGTGTTACTGTGGTGGTGCTGGCTTTAGGAACTACAGAGGTTTCAGTATTGTAAGGCTCTTTGAGACCCACGGGGACGATTTAATAGTTGGGGAACCTGCAGGGGTTGAGAAGACTGTGTCCTCTAGACGATGGAATTCTTGTTGTCCCCATTTCCATCGGACAGAATGAACTTTCCTTCTTAGACATTTTATAGAGAATTCAGCCTCCACCCCACATGGTGCCTATGAAGGTGTCTCTTCCTTATTATCTGGGTCTCCACATAATTGGACAAACTCAAGCAAAAACAGAAACTTTTTAAAATTCTTACGTTTTTGATATATCTGTATTACTTAGGCTCAGTGTGTTTGGGTTGAAGTTATGCTAAAAGCGTAGAGAGGTTTTAAGCACTAAGTACTGAAAAAAGAGCACAGTGTAACCTGGGATTTAGTATATCTTTTTAAAAAACGTTTTTACTTCTCCAATTTTTTTTCCTACTGCCTCTTCTACCAAACATATAGACACCCTGAAAAATAATCATTAAAAGCTTGGAAACAACAGGGTCTATTTGGGGCTGACAAGTTTACAATTGTTATTTTATTTGATCCTTAGAAGTCAGTGGTGAAGGAATTAATACTATCTCATAGAAAGAAATCTGAGATCAAGGGGGTTAAGTAACTTGTATAAGGTCTTCTTCGGTCTACAAAGGACAGGCTGGAAATCTAGCCCCCTTCTTCCCCCGTCACACTTCATGACAGTCACACCGCAATAGGGTCTGCAGGTAGGCAATGAGAAAGGGAGACAAGGAGAATGAGGGCCCCAGACAGAGATGGCACACTGGAGGTGGAAAGGGCCCCTGAGATACAGTTCACATAGCAGAAGGGTATCAGCTTCCTGTTGGCTTCCCAGTTCCCTGTGAGATCTGTGGGAAATCCACACCTACCCTCTCTCCACACCCTTCTTTGTTAACCTAAAAAAAAAAATAAGTGATTTCATCTACACCTGCACCGTTCAAGATGGCAGCCTCCGGTCATATGTGGTTCTCGAACACTAGTAAAGTAGCTGGACCAAAGTGAACCATGCTACATGTGTAAAAACACATACCAGATTTTAAAGGTAGTGAAAGAAAAAAGAGTAAAATAGCTCATTAATAATTTTTATATTGGTTACCCATGAAATGATAGTGTTTGGATATGTTAGGTTAAATAACATATGTTATGAAACTTGATTTTATCCGCTTCTTTTTACTTCTTTAATGTGTCCGCTAGGAAATTTAAATTACAAACATGGTTTATGTCGGTGACTTCTATTATCATACCACGCTAATCTTGACAATGGTATAATGCTTCAAATCTTGAAGGGATTCAAAGAACTAAAACCTGCTTACCTGTGTTCTGTTATAGTTTCGATGTGTGTTTTTTTTCCAACATGTAGATGAATGTTCATAAAAATCTTTGGTTGCTCTTTATTTTTCTCTAACCGTGTGCTGTATTTGTAAAGTTTGTAGCCTAGTATTTTATTTCTCTTAATCACAGAGGAGGCTTAGCTATTCTCCTTAGCCAGGCATGGATTGAGACCCACAGTATGCATGCTCGTCTTTGTTTCGGCGTCTGCCTTGGCCATTCTTGCTGGGTTTATTTTCTAAATATGATCTTGATTCTATCCCTGAGGCACAAGAGATGCTTTGTTCACACGAGTTGCAAACCCTAGCCTTTCCATTGGTGCTCCCTGTCTGTACCGATGCCTGCCAACTAAGTGTCAACGTTACAACTGGGAGCAGCTCCAGGAAGCAAAATGGCTACTTGGTGTGGAGGATGAAGTTTGGAGAGCGCTTCACTTCACGTTAACTTTTTTTCTGGGCAGCAGTGAAGGACTCCTGGACTCTCAGACAGCAGATCTGGGCTTTATTCAAGGACTAGCTGCTAACCACGAGTGTGGACACCCTTGGGGACCTTGCTAGTTGCCTGGGATCAACATCACTTACCCCTCCTGATTTAAAAGTTTTGTGCGTGTCACATGTGAAATGTGGAAAATGCTGTGAAAATATAGAGTTCATTTACATCCAAGGAGTCAGGACTTACTATGTGCAATTTGCGAATAGTAAGTGAAATGAATGTTGGGAATATTTCCCCTTTCTCTGATTAAACTTGGGGAGCGATCATTGTTTAAGGTCTACCATTACCAAACCAAACAGTATGTGAAGTGTTAGTAAGAAAAATCAGGAACTTGGAATGTCTGAGTCATTTTAATATTTTTTAAGTTTATTTATTTTGAGAGAGAGAGAGAAAAAGCATGAGTGGGGGAGGGACAGAGAACGAGGGAGAGAGACAATCCCAAGCAGGCTTCACACCAGTGGGGAGCCCAATGTGGGGCTCAAATCCACAAACCATGAGATCATGACCTGAGCCAAAGTTGGACACTGAACCAACTGAGCCACCCACGCGTCCCTGAATTATTTTAAACAACATCATGTCCTCCTCCTCTTTCATTTAAAGACACACACACCAAAAAAAACCCTACTCAAAAGTTTACTGAAAATCCAAAATCACGCCCTACTGACTCTTTCCTGTTTTTTGTCAACATTTATATTAACAGCTGGGATGAAGGCAAGCTTATCTAACCTGTGACTGATGCCCCACTATGAGGGAGAGGTAACAATATAGGCGGCAGAATCAAGACTTAAAGTTTTCTAGGCTTGATTGTAGGAGAGAAATTGGCAATGCGGTGTAACAGGCCTTGGCATTGAGTTTGTTACTCAGTTACTCAGTACGGAGTTATACTCAGACTACAAGGTGGGATGTCAATGACTTGGGCTTAGTAGCTGTGCATGAAAAAGTAATTAAAGTGCTTTACTTGGTCATGGCTGAGATTGAGTCGCCAGTATGATATAGCTACAAAAAATTAGTACTTCGATGTCTCAATAGAAGCCCATTCAGCATAATAGAAGAAGTAATAATTCTATTATAATCTGTACTATTTAGGAAACCTCTAGGGAGTCATATTTAATTCTAAGATTCAAACAAGAAGTATAGTATCTGTAGAGGGATATCTGGGTTTCACAAACAAGAATCATTTAAACCGGGGCAGCCACTCTGGAGAACAGTATGGAGGCTGCTCAAAAAATTTTAAAATAGAGCTCCCCTATGACCCGGCAATTGCACTACTAGGTATTTACCTGAGGGATACAAAAAAGCTGATTTGAAGGGGAACATGCACCCCAATGTTTATAGCAACTCTAATAAAAATAGCTGAATTATGGAAAGGGCACAAATGTCCATTGACTGATGAATGGATAAAGAAGATGTAGGGGCGCCTGGGTGGCTCAGTCTGTTGAGCGTCCGACTTCAGCTCAGGTCATGATCTCGCAGTCTGTGAGTTCGAGCCCCGCGTCAGGCTCTGTGCTGACGGCTCAGAGCCTGGAGCCTGCTTCACATTCTGTGTCTCCCTCTCTCTCTGCCCCTTCCCCGCTCATGCTCTGTCTCTCTCTGTCTCAAAAATAAACATTAAAAAAAAATTAAAAAAATATGAAACATAAAAAAAAGATGTAGTATACATATTATATATAATATATATACATATATATATTATATATATATACATACACACACACGCATACACATACAAAATGGAATAATGGAATAATGGAATTTTAATGGAATTTTACTTAGCAATAAAAAATGAAATCTTGCCATCTGCAACAATGTGGATGGAACTAGAATATATTACGCTAAGCGAAATAAGTCAGTCAGAGAAAGATAAATACCATATGATTTCACTTATAGGTGGAATTTAAGAAACAGAACAGATGAACACAGGGGAAGGGAAGGAAAAATACGATAAAAACAGAGAGGGAGGCAAACCAGAAGAGACTCTTAAATACAGACAACACACTGGGTGAAGGGGTGTTGGCGGGGGGCTGGGCTAAATGACTGATGGGCATTAAGAATGGCACTTGTTGGGATGAGCCCTGGGTGCGCGTAAGTGATGAATCACCAAATTCTACTCTTGAAACCGTTATTACACTATATGTTAACTAACTTGGATTTAAATTAAAAAACAAAAAAGAATCATTTAAAAGATATTGGGAACAGTTACCCAAAGAATAATCAAGGCACTTGTCTTCCAATCGTTGAGAGGCTGGTGTGGAGAACAGAGTAGAGGTTGGCAGAATCCAGCCTGACTAATTGTCATTACAGGAGAATTTCCTAGCCATCTGTTGTGGCAGAATCTTAACGTGACATCTTTCCATGGACTCTTCCCCTTGTATAATTCCCTTCAGTTGAGGGAGCGTGGGGGGATCCACAAATATGATGATCTGTAACTCCTGTGGCTGTGTTATGTGGTGTGGCAAAATGGATTTTACAGATGTAATCAACATGGACCCCACGGAGTTAATCAAAAGGGAGATTGCCTGGGTAGGCCCAACCTAATCAGGGGAGCGCAGGAAGAGCTTGTGTTCTTTCTGGAGTTACAGATATTCAGAGCATGACAGGGGCTTGGTGCAAGGGAGGTTCTCCATTGCATCTTGGAAGATGGAAAACTCTGTGTGGTAAGAGCTCCGAGTGTGTCTAAGAACTGAGAACTGAGAGCCACTTCTAGCTGACAACCAGCGAGAGAATGGGGGGTCTCTGTCTAGGAGCTATGAACAACTGAAACCTGCCAGTAACCATGTGATCTTGAAAGAGTCCTCGACCTCCAGAAGGAACACAGCCCAGAGGACACCTTGATCTCGGTTTTGTGAGACACCGATCAGAGGATCCACTAATCAGATCCCTAACCCATGGAAACTGCGAGATAATGATTTGTGTTGTTTTAAGCCACTAAGTTTGTTATGTGGCAATAAAAACGAATACACCACAGCTATCCAACAAGGCAAGGTATAACCGTATAAATTAGTGAGCAGCCTAAGTTAAGTAGACTCTAGTTGCTCATTCAGGAAAGGAATTTGAACCATATAATCTCTGAGATACCTTTCTTGTATTATTGATGCTCTTATTCCAGGAATAAACTTTAACAGAACATGCCATGTTGTCCCATACCCTTCGTCTAAGGCAAAATCTGGCTCTAGAAATTGCACCTGCTGATTAGCCCATGCATCTCATTACTTTCTGACTCACACTTTCTGCTTTCTTGCCTTTAGCCGCATCAAACAAAGGTCCTCAGTTGCACTTTTACTTCCAGGAAGACCACATAGTAGCATTTTTGTTAGTGTAGTTGACTTTATGGGAATGCCTGGAGCTGAGGGTGATAACATGTTCACCTCTTCCGTATTGGGTTTTGATTCACACTGCCAAAGACAAAAGGGCCTTTCTTATTCCAGAAACAAGTGTAAGGGGAAAACTTAAGAGGTTGAACTATTTCTGGGGCGCCTGGGTGGCTCAGTCGGTTGGGTGTCCGACTTCGGCTCAGGTCATGATCTCACGGTCTGTGGGCTCAGGCCCCGTGTCGGGCTCTGTGCTGACAGCTCAGAGCCTGGAGCCTGCTTTGGATTCTGTGTCTCCCTCTCTCTCTGCCCCTCCTCCACTCATGCTCTGTCTCTCTCTCTCTCTCTCTCTCTCTCTCTCTCTCTCGCTCTCTCAAAAACAAATAAAACATTAAAAAAAATTTCTTTAAAGGTTGAACTATTTCAATACTTATTTTGAACATCTTCAAGACTCAAGTGTTTGATCTACAAATTACAATTTATAAATACTATTAATAATAGTTCCTATTTTCATAAATAATTATGCCTGATTCATGGAGTACTTGTGAGGATTAAATGGTACCTAGGTAAGTGCTTGAGAAGGTTAGCTCCGATCGTCAAATGTAGACAAAAGCGAAAGAGACCCAAGACATTTTCTCCCTGTACTGTCCTGTTCAAGGGACACTCCATGTGTGAACGCAGGACAAGATAGAGGAAACTATAACTAAAATTTCTTGTTACTTAGTGATAACCAACACAAATTACTACACCCGGCCAAACCAAAGCAGTAATAGAGGGGTGAGGAACAATGACTGTACTGACACGATCCATTAATTGGAGCACCTGGGTGGCTCAGTTGGTTAAGTGTCAACTCTTGATCTCGGCTCAGGTCGTGATCTCACAGTTCGTGAGTTCAAGCCCCACATCCGGCTCTGCACTGACTGTGTAGAGCCTGCCTGGGATTATGTCTCTCCCTCTCTGCCCCTAACCCACTCGGGCTCTCACTCTCTCTCTCTCTGTCTCAAAATAAATAAATAGACTTAAAAAATTTAACACGATCCATGAACCAGAGACACTATTATCCTAACCTGGAAACACAGCGGAGTTGGAGACAAGAGAGCAGAGGGGAACCTTCTCTCATGTATCACAGAAATGAACACAATTTGGCATCCAGATGAAGACAAAGGGTAGATTGTGAATAATGAATAGAAACTTAGTGCTGTGATGGCTGTTTGAGAAAAAAGACCAACATGATGCATTCTTGGCCAATAAAAGGACTCAGAGATATCATCTCCTTGGCCGTGATTCAAGGGACTAAAAGCTCAAAGCCTACCCGGAAAAAGCTAACTTACTCTAAGGCTATTGGAACACCTCTGCGTGGAAAAGCTTAACATTTCACAGCAAAACACTGGCACTGCCATTCCCAGAGGTAATTAGCATACTGAGAATTATTTATGTTATGTCTTGGTTGAGTAAATAATTGACTACTCTGCGTCGCGAGGACGTTGGTTTGAGTAAGTGAATGTGTTACGTAGGAACTGTAACCCAAAGAGACGCATTCTGAAGGAGTTGAGTCACACCCTACCAAACCTGTGCATGGTGGGTATGCAAGAAATATGTAGATAAATAGGGGTGCCTGAGTGGCTCGGTCGGTTCAGCATCCGACTCTTCTGCTCCAGTCATGATCTCATGGTTGGTTAGATGGAGCCCTACGTCGAGACCAGCAGTGCACAAATGTTAGTGTTCTAGATGGAATGAAAAGTCAGGAACAAAAACAAACATAGAGCCTAGGGGATGGTTCCATACGACTAAGAGGAGCTCTCCGAAAGGGAACTTGGGGAAGAGACAATGTGTAGATGAAGCTGCACCTGTAACTCTCCTGAGGAACTTGGCCAATCTTAGGTCCATCTCTGACGGTACTATAAGAGCTACTTATTTAAAAAAGAAAGGAAAATGATTTTAAAAGTGCCTTTTATGTACGAGGACTCCACATTTGTATGTTCTCATGCAATCCCTATGAGCTAGGCACTCAGATATCCATTTTTATACTGAGAAAATGAGGCTCAGTGAAGTAACATACGCGAAGTCACAGTACCTTGGGTGGGAGAATTGCCTGGTTTTCCTCCTATACAAGTGAAGATGATTGTACTCCGTGTGTGTGTGTGTGCGTGTGTGTAGGTTCACGTATATGTAGTTACTAAGCCAGTTAATCTTTCAATCGATTTGGTGTTTATCTTAAAGCCCTTCTCCCAGTTTCATGTATCACAAAGGTGGGCAGTTTTCTTTTCAGCCTGTGTTTGACTTTAATTTTGACAATTTGTGCTCTGTGGGAAAAGCAAAAATTCCATTTAAGCCATTGGATCAATCACGTTTAGAAACACAACTTAACGGCTTTCCCAAATAGCACTTAGTTCTGAATATTGCCTCTGGTCAAATCATTTCATGATGACTCCAACGAGACGAGCCACTTTTAATCTACTGAAATTTGGTCGAACTTTGTATTACTCAAGCTAACATTAACCACTAATGTATACTGCATACTCAAAATGTTTCAAGAGCCATGCTAAATGCTTTGCGTGCATTAACTCCTTCATTTCTTGCAACAACCCTGGAAGATACTGTTACCCTTTTCCTTGATGGAAGAAGAAAGGGAGTCATCAGAAGACATAAAGCAGGTTGCTCAATGACTTATATGTGGTTAAGTGGCAGAGATACGATTTGAACTGACTTTTCTCATGTCTGCTACACCAGGCTACTTCTGTTGCGTTTTACAACCAGCCACAGTTTTCACATGAGGGATCTAAACTTTAGTGAATTTAAATCATTTACACAGATCGCATTAACTTGTAAGTGATGGGGCAAGGAGCAGAAGCGAGAGCTTCTGGAAGGCAGTGGGGTGGGGTATAAAGAACAGAGGCACTGCTGAGAGACCCGGATAGGGCTCTACATTGTGCCCTTTAGCAACAACCTCTGTTGAAAGGCATGTTCATATTTCATTGTTACTCCTAATCCAGGTTGCTTCCTTTGTACTTTGGGCCAAGGTAAAGACCGTTGGAGACGTGGTACCTCTCCTGGTGTTGGGAACATGGAATTCTAGTAGGAAACAAAAAATCGAGGGAACATTGCTGCTAACAGAGAATAGAAATCAAGTCTATATGAAGATGGCACAACCTTTGTGCTATTCATCTCAACGAGCAGGTGGCGGATCCGGGTTCCTCAACAACCTCTTCCCATTACCAACCTTGTTTCAGTATATCGCAACTCAAAACCAAAAACTCTCTCCGCCTTTGGCTGAACCTATTATCACACCACCTGCTAACACTGATCGAAAGTTCCTTTGTGCTCAACACCTTCTGCCTCTGTTTAATCTGCACAACTGTGCTCCCAGGTGTGTGCTATTATCCCCTAAGTACACAGATGGAAACTGGGACTTAGAGAAGTTAAATCCTGCGGTCACATAGCTTATAGGTGGCAAAACCCACTTTACTGCAAGGAACCACAGGTAGTACGTTTGAGATTCTGATCCTCTTTACGTCTACAAGGCCTCTAGATTCTACTTACCTTCCTCTCAACAGAACACGTATTCCCTCCTCTACCCTGTACTTCTTAGTGGATTTTACCCCCGGGTATTTAATACTTCAGAGAAATCTGAGTGACTCTTAACTGCATCAGAAGAATAATCATTGAGGACACTCAATTTATACTTGAGATTAATTGGTCAAAATGGAAACATATGCGATGATGAACTCAAATTACACAAACATTGGCAAACTGAGAGTATTCGATTAAAAGATTGCCAGATTAAAGGATGAGGGGCACCTGGGTGGCTCAGTCGGTTGGGTGTCCGACTTCGGCTCAGGTCATGATCTCGAGGTCTGTGAGTTGGAGCCCCGTGTCGGGCTCTGTGCTGACGGCTCAGAGCCTGGAGCCTCCTTTGGATTCTGTGTCTCCCTCTCTCCTCTGCCCCTCCCCCGCTCATGCTTTGTCTCTCCTGCTCTCAAATATAAATAAAAAGGAAATTTACCAAGGTTTATGAGGCCAGTTTATCAAGGAAGCAAAAATATTGTTTCTATTCATCTTTGCTCAAGGAGCTACATATTTCTGAAAGTTACTCTGACATTTATAAGCTTTTTTATATCTCTCTATCTATCTTCTCTCTCTTTTTTTTTTTTTTTTTTTTGTAGAGAGACATAGAGACAGAGCGTGAGCAAGGGAAGGGCAGAGAGAGAGGGAGATACAGAATCTGAAGCAGGCTCCAGGCTATGAGCCATCATCACAGAGCTCGACATGGGGCTCGAACTCACAGACCGTGAGATCATGACCTGAGTCGAAGTCGGCTGCCTAACCGACTGAGCCACCCAGGCGCCCCTCTTTTTTTTTTTTTTTTTTTTAAGAGACAGAGAAAGAAATTTGCTGACATTTAGACCGAGCTGTCCCCAGCCATGACCAGGGTCTTTCACAGAAACCTCTTCCCTTTTCTTGATTATTAAGGATATAATTTTATTTCTGTTCAATGGAAGCCAGTGCTTCTCAATCATCCGCACCACGAGCAGCTACCGTCTTCTCCGGTCATCAAATCTTCCTTCCACTTCCCACAGAAATTCCTTCTCCAGCTCTTCTCTGTTTTCATTTACTTCTCAATTTTTGCTGTCATTTTCTCTTTCTCAGTATAATGCCATTAAAGTAATTAAAGTAACTTCCACCAATTTGGAACAGAGAGTCTAATAAACACCCTCCCTTTATTGACATATATAAATTCAGTGGTGTCAACGAAGTGCACTGGTCTTAAGTAGGCAGTTCAATTGCTTCTATTATCAATTATTTTTGCTCATTTCCTATACAGAGAATTGTGTACTTCATTTACTCAGTATGTCTGTGAAATTCATCCATGCCATTGTTTGCATCAGAAGTTCATTTTAAAAATTGTTTTGTAGTGTTACATTATATGAAAACACAAAATTTATTCATCTTTCTCTTGTCGATGTACCTTTAGATTATTTCCTGTTTGGGACCCTTATGAATAAAACTGATACAAATATTCTTGTGCAAATCTTTTGGTGAACATCTACAATTCTCTGTGTAAAAATCTAAGAATGGGGTTACTAGCACCTAGGGTAATTGTATTTTTAGCAACACAGTTTTTCAAAATGTTTGTACCAACGTGCACTCCCCAAAACAGTGTATATAAGTACCATTGCTCCATATTTTTACATACATTTGGTATTTTCAGTTTTTTTTTTTTTTCATTTTAGCTATACTGTGGCTATGTCATTGTGTCCTTTTATCACTGTTGTGTCAGTTTAGAGTAAGTCTTCAAATCTGGTTGTGTAAGTCTTCCAACTTTGTTCTTTTTTTTAGGATTGTCTTGGCTATTCTGCCTGTGATATGTCATTGTAGTTTTATTTTGCATTTTCTTAATGACATGATATTGAGCACCTTCTTGAGTGTTACTCTGGAAATCGTCTTTTGTAAAATGCCTGTTGACGTCTTCTGCTCATTTTTTATTGTGTATACATTCCTTTTTTTTATTGATGTGTAGTCATTTTTGATATTTTCAAATACGATTCTTTTTTTATGTATAGGTACAGAGAGCTAATACCTTCTCCAGAGAACTTTTGATAAAGAGAAACTTTTAGTTTTATTAAAGTAAGATATATTTTTTATCTTTTTATTTCCTGTTTAAGAAATATTTTCTGATTTAAAGTTCATGAAATATTGTTTCTATTTTTCTTTCAGACGATCTATTGTTTTAGTTGTCACACTTAAATACATGTGCCACCATGAATGAATTTTTGTGTATGGTGTAAACTGGGGAAAAACTTATTTTTCTAGTACTGTTCATTTTGCTCTAGCAACTACTTATTGAGCAAACCATCCATTCCTCCACTGAATTGCAGGGTCCTTTTTTTTGTAAATGAAATGATTATATATCTTTGAGTCTCTTTCTGGATTCTCTATTTTGTTTTTCATTTCTTTTATTTTTTTCTTTTTGGCTTGTAATTAGTAGGAATTTGTAGAAAGTCTTTATTTCTGGTAATGTTAAGTCCTCCACAATCGTTCTCTTTGGAAATTGTCTCGATCGCTTTAGGTCCTTTGTACTTCCATACCGATTTTAGAATCAGCTCCTCAGTTACCACACACAAAAAATGTCTGATGTGATTATAAATGGGATTGCTCTTGGCTCCTCCTCAAACTTAATATATCTCTCCTTTTATTTAGATCTGTGCTTTCAGTGATATTGCGCAGTTTTCGGTCTAGAGGTTTGTACAACCTGATTAGGACTATTATAAGAATATGGATTTTTTTTTGTCTTGATGATACTACAAATGGCATTTAACTTCATTTTCAAATTGTTTGTTACAAATACGGTTGGTTTTCTATATTGCCCCAGTATCCAGCAACCTTGATAAATTCACTTATTAACTCTAATAATTTGTATATTCTTTTGGGTTTCTTAATGTACATAATTATATTATGTACTCATACAGAGAGTTATACTGTTTCTTCTTAGTTGATTGAGATATAATTGACATGTAACATTGTGTAAATTTAAGGTCCACAACATGTTGGTTGGCACCCTTAAATGCTGTGGAATGATCGCTGCCAAAGTGTTAGCTAACACTTCCATCACTTCACATAATTACCATTTATTTTTTTGTGGTAAGAATATTTATTTTATTTTATTTTTTTATTTAAATAATTTATTTTCAAATTGGTTTCCATGTAACACCCAGTGTTCATCCCAACAAGTGCCCTCTTCAATGCCCATCACTCACTCTCCCCCCTCCCACACCTCCCTTACCGTCAGTTTGTTCTTAGTCTTTGAGAGTCTCTTATGTTTTGTCTCTCTCCTTCTCTGTGTCTTTTTTCTTTTCCCCTCTTCCCCTCCCCCATGGTTTTTGCTAAGTCTCTCAAAATCCACCTATGCGTGAAAACATAGGGTATCTGTCTTTTTCTGACTGACTTATTTCACTTAACATAATACCCTCCAGTTCCATCCATGTGGCTACGCATGGCCAGATTTCATTTTTTCTCGTTGCCACGTAGTATTCCATTATATATATGTACCACATCTTCTTTATCCATTCGTCAGTTGATGGACACTTGGTCTCTTTCCATGATTTGGCTATTGTCGAAAGTGCTGCTATGAACATTGGGGTACACGTGCCCCTATGCATCAGCACTTGTGGTGAGAACATTTAAGATCTACTCTCTTAGTAACTTTCAAGTGTATAATACAGTATGGTTGCTTATGTTCCAGTTGTTATAAATATTGTTACATTTTCTTGTTTCATTGCACTGTTAAACTATTAGTACTATATTAAATATTAGTGGTGATTATTGGTAATCTTCTTTTACTTGTAACTTCATAGGGAGAATATTCAATATTTTATTATTAAGCATGATATTAGCTGAAGGATGTTTCTGTTTATTCCTAGTTTGCTGAGAGGTTTCTTCCTTCTTCCTTCCTTCCTTCCTTCCTTCCTTCCTTCCTCTCTTTCTCTCTCTCTTTCTCTCTCTCTCTCTCTTTCTCTCTTTCTCTCTTTCTCATGTATTAGTGTTGAATTTTATGGAAGTATTTCTCTGTACCAATGAACATGGCATTATGATTTTCCTCCGAATGTTAACATACAAGAATTCATTGATTGATTTTCAAATTCTTGCAATCCTAGAAAAAAACCCATTTGGTCATAACATATTACCTTTTAATATATATCACGATTTAGCTGGATAATATATTTCATGATTATTTCATCTATGCTTCTTATAGATCTTAGCCTGTAATTTTCCTTTCTTTCAACAAATGTATCAGATTTTGGTATCTGAGTATGCTGACTTCATGAAACAAATTGGGAACATTTCCACCTCTTCTGCTTATGACAGAGTTCATGCAAAAATGGTACCACTTGTACCTTAAATATTTGAAAGGATTCACAAGCCATTTGGGCTTGATGATTTCTTTGTAGAAAAGCTTATAGATACACATGAATTTTCTTTAATAACCACAAAAATATTCAGATTTATTTATGAATTTATCAATCTTATTTAACTTTTAAAGTCCAAATTTGACATTATTGATTTTTTTCTATTGTAGATCTGCTTTCTATTTTATTCATTTCTGCTTTTTTTTTTGCTTTTCTTTATTATTTCCTTTCTTATACTTTTTAAGGTTTAGTTTGCAGTTCTTTCTATAGCTTCTTGAGTTGGAAGCTTATTTCATTTGATTTCAAACTTTTTTTTCTTTTCTTACATACACATCTAAAGCTATAAATTTCCCTCTAATTATGGTCCTAAGTTCATCCCACAAGTTTTTATTTGTCAATTTCCATCTTTATTCAGTTCAAAATATTTCTTAATGTCCATTGTAATTTCTCACTTGATTCACATGTATTACTTAGAAAAATTCTGTTTGATTTCAAAACATTTGGGAAGGTTTATCATTCTGTTCTTAATTTCTAGCTTAATTATAATGTTATCAAATTTAATGTTCCAGAATGTGGTCAGTTTAGGTAAATAATTTGTGTGTACTTCAGAAGAATTCGAAGTATGCAGTTTGGGGTTATAATTTTCTTTATTTGCTAATTAGGTAAATGGGGTTGTTCAAACTTCCTGTATTCTTTTTTTTTGTTTGTTTTTGTTCTACTGGTCTTATCAGTTAGTGAGAAAGGGGTGTGTTAAAATTTCCAATGACGACAGTGGGGTTAAGTTCTATTTTGCTTTACAAAGTTTGAAACTATGCTTACAAGTGTCCCCAAATATAAAATTGGTATTTCTTCCTGTTGAATTGATTTGTTTTTAGATTATGAAGTGTCCTCCTTTCTCTCATAATATTTATTTTTTAAAGTCTATTTTCTCTGAAATTAACATAGCTATACTAGTTCTCTTTTGTTAGTCTTTGCATTGTGTGTTTCCCTTTCTTTCTTATTCTTACCTCTTTGCTTCTTTGTATTTAAAAGTACCTCTTGCAACCAACAGTGTTTTTTTTTTTTTTAGTATCCAGTCTGACAATCTTTGTTTTTGATCAGGTATTGATGTCGCATATATTGAATATAATTACCAATATTGTTGGGTTAAAGTTACTATTTGCTCTCCATCTATTCTACCTATGCTTTATCTTTTTCTTTACTTAACGCTATAATGGCTCACGTTTCTGCATTGACTTCCTAAATTCTGTTTTTAATGGTGCCACCATAGCCCAGTGTTTTCATGTTCCACATCTTATTGAACCATTAGCTATTACCTGGTTCTTCCAATAACTTTTCTATTACAGATAATACTGCGCTGAACACTGTTATACACATCACTTTCTCCTTTGTGTATTAGTTCCAAGTGTGGAATTACTGTTCCAGAAATAGAAACACCTTTGTAAATCTTGATATAATTTGTCACCTTGCTTTCTCTAAAGAATTATTCCAGTTTATAAGGTTATTAGCAGTATGTAGTTGTAGCGATTTTATTGCCATCTTGCTAGCATTGTCAGTTCCTTTTTTAATTTAAAAAAGTGTATAGCAAAGAGCTGAAAGGGTATCCGAATTATGATTATCAATGCCATTGTGTGTGTAAGTTAATAAAAAAAGGGAAAGGCATTTGTGCTGTGCTTTTTCACTGATGAGCTGGCCTAAAATTCCAAACCATCCCTCTTCTGTTTTGAATACTTTGGCAATAAGCCCACATGAATAACTTCGTGAAATAATGCATATTTATGACCTAATATGTGAACCGGCGTATACATTTTATTTGAGTCTAATAAAACAATCATTCACAAATAAAACTAAAACATGTTTATAGAATCAGAAGGAAGATAGGAAGAGAGAAAGGAGATCCAACAGAAAATACGTTTAGAGGCAAAGCGAACACATTTTAAAGTTACATTTAAATCTTATCAGGAATAATCTCAAAATAGAGTGGCTGCATCGCTAAATGTAATGAACAGTTTTTCCCGGGTGGATGATAGATAATATTGAGGAACCCTGGAAAGGAACTCTTAAAATTGTAATGACTTTGCAGAAGCCTTAAGGAAACATTATTTCACTTGAGTTCTAGTACCCTGTAAGGCACGTATTTCTGACTGTTTTGTAAAGGAATAAATTGGGATTCCCCAGAGTCGATATGATTTACCTAAGGTCACATAGCTGGTAACTAGTAGAGCAGTGACTCAAACTTGCATCTTTGCTCCCTGTGACCTTTCCATTATGTTTAAGGATTACTTTCAACAACTGTTATTAAAATCTTCATTTACCACAGAGTTCCTTCCTAGAAAAAATTAATGAAAATGACCATTGAGGAGGGAAACTTTCCCAAATATTAAGCCAAGAGATTTATTATAACGTGATCTAAACTGGCATAAAATTCCAGAAGATCCCAGCATTAAAAATGCCATAGAAACTCAGAGAAAAACCCATTTCTTAACATTACATCTCTGTGATCTGGACATGGGAATTTGGAGTCTTAGAAACACACACACACACACACACACACACACACACCACCACCACCACCACCACCAACAACAACAACAACAACAACAACAACGACAACAGCAGAACATAAAATAATAGTGTAGTAATAATGTCATTCAGAATCAGCATCTCTCTGGGCCTCCCAAGTACACTAAAAGTCAAGTTTTTGAAATTTAAAAACCAACGCTGTGACACTTCTTTGTGGAAGATAGAAACTAGAAATTGACTTGAAATGAAGGTATCTATTGTTTTTGGCTGTTTCCTTCTAAAACCATGTCTCAAAGTCTTCACTCAATTCACGATAATATCAACTCCCCTACTACTAAAAGTAGAAATATTTCAGCATGTTACCATCATGGTAAATTCCTAGAAGCTGTCTCTTGAAAGTCTTTCATGGTTACAGACAATCTCTTAATTTATATCATCCTACCATTTGTATCATCTTCCACTAGTAAACTTACATTAATATATTTTTTTAAACTTTATACCTAAAAAAAGTAAATCTGGTCCAAATCATGGGGTGACTCTTAACAGTATTCAGACCCAAGTAAGTCTGTCCATTCCTTGCTCCTCCCATCTAAGGTTTTAATTCTATATGCCAGGGTAGCAAAATGCATCCTTTTGTTTTTAATTGTATTGGCTGACAGCTGTAAGCAATCAATCCAATTCAACCAGCCGAAACCAGATTCATCTCCTAACTAACACCCCTGCTTGTGCTTCTTGGAACGAAATGATGTGTTTATGTTAAAAAAGAAAAATAGAGTCATGTTTTCTTTACTCTCCAGGAGGTGTTTGGTTACCGGACCCAGAATCTACGCAGAGCCCTGTGCCTTGTAACATCTGTGCTGACGTGTGGGGTTCTTCTGCTGGTGTTCTACTGGAAACCCCAGTGGAGGGTGTGGGCTAACTGCAACCCGTGCCCCTTGCAAGAAGCAGACATTGTTTTGCTAAGAACAACGGTGCGTGCCCTTTGGCGTTGCATTGGGGTACCACCAATGACTGGCTGGTGTTCCAGAGTAGATGTTTCTTTACTTAAGAGTTTTCTCGTCTCCAAGTAGGAGATGGCAAAACCTACTTGCCACCTCTTATTTTGGCTCAGGAAGGAAGGACATTTCCTCCATGTCACTCTGGGGAAATTCCTACTATGTCAGGCTAATTATCAGTGCCCTTAGCCATTACATGAGTAGTGGCTGTCGGTGTTATAACTCTTTAAGACATAACACAGGAAAGACCATTCAGTTTTCCCAGAATACGTATTTTGAGGGGAAGTAGATATTTTTAACACCTAAATGTCATTTTAAGATAGCCAGAAACTGTTTCCTGCATAAAAAATTTTCCCGTGAAGTGTGTCTTTCTCTTTATTCTCTAGCACAGTGGTTCTCAAATTACCTGGAGGGCTCCTTAAAACAGACTGCGGATCTCACCCTAGAATTTCTGGTTCAGTAGGCTTGTGGAGGGGCTGAGAATTTGCATTTTTAGCAAGTTCTGAGCTAATGCTGATGCTCTTGTCTGTAGCCCAAACTTTGGGAATCCCTCGTCTAAGTAGGTGTTTGGTTGATTGTCTTATTAAATAAATAATTTTTGAGAATTTCATGGGCTGGGCTGTCTTCTCTAGGATGAATTCCAAAGATATATGAGGAAGAAGGTTATACGCCTCTACTTGACGACACTGAAGTTTCCTATAAGCAAGAACCCAGAAGAACCCCTGGTGGCCGACCGTCACTCTGTCATTAACCGTGCCGTATTGAAGCCGGAATTAAAAGTAAGCAATGTTGAGTGCAATGTTATGGCCTGTCTTTGCTAAAAAAAGACTAATGCAAATGTTTATTGGATGAAAGTTCTGAATGTCATGCTGCTGGGCTGGGAATTACAATTATGTATCACGGAAAGTGAGTGCTGCGTGGGGACACGTACCAAGGAGCCCTCACCTCCCCTGATGAGATTTACTTTGTGAATAACACCTGTTCTATCACATTTGTAATTGCAGCTGCGATGTATCCAAGTGCAGAAAATCAGGTATGTCTGGGACTACTTGGAAAAGAGGTTTCAGAAAGTCGGGTAAGTTTGACGTTTTCTCAGCCTTCATTGGGATATAACGGAGGAAACGTGGATTTGTTGAGAGCCACGACCTAAGGTATGCTTCCTGTCCTGACCACGTCCTAGGTTGCTGGAAGACAGCAACTCCTGCTATGATATCCACCACACGTTTGGACTGGGCCTGACCAGTGAAGAACAAGAGGTCAGGTAGGGTGTGTGATACTCCCTGAGAGTAAACGCTGCCAACGGAAATTCAAATACCAAATGACTTACGATCAGGGAACTGTTGGCATAATGCTTTCATCAGCTTCCTTTAATTCCAGTTTATTTACCAGCAACACAGACATATTTTAAGTTGTTTTCATCTCAGGCAAGCTGATTAAAAAGAAAAGCCCCAATGAACAGCGCAAGCAAATAACACTTGATCTTTTCCTTCAGGATTGTGAAACAGTCTCCTCTGTGTTGTCTTTTTCGTTCTTTCCTCAAAAAGTCTTTAGTCATTTCATAGACAGCTGATGCGTCATCCTCTAAATCCTCAGAGAGACAGAAAGACAATATTTTGATTAATTTCCCTATGTAGAAACAGCCTGGAGATGAGGATTTTGTTTGCTCAGGTAGTTGTGTCATCCACCATTGTATTTATAGCACCAAGAACAGTGCCCGATTCACGTGTAAGCTCAATAGATTTTTGTGGAATGAATGAACGAATGAACACTTTCATTAATCTATTGACTGAATGCCTTTACTATGCCAAGCACTTTGCAAGGCACTAAAGATCTAAGGATAAATAAGGCTTACTCACTGCCCCAGAGACATTCGCTGACTATTGGGAAAGAGAGACAAAGAATAGAGGTACCATCGTGAGAATGATATCTATAAATGCACATAGATTAGGGATATAATAGTGTAGTAGGACCATAGAAAATGCCACTCATTAACCCACAGTGATTTCGAGTCTCTGCTTCCCTCATCTGTAGTTTGAAATGGTGAATCCTGGTGAGTTTGAAAGCCTTCCCCAGAATCCTAATAACCACCTTCATTTCCTGCCCATTTTCAGGACATATCCTTCTCTGACCTTCCTCACAGTCTATCAGAAACGCAAATTCTCCAGCTAAGAAGCAATCCGGTACATAAAATACAGTTTCTTGGTCTCCACCTCCATAATTTTTATTTAGTAGGTGGGAACTAAAGGTAGTGGTGAGAGAAGAAACTACATTTTTAGCAAGTTCTGCCACGATTCATATGCACACCAACTCTGAGAATTACCGATCTGTTGTTTTTCAACTTTTCCTCCTGCTGGATGAAAAATGATGATGAAAAACGAACAAGGCATCTAGACTCTGACAAGGTTTGCAAAATGCCTTAAAAATAGGATCATTATATAAGATTTCAGATGCAATGCTTAACACACTGAAACACAAAATGTTGTCAAAGTCATTAAGAATATACCAGTTTAATAGCATTAAGTTCCAGACACGTAAAGGATTGATCTAGTTGGGAAGTGTAGTTGATTAATGCAAATATCCTTTGCCTAGGACGCCATTTCCATAGGAAAGATGGCCCATCCCTGGAGCTACTTCACGTTTGTGCTTATTTATCAAGCGCCAGGCTTTAATAAATATACATCATTAAATCTGGTGCACACAGTAAAGAACTTGACAATGTAATGAGCAAGACAAAGAGTTTAGTTCCCCAAATATGAAGAATAGAGGAAACAATCCACTTACAAATATACAGGCAGGTTTTACTTATGGGTGTTTCCAGGTTGACAGTAAAGATAGTGAGTAGAACGTGAAACGCTCCTCACCCTCATTTTTTAAGTGTAAGACTAGGGCTTTTTTCAAAACTCAAATGTGATTGATTGGTTGGTTGAGTGATACCTGATTAATTTCCTAAATGGAGATGAGCTTGCCTTCATGAAAAGCAAGGGCACAACATGAGAAACAAGGGAAGGAGGATACATAAAACTCTTCAATGACAAAAAGCCACAAAGTGTAAATACAACTTTCTCTTTAGACTTCCCAGTGGCCAGGCAAAGAGGGAAAAAGGACACATTTATGTAGTCACCTTTTCAGTAGCAAAAAAAACCAAATCAGGACATCAGGAGAGATCACCTTACCCTGAAGGAAAATTCCAGAAGGTCTTAGGAAGAAAAATGTTCCAGGAGGTTCCCCACTCCTCTCTTCACTCATTCATGAACTAGATGCCACTTTCTTTCTATCTCACTGCCTGTCCTTGACAGGTCCATAGAGACTTGAGGCAATTCTCTTATCTCACCGAAAACCCGAAAAACCACACCTACCTTACCCCCATCCATCCAACAGGCTTCTTACCAGGACAGTCTTTAAGTTGTGCACTTCCTCAACTTCTTTTCACTTAATGCCTTGCTCCTGCATCCTTTGTTTACCCTCCTGGAAAGTAGAAGGAGAAATGTCTGGTAGTCAAGAGAGCAGCCAGCTCTTAACTGGGGTCCCAGGCCAGTCACCTTGTTGATAACCCAGCTTTCTGGAAGAAGAAAAGCTTTGGTCAAGGACCCATCATGCACATTGCACCATCGGAGTTCACAGAGCGTGAGGTGGAGTTGCGGACGCCAGGGTGTGAAGCCTGGATCTGCTCCTTCCTGCTCTGTGGCTCTGGGAGAGTTTCCGAATTTATCTGAACATCAGTTTTCTTTATAATAAAGACAATAATAATGAAATCTCATAAAAATAATGCGAAGATTACAGGAGATAATACACACAAAAGGCTAAGTGTTGTTTCTGACAGTCGTCTCTTCTTAAAAGTTGCCTTGTCACAATTAATACTAGATACGGGTACCTGTGGCAGAACACACACAAGGAATAGTTTTTCCCATTGGCAAAATGGGGGATATTAGCCCTTTCCTTTAGACTTTTGTGACAATGAAATGAGAGAACCTTGTGTGAGAACTCTGTAAACTGTATATACGATTGCTATACAAACATGAGGGCTTCTTACTGGAATGTACTCCTGCGTGGATTAGCAAAGTGTTAGATGTGAAGACCACATATCATCTTCTGGTTTGTTGGCTCATTCGTTTATGTATTTATTTTCATATACTAAGGGCCTGTCCTAGGTGCTGAAGAGACCAAGGTAAGATGGATATGATCCCTAACATCAAGAACAATCTAGAATGTCTGAGAATTCTAGGAACATCGTCATATCTGTGTCTTGTTAGCTGTTCTTAGAATGCAATTGAATTATTTAAAAAATAACTCAAAATGCCTTTCTAACTGCATTTTGATTCTTGAGTTGCATTAAGATATTTTTTAACTAGAAAGACAACTTTGTCCATCCTGCACTTTCATTTTAAAAATAGGCTAATATTTTAGGATTTGCACATTAATGTTTTTTTGATTAAAGGCACAAAGAGCCTTAATGGAAGGGAAATGACTTGGGCTTTGTTTGCCTTGTATTCATTTATAAATGAGGTTTTAGATTTGACACTTAACTGGTGATCACTTTCTTACAGAAGATTAGTGTGTGGGCCCAATGCCATTGAGGTAGAAATCCAGCCCATATGGAAGCTGCTTATTAAACAGGTAACTAACTGTTTTCGTTTATTTTTGTAAAAAACAATTTTTTGTCCTTCATTTTTTGTTTCCTGGTATTCAGGGGAATTTTAGGCAATGCCTGGATACTTTGATATGAACAAAATCTATGTTTCATAGAACTTCTTTTTGTTATCCTCTTCTGTCTGTAGTCTATGCTTTTCCTGGCCATGGAAGGTCTTTACTTTACTTTTCTTTTCTTTACTTTTGATATTTCAATAAATATAACATTTTTTTATTCCAGGATTTCTAACTGGTCTCTTTAAATAACCACTTGTTTTAAATTAAAATCCAGTTTAAAAAATCCCTTCCCAGTGTGAGAGACAGATTCCTGATTCATAATTTTCTGTTTGTTTTATTTTGTTTTCTTAAGTTTTTGATGGTGGTTGTAATGGTGGTGGTGGTAGAGTAATGTTATTCTGTGATCTTTTCGACAATTTTAAACATATTAGTTTAGTCTTTCTCTGGTTACCTTATTATGTCAGTTTTCTTGGGAATGACTTTTCTCTTTGTTACTGGATTTATTCATTTTTTAGAATATTTTCTTTGTGTGCTTTGAAGTTACTATTATTATGAGTGGTGGTGATGGAGGCTCTGGTGGTGAGCTGCCCTTAAGTGGGACTTCCCCTGCCTCCTTTCCTCTCCTTTTCTCTGCGTCCACTGTCCCTGCTGGATGGTTCTGAGTTTACCTCTTGGTGGTCCCCATGGCCCCCAGTTCAGAACCAACTCCTGGGGGTTGGGGCTCTATTTCCCAGGATCTAGTAGATGCAGGACTTGAATCAGCTGGGGTTTGGCCAAGTTCTCAGTGGCACCATGAACTCTGTTCTTTCCCATTTCACCCTCTGTCAGTGAACAGCTGCTGGTTGTGACTTTTCTTGGCTTCTGCTCCTGGGCAGGAGAGCCAGGCTGGTTTTGTCTTCTGTCACTTGCGAAACACTGCCATCATATTCCCTGTAGTATGAACTCCTAGCCACCACTCTCCAGTCCTTACGTGAAGCCCAGTGAGCTGATTGTACTGGCCTCCACCCCATGCTTCACACTTCTAGTCTAACTCTAATCCACAACAGTGGTCATTGTGTTTGTTTAGCGTGGTCACATTTTAAAAATAATTTTTACGAGAATTTTATTTAGAACAGTCTTCTGTTCACAGAAGAATGGATCGGAAGGTACTGAGAATTCCCATATGCCCCATATGCCCCACATATGCAGTTTCCTCTGCTATCAAAAAGCAGGCTCCTTTTTAAACTTCTTATTCAAGTATATTTTCAGATCGTCAAAGATTCTCCCAGGTGTCGATTCAGTTATTTTGAAAGGAGTGGTAGTTTTTTCTCCACCTACTTACTAGGCCTTCAGTAGGAAAAAAAAAATCAAGTAATACTACTTCATCTTTTGGTTTCAAAAGAATATTGAATAGGGGAGTTAAATTAATTACGATGGTGTTGTTTCTTCTACAAGAAGTATTTAACCAAATTTTCTACTGCGTTTATATAAACTCAAAATCGTACTATCATTAGTGCGTAATCTACAATTAGAGCATTTTATGCCAAGCAAACTGAAGAGCTATAATTTGTAAGAAAAGCATGTTGCAATGGAAATAATAAGAAACATTAAGGAACAAAGGCTTTGTTAATGTACAAAATATATCCAAGGGTTGAGGAAACTCTTAAAAGGCAGCTTATTAACTTACTAACTGCATGTCAGTTCATCGTGAGGACTAAAGTAGAAGTTTATTTAATATATTAGAGAATTATAGAAAGTAGAGGTAAGAAAGAGTGGCACGGGTTTTAGCTAATACTTCGTCTAATTCATAATCATCGTAAAGAGCACTTCACCAAGAAAATAATCCTTGTTTTGCTCAGATGGGTTTTTTCATTCATGTTATGTGTATACATCATATGACAGGTTTCCCCTCTCTGCTATAATTCTTAATAGGGAAATCAGCAGGACCAAAATGGGGACAATTGAGGGAATAAAAAAAAGTTAAAGGTATAACAAAGAGACCAAAATATATGTACAAGGATGGCCAGCTTTCGGCTCATGATATATTCTCCCCATGCATTTCACTGCAGCTTTGGGTAAGATGATCCCCTACCTTATTCAAGGGACACTCCCATCCTGACATGGCTGACTCTCAGAGCGTCTTGCTAAAACCTGTGATGTGAAGAATATGTTATTTTTCAATGATCTGGATAAAAGTGCAGTCTTCCATTTTCATCACACAACTTGACTAAATCTGCTGCATGCGATTAGGTGAAGAAGAAACTGCAATAAAAAAATGGTCAAAGTTAAAGTTTGTTTTAAGAGACTGAATCATGGTTCTCCTCCATTATGGGTAAAGAGTGTTTAGAAAGGTAACTTGTTAGATTTTGATATTGATAAAATCTTTTTCAAAATTCCAAATAAATAAGAATAATCCTTTTATGACCAGGCTCTGAGTGCTTAAAATAACTTTGCTTCCACCATAGCACAGTCTATGTGCTTGACACTGACTCCACTGAAACTGAGTTCTACGGGAATTCCTACATATTAGAGATCATTGTGTGTTGGGAAAAATGATAAAAAATCAATAAAGAAATGAAATCATCTTTTTTTTTCTTCCAAGATTTTATTCAAATTCAAGTTAGTTAACATGTAGTGCAGTATTAGTTACAAGAGTAGAATGTAGGGATTCATCATTTACATATAACACCCAGTGCTCATCACAAGTGCCCTCTTGATGTCCACCACCCATTCAACCCATCCCCCATTTACCTCCCTCCAGCGACCCTCAGTTTGTTCTCTACAGTTAAGAGTCTCGTGGTTTGCTTCCCTTTATGTTTTTACCTTATATTTCCATCCCTTCCCCTGTATCCATCTGTTTTCTTTCTTAAATTCCACATATGAGTGAAATCGTATGGTATTTGTCTTTCTCTGACTGACTTATTTCGCTTAGCATAATACACTCTAGTTCCATCCATGTCGTTGCAAATGGCACGATTTCATTCTTTTTTGATGGCTGAGTAATTAATGTTCCATTATATACATACACCCCACATCTTCTTTATCCATTCATCAGTCAATGGACATTTGGGCTGTTTCCATAATTTGGCTATTGTTGATAGTGCTGCTATAAATATCAGGGTTTATGTGCCCCTTCGAATCAGTATTTTTTTTTTTGTATCCTATTAATAAATACCTAGAAGTAGAATTGCTGGATCATAAGGTAGTTCTATTTTTAACTTTTCGAGGAGCCTCTATAGTGTTTTCCAGAGTGGTTGTACCAGTTTGCATTTCCACCAACAGCGTAAGAGGGTTCCCCTTCTCAGCATCCTCGGTAGCATCTGTTGTTTCCTGAGCTGTTAATTTTAGCCATTCTGACAGGGGGGAGGTGGTATCTGGTATCTGGCAGTGGTTTTGTTTGTAAGTCCCTGATGATGAGTGACAGTTTTTTCATGTATCCGTTAGCCATTTGAATGCCTTCTTTGGAGAAGTGTCTGTTCATGTCTTCTGCCCACTTCTTCACTGGATAATTTATTTGGGAGGTATTGAGTTTGATAAGTCCTTTATAGATTTTGGATACTAGCGCTTTTCCTTGTGTGTCATTTGCAAATATCTTCTCCCATTATGTAGGTTGCCTTTTATTTTGTCAATTATTTCCTTCACTTTGCAGAAGCTTTTTTCTTGATGAAGTGCCAATAGTTCATTTTTGCTTTTGCTTCCCTTGTCTCTGGAGGTGTATCTAATAAGAAGTTGCTATGGCCAAGATTAAAGAGGTTGCTGCCTGTGCTCTCCTCTAGGATTTTGATGGTTTTCTGTCTCACATTTAGGCCATTCATCCATTTTGAATTTAATTTTGCGTATGGTGTAAGAAAGTGGTCCAGTTTCATTCCTTTGCTCGTCCAGTTTTCCCAACACTATTTGTTGGAGAGATTGTCTTTTTTCCATTGGATAGTCTTTCCTGCTTTGTTGAAGATTAGTTGACCATATAGTTGTGGGTCCATTTCTGGGTTCTCTATTCTATTCCATTGATCTATTGCCGGAGTCCAGCTCTGGCGAGTCCAGGAGTCCCCGAAGGATGAAGGGTCAGCGAAAGAATGAAAGAGCCACGAGATGTAGTCTGATCACCAAGCAGGCACCTCTGGCAATTCTGGCATCTCTGCTCTGCTGGTCTCAGTGTCTTTATTTAAAAGTAGTAAATGACATTACATCAAAGAGTGATATCCCATCAGTAAGCACTATTTGATGTCTTTAACAACAATGTGTTTTTATCAGCAAAGCAGTGATTTCCTCAGTCTTGCAGGTTGTTTTCAAGTTAATTAGCATATAAATTTAAGGCAGGGGGAGAAAACAGGGTGTTACCTAGGCCTATGTTAATTATCTATAAACAGGCCAGGAGTCATTCTGCCTATTCTTCCAACTACAATGGGGGAAGTGCCACCCATCCAGCAAGGACAGAATTCTCAATGCTTGTCCTTTGCTTATGAATGAGTACATTTACAAAGTCTCCTTCAGATGTTATCCATCAATGCATCACATTCCAGGTTCCCTTTTTTATTTAAAGGTCATAAAGCAAAAGAGCATTACATCCTTTGAGGCCAACGAGGGCAATTCAAGAAATCCAAGCCTGAAAAGTTATTTAGAAGGTGGTAAGACTGGGTGCCATTTGATTGGCAGAAGCCTTGCTGCGACTGCCTTCTCACGCAGGGAAGCGGCTCAACCTGCGTGCTCAAGATGGCTCCCAACAATCTATGTATTTGTTTTTGTACCAGTACCACACTGTCTTCATGATAAAAGCTTTGTAATACAGCTTGAAGTCTGGAATTGTGATGCCTTCTGTTTTGCTTTTCTTTTTCAACATTCTTTTGATACTCAGGTTTTTTTGTGGTTCCATACAAATTTTAGAATTGTTTGTTCTAGCTCTGTGAAGAATGCTGGTGGTATTTGGATAGGGACTGCATTGGATCTGTAGATTGCTTTGGGTAGTTTAGACATTTTAACAATGGTTGCTCTTCCAGTCCATAAGCATGGAATATTTTTCCATTTCTTTGTTTCTTCTTCAATTGCTTTGAAATGACATGATCCATGCAAGCGACTTAAATGCTGTATTTGTACTTGCAGGTTTTAAATCCGTTCTACGTGTTCCAAGCCTTTACCCTAACTTTGTGGGTGTCACAAGGTTACATAGAATACTCTGTGGCCATCATCATCTTGTCTATTATCTCCATCGTCTTAAGTGTGTATGATTTGCGACAGGTAAGAGCTAAAATCACAGTCGGATTCTATTAAGCTTATGGTACACAAGAAGCAAAGCCTATGGGATTTCCACTGACAACAAGGAGTAGCTTTGTGAAACCTAAGTCATAAAGCAAAAAACAGGGGCTTACTAAATGTGAGATC
The DNA here is from genome assembly GCA_030068075.1 of Paguma larvata. NCBI lineage: Eukaryota > Metazoa > Chordata > Mammalia > Carnivora > Viverridae > Paguma > Paguma larvata. The sequence continues at coordinate 80,572,620 of CM057824.1, read as the reverse complement.
TCAGGAGGAGAGCTTCAGAAATAGCAGGTAGACGTAAATGTCTTTGCAAACGTGATTATTGACTGAAGGCTGACCAGCATCCAATGTTCAGAAGGACTCTGAGGTTGTGTCTGAGTGCGGTGGGAAAGAATACTGTGATGATTTATGATGACAACATAGTTCTTTTCCATCATTGTTCATCTTAAAGCTATTTAAAATTTAAAAAATAGTCTTCTTTTTTTAAGTTTATTTATTTTGAGAGAGAGAGAGCAAACGGGCATGAGCAGGGCAGGGGCAGAGAGAGAGGGAGAGAGAGAATCTCAATCAGGCTCTGCACTGACAGCCAACATGGGGCTTGATCTCATGAAACGCTAGATCATGACCTGAGCTGAAATCAAGAGCCAGACGCACAACCGACTGAGCCATCCAGGCACCCCAAAATAATCAGTCTTCGAAATGATATAACAGCACATTCTGAAATAGAATTTTGCTGAATATTACTTATAACTCCACAGTCCCTGCAAGTCTCGGCTCTCCACAGCATCTTTCTAGGAAACATTTTGCTACTTTGCTTAAGAGTCATCAGCCTGAATCAGGAGGGAACTCCCAAAAGATGTCTCACCATATTTGTGGCATGTTTCTGAAAACTTGACTGTGGGATTAGCTTTGTAGACATGGGGTTGGGAGCTGGGCATTAGTACGGTACACCGTGTCAGCCCGTCAACCCCATTGAACTGTTGAAACCACCTCGTCTCAAACTTCATCCTTCATCTACACGGAAAGAAAACTAAGATCCAGGGAGCTCGTTCCAGATCGGAGTGTGGGTTTGTGACAGTCAGGGCTTCTGATCCTCCTGAAAAGATTTCTACTACATGTGCGATATTTCCTTAGCATAGGGCACCTTCCAGAGTAGTGTCACAGCTGGGGACGAAAGTCAAACACAAGTGCCGAGAAGTGAGATGAATTCTCAACGTCCACAGAATGAGCTCTGGGCGCAAGTCAGAAAGGCAGACGCGGGGCCTTTACACAAGCCTAACTGAAAGGGACCTTTCATTCCCGTTCTGTTTCAGTCACTCAACAATATTAAGTCTAATATCGGCTCTTGATCTGGTTTCAGAGCCTACAAATTTTGAGTTATGAAGTGTTTGATGAGAAATGAAAGAAAGGCAATAGGTATGTAAAGAGTTAGAAAACAGGATCTCAAGCTGAAAAGTTAAATGAATGGAGATACTTTGAGCTAGAGAGTGAGGGCTACCAGGGCTTCGTTTGGTTTGCTTCCGGGTTTTTGCCTTTAAAAAAAGACCAGTACCTAGGTGTGTTTTTTCACAAACTAATTTAAAGCGCAAAAATATTAAGAGTGACCAGTAACCTGCCTCTGATGATGGCAAATCCTTCCTGCCTGGCTCCCAAGGCCTGGGGGAGAGTAACTGTCTTTCTGGTGACCTCTGAGCATTTGAGCAAAAGCATGAGAATAGACACCAGGACAATAAAGATCTGACTATTCTGCCGAGTCACGATAGGAAACTGGACCGTCCTAAGCTTTTACCTTAGTCATTTGATAAAGGTATGTAATGTGAAGCCCACAAATAGAATTTCTAGTTTCTGGGTTTTGAGAAATCTTTCCTTAATAGAATATCTGATTTGATACCAGTAAGCCATTCATATACTTTCTGGCTTAAGCCAAACATCAGTGAATACAGCCCTCCTTCCACTGGGGAGACACCTACACACAATCACCCGGATATATCATCATAGGCCATTGAAGTGCCCTCAGGAAAAATACAGAACTCTCTGAGGACTTTTGGCAGGGAGATCTTATCTAGTCAAATTACAAACCTCCCCCTTACCTCTCCTGTTTATATTACTCGATGCTATTATGAGCAGCTTCCTCATCTGCAAGAGGTGTGTACGTGTGTGAGCGTGTGAATGTGTGTTGATGTTCTGTTCGAGTTGAGAGAATTAAATGAAACAATCAGTTTGAATACTTATATTTCTGGTACCTAGTAGGCACTCGCTACATGTTAGTTCTTGTTATCACCGATATTGCTGTTGTTGTTTTTATTATTAAAGGTTGGGGAAAGTTGACGATAGACAGATGGGAGGGGGAGGGGCACGGGGACTGAAGGGAACAAGGAAGCAGCATGGGACCGTCAAGGCAGGGTTGCTAACGACCACTGGCTCCCTCATATGAGTCTCGGGACTCTGTTTTCCTTGGGCTCACTTTCCTCAGCGATACACGGTGCAGGTTATACTCTACGATTTTAGGTCTTACCATTTTAGGCGTCTATCATTTTGCCGGAGCCACTGATAAGGAATGAAAAAAGCCCTTGAACGCTTTAGAACACTAGTAAGAAATTTTCTGGCCACTCGAAATCTGAGAGCGTGTGCTGCAGATTGGAGTCCATTCCTATCGGACCCTAATAGTGTCCAATTCGACTTTAGTTTAGTCCTAAACTGAAGTAAGGATATGTAGTAAGAATAGAAACCTGTCTAAACTACCCTAATCATCAAAGGGATATGTACTATAAATATGTACCGGTAGCTCATAGAACCCAAAGGCATAAAGTATAGTGGACTTTAACGGAGCCCGGACCCATGAACTTGGGTTACTCTCACCACCCGCCTATTCCCTGACAGGCATGAGATTCAGTACACATACTTTGGGGCAAGCACTGCACCCCCCCCCACTCCTCTTTCCTGATAACTGAGTACACACAGAGGCCCGGCAGCCTGCAACGAGTCTGTTCTAGGTGGCTCTCTCATTCCACGGGCACACAAAGTTGGAACAGGGGGGCACCCGGCCTGGTGGAAGCCAGTCCATCAGCAGGAATGATGCCAATATATCTTTTTTTTTAATGTTTATTTAATTTTTGAGAGACAGAGCATGAGTGGGGGAGGAGCAGAGAGAGAGAGGGAGACAGAATCTGAAGCAGGCTCCAGGCTCTGAGCTGTGAGCACAGAGCCCGACGCGGGGCTTGAACCCACAAACTGTGAGATCATGACCTGAGCTGAAGTTGGACGCTTAACTGACTGAGCCACCCAGGTGCCCCCCAATACATCTTTTTGCCTGAGACCTAAGCCTAGGGGCTTGAAGCTGTCTGTCATACTCTGTCAGGAATGCGATCTGAGAAGCCATGCTAGGACCAGGGTAGCAACCCTTGATCCTTGCGTGTGCACAAGCAGAGAAAAGATTTGCACAGAGAAAGAATGAACCAGATACACAGTGAGACACAGTGGTGAGCAATATAGAGTCCAGGGGAGTGGAGGAGGACAGAAACAGAGAGACACAGAGAGAGAGAGAGAGAGAACGAATAACCTGCCTCTCATAGCATTTCCTGTTCCTGTTTGGAGCCCTTGGGAGCTTGGGCTTCACTTCCCACCTTAGGTTAGTGAGATGTCCCCAGTCCCCGCATTTTCACAAATTCTCATCTGCTTAAACCAGTTTAACCAATTTCTGTTACCTGTAATTAATGGGCGCCAAGTGAATGTGGTGTTACCGCTTGGTATGTTACGCCCCCTAGAATGTTTCCACGTATTTCCCCTGACTTAAGTACACATTTCCCATTTCTATGTTTATGACAAATTTCAGTCTCTCCTAAAATTGCTTTACGATGCCGATTTTTTCATTTGGAACGTAGGTATAACTGTCTTTAAGGAAACGGGAAAGAAACACAGAGCTTCCTGTGTGGGGGTTGGGGAAGGGTTGCAGAGAAAATAGGTTGGATTCTACACACTAGAGGGCAACGTTTCAGTGAGAGAATTACTCAAGATTCCTAAGCTCCCGACCTATCAAATCAAAATATCCAAGCTAACAACAGGAATCTGTGCTTTTTCACAGTTTCATCAGAGGTGATTTTTATGCATTCTGAAAGCTTAAGAGCTGCCTTTCCAGGGGAATCCACCGAAGGACAAATTCAAGCACTAAGATCCCCAGTACATCTCCTTATTTATTTATTAATCGCATCATCAGCTGAACACAGTTTTCACCCTTTCCACTCTATAAGATGCACAGAAATAGACGTTTATAGGGAGAGTTTTTATGTATTTATTCATTTGTTTTATTAAAACAGGAACATACTTTGTACATTAACCTGGAACTTGCATTTGTCGCTTGACAATACATATAAGGGCCATCTATCAAGTAAATAAATAATTCTAAATCATGTTTAAAAATAATGGTGTGAAATTCCATGGTATATCATAGTTTATTCAGCCATCCTTTTATTTATAGAAAATAGGGGGCTTCCTCTCCAATTTTTGCCACCGCAAGTATGCGGAATTACACACGACTACAATATCGATGTGTCCTTGCGTGTTAGTGTTTGCCTTTTTTTTAGTAAAATAATCGAAAGCCAGGTTGGTGAATCAAAAGATATGTATATTTTGCATGTTAATAGACACTGTGATATTATTTTCTTCAAATAAAATATGAGAGTACCTATTTCTCCAGATCCTTGCCAGCTTTGGGTGATGTTTATATATCGATGTTTAAAATGATTAATTATTATATTATTATATATTAATGTTCAAAATTTTTTCAGTCTAGCGTATTTTTAAAAAATTGTGTCCCAACGATGTTTCAATTTATATCGCGCCAAGTATTAGCGAGATTAGATACATTTTCCTCCAATAGATATTTTTCTTTTTCTTTTCTATTTATTGTCTCTTTGGATCCATCGTACACGTGGAAAAGTTTTAGTTTTTAGTCTGTCCTTTTTCTTTTGGTCTTTTGCCAGATATTTTTAAATGGGTGTGGTCAACGATGTTTCTCTCTTCTTTTTCTGGGTTTCCGGGTTTCCTGTTTTGCTTATCAAGTTCTCCTCTCTAAAAGTAGGCACGCTCTGTTCTTTCTATTTGTAATTTTCTCAATATTTATTTTAAAATCCTTAGTGAATCTTAAACACTCAGGTTCTACATCTTAAAATCCCTACATATCTTTGCCTAAAATAGTGACTGACTTGGGAACTTCCGTTGTTGGCAGTACTGCAAGGGATGTCTTTAACAAGGAGGCGCTAATCTTGTTAGCAGTTAATATGTGTATTTTAAAATTTTTTTTAATGTTTATTTATTTTTGAGACAGAGAGACAGAGCATGAGTGGGGGAAGGGCAGAGAGAGACAGGGAGACACAGAATCTGAAGCAGGCTCCAGGCTCTGAGCTGTCAGCACAGAGCTGGACGCAGGGCTCGAACTCACAAGACCGAGATCGTGACCTGAGCCGAAGTCAGACGCTCAACCGACTGAGCCACCCAGGCGCCCCTATGTGTTTTTTTTTAAGTTTTATTAATTTATTTTGAGAGAGACAGAGACAGTGTGAGAATGGGGGAAGAGCAGAGAGAGAAAGAAAGAGAGAGAGAGAGAGAGATTTTTGGTAGACTCCAAGCTGTCAGCACAGAGCTCCAAGGGGCGCTCGAACCCTCGAAACCATGAGATCATAACCTGAGCTGAAACCAAGAATGGGATTCTTAACGGACTGAGCCACCCAGGTGCCCCTGCGGTTAATATTTGTTAACAAAAGCTTATCCGGCCCAAACTGTGAGGGATCTTGTTACATTACACAGAAAGGGCCAGTTTGCTGAAACTGTATTTTTGCAACCCTCACCAATCAATTTCTTTAGCACAATTTGCAACGGTCTCTGCCCCCCCCCCGCCCCCAATCTGTGAGAGATGGGGTTGTGTGGGGCATGGCAGACTCAAAAATGATACATGTGATTGTGGTGTCCTCCCACCACCTGAGACAGAGAGACGGGGACAGTCAGAGAGGTGAAATGACTCGCTTGGTAACGTGGCTACAGATCCTAGCCCCGGGTTTCCCGATTCCATATCAAGTACTTCACACTGTCCCACTGAGCAAAATCTCAAAGCTGCCGCGGGTTTCTTGGAGCAGTAGATAACTGATAATTTTATGACGAACATATTTGGGGAAGGGGGCTGCTAGGAATGGGAGGAGCGTCTATTGCCATTTGCAAATCATGCTAAAGAAGTAGCGACTTTTGAAAACTGCCAGCAGGGAGGTGTTGGCAGGTGTAGGATAAGCTATCTTTCTGCATCTAGTGGCCCCAAATGATGCCGCAAAGAGAGAGTCACCTTGCCGAAGCCAAGGAACACCCGCGGCAGCCCCTTTCGAACAAGTTTGGTGCAGGTACGAGCGCAAATTGAGTTGGCACCCAACCGTATTTACACTGGGCCGTGTTGCATAGTCTATTGCGGGCTCCACAGGCGGCTGCTGGAAATAGCGCTCAGAGTATCTGACCCCACAGTGCATTGCCTTTAGCCATGACTGAGCTGGGCTGAAAAGACACCTGAGTTAGTGCCCTCATTACTCTTCTCTGGAGGAAATCCAGCCACCGCGAGCACAAGGACACGCGGCAACAGACGCCGGAATAATAACAATATGCAAATGAGTCTTGGAAACTGATCCCGGTCCCGCTAAACTGGGACTGGAGAAACCAGAGGGGGCCTAATGAAAATCAGGCAGCGAGCTTCCAAATCACGGCAAGCATCAGAGCACCTGCTTTCTCCTAGCTGGTTGGTTGTCATAGAAACCTGTGTTTGTAGAGTTTCTGGGTACATTAGCTCAGAGAGGAGGCTTACATTATCCTTCTCCAGTGGTGTTGGGAGAAGTGGAATAATTCAGTTCTATTAGATAAATATTTACTGAGGGCCTACTACGTGATGGACTCCAGGGGTGCCTCCATGAATGAGTACTTGGCTCTTCGAACCACCTGCCTCACACGGGAGACCTGACGAGAAAACGGCTGTAATGGAATGCGATCAGGACACTAATACAGGTGGAAAGGCAGAGAGCAGAACAATTAATTCTTTCTGCGGGTGTTAGAGAGAGACTTATGGAGTGGAGGTGACTTTTGAGCAGGGCTTTGAGTGAAGGATTAGAAAGAGTTTGCTAGTAGAAAACGGGGTGAGCATTCCAGGTAATAGCTTGATCAAAGGCACGGAAGCATAGCAGGTTTCGCAGAAGGCTAAGCCTGATGAATAAATCCAGCTCGATGCCGTAATGATTTTTGAGAGTTACACTCGAGCATTATGAACTCACACTTCACCACTTCCAAATGTGTTGATAATCCTCCTCTTAAGCTACGGTGAAGTTTTCATGGCAGTGACTAAACGAGTTTGCTAAGCAAGAAAGGAACTTAAAGAAATTTATCAGGAAGGTTATCTTCTTAAAGGAAAAAAGCTATTTTCCAGCATTTTAGGAGATCAGATTCATCAACAGAAAAGGCTTTGGAGTCAGATGAACCAGGTTTTACTGTCGATCTTAATACTTAGTAAGTAAATGATTGTAGACAAGTTACTTTAACGTTTTCAAGGCGCTGTTTTGTTTTTGTCTGGAGGGAGGGTTGGTTGTTTTATTTTGTTGTATGTGTATTGGAGACAACAACGTTTTCATCACAGGATTATTTTGAGGAGTGAAAAAAAAACAAGCAACACATTCCAAGTGCTTACAACAGAGCCTGGCACATAGTAGTTGCTTAATGTTTTAAACTGTCTAATAATAATAACAATGTGAGCCATTTATAAACCCTGGGCTATTTCTTCTATGAAATCTTGGAGGCTTTGACTAAATCTTTGGTATGCAAAGTAAATCGATATCAGACATGTTGAGTTTTGAAGGGAGCTTGAAAATGATTCAGTTCAATGTCATTTGTTTACAGACAAATAGGTTGTTTTCAACCTACAAAGTGAAATTTCCTGTGTCTGGGTACGTGGCTGGTTAGTGGGTAAACCTGACCCACGACTCAGGAATCCCGAATGAATCCAGTGCTCTGGTCGCAGAACCACGGCTGACTTTCTCTTACTCATCAGTAAAATGAGTGCCCCAACAGGCGAGCCTCAGAAAGTCAAGTTAGAGCAATGACTCTGCACCTAACAGACAGCAGTGTCGCTTCTTCCACTCAATTGGTCCAAAGGATTCAAGTGTTGCCTTTCATAAAAAACTGAAGCAAACAATAAACAGTTCTGTATAAATAAAAACACCGAATTTATTCAGTTCTCTCAAGAGGGAAGTTGTGTAATTGTGTGTAATGCTTATCTTCGTCTAGTGACACTGGCTACATTAAAAATCATCAAGAGGGCGGATAAAAATAATTTGGCCTAGCATCTAAAAGGAAAAGTTTTATGCTGGAAGTAGGTTCAGCTATGTTTAAGTACTGTTGATGGCATTCAGATCTCTTCCACTTAGAAGTAACCAAGGAACTGACATTCCTACAGAAGGGGGCAGTGTCTTCCAGGGATGCCTCTGCCGATGGCGCCCCCTAGAGTCAGTGTGTGGAACTGTGTGGACAACGTGTCCTCACATCTCTGCCTTCCTGTCTCCTGAGTTATGGCAGGAGCTGAGGCTTCCGCTTTTCCAGGCTGCTTCCATTTCCTCCACTTTGCATAGGGTCATATCTCAAGGGAATTCCACCCCAAGAGAATCTTCCCAGGGGATGTGTTAGACACCTGTCTTTCCAACGACAACTTCCTTATTCGTCATTAACCCTTGCTGAGCTCTTAACCATGGTAATGAGTATTATCCAAAGAGATAACCAAGATAAGCATTAGTTAAAAATTTAAAAACCCTCTAAAACAGACATTGTTATTATCTCCACTTCAGATGAGGAAAAGGGAGAGAACGACACTGAATAATGCCTAGGGGGAAGCACTAGGGTTCTGGAGCTTCGTGGCTCCAGTCTACAGACTGACCCAATATGGAAATCCACAAGTTCGTAAAGGAGGGGATAAAATTCCAAGTAAAGTCAAATCATAACTCGAATATTCTCAGACTTTTACAATGGAAAGATCAAATTCACTGTTGTTTTATAGACAAGGAAACGGGTACTGAGAGGGAAACTAACCTGTTCTGGTCTCATTCTTCCCTTGTGTCATTGTGCACCCTTAAGAAGTACAACCTCGATGCCTTAGTGTTGGTCCCTGGGGGCAGTGGTTGTGCATTCTGCTTCCTGGAATTGAAATAGCATTAAACTAATTAGAATATTTGTTGCCGTAAGTCGGGGGTTGGCTACAGCAGGAATTGGGGCGGGGAGGCAGAAGTATCAAAAGTAGAGCAAAGTGGGTTCAGCTGCGATGGCAGGCTCGGTATTTACTGTACTGAGATCATGTGGTTTTTGGATTATGGACTATCTGATATTTAAAAGTTGACTTTGAATCGGTAGCAATCGGTGAGGCTGCACAACCTTGTGGAGGATCACAACAAAGTCCAGGTTACAATCAACGTAAAGGGCAAAGGTAAGAGGTGTGTTTCTGCCATCTTCAGCATCCTAATATTTCAGAGTAGAATCAGTCCCATTTGGGATTGATTATTAGTTGAGGAGAAAAGCCTTTTCTGATTAAACCCATGATTGGGGCTAACGTAAGGCAAATAAGACTTCTAAGATGCAAAACTTAAGGGGGAAAGATCATGCAAATGCTGACATGCATTTCCAGGACCCAGCTGGTGAGTGCCTCACTGAATTTTGTACCCTGGGTACCTCGCACGCCTCATCCCGATCGAACCATTTTGACCCAGTGTCTGAGTCGCTTTCAATTCCCTCTGCCTTCCCATATTTCACTCATTTGAATGTCACAGGGTAAGCCTTCTTGAGGCTTTTTGATTTCTCCAACTAATGATCCCAAACAGACCTTGAGTTCTAACATTTGAATCTGTTATCCAGAATCCCAAACTGAATAATGCTTGTAAATGGCCGGCTGGACTCCATATTTGCTCTGACTTATCCTGGGTTGGGGTGGCCATGGCTCTCTGTAAGGAGAAAGGAGCTGCACCCCAGGGTAGCAGAAACTGTCTGGATGGTTCATACCAGGCCCCAATCCAAAGACAGAATGTGTCATAGTGGGGTCAGGGGCCCAGTCCCAGCAAGTATGCAGCAGTAAAGGGGCACTCCTCCCCTAAGCGGTACCCTTGAGTATCTTCTGTGGGCAGAGCGCTCTCCTAAGTACTAGAATCAAGATGGGATCTTGTTGCTCAACTAGTCCTTTGCTGTGGCCCTGGAAGCCATTCCTTAATCCTGGTTTCTGTGATTTTGCAAATGAGTGGCAAGGAGCTGGAGCAGATGAGCACACAGGGTAGCTCCTGGGCAACAGGTTGGTTAAGAGTTCTTGGCCACTTGCATTCTTAAGTAGAAATAGGAAAAGATCAACCAGTCATGGAAACTTTGTCTTTGTGTAGGTCTGCAGAAGCTGGAATCCCGTCTCTTGGTTCCTGGAGATATTCTTATTCTTCCAGGAAAAACGTCATTGCCATGTGATGCTATTCTGATTGACGGAAGCTGTGTGGTGAACGAAGGCATGCTCACAGGTAGGCCGTTGTCATGGAACTTCTTCTTTTCTGTCCAACATCTCGGCCAAGAGTTAGCGAAGCCGATCAACATACCCTTACCTGCCTGATATTAAGATGTTGAAAGATGGGTGAGGTGGACACAGCTAGGCTCTTCATGCAGAATGGAGACTCCATAAATGCAAATAGGATACATTTAGTGATATAAGAATCCAATGACAGTAAATACAAAAGTAGAAGAAAAGTCTAATATATGTGATTGGTTAATTTCCTGATGGGTGGGGTGAACAGGGTACTCTGGTTCAGAGGACAGTAACAGCATTAGACTCCTCGATGCACCATGTCTTCATAAACATGAGCATGGTTTACACACCCATCCAAACAAAACACAGTGAAAAAACACCAACTCGTACAATTGGCAGGATGCGGAGATTTTCCCCAGCCCTGCTCTCTGTAGATGGAAAACTGAGCCCCAGTTTCTCTGGGAGAGCATTGAGTTGAACCTTCAGGGAAAGGCGGTGTAACATTCTGTTCTTTAGAATTGTGTTTCCAGCTGAACCTACCAAGCAGAAAGTCAGTTTTCTTGTAACAACGGTTTGAACTGTCGTCCTTACTCTCACCTGCACTTTGTAAAGTTCACTTGAATTTGTGTAATTAGTAAGGCACTATTTATAAAATATTCTTTAGGCAGAAACCAAAACACATAGGGCATCGTAATGAGAGAAGAAGAAATTATACAATAACAGAAAAATAGAAAGCATTTATCTTTCGTGCTTACAAATTATTGTATTTTTCTGTTCTCAAGTTGCTAAAGACAGGAAAATACACACACACACGCACATGCACTTTTTAACACCACCTAAATGTAAAGAGAATGATTATAGATTCCTAAATTGTCCAACACCAGCAGATTTCACATTAAAAATGGGTCTGCTTAATTTAAAATTGAGACGAGAAAACATAGTAAACATAAATAAGCTTGGTATAATTACAAAATACCCTGGTAGTGCGTTGAAATCTAACTGCCTTATAATGATAGCGATGAGGATTTGCATACTGATGGCATCTTTCATCCGGAATGTTGCCATAGCACCCGATGTGCAAACCCCAAGCCCAAGAAACACTGGCCTCCTAAACCAAAGGCAGCAACTGTCTCGCACTTGCCAGCAGCCTCCCAGTGAAGAATGGCTTCTCTCATTGGCGAGGGAGCATGGCTGTGAGAAAAAAGGGGTGGATAGATCGTAGCCTTTACTGCCCTGGGTCTACTGACTGGGGCGCTTGGTTCTTGCCTTACTTCTGAGGAAAACTCAGAGAAACAAATGGTAGGAATGGTAAACAAAGCTGCCTTTCAATGTGCAAGATTGACCTAAAATGGCCTTTAGTAGTTAGTGGCTTTTCTTAGGTCTATTTCTAGAATATGAAGGGCACCAGCGTTAATATCTATGTAATCTATGGACAGGTAAAAGTCAGTTTTAGAGCCAGACACATAAAACAGAAATACACGTATTTCTTTCTCATTATTTTCCTCAGAAAGATCTAAATACCGCCATGCTCTAAATACTTTATTACATAGCCTAGATAGATCTGCCCACTCGCGTATACATTTGTAAAAAGGATCCTGATTGAACAATCAGGTTAGGCTTAGATTCCTGAAACTGCGTATGTCTTCCTAGAGCATTTGTCCACGAATGTGACTCAGTTTTTTTCCCCCCATGTGCAAAACAGTCCTTTGTGTATATAGAAGTATTTACTTATTTAGAAGAGAAATGGCAAATACTCCAAACATCTCTAGAGTAATTTATGTTTTATAAATAACTTTTACATCTCACTTCATCATAGCCTAAAATAAATTAGGAGCTATTATGATGCCCAATTTACAGACGAGGAAACCCAGGTGACGAGAGACCAGACTGCCCGGCTAGCCAGTATCAGGGCTGGAGGTGGTATTTGCTCCCAGACATGAGGGACCACAGGAGCGAGGAGGAAGAGGATTCTAAGGGGGTAGAACTGGCATTTCTTGTGTCTCCTCATCTTTTCCTCTCTATTGGGTAGTCCCGCCCATCACGCATGTCCGTTATGGGGTCTTCTTCCCCCTCCTCTCCTTAGCCTCACCCTATTGCCATAAGCTCAACTCTGGAAGAAACTAAATTGTGTAACTACACTTACTTTCTTATTTTTGCTCCAAATCTTGCCATCCTTGAGAGTAAGAATACTTGTGAAATATCTGGTCTCAGTCAGACAACTGTCCCCATCAGTTGGCAGGTCCCCTGACCCAAGTCTGGCTACTTGAAGTTGTGCAAGGCACTGGGGAGGTGCGTCTGGTCTAGGGGATCTCACCTTTTCTGTTGCCCCCCACTCCGCTCTGGGCTTGGGAAGTGTCCCAAGCCTATCTCCTTGCAAAAGGAGGCCTACTGATGCCTCTTCCTCTGTTTTCACAAACTTCTAGGATGTTTCCTTACCCTACTTTGGTGCTGGCCCCTTCTCTCAAGGACACATAATATCTAAGTTTCCTTGGGTTTCCTTCCAACTCCCAAAGCAGGGATTTTTATTTAGCTAGAAAAGTAGTAGAGGAAAGGCAGCATGAACAGGAAAGCTTTGTTCTAAAACTCGTAGTCAAGCTCACAAATGACGTGCAAAACCCAGAAGCCGGCTGTCAACTTCTCTATCCTTCCTGCCTCTGGAGGCACTGGGCCCCTTCAAGATCTAGCTCCTCATAGTGGTCAAGAGGCAAAAGGGAATACTGTGGGGGAAATTATATTAATGTTTTGAAACTGTCTTTTGGCACAAAAGCTAACTTTTCTAATTTCTTATACGTATTAGGCCCTGTGCTAATATTTTACATATATTATTTCATTCAACCTATGACTCTATAAGGTGGGAGAATCTAAGGCCCAGAGAGGGTAAGTCATTTGCCTAAAGTCACGCAACTTAAAAGTGGTAGAGTTGCTATTTGTATCCATGTGTTTATATATTCGTTCATTCATTCATTCCACAAATGCATATTAGCTACTATTCTGGAACATTCTACTATGTGCCAGGGATACAGCAGTGAACAAGGCAGATAATATTCTGTCCTCACAGAGGTGATGTTCTAGTGGGGAGGAAGAAAACATGAAAATAGGTACATGACATAAATTTCCAATGCTTATAAATTCAATGAAGAAGATAAAACACTCAAGCCCAGGCCCTTTAAGATGGGAGCCCGTGCTTGAAACTACTGCCCCCTTGTTCTCTTAGAGCTAATTATGGGGGAGAGTGGTAGTATTCATTCACTCTACCACAATCTCCTCCTTCTCCCTCTCCTCATAGAATTAGTGATGTGTTTGCAACGTGTGTGTGGGAAGTATGCGGAGATCCCAGTTGGGCACACAGAAATTTTCCTAAGTGGTGATTTCCCATTTACATCCTGTCAGACAAACTTATAATGAGTTGATAGGTCAGGTCTTTTCCCTTTTCCTTTTTCCTTTCCCCCTGTCTCTCCCTTCTCCTTTTCTTTCAGTTATTCATTTGCCCATCCACTTTTTGAGTAAAGGTTCAAAAATTCCTCCTCTGTGCCAGGCCTGTGTTGAATGCTGGAGTCGCCAAGACAAATGAGAGCTGGCCACTGCTCTCACACAGCTTGCAGTCTAATGGCCTCATAAATATAAGCAAAGAAGGACACGCCATTTCAAAAACTGGTTCCGTGCGTTGGCACTGGCTCACTGGGGATGAGGGAGAGAAGCCCACTTCACAGCAGCCAGGACTTCCGGGTCCTGGAAGCCAGCTGAAGTTGATGATGAGTGTGCCTCCTTCTAAAACACTCTCCAGGCTTCTTAGAACTCCATACGTCTGTAGGCAAGTTGCCCTTTCTTGTGATTCCAAGAAAGCCCAAGCATGAGACTCCTTATTAATATGTGAGTAGTATAAAAGAGACTTGAAAGTCATCTCTGTGTAAAATCATATCTGATTCTAATGTTATCTTTGGAACATTATCTCCAAATGACTTCCATCTCTGGTTGATTGAATGTCTGTCTGCCACCAGTGCCATTGGTTGTGTGTGCGGAAACTATCCACTGATATTAGTCTATGATTATATTATGGATTAATATTCAGTGATTTATAGGCAGAAAAATGTTAGAAATTAACTATAAGTGTCTTTTACAAAGGTTGATTTCAAAACAATGTGGTACAATGATTTGGAGATTTGTGAAAAGGTTCTATCCCTTTTCCAAAGTCACTTAGAACACAAGTGGTAAACCCAAACCAAGGATAAATATCATAATTTTTTAAGAGAATGAGTTAGAGACAATGCCTGGCTAAAGGAATTTCCTGAGAATATTCAAGATCGCTAATAAAAATTGTACGACTTCTTGTACCTTAGGATGTGAAAAATACACCATGTAGAAAACTAGTTTTAAAAAACCAATTGTAGAAAAACCTGGGTAAATGTTTTTATTCAGTTCATCCAGGCATTCAGCAAAAATAAGTCTTTTCAACCTATTACATACCAGCAAGGAAAATGAAGAATATAAAAAGTTATATATGTCAAAGTCCTTGCCCTCACTTAGTACCTGGGAGAGATAGAACCTAAATTTGGTAACTATAATCAATATAATATGATTTCCAATTAGAAATATGACATGTTATTTTGCTAATTGAACATTTAACAAAAGACCGATGGAATTTTAAATTTATTCTAGTGCTTTTTAAATCTGGGAGCGAGGAAGTGTTATTAGCATTTTTATTTTGTCTCTGAAATGTATCCTTTTGAACTCTGAGCTAATTTTCTTTGTATCTTAAATACCCTGTCTTCCTGCTATCAAGGAAAGTAGAGGAATGGTACCAGGAAAGGATGGGAGGCAATAATAGGATATGCAAGTGGCCCAGGTTGGCTGGAGGGTGTAGGAAATAGGGCCAGTGATGCTGAGATTGTGCTGGCTTTGACGAAAGAGTTTGCACTTGAGACCCTTCCAAACCTTACCCTATGTTATCTCTTCATCTGGCTATTTACCTATATCCTTTATCATATCCTTTAACAAATTGGTAAATGTAAGTATTTCCCTGAGTTTTGTAAGCCGCTCTAGCAAATTAATTGAACCCAAGAAGGGAGTTGTGGGAACCTCAGATTTATGAGTTAGAAGCACAGGTGACCATGTGGATTTGCAATTAGCGTCTGAGGTGGTGTGGGAGTAGTCCTGTGGGACGAGTCCTTAACCTTTGGGATCTGGTGTTATCTCTAGGTAGACAGTGTCAGAATTGAATTGAATTGAATTGAATTGAATTGAATTGAATTGTAGGACAACCAGCTAGTGTCACAGAATTGCTTGTCGTGGGAAAACCCCCACCTGTTTGGCGTCAAGACTGTGTGAGTGTGATAGTAGCATCATAGCAAAGGAGACACATAGAAGAAAGGACTGGAGGTTTTTTTCATCTCAAGAGGTCAAAGCATATTGTGGGTGAGATACTTTTTTTTATAAAAAAAAATACTTGTTCTACCATAGACTCAAATTATTATTATTAAAATGGTTTTCTCATCAAGGAGCTAAACAATTACAGGTAATCCATTGATAAGGCAGCCACCACGAGATGGTGATGATTGCCATTGAAGTCTTTGGGACCCAAATGCAAGAGTCCAAGAGTTGCTTGATGAGACATACTGAGAGAAAAAGCAGTAAAAATTGGAGAATCAGACCATGAGAGGGCAAGAGCATGAGAAAAGGAGGAATCAAAGGTGATTCTGAGACTATAAATCTGTCACTCAGTAAAAGGGTGATACCATAAAGAAAAAAATCATGAGGATGTTTAGCAGTAAAAATATTAGTGTGGAGGTGGCTGGGTGGCTCAGTCAGTTAAGCATCTGACTACTGATTATGACTCAGGACATGATCTCATGGTTTGTGAGTTTGAGTCCCATTGGGATTTCAGCACAAAGCCTGCTTGAGATTCACTCTCCTTCTCTCTCTGCCCCCTCCCCCCACTCTCTCTCTCTCAAAAATAAATAAAATTAACATTAAAAAATATTAGTATGGATTTTAGATATGTTGACTTGAGGATGCTAGTAGGATAGCCAGGTTGGGATGAACAGACCACCATTGGGAAATCAAGAACAAGAACACAGGAGAGAGGAAAGATGAAGATAGACATTATTGATCTAGCTATTTAGAGGTGTTAATTAAATGAAAATGGAACTGATTTCATCCAGAAAGAACCAAGAGAGGCCTTGACTTGTTACATTGGTTTTTATCTTTCACTGCAAGTTCCGAAAAGATCACAAAGAATATTTAATAGATTTTATGAAGGCATAATTTCTCATTCATCTCTGTACTTCTAGGATGGCTTACCTCCTCCCTTATACTCCATGTCCCAAACATCCTCAACCATCTTTAGTAGAGTACAGCATGATTTTTCTCTCACTTCTTCCAAGAACACTCTCTTTTCCTCCTTAATCTAGTTGGCCTCATTTCCTTTTGAGCTGTCATTTATTAATTGTTCTGGAAATGTTTCCTGGTCCTCTGTTTGGGTTAGATCTTCAGATCACCCAGTAATACTACAAAAATACTTACTTCATTGTATTTTAATTAATGATTTACTGCTATCTACTGGCTTGACTCCCTGGGCTTTCTGAGGGCAGGACTTCTGCCTTGTTCATAATTATATTCTCAGCACCTAGAACAGTGCCTGGCACAGAATAAGCACTTAAAAATATTTGTCAAATGAATGGATGAATGGGTAGATAAACAAGTAAATGAAAGGCAAATAATAATAGTTATACACCTACTTTATAGCTCCTTCATTACCTAGCATAGATGGGGGCTTAAAGAACACTTGAGGGGACAAATAAGTGAAAACTATCTTTGTTAAAATGGCCTGGTTTTTTAATTATAACAGCAAGCTGTGCAGATCAGGTATGGAAAATATAGGCGGATCTTAAATAAATATTTGAAATATAATAAAGTCTACCACTGCTTGCATCACAAGCTCCTTGAGAAATCATCTGACCCAGGGGATGGGCGTTAAGACCTGAATAGCTGTGGTTTGTATGCTTTCTTGAAACCGTCAAGCACCAGCTCTAAATAACTACCTGAGTTCACACAGAATCAACAAAATACCATCTTCTTTAGGAGAAAGTATACCTGTCACAAAGACGCCACTGCCCCATACGGATAACACCGTGGCCTGGAAATCCCACAGCTTGGAGGACTATCGGAAACACGTCCTTTTCTGCGGGACAGAAGTTATCCAGGTCAAGCCATCTGGGCAGGGGCCGGTGAGAGCAGTTGTTCTGCAAACAGGTTAGTAGATTCCACTTTTGTGAATTTAGTCCATGATTAGAGGTGGGGGAGTTGGACTGGGGAAATGTGGCTAAGGATTATGGGGTTTGCCACATTCTGGTAATAACAGCCATACTTGTTTCCGGTCGGATCCTTATTATTCTAAGTTGCCTCCATATCCAACCTAACTGGTTCATTGTTAAAACCCTTGTCTAAGAGGAAACACATACAGAGATGAAATACATTGCCTCAAAGGCAAGACTATGTTCTTATTTGTTTGTTTTTTTATGTCCACAGGCTTTTTTTCTTTTTCCTCTATACCAATTCTAAGTGATTACCAAGAAAAGAGTTCCAGCTATTATCACTTGGGAACTTTTTCCTTTCAAAGTGTTGCTTGCTGGCATGTTATTTCAAGGTCCCTGCTGGATACCTCCATTTGGGTTCCCTATAGACACTTCAAAGTCAAGGCATCTAAAGGACTCATCCTCCTCTTTCTGTTGACAGCATCACCATCTAGCCAGTCTGTCCACATCACCTTTCACTCCTCACTTTCTCCCGTACCAAGTAGGACACCACATCCTGTCAATTCTACAAACACCTCCTGAGTCCTGTCTCCCTCTCCTTCATCCCCGCAGTCGGAGTTTTGTCCAGGCCTTTCATCATCTCCTGTCTGACTATTGCAACAGAAATATTCTTTTGACTGTTGCCTTTCAGCTTTTGCCTCAAATACTTTGCCTTGTCTTTTGTTCCACTTCTCCCTTGATCTGTCACCATGTCATATTTCTAAAACATATTTCGAAGCAGTTTATACATGCCATGCTCAAAAACTTTCCAAGAGCACTAATATTACTCCCAGTCTTTCACATGACGTTACACAGCCAACACCACCCTGACCTGTGTTTCTGCCAGCCCGCATATGCCCAGATCCAAAACACACCTTGAACTTGGTTGTCTCTATGCTTTAGTTAGTGTATGATTCAATTGTTCTACCCGATTTTTTTAAATTAAAAATATCAAGTTTTGCTTCAAAGTGGTCAGTTGGCATGACCACTGATGGTGGTTAACCACTGATGATGGTTTCTTCATCTTAATTTTTATTATTTTCTCCAGCTTAGATTGGCTTAGTGCTTTCTCTTTGTTCTTCCTCACCTTGTTCACTGAAATCCTGGCTGGCCGTTCCATCTGCAGAACTTCCAGCGATTGCCACATTCATTGCATAAGACAAAGGTAGTCATGGGCTCATCAGCACTGCGTGTCTGCACCTGGTTGTAGGTGCAATTCTTCTTCTTGCGTTTGCTGCACTGGAAGAGGTCAGTGGGGGTGCCACCAGTCTTGGCCATCTGGTGCTCACAGACAGCCTCCTGGGTCATGGCATTCCTCAATTCCCTCAGCTCATCACTGTCCATTTCCTCTGCCGTCATCTTGGCAATGAACCCGGGAGAGATGGCCTCGCTGAGCACATTCCTCCTTAGGCTGGGGTTCCTGGAGTCCTTGTGGTTGCTGATCCAGCTGAGGTATTCTCTCAGCCTGTTGGGAAGCAGGAGCTAATGAATGGAAATCATGGAAACCACCTTATCTGAGCTTGTAAAATGCCGAGGCAACAAGTTAGAGAAAGCTCTGCTCCTTTTCTTCAAAGCCTGCAAAGCCATGTTTAAGAAGACTAGATGTTCACCAAGTAGTGGGATTAAGGCATGTTTCATACAACAGTGACTTGTATCTAGTATCCCCCTCCCTTTTTTTTTATTTTTGCCAGAACTTAGATATTAATGAGTATCTACTCATTAGTATGCCCTGAAGGCTAAAGAAAAAAAATTGTGAGACATTCCTTGCCCTTAATAAGATTGTGGTCTGGTGCAGGAGACAGGTGGATTTAGGACCAACTAAACACAGAGCAGTGATAGATGTCATATGATTAAGCATTATAGGGACTCCAAAGAGGGGGAGTCCATTTTGATATGAAGTGTGGGAATTGAACTCAGGACATATTTATTTGATGAGGTGGCATTTTGAGCCAAGCCTGATAGGATGGGAAGGATTTAGCCAATCCTAGGAGAAAACTAAAAAGACATGCTAATCTATTTCTGCAAAACACAAAAGAAGGACTGCACTGGGGTTTTCTGAGAGCAGTGAGCAGTTAAGAGATAAGTCTAGCCACATAGGAGTGCACAAGGTTGACAGGATCTTGAATGCCATGCCTAGAAATTTGAACTTTATTATAAAAAATTGGGGGTTCTGGAAGGTTTTTGGGCATAAGAATGACATGATCAGAGGCATATGTGTTTAAGAAATTACTTGTTTTGTGCTTTCCTTTTGTCTTCATTTTCTATTATTTCCAACACATATTTGAGCTTTAAAGTCTTCCTCTCTTAGCAGCTCATCTTCTCTGGCAACTGCATCTGTCAGTTCTTTAGTCTTCTTTTCCCCAGTCTCACGCATGAGTGAGGAGTTTCACTGTGTGAGCCACTGTAGCACTGACTCCCAGAGCAGGAGAAAATGAGCAGACCTAAGTGAATACCACTTATTGTTCCTAGTGACTTGTAGCAATAATAAAAGTAAATATATTGTTTGCAGTGATGTTTTCATTCCATATTCAAATGACACTATTAACCAATCCTTAATTCAATACAAACCATTTTGGGTTTGGGGATAGACTGTATTAAAGGAACCTACTCCACCTGTGATTATCTTCATGCAGGTTACAATACTGCCAAAGGGGACTTGGTGAGATCCATCCTCTATCCTCGGCCTCTGAACTTCAAACTATACAATGATGCCTTCAAGTTTATAGTGTCCCTGGCCTTCCTTGGAGTTGTGGGTTTCTTCTATGCCCTTGGTGTATATATGTACCATGGAGTAAGTACTGGGGGTAAGGCTTTTTAATGACATAGCTTTTTCAAGGAACCTCACCTAACTCAAAAGGGTTAGACAAGGCTATCTCTTAGTCCCATCATTCTGCGAATCAATTCTGTCCAATAGAACTTTCTTAGATGATGGAACTATTCTATACCTACACGGTCCAGTTTGGCAACCCTTAAACACATGTGCTTATTGGACACTTGAACTGTGGCTAGTGTGACCGAGGAAATGAATTTTCAATTTTATTTCATTTTAGTTATTTTTAAATAATTTAATGTAAGTTAGCAATTTGATTAATTAATTTAAATTTAAGTAACCATATGTGGTTAGTGAAAATTGTATTAGATGGCACAGCTATGAAAAGTTGAAAGTTCATGACTTCTTTCACCACTTGGATGGGAATGAGAGGTTACTGCATGTGTGGCATTTGTGATACCCAAGCCCAAATATCCTCAGAGGAAATATGTGTTTCTCAAGTCTGATAGGATGTAGAGGATTTAGTCAATCAGATCAGGGAGGAGGAAGGGCATACTAGTTAGAGTGAGAAAATAACAAAGGAAGAATGCAGACGGGTCTTCCAGAATCAGCAAGCAACTGAGAGGTTGAGTCTAGCATAGGCAAATGGGTCACATTGAGGGGATCTTGAATGGCATGCCTAGAAATATGGATTATTTGAGAATGTTGAGATATTTGAGTGTGTACATTGTCTAAGGCATACCCAACATACCATGTACCCAATGAGTTGTTCTGTGCTCTGTTAGGCTATAAACTAGAATTGAATGACCACCTTTACAAAACTATTTGCTGCATGGAACCCTACTTCCTTTTAAGCTTCACAGTGTCTGGTTTCATTTGAACATTCCTCTTAATAGTTGGGGCGGCTGGAGAAGGAAGCATTCTCACAAATGACCTCTGAGGTCCTTTCTGGTCCCGAGAGTCTGATTCTTTTGTGAACCATGTAGTCTCTTCTTTAAGAAATACTGGGGTCTTAGCAATGTGGGCTCCTAGGGAAGGAGAAAAAATTGTGAATAACAGGATCCAAACATAGATATAAAACTGGGTATGGGAGATCTAATTCCAATGCCCAAATTTAGTGCATTCTATGTGTGTGTTATTGGGGTAAATATCGATGGACACAGTCATAGGAATTTCCAGGCAATGTTTGTGCTCATACTTGAGTTCTGGGTAGTCATTTCAGTCTTATATAAGCCCCAGGGCATCATTTCCAGGTCAAGCAAGGGCAAAGGAGGCCAGGGCATATTGGCATCACCAGAATGGACCCTGGAAGGAGCTTGGCAGACTGTTAAAGCAAGTGGGGCTAGAACTTGAGGCAGTGTGCCAGTTTCATGTGGGGAGCAGGAACACTGAGCAGGAACACAAGCAAAAAAGCTCTCTTCTGTGGACCAAGAAGCCCCCACAGTGATTAGGAATGAAGGTTTCCTGGTTAGGACTCAACACCCAATACACACCAAAGCAGCGAGACTGATCACTGACCTTATCTCCTTGTGAATCATAACCTGTGGCCCTGTAGGCTTCCTCCATCTGTACTGGCTCAGGACTAGACAGAGCTGAGTCCTCAGGCTCAGCACTTTGTGGTTGTGGTTGGGAAAAGCAGAGAACGATGGATTTTGTGATAATCTGAGATTGGACCAATGATGTATGTAGCAGCCTTTGTTACTGAACTTAAATCTGTGTTTCCGGTACTCAGAAGAGGACTTTAATGGCTAACATTATGGTTAATTTCATAAAACTCTAGGGTAAAGCCATTAATATCTAGAACGGATGAAAAACAAAACAAGCCATGCTGTGATTTGATCTTGGTCCCGTGCTTAGCAGCCATGTGAATTTCTGTGGACCTGCCTAGGATTTTGACTTCATGAGAAGTGACTTGCTAATATAACACACTGGTCACATATTTGTGCCCTAGAGTGGGACAACCTAGGGTTCAGATCCTCACCATTTAACTAGCAGATGGCTTGGGGAAGTTACTTTAACTTTTTAAGCCTTGGTTTCTTTATACGGTTAATGGAGAAAATAGTATTTACATCATAAGGTTGTTGTGAGGAGTAGCTAAATAATGTATGTAGCCTAACCCAGTGCTTGCCCCAGAATGTGTGCGGTGAGAACAAGCTATTTTTACTATGGACTTTCCTATAGCAGATAATACGTGCCAAGACCTTAGCAGAGTCTTGGTCATCATTTTTATCGGGTCGCCATTCATTTAATATGTGTGCTGGGAAACTCCTGTGTCAGAAACTGTGCTAGGCTCTGTATCTAGAGATGAATAAGATGAACTTGAAAATGACTTCAAAAATGTATAAGCCACAGCTGCTGCATCCAAGCGGTTTGGAAGTTATTGGGGGTCATTTAAAACCCAACTGTCAAGCCAGTGTGTGAAATGTGTGTGAAATGTTACAACTCAAAAATGGTCTTAGTGCCTGGGGAGTTCAGAGGGTGTGTTATGATGAGCAGAGGAGGGATGGTGCTCTGGGTGGAGGGAATGCGAAGTGAGGAGAAACAGAGTCAGGAAAGGGCAGAGTGGACATAGAGTAGGGATCAGAGTCTCTTTTGTTCACGATGGGAGACAACTTGTCTGTTCCTTAGGCACACCCAAGAGACCTCTCAGCCCCACCGAGAGAGCAGCTCTCTTGAATATTCTAAGCTTCTGGAACTCTTGCAGCATGGCAGGAGATGGTGCCAGAAAGAGTGCCACCCTGCTCTGCAAGCCTAACCTGCCTGTCCCTCCCTCCCTAGGTTTCTCCAAGAGATACCGCAACCATGGCCCTGCTCCTCCTCACCGTGACGGTCCCTCCTGTGCTACCAGCTGCCCTGACCACAGGAATCGTGTATGCACAAAAGAGGCTGAAGAAAAAGAAAATCTTCTGTATTTCCCCACAGAGAATCAATATGTGTGGGCAAATAAACCTCGTGTGCTTTGACAAAGTATGACCTAAACTTTCCAGGTTGGAGGTTAATGATTTCAAGGCACAGTAGAGCTGGAAAAGGCCTCCAAGAAGGCCTGAACTTAAATCTGTGTTTCCAGTACTCATTTTACATATGGGGACACTGAGGCCCGAGAAGGTCACACGGTGAGCTAGTGTGAGACCATGCTCTATGAGCCCACTTTACTGAGTCTTTAGGAAGTTGTTTAGCTCTCACATCATAAATTTCTTCCCTATGAAATTTAGCATTGTTGTGCCGGTATTGGGTTTCAAAACAATCTCTTATTTTAATAACTTCTGTGACCAACTGGCTTTTTCAGGCAAAAAGTATGAAGAACATTTCTGTTCCCTGAAGTACTTTGTCCTGTGCTTAATTGAAAATATTCCAGTTTTCTCCTCTGCTTCTTTTAAGGAAAGGGAGGGAAGGGACAGAGCCTTGGTACTGTACTCAGTCCCTCCTTTCTCCTTTGATCCCCAGGTTATCAGGGCTCAGGACTAGAAGAATGTTGTCCTGTAAGTGCTTTGGGTCCTGGAGGTAGCAGGGGAGAAGTATTTCCAAACAGTGAGGATTGCTGCTCTGGGACAGGTCCTAAGACCCCTTTCTGTGTGTGCCTCTCCTGTGGAGGTCCTGGGTCCCTAGAGGGACCCCAGCCTCAGCCACCTGCTATTCAGATCCTGCCCTCTGCTTGGACAGGCCAATTTAATTGCTGTAACACAGTGGGCCTGGCTGGTCCCTCCATGTCTTCACTTCATTTGCATTTGAGTGATTGATTAAGACTTTGCCACTTTTTAGTTAATCTACATTGGCCAAGAGTCCCATTAATGAGAGGCTCCTTGCTCTGGAGAAGCTCATGGCATAGTTGAGAAAGCAGGTACGAGGTGTAGACCATGATGATGCGGTGAAATGCGTGCTCAAAGAGGCATGAGCAAGCATCAAGGTGAAGTTACCTGCCATGGATGAGAGGCCACCACTGAGCTGTGGCTTCGGTTGTTAGAATGGGCTCAGAGACGAGCAGTTCAGAAGCACAGGGATGTCAGGGCCTATGGCACATGGGTGTGGCTAGAACTGGGGCTGTGTGGTAGGGACTGAGGCTGGAGAAGAAGAGCCCAATTGCTCATGGACTGATGACTCGAGCTAAGATGCGGGGCCTTGTTGTGAAGGGGAATGGGAGCCCTACCACTTTTTAAAGAAGATCAAAGACATTTTTATAGGAGTGTTTTGTTTATTCTATCTGGGGTAATTGGCGAAAAGGGACAAAAGGGAGGTAGGACTGACACAGGAAGCTATCTGGGGAAGACTGAAGAGATGGGTCATTGTCCTAGGCAACGAGGCCAAGAACAGACAGTAGAGGACAAACCGGAGAGACACCATGAGTAGACTTGGCAGGTCTTGGCTCCCCTCTGGAAGCAGCTCAACTCTAAGATGAGTTCCATTCTATTCTGGTCGAGTTTCCTTTGGCAAAGAAAGCCCTCAATCACCACTCTTCAAGAATCACTAGGATTAACTTAACATTAGCTTCCTTTTAGTTTTGGGGCCAGAGAACAGCCTTTTGGAAGTTTTCTGGTAGGGATTCCTATTACTTACCCAGCAGCTTCACTGGTGTCTGTAATATAAGAAGGAGACTTATAAAGTACGTTCATTACATGTATGTCTTTTTCTAAAACTAAATTTTCCAAACAGTGTTCATTTTATATCTCATATAAAGCTTTCTCCTCCACATCCCCATGTGCTCCGACTGAGGGACTGCTCCTCAGTATGCTTGACCAAACCCCAGTGGCATGACAGCATGTCATAGTGCAAAAGAACTCTGGATTGGGAATGGGCAAAATGAGAAATCAAGAGAAATTTGAACTCCAATGATCTCTAGCTGCCTTTCTAGCTTGTACATTGTAAAACTCTACCAATATGGTGTTGGAACGAAGGACCCCACAATTAACTGAGGTCCCCATCTACTTTTGTTTCACCACGGGCTTCTGAGTACATTTGTTCCCATATATTTCTAGTTTACGTTGGTCTGTTGTAAGTTCTCTAAAACAAGTTCTCTCTTTTCTATTCAGTTCAGCCCAAGCCTGGGCTAGTATTTAAGAAGTTTGCTTTTTTCTGTCTTCTTCCCTTTACAACTGCACCTATAATTTAGTTTCTTTCTGTTCATGGCTAGTTTTATAGTATAAGGATCATTTTCACATAGAGAAATAACATGCTCCATTTCTTTTTGCTGCCGTATCATCTGTTTTCATGTTCAAAATATCGACGTGTAAAAATATAATCTGATCATCAGGAAAACATTTCATTCTGAATGAAGCTGGTAACTCTTTTTGAAATGGAACAACTCAAGAGGATTTGGAATCTAAACACACAAGTTGGAACCCTTATAAAATGCAGGAGAGAAATGAAGAAAAGAGGTTTTTTTTCTGTTGCTCTTCAAGGGATAACTCACACAAAGCATGTTAGCTTTCCGAGAAGTCCAAAGGAATTAATGAAACAAAGACTCCTGCCTTCTTTAATTGGAAGTCTGGAGTGGGTTTTGTCTTTCTGCATGCTTTGCAAGATTTATTTAACATTTGCCGTCTAGAGGGAGATTCTAGACGGGCTGGATTCTGGTTCTTTCTCTCCAACCTGCAAGCCATGGGACCTTGAGGCTGCTCCTTTAACCTCTAACCTGAGACTGTCCTTTCCCTATTTACTCAACTGTAAGAATTAGAAGCATTGTAAGCACTTCATCATAAAGCAGTATGCCAATTTAATGCGCTGTAAGGACAGAAATGTCATTTGATAGAAAGCTGGAAAATTCAGTGTCTTGTGCAGAAATGACTGTAAAAAGAATGATGAGAGAGACCTGGGCATCAGTATTGAAAAGGGGTACACCCCAGCTCTTGAGAATGCTCTGCTCGGCCTTGACAGTGCTGAAGTAGTGGGAGCCGCACGGTTACTCTGATTGGGTATTGGCCTCTTGCATAAAGACACCGGAGTCTGTAATCAATGGTGGACTATGAAGCCATGAGCAAATTCAAAGTGCTGATAGCACTTAGTTCCGTGTCGCTTTCTCTGTTACATTATGTGATTAAAAACTCTCCAATAATATAGCAAATCAAATCTCTCGACCATTTTCCTCGTAATCTCACAATAAAACCCATTCATGGGCATTAATGAGTATTTATTATTAGCACTTCATTTCTCTCTAAATTCTCAAAGCCCTTTGTCAACATTTCATTATCAATCTGGACAGTTACCATGTCACCCATATTTTAGAAAATTGCTGTGAACCAGATGGCAGACTGTAAACTAAATAGTCTTGTAAAGAAAGAAAAATTCTGAGCTCTGCTTTAGAAAGACGGCAGGTGTCAAGTAAAAAGTCAAACTCGTACTGGTACTTATTGGATTTCCATTCACTGAATGCCTGTCGTTCAACAACAGTGAGCGCAAAACAAACACACAAAAACAAACCACTGACATTTTATTGTAATGATTAGTATCTAGAATCATTTAATTATTGACACAGTCTTTTCAGGAATCATTTGTCACCTGCTGAATTCTTCCTTCCGGTACACTTCTCTGATTTAAATTTAGTGCTTGCAAGAGTGCCTGAGTGGCTCCGTTGGTTAAGCTTCTGACTTTGGCTCAGCTCATGATCTCACAGTTCATGAGTTTGTGCCTAGCTCAGCTGTCAGCATGGAGCCTGCTTCAGATCCTCTGTTTCCCTCTCTCCCTGCCCCTCCCCCATGCATGCACGCATGTGCGCACACTCTCTCTTGCTCTCAAAAATAAACATTAAAAAATATATTTAAAAATAATAAAAATATAGAATTTAATGCTTATAGACAAGGACTTTGGACAACTAGATCTACTTTAACTTCTTGGGAGGTTGGGTTTTGTTTAAATCATGATATAATCAAAAGCTCTAAATCTTATGCTAATATCAATTCTAACTTCTTCCAGACTGGCACACTTACTGAAGATGGGCTGGACCTCTGGGGAACTGTTCCTACTGCTGACAACTGGTAGGCACTTCAGTGAAGGTGGGAAGTGGGATTCATATAGCTACCTTGGTGCTACTCAAGTCCAACCTTCTGGTGGTGAGGGAGGAATGTCACATGAAATATATGTAATAATTTACTAAAACTAGTTCCTGATTATTCTAACTTGTTACATTAAATGGGTTCTAAGTTTCGAATCAGATGGAGGAAATAGGCTTTCAAACTTCACGTGAAAAAATAGAACGAACTGGATGAGTAAGAAGCTGAATGAATAAGGAAGAAGAGCAAGGAGTGAAATCAGAACTGTGCTTATAAAACCCACCAAGAGTTGCTGATGGTTATTGGGCGGGGGGAGTCCAGAAAGAAAGAGTTCCATCCCCACCCTCATGGAGCTCACATCTCATGGGATTGAAAGGGACAATTGCACCCACCTCCTATGCAGAATCCAGGCCATGGAAAGAGCTGTGGTTAAGGCACACGTATCAGAAAAGAGAATAAGAAATAATAATGATCGCTTCATATAATACACAGTCCTGGATTTTAGAATAATATAGTGGATAAAAGGTTGAAATTAATTTTGGAAACGAATGGAATGAGGAAAACCACCTGACACAGAAAGCACTTGAGATAGAATTTTAAAGGCATATGGCCACCACTTTTACAGACACAGGTGAAAAGCTGGCCACAGGAGAGGGGAGAGCAATCACAGAGATGCTACCCCAGAATGGATCTAGCAAGGGGAGCACCCTAGCTCACTTCCCCACAGGGCTGAGATCTGTGCTCTCAGTCTAAGTACAAAAGACCTCGGCTCTTCAGCTCTGGGTATTTCCCCTTGGCTCTAAACAGTGGCTGAGGCTCTGTCATTGAAGGAGTCATGCAAGGGCTCCCCAACACAGTGATGGGGCCAAGCATAGCTTTGGCACAAGATAACAGCAGCCCGGCAGTGAAATGTTGCAGAAAGTACTTGGGTTCAACCCTACTCATGTGGTTCAGCTCCTGGTGGCTCAGATGGCGGGACCAGGCTTTTGTCCAGACAGGCACTGCTTTGTCTTCATTTGGCCAGACCAGTGACCAGAGGAATAGGATGTTGAGACTTTTCACTCCTCCTCTCCTTCCTTTTCCCCAAATGCTCAGAAGGTTTTGGGGGTGTAGAAACCACTGTCTACAATTATTATCTGACTATAAGATGGGAAAAGAGAAAGGTAAACTCTGCCAGTCTCCCGTCATAAAGGAAAACGAGATGGTGGATATCCATGCCAGTTTCAGGAAGTAGGGCAAGGGCTGAGTCATGAGAAATATTTCAGAGTCCAGGTGCGCTTTTTCTTTTTTTTTAGTTCTGTTTAATGTTTATTTAATTTTGAGAGAGAGAGAGAGAGAGAGTGAGACAGAGCATAAGTGGGGGAAGGGCAGAGAGAGAGAGGGAGACACAGAATCTGAAGCAGGCTCCAGGCTCCGAGCTGTCAGCACAGAGCTGGACGTGGGGCTCAAACCTATGAACTGTGAGACTGTGACTGAGCCACCCAGGCACCCCCCCACGTGTGCTTTTACTTGAAAAAAAAAAAAAAGAAATCCACGGGCAGTCTTCCTTCCCATCCTTCTTACCTCATTGGCCCAGAGACTTCTTGCGTGGAGGCGTGGCTTTCTGGAACCCACTCTGCAGAGTTTGCACGTGTCAGTCTGAGCCTTCCCGTACTACTGCCACCCGCACTGACCGCAAGTACCCTGACGGAAGTCTCTGTGATTATATCCAGGCACTTAGACTTTATCCAACAGGGCCTGAGGAGCTCTGGAAGGATTTGAACATAAAGGTTAAGCATTCCGGAAACTCTGTGCTGGCAGGATTTAAGGGGCAGAGTGTATAAAATGATTTTGTCAAAGACTTTCATTTATTAATCATCTTCTCTACCAGTTTTCAGGAAGTGAATAGCTTTGCCTCAGGCCAGGCTTTGCCGTGGGGCCCGCTGTGTGCGGCCATGGCCAGCTGCCACTCTCTGATCCTTCTTAATGGGACCATCCAAGGAGACCCACTGGACCTCAAAATGTTTGAGGGCACTGCCTGGGTAAGGTGATAGTTTCTTTTTTTTAACTGAATGAGAAAAACTTGAAGAACTCCTTACTGGAAGTGGTCAAGTTTTCTAACTTTGGTTGAAGCTCAGAGATTTATAACGATCTTGAATGAAGGTCCGACTCTACCTGAATTTCCCAATCTCTGCTTCAAAGAACTCTGTGAATGAGTGCAGCATGAAATAGGGCTCCATGATCAAATAATTTGAGGGCCTGCTGTTTTAAGAAAGTAAAATTGATTTCTCGACTACCAGATTTCTTTAGTATACTGTGGTACATTGTGGAAATTCAAGAGGGAATATGAGGGGCGCCTGGGTGGCTCAGTCGGTTGAGCGGCGGACTTTGGCTCAGGTCATGATCTCGCGGTCTGTGAGTTTGAGCCCCGCGTCGGGCTCTGTGCTGATGGCTCAGAGCCTGGAGCCTGCTTCGGATTCTGTGTCTCCCTCTCTGCCCTTCCCCTGCTCATACTCTGTCTCTATGTCTCTCAAAAATAAATAAAAGAGGGAATATGATAGGCAGCATTTACCAAACCTTCCTGACCACAAAACCTTGACGGTCCAAAACACGGTACATTCTCTGTAACACTTTCAGAGAAACAGCGGTCTAAAGCAATGCTGTTCAGAACAGTGCCCACTAGCCAGCCAAGCGTGGCTATCGAGTACTTGAAATTTGGCTATGCAACCGAGGACTGAATTTTCAACTTTATTTACTTTAATGAATTTAAATATGAATAGCCACAGGTGGCCAGTAGCTACAACTATACTGTATTAGACAGTATAGGTCTAGACACTAAACTAAAGTTTTCTCGGTCCAACTGGATCAATTTTGAGCTGAGTATGAGTAACAGTTGAAGAGTATAAACCCATCCTGGTGGCTGTTATGACATGGTGGGTCGACCTCTTGACTCCATCGCCTTCTAGCTGTGTGACCCCAAATCCAGAACCAAGATTCTGAGTCCATTACCCCATGTGTGCATTGGTGGTAATAATGCCTCTCTCACCGACTTGGGGTAAGCGCCGAGCCTATGAGCCTATGGGGGCTGCTTGCATTGTAAAATGCCCAGCAAATGAAGGGCATTCATTCATTCATTCGCTATTTGATTGACTATGTTCTTCTGTTCTCCAAAAACCCGAACCAAACCAAAACACATTTGAAAGCTTCTGACAACTATATGTCAACTACAGGACAGCATTTAGACAGAATGGTAAAGGAATGAAAACAAACGGTTGCAGGGACATGAAATACATCTCACAAGAAGGCTAATTGAAGATGTAGAGTGTGGGGAGGAGCACCTGGGCGACTCAGTCAGTTAAGTGTGCAACTCTTTGTTTTGGCTCAGGTCATGAACTCATGGGTTCGTGAGTTCAAGCCTGGACTTGGGTTTTTTCTCCAGTGTGGAGTCTACTTGGGATTCTCTCTCCCTCTCTCTCTCTGCCCCTCCCCCACTCACACTGTCTCTGTATCACTCAAATAAATAAACTTAAAAAAATTTTTTTAAAAAAAAGATGTATAGTGGGAAAATTGTAGCTTTCTAGAAGCCAAGTAGTAAAAGAGGAAACTTTGGGGAAATTTTTGATATTAGTAAGTTAGAATTCAAACATGTGCTGTGGAGAAATTTTCTACATAAACACAATGGGATAATCACTTTCCTGGGATCGTAACAGAGAGGAATCGGTGTAATTATTACACACATTGTCCTTACCAGCATCATTAGCATTGACACAGTGATGACTACTTAGGGTCATTCTTACTACATGTGACTTTGATCCTGGTTCTGACAGTGCCTCTTCTCCGTTGAGGGGGATTGGTCCATTTGTACAAATGATGTACAAGTTGGGGTCTTGTGTGGGAACATAAATATTTAGGATTAGCTCTGTAAATACTGTCTTTAAGAGCAGTGGTATCCACCCCAAACAATGCATGGAAATGCAGAGTTTAAAGCTGGGGTAAGAGGCAGTCTCGAGTTCAATATCCTTTGGTGGTTAGGAACTTGTCATGAAACATAAGCAGGGGGAAAATGTCCTTGTAGACTCTAATAATTTTAGTGCTAGAAGGTATGTCAGAATATTTTTTCAGAAGAAATTTGAGATCCAGAGAAATGGAGTAATTGTGCCCAAGGTTAAACAGGTAAGGAGAGAGCAGGGGCCAAATCTCATCTCCTATTTTCTGATTTGTATGTCTGACTACCTTTCCCATATTGTAGGTTAATACTGGTTTCTCAGATGGTATAACTTATACTGTTGCAACATCCAAAGAACACAAACAGTTTTCAAATATGCTTTCTAATTTGACAGCAGCTAACTTGCTAACTCTCTAGCTAACCAATTAGGCTAGTAACATAGAGATAGAATAAGAATTAATCCCAGGTATCTCAGGACCCAATCCTAACTCATCTGAGGGCTAATACGCCCAGCTATATTAAACTCTCATCCAATTACTAGACATACCATTCAGGAAGAGCCATTGGCCCGTAGTCAGCATTTCTTCCATCAGTTACCACTTAAACTGTAGTCACAATATTTCTGGCTTTTTGACATTCTCCAATAAGGTCCTTAATATAAATCAATGCAACAGAAATTTGACAATAATGGTATTCAGATAATTGACCTAGAAGAGAAAATGTGTGGGCTTTGAAAAGATTCAAGTGCAATGCAAATGAGGAGTATTTCTTTCTTACTATTTTGCTCTAAGGAATCTTATGAATGTTTTCATTTTAAAACAGATAATGGAAGATTGCAATGCAGACTACTGCAAACCTGGGATGTCAGATTCAAACATATTAATAAAGCCAGGACCAAACGCCAGTTGGGTATGGTTTGCTTTTTCAAATCAGACAGCTCTTTCTCCTGGAAACCAACAGTGTCCATAGTTGCTTCCCTCATTCCTTCATTCCTGTATTTATCCTTTAATTTATTCATGAGTCTGCCTTATGCCAGAGCACTACACTAGGTGCTAAGGGATAGAGTGATTTCAGAGCTAGACGTGTGGGGCTCTGTGTGGGAGGAGCACACGGGCTGGTAGAAAAATCCATACAGGTGCAAATAAGCGCAATACAATGCGCCAACTGCTATAATAAAGGCTGAAGAAAGACCTCAGGTGTCTAGAGGTGAGAGTGAATACTACTCCTGAAGGAGAAGCACCACAGAGGAAGTGACCTGTGAACCTGGCCTGGAGGATGATTAGGATTTCTCCAGGCAGTCGAGGGGAAGGGCCTTGCAGACCAGACAACCCGATGGGGGAATCGCCGCAGAGGCAGGCAGAAAAGCACCAATGTCGTGACAAACATAGCCCTTCACGAGGTCCCTGGGTTCATTGCAGAGCAAACGCTCTTCGTTGGGGCGCATCTGCGGAATCTCGCAAGCATCTTAAGCTCCCCTTTGTTGGTGTCCTCTCAGAGTCCCGTGGAAGCCATAGCCATCTTGCGCCAATTTCCATTTTCCTCAAGCCTGCAGAGGATGTCTGTGGTCGCTCAGGCGGCAGGGGACGATCGCTTCCATGTGTACATGAAGGGTGCCCCGGAGATGCTGGCCAAGTTCTGCAAGTCTGAAACAGGTACGACTTGACCCTCTTGTCTTTCAGGAGGCAAAATATTTTAGAAGCCCAAACACACCAAGCACACAAGTCTAAATCAATGAACGTGGAAGTGATTGTTTTCTCAGTGAGTGAGAAGTGGGCCCAGGAGGTGATAAGACGGAGGTGATCATTTCAAGGCAGAAAGGCGGAGAGTAAATATCTGGCTTTGGTCCCTCCAGAAAAGTCCAGAAACAGTGGCGTGTCAGGGAAGGAGACGTGAAGCAAACATTGGGAGCCGGAACAGGAAGCTACATAAGGGTCAGAGAATTAGGAACGCGCAACGGGAAGGATGGGACAGGTCGGGACCCTGCACTCAGCCTGCAGCTGGGGCGCTCCGCCCCGCCACCTCTGGGGGGCTCGGGCCACCGAAGGGCCTCGTGCAGGTCAACGAAAGGAGAATACAGACAAGATAAATCTTTCACACACACACAAAAAGTGATTAGAGCAAATTAGATGGTATTAGAGCAGTGCCATCGATCATTTTCACAGCAATTTCATCTTTCTGGGCCAGATTTTGAGCTGATTTGTATTGTCTCTTAGTCTTACAAGCATATGCACCCTCTAAGCGGCAGCCCAGATTTGTAAGAATATTGTTGCATTCAAATGAGTTCATTTGGATAAAATTGGTCTTTCTCCCCTGATTTTCATCTATATTCTCCTTATGATTGCTGATAGCCATCAACTTGTGGCACACGATTCTAGATTTGGCAAGTGATTGCTTTAATTTCTCCCTCTACTTAGAGCCTGTTTTACCTTAGAAGCGGCCCTTTTTTCTGACCTTGATCCTCCTCAGAACTCCCATTACCTCTGTCACTCTATCCATCTCTCACTCTATCTCTCACAGACTGATGGCCTATATTTTGCTGTATATTTTTTTCAGTCTCACAGATGCAAGTGAGTATCTTTTTTGAAATTTTCCCTGGTGACTATGGCCCCTGCTCCACGGTAAGGGCTTGGGCCAGTCACTTCTCACCTCTCATCTTTCCGGTAGCCCTTCCAAGTCTTCTGATTTGTCCTGACCTCAGGTCTTTGACAGATGCTAATAAGGACTTCAGGGGTTTCTCCCGCTGTATTCAAGAAATTGAGAGCTAGGAGCTCCCTTGATCCCCACCTTCTGGATCATTTTAGAATTACAGAAAGTCTGAGCTGAATGGGGACATTGAGATCCACAGCCTCTCATTCTATGGATGGGAAAACTGAGGTGCAGAAGAGATACCTAGCAAGCCCAAGGTCAGAGAGCTCGTTGGAAGTAGAGTGGAGACTGGAAGCCAGGTGTTTTGCTACCTGATCCTCAATACTTTTAATTACACTGTGCTTTTTTCTAATGTTCTTCTGGGCATTCTATGAGCCATAAAGATAGATTTCACAAATATTTTAATACTGATTATGACTACCATGCCAAAATACAGAGATGTTGGCATTGTGTCATCTATCATCTAAAGCAGGGATTGGTGAACCTTTCTGCAAAGAGCCAGGTAGAAAATAATTTAGGGGGCACCGGGGTGGCTCAGTCGGTTAAGCAGCCAACTTCAGCTCAGGTCATGATCTCACGGTCTGTGAGTGCGAGCCCTGCGTGGGGCTCCGTGCTGATGGCTCAGAGCCTGGAGCTGCTTCAGATTCCGTACCTCCCTCTCTCCCTGCCCTTCCCTTGCTCATACTCTGTCTCTATGTCTCTCAAAAATAAATAAATGTTAAAAAAAAGAAAATAATTTAGGTTTTGCAGGCCACATGGTATCTGTCTCAATTGCTCAACCCTGCCATTGTGACCGCAAACCAGGCAGAGATGATAAATGAATGGACATGGTTGCATTTCAATAAAACTTTATTTACAAGCATAAGCAATGGGCCATATTTGGCCTTAGTTTGCTGACCCCTGATCCAGGGGATCAGCTGCTTTCACTTTATCCTTGTAGACACAGTTGTGAGGTCTATCCTTATTAAAGCCAGCCAGTGGATTTGACACCCAGGTGATGACCAGTTCACCTTTGGCATTCATTTCTGTCCGAATAATAAGAGCACACTAATGAAATTGTTTGTGCCTTTTATCCAGAGCTGTAGTTTTTCCATTACAGTATTTTTTTGGAGTTTTAAAATAAGGTACAGTGACTGGATCCAGAGTCTTACTTAGGAGGGGGGCAGCCTTCAGCGTGACCTTACCTCTACCTCTTTCCTCTCACCCGATAGTGCCCAAGAATTTCCTACAGCAACTCAGGAATTACACAATACAAGGCTTCCGTGTCATTGCTTTTGCCCATAAAGCCTTGAAGATGGAGAAGCTTTCAGAAATAGAGAATTTAGCCAGGTAAGGAACTCAGAAATCGGCACTAGAGCAAGCTCTGTGTGCATGAAGTAAATGAATGCTGGAGATGGACAGAAGGACAGCTCCAATCCCGAGGAAGACTCCTGGAGATGGAAAGTCATCTCATCCAATCTCCTAACTTGGACAGATGCTAATAATGACTGGCAACTGTAAGCCACGCTGGGGAAGACTTGCTCAGGTCACAAGGCTGGTTGGTGGTAGAACAAGGGAGGTGGTCCAGATCTCCTGACTCACAGCTGTCAGTGAGTTCTCTCTGTCCAGCCATCCATCATCCCATCAAAAATAACCAACACTCCTTCAACCTTGGAATGTTATGTGGCTGACTGGCTTGGGGGTCCCACATACAAATGGGTTGAGAGAAGGAGACAGTGGGCACTGCGACAAACCTCCAGTATCCTTTAAACCTGGCTTCGGACCTGGAGATGTAGTGAGTCCACGTTGAGTTATATGAAATAGAGTTCAGTATTCTTAATTACATTAAGAGGATAAGATGTCCTTACTAGAGTACGGTCTATAGATTCTTTTTTCTTTTAATGTTTCTCAGTTTTTAAAGGTTATTTTTGAACTAAGACAAAAGAGTAGCGAAATACTGTGGAACATTGAATAACAAACTATCTATGCATTATTATCTTTAATTTAGTGTTGCTGATAGAGAGACTCTCATTTATATACAATTAGCGCCTTCGCCTAAGAGGTGGATATCCTTGGTTCAATGTTACTATTTACAAGCTATGTCCATCTGCTCTAATAGAATCTTTGTCCCTTCCTTGCACTGTGTCTATTTCCCTCATCTCTAAAATGTAGGATTGGATGATCTTTCAGGAGCTTTTCAGTCATGACATTTTAATCTTCTAAATAGAATCACAAAGCTCATTTTGAAATCAATGAAATAAATTATGGCCCTCTCGGATTTAACACTAAAGGTGTTAGCTATTCTTGAGCAAGCATGAAGACCCATAACACCCAGGATCCTGTAATTTTTCAAGGCAAAAATTTTAATAACAAAAGCTAAGGTTATGTGTGAAAAAAACTTTGTGTAGCTAGACAAGGAATATTGTCACCGCCCGGCTGCCACACACTAATGCAGCTGTGATGTTCTCATTTAAAAGTCACTGGTGAGATAGACATTATTATAAATATAACAGAATAAGAAAGTGATGATCAAATCTGCTAGATTTCCAATCATTTCAGACTTTCCCAGAGAATATCATGAGCCTATTATGCTTCTTAAAACTTTGCTGCTATTTTCAAACAGAGTAAGGGAAACGTGTTTTGAGTTTTTTTTTTAGAATCAAATTATATTTAGCAAAGTTTTCAAATCAGAAAAATCGAAAACTTCTTACGGTATGTCATAAAGGGAAGTAGAGAGTTTCTTTCTTTTTTCTTTTTTCTTTCTTTTGGAAAAAATAAAACACCCCAAACTAGCAAACAGAAGAAGTACTTGGTCAAAACTCCTCCTTTCATTGGCTTAGCAAACTTCTATTGAGCTTGACTGTGCATGAGATGTTCTTTAAGTCACTGAAGATTCCGAAGTGAAACAACCTTTGACCTCAGAAGCTTATATCCTAATTGGGGGAGATAGATAATGATACCATTTTACATGGAGAGATCAGGGAAAGTCCTCTGAGGAGGCCTCAGATTGAACAGAGATATGGCACGAGGATATCCAGAAGAAGAGCATTGCAGGCAGTCAGAAGAATGAGTGCAAGGGCCTCAACACAGGGATTTGCTGGGAATGTTGCAAGGAAGTGAGAGGCCTAAGTGCCTGAATTGGTGAAAAAGGAAGGAGTCTTAAAATAGAGAACAACACCAGAATAAACTGGTGGGAAGATTCTTGAATCTTTCTTTTAGTTCTAGCCAGTGGGAAAATATTAGTCCAATTTATCATAGACGGTCATGAAGTTAAATGATAGGAATTTAACACATTCTGTGTTAAGGTAGGTCTTCTTTTATAATATTCTCCGAGGTCACTGAGGCAGGATTCATATCTGGTAATTTGAGTATTCACCAAGTGCCTAACACAAGATCTAAAACAGTGCTTGTTTGGTGAGTGGACTTTTGAATGAAAGATGTAGTAACTTTTTCCCTACTCCAGAGAGAAGTTTCTTCACTGTGTCCCATCTAAGTATGAGTAATATTTTTCATCAAGAAATCCAACTCTGCTCTTTCTCTTGAAGACGGTTTACTGACTACGTGTTTATTTCTTCTCCCTCCCAAGTCTTACCAACGTGATAGAAAAGAAACAATATCAAAGAAAACTCGAAAGATGATTAAGTGCAGACGGGAGATTTCTATGCATTTCTGTAAGATGAAAAGTAGGAGGAGTGGGGTGACTAGATGCTGAATCAGTAGGATGGGAGAAGCTTGGTCTATGCCATGCCAGGGAGAGAGAGAGAGAGACAATGAGAGGGAAGTTGCTTCACCCTTTAGAACCTAAGAGGCCAAGACTCAGCTCTGTCACATAATGTGGAAGATGGACATGGGACAGGACTGAACATGGGGGATTCACTGACTGTACCAGCAAGGTTAGATCCCTAGGTTTCCGGCTCCTCCTGAAATCTTAACTCCTCTCTGGACACAAAAAGGAACAATCCGACATTAAGAAAGAGATCATGGCCCCCACATTGACTTTTTAAAAAGTCACCTGAGATTTACTCCATTCCTGAGGCGAGATCCTATATAACAAATGTAACCCAATTAGACTCCAGGTTTCCAATTTAAAATTCTGAAAACGTTTCAAAGGAGTGGCTGATGTCATGTATTTTCTGGAGGTTACAGATGGAGGTTGAAATGAATGATCCCATATTCAACTGTTACCATAGTATCCTGTACGCAGTATGCACTTACTATCTAACTAAGCTGATTACAAGGTCAAAAACAGGTCTTTGAAATAAAAAAACATATGTATGATTAACAAAATCTTAAATACCAACAGAAGAGTTGGTAGATAAACACATTGTTTTAAAAAATGGAGTTGAAAACTGGAAGAAGTTGCTAAAAGATATGGTTGCCTCTGGGAAAGAGAGGGGATGAAGAGGGTGGAGATAGGGACTATTGGTTTTCATCATTAGATTTTGGGTTCTTTTGGATTGTTCAAACATATGCTCGTATTATGTTGATAAAACTTAGAAATTATTTTTAAAGGAAGAAATAAATTCAACTGTGAAAGCTACACAAATAAGCTTTAATATTGATTTTCTCCTGAATCCCAAGAGAGAAAGTGGAGTCAGACTTGACATTTCTGGGACTTCTCATAATGGAGAATCGCTTGAAAAAGGAAACCAAGCCAGTCTTGAAGGAACTGCGTGAAGCCTGCATCAGGACGGTGATGATTACTGGTGTGTGTTTCTGGAGGCCTGACACATTCAATGTATCCCAGGCCTCAGAAAAAGACCTATGAGATAAGCGGGTTCATCGGGCTGAGGCAGAAGGAAAAATACTTAGCTGTCATGTGTTACTGTTCTTTGGCTCCTGTTCTTGGAGCACAAGTGCAGCAGCCCCAAGAGGACCGTGAGCTTTGGTGGCAGAGACCATACTTCATTCTCTTTGTCTAATGCCCCCCTACCTACCAGGGCTTGGCTCAAGGCTAATAGGATCATGGTACATGTTTAAACACAAGAATAGGTATGTCCTCATCAAGAACCCCAATGAGACTTCTGTGTAAACGCTGTAAGACTCTACTGAACTGTCCTTCAGGGCTGTGGGGCAGGCATGGCATATGCTGATCCAGTCCATGCCCTGAGTGTTCTAGTCTCTTCTTGACTGCAGTCCAGATCCCCAAGATGATTCCATACCATTAGAGTGGGCCCATGGTACCTTCCCCACTCGGGGCTGTCAGTTTCCTTAGGATTCATCAGAAGGCACTAACCACTTACTTACTCATCCTTGCATGTTTTGGAAATATGCAATGTTGAGGACACAATGCCATTAATGGGAGGGAGCTGCAGCAATGTTTTTGACCACTAGGGACAGACAGGCTTGGGCAAGAGGGGCAACCAAATGGTGATCAAATAAGGTTGAAAGTGGGAAATGCCCCCTAAGAGGACCAATCGTGGGGCATGGCCACTCAGAGGAGACAGAGCTCAATTCTGGCTGCTGAGAGGTTTACACAGACAACAAGCTGACTCTCTTTGTCATCTAGGTGACAACCTTCAAACAGCCATTACCGTGGCAAAGAATTCCGAAATGATTCCTGGAGGAAGCCAAGTGATCCTTGTCGAAGCCAATGAACCAGAAGAGTTTGTTCCTGCCTCTGTGACTTGGCAGCTGGTTGAGAACCAGGAGAATGGACTGGGGAAGAATGTAAGCACATGCTAGAAGGCCCCTTGGTGGCCTGGGCTGATGGCATACAGCCCTGGCCCGGGCAGCCTTCTCTGGGCATTAGAAGGCACCACAATCAAAACCCTTCACAGCTAGGGGTTCTGAAGTTTGCAAAGCATTTAGCATTTCCACCAGCACTTCTCAGCCCTGGCTGCATGAAGAAATCACCTGGAGGAGTTTTAAAGCTTCCAGTGTCAAGGCTTTACTGATTACACCCAAATCTCTGGGTTGGTTCTTCCCCAAGATGCCGATGTGTGGTTGTGGTTGGGAACTTACGTCCCTGTTTCCTGTTTGAACTTCACAGGTAGCCTATACAGTTGACAAACTGTTCAGTTCACAAATGTGAAAACTGAGGTCCAGCAAGCTTGCCCGACACATGACTCTGGCAAGTCACAGAGCAAGAGATCAAATTTCGGTCTGATTGCACCCAGATCCGTGGGCATTTATTTATTTATTATTTATTTAAAGACTTTATACTTTTCCTTTAATTTTTTTAATGTTTAATTTGCTTTTGAGAGAGAGAGAAAGAGGGAGAGAGAGAGAGAGAGAAAGCATAAATGGGGCCGTGGCTGAGAGAGAGGAAGACACAGAATTGGAAGCAGGCTCCAGGCTCCGAGCTGTCAGCACAGAGTCCGACATGGGGTCGAACGCACTAACTGTGAGATCATGACCTGAGCTGAAGTCGGACACTTAACCCACTGAGCCACCCATGAACCCCCAGATCCCTGGGTATTTAGATTGCACTGTGTTCATGACATGAAGTTAGCAGGTGTTAGACTTCTCTAGATAACAAGCTTCCTGTGCTTTTGTGAAGAATATAGGCCGCGGCCTGACATCCTGTCATTTAGTGTGGCACCTCTGCCTCTGTCTGAATTCAAGGAGATAGTCTTCCAGGTGACAAATTACAAAAATGCTCCCTTCCCCAGGCTGAACAGCCCTTGGATTGTTAAATGTAGAGTAGGCCTTGTACAGTATACAAACTGCACAACTGTACAGTGACCTTACCCCTACTTGGCTCAAACCCCATCGCATTGGCTGTAAGAGATAACAACTCTCTCTGTGCTTTCAGCAGATGTCTGGTGCTTATATCCTTGCAAACTCACTTGCTTCTGCGTCAATGCATGTTGCTTCAATTTCGCTGTGTGATAAAATTCAGTTCTTCACTAATTTTTAACAGTCCACTCATACTACCCACTCACTAATTTAATACCTTTACTGAAGTTTTGGCCATTGCTGGGTAGTCTGGC
Source organism: Paguma larvata (assembly GCA_030068075.1). Classification (NCBI taxonomy): domain Eukaryota; kingdom Metazoa; phylum Chordata; class Mammalia; order Carnivora; family Viverridae; genus Paguma; species Paguma larvata. The sequence goes on along the minus strand of CM057824.1, from coordinate 80,531,805 downwards.
TCCCTCTCACCACACTTTCCCTCTCCAACTTTCTAGTGAAAGCAAAAGGAATTCTGTCCTTGACTCATGTGGAATGCTTTAAGCATATCTTTTGTTGGCTATTTTGCATTTGTAGGGAGGGGTGTGGAAACAGAGGGGTGTATCTTCTTGCCTCCCAATTCAGAATATCAAGATGAATCCCTCTATTGAAAAGAACGATTTCACTTCCTATACTATTCGAACTCAGAGTTCTACACTAATGTAAGGACCGCTGAGAAATGTTGCAGGAAAACACATGATCAGCTGTCAACACCATGAGTGCATGTGCGTTCGTTGGGTGCTCTCTCCTGGGGCGGAGCCAGGTGGATCTAGAATGCAGTGATGGGGGCACATTGATGGGTGGAGGGGAGGAGAGAAAGAGTCTCAGCAAAGGAGTTGAGTGAGTGCAATGGAACATTGGGTGGGGAGGAGGAGTGGGGCACCATGGAGGGGCATGTCACCTGTTGAGGTAGAGAGAAGGCAGGTGCTCTAAGGAGTGAGGCTCTGAAGAAAGAGTCTGCTTATTTTACAGGGAAGAAATTGGGGCATGATTTGTGAGTGAATGAATGGTAAAAGATCTTAGGAAATAAAAGTCTGCGATGAAGAGGAGAAGAAAGAGGAAGAGTGTTTTCTACTCTTTCTTAGAATCACTAACTGGTACCTTGGAAGGGTTTCTTCCGTAGATTGACGTAACACATATTATCTCCTAGGACAGGACCCCGAGCACTACGTTGTCAACGTCTCATATGATCATATAATTTGGGGAGGACATTTTGAGTGTCTTCTTCATCTGAGTCTAAGTTCCATGGACAAATTACACACTATGTATTTGCTGGCCCTCACACTGTTGGGTCACTTGAATGCACTTCCTTCCATAAAACATAGGAAAGTGGAGACATCCCTTAAGAGCCCTTGTGGAAACAATGCCCTTTTGAATTTAGGAAACCTGCGTGAATGTTGGGAACAGTTCAGTGCCTGACGGAGCAAGAGGGAGCTGTTACCATTTTGCAGTGAGTGGGAAATCATACCAAGTGATATTTCAGCATTTCAACAGCTTGCTTCCAAAAGTAAGTACTGGTGAAATGAAGGGTTTTGTTTTGCTCTCAAATTAGTGAGGCAAAAAAAAAGAAGAGAAGAGTGAAGGTGATTATCAGTGAGGTTGTCTCAGATTTGGGGAATAAACACCCGCAATGGGCCATAGCTCCTTCAGAAGTTCCCCAGCCCTACCTCGTCCTGCACATGCACCATGACCCCCTCTTCAGAGTCTGAGCTCTGGTACAGCTTGTCACCCCCATGGCCAGCCCAGTCCCAGCCTCCCTCCTCCTCTCCCTCCCCAGCTGGGAGAACCTCCAAATAGTCCCAAATGCGCTGCCTGTTTTGTGGGTCAGCCTCTCTCTGAAAACCACCAACTCATGTCAGGCTGAGCTCGATTCCCCTTCCTGTCTGGATTCTTAAATTACAGCAGCAGGAAACAAAGGCCCCATGGTTTATTTTCAAAATCATTTGTTATCTTGTCCTCTGTGTGTCTATTTAAAAATAGTGCCGTGCAGGGTTGTGCTGTCGGTGTGAAGGAGCTAAGTGGAGCACAAGCTGAGGGCAGAAACCATCTGTTAGCGGTTTCTTGAAAACCTGTCGCCTTAACAGACAAGGACCACTGAATCTAGACCCCAGAGGCTTCTAGAAAGCTCTCGTGCAGTGGCTCATTGAGAAGATGGGAAAGCTGAGACTCAGAGAGGTTAGGTCCCTTGCCCAAGCTTTGCCCAGCTAGTGGGGCCAGAGCTGAGAATGAAACCTCGGTTCTCCACTCCTCAGCTATTGCTTTGCCTCTACCTGTGTTGCAATTGTGGAGAGAGCGTTTAGTAGAAAGAACTGCATTTCCTTAAGTATTTTTGTCCCATATGCTCTGCTGCTTTTCAGCTATTCTTATTAACTAGAGATTATCCCATCTCAGAAAAATGACCTGGAAAGAAGTCATAAAGTTGTGATGGGAGATGAAAGTGAAAGTTAAACATTAAAGCACTGAGTCCCCTTTCTCCCTGTCCTGACATTTAGGCTAATGACACACCACCTATTGCTATATTCGAACAGTGAACAGGAATGATTTTCAAGACTGTTCTTTCTTCAAAAGTATCATTGGGGTGCTTGGGTGACTCAGGCGGTTAAGAGTCCAACTCTTGACTTTGGTTCAGGTCATGATCTCATGATTCATAAAATGGAATCTGTGGGCGGTTCCATGCTCACTCTCTCTCTCTCTCTCTCTCTTTGTCTCCTCTCTGCCCCTCCCTTTCTCTCTCTCTCCCTTTCTCTCTAAATAAATAAATAACCTTTAAAAGTTAAAAAAAAATGTTCTTCATCCTAATCTTATTGCAGTAGTTGTTTTTCTCTTTAGATCCTGGTGAATGGAACCATTTTTGCAAGAATGTCTCCTGGGCAGAAATCTAGTCTCGTTGAAGAATTTCAGAAATTAAAGTAGGTATTATTTCAGGAAAAGAGAGTGTATTTGTTATCTAGTACTGCATAACAAATCACCCCCGGTTTTAGTGGCTTAAAATAACCCCATTTATTATTTTACATTTCTACAGATCAGAAACCCGGGGGTACTGAGCTGAGTCTTTGGCTCAGGCCTCTCACAGGCTACAGTTGGGTGTTGGGCAGGACTGCAGCCACCACAGCCCTGGAGGACGAGGGACCTGCCACCAGCTTCCCTCATGTGCTGTTGGCAGGATTTAGTTCCCTGTGGCTGTTGGACAGAAGCCACCCTCAGTTCCTTGCTACACGGATCATTTCGTGAGGCAGCTCATAGGGTGGTAACTAGCTTTCACAAGAGTGAGTAAGAAAGAAGAACAGGAGAGAGAGAGATCAGCATTTTTTTTTTTTTTTTGGATCCTCATCTCAGAAGAGACATCCCATCACTTTTGCTGTATTCTCTTTATTAGAAGCATGTCACTAAATCCAGCCCACACCTAAGGAGGGTCTTTATACAACGTCATGAACCCCAGGGGATGGCAATCACAGGGAGCCATTTTGGAAGTTGCCTACCTCAGATAACATTCCGTCTGTGGCCCATACAGCATAACTTAAAGGAAGAACCTCTGCTTGGATGTGGGGAATAGAAAAAGTAGGGGCTTATATATCTCAGAATGAGAAAAATGAGGAAGTGTGTGTGGGTCAGCACCTGGAATTATCTGAGGTTGGTTCATTAAAAGATATGTGAATGATTCCAGGTCCTCGAGGAAAGAGGCGGAATGATATTTTCACTGTATCTGGTCCTGGCCAGGGTTCGGGTATAGAGGCCAAAGTTAAAAAAAAAAAAGTTCTTTTTGTCTCCTTCAAAAGTATAGATAACCACGTACATCAGAGTGAAATGGTTCTTCTTGAGGCCAGACCTATCTATAATTTTCTGAGAATGTTATAATTTCTGAGCCACATATTTCTGGAAAGTGAAAAGGAAAGAGAGAAGTGAAATTTCAGATAATTACTGATAAATAGCAGGTAAAATCAGGAGACTGCCTTTCATTGCTATTTTGTGTTGCCAAAGCATTCTTAGGGAAGTTTTAAAAAAATTACCTATCAATTCCCATAATGCTTTGAGCTGGGTTAGTAACTGGTGTTTAAATGACTATTTTACTTACATGGTCATTATATGATAGTGGCTGAAGAAAGTCATTTTACCCATCTCGAATGCCTAAGAAATCTTGCCAATTTATATGCTTACTTTTGAAAAGCTATATTCCCCTAAAGAAAAATCAATTCAGGAAAATAGATGCTGTCTCGGAATGAACTGTCTTCTCCATTTCCCCATCTTATTCCTCCTGCCTTTATCATTGGCAGTGCATATAAGGTTGTCTGAGTTCTCTTCTGAATTTGGGGAGCTCTAGAAGATGAAAGATTCTTGGTGTGATATAAAGACTAAATATGTGCTTCGAGCCTGAGGAAAAGAGCCCACTTCAGCTAATGTCCATAGTCATGACATGCATGTGAGCACATGAAATGTTCATAAGAGGCTTTTCATGTACACCAGCCAAATATTGGGCCAAACCTTATGAGTTTGTTTATTTTTGACTTATAAAAATGACCCTTTCTTATGTGTCAATTAATCATAGGGAAATTGTCCGAGAACTTCATTTTTGGCCTCTGGTATTGATTTCGTTATTTCGTGTGTTTTTGGCAAATTGTCTCTGAGCCTTTAATAGTATTGCCATTGGTCAATATCTGTAATGTATTATTTACCTATGATAGAAGACATCATAGTGTGTCCTGCATCAGAAACTCTATTTCTTTAGCAACAACTTTATATTTACTCTTCTATTTGATGTTTCCACATCAAACTGGTAGAGATTAGGAGCATATGATCTTATATCACTCTAGAACACATCAGGATTACGTGTATATGCCTTTGGTTCTGTCTGGTCAACCATTTCCCAAATGTTTCTCATCCTAGGGTCTAAACTTTCGATGGCATCAGCCACCAAAACACAGATGAATTAGGTCATATCGGTGCATCAGGTGTGGGGAGTGCTGTGATTGTGGCTACACACTCTTAAGCTTAGCCCTAGTGATACAATCACCCAGGGCTTCTTTTGAAATGTATAATCTTGGTGGCCAGCCTTGGCAAAATCACTGTCATGTCCACATGATGGAAACAATTTAAATACAACACCCTTACTCCTCTGGGAATATTTCTTTCCAAGTAATTTTCCATTAGCCTGCTTCCAGGTGTGTTCAACACACACACACACACACACACACACACACACACACACACAGATCTCGCGTTTGTTGGTTGTGATGAAAATTATCCAAGAAAGATGTTAAGGCATTAATGTTTTTTTATCTGTTCCCCTGCAGTTACTATGTGGGTATGTGTGGAGATGGAGCTAATGACTGTGGGGTGAGTAGAACACACAACTGGTAAAGGCTGAGTGAAGAAGATGTTTGAAACTGATGGTTTAAAGTTTTGAATTATGCATAAAATTATGTATGCATAATATATCAGTGAAATCGCAGACCAAACTATTTGGCTATTACAAACTCTAGCAAGCCTAAATGAAATAACTCTTAGCAGATTACTTCCCATACATGAGAGAAGGCAGTACATGTTTTAGACTCTGAGTGTTGAAGATAATGGTTGAAACAATAGCCTACCTTGAAGATTTATGTACATAAGCAAATACTCTCAGTACAAAACCTTCAGCACAAAATTGAAGAGGATTGCTCTTTGTATTTCCAAAGCCTATTAGATCCTTAAGATCTGGGTAGTTGTTTCCCTTTCTTTCTAAATATTTTCTTCCAAGTTCTGTGAAAAACCGTGTTCATACTTAGAGATCTGTTATGAATTTTTCTACCTTATGCTTCATGAGAAGAAGCTCATGGTTAGTCTGCTCTTCAAACCCTAAAATGAGTACCCATTCCCATTCTCATAATTATGTAGAATTTAGAACAAAACAAATAATAAGTGCTAAAAAAGGACAGTCTCTGCCCCCCTATAATTCATTACCTGGTGGGGGAAAGAATCATGCATAATATTAGCACAAACATAAAATAGATGATCCTAAAATATGTAATAGAGGTGCAACATACTGAGGGAATAGCGGGAGAAGGAAATATTCTAATGTGTATTGAACATGAATTTAGTACGTGCCAGCCACGGTAACCAGATGCTTTGCAGTTCTACAGAACTACGAAATCTCATTTTTCGTCCATACAATTCTTGTAGGATAAGAAAATTGCTGGCCTGCTTATTAGCCACTGTCTGCTCTGTGCACTCTCTGGGCCATTTTGAGTCTTGCGACGATGAATTAGCCTTTTTTTTTTTTAGTGAGGCAACACAGGTCCTAGAATGATGTATGATCTGGTCCCTGTCTTTAGTGAAGATGCTGTGTGCCCTTGTACTTCATCCCACCAGTCAACAGGCTGGCTACATCGGGCTACCCAGGGAAAGGTGGGGATTAAGATATCTTTTCCTATCATTCATGAAGATGGCCTGCTGAGTGTAAGAACTGTGATGGGGAGGACCCCCTCTCCCAAATACCCATCCAAATGCTGTCATCTTTTCAGTAGACATCTTGAATGATTCCTTCCATTTGCTTATCACATCTACATCCACACAAGCAATGCACACACACCCCCCTCCACGTGAACACACCCACCACTCTTCTGCCTCAAGAGCATCATTTAGCTGGTGCCTCTTTAGTTGATGACTTTCTGGATCAAGAGGGGAAGGACACTCCATGTGGGAGGACAGCATAAACACAGACCCAAGGCTGGAAGGTTACAGTGTTATGAACTCAATAATGTGAAGAATAGCCTCATGGTGTTTAAATAGTTAGAGCATGGCCCAAGGAGTCATGGGTGTAACATGGATTTATCCTTCTAGGCTTTGAAAATGGCTCACGCGGGCATTTCACTGTCAGAGCAGGAGGCATCTGTGGCCTCCCCTTTCACCTCGAAAATAGCCAACATCGAGTGTGTGCCTCATCTCATCAAGTAAGCCACTACTTCCCTTCCACCCTCATGACCGACGGGCTCATTGTCTGGCTCTGGACAGAATTCAACCATAATTTAAAGTGATAAATGTTACAACAGAGGTGTGGGTACAGTGCTATCTGAGCACCAATTAAGGGGCTCTTTGTGCTGCTTGGGAATGCTGGTAAAAGCCACAAAAAGTGACCTTTGCTGATGCCAAAAGGACGAAAGGCTATATCGTATGGACATTTGGAAGGTAGAGTTGATATTTAAAAACTGATTGCATTTCTTACTTCTTCTCTCTCTTATCTTGTATGTTGGGTGCTTACTGGAACCTTCCTCCTAGGGACTGGAATGGGTGAGGTAGCACAAAGAAAATGCTCCATCAGATAACCTCCCCAAAGAATGTTATCTCTCCAAGATACCAATCAGCAAATATCCAAAATGATTGCAGAAAGACTTTTACAATCGAGGGAAAGGGAAAGAGGTAAAAACGGCTTACTTTGTCAGCAGAACTCCCTCACCTCCACTCCACTCTCATTGTTAATTTTGTCTCTGCTCATATTTTAAATGTAGGTAAGAATAAAACATGAGGTTTTATATTTTGTTCACAAATCTTAATCCTCTGTTGCTCCCTATAACACCGTGGGGTAACTTCGGGCCATCTTCACAGCCAGTGGTCTGAAACACCTCACTGAAACTTGAAGTTTATTCAAAAAGGATGACCATGAAGCTCGCAGTATGTCCCTTGCTGCATCTGTGCATCTGAGTGGGCAGCTACTAGCAGGAATTACTCACCTAAAGGTGCCAGACTTGAAATTCTATGCCCAGGTCTAGTTGCATAGCAGCGAGACAGCTCAACACATCTCTCTGAACCCAGGGTGCCTGCCCCTGTGTCCCTCCACACCCTCAAACATCAGCAGCAATCCTACCTCCAGAGCAGGAGATTCATCTTCCTAGCTCCCATGTTCTCTGCTTCTGAGAACCACCTGGTCCTTAGAGTCCTCAGAACTTCAGAACCATCTGAAGTCTTTTCCTTCTTCATCCATAGCTAAGCAGGCATTATGTTTTACTGGATTGTCTTTTGGAGACTGTCTCCAAGTCCTTTCCTTTCTTTCTCTACTGCTTTAACTTTGGTTAATATCCAGTTGCTACAAAACGAGAGTGCCCACGACCCTCTCCCTAGACCATGCTTTCCATCATCAATACAACCCATGGAGTTTTTTAAAATACTGTGCTTGGAAATGTGGTGGGTAAAGGCTGAGACAGACTCTGCCCTGGAGGACTCATATTCCAGTAAAGGTACAGAGAGATAGAAATCTAGTCACCAAACAGAGACTCTTCGGCCCAATCAGTGAGAAGTGCTCAACAAATTAGTTTTAAATAAATTAATGCCCAAACAATATGGTAATTGTTCCAGTAGTTCAGATTGGAAACTCAAGCCAGGAGGGAAGGTTTCAGAAGGGGAATTGGGACTTGGAGGATGGATAGGTCGTAGGTAAACAGGAAGGAGGTGGGAGAACATTCCAAGTGGGGGAAATGGAGAGTCATGTTTAGAAATGAGGTTTTAACTGGAGAGTGCAGGAGCCCAATAGCCCAGGGGGGCCGGGAGTCTTCTCAGGTGGCAGTTATGGAGGGTAAGCTGGAGCAGCAGGTGTGGAGAAAGTTTAAACTCTTGGATGGTTGCACAAAGTGCCCACTTGATCCATCCAAAAGGCAGTGCAACTTGAACTTCAGATGCTCTGTCTTACACACATGGCCCAATGCATTTGTGAATGTTGTGTAGTGTTTTGAGATACACGTCATGGTGTAAAATTTCTCTAGTGGCACATGATTTAGTAAGATTTCAGGGTAGAAGCTCTTTGCTTTTATGTTTCATAGATTCATAAAAATTAGACATGGGTCAGCTCTGTTAGGCTCATTTTACCCTTGCTTCCCTTGATGCATGCTTATTTCTGAGAAAATATCCTCCAGAAGGGGCAGTGAGGTACAGTTTTAGATGCATAGGTCCACAGGTTTTTTGTTTGTATCCTTTGAAACATGATTGACTTGTTGCTATAGTGGAAGCCTTTTAGGATAAGGACTGTACCTCATTCATTTCTGTATCGTTGTGCCCAGCACTAAGCTGGATACAGCAGAGCATCGGATGAATGTTTGCGAGATGCACCAATAAATGAATTAGCTTCTTAAAATTCATAATCATAGCAGTAATTTTGGAGGCCCATGCCAACATCCTGTATACTTTATTTAGGAGGGCTTTTTGAGCCCTTCACAAAAGGAGAAAAAGGACGAAACCACAAAGTTCATGTCAGAAAATGGTCTAAGCTTCACTTACCTGCTCTGCCCTCAATTTGTCTGCTGCTGCACCCTCTGAACTGAAAACAAACGGTGGGGCCTCATAGCCTGGTGGAGAACATCTACCCAACGTGTCCTGGCCCATCCCTCCCGAACCTTCTCATCCTGCCCGAGACAAGGTGGTTATTACTTTGTCTTTTAAGGTTTTCCCATTTCATTGACAAAGTCTTTGAGTAGCACTAATGCTCGTGTTAATGGGGGGGGGATGGGTTGCCTCCCATGTGAATTCACTTCTGCTTTGACAAGAGCAGGCTGCAGGAGGGGTTGTTTGCCAGGTTCCTCACTCCTCCATAGCGTGCTCCTGCCTCGTGTTGTTGTCTCCTTTGACCTGTCGTAAGCCACCAGCAAACCCAGCCTCAGTTAAGGGAATAACAGCCAAACAGATATTTTTTAAAGGTGGGAGTATATTTACTATTTAACTTGCAGTTTTTACTGTTGTCTTTATGTCTTTTGAATGGCCCACCAGCTCAGATTATCACTGCAGGTTCTTCCTGGAGGATCGAAACCAACAAAACCCAATTCATCTCACATATCGGAGTCACACCCACACTTCCTAACATACGAGCACACCTGTCCTTTAGCTTAATGTCTCCATGAGACTCCAAAACATACACACTTAAGTTCTCAGAAGCGTGTTGTTAGGATGTAAAGAGTCACAGTTGAGTCAATGCATGACCTTTTGTATCTCATCATAATGTCTTGTGTTTATAATATATGTGTTAATCTTTTTAATCCACTGAAAATAAAGACCATGCCTGACTCATTTATATCCTCCATGACTCTTAGCAGAATGCTGGTACCTCATAAGCCCTAAATAAAAGTGAGTATATGAGTCAATGCGTGAGGTCATGACAGAAGCCGAGAATGAATGAGCAGATAGTGTTTCAATAAATAACTGAGAAGATGAATCATTGATTAAGTGAATGTGGATCAACAAGCTATTAAAGTTGATCTCCTTTTGAAATATAAAAGACTGGGAGATGTGTATTATGCATAACCAGTTATTTTTATTCTTTTCTTAAACAGAGAAGGCCGAGCTGCTCTGGTATCATCCTTTGGGGTATTTAAATACTTGACCATGTACGGCATAATCCAATTCATTGGTACATCGCTGCTCTATTGGGTATGAACCAAAATAATTTCTTCCCCGTTTTAATTGCATTTACATTCTTGGTTTGTTCTTGGGGGCATGGTTCCTACACAGGATTTAATGTTTTATAAATAAATGACATTTCTCAAAATAGATGTCTGCAAACTTGGGAACTTGGCATAACTGCACATAAAGCATGGAGCTAGAAATAAGTAGCTAGAGTTCAGTGTTCCAGCAGTGCTGTTTTCTTCTAGATAACCTCTGATGCTTGACCTCTTCGAGCATCTATTTCTCCACTTGGAGTATGAAGAGATCTTTCAGAACAGTCTAAATACAACTCAGCAAGAAATCAGTCTCCAACTATGGGTTCTGTTTGTCAAAAGACTAAGAAGAGATAAAAAGAAAGAGAAGTTTTGGAACTTGACCTTGAAGGGCTCAAAAACTAGAAAAACTCCCATATTGGAACTTTACTTCTGAACTTGCCCAGAACTTAGACACTCAGACACGTCATTAGTAAAGGATTAGCATTTAAAAATAAAAAAAAAAAGACTTTTGGAATTAAATGATAAAAATAATCACTTAAAAAGTAAATAGCTATATGGACGAGATATGTATAAGTTGAAAATAATCTTCATTATTTCAGTCATAACTTGCTCTAGAGTAAAATGATCCAACAGACTCAGGGAACGCTTCAGAGAGGCAATTATTACACTGCTTTCCTGCAACATTTGAGACATGAATGAAGACCACAAGTGTCCAGCATCTGGTGGGCTATTGCACACAGGAATCACACACAGAATGCTAAGGGGCAACCAAGTGGATAGAAACAGAAACTGGATTGGGAGTCAGAAAACCGAGATTCAAGTTCTGCCTTTATCACTAAGAACAAACTAGATCTTGCCCTTGGCCAAGCCTTTATATGCCTCGGGGAGGTCAGGCTGGCAGGTCCCCATAGTTCTATGAAAACTGCTTCTAGAACAAATACTGAAGCTGCCTGTGAAAATTCCTCCCTGTTCCATGTCACCCTGCATATATATAATTGTACCATTCTGAGGGGAAAAGAAGGGGAAGGATATGAGAAAGAAATGTAAAGAAGACAGAGAACTGGAGAACGAGAACCATTGGGAAACCATTTATGGAGGATGAGGAATCATTTATATCTTCTTAAAAATCTGAAATATTCCTCAGTTCCAAAGTCTTCACACATGGAATTGGAATCATAGTCTAGCCTGAAGCCACTCAGTCTGATGGTTTAGACCCAAAAAAGAGTGTCCCCCAAAGACCTTTGATTAGAAACTTCAGGGCCTTGGGTTCACACTCTAAAAATCCAGAAATATTTCTGCTTTGCATAAATCTGGTCCACAATGGTTCAGACCAGGTTATAAGTTAGTGCTCAGTCAGCAGCTGTGAAGCAGAATAACAGACTTGGCTGCAAGAGGTATTGCAAGGCAGATTTCTCGAGGTTCTCCATTGACTTTTATATATGACTTCATAAATGCAAACTTCAAACAAGTTCTATGTCTACGCAAACCTTAGAAAGTCAAGCATACCAGACTGAAGTCTGTAACGGGCTTACTTGGGAATAGAGGCACTGGTGCGGTTTGTGAAAGAGAATGGACCCGAAGAGAACTATCTGTGAACTCAATCCATGGACAGGACAGAGCCAAACACGTGTTGAATGATTTGAGGCTTGGATTTCACATTTTTGAGCTTGAAGTTCCCAGCGGGTATCTTCTGTCAAGAATTCAACTGTCCAAGCTGAGACTAGCGCTGCCAGATTATCGTGGCCAATTACAGGGTGTTTCCCAACTGACCGACTCTCGTTGCTAATGTAGAATTAAGTTAAACACTGGGAAAATAGTGATCTGGCTTCATTATCTCCAATGAGATGCTCAAGATCATAGGTAAGTTACTTTCTTTTTAAAGAGGAGAGAAAAAAATAGCAGTTGTCTCCTAGTTTCTTTTAGAAAGAGAGTTGGCATTAGTAAAAACGCTACAATGGCAGAAGAAACATTCATATTTACTTTTATTTCCTTTCCAGCAACTGCAACTCTTTGGGAATTTCCAGTATCTCATGCAAGACGTAGGCATTACCTTGACGGTCTGTTTAACAAGTAAGTGCTTTAGCAAAACAAACAGCATTATTTGTGTTTATTCATGCCATTCTAGAAATGCTCATACAAATAAAAGCTTTTGAGAAAGATACACCTTTACTACTGAAACCACTGTACTTGTGAATTTTTTGAAAGAGGTGTTGGCAGTAAGTGGAGGCTTGAAGCCCTCAGATTTGGCACTAAAATATCCTGAGAGCAAATAAGGGTTAGCTTCATAAAATGGTCAATGTATCCTGAGTTCTTCGTAGGTTCGTGCCTTGTACCTAGCAAAATGTACAAGAAATCTAGAAAGGGAAATGTTTACAACCCAAAGGTCACTTTCCATTTTTCAGGTATCCTTCACATTGACATGAAACCAGATTTTTGTTAGGTCTTTGGCATGTTGAGAACAAATGCTAGCATTTAATCCTAGAAATTCTCTCAAAAGCAAGGTGTGGCACACAGCAGCAAGTGCTCATTTCCTTCCTTTGCGGTGACACTGATAAAGTATTTCCTATCGAAGAACTCGGTCCTTTGTAGTACCTCTTAATAAGGGAGAAACGTGACTGCCTCAACAGAGAGCAGAGAAAAAGAATAGCATAGTCATCTCTTTTTCCTTGTTCAACAATGGGACTGTTAAGAAAACTAATAGATGAAACATCAGGCAAGGCAGGATATTAATAACCTTGAGAATTTCACGTAGCGTCTTAAAACATGAAACTCATACATCAACCCGTTGACAAAACTTACCAGTATCGGCGATGTAAGGGACATCAATTTCGATTCGTAGGGTAAAAATGCATATTTGTAGTCCATTAGCCTATTTCTTTCTGTGCATTATATATAGTCACGTGACTGGAACATTTTGAGTCAATGATATTGCTTTTGCGATGTCGGATATTTTTAAGCAATTTGTGTGATTTACTTGTGAACCTGGTCGATGATGCTAAAAGAAGAAGAAGAAGAAGAAGAAGAAAAACAAAAAAGCCACTAGGAAGTTCCAGGAGCTAAGCTAGCAGCAGTAGCATGAAGGTGAAGGCCTTGGCTCTTCTCCATCACTCTCTATCTCTGCGAACTTTAGCAAATTATTTATGAAATAATTTCTTGATATAAAATGTCCTTGTAAGGTTGTGAGATCAGATAAAACAATGCATGTGAAGTGTACGGCACAATGTGTCACACACTGTAAGCACTCATAGCAAGATGAAGGAGACCGCCCTGTACTTCGTCTCTTTTTCTCCTTTTGAAATAACTGAGCCCTTGAACAGAATTAGAATGCATACAAGTAGGCGTTTGATTCGAAATCCAAAAACATGGGTAGTAGTGTTTGTGTTTTTATCTTCTGCCTTCAAACACTTCTGTTCTTCCATCACTGCAAGGCCAATCATCCCACGGCCAGATCTCTTCCTGGTCAATATCAGGTATTAAAACGATCTCATCTTTAGACATTAAAAGCCAGGGTATTGTAAATTATCATCTCATGTTTGCATCCAGTTCACACTTTTTCTTCCTCTAGATCAAACCTGATCTTGAAGCAAACAGTGAGAGAGAAGGCCGTACTCTTGACTTTCCTTGTGTTGCCTCCTTTCTACCCTTGTTTAGGGAAACTGGGAACAACAAAAGCAAATGACTTTTTACATATGTGGGGCTATTGTAATTCTGTCCTGTTAAGTACCCTCTAATATTGCAGGCATCCAAACTTTAGGCAACTGGTATGGGATCACTAGTGAGTTTTGGGTTTTTCAGAGTTTCCTGTGAATTGCTCTGGACTAGACTACTTCTTGACATGGGTGGTGCTCTCTCCCTCTGACTCCTCAGGATTCCTTTTAGCAACTGCCTTCTAGAGGTACATACCGCAAAGCCTTTTTCTACTGCTTGGCTCCCTAGCTCCAGCAGACTGCCCCACTGGGCAGATCCCTTCCAAGAGCGCTAGCCTGGCTAATTTCCATAGCTTCCACTTGACCTACGAGATAGATATATAGCTTGCCCCCTGTCCTTCTCTGATAATTGCAACTGAAGTGAGCAAGCCAATCTTCCCTCTCAAAACACTTCAGGTCTCTCCTAGAGTAGTTCTTATGACCTCCCCTAATTTTGGATTGGAGTGATGCTGGGAAGAAAATCATAATTCTTGCAGCTCTTAACAATTACCTTTAAAGCACAGTTTTCTCATATATTCTGCACATAGGTAATTACTTGGGAGTAGGGGCATGCCTACAGTTGAAGGACCAGTATGGATCCCTCTGAGTGGGTACAAAAGAGATATGGCAATTATCTCTCTTTACATTCAGTTGGAATTTACCATTCATCATCATCAAATATGAGACTCAGCAAAATTCCCCAGAGGAAAAGCCCCATTCAACATATTCTTAGATGTGTTCACCTCCTAATATGTGAGGCACATAGGTGCTCAGGGCATGACAAGACTAGTCACTGAAGTTTAGAGTTAGTGGGAGGGTTCACACAAATGCATGAAGGAAATGAAAGTCAAAAGTAGTGAGTGCCAGAACACAACAGGTGCTTTGGGAGTTCAGAGAAAGGAGAGGTTATTTCTGACAATCTGGGGTTAGGGCGGAGATGGCAATGGGGAAAAGAGACAAATACTAAGGACAGCTTCACGGAAGAAGTAACATTTGCATCAAAATAGAAAGGATGGGCAGATTTCAAAAATCTTTTCCTAAAAGAAGGGCATTTCGAGTGGAATGAAGCAACATGAGCAAGAGAGAGCTGGGGCATGAGTTTTTCAATTTGACCACACTGTAGGGTCTGTGAAAAGAAACATCAGGAGATAAAATTTGAAAAGATGAGTTGGGTCAGATCATAGAACCTGACTTTGACGCTGAGAACGGTGGACATTCATCTGTAGATGTTGGTAGTCATTGACAATTGGATGATTAATATAAAATCACTCTCACCAAGGATCTTTTCTTTCCAGGTTCCCAGGTTAGGGCTCTTGACCGCAAGACCAATTTAGTAGGGGATAAAGACAATACCATCACATATTTAATTTATTGATGTAGTTGCTTATCTGTATACACCCTGCCTTGTTCTCACAAGATTTTGAGGCAACACAAAGGTAGCCAATAAGACAAGATATATTAAAGGGGAAATCAAGGAGAAAAGTAAAATGAAGCCAGGGAAGTCAATTAAGAAAATATATGTCTTAAAGCCCAATTTGAGCCTAGTAGGTATAGGAGCCATTTTGAAAGGAATTTGTTCTAGCTGCATCTCTATTCTCTTCAACAAAATCCACTCAAATTAGATCAAGAAAATAGAGATGGGGGATGTTTATGAATGTAATTCTCAAAACAAATCTGAGAATAGAAAATCGGAAGCACCCAGTCCAGAGAAGGGTTAGAACACGGAACAGTGAAAAACAGAGACCACTTTTTTTATTTCCAAGAGACCATCTTGTCTCTTTCTTCTCCTTTCCACTCTACTGTTTTCATCTGACTCATTCACCTTGCAAATGACCCTAAATGGTGTCTCTATTATTGAATCTCCATAACCTTTCTGTTTGTCTTTGCACAGCTAATTAGCTCAGCCTCTCGGCGTCTCATTTGCAAATATTTTGGAGAGAAAATTCACTGTCCTAGCTTGAGTAAGACGTCCACCTCTAAGCCAGTCATTTCTGTGAACGAAGATGAGGTCATGTAATTTGGCTCCATTTAGGCCAACCATTTCAGCATATGGAAGGAGGTACTGTCTGGAGAAGAAGGCTATAGGAGGGAATCCATCCATTATATAAATGCATCTTTTACATAAATTCCATCATTGCTTCCAAGAATCCTAACTTCTTTTTGGTTCGTGGCCCCTTTGGAGAATATCATGGAAGATGGAGATCTTTTCACCTTAAAAGGCCCATGAGACGCATTCAAAATTTTGCAGGTAGTTTAGGTGGGTTGAGTAGCCTCTGGAAATTTGAGGTACATGACTTAAAATGTCTGTAATATAAAGCAAGCCAACTATTTGGGAAAATCACACCTACATTATATTCAAATGCTGCTGAACAGTTAAACGTATATTTTGAAAATAAAAATTTGAAACCACTAAATCTTCCCATAGAGCAGGACTTGTACTAGTTTCAGCAAGTGACAGGAAATGGTATGAGACTGGATTTCTTCCCTCAGTGAGCTCACAGTCTGCTGAGTGTGTGTGTAAATGAGCGGATTTAATGCAAGACATCCTCAATGCATAGCAATAAAATGAGCAATGCGCTGTGGACTCTCAGAGGAGGCGATGATTAATTCTGAATAAAACATAACACTTCACGAGCTTACATTCCTCTGCAGGCCAATATGATTGCATACGTCATCATCATTTTGAGGAAACCTGGGCAATTCAGAAAAGATTTTTATCCTTTTTAATTCATGAAATCCACACAACTGTAATAGACTGTAGAGCAGAGAACAGGGGGCTTTAGAGACGTAAGTTTATATTACCACCCTGTTGCTCACAAACCATGGGTCTGTAAGTAGGGGACCGACTTCTCTGAAGCTCAGTTACTTCACCTTTACAATAGAGATGAGATACCTATTTGGCATTGCTTTTTAAAGAAATAATGTTTAGGGGTGCCTGGGTGGCTCAGGCAGTTGAGTGTCTGACTCTCAATTTCAGTTCAGGTCATGATCTCACAGTTCGTGAGTTCGAGCCCTGCCTCGGGCTCCTCGCTGACAGTGAGGAACCTGCTTGGGATTCTCAGTCTCCCTCTCTCGCTCTCTGCCCCTCCCCCGTTCACTCTCTATCACTCTCTTTCGAAATAAATAAACATTAAGGAAAAAAAAAAGAAATAATGTGTATAAGACACTTAGCATAGCCTCTGGAGCATAGTAGGGGCCCTAAAACACTGGTCATTATTTTTATAGTCAGATATACAGATTCTCTATCAGGAAGTGTTAGGATTTCTAATACGGAAAAAGTTAAAACATTCTTTATGTTAGGACTGTATCAATCAGCTATTGCCACAGTACTACTGTGTAACAAACCTCTCCCCAAAACCCTGTGGCTTACAATCCCCACTCATTGCTCCCGTAGATAGACTGTCAGTCCGCTGACCTAGGTCAGCTGAATCTGATCTGTTTTAGGAGGTAGATCAGTTGGTCTCAGCCCAGGCTATGGGTTTCATTCAGGTCTGCTCCACATTTTTCATTCAGGAGTCAGGCTGGAATAATAGACTTGAGCATGCTCTCATTGAGATCACAGAGAGTGAGCCTCGCCATGCAAGCGGGCCTCAAACCTCTCACACAGGCTAAGGCTTCACAGGCTAAGGGCACAGCCTCCACAAGACTACCCTTTCTTCAGACCTCAGCCATAAGCTTGGGGGTTCCCATGACACCCACCCTTCTGACGAGCTGGCTGCAAAGTTGGAGGGTGGTTCTCCTTCTCCCCTCAGGTTCAGTGATTCATAGCAACAACTCACAGAATTCAGGAAAATGCTATACATATGATTACAGTTTTCTTATAGCAAAGGGATACAAATCAGAACCAGCCAAACGGAGAGACACACAGAGTGAGGTCTGGTGGGAGGGTCCCAACACATCCATTGTCCTCTTCCTGGGGAGTCGGTTCACCTGACCCTCCTGGTATATCGATATGTGACAATATCCAGAGGACTGCCAAACAAGGAAGTTCACCTGAACTTTGGTGTCTAGAGTTTTTATCGGGGCTTCATTTTGTAGACTGGTTGGTGGAATCACTGGCCATGAAGTTAATCCCAATCTTTTTTTTTTCCAAATTTCTTTTTTTTTAAGTTTTATTTTTGAGAGAGAGAGAGAGAACAAGCAGGGGAGGGACAAAAGAGAGGGAGACAGAATCTGAAGCAGGCTCTGCACTGCCAGCACAGAGCTTGATGTGGGGCTTGAACTCACGAACCATGAGATCGTGACCTGAGCTGAAGTCAGGAGTCAGATGCTTAACTGACTGAGCCACCCGGGTGCCCCAAGTGGATCTCAACCTTTGATGGGATGGCCGGTTATATCCTGAATTATCATTTTATCACCAACATTCTTTAGGCCCGTCATCTGTCATCTTATTTGAATAAACCATCAGGGCTACCATGAATAAAGACACTCCTATCAATTCAGGAAACCCCACCAACATAGAGGATACATCCCAGGAACTGGGAATAAAAGCCAACCAAATTCTTCATTACACAACCTATCTGTGTCTCCCATTGGACTTCAAGTTCTTTGGAGTAGATGAGATCTCCTCCTCATCTCTCCATACCCCACAGGCTGTAGTCAAGCTCCCTCCCGGAAACATTGATTAAATTAGTAAGGGTAAAGGGCGCCTGGGTGGCTTAGTCAGTTAAGCTTCCAACTCTTGGTTTTGGCTTAGGTCATGATCTTATGGTTCGTGAGTTCAAGCCCCACATCGGGCTTAACACTGACAGTGTGGAGCCTGCTTGGGATTCTCTCTTCTCTCTCTCTGCCCTTCTTCTGCTCACTCTCTGTCTCTCTTTAAATAAATAAATACACTTAAAAAAGATTTAAGAAAAAGATAAAGCCTTAGATAGTCAAAGAGCTTTAGAGTAAAAGATTTGGAAGAGACTTTGGAGACTATTTAGATAGTCAAAGAGCTTAGAGTAAAAGAATTGGAAGAGATTTTGGAGACTATTTAGATACTCCAAAACATTCATTTTATACATGAGAAAATGAATACCAGAAAGTCTATGTGATTACCCCAGAACCCACCAAGCAAACTGAAGCCTCCTTTAGAGTTTTTTCATTCCAGATTGGACACCTGCTCCTACCACCCTGCCCCTTCATGCATGAACATGAACTTAAGCATACGCACTCTACTTTCTTCCTTACATCAAAAAACCCAATACTTACCTATGAAAAGGAAAAAGTTACCAGATATGAAGACAAGAATTGAACCACGACTGTAATGTAAACCTTTGAATGTAATGTGTATAATCCCTGACCTTTTCCTGCTTCTTCCCTGTGCTGCCCTAAGAAGTAAAGTACATTCCATTTTCAATAGCTCGTTAGCACATATGGCTTCACGGGCACCTGGGTGGGTCCATCGGTTAAGCATCCAGCTTCAGCTCAGATCACGATCTTGCGGTTCGCGAGTTCAAGCTCTGCATCAGGCTCTGTGCTAACAGCTCAGAGCCTGGAGCACGCTTTGGATTCTGTGCCTCCCTCTCTCTCTGGTCCTCTCCTGCTCATGTACTGTCTCTCTCTCTCTCTCAAAAATAAATAAACATTTAAAAAATGGCTTCTAAGAAGGATGCAGTCTTTTGTTGTTGTTTTTGTTGTTGTTGTTCTTCTTCTGTTTAATCTCTGCCTATCACCTATCCTTTAATTAAAAAAAATACTAAAAGAGTGGGTGGGAGAGAAAAAAAAAGCAAAAAAAAATTAAAATAAATTTTAAAACATACATAAAGTCTAGGATCAAAACCATAATACATTTTAATACTCTCATCTGGAAGCGAGAGTGTTTCGAGTTATTTTTCCTAACCAAGCCTAATGCACACTAGCGCTTCTCCATTTACACACTTTTCCAGCAGGGAATAGAACACACCTCTGGCACGTACCCTGGTACACTGAAGTGCTCAGAGGATGTTGGATGAGTGAATAACAAAATCAGTACTTAAAAAATAAACCCCAGCATATGAAGACTCGTTCAGCCTGATGCCTCTCACTCCCCTCGTCTTAGCTCTCTGCCTTCCCCCCACCACTGAGAGATCACAGTACTGCTTATCCACGCAGAAGGCCAACTTTCTATTTTATATACCATTCCTGGTCAGTCTGGTTGTGAAGAAAATATGTGCACCATGAAATATGGTAAATGTATTATTTATGGAACTTGGAAACCTATTACTTTTCATTTCTGAAGGTGAAAGAAAAGCGTGGACGAGGCAAAGGCCGGTAGCATTGGGTATACGCCTAAGCAGTGTGCTTCCCTAGATGTGAACCCTGAGTTAGTGTTTCCTGAAACTGAATCCTAATGCCAGTCTCAAGACAATAGGCATCTCAGTCTTTTATTGTTGATAATGAAATCGTAATAAGGGAAAATGCATTTGTCTTTCAGTGAGTTCAACTCACGCCTACCCAAAACTGGCTCCCTACCGACCGGCGGGACAGCTCCTCTCTCCCCCTTTGCTGCTCTCAGTCTTTTTGAACACCTGTTTCACCTGCATTGTGCAAGTCTGTGCATTTCTCTATGTGAAGCAGCAGCCCTGGTATTGTGAGGTCTACAGATACAGGTAAAGTATCCTCTCTGAAGGTGATACAATGAGTGCCCGATGTCGTCGTACCACTTGGTTTGAACATACACCCCAATTTTTAATGAACAAAAGTTGTGTCTCCACAGCTCAAAATACCAATGTCAGGCTAGAACACCAAACACAGTTAATGGGTGGAGTCCTGGGGTGAGCCACGTGCTGTGGGTAGAAGAAGATCTTCACATTGGTTGTTAACGTGTAGACCCAACTGTTGGTTTACTAAATGAATGTATTCATTCCCTGGTGGTTTGGATATCATACAGACCAGAGGTCAGCAAACATTTCTTATCTAAGGCTGGATAGTAAATATTTTAGGCTCTGTGGACTAGACAGTGTCTGTTGCAATTCCTCAGCACTACTGTTGTAGTAAAAAGCATCCGTACACCATACATAAAAAGTAGGCGTGACTACGTTCCAATAAAACTTTATTTACAAAAAGGGGTGTTGAGTTGGATTTGGCCTATGGACTGTAGTCAGCTGACCCCCTGTTTACAAGAGAGATTTGCTTAAATTAGTGGGATTTTTCACATAAATGTTAAAATGTTTGTTGATGGTATCATTGTCCTCATTGAATTGAACACTAGACTCAGAGCAAATCTCTTTACCTCCCCAGCTTTTAATTTCTATAAGTACAAATTAAGGGTAAAATGTGGGGAACTGTGCCATAGGTATTCAAACTTTATTCTTTTTTACGACAAGGCCTGCCTGACCTCCAAAAGGAAAGGCAGAAAAAGAGCTGCTCTTTTTGAAGTAAGGCTTGGACAAACTTTGTTCCACACACTCTGCTATGATCCTGAGGCGCCGGAGCCCCAGGAGTCAGTGAAAGGTTGAAAACTACTGAATGACGTCCAAGATTGCCATTTAGACCCTAAATTCAGCAATCCAAGTATTATTACTTGGAGTATAGATTTCGTTTTTGTCTCAAAACCAGATTGTTCTCCCAATCGGAGGGCATATATTCAGAGAAGTAAAATTCTGAATCTGGGAGACATGATGGTATAGCCAAATGGGTGATGGCTAGGTAGTCCCGCCTTTATCACTAACCAGCTATGCCATACTAGACCTTAACTTCCTTATCTGCAATTTAAGTGTAAAGGATTAGATATATTTTTGTGTTCATCTCTATAATTCAGTCCTTCTGGTCTATCTGTCCTTTTTGCACAAAAACATTTTGTGACTACTGATTATTTGTTTCATTAATGTATTCGGCAAACATTAACTGAACATCTACCATATGCCAAGCAAATTGCAGGACCCTAGGGAACCAAGGATAATAAGACTTAAGTCTATTTATTGGGAACTGACTTCATCTATAAACAGTTACAAGAGTAAAAAGTTGCAAGCTGAACAAGAAGGCTGATAAAAATTAATTTGTGAGTTTGAATATTTAAAAAAAATAAACATTGCAGATAGGTCAATCTGGGCTGGGGAAAAACTCATCTTTTAAACAAATATTTTTCCGAGCAGCTATGCTGTGGCATTTCTGTGCTAGGTGCTAAGGAATTGTAAATTTGAGCGAAAGCACAACAAAATAAAACCAAAAGAGAAATTCCATCTTCAAGGAACTCTCATCCCAGGGGTGGAAAAAAAATATGTGAATGAATAATTGCAAAACAATGAGCTAAATGCAGTGCTAAATGCAGGAGTCAAACTTGCCTTTGAACTAAAGACAAAGACTTTTCAGACAGAAGGATGGAGATAGAATAGAGTGTCTGAGCCACGTGTGTGCGAACGTAATATTTGGGGAACAGAAAATTTTCCTAAATGTTTGGGATATAAGGAGCATAGGAGGGCTGGCAAAAGATAAGGGCTGGGAACCAGATTGAGACGGGAGTGTGAAGGTCTTCTGGACTTGCCTGACAATTTGGAATTTAATTTATTAGCAAAACAGAGCCGTTGACACTCAGAAGCAGGAGACAGTCATGCTGGGATCCTCAGGAAAAGACTGATACAGGGTAGGTAGATTCACACTCAGGACCTAAGGCTTGTATTAGTCCTCAGAAGAGAAAACAACACACACATACACACACACACACACACACGCACGCACGCACTCATGTGCACACCCCAAGCCCCCAACACACACACACGCACACACATGAGCAGGGCAGATCACCTATTCTAAACGGAAGGTTACACACACAAGAATAATTTTGACTTGTGCTAAATGTTATTTCTGCTTTGTCATTGCAAGAGGTGAGCAAAACGTCTTGGTCGTTACTGGCTGGGACAGTTTGAAAGCGGGGATCCCATGGTAGGGATAAACTTTTTTTGTTTGCTCACTACCTGGATAAAAATAGAGTAAAAAATCCCATCAATGCTGGCGATTCTTTTGCAGTGACTGCTTTCTGGGCCACCAGAGTAATTTCTCAATGAATGCGAGTTTGGAGACAAATGGGACTAGAAATGCGACTCTGATTCCTGGTTCAATTTTAAGTTTTGAGAGTACCACCCTGTGGCCCCTCACCACCATCAACTGTGTCACCGCGGCGTTCATCTTCTCTAAGGGAAAGCCATTTCGAAAACCCATCTACACAAACTGTGAGTATACGAAGTTTAATTTTCCTTCCATTTCCCCACCCTCCCCAGAGTTACAGTTCAGTGGGAAAGTGATGGCTGAACTCTGGAACGGAGTACTGGAATCTTTACAAATGGTCCTATAATGCTTTTGTGCCTTGATCTCATTCTTACGAGCGCCCCCTCTAGTTATCCACCATCGTGTTTGTTGTTGTTGTTATTTTGTTCTGCTTTCTATATTTTCTCAGCTTTATCTTGCAATTAAAAAAGAGGGGCGCCGGGGTGCCTCAGTAGGTTGTTAAGCATCTGATTTTGACTCAGGTCACGATCTCACTGTTCCCGAGTTCCAGCCCCATGTCAGGCTCTGTGCTGACAGCTCAGCGTCTGGAGCCTGTTTCAGATTCTGTGTCTCCCTCGCTCTCTGCCCCTCCCCCGCTTACACTCTGTCTCCGTCTCTCTCCCAAAAGTAAACGAACATTATAAAAAATTAAAAAATATAATTCTATTTAAAATGGCTTTTTAAATGGAGTATTGAAGGATAATTTTCATAGGTGGTAGAAGCCTGGGCAGGAAACTCCTTATGTGCAGCTAAACACATGCGTTATTAAATGGTCACAGGAGTCCTGGCCCGCTGTGAGTCTTCGAGACTGATTTTAAGCACATATGTATATGTCAGGATATTTCGTAAAAGACTTTTCTAATCAACGCAGATACAACTTGACCTCTTTGTAGCTTCACAACGTGGGGCAAGTTACTTTAATTATTCTGTGCATTGAATCACCAGTGAGGATGAACACAGTTTCATGGTTTTAGCCATCTCCTGCTCCGAATTGCCTACTTACATCTGTTTCTGCCTTCTTTTCCAACCAGGTTGCTGCTCTATTTCTTATTTATTTGTATGAGTTGTTTATTCCTTTATGATCTTTCTTCCCATTGCCTTTATGCCGAGAGGTTTTTCCCATAGCGAAATCAGGTAGATTAACATTTATCTTGTTTTTAAAATTTCTTCGAATGCTTTTTAAATCTAATGTTAATTTCAGCATACAGTTTGAAGTCGAGATCGAACTACTTTATCCGACTAGTCACGTGTTTTCGCAGCAGATTTTATTGCTTAATATTTCTTTTCATCATTTATTTCTCAAGTGAATATAATGCCACCTTTATCATACCTACAAATTCATGTATATTTATGGCTTTATTATATACATAATTTATATTATGTGAGTTTTTATATTATATTTATACATGTTATATACTTACATATTAATGTATATATGATTAATTAGTTCCTAGACTATCTTTTCTGTCTCATTAACATGCCAGCCTATTCTTGATCTACCGCTATACTTTAAAAATTATAGTTTCATTTATTTAGCTATAGTTTTGTAATGTTTTAATAAGCAGATTATATATCTTCATTACTCTTCAATTTTCAAGCATTTTTTACCTCTCTTTCTTGTTTATCCTTCCAGATAAACTCTAGAACAAATTGTAAGCCTTTTTTAAAATTCCTTTTCTGAATTTTGATACTTTGGGGATAATGTATTTGTTTACACAATTAAGTCCTCACAATTTAAAGACATATCATCCTTCTCTATTTGCTCATGCCTTATTAAAAAAAGTATTTTGTAATGTTTATTTCTTTTTGAGAGGGGGGTGCAGAGAGCGAGACGGACCCAAGCAGGCTCTGGGCTCTATGCTTACGGCACAGAGCCTGACATGGGGTTTGAACTCTTGAACCATGAGATCATGACCTGAGCTGAAGTAGGACGCTTAACTGACTGAGCCACCCAGCTGCCCCAACTCACGCTTTTCTTTTTTTGCATCTTTTAGTAAATATTTGTAGTTTTCCCCATTATAGATTCTGTACATTTAAGAAATTTATTTAATTTTTAAAATATTTTTGTGTAAATATTGTAAATGACTTTTTCCCATTATATTTTCTAACTGGTTATCACTAATGCCTGTAAAAGGTATAGCGTTGTTTACTTTTATTGTCTCTCCAGAACCCTTTCTGAATGTTGTTATTAATCCTTAATTCTTGAGTGTTCTAGAAAGATAATTAATATCATCTGTGAGTAATAATGTTCCTTCGTCTTCTTCTAATGGTTAAAATGCTTATTTACATTTTCTGTCTTAGTGTACGGTCCAGAATTTCCAAGATAACATTAAATACTAATGGCGGCACCAAAGAGTTTCACTCCTTAAAAAAATATATTTCCAATAGTTTTCATCTGTAAATATGATTTTAAATATTGGTTCAAGGTAGAGTATATCACGTAAAGAAATACCTTTTAATTTCCAGGAAAACAAGAGTATGTTTCAAATCAAGAATAGAAGTGTTTCATCAAATGCCCTCCCATCACCTACTGAGATGATTATGCCTTTTTCCCTTTGACCTACTATTAGAATGTGTTATATTAATAAACTTATTATTAAGTCATCTTCATATTCTTTTTTAAAATTTCTTTATTTTGAGAGAGAGTCAGGGAGGGGCAGAGGGAGAGGGAGAGAGAGAATCCCAGGTTGGCTCTGCACCGTCAGCGCAGAGCCAGATGTGGGGCTCAAACTCACAAACCATGAGATCATGACCTGAGCAAAGTTGGACGTTTAACCAACTGAGCCACCCAGGAGGTCCTGTCATCTTCATATTCTTGAGCAAACCCTACTTATATGTGGTGGGTTATTCGTTTACTGAATTGAATTTTATAGTTTTTTGATATCCGCATTTTACATTGGATTGATTTTTGTGTGCCTAGTGTTTTGTTAGGTTTGAGGATTATTAGGCTTGAAAACTCTCACTTTTTAGTGGAAAAAGGAAAAAAATGCTTTATAGATATAAATGGGCCATTCCTTGACAATTTGCAAGAACCCAGTAAAATGATCCGGCTCTAAATCTTTCTTTGAAAGAATTTTTTTTTCAAGGATTGAGTTAAGTTATCCTCTTTCTATTTTTTTATTTTTTTTAATGTTTATTTACTTTTGAGAGAGAGAGAGAGAGAGAGAGACAGCAGGGGAGGGGCAGAGAGAGAGGGAGACACAGAATCCAAAACAGGCTCCAGGCTCTGAGCTGTCAGCACAAAACCTGATGTGGGGCTTGAACTCATGAACCACGAGATCATGACCTGAGCTAAAGTCTGACACTTAACTGACTGAGCCACCCAGGTGCCCCAAGTCCTCTTTTTAAACTGTGTTTTCAAATAACAAGTTTTTCCCCAGAAATTTCTATTTTTGTTGAGATTATTGAGCCTTAGCATAAGATTTTGAGTGGTATGTTTTATTGCTCTCTATAACTTTTTAAATATTTTCATCGTATATGTGCTACATTTCATATATTCTTACCAGAACTATATTTTTGTTGGCTTTCATTAAAAGACCAGTTCTCAGATTTAATAATTCTTTATGCTTTCTCTTTTCTAACTGATTAATTTTTGCTTTTCCCATTCTTTTTCTTCCTTCTTACTTTCTCTGAAAAAACTGTAATGCTTGAATTGAGTTTATAACGTATGTATTTTCTTTTGATTCTGGTGAAACTAGAAAATCATTCAAGATCAACAATTAAAGTTTATGTTCTTTACATTTTCACATATCTCTAATTATGACCCACCTACTTTTTAGAATAGAGATGTTTCATTTTCAGTGGGAAGGGATTTTGTTTCCATTCCCCTAAGCCCCTTTATTCAACAGCCTGCAAATGGACTCAAGTTCCTCTCTTGACCCAACTGATGTTTTGAATTTTGTTTAAATCTGTACATTGGATGGGATTTTTATTAAATCCCTTCATAAAATTTGGTTAGTAATTCCTAGTGTTATTGTCCTGATCAGAGAACTTAGCCCGTAAAATTTCTGCTTTGAAGAATTTACTACAGTTTTGCCATCGTATGGCATAACCTGTAATCTCTAATTTTCTAAATAAGTCATAGATACTAGAAAAGCAAGGGGCGCCTGGGTGGCTCAGTCAGTCAAGCATCTGACTTCAGCTCAGGTCATGATCTCACGGCCTGTGAGTTCAAGCCCTGCATCGGGCTCTGTGCTGACCGCTCGGAGCCTGGAGCCCGCTTTGGATTCTGTGTCTCCCTTTCTCTCTGCCCCTCCCCTGCTTGCACTCTCTCTCTCTCTCCTTCAAAAATAAATAAACATTAAAAAAATTTAAAAAAGAAATGTAAGCCTCATTCTTATCCCTAAATTAGAAACATACATTTACTACATTAAACTAGTTTTAATAATTATTTACAATTCTATCTGTTCTCACTACCACACCCTCTTTTTCTGGTATAGCTGTTTTGTCAAAGGTTTTGAGAGCATGCTAAGACCTTCCTTTAATTTTATATTTTCTATATAAACTTCTTCCTGAATTTCTTATGATCATTTTTAGTTTTGATTCAGTGTTTGATAATGCCCTTGGCTCTTGTCACAACAAATAAGATTCTGCTTTGTGTTTTAAGGTTAATCACTTACAGTCTTTTTTTCTTTTTTATTGTGAATGTATTTTACAAGGAGGATATGATATATTATATTGGCTAGTACTTTAATTTGAACAGTAACTACCAAGTCGTTTTGTATAAATTGAATTAAGTGAGAACTGAATTAGTTACATCACAGCGACATAAAGCTTGTGAGTAAACTCAAGCCCTACACTGAATATAACTGATAATCTTAAATTAAAAAAATTTTTATAAACACATATTCTAACAATATAATCTAATAAATTATTTATTTATTTATTTATTTATTCTCATAAGCCCTTGGAACTACTATTAAAATATCAAGCCATTTTATTTCCAACTCTGTATCTTTCTTAAATAGCCTTTGGCAGATCAACTTTATCATGAGACGATATACAAAAAATACAAACTTAATCTCTATGGAAACAGACGTGAATTTGCAAACCTTTCCCGTCCTTGTCCACAAACAACCTGTAGCATCTTGCCCAGGGCACGTCTTCCCAAACGACGTGTGCAAAAAGAGTACCACTCTTTCAAGCTTCCTCATCAAGAGCAACTGATCTGGGGAGGCAACATTCACTTCCGTTCTTCATCATGGTCTCCAATCAGAGCTGAATTTCGTGAGGGCCTTATCATTTTGCTTCCGTACTGGCCATGGGTGCACCCACCTGACCTGCTTTTCAGATCATCAGGCTAAGGACAGTGTGACACGCACAGCCCTCGGCTCAGTTGCTGTGACTACCGGGCCTTTGTCAGAATGGACATTTGGGGCGTCATCTTTTTCCCAACATCGGGGTCCCTGGGACATGGAAACGATGACATAAATGAAAAATCCACACGGGCGTCTCCTGGGCTCTTCTCATCACCAAGCTGCACAGATCACTTTATGGTGGGAAGTAGGCGATTCTGCTGCTCCTGCTTTTCTCCCCTCCGCTTCACACCCCTCCCAGGCAAGCCTGGGTCTTCTCCTGGGAGGTGTTGCATCTAGTTGTATAAATAAAGTGAAGCTTGGATGAATATGGGGGTGCATGTAGGGGCACAGGGGTGAAAACGGAGCTCTGGTGTCTTCAAAAAAATAGGGCCAGCTGTAGAGGGGCTGTCACCTCTGATTTCTGGTTGGTATAGACCTGTATAGAGTTAGGGGCTGGCAGACCATAAACCCTGGAATCAATGAGGTGGAGAGACTATCAGAGAACATCCAGTTTGTTTGTTTGTTTATAAATTTTAAAGCTTGTAAGGATCCTTTCTATCATGGCACATTGAGTAAATGCAACTGTTTGGGCCCGAAGGCGCTAATCTCGTCAGAAAGCATTTGTAAGGCACACCTATGAAGTGGGTAAAAGCTCTGTGGACGCAGATGTGGGGAGGGTTGGAGGGATAAGAACAGTGGTGTTGGCACAGTGCATCCCAGGAAGTTTAGCTCCCAAAAGCAGAGCCATTGGGGCAGGATGGAGAGGAAGAACCCAGCAGATGTACATGGGAGTTTCTCATTCTTTCAATTCAGCATCCTGGAGACGGACACACGAAGTTACTTTTAAGTAGTTACAGTCTAGTAGATACATAAAGGAAGATCTTGCAAAGCAGAGTGTTACACAGCCATACAAAATAAAACTTTGCGAGAGGGGCCTGGGTGGTCCTCAGAAAGAAAGTGGTATCTGAACTGGGCTTTTTAAGAAAATTTTAAGAAAAATTGCCAAGACATGAAGAATATCGCCTACGTGGGACACGTCGTGAACAAAGGCCTCCGCGGAAGTAGCGGTTTGTGATTCAACCTCCCTAAGACACACAAGAAAGAGCAATCAGAGAGCAGACCAGAAAGACAGATGGAAATTGGATTGAGGAAGCCTTGAACGCCAGCTGAAGACCCCTGGACTTTATTCTCCAGGCAACAAAGAAGAACGAAGTGGTACTGAGAGGACTAGCTGTTATCCATTCACGCGCAACTCACCAGACACGCAGTGATAAACCACTGGGGGCTCTCTGGTGACCCCTTACATGGGCCGGTCACTGCAGGGCGTCCTGGCCCTCCTGGACTCCTCAGCCAAGGTGACTCCTTTACGGAGGGTGAAGATTAGATTAGGTTAGCAGTTTTCCACAGCGCGCCTTTCAAGGAAGGATGTGAAGATGTCACCTTTGTCTGGTAAGCATTAGAACATATTTTAAAACATACGAGGATATAGCAAAACATCTGAAGATGTATCCGATGTTTGCCCAACAGAGATAATTGATTCTGCAACGTGGGCCAAATGATATGAAACATTCGTTTAGCGTCTAAAAATAACGTTTGGTGTCTCTTCAGATATATTTTCATTTCTGCTGATATCTGCCTTGGGCCTCACAGTTTTCATCGTGTTTTCCGACTTTCAAGATATATATCGTGGAATGGAGGTAAGTGGAATTCATTCCCACCTCTGCGGTGATTCATATGCGCATCGGGACCGTATTTGCACTGCAATTTGCGAGTCAGTTATTACCGTATCCTCTCCGACCATTTAATATTGTGAGGCTATTCTGATTTCCTGGAGGAGCAAATAACTTATCTCACATGCGTTAGTTAACCTCTGCTTGTTCTCATACTATCTGCATTATCAATTGAGAACACTTATCCTATTCACACCTAAAAATATTCTTTGAATACTTTATTCATCCATGTTGTATTAATATAATAAATCAATATGTTAATATAATAATTCTTCAGGTTTCACCTTTTTGACATGTAGTAGAAATCCTTTATACTGTTGTTGTAAGGAGTAAGAAAGAGTAGACTCATAGGCCAATCATGTTCTGTCTGTCAGACATTGACTATAGTGAGTTTCATTTCAGCGGGCATCACTTCATCCAAGGTGTGGTGGGTTAAAATAAAATTTATAAAACGCATTCTTAGATCCAACATTGTGGGAGAAAGAGAAGAAAGAGGGCTGACTCTTGACTTGAAGTCTGTAGTTTTGTTGGGAAGATGAGCCCAACCTGGGTGAAATGACGGCATGGCCACCTGGGACCAGCCATGCTTGTAGAGGGTGTAAAATAGAGACAGGTGGGAGGAGCACAGGAAGAAGGAGCTCCGTCATGGGGGGCTTCATGGAGGAGGCTCAACTTGATCTGAGCCCAGAGGATGGACTGGATTTTGCTAGGTAGGACATAAGGGTATTTCCAACCAGGAGAACAGCCTGCGCACAAGCAGAGAAGGCTGAAAGAATCTGTTTTGTCTTCCAAATGCAAAAAACCGAAAGGTGGCAGAAATAAAAATCGAAAGCAAGGCTTGTTTCACAGAACGCTTGGAAGGTAGCCAAAGACGGAGGCATCATGCTGCGGAAGGTGAGGAAGGCGTGGCGTGGCTGGATGCAGGCGGCCAGAGAAGTGTGAGCTTTCTCCTGAGAGCAACAGGGGGCCGATGAAGATACTGAGCAGACTTTTCAGCAGGGCTTTTAGGACAGACTAATTAGATGATGGCACGAAGGCTATACGCTAGAGCAGAGAGGCTGCGGAGAGAGACGCAGTTAGGAAATGACAACCTAGACCATTTAGTCACTTACAAGACATTATGAAGCTCCAGACATGCTTGGTGCCAGGATTGCAAGATGTGTAAAACGTGGGCACAGCTCTCAAGTAGTTCAGAGGCTAGGAGAGGAAGTACATCCCATGAGCAGATAATTCCAAAGCAGTGTGACAAGTGTTTTCCAGGCCAAGAGATGGAGAAGAGTCCTCCCAGATCAGGGCGGGGGCAGCCGGGAGGGGAAGGACCAGGTTCCCCGCTGCGATCTCACCCACTTCCAGATCTTCCAACACTCTCCAGACAGCTCTGCGCCCAGACGCTCTGTCTCACAACCCTGTCTCTACTTGGGGAAAAAAAAAATAAAGTGAAAGAACCCATATCAGACAAGGGATGAGAATTGCAGGGGGGCACTCGGATGCTAAGGAGGATGTGTGGTTTTTGTCCTGATGGCAGCTCAGCCCCAGCTTTTCCTTTGGGATCAGAAACGGGGCTGCAGGAGTAGTCTTTTGCTACCAATGCAGGCATGGGAAGTTGTAGTGTGGATATCTATTAATTAATCCTATTTGGTGGTCAGTATGTACCCTTTAATCCTTCAAAGGAGGTGGGTTGCGTGCGTTCAACGCTGATCAAGCCATTAGATTTAGGACTAGGAACGTCGGTTCAGAAAATTTCCACCTAGTATCAAAAGTCACTGGAACCTCTGTCCCCTTTATGCTTTACTCATATGTCAATTTTCCTGAAAGAATGAACTCCAAGCAGATTTTTACTTTGGGAGGATGAGAAGTGATAGTATTAGCAGATGAAGGACTTGATCTTGCGTCCTCTTCCTTCCATCTGAAAAGATAAAAATGAAGAGAGACACACAAGTGCCAAGTGTTCCGTCTCCCGTCTGCGACCCAGGGCGCGTTTACGGAATGTTTACTGTCAGGCAGTGAAGGAAACACAGGCCAAGAGGCGACCAGTTCTCATTTGAATTCTGGCTCTGATATTTATTGATTGGCTTCGCATCCTCAGGCAAGGTACTGACCTCATCTGCGAAGTGGAGAAAGCAGTGCCTACCCTCCAAACTTAGCGAGTGGTTACAAATACATAAATTAAACTAGATAATTAATGTGTTTCTTTTCAAAATGTAAGGTCTACACAGTGTAAAGTTACGATTTCTTTTTTTAACAGCTCATCCCAACCCTGACATCATGGAGGGTTTTGATTTTGGTGGCAGCCCTCAGCCAATTCTGCGTGGCCTTCCTCGTAGAGGTAATTTCCGTGCATCTCTTACTCTCCTTCTGGGAAAAGAAACAAATAAAGGGTCTCATTCTCAACAGATACCTGTTTTTTAGACCGACCGTTTTTATCTCCCAAAGTGGTAGTTATTAAGGATTTGTAAAAAGCGTGCATGTTCTCTTTGGGGGAAATTCTTGGAGAGTGATTTAAAATTCTCTAAAGGCTGCAGAGAAATGTTCTCAGGATCTGTAGCATGGAAAGCAAAATATCCGATTAACTCTAATTTTTGTCTCCCATGAAGTCATCATATTGTACTTTTCTAGTATTATCGATAGGCCAGTAGAGACTAGCCCAGGTGCCCTGCGAGTTCTAAAATTCAATGAGACCTTTCAGAGTGAAGAACTGTCTTCAGAAGGGCTTCCTTAATTAAGAGAGAAAGGAAGCCATTGCCCATTCTAGTCAATTCTTACTCTTGAAAGTCTTCCCCTATGGTATTGTTCTTCTATTCGGTGTCATTAAATGACTTTACCTACTCAGTGAAAGTCTCGGGCACTATTTTTTTAAGGCACAGTTAAAAAAAAAGATGCACGTATTGTAAATCCCTTGGGAAAAAGGTTCAAACAAATATATATATATGTGTGTGTGTGGATACACATGTGTGTATATATATACACACACACATATGCACACACACGCATATATTGTATACGATGAGTGTAAAATTTCTCATACTCTAAGGAATTCCATTTTTGAGACTGTGTATAGATAGATAGATAGATAGATAGATATAGATATATAAATTTTTTTTAGTTTTTATTCATTTATTTTGATAGAGAGAACATGAGTGAGGGAAAGGCAGAGAGAGAAGGAGAGAAAAAGAGAATCCCAAGCAGGCTCTATGCTGACAGTGCAGAGCCCAACCCAGGGCTCAATCTCACAAACTGTGAGATCCTGACCTGAGCCAAAACCAAGAGTCAGATGCTTAACCAACTGAGTAGCCCAAGCACTCGAGACTATATAGATTTTTAAATAACCAAAAAGGGGAGAAAAAAACCCTACATGCATGAAGGTATTCATCATAGTATTATCTATGGTAGTCATCCTATTATTATCTATGGTGGTAAAATTTTATTTTATTTAAAAAACTATTTTTAATGCTTATTTATTTTTTAGAGAGGAAGAGACAGAGTGTGAGCAGGGGAGGGGCAGAGAGGGAAGGAGACACAGAATCTGAAACAGGCTCCAGGCTCCGAGCTGTCACCATGGAGGGGCTCAGACTCACGTGCCGTGAGATCATGACCTGAGCCACAGTTGGACACTTGAGCCACCCAGGTGTCCCTATGGTGGTAAAATTTTAGATTCAACTCATGTGCTCAAGAAGTAGAGATGCTGTTGGTTTAAATAGTTATACGACCATTTGAAAAACTAGTATGCGATCATTAAAAGTGATTATGAAGACTTATAGCTACAAATTACATATGACAGAAAGTCTAGTATAACCAAAGGTGGCATGCAAAATTCGATCATTTCTATTATAAATGTGTAAACAATGTAAGTGTATGTGAACAAAAAAAAAAAAAAAGAGAACCCTCCTGAAATGGAAAGCAAAACCCATTTGATTTCTAGCGTTCATCCATTCATTCAACAAACCATTAGGTGGCACCTTCTATGTGGCGTGTGGCAGGTAGCAGTGATTTTTTTTCTTTTTCTTTTCTCGATTTTAAGTACATCTTTTGTTATCACTTCAGTCTGGCAGTAAAATAATTCTAAGTGAATCGGCAGCCAGGATTTAACTAGGAAATCTGTAGAAATGAAAGTCTGTAAGCTTTTGCCGTGAACACAAGCATCCTCCCTTCTGCAGGGAAAGAACCAGAGAGCTGCTAGACTTGGTGGGGACAGAGGGGAGGAGAAGTTGCCGCAGAAGCAGCCTTAATAAGCACATCTGAGAGGCAGACCCCGGGCGGGCAGGCGGCGAGGGGAATGTGGAAAGATGGTTTGATTGTTTTCTCCACCTGATTTCTCAGGATTTCATCCTTCAAAATCGAAAGCTCTGGCTATGGATCAAAAAAGAATTCGGATTCTATTCTAAAAGTCAATACAGGCGCTGGCAAAAACAGCTGGCAGAAGACCCCGCCTGGCCTCCCACAAACAGAACGGATTATTCAGGCGATGGTGAAAATGGATTCTACATCAACCGTGGCTACGAAAGCCCTGAGCAGATTCCAAAAGGGAAACTCGAAATGGGGGGCCAGACCTCAGAACAGCATTTTTGGACGAGGCTGTAATCAGAATCATCGGACGTGGTTAACAGCGTCTCCTTGCTCCCAGAAACCAAAACACTGTGGAGAGGTGATGACAGTCTACCCTTCTCTTTTCTCCCTCCATCGGAGGATTCAAAGTGCATGTTGAAGGAAAATTCAAGAAGAGTTTGTTCTTTGAAAGTTTCACCGATATATCTCTATTTTCATGGACAGAAATAAAAGAATGTGGGGGGGGAGTCCTTCTGTTCAATAAATTGTCGCAAGTTTACTGAACCTTATACGCACTTGCGAAGATCAGTTATGTACCTATCTTTTTCCAAGGTCACAAAATTCCTCTTTGTGCTTCTTTTGTATCGCTTTAGTAGAGAAACAAGAACTGAGATTTCCTTCAGAAGAGTTAACGCTGTAACAAGGGCAGATGTAGAGGACGATGGAGGTGCCTATTAATTGCATATAATCTCGGCTTGGGCACAGCTTATATCTAAGCCGACGCCATGATGTCGGCATCTCCCAAAGTATATTGTTTGGGGGTCAGTAAGCTAGAAAGTCTGGGGTAGATCACAAAGATAATGGGATAAACTGTTAAAATGTACTTTTCACTTAAAGAAATATGACACTTTTATTTATTTTTTGCTACAGACAAATGAAACCCTCTGGTTCTAAGTCAAAAAGTTGGTTCGAACTCAGCATCGCTCCTCTTAAAACACAACCCGGGGGAAGGAACTCATAATGTTTGTGTCTGCAGCGTGACAGACATCAGGCTGCTAAATGACCTCAAGTTCCATTTAATCTTTTCATTATTTTACTCAATCATTAAATGTGCACTACTGGCCACAAGAAAAAGGTGTATCCTTTGTAAATATATTCTATATGCTATTACCTTTAATATATATCTACCTCTCTGTGACCTTGAGAGGACATACATCACCAGAGAACATTTTAAATTAGCTACTAGGCTTTTCTTGGGACAATAAATCTAATTTTGCTAATTTAATAGATCTTTAATGACTCATAGGCAATTAGCTAGCCAGTTCTAGCCCATGAGTTCCAGTTGTGTGCCTAATACTGTGATGTATACATTCAAGAATGCCTTTATAACTCTGTAATCCTTAGAATTGAAAAAGGATTTTTAACATTTAAGCAATGCATTGATGTATATAGTATTATATAGTTTGTTACGCAAACCAGCAGCATAAACGCTAATTCTTATAAAAACAAACCCTTTGTATTTACATTTTATTTGCTTTTTAACCTTTTCTTGGGTGCAGGGCGTTGGAGAGGGATCATTTAAATGACTATCAATGAAAGATGAAAAGATAAAGAAGATTTTTAGATTAAGAAATGTATGTCAACCTAAAATGTACAGCAGCTCAGATTCCTCGAACTGGTACATCTGTATTTAGTAATTTGACCTTTGGAATCAGAAGATGCAACTGACACACACTATGACATTTAGATAACATAAAAAGATTAAAAAAATCTTTATTCAATAAACGTACAGCCTCCCTGGCCCAGTTTTTCCAACAATGTATTAGTTATCTGATGAACGATGATATTTATTTCATAGATCTTTTTTTGTGTGTGTGGGGGCACATAATAAGGTTGAACTTTACCCTTGACTTTGCTGGAAGTACTCTCAGGGAAGGGTTTAATAGTCTTGGGAGAAATGTTTGATAAAGGCACCATGAGGATGGCCCCATGTCAAATGTGTACCTATAGGAAACCCAAACTGGACAGTCTTAAGCTGCCCATCATCAAGAATGGCCATCTTTATGGGAAAACTGATGACTGACTTTGTGAGCTTTCCTCTCAGCATGAACACCACTGGAGCCTGAACACCAGCTATGTGGAAAAGGTATCCTTGAATCCAATTTAAAAGTGCATTTGTGATACAGCGTAGTTAGGACCCCCTTCTGGAGTGGAGCGGTCTAGAGTTCACTACTAAGGTTTGACTTGAAGACCTTCAGGAGGTCCTTTCTGTCTCCGCTTCTGCTCCCTCTCCCATTGGCTGGCATGGTAATTCCACCACACTCGAGTCTCCGGCTTTGGGTAAAATTTGCCCTCTGCAGTCATCCTTTATTAAAAGGTAAGCACACCTTGGGAAAGGTAACACATTAAACCAATACAAATCTCACCCTAATTTGACAATATTAGAAAAATGCTTTATTTTATTTTATATTTGTTTGATACTCTTACTTGAAAGCAGAGCATAAAAGGAAGAGGAAACTTAATTTAGAATAAAAACGAAGGGGTAATTTTGGATCGTGGTATCTGCTAGAAGACACTCACCCCGCCCAGAGGACCAGTGGAGGAAGAGGGAGTTTGGGGGTTATCTGGAGACAGAACTGGTGTCATAAGAAAGAGAAGAGATTAGACAGAGAACAAGGAAGAGAGATGGGGTCCCTATCACTGATAGGGTCATAGACCCCATCTATTCCTTGAGTCTTCTGTTTAGTTACTTTATCTAATGTGTTCCTTATTCCCTGATCATACCCTCTCACTCCCACTTAATTGAACTTTTGCTTTATTTAATGCCGTGCTTTTAAGTATGACATAAGAAGGGTATCGTTGGTCAGTGGCGTGGTTTGTAGGGTAATGTTACAACATCTGATACAATCCTAGGGTATGGAGACCTGCATTCACTTTTCTCCACCTGCTGCCAACAGGAACTCCATGGGGAACGTATTAAAAAGTAATTTGTTTCCTTCAACATATAATCAATAAAATGCAAGAATAAAATCATGACACTCCTTGATTTACAGGAAAAGCCTTAAACAGTCACAGGAGATACTGTTTTCTAAATATGGCACTTGAAACCCACATTTAATGATCTCTTGTTAAGGTTAAAAGGGTCAACCCCTTGAAACACTTTCAAGGAAACAATGTAGCTCTGTAGAAGTAACCGCCCACTCTTGCTTGGCACACACTCCTTTCAAAGGACCCACTTCCAGGGAAATCACCAGAGCAAAGGATCCCATCTCCCCTCCGCCCCGCCCCCATCGGCACAGGAACTAGGAGATCGGAGTCCACCCTCAAATGGATTGTTAATCAAAGCTCTTCAAGCTGCCTAACCAAATGCCCAATTCCCCCGTTTCTTTTCGGACCAGAAAAGGAATATGAAGTTAGATGTCAATCTCAACAATTTGGGAGATGATTTTACTCCCTCTGGTGAGCACAAAGTAGCCACCCTCAGGAAAAAGGAAAACAATATTTATGGTAGAAGATAAAATATGATGTGATTGTGTTAAGATCTTCCGCTGGCTTGCTCGAAAGGCTACTGCTTCTTGTTTAAGCGGCCGCAGCAGGTCTCTGCTGGTAGGGAGAAAAATTTCCATGGCTCAATGATGAGATTACATCAGTAAGGAATTTATTAAGGAGCCTGCCATCCATCACTGGAATTTGGAACAATAATGATGCATCGAAAATAAGTATTCATCCCAGTTTTTTTTTTCCTCCTCACAACTCCTTCAGTTCCAATATCTCTTCAGTAAATTGTTAATAGTATTTTGCTCTTTGTCTTTTTGGAAACAAACCCAGGAGTGAGAAGGCACCAGCGGCAGCGGTCACAAACCCAATGGTACTTATTGCTTGGTTGGCCTATAGAGAAATGAGAAACAAAAAAGACCGCGTCTTATTCTAAAGGCACCTCAGTGTCCTAAATCCAAGCAAACTGAAGACCTTTTCAATTACACTGGAAACATTTAAAGCTTCATGCAAAATTAAACTCTGCGTGAAGATGAATAAATTTATAATTTTTATAATTATGACAAAGACATAGCTAAATACACATAGGTATATCTTCCTCATATTTTGATGGCCCCTAACAGTTTATAAGTCAGCATGGCACAATTCCTAATAAGCATCATAGTACATACGGGATGTAGTGTTACTCCTGTTTGGCAAAGCTTGGTAAATTAAGTGATTTGCCCAGGTCATACCATCAAGATGTTTAGATATCGGTCGGACCAGGTGTTTCCCCTCCAAACAATCCCTGCCTCCTAAATAGGCCTTAGTTTGGTCTCTACCAGAGTGAGTGTGAGTGTGTGTGTGTGTGTGTGTGTGTGTGTGTGTGTTCCGACACCAGAGTGTCTACTAGCAAAATAATTCACAGGTGTAATCTAAGCTAAATACCTATAAGCTCTTATTGGGGAGATGTGATTTCTATTTTGATAAACAAACTTCAAAAGAGGTCACTACTGATGTTAACTATTGGGTCACAAATTAATTTCTCATGTAGACAAACTAAAATAAACCACTCTCAAGCTCAATTGTCCATAAAGGAGTTCAGACATTTATAGCTTTAAGGGTATTAATCATCATCAGGATGAGGAATCTAATAAATATTCATGATTTTCCTGGCACTCGGCTCATGTCGCCTTCCGTCTGCATGAGTTTGAGTGCAGTTTTATGACCCAGGGGTCAGAGTCAGATGCTTCAGAGTCATCAGATATCTGAAAACAACAGTTGTTCTCCGGGATTTAAGAATCAGGCTTTCAAATAAAGCAAAACATTTTCCCCGAATGATTCTGGGGACCAACCCGAATGCGGGAAAGCCTGACCCAGATCGTGTTTGAGCATGCCTTCTCTCTAATCCACAGGCCTCCACCACACACCACCCCCGTGTGACTGCCACACAGTGCCACCTGCCAGCTGCAGCCTCCCTGTTGGAAACCGACCGCACAGGAGTATTCACTCCATTACCTCACACCGCGGTCTGCAGGGACACGGCCCGTCACCATAACTCCCTGCTCCGCCACCATCCCCGGTTACCAGGAGAGTGGCAGCTGGCAAATAAATGACAAATCCTAATGGAGTTTACAATCCTAACTTTATTTATTTGGTTGCTTGATTATTTTATTCATAATTTTTGATTAGTCGCCACCAAAGTTATTTCCCGGAAAGAGTCCGAATTTGCTGCAGCCTGGAACTTCCTGTGGGGAGCTGAAGGGACAGGCAGATATAAAACAGAGGGCAACATTCCAAAGAGAGGCAACATTAAGAATCAGATGGGGCTCAAGGATTAGAAATCAAGCCTAACGCTCCTAAGTGCAGGCGGATTCTAAAATCCCAAGAAGATCTGAGACAGGGAAATGTGGCGGGCAATGAGCAAATAGGAAGGCGCAATTAGCGGCTTTAGAGAGAGTCAAAGGGCAGCAGGGTACAGTCCCCGGGAAATAGCAGATCCTGTGGGTAGGGTGGCCCCAGCTAAATGCAGACCTGACTCACCGGGTATCTCTCAGCCACAAGAAATATAAGAGGTGAAACAAATCCCACAGATCTAAGAGGCCCGGGGAGAGCCATGTGATCCGACACCCAAATCCCCTAAGAGCGCACAGGCCAGACACGATGACAAGGAAACTATTCCCTCTAGTGCACGCGGTCTCCCAAATCCCCAACACTTCTTTAAAGTTATATCCTAGATGGCAAAGTCCTGGGTAATTCGGGCAATCCCTTGGTGATCCGTGTAATGGGATCTGACCTGCAAGATTCTAACATCTCGGAAGGTTCTCAGAACCAGTATGAACGAGAGCTTTGACTTCACAACTTACTTAGGATTATAAAATCATCTGAGCTGACTCTTGACACTTTGATCCTTCACGGGGCTTTCTGACTGTGGGCCAGAAAAAAGGCCTCATTCTGAGGACCTGTGCATGCCCAATGAAACATTAGTTGAATCTGGAGCACTGTCTCCTGGGTCACAGATGATCACGGGGCTTATCGAAATTTCTCTTCCTTTGAGGCTCTAAGGTTACAGGGCTAGGCACTGAGGCACAATCAGGGCGTATCATAGATCGGCTTGTCCAGGCCTGTTCAAGAGTGCCGCCATCTTCCAGAAAGCTAGGCACATTTTAATACCTTGTTAAGACTATCCCGGTGGAAAATGTCTACTTAAAACCTTTTTTAAAAGAAAAGACAAGCCACATACTGGAAAAGAACAAAACAAAACGAAACATTTCCGACAGGCATATCTGATAAGGAACTGTTATCCAAAATATGTAAAAAGCTCTTAAGACTCAACAAAAAGAAAGCGAGCAAGCAACCCAATTTACGAATGGGCAAAGATCTCAAGAGACACATCATCAAAAACGCAGGTGACGAAGGAACATATGAAAAGATGCTTCACTTCATACACGTTTAGGGAATTGCAAATTAAGACAGTGAGGCACCACTCTGTACCTATTAGAATGGCTACAACCTAAAATACTCACAACGCTAAGCGAGGAAGAAAGCATGAAAAAACAGGAACGCTCATTCGTTGTTGGTGGGAATGCAAAAAGGCACAGCCATTTTGTAAGACTTTTCATGGTTTCTAACAAATATATATACATTCTTACCATATAATCCAGTAATCATGCTCCTTGGTATTTACCCAAAGGAGTTGAAAATTTATATCCCCACACAAAAACCTGCACACAAATGTTTCTAGCACTTTTATTCATGATTACCAAAACTTGAAATCAACCAAGATGTTTTTTAGTTGGTGAATGTACATCCAGACAATGGAATGTTACTGGGTGATCAAGAGAAATGAGTTACCAAATCATGAAAAGTCATGGAGGAATTTTATTTTTATTTTCTTAATGTTTATTTGTTTTTGGTGGGGGGATGGCTAGAGAGAGAGAGAGAAAGAGAGAGAGAGAGAAACAGAATCCAAAGCAGTCTCCAGGCTCTGAGCCGTCAGCACAGAGCCTGACGCGGGGCTCGAACTCACGAACCACAAGATCATGACCTGAGCCGAAGTCAGACGCCAACCAACTGAGCCAGCCAGGGGCCCCGAGACATGGAATAATTTTAAATGCATATTGCTTAGTTCGCATTCTGCTCAGCAGTTGCCAGAGACTTAGAGAGGAGGAAAGATGAATTGGCAAGCAGAACATAGAGGAGTCATAGGGCAGGGAAACTATTCTGTATGATACTGCAATAATGGATATATATCGCTATACATTTGTTACACTTTATAGAAGGCACAACACTAAGACTAAAACCTAAGGTAAACGATTTTAGGAGAGACAAAATTTTCTTCTTTATCCATCTTAGGTTTTCAGCTGAGGCCCACTAATAAAAGACAAACTGATGAGAGAAAAACAAACAGGTTTATTAACAGGTCCATCTCATGTATACAGAGGAGAAACTCAGGAAAGAGTAACTCAAAGAGCTGGCTTAGAACTCAGGCTTATATTGCACATCTTCGACAAAGATCAATACACTTGTAGAGTCATGACCGGACAAGAGAAAGCAGTTTCGGGCTTCTAAGGGTGGCAGGCCACAGGAGGGTAAATATACGGGAAATTAAGGGCAACGGCTTGTTAGTAAAGATTGTTACTTAGATTCCTCTGTTGGTTGTCTGTGATGATTAATTTTTGTCCTTCGTGCTCGCAAAGGAAAGAGGGACACCTTCGATAATGTATCTCCCACTTTAGGCAAATAGGTGGAGAGCAGGGCCTGCTTCTTCTCAACTACCTTTAGCTCAAAATAATCCTTATGCCACATATTGTGGGGTGACACTCTAGTTCCCTTCACTAAGGACTTTGGTGGATAATGTGTCAGTGTCGGTTCATCATTTGTAACAAATATACCATGCTGATATGGAACGTTGACGGTGGCGGAGGCCGTGTATGTTGTTGATGGGGAATGGTACGTGGGAACTCCCTAAACTTCTAGATGACATTTGCTGTGGACTGTAGATTGCTCTAAAAAAATAAAGTCTATTAATTTTTTTAAACACAAAAAAGCACAGAGAAGAAAAAGATGGACCATGATCCTTCCACCTTTCTAATCTTTTTAAATGAAGTTGAGGTTTTTTTGATTGGAGAGAAATACATAGCCATTCCCCAAGAAAACCGTTCTGTGTTCAAGACCCCCAATCCCTTGCAGCAAAGGCAGCCCTAGGAGGAAAATACATTGCAATCCAGGCCTATCTCGAGAAACAAGAAAAATCCCAAACCTAACCACACACCTAAAGGAACTAAAAGCAGAGCAGCAAAGAAACCCCAAAGCCAGCAGCAGAAGAGAAAAAAATGAAGAGCAGAGCAGAAATAAACAATACAGAATTTGAAAACAAAACAACCAGTAGAACAGATCAATCCAATCGAAGAGCTGGTTTTTTGAAAGAATAAACAAAATTGACAACCCCCTAGCGAGACTTCTCAAAAAGAAAAGAGAGAGAACACAAATAGATAAAATCACAAATGAAAGAGGAGAGATCACAACCAACACCACAGAAATACAAACAATTATTACAGAATACTATGAAAAATTATATGCCAACAAACTGGACAACCTGGAAGAAATGGACAAATTCCTGGACACCCTCCCACTACCAAAACTCAAATGGAAAGGAATGAAAATTTTGAACAGACCCATAACCAGCAAGGAAATTGACTCAGTTATCAAAAAGCTCCCAACGAATAAGAGTCCTGGGCCAGATGGCTTCCCAGGGGAATTCTACCAGACATTTAAAGCAGAGTTAATACCTATTCTTCTCAAGCTGCTCCAAAAAAAAAAAAAAAAAAAAAAAAAAGAAATGGAATGGAATGAAACCTTCCAGACTCATTCTATGAGGCCAGCATTACCTTGATTCCCAAACCAGACAGAGACCCCACTAAAAAGGAGAATGACAAGCCAATATCCCTGATGAACATGGATGCAAAAATTCTCAACAAGATACTAGCAAATCGAGTTCAACAGCATATTAAAAGAATTATTCACCATGATCAAGTGGGATTCATTCCTGGGCTGCAGGCTGGTTCAATATTCTCAAATCAATTAAGGTGTTACATCACATTAAAAAAAGAAAAGATAAAGGCCACACGATCCTGTCAATAGTTGCAGAAAAGGCATTTGACAAAATACAGTATCCTTTCTTAATAAAAACTCTCAAGAAAGTCGGGATAGAAGGAACATATCTTAACATCATAAAAGCCATATATGAAAAGCCCACAGCTAATATCATCCCCAGTGGGCAAAAACTGAGAGCTTTCCCCATGAGATCAGGAACACGACAGGGGTGTCCACTGTCACCACTGTTGTTTAACATAGTGTTGGAAGTCCTAGCCTCAGCAATCAGACAACAACATGAAACAAAAGTCATCCAAATTGGGAAAGAAGTCAAACTTTCACTTTTTGCAGATGACATGATACTGTACATGGAAAACCTCAAAGACTCCACCAAAAAGGTGCCAGAACTGATACATGAACTCGGCAAAGTTGCAGGATACAAAATCAATGTACAGAAATCAGTCGCATTTCTGTACACCAATAATGAAGCAACAGTAAGAGAAATCAAGAAATTGATCCCATTTACAAAAGCACCAAGAATCATAAAATACCTAGGAATAAACCTAACC
Source organism: Paguma larvata (assembly GCA_030068075.1). Lineage (NCBI taxonomy): Eukaryota > Metazoa > Chordata > Mammalia > Carnivora > Viverridae > Paguma > Paguma larvata. The sequence goes on along the minus strand of CM057824.1, from coordinate 80,488,273 downwards.
AAAGACATAAAAGATCTGTAAGCTGAAAACCATAGAAAACTTACTAAAGAAATTGAAGGAGACACCAAAAATAAAAATGGAAAAACATTCCATGCTCATGGATTGGAAGAAGAAATATCATTAAAAATGTCAATACCACCCAAAGCAATCTACACATTCAATGAAATATCAAAATTGTACCAACATTCTTCTCAGAGATAGAAGAAACAATCCTAAAACTTGTATGGAACCACGAAAGACCTCGAATAGCCAAAGAAATGTTGAAAAAGAAAACCGAAGCGGGAGGCATCACAATCCCAGACTTTAGCCTCTACTACAAAGCTGTAATCATCAAGACAGTATGCTATTGGCACAAAAACAGACACGCAGACCAACGGAATAGAATAGAGAACCCAGAATTGGACCACAAATGTATGGCCAACTAATCTCTGAGAAAGTAGGAAAGAGTATTCAATGGATAAAAGACAGTCTCTTCAGCAAATGGTGCTGGGAAAACTGGACAGCAACATGCAGAAGAATGAAACTTGACTACTTTCTTACACCATACACAAAAATAAACTCAAAATGGATGAGAGACCTAAATGTGAGACAAGAAACCATCAAAACCCTAGAAGAGAACACAGGCAACAACCTCTAGCCATTTGCCACAACGTGGATGGAACTGGAAGGTATTATGTTAAGTGAAATAAGTCAGTCAGAGAAAGACTGATATCATATGTTTTCACTCACATGTGGAATTCGAGAAACTTAACAGAGGACCATTGGGGAAGGAAAGAGGAAAAAAAATAAAAGAGGGAAGCAAACCATAAGAGACTCTTAAACACGGAGAACAAACTGAGGGTTGATGGGGGGGGGACATTGGGAAGAGGGAAAAATGGATGATGGGCATTAAGGAGGGCACTTGTTGGGATGAGCGCTGGGTGTCATATGTAAGCAATGAATCACGGGAATCTACCCCCAAAGCCAAGAGCACACTGTATACACTGTATGTTAGCTAATTTAACAATAAATTATAAATAAATAAGTAAATTTGTTGACAGTTTGAAAAAAAGGGCCCTTAATCCCTAAGGAGACCCCAAATAAAATTCTTAAATATAATTAAAAATAATATTCATCGAAGATACCTTGTTTATTGAGATGGATAATATGAATATAGTGTGCTAAGAGACTTCCAATACCTAGTATAGTCCCCCAAACCGCCTCAGTCTATAGATTAGGGAACTGATAAACAATACTCTCACAGCCGCCTAGCTAAGAACTGGGGAAGGTGAGGTTGTAGCTCAGGTAAGCACAACTTCGAAGCTTCGGTGAGTTCTTAAGGCTGTCACTGCACTTCCTTCAACAGAACCAGCTAGAGAACAGTTCTCGTTGTTGAGGAATGATTAATTTTTCACGAGTCTTGATTCTGGGTATGGAAGGGGAAAAGATGAGGGATGGTAAATTAGAGCCAAAGCAAGAAGATGGTTCTAATCCTTTTATTTTTTAGCCACATTAAAAAAAAATTTATTCTCGAGCACAGTGGACAAGTTTATCATTTCCGAAGGAGAGGGATGGACTCCATTTCTGAGTTATACCATTAGTTTTCGACGTGAAGGTGAGCAGGAATTTATGTGGCTATCCTCTGTGTTCTGGCTCAGAAGCGATTTATTGTTACATGTGATTAGAACATTCATTATGTGAATACGTTGCCTAATAAAAATGAATTTCCAATTAAATTATTTCCTAATGAAAACAAATGTATCCTTTCATTATGTGCCCTGTCCCATCTTCCCGAGCTTCCGTGAGAGGAATCGTAAACGAATTCCTTAGAACAGATGTTTATATAACTGATTCAACCATTTCAAGATACGGGGAGGCTTTATTCATTCTCTAATGCCACTTTAATAAATCTTTAGGTTAGAACGCCAATGTTGGAATTGGACTGGTGGAACAATAGGTAGAAAGAAGGAAAATGAATCAAGCGTGCTTTTAGTTAGGAATCCGCCATGCTGCAAAATAGTGTGAGAGAGAACAACAGTGCGTGCTACTTTACAAATAAATTAATTGATCCATTTTAAGAAATCATCCCAAATCTCACTGAATCAAAGGATCTGCTTAAAAGCACAAGACTCCTCTGAAACTAGCATTGCAAGGAGATACTAACAATTTTCAAACCCACCAAAACTACAGCTGTCATTAGTGGGCCTCTCTCAGCTAATGGAGAAGAATCTCCAAGTTACCATCTCTGTTTCTGGCAAATGAGCTCCCGTTTTAACATTCCACCATTCTTTTCAGAATGTTTCCCTTCAGCATGTGAGGTTCCTGACTTGAGACTGCTGTAATGGCAGGGAAATGGGAGGAAAAAACCCTGAAAGACAGAAGGCAACAGGACTGACAGAAAAGCTACGGTCTTAATTCTGCTTCAAGTCTCTTCAGCCCCAAATTCAGGATGTCCACGTTTTAACAGTAATGGGGTCATTACTGCTACCTGACCTTGGACATCTTGACTCGTTTCCTGATCTTTCAGGGTTCTCGTCTTTTCTCGTTCTTTCCATTTTGTTTGAGACCCACGAATCTTAGCACCGTCAGTAGTTCTTATTTTCCCAAGGGGAGAAACTTCTCTTACGGCATCTGAAGAACACTCACCTGCTCTGAAACTCCTTCTCCATAGCGAAGCAACGTCACAAAATGCTCGCAGTTGTTGACGAGTATGTCGTAGTCCACCTCCTGCCCGATGACAGTCTCTGACCGCTGCATGACTTCCTCCACGGGGAGAGGAGGGTAAGTTTCATCGTATTTATTGTTTATTCTGTACGTGTCGTTTCCCACGACATCCTTCAGGAGCTGCATCTTCACTAGGGCCTTCCTGCTGAATATCGACTTGGCGCTCGTAAACACTGCCGAAACGCCATCCTCTGGAAGGAGAATTCTGGTTAGCGAGATGTGGGGACCCAGAGCAGAGAACCCCAGCGCCTTAGCACCGCCATACCACACCTTTGGAAGTGATGGAGTCGCCGCGCCCGGCTCCGTCCCAAACTTACCACCAAACCAGACGCCACTGACTCTTACCAGGCTTCATAACTCATTCGGAAGTTTATCAAGAACGCTTAATACTTTCGAGCGAAAATAGAAGTGAAACCCTGTGTCTGCCCATAGAGCAAACTGGGTGAGAACACTACCCGTTCTCCAGGAATAAGTTCTCTATCAGTTGGCATTATTGGAGATCTTGGTATATGTTCCTAGCATAGTACAGATAAAACCATGTCTCCTTTTTTCTATAAAATAGGCTCTTTTTCAGCATCCGAACCCTTCCAAACTACGGTCTCTGGGCCTCAGCAGTTGTGCATTGTGATCGATAAGCCCGTCCTAGTTGTCTAAGTGTGCCCCTTACCCCCTTTCTCTGCTTTTTTACACTTGCTCTTTCAACTTGGCTTCAATTTGGTTCCAATTTGAAACCCCTCCAAAGGGATCAGCTAGGGTCAAGCTGGGGCCCTGGTTTTATCTTGCCAGTTCCTTTTGGCCAAGAAACTAAGTTCTGAAACTGAATCTAACCTAGTAGGCGATGTCCATTAGATGTGGCCCCATGCTATGCCCTACCCACCTGTTACATGTCCCACCCCTGCAACTCCCTCTTAGCTGCCTTAAGGGGCAAGCATTTGCCTAGGCTGCTAGGTACCTTTGTTGCCTGGCCTGCTACTGCCAGTATCTGAGGTTGGACAGATGATTGTTCAGTGTTCAACTCTAACGCCAGACCCTGGTCCCTCTCCATCTGCTCAAGACAGTTATGCTTGGCTATGTGTTCCAGTCAATCGTGAGAGAGAGAGAGAGAGAGTTTCCATGTAACTGGTGTTTAGAAAGTCTTCCTTTCTGTAATAACGAAAAGCTAACTTTCTTTTCTACTCCTCTTTTTTCCTCCCTTCCAAGCTCCTTTTCCTTCAAGCAGCATTTCTGGTTAATACCTTACATGTTGAAAGTTCTTGTACATGACAAGTTCTTAACGCATAGATCTCCTAGTTAGAATTACCGAAGTTTTGTTACACTAGTCTGATGCTGTTGACGTATAGATCAGGACACTGAAGCTTAGAGAGGTCAACTAGCTTGCAAAATACCACACGAGTAGCTAACGATAGAGCCAGAAACTGGATTTCAGTCTACAGGATCAAAGCTCACTGCTAGAACCATATGTATACGGAGCTTAACACATGAAAATAAGGAAAGAGCAGAAAAACCTCTTATTATTTTCCAGACATGAAAACGGCAGAGATAATGCAGCATTGTTTAGCATTAATCACTAGACTCTGCAGAAACTAATCGCTCTGTATCGTAAATGTCGCTTTATTTGCCATTTCTATTTCCAATGTTCTAGAACAAGAGGCAAATATCTCAAAATGTTGCAAAAATCGCTTCATTAAAAATTCTCAGACATCTCCAAGATAGCAAGACCAAGATTATTAACACTTCTTTTTAAAGGTAACTTGAAGGAAAAAAAAAAAAAAAACCAAAAAACTCCAGGCTACTTGTTATTTGCATACATTTTTTTCCTTAAAAAATAAATTAATTTGTGATTATTTCTAAATACTTAGGAAATAAAGAAAAAAACAACATAAACACGTAACTTTAAATCACCCATTATCTACCCACCCATAAATAACCGTGTTATTATTTCGATGTACTTCTATTTTGTCTTGTATTAACACACATATATTGCTGCATGTCTGTGTGTGCATTCACGTGGGTATATATTATTTCTTTGCAAACTAGGACTGCATTTTTAGTCTGGAATTTTTCAAATAAATGTCACGCAAGATTATTTCTCAAGCAATTAAGCATGTCCAGAAATATGATTTTTAATGGTTGTGAAATCGCTATTGTTTTGGCCTATCTAGGGCTCCATCCCACATCTGCCTTTTTCTTTCTGGAAAAGATTTTGTGTGGGCCAGTCATAGCATCTCTTTCTCCAGGGCATAAGGATAGTGCAGGAATGGGCATGGGATCCACAGTAGACCAAATGAGATTGTTCTCCGCGCTATTTCTAACAGCAACAGGCAGCGATTGGCTCTCTCCCGTTAGGTCACCAGACTGTAAGAATGAGAGCGTAAGGATTTTGATGACTCTCAGCTCAGCTTCCTAGAGAGACAGAGTCTGGGAGAATTAAGACAATACGTGGAAAGGAAAAGCAGATGTGAGCTTGATAATCACGTTCATACTCAGGAGCACCTGAGTGGCTCAGTCGGCTAAGCGGCCAACCTTGGCTCTGGTTATGATCTCATGGTTCCTGGGTTCGAGCCCCACGTCGGGCTCTGGGTTAACAGCTCAGAGCCTGGATGCTGCTTTGGATTCTGGGTCTCCCTCTCTCTCTGCCCCTCCCCTGCTTGTGCTCTGTCTCTCACTCCTCAGTCTCTCAAAAATAAATAAACATTAAAAAATTTTTTTTTTTACATATCACGTCCATACCCCTATATCCAGGCATCCCTGAAGCCAGCACCAACCATCTTTATCCTTTTTGTAGTTTCCCTCAGTGAAGCAATGAACTTCCCTTTTTGTTTATGCTAAATTTTGTTCATTTCTGTTACTTGCAACCAAAGAATTCTGTCAAACACAGAATATTCTAATATTCTGTGGCAAAGTCATAATTCATTTAAGTAGTCCCCTATCGAATCTAAGCCATTGTTGGCTTCTTTTTCTTTAACCTTTTCATCCCATTTACATATTTCACCCATTCCCCTCTCCCTCTCCTCTGGCAACCACCCATTTGCTCTCTAGATTCGTGAGTCCATTTCTGGTTTGTTTGTTCATTTGTGGTTTTGTGGGTTTTTTTGTTTGTTTGTTTTAGATTCCACATATAAGTGAAATCATATGGTATTTGTCTTTATCTTATTTCACATAGCATAATACCATCTAGAACCATCCATGTTAATGCAAAGGGCAAGATCTCATTCTTTTTATGGCTGAGTAATATTCCACTATATACATATATTACATATTATATATATATAACATATTATATGTGTGTGTGCGTGTGTGTATTACATCTTCTTTATCCATTCTCTATCAAGGGACACCTAGGTTGCTTCCTTATCTTGGCCATTGTAAATAATGCTGCGATAACCATAGGGGTACATATATCTTTTCAAATTAGTGTTTCATTATCTTTGGGTAAACATCCAGTAGTGGAATTACTGGATCATAGGTATTTCTACTTTTAATTTTTTGAGGAGATATCGTACTGTTTTCCACCATGGCTGCACCAATTTACATTCCCACTGGCGGTGCAGGAGGGTGCCTCACCATCCCTTGTCATTGTGCCATTGCTTGTTTTTCAGACTGTTATGAGACAGAAGTGAATACCCTTACAACGAATGTCCTTCTGTATCTCTATAAATAGACTCGGAGAAGTACAATTACAGGGTCAGAGCATATGAATGCTTTTAAGATTCTTCATACATACTATTAAATGGCTTTCATGAATGATGTTATCAGCTTTAATTTCTTTTAACAGTATCCTTGTTTCGATTTCATTATACCCCCATCAACACTGACTGCTATCACTTCCAAATCTTTGCTAATGTGACAGGCATAAAATGTGTTATTCTGTTGTACGATTCCTAGATCACTACCTTTAAAGATGGGTATCGGCTTCTGCTTTTCTTCTTCTACACGCTGTTCACAGTTCTTTACCCACTTTTTCGTTGGGATTTTGGTGTTTCCGTATCCCCAGCACCTAGAATAGCACCTGGCACATACTGAGTCATCTATAAATAGGTGTTGAACAAATTGAAATGATTTTTGTGATATATAAAGACACTGACTCTTGTGTCTGTGAGAAATATTTTCCCCAGTGGATTATTTCCTTTTTAATTATTATTATTTTTTTAATCCAGAGGTTTTAAAATTTAATGTTAATTGGTCTTTGTGATTTAGTCAAAGCCGCGTTGGTCTTACTATGTCCTTCTCCGAACCTATATCAGATAGATTTATCTACTTTCTCCATTTTATTTTTATTTTGTCCTATTTTATGATTTCATTAGCGATTCCTTCTTATAGGGAGAGAATTCAAAAGCTCCCAGGAGTTGCCGGAAATGAAACTTACCTAGAGGCGCTATGTTGATAACATAACCATCACCCAGGTACAGTGCCCAGTGCTGATAGCCAGAACGAAATACTTCAATCAAGTCCCCCGGCTGGGGGTTACCGGGATAGCTCAAACTAAAGCAATCATTAAATGCCATCTGCAATGACAAACACAAAGAAGATCTAGCTGACACGACTTGCTGAAAGAAAGTCAGTTTTAGACCTCCACAGAAGTATAAGGACACAGAATTTATTGGGATTGCATTCCTCATTAAAGACTTAAACTCATGCCACTGTCTTTTTCTTTGAATGATTATGTGGGCACGAGTGAAAAAAAAAAGTGAGAAAGAATTTGTCTGCTAATGGTTTAATTTTCTGTAGCACTGCTTCTCATCCTGACCATCCCCAGGGTTCCTTGATAATAATAAGCATCTTATAGGGTCTCTCTTTAAATCCAGACTTTCATAGATAATATGATTTGCCTATACACAAAATTTCTTTTTTTTTTTTAAAAAAATTTTTTTAATGTTTATTTATTTTTGAGACAGAGAGAGACAGAGCATGAATGGGGGAGGAGCAGAGAGAGAGGGAGACACAGAATCCGAAGCAGGCTCCAGGCCCTGAGGTGTCATCACAGAGCCCGACGTGGGGCTCAAACTCACAGACCGCGAGATCATGACCCGAGCCGAAGTCGGACACTCAACCGACTGAGCCACCCAGGCGCCCCCACAAAATTTCAAAAATATTAATATTCTTATTGGAATAGACAGGGGAAGTAAATTTACAATACCTATTTTACTTATGTAAATACTCGGTCCATGACTATACAAAAAGATATAACAAAGTGTCCATAAGCTTTGCCCTTAACTTAGCCTAGAAGAGTCAAGATTCAGAAGCAGAAGATGAGAAGTCTTTCAGGCTTTCAAATATCAGCATGGTAAAATCAAAGAACAGGGTACGGATGGATGGGCACCGATACAAGGTAAAAATACCTTGTCTTGCAAAACTTACTCCCTCATTTAACTTAAGCAGAGAGAAGTTCCAGGCTCAGAGGAGTGGCCAGCCAGATAGTCAGTCATACTGTGAGAGACGGGACTTTATTCCTTGTGCCGTCTAGGTACTTCAGTCTCTACCCACTCGATATCCGTAAATGCTCTTTGTCGTGTGACAACCACAAACACCCCCACGGATTTCCACCCCTCCCCTACTGCCCCACTTCCTGCCTGATTCCTAACTTATAGATTTCAGAAACCGTGTCAGGTGGCCATGATAGAAGTGAGACAACTTGGAAGGTTGGGGAGTTCATCGTGTTGATGGATATGTCAGAAAATTCAAGGCTTGGTGAGTTTTTCTTTATCATTTTAAGTCTCTATTTTTCAGAAAGAACATATAATAAGTCTCTGAGGGTTGATTTTTATGGAAGGTTACATTTTCCACGTATGTATGGCATGGGAGCAGAGTGATTCAGAAGACAGAGATACTCGTCACTACTCAGAAGGAGATTTAGTGCTGTATCCGTGTTGAACTTCTGACTGACAGCAGAGTTTCTCATCATCTCTCACTCTACTGTAGATACGTTTGCTCAATTACAAAGTAAATTCAAGTGCCAGAAAGGGAAATTTCCAAACCGTCTAAATTATATTCATAATAGCCCAGGTTAAGGGCTTAGGAATACAGACTCTCCTTTTCCTGGCACTCTGAAAGTCTTTTTTACAACACTTAATATTGGAAGGGTGTTTTCCCAAGTATTTGTATGCCATCTGTTGAAAACTTCAATCACCACACTGTCACAGGAATGTAGCCAAATGTACGCCGTCCATCTGTTGAAAAATAACTATTAAAACAACTTTATGGAAACCATTAAGTCTAATACTCTCTCAAATATGTTTGAGTCTTATTAATATGGGGTTCAGAATTTGGCCACATGGGCACTAAAAGGAAAAATAGATAATATACTATGAAATAAACAAACACATTTCCCATGAATAGGATTCAGCAAGCACACACAGCTGCCTACTAGAATTCAGGGACCTAGCCAAGCTTACAATAATAATCACCCTTTGTACAGAGAGCACTTTGTAGGGTAACATTTTTTTTTCAAATGCATATTGCAATTAACCCTATTTAACTTTTTAAAAAAACCTACCACTGTTAGAGTTTATTATGTTATCATTCTCTTTTCTAGAAAAAAAGTGTACAGTAGCTAATGCCAACGTTTGGAAAATACCCATTGAAAGCTTCATACAGATCACTTATGTTGGGCTTACATCACAATAAACCCATTGTTAGTTGAAAATACATAGGTCAAAATGCATTTAATTCACCTAACCTGCCAAATATCATAGCTTAACTTAGCCTACTTTATACGTGCTCGGAGCACTTATGTTAGCCTACGGTTGGCAAAATCATCGAACACAAAGCCCGTTTTATAATAAAGTATTGATCGTCTCATGTAATTTATGGGATACCGTACTGAAAATGAAAAATGTGATTGTATGGCTGTACGGGAACAAAATGGCTCTAAGTGTACCAGATGTATCAGTTGTGTGTGTCCTCGCGATCGTGTGGCTGACTGGTTGCTACGGCTCAGCGCCACTGTCCCAGCATCAGGGGACAGGATTGTACACATCGCTAGCCCGGGAGAAGATCCAAAGTCAAAATTCAAAGTACGGCTTCTACTGAATGCGTGTTGCTTTTGCACCATTTTAAAGTCAAAAGATCATAAACCAAACCATCGCTGAGTCAGGGACCATTTGTATTATAAGATACAGAGGGGGAAATAACGGGACCAGGTGTTAAAGATGCGAGCTCTTGTCTCAGGTCGTCTACTTGTTATTAAAAAATAGCAATAGTTGGGCAAACCGTCGGTGTCTCGGTTTCCTATTGTTTTTTTTTTTTAATTTAAATTCCAGTTAGTTAACATACAATGTAGTATTAGTTTCAGGTGATTCAACACTTCCATACATCACCGTTGCTGGTCACAAGTGCCTCCTTAATCCTCATCGCCTAGTTCACCCATACCCCTTTCGTAACGGTCAATTTCTTCTCCTTAGTTGAGTCTGTTTTTTGGTTTGTCTCCTTCTCTTTTATCCCCCAATGACCATTTGTTTTCTTTCTTAAATTCCCCATATGAGTGAAATCATATGCTATTTGTCTTTCTTTGACTGACACATTTTGCATCAGTTTCTTTATCTTGCAGGCACGTATAAGAATATCAGGTGACCTGCTTATCTCAAAAAGCTGTGGCAAGTAACCTTAAATGAACAGGTTAAAAGCTGTCTCAAGTGCTTTGTGAACTGGCCAGAGCTAGACAGGTGGACGGTAAGACAGCAGTGGCTCTTTGTAAATGTTGAGATAGCAGTTCATGGCTTTTGTCTGATTTTAGTTCCTTAGCCTTTCAGCCACCACAATGCTGTGGAACGGGTGATTCCACAGCACACTTTTAATATATTTAACACATCTTCCATCCTGGCATATGGTTTGTAAACCGATTTACGAAATGTAAGCTAATTGATTTCCTGACGCCTATCACATTTATAATGAACGATGGCAGGATAACAAGGGAACTATGTCATGTGAGTTACTACTCAAGAAACTGAGGGAAGAACCTGGAGGGTAATATGTAAGGGGAAAGTGAGTTCCAACACCAAGCGCTTAGAATCGCAGCAATTTCCTGCAGAAAGTACTTTAGACATTACCTAATCCGCTGCTCTCCAAATTTGGTTTTAGCAGCAGAGCCCTGAATTAAACCAAATATCAGATGGACCCACAAAAATATAAAACATAAAAGTAGCTCTGCCCTGGATGAAGTCAGGAAGGAGCAGGAGAGCCCCATCTGGTCCACACTGCGGCTGCTTCTGAGGTTGTCTGGGGCCCCGGAAATTCTAGAATGGAGCTTGGATAACACCCATCTCATTCTAGCAGAAGCCCCTCACTTTCAAGAGAGAAGACACAGAAATGGGCAGGTAACTTGACTTGCCAAAGGTCATATGCTATTTTACAAAAGGTTTTCAATAATTCCCAGAGCAAGGGAATATTCATCGCAAAGCAAACAAACAACAAAACTAAACTAAAACCTCCACATAAGTCTCATATCTTATACAAAAAGTATTTCAAAACAGATCATGGAATTAAATGTAAATCTAGGAAACACAGAGAAGGGAGGAGCATATAGGAAAAACCCTCCAGGAGCTAGGGGAGACAAAGAGTTCTTAGTCTTGATACAAAAAGTGCTATCCATAAAAGGAAAAACTGACAAATCGACATCCTCGAAATTTAAAACTTTTGCACTGCAAAAGATTCTATTAAAAGCTCAAAAAGGCAAGCTACAACATGGGAGAAAACACTTGCCAAACACATATCTGAGAAAGGACTAGTATTGAGAATATATAAAGAACTCTCGAAACTCAAGAGTAAAAGAGCAAAGAATACAATTAGAACCTGACCAAAAGACACAAAGACATTTCACCAAAGAAAAGACACAGATGTCAAGGAAGCCATGTTAAACACCATTAATCACTTGGGAAATGCGGATTAAAACCACAATGGGAGAGCACGGCATACTTATCACCAGAGCTAAAATAAAAAATAGTGACAACGGAAAATGTTGGCAAGGATGTGCAGGAACTGTATCGCTCATTTGCTGGTGAGACTATAAAATGGTATAGCCACTCTTGAAGCGATATGGCAATTTCTTTAAAAACTTGTAACTACTATATGATCCAGCGATTGTACTCCTGGACATTTACTCCAGAGACTGAAGACAACGGAGGTGTACGAAAACCTGTACGTGAGAGTTTAGAGCAGCTTATTCATAATAATCAAAGACTGGAAATAGCCCAGGTGGCCTTCACTGCGTGAATAAATTGTGGTACAGCCATACCACTAGGGAATAAAAAGGAACAAACTATTGATACATTCAGCAACCTGGAGGAGTCCCAGATAAATAGGCTGAGTGAAAAACACCAATGCCAAAATGTTACACATTCTACGATTCTTTTTATAGAACATTCTAGAAATGACAAAATTATAGACATAGAGAATAGTTGTTGCCAGGGGTTAAGAAAGTGGTGAGAGAGAAGCAGTTATGGATACAAAAGGTCATGTTTTAATCCAGATCATATCAATTTCAATAACCTGTCTGTGATATTATACTATAGTTTTGCACTCTGCTACTATTGAGGGAAACCGGGTAAAGATACAAGGGATCTCTCCGTAGTATTTCTTACAATTGCATGTGAATCTACAATTACCTAAAAACAAACAAATTAGTTAAAAAAAGAGAGACCGATGCTTTTTTAAATATAGAACAAATACGTTGAAGTTACATTGCAGCAGATTTTAGCCGTGCGTGAGCAAAACTTCGAAAGTGATCCAACAACGGAATAGAGCACCTTGTGCAGATAGCAAGCTGTCCCTCGGAATGTTTAAATATAGTGAGAGTTGATAAAAATAACATTTCCACGGCGGTGGTGGGAGGGAACAGTAGTGAGTAAGAAGGCCTTGCAAGGCCCCTTATAAGCTCTAATGTTCTCCCATTCCACTTCCCGGAACCATGCAAGGCGTGAGCCTCAAATCAACACTGTGAAGTAGAGATCATTATTTCCCCCATTTTAACGATGAGGCATTTGATGTTCAGAGCAGTTCAGGAACCTACCCAAAGTCACACAGTGGAAAAGGGCCAGAACCCACACCTGGACTCAGAGAAGCCTGGCTCTAAGACCGGGCTCCTAATCCCATTCACACTGCCTTGCCTCCGTCGCTGACATTTCCGCAGCCCTTTTTGAACGCTGTTGGACCAGGTAACAACTATGAGGTGATTCTTATGATCACCATTTTACAGATCAGGAAACCGAGACTCCGGTGAGCTAACCATCAGGCCTAAAGTCACAAAGGTAGTAAGCGACGGACATAGAGCTCTATCAAAAGAATTGAGCAACCAAAGGAATTGTTACTAAGTAACATTTCATCCTTCCCTCTTCTCAAAACCCTAATACTTAGAGACGCTGCCAAAGCACAAAGAATATATATTTCATATAACGTATACAGGAAGGTTTTAAACATTTATATGCAGAACAGTGAGTGATGGGAAATGGACCTTGGCGAATCCTTGCTCTTGTCCTGCAGGAGAGGTATCGAGATGGGGCCGGAAGCATCTAGAAGGTGCCTAGACTCAGACCTTAGGCAAATGGCTATCACCCACCTGCTTGGGTAATTTGATTTGCAGGGACCACGTCTTCCCATTTCATTTGGGCACACAAAATAATACTGTGCTTCATAAACACGAGATGACACAGAACCGATTAAAGATACCTTTATGAAGTCCTCTACTACAATCTGTGTGTGTCACCTTTAAGATAAAAAAAAAAAATGCTTTATTTTAACAGTTCATCTGCACAGATTTGTTTGTCTCGTTTATCATCAACAGTGGCATGAAGGTAAATCTGTAAGCTTTGCACAAGAAATTTCCTGTTTCAACTGCCTGCACAGGCTACCCCGTTTAGAGCTCCCTGTTGGTCCCAAAAGATATAACTACCCCCTGCACAGATAGGGACAGGCCGATTAACTGTTGCTCGTGTCCGTGAGGCCACCTGTGCTACAAGAATACTAAGGGCACTTTTTCACAAGCTACTCCCAAGAACGCCGTTGGAAGTCTGAAATACCGCCACAGACCATCCCTAGTCCAACAGTCTCCCAGTGTGATTTGAACCCTTTCAATTGCATTTTCTCCACCCTTGATCCTCCTGCACCGAGCTGGCTCCACGAAGCTCTGCAGTCTCAGAATGGCTACGACACAGCCCCTCAGAGCTCTAAGGATCCTTGGTCAGACGTTCTCACTCTGCAGCCGAGGGTTCCACCTCCCATCCAGATGAACCATCCTCAGCCGCTGCTTGGAATCCTTCCAAGGCGCCCCACTACTGATTCCTCATCTCGCCTCCGTATTTTCATCCCCGCATCCTAGGAAAACCAGACCATTCATTGGTCCTCACGCTCACCTGGAATTTTGTTGTTACCACTGAACCTTCTACCTGGAACGCACTGCCCATTTCCAAACGCCCCCCAAAGTCCCACACTCAGGGATCCAGGTCAGATGCCACCTTCTCCCCAGGGTCTTCATGCAGTCAGCCAGATATGACGTCTCCTTGGGAGCTTCCCCCGTGCATTTTATCTAACTCCTATTGTGTTTCCCACACCTGCGTGAGTCACTGGCGTCTGGGGAATAATTTCTTCTGCTGGCTCTTGTTTGTCTCTATACCTTCGGTTGCTAGCGGAGTGCCTGGCACAAATAACTGCTAAGCAAATGTCTAATGAATGAAGGAATGAGAAGCCCAAGCTCAGGGAGAACGGAGTGGCTGTTAATATATCATATTAATAGTCTTGAATGCCAAAGTCATATCACTTAATATCTTATAATGATAATTACTTGTATTATTATCCATATTCATTCAGTGAGGACGGTAGGTCGAAACAAGCCTTTTAGGCAGGACCAATTTTTTTTGGTCATGATTCTGCCACTTAATAACTGTGTGACTTGGAGACTGAGTCTCTCCCTGTGGACTCAGTCCCCCATTTGTAACAAAGAGGGGTATTTGACAAGTGGTGCAAACAAGGTTGTCTAGGAACCTGGACAACCAGGTGGGCCCTCCCCACCGTCCCCAGCACACCTTGCTCGGAGTGTCCAAGTCGTCTTTCCCAACGGTGGCAGCAGCTGGGGTCCTGGGGTCTCCCTGGCCTCGCAGCTGCCGCCCCTGTGGCTAGTGCCCACCGACCCCCGCCATCTGCTCCCCGGGAAGGTCAAGGCCACAGCAGCTCGCTACCACTCAAGGCCAGCCCTCCAGCGCCAACGCCCGCCCCACCGCGCGGGGCCGGAGCCGTCCGGCGCCCCCGGCACTGCCGCGCACGCTCCAGGCTCCGCGCCCGCCCGCGCCACCGCCGGGGTCCCACCCTCACCTGGAGGAGCCCCGACCCGCCACCTGACCTGTGCGCGCGCCCGCCCGCGTACACACACGCCCATGCCCGTCAAAGCGCAGCCCCAGCGCGCAACCCGTCCGAGGACGGCAGCCCCCCCCCCCCCCCCGCCCCCAGCCGCTGGGACACTCCTGCCTCAAACTTTTCTGGTCCCAAGCGCCGTGCTAGGCGCGGCAGTTGCGAACTTAACTGGTCTTACGCGACACTCGTCATGAATGCGCACTCCCCGCTAGAGGTACACGCCCTTCTAGCGCCACACACATTCTGTGCCAGGGGAAGGACCCGTAGTCCCTGCGGCCCAAAAAAGCAGCTCGGTTGGTCTTTAACTCAGCAAAGGTGGGTAAAGCGAGTGGCCTTAGAAAACCTCCCTGCTTCCCACCACACACACGCCTGCGCAGTGAGTGCTGGTGAGCCTGATCCAGAGCCCAAAGGCTGTCAGGACCTTGTTCCCTTCGGACCCCTCCCTGTCACCACCCTCTGGCCTAAGATCAACTTCAGAGTGGGAAGGGGAGAGAAAGGAGAGAGGGGAGAGGAAGGGTGTGCTGGCCCTCTACAGCCAGGTGTTAGATTGTCACAGCGCCAGGGGCCTTCCTTAAAGACAAGACTCTCTCCCTCCGGCAGCCCATTCCCCCTCACCTCCTCTGCCCTTCCCTTACCAAAGGTCTGGTTCTGCAGGTCCCTTATTCAGCGTGACTTGGGGGCACGGGACAGAGCAGGGCCTAACTGACTCTCTTTCAGGCCTGGTAGGCCAGCAGAGGCTTCCAGAAATAAAACCCTGTGAGTTTAAAAATAAGACTGGGCAGGAGAGTGTCCCCTTTCTCCCTGCTAAGAAAAGGGAGGCCCGGAATACTAGCCAGCTGTGTAAGGAAAGCCAGGCAGACCGCTAAAGGAACGTTTCGGAGCTCTGCGCAGGACTCTCCGGCAAACAAGTCAGAACCTAGATTTTTACCCTGATTTATATGGCATCTCAGCTAAAAGGAAGGATCCGGGGGCTGAAATCGCGTGCTAATTTCGCATGTGTGGCCACAGTGGGGTAAGAATTATATAAAGTCGCAGCTGCCTTTATAAAGGGATCAGGTTCTGTTACGAAGATTCAGGGTGACTCTGCCTCATTCGAAACCGGGTCTGGCTTTGGCAACTTTGGAGACGTAGAAAGACAAGCATCAGGACTCCAGATACGACTGCCGGCAAACTGGAAAGTAAAACACTTAAGAGGTTGTAGTTTTGTGGGTTTTTTTTTTTCTTTTTGAGCTTATACTTTCATTACCTGTTCCCTATTTTTTTTTACTTTTTTTTATTATAATAGTTTATTTTCAAATTGGTTTACATATAACACCCAGTGTTCATCCCAACACGTGCCCTCTTTAATATCCGTCACCCCCTCTCCCCCCTCCCTCACCTCCCTCACCTCCCTCACCCTCAGATTGTTCTTAGTCTTTGAGAGTCTCTTATGTTTTATCTCCCTCCCTCTCTGTGGCTTTTTTTCCCTTCCCCTCTAGTCCTCCCCCTGGTTTTTGCTTAGTCTCACAAAGTCCACCTATTCATGGAAACATATGGTATCTGTCTTTTTCTGACTGACTTATTTCACTTAACATAATACCCTCCAGTTCCATCCATGTTGCTACACATGGCCAGATTTCATTTTTTCTCATTGCCACGTAGTAGTCCATTGTATATATGTACCACATCTTCTTTATCCACTCGTCAGTTGATGGGCACTTGGTCTGCTTCCATGATTTTGCTATTGTCGAAAGTGCTGCTATGAACATTGGGGTACACGTGCCCCTATGCATCAGCATTCCTGTGTCTCTTGGGTAGATTCCTAGCAGGGCTATTGCTGGGTCATAGGGTAGCTCTATTTTCATTTTTTTGAGGAACCTCCACACCGTTTTCCAGAGCGGCTGCACCAGTTTGCATCCCCACCACCTGTTCCCTATTTAATATGTTTTTAGAGTCCTACACTGAATCGAAAATGCTTTTCAATACTCATTTAAGGTCTCAGAGAAAGCCATAACCATGCATTTGGTTTATATTCCTCAACTATTTCAATTGAGTCATCACTGAAGGAAGTGGTTCATGATTTTCTACAGGAGAGTTATTACGAGCATTTATAAAGCCATCCTGCTTATGAGTTAAATTTATTATGTTTGCCAGGTTAATCTGTTTTCTCTAATCGGACACTTAATCATCCAGGTCTCCTCTCTGTATTATGGATTCATGACTGTGAACCAAGGAGGATTGCTCCCGTCAGGGCAAAATGATAAATTGTCATTTCATTTGGGGGGTACTTGTGATTAAATGCATCATAATAGAATTAAAATGAAATAAATCTTATAATTTTACCTCTAGATCCCTGCCAGGTATAGAGAAAATGCATTCGGCTAAGAGTAAATTCAATTCGATGTCTGAATGAAATTTGTAGGAAAAACGGACAAAGCGTCGCAGCTCAGGAGAACCCTGAGTGCTCTCTTCATTTCTACAGGTCGGAGCGATGGTTAATCATTCAGCGGTCCTCTATGGATGAGCAGCACAGAATCCAAATTTCTAGCGGGAGAGAATGAGGAACGAACGGCGGGCAGTGACAGCCAAAGTTTATCTGAATCCGGGGTTGTAATCCTGGGATCTCACGGGCTGCACGTGGCGTGCAATGGAATGGGTTTCAGTTTACAACCAAAGAACCGTGTTTGCGTTATTTTGGCTGTTACAGTAAGTGAGGCACCACGTGCACGGCACCCTCGGTTGTTGCCTAATTGGGGCGAAACGGCTGAAAAATGTCGACATGACTGTAACGAAGATGAGGTAGCCATAGTTGTTGTTGAATCCAGTTCACAGTGCAGCAAAAGCGCTGCGACAAAGCGAATCATCATTTGCCTTTGTAACACGTAAGGGCTAAAGTCGATTGGCGTTGCGTGATGTCAGACTGCTCGAGACAACTCGTGTGTGTGTGTGTGTGTGTGTGTGTGGATATTTTACACACGCGCACACACGCCATCGGCAAAGCACTTTCATATCCTTAGTGTTTGATCTTCACAACAAACCCGTGACTCCTCAGGTTCTGGCAGTTGTCCCGGGACCCGAGCCGTGAAGTTCCTCGTTCAGTGTCTGTGGGGATTGGACCAAGATGGGGTCTGTTCGTGGAAAAGTCTTCCTCTACCCACACCCTCTCTTTATCAGACAATAAAAGCAGAGCCTTCCTTTTACCCTTAAAAAAAAAAAATTAGAAACAAACCCAGATGCCAAATCCCACAAAAACGAAAGGCCTCACATATGAGGTGAAGGAGGCCTGGTGCAAAAAAAAAAAAAAAAAAGGTCTTAAAAATTAGGTCTCGTGGCCTTGCCTGAGATATTTGCTAAGATGATACAGAGGCTGTTGGCTACGTGAGCATAGCAAGTGAGAGTTGAGACAGTCACTCAAATAGTTCCAACCCTGTGCCCCGAAACCCATGCTATTAAAGCAGAAACCTTATTCTTGACTGGAGTAGCCGGGCTCATGTCTACTCAGAGTAGATTTTTACGCAAATTGCCCAAGCCTCTCATTTGGTCGGCTCTGTGCATTCTTGGTCAGTACGAATGCGTCTAGAGATTGGTTTCCGTAAAGACTCTGCGTGTAGTGCACGTCTGGGCTGTGTGATCTCTCCGTGATTACTGCTTCTGAATGGTCGTGTGCATTCGAAATTACTAAGCTTGGTAAATTCGGCTGAACCAAGTCGCCGGGGCCATCAAGAGGATGAGTAGAGAAAAGAATGGTTTAAGGGGACCCGGGTCCGAGGCACAGAAACCTATCAGCATGTGGCAAGGAAGGAAGAACTGGGTATGCCTTCTATAGAAGCAGCTGCCTGCTGCTTGGAATGGAAAAGCCCTGGACAGTGAGTCAAGAGTTTTGGGTTCTAATCCTAGTCCTGCCATTTGCTAGCTGGGTGACATGGTACACACAGAAGGTTCCTGAAACCTTCTAAGCCTGAGCTATACGCGTGCGGAATAGGAAAAATAACACATAGCTTGCCATCATCGGATCTGTGGAAAGGTCTTTAAAATATACAAAAACTTAATATAAATAAGAATATTCAAACTCTGCTTGGCGAATAGATATAATACCAGGGTATTCTTGGAAATGACCCTTACAGGGGCGCCTGGGTGACTCAGTCGGTTGAGTGTCCGGCTTTGGCTCAGGTCATGATCTCACCGTTCCCAAGTTCGAGCCCCATATCGGGCTCTGTGCTGACAGCTCAGAGCCTGGAGCCTGTTTCAGATTCTGTGTCTCCCTCTCTCTCTCTCTCTGTCTGTGCCCCTCCCCTACTCATGCTCTGTCTGTCTCTCCCTCTCTCTCTCTCTCTCTCAAAAATAAATAAACGTTAAAAAAAATTAAAAAAAAAAAAGGAAATGACCCTTACATGTCACCATATTCAGGCAGAGAAATGGCTTAATATATACACAATATTCCTATTCCTGCTTTCCCTGCCTCTTCCGTTTTCCATTCAGAGTCACTTGTCTTATTTATTAATTATAACATTTACATAGTATAAATATCTGCCACTTAAAAGTGATACTGACAATGTAGTTAAGCCTTTATTGCCTTTTATTAGTCTAATAAACGAAAGAACATCACTAAAAAGAGGCCGCAGATATAAAGGATTTCAGGGACATTGCCCTAAGGGGACAATGCATGGGGGGGCAGGGAAGGTAATTCTGACTCAGTCCTCTATAAAATGCTAAATTTCCGCACAAAATCTTACAACCCAAGTGTTTACAGGACTCTTGGTGACAAGAAAAGCGATAGTAAATGCGCCTTCGCACGAAAATTCCCGTATCCATGGAAACGTGTGAAGTTCTGTGAGCACGCGCACGCAGCCTACGTACTTATTGAAGGGCCGAGGAGGCGATCGGGAGGTTACTACGCTATGAAAAGCTGACAGGTTGCCGAGAGCGGCTCGGCACACGCGTGGATGTTTTCTCCTGCTAAATGTAATTACAGGCACATTCGGAGATCTCAGACATTATGGACAAAAAAACCATATATACATGTATTTCTGTCTCGCAGAATACAGTGTCCTTAAATCGGGTATTTGAACCAGAAAAGGCTTAAGAAACCATTAGCGTTTCCCTCCCCCCCTCCACGTTTTTTAGCGACATTCGGAAAGTCTCTAGATTTTCCATGTGCTCACATTCAGATCTTTCTTGATTGGTGGGAGAGAATGTTGCGAGTGTTTATCAGCCTGACTATTTCTGGGAATTTGAATGTGTTCCTGGTCAGTGCTTCCAAATGTATAATTGCTTGAAAAGCAAAGAGCATAAAAATATCGGAAGGGAAGAATCATCTAAAAGATATTTGAAGTGTTTACATAACCAAGGACCGATATTCTGATAAAATAAAAAGCGACGTTTGCTATTGATAGAGGAGTATTTACGCAGTGTTCGATTTTTGAAAACATCTGTATCATCTCATTTGGTCCTGACTTCAACCTTAATGGGTATTATCATCCCCCATTTCCTCTTGATTGCCAAGTCCTGGATTCTTTCTCAAACAGTATTCTAGATTTTAATGACATACAAATGATCTATGTTCGGGTTGAAATGCATTGAAACAGGTAACATTATTGAGGCTTTTTTTTTAATGTTTGTTTATTTTTGAGAGAGCACAAGTGGGGGAGGCTCAGAGAGAGGGGAACGGAAGACCCGAAGCAGGCTCTGTGCTGACAGGCTGACAGCAAGCCCGATGTGGGGCTCGAACTCAGGAACCGTGAGATCATGACCTGAGCCAAAGTCGGAAGCTCAACTGACTGAGCCACCAAGGTGCCCCACATTATTGAGTTCTTAAAGAGACTTGGTGTTTTATCTTTTGTGTTTAATCACGGAAGTTTTCTCTCTTAAAATATTTTCCTGTTTAGCTGTCTGAAAATGTGCTATTCAGTGTGGGAGCCTTCAGGCTTGTGCAACTACCGGGCATTTGGAATGTGGCTTGTCTCATTTCAAAATGATAATATTTGAACATATTTAGTTAAACTAAATGTATGACTTCAATTCACCTGTTTCTTTTTACTTTTTTAATATGCTGACGAAAACATTTAAAGGGGCACCTGGGCGGCTCAGTCATTTGAGCATCTGACATCGGCTCAGGTCGTGATCTCGCAGTTCATAAGTTCGAGCCCCGCATCGGGTTCTGTGCTGACAGCTCAGAGCCTGGAGCCTGCTTTGGATTCTGTGTCTCCCGCCCTCTCTGCCCCTCCCTCACTCATACTCTGTCTCTTTCTCTCAAATATAAATAAAAACATTAAAAAGATTTAATTTACATATGTGGCCAGCATTATATTTCTATTGGCCGGCTCTGCTCTAATGAAGCTATCCACAGCCTCCACAAGGGGCCTTTTTCTCATCATTTCCTGTACACCAGATTGGCTCAGTCTTGCAATTGGCCTGCGATACTTTTCACCAGACTAAAGAAATTAACAGCCCTGATTGGTTTCATCTGAAAAAAAAAAAGTGCTTTATATTCTCCTTCTTTTCCCAGGCCAGATTTGTATCCTTTTCTCCCGTCCAAATCTCCATGGCAAAATCCCAGTAAGTAAATCGACTCCTTTATCTTTGCTTCCAGAAAGGCAATGAGGCAGAGCACTCACCCCGGGAGACCCGGTATACCATGCAGGACAGTTTGCCAGGGAAAGCACATTGGATTCTAGACAAAGCCTGTTAAGCACCTAGGAATTGGCTTTGCCGCTTCCAAGTGTAACAGAAACATAGCTGAAGCTATTTTGTATTACTATCTTTTTCTTTTATTGTAATCCAGACCCAGATTACAACCTGAGTTGTAATGTCTATACTCATTAACTGGCTGTGTGCCTTTTGTCCAATCGTCTAAGCTCTCTGGGCTTCAGTTTTAGTCTATTCTATTTGTAATGGACTTTAATAAGTAAGTCAATTTGATAGAGAAATCCTTGTCTAAGAGTTAACAGTGGTTTGGGACTCTCGTGACGCAGTTCGAACTTGTAGAACTGGGAAGAAACGAACAGATGAAGAAAGAGTAGTGCTGCTTCCAGCGACATCAGGAATATTTTTAAAGAGTGTCAGCTGTAAGTGAGAGAACACCATGTCAATAGTGGCTTTAACAGGACGTGTTTTTACTTCTCATGTCGTAAGCAGTCTGAAGATAGGCCCTCGCTGGAATAATATCTGACATCAAACCCCATCAGCAAATCCTGGTGGTCTGACCTCCCACATATACCTAGGACCTAATCTCTCTCTGCCTCACCACTGCCACCTGCGCCGGTTTCCGCCCTTGCTCTTTTTTAGCCTTTCTATATCCGGTGACCAGAAACTTCTTTTTAAAGCACCAGAAAGGTAATATTTAAGTACTATGTTGCTTTCCTGCACATAGTCTCCTGAAGATTTATGTCCTTCGGAATGAAATCTAAAGTCCTTACCATAGTTTTCTAGTCTTTAAATGATCTAGATGCCAGCCAACTCTCTTATCTCCTGCCTCCGTTTTCCCTGTCACTCACTTGGTTCTGGCCTCTCTGGTCTTCCTGCTTCTCAGGGCCTTTGCATATGCCATTCTCTCTTCCCGAAGCACTCCTTCCTATGCCCCAAATATCTGCATAACTAGCCCCCTACGTCCCTTTAGGTCTCTCAAATGTCACTTGTAAAATTTCACCCCCGTCACTCTCCTGATCCCCTATTCTTCTTAATATTTTACAGCTCTTAACTCTAGTTGATAATGTATTTAATATTGGCTGTCTTTCTTCCTCCTGTAATGTAAGTTCCCTGTAAACAGGGATTTTGTTTATTTCATATGTATGAACGTATGAATCCCAGCGCTAGTACAGGGCCTGACACACACACACACACAAAACATTCAGTAAATGGTGGTTGCAGGAACACTTCACCAACTGAATGATATCAAGCCCCTCTGTCAGTGACCTTGAAATCGCCTCGGTGTTCTTCTCCTTGCTGCAAGATGGCTGCGACTGCTCCAACCATCATGTCATCACACAACCACCTTCGGAAGTAGGTGACATAGGGACAGAACCTTTTTCTTTCTGCACTTCTTTCTTAACAGGGAGACAAAGTACCTCCCCTAGAATCTTCCAGGAGACTACCTTCAACTTTTACTGACTAGAATTGGGTCAAGGGCTACTCCCAATCTAAAGTGCTTGAGAAATACTGAGAAAGTATTGGCTTTTTTTAGCCTTGAGAGAGAGAGAGAGACAGACAGACAAGGGAGAAGAGTATGGTTAATAAAATCACCAGGCCAAAGAAGTGCCCTGCTTAGTACACCCCAGTCATACCACATGGTTGATTGATAAATCATGAAATCCAGAGGCATCAATAGGGTGCTCTCACCCTGTCGTGCTCCTGCTTTTCCCACTCATCACTTCTTGAAAGTTTAGGGGCACCTGGGTGACTCAGTTGGCTGAGCGTCCGACTTGAGCTCAGGTCATGATCTCACAAGTTCGTGGGTTTGAGCTCTGCATCGGGCTCTGTGCTGATGGCTCAGAGCCTGGAGCCTGCTTCAAATTCTGTGTCTCCCTCTCTCTGCCCCTCCCCAGCTCACGCTCTGTCTCTGTCTCTGTCAAAAATATGTAAACATTAAAAAAAATTTTTTTAGAAAGTGTAGCCATGTATAAGACCCACCTTTCCATTTTAATTGCTGTTTCATTAAACAAAAACGTTTGCAAATCATCATGGGGAAAAACGCTTCTGTAATTCTACTGGGAAAAATACCCGTGTAATGATGGAAGAGTCGATCGAGGGGAGAACGGGGAAGACAGATGAAGGAAAATGGTCAAAGGCATGAACCTCAGAACATCAGACAAAAGAAGAAAAGGTGAGAAAAGCTCGTGGTGCTGAGAGGTTGATGCGGCTGTTTGCTGATGGGGCTGGAAGGAGGGATTTTCCCCGGGGGTGAGGACAGGAGCCAGAGGAGATCATTTCTTACTCCATTCCACTTCCTCATCCACGCTTCACAAAAGAACCAAGACTAGCTTTTTACGTAACATTGAAAATCATACCCTCAGAATGTTGCAGAGGAATTTCTTTTTCTTTTCAAATAGCTTTCCCAAGCTTGGGCCGGACAGGTTGAAGCTGTGGCCTGTGACGGTGTCCTCCTAATTGGTAAGGGAACCTGGAAGAGACACGAGAGTTGTCATACTCGAGTAACTCCTCTCTTCACATCTTTCACGAGGTATCAATGGCTTAGTCTCTCAACCACAGAGCGAAGAAGTGTCGTTCCGGTCTGAAGTCTGGGACAATACATGAAAAAGCCACACGTACAGGACTCCAGGTCAGGAGAGAGGAGGCCAGAGAGCCTCCCTACATTTTAATCTCAATCATTCTGTGCCACGGGCCTCTAGTTCTCTGGCACAGAAGAAAATAATGGCTCACAGCCCCAGCGCCCTAAAATCAGAATGTCTGAAGGCAAAGACCTTATGATACAGATTCCAGTGCTACCAGACTTACACGTAAGCCCTGGAGGTGTGATGGCGCAGACAGAGTGGGACCCTGCTGTTTCTTCCGATAGCCGTTCAAAGAAGAAGAGCTTTTCATGTTTTTTTTTTGTCATGACATTTAGGATGACATGTGAGGCAGACATTTCAAAATAAACCACATTTAAATGCTTAGCCACTTAGATCTCTTTGGCAACAAAGCGTGGCCGAGAAGCAGGTAAAATAGAATTAATGAAAATCACCACGGGCTGGGACATCTTTTGTCACATGTGACATCCGGGATAAGGACACGGGCCAGTTGCCCTTCGTTCACACACAGTGCGTCTTAATATCAAACTGGCACTTTCTCCAATCTGTTAAAAAGGGGCTTTCGGGTGAGTTGTCAGAAAAGAAAATCAAAAGAGATTGGACAATAAAGGTGGGCACGTTGCCCTTGAGAGAATTGAGTCTCTGCCAATTTCTAGTGCTCGTGAGATACGAACCCTTGACCGGGGTTCATCAAGGGTTCATGTAGAGAGAGGCTGGGAGGACCGATCGCCTGGCTTTATACTGCGGCTCTGCTGCGCGTAGCACTGTGACCGCGGCAGCTCCTTCACCTCTCTGTATCCCAATTTTCCTATTTTCTATGAAAACCTATTTCATAAGGTTATGTGAGGATTAAACAGAGTAATAAATAATAAACACTTAGAGTAATGCTTGGTAAACACAATATAGATTTAGCTATTATTGTTGCTGTCACCCAAGTAGATAAGTGGTCAGCGAGTGGACACTTGAATGAATACGGTGGAAACAATGTCGATTTAAGGACATAGAAGAAACGTAAATATTTTCTTTCTAAGTAAAAAAGGATGGCAGAACCCATCAGTAAGGCATTGTAGAACGTGATTTATCTCAAAAGATAGAAAAGACATTGCCTTACGGGGCGCCCGGGGGGGCTTAGTTAAGCGTCTGACTTGGGCTGGGGTCATGATCTCACAGCTCACGAGTCTGAGCCCTGCGTCGGGCTCTGTGCTGACAGCTCAGAGCCTGGAGCCTGCTTCCAGTTCTGTGTCTCCCTCTCTCTCTGTCCCTCTCCAATTCATGTGTGCACTCTGTCTCTTTCTCAAAGGTAAATAAACATTAAAAAAAAAAAAAAGACATTGCCTTGCATAAAACGGACCACAGACGCCCACTTCTCTCTGGTTTAGACTGTACATAACACTCGACTCATCGCTGAACTGGCTGGAAAATTTAGCCAGAAATCAATCGTTCAATCCAGGACACAAAATCATTGAAACCAAGCTTTTAGCTCAGCTGACCTTGTTTCCTTCTCTGCCCAAATGGATTGATTCGATTGGACCACAGAACCAGTTAACAGGTATCTTCTCTCTTCTAAGCTGCTTAAAGCAGCCCTTTTTCTTTTCTTTTCTTTTCTTTTCTTTTCTTTTCTTTTCTTTTCTTTTCTTTTCTTTTCTTTTCTTTTCTCCTCCTCCTCCTCCTCCTCCTCTTCCTCCTTATCCTTCTTCTTTTTAACTGCTAACTAACCTTTACTCTTCACAGGGCCATCTGAACCACAGCTTCTTAATGTTAAACGTTGAATAGTGATCCTTCTAATAGAAGAATCCGATTCTCAGTATCTGTCTAACCCAGCTAATACTGTCAGCTTGGAGGCCAGAGCCTAGGATTTTGCCTATAAAGCACAGTGAGGCTACTTGCAGTAAATCGGTCCATGATGGGCTCGGGGGCACGGACATACTTGAGAGTGCTGTGGCTCCGTGGTGTGACAGCTGCAAAGCAGTCCCCACCGTGTGCACTTGAGCGACTGGGTGCTACGTGGCCCAGTACTCTGCACTGGTCTGTCATGGTCTCCCATGAATATCCAGGTTAACCATTGCAGATAACTCGTGGACTGGTTAGAAAGAGCACTAACATCTCCAGAATATCTGGAAACCACCACCAAAAAAAAAAACAAAAAAAAAAAAAACATAAACAAGTAGAAGCAAATTTAAGGGAAAGGAAATACCCAAAGAGCTTTGCTACCCATGAAGCATCCGCTTTTTAGAATTGTTTCTAACGCAGATATGATCACGTCTCTCCCCTGATTAAACCCTTCTCTACCACCTGCTAGATACAGTGTAAGTCCCCCAGCCCTTCACTTTGGCCTTGATGTTAGATCCTGTTACACCTTTCAGACTTCACCTCCCATTTCCACCTCTCTTCCCCCCCTGCTCCTCCCCGGCCACCTCCGGGCCTCCACCATATGCTCTAGACTCATTTGAACTACTTAAAATTCCCTGACCGTGACAGATGTCATCTTGTCTCCATGTCCATTACGCCCTTTTGCCTCCTGTTTCAGTGGAAAAAGCTCCTCATGTTTCAAGGCCCAGTTCCAATGTTACCATTCTGAAAACGAGCGGCCTTTCCCTCTCCTTTCATTGAACTTTATCGGTAACTTTCCAGAACGATGCTTGTCACAGGTGCTTTTCTCTCTCCTGTGACCTCCTCGGTATCAAAACTTGATGCTTTCGTGGCCCGTTATTCACATTTGTGTCCCTAGTAGCTAACCCGGGATGGCAGGTATCGGGCGGTTATATTTAACCACATGGGACTCATTCTTGCAGGAAAGGAAAAGGGAACAAGTGTGCCTTTCCTTTATTTTCTGTCTCCCTACGATCGTTTGGCACTTCGCACCAGGGAGTCATTTTGCTAGTCACAAGTGCCAACTCACACTGCTCTGATACCATGTCCCTGCAGGACCTCAGGCAGGAATGAAAGGAAGGTGTACCTCCCTAACTCCTCGAGGGCAAATGAAGGATGTTCTGTGGCTGCCGCTAACGCAAAATTATAATCTGATAAACACAGCTGCCCTGTCTCACCTGCTGTCACCTGTACGGCTTCAGAAGCCACTTGCAAACTCTGCTTTCTGACAACTCAGAAGCTGTTCAGCGGCCTCCCCGCTGATCTGCTTTCTGGCACAGCCGGAGAGGCACTGGCTCGCAGTCAGAAGGCCTGAATTCTGGGCTTGGCTCTGCAGCTTGAAATCCGTATGACTTAATGTAGGCCACTTAGAGCGGAGTCTGTTTCCTCGCGTGCAAAACAAGGAAAATGATCCTTCCCCCAGCCCTGCCGACCTTGCTGGGTTCTTATGAAGCTCAGAGGCTGCAAAGAATTTGAAATCACTTTACAAAATAGAAAATTCGCCGGCGGGGATAGAGGGTAGTCATAGAGCATTATTTATTCCTTAATCTTGGCTGTCTGAGGTTTTCTACAACTGTTTTTTCTTCAGGAAGATCAAATTAAATACAATGTCTAAAATAGAGGAATTTCTTCAGGAAGATCAATGCCTCAGACATAGTCTGTTTTCCAGGTGAAGGACTAACCTCTACTGCCAATACCCGGGGACAGTTCTAGGCTAGTCTCCAAAGTATATTGACCAGTTGCCTCCATTGATACCATTTATACGTGAGGCCACAAGTCTGGACTCCATTTATCCACAGGAGGATTACCAAGCATTGACTGAAGGCCCAAGAGAAGTCATGACCTAGAAATGTCTGTCACCTCTCAGAGAGGTGACTAACTAACCTGCATGGACATTTCTGGTTATATCCCTTGAGCAATGCAATGGCTCTATGTCCTCAGACATAGAAGAGGACACTTAATCTTATTCTGCTTCGATTCGGACTCTACATCTATTTTAACTCAAGTCACTAAAAGCCACATGGGATAAATGACAAAGAAAGCCGTAGTAGAGAATAACAGCAGCTAACACTTCCAGAACACTCACCCTGTACTACGTAGGCCCAGTACTCAGGGATTGTCCCACGTTCCCTTCGCCCAAAACGGTTCTTCGAGGCAGGTTCCCTTGATGGCCCTAATTTTCAGCTGAGGAAATTAACTCCCACATCTACTGAGCGTAGTCAGAGAATTCGAACTCAACTCGGCCTGACTCGACAGACTGAGGGCTTAACTCGCAGTTGGGCCCTGGCCTGTGTGAGGTCCACTAGCAGTTAAAATTTCCCTGAGGTTTACCGAGAGAGTTATTTGGGTAAAAAAAAAAAAAGAAAAAAAGAATGTCAGGTGTACAATTATTCTGTACAGTTTGTCCATATAGTCAACTTCAATAAATTCAGGTGGGAGGAAGCAAAGGTATAGATGATTATCTATTTTTCTGATTGTCATACAATGGTTAATCACCTATCCAAAAACCTTTACTTCTCTCTCAATAAAAGAAAACCACTCTTATTTGAAGTGGCAATATGTCCCTCTGAAACTTACATTTCCCAGCCTCCCCGGATGCTATGTGTAGCTATGTAACGATGTTTCAAGCAATATGATGATAATGGAAGCATTCCCCTATGATAATTTTGTGGTACTTCCAGAAAAGGGAGTTCACACCACTGGGGAGTGCACCTTTCTTTCATTTTGCTTTGTTTTTCTTTCCTTTATGTATGTTACAGACATGCTTGGAGCTCCAGTAGCTGGCTGGAGCACGAATGGCTTCGAGGATGAGATCCATATGCAGAGACAGAGAAGGTCCCTGAGATTCTAATTATTTTTGGAGCATTCATGTCAACACTGGAAGGCCTCCTCCACCTTCTTTCATATTAGAAAAGAACAAATCCTGAGTGTTTAAGTAGATATTATTTTGGTTTTCCTCTCATAAGCAGCCCAAACTAATCTTAACTGATATGAGGATCACTTGAAAATTTTTTGGTTTCATCTGTTTCACAGACATTCCACTCTAGATGAATGCCCCAAGTACAGAAAGTTGTATCATTACTTACCTTTGCTTTGTTTGATTTTTAATAAAACTCAGAAAAAGAAATTTTAAGTAGAAAACATGTTGAATTTATTGATTAAAACAAAATCTGGAGATTTCAGGGTTTTTTCCTAGCTTTAATTAAAATAAACAAGCCAAGCGGCGCCTGGGTGGCTCAGTCGGTTAAGCGTCCGACTTCAGCTCAGGTCATGATCTCACGGTCTGTGAGTTCGAGCCCTGCGTCAGGCTCTGTGCTGATGGCTCAGAGCCTGGAGCCTGCTTTGGATTCTGTGTCTCCCTCTCTCTCTGCCCTTCCTCTGCTCACACTCTGTCTCTATGTCTCTCAAAAATAAATAAACATTAAAAAATTTTTAAAATAAACAAGCCAAGAACGATTGGATTTGAATTGCACAATAAGAAAGGGAAGCAACCGTTTTTCATCTTCAGTGCTCTCCAAGACAGGCACATGGCAGGAGATTTGTGTTATTGGAATAAATTACCTAAATCACCCTTGCTGAGGCCTGATTGTGTAGACTGATTACTGAACCAAAAAGTCCAACTGGAATTTCCCTGAGTTTGGAATAAATCAATAAGTTTCTAAAACCCCAGAGTATTTCTTAAACACCTTCTGCTTTTGTATCTTTCAGAACATTGCAAAATATAGTTGCCCTTTGAACAATGCAGGTTTGAACTATTTGGCTCCACATATAGGTGAATTTTTTTGATAAATACGGTACTATAAATGTATTTTCTCTTCTTTATGATTTTCTTACCACATTTTCTTTTCTCTGGTTTACTTTATTGTACAACCATAGTATATAATACATAGAACATACAAAGTATGTGTTAGTTGACTGTTTATGTTATCACTATACTTCTAGTCAACAGTAGGCTATTAGTAGTTAAATTCTGAGGGAGTCAAAAGTTATATGCATGGGGGGTTGGTGGCCCTAAGCCCTGAATTGTTTCAGGATCAACTGTGCATCCATTAAAAGTGCTCTGAGGAGACTGACTTCTGGCATGACAGCATGAGTAACTCCCGTGATACACTTCTCAGTGAAATGTGTAAGCATTATTAAAAAACAAAAACATTAACTTCTGTAAGTGATGGTAAGGGAAAACAGGAAATGAAGAAATATCTATTCAAGAATATCTGTGAAAATTCAGTAACTAATGTGAGAGTCTGTGGTATTTGAATCACATTTAGGCAGATTGTTTCTTGCCACCAAGTCCAATTCTGTTTTTAAATTTCTAAATTATATTCACCTTTGGACTATTTCATTTCCTTCCTTTGACTTGGATACAAGAATCTTAGAGCTTAATAAATGTAATGTTCAAAGGTAGTAAGCCATTTGAGGTAAACTTCTGAGTATCATGACTAACCATGGTAAGCAACTAAAAATAGCAGCCACCATACCCATGGGTACACCAACGTTACCACCTCTGCCACCACTCATGTTCTTGACACCTCATCTTTTGCCCTCTTGTATCTGGTACTTTCTGGTATTTTAATCTGAATTTGTTTTTATTTGCTCCATGGTATTTGTGTGTGCATGGTCATAAATATGAGTGCTTATGTTTGTCTTTCTGTGTATAAACAGAAAACTTCCTAAATCCTTTAAAGGAGTAGTTAAATATAGTTAAATAAGAGGATTAAAGAATACTGCAGAGGCCTGTGATTAATTATGAAAAGTTACAATAACGTCACGAAGGAACTCACATGTGTTCTGACCCCTTATAGCTGTCAAGTGTAATAGCTGCAAATATCTACCCTTCTGTTCCTTTTATTCCCAGATGATGAGGCCTTAGAGTGATTTCCAATTCCCTGTTAAAAGGAGAAAAGTAGATAAAAGGAAAGTTTATAGCCATACAGGCTTACCTCAACAAAGCAAAACAAAAACCTAATCTTACACCTAAAGGAGCCAGAAAAAGAACAACAAATGAAGCCTAAGGCCAGCAGAAGGAAGGAAATAATAAAGATTAGAGCAGAAATAAATGATACAGAAACTAAATAAACAATAGAACCAATCAATGAAACCAGGAACTGGTTCTTTGAAAAAGTCAATAAAATTGATAAACCTTTGGCCTAACTTATCAAGGAAAGAAGAGAAAGGACTCAAATAAATAAAATCACAAACGAAAGGAGACAAACAATAACCAACATTACAGAAATACAAACAATTATAAGAGAATATTATGAAAAACTATATGCCAACAAATTGGACACCTTTGAAGAAATGGATAAATTCCTGGAGACATATAAACTACCAAAACTGAAACAGGAAGAAATAGAAAATTTGAAGAGACTGATAACCAGCAAAGGAATTGAATCAGTAATAAAAAATAAACAAACAAACAAACAAACAAACAAAACTCCCAACAAACAAAAGTCCAGGGCCAGATAAATTCACAGGCAAATTCTATCAGACATTTAAAGAAGAGTTAATATCTATTCTTCTTAAGCTATTCCAAAAAAAAAAAAAAAATAGAAAAGGACGGAAAACTTCCACATTTATTCTGTGAGGCCAGCATTATTCCCCAGATACCAAAACCAGATAAAGACCACTAAAAGAGAGACCTATAGGCCAACATGCCTAATGAGCGTAGATGCAAAAATCCTCAACAAGATACTAGCAAACTGGGTCCACCAATACATTAAAAAAATCATTCACCATCATCACATGGGATTTATTGCTGGATCATTGCAAAAATGGTTCAATATTTGCAAACTAATCAATATGATACATCACATCAATAAGAGAAAGGATATGAATCATATGATCCTTTCAATAGATGCAGAAAAAGCATTTGACAAAGTACAATTTCCATTCATGATAAAAACCCTCCACAAAGTAGGTTTAGAGGGAACATACCTCAAAAGAGTAAACGCCATGTATGAAAAACCCATCATCATCCTTAACGGGGAAAAACTGAGACCTTTTCCCCTAAGATCAGGAACAAAACAAGGATGTCCACTCTCACCACTTTTATTCAACATAGTACCAGAAGTCCTGGCCATGAAAAGAAATAAAAGACATCCACATTGGTAAGGAAGAAGTGAAACTTTACTATTTGCAGATGACTTGATACTATATATAGAAAACCCAAAAGACTCCACCAAAAAACTCCTTAGAGCTGATCAACAAATTCAGTAAAGTCATGGGATACAAATCAATGTATAGACATATATTGCGTTTTTATACACTAATAATGAAGCAGCAGAAAGAGAAATTAAGAAAACAATCCCATTTACAACTATGCCCAAAATAATAAGATACCTAGGAATCGACCTAACCAAAGAGATAAAAGATCTGTACTCTGAAAACTATAAAACACGGATGAAATAAATTAAAGATGACACAAAGAAATGGAAAGACATTTCATGCTTATGGATTGGAAGAACAAATATTGTTAAAATGTGTATACTACCCAAAGCGATCTGCACATTTAATGCAATCCCTATCAAAATGCTAGTATCATTTTTTCACAGAACTAAAACAAACCATTCTAAAGTTTGTATGGAATCACAAAGACCCCAAATAGCCAAAGAAATCTTAAAAAGAAAAGCGAAGTTGGAGGCATCACAACTCTGGACTTTAAGTTATATTACAAAGCTGTAGTCTTCAAAAGAGTATGGTGCTAGTGCGTGCGTGCGCGCGCACACACACACACACACACAAAGGCACATAGATCAATGGAACAGATTAGAAAACTTAGAAATAAACCCACAACGATATGGTCAATTAATCTTCAAGAAAGCAGGAAAAAATATCCAATGGGAAAAATACAATCTCTTCAACCAATGATGTTGGGAAAATTTGACAGCTACATGGAAAAGAAAGAAACCGAACCACTTCCTTACACCAATAATTTCAAAATGGATCAAGGACCTAAATGTGAGACCTAAAACCATAAAAATCCTAGAAGAAAACACAAGCAGTAACTTCTTCGACATAGGCCATAGCAACTTCTTTCTAGATAGGTCTCCTGAGGCAAGGGGAACAAAAGCAAAAACGAACTATTGGGACTACATCATATATGAGCCACTAGTTAAAGAAGTCCTAGAATTTCTCAGGACAAAGGAGAAGGGTTAAAACCGTCTTATTCTACCCACCTAATAATAATCCCTACTTCCCTCCCCTTATTTTCCAAAACAAAGAAATATAATGTATACTTGATTGAAAGTTACTATTAGATTAGTATTTTAAAACAGGATTTGGTTGTACCTGAATACCAGTGAACCCCTGACTTAGGCATCTGAATATTTTCTATTTTCATAACTCGGTTAAGTGTGACCAAGTTCGCACTGAATTAATCATTAAAGCAAAGCTCATTAAAATGCTGACGTAAAAAATGTTTTGTTTTGATCGCTTTTGAACAGTAGGAAAAATTAAACTTATTCATTAAATACTCAAAAGAGAAGGTAGTATGAACATTTCCGTGAAGAAATTCAACGAACCCTAATATGCCAAAATAAATGCCTCTACTTAATAAATATCAGAATCTTTTATAGGGAGGTAAAGAGGAAAGCATTCTGGTTTAAAGAGTAATGGATGCTGCACTTTACTAAACTAAAATAGTGTAATGATGAGTAATAATTGAGACTATTATTCTGTTAGTTGTAATTGAGGCATAAGAGCAAAGAAGTACCTTACATTTAAGTAGTAGTTTTTTCTTCTTTAATTCCCCAATATTACTATTTTTACTTTCAATTATATTGTAAGAAGCAATAGAGAAGAGATTGTTCTATCCTCTTTATATTTAGAAACATGAAACTAGAGGGACACCTGGGTGGCTCAGTTGGTTAAGAGTCTGACTTCCGCTCAGGTCATGATCTCCTGGTTCATGGGTTCAAGCCCCACATCAGGTTCTGTGCTGACAGCTCAGAGCCTGGAGCCTGCTTTGGATTCTGTGTCTCCTTCTCTCTCTGCCCCTCCTCTGCTCACGCTCTGTCTCTCTCTGTCTCTGTCTCTCTCTCAAAAAATAAACGTTGACAAAATTAAAGAAAAAAAGAAAAAAAACAGAAATATGAAGCTAGACGTTATGTACCTTTGTTTCACTTTAGAAGTTAAAGTGCTGTACAGTGAATCATCCAGGTGTTGTTTCATTATGATTTGCTACTTTTCTTGAACAAATCGATTAAATGTTCTGTACCCTGGATTTTTATTTGAAAGACTGAGACTAAACATGTTGTACAAACTCTCCAAATTGTTTTCAAAATTAGTAGCAATTCTAAATGGCTTCTTTTTGAGTTAGAAGGAAAAATAATGTGTTGTATTTTTTAATTTGACCTCAACCATTTCTACGTCCTAGGGAAATTGCAGAACTTAACTCAGAGGAATAAATCACTTTTTCATTTGTGGAAAACACATTAATGGATCTTTAGTTACAAAAGAAGGCCCCAGGCTAGACTTGGGACAAAAAGGCAGTAAATTACTGTGCATAATAAAGTGAAAGACAACAAGGTTTTCCCAGTGGTGGTGGTAGGATAGGGTGGGGCCGGAACTGGAGAGAAGTAATCCCCTGATGAGGGCACAGCTGAAGAAGTTTAGAATGACAATGACCCATAGTCAAGTTTCAGCAGGATTCATTCTAGCCAAACCTTCAATGGAAATCTGTCATACAGAATATTCCATTTGTTGTTCTTTGGGGAGCAAAGGGGACTAGCTCACATTTTGGGGAAAAAGGGAAGCCAGAGAGGGCTGGAGAATATGGAAGAAAACATTTAAGTTCTAGAAAATTGAACCAGGAACAGGAATTTAGAGTAGTGGATAATAGACAAGGAATCCTTCGCAGGATTTCTTGCAGTCACAGGAGATTGTGCCCAGGTTTTCTTTCTTTTGAAGGGAAGTGGGATAAATAATACTAATAAATAATAGCAACAAGGACCACAATGACCGAGTGCTTGAAATATGGCAGTCACCCTTCTAAGTTCTTTTCAAATATAATCCCATTACATTCTTGCAGCAACCCTAGGAAGATTTGTAATTATCTCCTTTTAAATTTTTTTTAACATTTATTTATTTTTGAGAGACATAGAGACAGAGCGTGAGCAGGGGAGGGGCAGAGAGAGAGGGAGACACAGAATCTGAAGCAGGCTCCAGGCTCTGAGACATCAGCACAGAGCCCGACGCGGGGCTTGAACTCACAGACCACGAGGTCATGACCTGAGCCGAAGTCGGATGCTTAACTGACTGAGCCACCCAGGTGCCCCTCCCCTTTTATAGATGAATAAGTTGTGTACATAGACGTATGGGGAGACAATTCTCCATGGGTCTCTCATGTTCCTGTACAGCTTGTGAACAGAGGAACTGGCTGCCAGTTTTCCAGACTGTCTTTTAAAGGATGTTTGTATAGCAAATAGGCTTGGAAAATAGAGATAGTGTCTCTGTGCAAAGGCAGGCTTGTTTTTCTCCAGTGTAACATAGGTAACTCTCCTTTCAGAGCAAAGGCTAGGCAGGCTTACTGCCCCTTATGAAAGACTTGTGTTCTCTACACTCAAGCTTGCTCTCCTGTAACAACCCATAGCACATGCAAGCATCTCTTGTACTCTTCGCATCTCCCTATAAGGACTGGGGCTCAGAGACCTGGCACAAAAGGTGAGGCTCTGGTTACTGCTATTGCTGAGAGTAATGAAGTCCTTTGTCTCTGACTCATGAATCTCATGTGTTCTGGTAGAATCCAAGAAATGGTCCCAGACTAACTTGTTGACTCGCAAGTAGGTAAATCCTCAGGCTCCTCATGATTCTAATAAGAGAGTAATGGCATGTCCAAGGCCTCTCAGCTAAAGTGTAGAGGAGCCAGGAATGGGGACCTGCCCAGGGAGTTCTACTCCCTAGTACGTGCTCTCCCCCACCATGCTTCATAAAAGAAATGGCAGGCCCAAGTGGTCGGAAGACTGAAAGATACAACTCCAATATGTGTTATGTAAGAGTTCATAAAGTACATATGTATTCCTTAATAAGTCTATCCAGCTTTGTTTGTCCAGGTTGCTTCCATTGTAATTATGGTCAAATTTAGACTGAACAAGATGTATACAAAATCATTGGCATAATCGAATGTCAGACAGAAATGTTCTCTGTCCTGTTCTAGTTCTTACAAACTTCCAATTCTCTTTCGTAATTCTTCAAAGAGATAATTTAGAATACCGTAACTTACATGAAGCCATTCTTACTCCTTCAGTAAAAAATAAAGTTACATATCTCTGAACTCAGGAAGATTTTCCATTTCTTTCTAGAATCAATATGGCAGAGTGATTGAGAGCATGGGCTCTGGAGCCAGACTGCCCTGATTCTAATCTTGGCCCTGCCACTTCTTAGCTATTTAACCTTAGGCAATTCACTTAAGCCTGTTGGGCCTCAGATTCTTCACCAGTACAATGGAGATAATTTTGACAGCAACTCACAGTTACAGTCATGATATAGTGAATAAATCTCTGTGTTACTACATCCCCAAGGTTTTAGAAGAAAAACACATACTTTCTGTGAGGAAACTTCAGTTTTTTTGTGTGTGTGTGTGTTTTTTTTTTTTTTTTGGCTTTTGCCACTCATAATATAAAGGCCCTGTGTTATGAAACCAAATGAGTTCATCTACTTAAAGCATTCTGAATACTACCTGATACATCATGAAGTTCTCACTCAGTGTCTTATCCATCCCTCCATCTCTTATGGGTCTTTTTAATTCTCCCTGGCCTTATGGCTACTTGTGTGTTACTTGAGTGTCTTAGACTCAACATCCAGTGAGTATAAAGGTAATCTCATTTATTCTACCAAACATCAATGACTCTGACCCTCTCCTTTGTTTTAGAAACACAACAGGAAAATAACAGACGATTCCTCTCAAGGCTGTTTTCATGTTTCCATAATCAGGTCCTGATTAGAAATCATCCCCTTAGCCAGCCTGAGCCCAACAGTTCTTTGGTGGTGTCACTTGGAGTTGGAACTCTGCACCAACGCCACTGCTATCACATTGAACTTGGTGGAGCTGGGAAGCTACCATACCCAAGAGGGTGGAATGGGAAGAGCTTGACCATAGAGATCCCTGCTATCACTTTTGTGAAGTGAAAAGGACACTTTTTGTGTGATATTTGGGCACAGGAGAGACCCTTAACAAGGTTGCTTGCATACATCGGGTACTGCGGACTTCAGGGAAGCAATAACTCTTTCCCCAGCGCACATGCATAATGCTAGCAAAACTAGAATGAGTTCTGTTCACACCAACACATAGTCCTCTGGAATGCCAGTCTCTTTGGACTTTGTTGCTAAGTCTGGTTTCCTGTGATACACTCTTTTTTCCTTTATGTTAAATTTATTTTTTCCCCCAATGATGCATCTTGTTTCTCGCTGCAGTGTCAGGCATATATTTCCAAACACAAATGGTAAATCAGGTTCAAGGCTTTTTTTCCAAAGAAGCTATCAGCCTTTCTGTAAATCAGTGGATATAAATGGGTACTTTTAGAAAAGCTGAAATTAAAGACTGACCACACCAAATGTTGACAAGGATGTGGAGCAACTGGAATGTTCATACATTGCTGGTGAAAATGCCAAATGGTACAGACATTCTGGAAAACAGTTTGGCAGTTTCTTAAAAAGTTAAACAGCCACCTACCTTATGACCCAGTCATTCCACTTCTTCATATAAATGAAAGCATATGTCCACATAAATAAAGACTTGAGCATCAATGTTCAAAGTTTTATTTGTGATAGCCCAAAACTGGAAACTATGCAAATTTCTAGCAACAGATGAGTGGATAAACAAATTGTTGTAGATACAGATATAGATATAGATAGATATAGATATGTAGATATAGAATCATTCCACTGAATAATTATATATTACACATAATAATATAAATATACAAATTCAGTAGAATATTACTTAATGATAAAAAGGAATGAACTGCTGATACACACAATATAGGTGGATCTCAAAAAAATATGCTGAATGACAAAAGCCTAACAAAAAAATAATCTGATGATTCCATTTATATAAAATCATAGAAAATGCACCTTAGTCTAGAGCTATGACAGGAAGCAGTCAGGGTTTTCCTGGGTTTGGGGAGTGGGTCAAGGAGGGATGATAGGGAGGGATTACAGAAAGGCATGACCAAGTTCATGAAGTTATGAATATATTCTTCCTCTTGACTGTGGTGATGTTTTCATGGATGCCTACACGTGTCAAAAGGTATCAAATTATTTCTTGTAAAAATATATAAAGCTATGTTTTAAATAGATACATAGAGAAAACATGCCAGCTAACCTTTTCCTACAGAAACATCGGAGTCTTCTTTCCTCTTACAGATTCAAAACCATGTCTAATATCCATTACTCGGTTCTTCTTAGCAGACCAGAAGCTAGCTCATTGAGAGCAGAGTTGGCCTTATTTGGCTTTGTGTTCCCTATGAACCTTAGCACGATATCTTGCAAACATCACAGGTACTAAATATATACATAAAAAATGAATGAAGAATGAAATAACTAATTGAATAATTATCAACCTTTAACAGTCTTCACACAACTGTTATTTATGGGTAGCTCTGTAATTGCTACATCCCTCTCTTCAGGATAAATTCCTCCTTCTGACAAGCCAATACTTCTCACTCCAGATTATCAGGCAACAAATCTTTGCTTGAGGAAGATCTGTGAGTATAAAGGATGTAATTCATAATAGAATTAAGGAGCGCTGTTTGTTTCTCTTCAAACAGAACACTGAGGTTGCCTCTTATGTGTCTTTTCAGCAGTGTTAAAATTTAGAATTGTAGTTAATACCTACTGGATTCAGTTGATAAGATGTCTACCAACATGCAGGAGTCAGAATGCGAATGGAAAAGTGTTTGTAAATAAGAGAAAGCTCTGGA
This sequence comes from Paguma larvata, assembly GCA_030068075.1. Classification (NCBI taxonomy): domain Eukaryota; kingdom Metazoa; phylum Chordata; class Mammalia; order Carnivora; family Viverridae; genus Paguma; species Paguma larvata. The sequence goes on along the minus strand of CM057824.1, from coordinate 80,449,224 downwards.
CCAGAAGAGGGGAGCCTGGGGACCCAAGTTCCATACTTATTAGCTATTTGAACTGGGATAAATTTTTTCACCACTCTTGGGCTTAGTTTTCCAGTCTTACAACAAGGGGAGGAAGTAAATTGCTCATGGAGCTTTCCTATGCCAACGTTCTGTGATTTTGTGAACCGGGAAGGATCTAGTTAGATTGGACCAAGGTTTAAATGAATTCTTTTGGGGAGGGGACAAAATGAGGCAGGCAGTTGAGGGATGATGTGCAGGAGGAGAGGCTTAAGCTTGTAAAATTTTTCTCCTCTTAGAAAACTCTTGCACTGGGTGGGGCACTCAGGGCCCAATTCATTGTCACTGAACTGTCTACTTGGAGTCTACTTCTCATATTGTAATACACCTCCTCCAGAGAACATAAACTCTGGTTTTGTTTTCCATGTATTTGCTGTGGATAAATTGTGTAGCAATAATTTTTAAAAAGCGTGGCAGTCTTATTCTGAAGGAAGTATGAACCGTGTATTTGGCAACTTTTCTGTGCATGTTTTGGGTCCAGGGACACCAGGCAAAGCCTTGGCATATCGATGTTCAATCACTGTCAGAGATTGGAATCGCACTTTCTGCCCCTGTTTCTATCTGGCAAGATTCCTTTTTGTGCTGATGCCTGATGGGATGCAGTCTCCAGAAGAGTGATTGACTGCCAGGTGCAGGCATGATTAAGCCAGAGCAACTGGGGATCACCCCGTCCCCACGGGGGAAGAAGAACAGCATGCATTTACTGTGAGGACACGGTAGCTTTCTTTGGCTTTGTAGTTCGTTGCGTAAATATACTGGAGTTGAAAATAAATAAGAACCTATGTGAATACTGAGTAAACTGGATTCCTTCATGGAAGTAGAAAATGGGGAAAATAAGTCAGTTGCTATTAGGACTCAGAGCCAAATCCTAATTGTAAGAAATTGAAGCATGATACTCATTTTAAAAGACAGCTTTACTACTGGTGTCTTCCCTATGTTGTGCTTAGTTACCCAAATAAGTGTGATGTGCTTATCTCGGTTAATCCCAAACTTTTGTTCTGACGTTACAATGTACTTGCATTTGGGGGAGAAAATAAAAATAAAAGCAAATCGGTCTCTGAAAGTGTTGAAAACTATTCCGAGTGTTTGGTGAAGACTTGAAGAAGGGAAAAAATAGGATTGAATGGGACCCATGGAATGAAACTTCCTAAAATTTTCTTTACACATCTGTTCCTCCAAGTGACTTGCCTTCTTCCCAAGGGAGACAATCCAAAGACCCATCTTGCCATCTCCAAGGTCAGGATCCCTTAGGGATATGTGGTCCTTTTCACCCATTCCGGACATGGCACCTTGTAGTTGGGAGTACAGGAAAGACAAAGTCCTGCCACCACACAGGCCTGGGCAGGACATCCAAATAAAAGTTCCCCTTTGGGATAAAGAAGTATGCCTCCTCCAGAGGCAGTTACCTGTGGCAAGGATGAGACACTGATGGACGGGTCTTATGAAGAACTCTTGTTCTGTAGTGGAGGAAATTCTTCATAAACCTTGAACCCGGTTTCTGGGAAGAACTCCCTAACATATCGTTTTCCATGTCCCTAGCTTTGGTGTCTGGAAAGCTGGAGGCTCAACGATTTCTAGCCAAGAGTTTTTAAAGCTAGGCTTGTCATTTTTTTTTAATGTTTATTTATTTATTTTGAGAGAGAGAGAGTGTGTGTGCAAGTGAGCGGGGAGGGGCAGAGAGAGTGGGAGAGAGAGAAACCCAAGCAAGCTCCATGCTATCGGCAAGGAGCCCAATGTGGGGCTCGATCTCACGAACCCGTAAGATCATGACCTGAGTGAAAATCAAGGGTCAGATGCTCAGCTGACTGAGCCAGCCAGGTGCCCCTGGGATTATCATTTATTTTTAAGGGAAGCTTTTTCCTCAAAAACAATAGGTTTCTTTCCTATCTGTTTGTTACCTGCCAATTCTATATGCCAAGGACAATACCCAAAGTTCTTCCCTCCAATTGGCTGTGTTTCTTTACTACCTAAGACTTTTGCTGAATTTGTTCAAGTTAATAGCATTCTAAAACAATAAGCATTGGCAAGAAGGTACCATCTTTAATATGATATGTGCTACAGGACCGAAATTCTTCATTTGATTAGTAAATTTTTATAGAACTTCTTCGCTAAAAGCCTCCTTATTTCTTGCTGTTTTTTTTTAAGTTTATTTATTTTAGGAGAGAGAGTGCAAATGGGGTGAAGGGTAGAGAGAGAGAGAGAGAGTATGAGAGAGAGAGAGAGAAGAAAGAAAGAGAGAATCCCAAGCAGGCTCAGTGCACTCTCAGCGCGGAGTCCAATGAGGGGCTCAGTCTCACAAACCATAAGATCATGACTTCATCTGAAATCAAGGGTCAGACACTTAACCAACTGAGCCACCCAAATGCTCTGTGTTTCTTGCTGTTTAAAGTCCAGAAGGAGTGGGCTTTTCAGACCCAAATTTCTAGATTCCTATCACTGTTGTCTGTACTTTCAAACCAGCCGATTCTTGCACCATTTATTTCTTCTTTATAATGCCTTGCTAACACACTAACACACACAACGAATGTGCAGACATTCTGGTTTTTTCTAACCTGTTCCCCTGAAACTGCAGATTTAGAAGATTCTTGTTCTGGCTTCCAAGTTACTGAAGGTGACAATATTACCAAAGTTTCATCGTTGTGTAACATGGGTTGTTGTCTTCCTAGCCTCTGCTGTTTCCTCCCCTACAGATATTTGACTGCTAAGTCAAATCTAAATATTTTAGGCATTTCTTAAGGCAAAGTCCCACTTCTAGAATCAATTTCAGATTAGTAATAGGGAAATAATTCAACCCTGCCAACAAACAGATCTTTTTATACCAATATAGAAGAGAGAGAGAAAACATAATTTATTACTGAGTAACCACAAATAGATTTATATGCACATACTGTAGAGAAAAGTGACCACCAAATCTGGGCAGCATTTAACTCAAATGTATACAGTAAAGTTGTAGAAAGAGAAGTTAAGACTTATTTTATCTCCTTGGGAGACCAGGGGGTTGAAGCTTGTGACAGTCTCCGTTCATCTCGTGGGAGGCCTCAGAGCTAATTCCAAAGGTACAGTTTTATGTAAATACAGGTTACTTGGCTCCTGACCTTAGAAATATCTCTATATTATAAAATCTGGAGACTGGGCTTAATCCCTAGTGAGATTTATCTTTATTCCAAAGGTTAGAGCAAAACCTCAGATTTATCACATCTCCAAAGAAATACTAAGAAAAGAAAGAAAGGGAGAAATGGTCTCTCTGCCCTTTATAAATGGAGAAAATAATTTTTATTTACCCTTACATCAGTTAGGGTCATGATAATAAGTAGACCTAATGTAAACAATGGCTCTAAAACAGTGGAAGTTTGTTTCTGGTTCGCAGAATAGTCCAGAGTAGGTGTTCCTGTCCTGCAGATCAGCTGTCCACACAATCATCCAAGGACCCATGCTGACAATGCATTTGCCATCTGCAAGCTATGATTTACAGGATCACCCTGGGGGGGGGGGTGCCATCTCGGTTAGCCATGAAGTGGGAAAAGAACATGGAGGAAACACTCCAGTTTCTTAAAAGCCTTTGCCTAGAAACAAGAACGATGACTGGTGCTCACATTCCACTGATTCAGTCGTATGGGTACATGTACCTGCAAGAGTCTGAAAAATGTGGTCACACTCTGCCCAGGAATATTAATTGCTAGAGGAAATGAATTTGGTAAACAGTTAGCCACCTGTACCAGAGATTAGACAAAGCAATGTGAAATAATAGAACCTGTAGATAAATTCATTAAAAGGCAGTGCATTTTTGAAGTGGCCACTTGTCCAGTGACTGGTGCAGCCTCCCAACCCACCTGGCTCACTCTCCCTAGGCTTACAACCTGGCCCCTGTCCTGGTAGCATTATCTCAAGGGACTCTTTTGCGCTGCACTCCTCTGCTCATTTAAAAGAAGTCCATCTTGGTCTGGATGAGCATGGTGCTGAGGGAGTCACTCTAGAGTGCTCTGTCCCCACCTGCTCTAAAAGGATCTGTTCTAAATAAATGGTCTAAGCTCAGAGTTCTCTTTTTTTTATTTTTTTAATGTTTGTTTATTTTTTTGAGAGATATAGAGACAGAGCATGAGCAGGGGAGGGACAGAGAGAGAGAGAGACACAGAATCTGAAGCGGGGTCCAAGCTCTGAGCCATCAGCACAGAGCCCAATGTGGGGCTCGAACTCACAGACCCTGAGGTCATGACCTGAGCTAAAGTTGGCCACTTAACCGACTGAGCCACCCAGGCGCCCCAGAGCTCAGAGCACCTTAGATCCCTCTGGCCAAGCCTCTTTCTATTTTTATTACCAGCTTCAGTCCGTGATCATGCACTTTATTTCTTTGCCACCCTTTTAGTAGCCTTCATACATTTGAAAACGCCCACTGCTGACCTCTAGGCATACGTTTCATTCTAATGTAAGGACATTGAGAGCAGGAGCCTTGCCTGCCTTGCCCATGGTAGAGATTTCTCAGTCCCCACTACTGAAGCATTTTTGTTTGGAGATATGAATGGTCCCCAATCTATTCCACAAGTTTCCCATAATTTCCCCCCTTTCTCACTTGTATTAACCATATGTCTTTACTTTCTGCGTTTTGGTGTTTTGTGACATCTGAGACCTTGCTGATCCTGGAGGGACTGCTGCTCACAAAGTTAGCCGATTCCACTCATACCCATACCTTCCAAGTGCAAACCAACCAACCCAGAGCCCATATCCCCCAGCACCTCCTTTATCAAGCCCTCTCACTCCTGGCCACTGCCCATCTGCCCTAAGTACCCAAGGTTCAGGGAATTAGACTTCTCAGAAAGAGAATCAAAGGATATATGTGTATATTAGAAAGGGGAAAGGAGAGACTTGTTTTATTTTAAGGTATTGCCTCATGTGATTATGGAGGCCTGGTAATCCAAATCTACGGGCCAGGATGGCAAGCTGAACACTTTGGGAAGAGTTGTAGTTTAAGTCCAAAAAGCAGTCTGTGGGCAAGATTCCTTATTATTCAGGGGAGATCAATCTTTGTGCGGTTCAAGCCTTCAACTGGTCAGATGAGGTCTACCCACATTATGGAGGATAATCTGCTATACTCAGGGCCCAGTGATGTAAAAGTTAATGTCACCAAAAGAGAAAGAAAGAAGGAAGGAAGGAAGAAGGAAGGAAGGAAGGAAGGAAGGAAGGAAGGAAGGAAGGAAGGAAGGAAGGAAGGGAGGGAGGGAGGGAGGGAGGGAGGGAGGGAGGGAGGGAGGAAGGAAGGAAGGGGGGAAGGGAAGGGAAGGAAAGGGAAGGGAAGGGAAGGGAAGGGAAGGGAAGAGAAAAAACCGGGGGGAAAGAAAATATCTCTATAGAAACATCTAGAATAATGTCTGATCGACATTTAGGCACAAAGACTGAGCCAAGTTGACACATAAAATTAACTATCACAGCCCGGTACCAGATAACTAAACAGCCCCTAAATCCCAGAGCCCACTGAAATTCAAACTAGCCAAACCTAAGCCTGCTTACCCTCACTCACCTGTTTCTTCTTACAGAAATCACACTAAAATCTCTTATCTGCATTTTCTTTCACTCCCTCTGCCTCTTGATTGACCCTGGGGCTTCTCCATGTGGTCCCCCTGCATAGCCTCCTGAGTATTCTGTGCTAGGGATCTATGAAAGCAACAAATCTCCTTTTCACGATTCCTGTGTCCATGTCTGCATTTCTTACCATATCTGAAATCCCAAGCGTCCCTAAAACATTGCTAAATAATATGCTCTGATATTTTTCCCACAGTGGAAGTTTTTTTCCTTGAAAACCATTTCAGATCCAGAATTAAAAATCCTCATCATTTCTATCACAAGTCAACAGCTTTTACCCCTTACCCTAATGTGTTAGCTCTTGCCCTTGAGCCTCATAATTTTAACTAGCAACCCAGTGGTACGTGATACCCCAAACAGGAGGGCAAAACCAACCACTTTGTGCTTCTCTTTCTCTAAGAAGAGTTACCTAACCATACTCCTATTTGATCTTGGAGCCATACTGAACCCTCGATCCCGTGCACTTCTGCACTTTTCAAATATAATCAACCAGGTCTTCCAATGGTCTAGCTTTTCTACAAGAAAGAATTTTGTGGAGGTGGTATTCAGACTTCATCCTCATCCCAAGGTTTATGTTCTAAAAATTCCATTGGGTTGGCGGGGCAATGTTGGTCATACATTTGAAGTTGAATAATTGACCTTTATCAACTCTCTGTATCTCTTTATCCCTTTACGACAACTCGGGATACGTGCTGTTTTCCTTCCACAGCACCTACACCCATGGCTTACTAATTGACTTAAGCCTTCATCATTCCTTGCCCACCCCAATCCACCTTGCTCTCTCTTAATATGGAAGCTCTTCTGGTTATTTTCTGCTATCCATTTCCTCCCCCATAGTGATTGTCTGTTCTTTTCTGCCCTACCACTTACTTGCCCTCTGAAGCTCTGGTTTCATAATCTAAGCTCCTCCAAAGACAGGCATTATTTGTGGACTGGTAGGCACTAGCAGGAGAGAGAAAGGTTGGAGACTTCTTCCCTCATCCCTCCTGCTTCACTAAAGCAGGAAACAGTTGTTTCCTGTCTCCCAAACAACCTGGTGGTAGTGGTGGAGGTGGTGGTGCTGGTGTTAATGGCCATTGTCACTGGTCTCCAGGAGCTTCACTTTGGCTTGAATTTTTCCTTAACCTGGCCCACACCTCTGGCAGTACCTTCATTAAAGTCTCGTCATTGGATATCGCAGAGTGAATTATGCTCCTGAACTCAAACAAGGCCTTTATAACCTGCAACATTGTGACAAGCCTGGTGAGAAAGAGCAAAACAGCTCCTGGCGTGGGGTCTTGGCCTAACAAAAGATGGCTTAACTGCTTACAGCTAGGCCATGAGCTCTCCCGTTAGACACAATCTCATAGAACCCTAACATCAGGCAAGGTCACTCTGTGACCATGATCCAGAGAGATGAAACAAGCCCGCTTCACAATTTTTTCTAGGCACAGACAAAAGCAAAGTCACTGTTGAAACCACAAAATATCAAACATCCCCCTCTCTTGGCTAATACGAGTGAATGTTGCTTCTTTACCAACTATAGCTATAGCCTTGCTTTATTTAGTCTTCCCTCCACCTAGATTAGATTTATCAAAAGACCCAAACACTCTGTGCTGACAGCACAGATCCTGCTTCAGATTCTCTCTTTCTACTCTATCCCTCCCCACCCCCTCTCTTTCTGTCAAAACAAATAAATAAACTTAAAAAGATAAAAAAAGAGAGAGACCCAAACAAATTTTGCCCACCTCTGACAGCACACAATCCATAGCAAACTCACATTCCTTGAACTCTCTCCAAAATTGCCTAACCGAAGTCCAATTCCTCTGAGTTCTTTCTGACCCCCTCTTACTGAGACATCCCACAGTTCCTCATTGTGGCAGCCCTCCTCACGTCATGTGATAAACCCAACTTGTTCAGCTACAGCTGTGCTTCTGGTGGCCTTTTACCATGGGACATTGACCATGAAAATGGCCTATCCTAGGCAGTCCACATTCTTTGACTCAAATTCTCCATTGTCTTTGTTCCAAGCAAACCTGATGGACAGAAATCCTATTACGAAAGCCATCAAACTGGAAGGTGGCTGAGACTGTCACACCTAGAGAAATTATTTTTTTCTAGAAGACTCTGTAGTCATCTAGCCTATGTCAGTTACAAAAAGCAAGACCATCCAAAGTAGACAACTATTGGTACACATAGTGCAGTACTTGATGTAAACACATAGTTGCTACAGGAAACTCCAGGGGATGGGGTGCAGGAGAGACTGGCAATAAGAGATATTCCCACCTAGAAGCCCTGACACTATTCCCAACAGTCAGACCATCAAAACTCATTAAAGGCCATGAACGTGACCTTGAGCTCTTTCAGTAGCTTGTTATTGGCATGCTTCAGAAACACACAAGTATTTGAATAGTTTCTCTTGGATTAGATATGGTCTGGGAGGCCTGAAGACCTGCATTTCTCCTCACCTCAAACATCCTAGGACACTGCCAAAAGATCCACTTCAGATACTCTGCTTCCCGATGGCCAAGAACCCTTCCTAATAATATTAAATGCTTTCGTCAAAGTGGCATATTTTGTAGGTATGAAACCCTATCCCTCCCCATCTATAGCAAAAAGATATATCAAAACAATCTTCTTTGTTCACAGACTGCCTAGCTCTCTGATCTCTGACCCTGGCCCTTGGTTTGGAAAGTGTCTTTCATGCTTAGACTTGCACATTCATACTAACCTGTCCAGCGCATACCTCTCCTAGGTTAACGACAACCTGGAATGGTCAATGGGACCCTAGAACACTGCAGATAATGGATGGGCCAGTCAATCCAGACCCTGCATGCTTTGCCTCCTCTACACACACCACCTTTTTTCAAACTAAGTACTGATTCTTCTCCCAAACTCCCTATGCCCAGAACCACCACCACCTCTTCAGTAGCTTGAGAGTCTTAAGAGGATGTAAAGGATGCTCTCCTTTGTACAATAGAACAGGGAATGTGTCAGCAAAGAATCTAGGATGGGAGATGGTACACAAGAAAATCTTGTACCTACTAAATATTGAAGGACTGTGACTTTGAGTCTTTCAACTTAACACACATAATCAACCTTATGCATTTATAGTTTGCAACTCTAACCACCCTTCTTTATTATTTTTGTCCACCCATTCTTACCACTTTCTGGTCCGTCTGTCTAGCCAAGACTCTGTTCCTTACACCTCCTAGATCCCTGAATCTGATATGGGTAAGCTGAATATGTTGTCAAAGACCCTCTGGACTCTTGCCAAAGTCACGTTCAGCCTCAGAACTTAGACTTAGAGAATGTATGGGATGGGACATGTGCTCTGAAATTTGGTATCCCCTCCCCCCACCCCCGACGCCTGTGATGAATCTGAAGGATTCTTCTGGAATGAGAGCATCTCCCTCATACCCGACTATAAACAAAGGGCCCTAATATAAGCTCTAAGACAGACACATCAGATCTAAGGAGACAACAATAGCCATTTCCAGCAAGGATCCTGAACTGCTGTCCACTCTTATTTTAGGCTACAGCCTCCAATTCCAGGTTTCGATGTTGATTCTGGTTCCCAAGCAGTGTTACATTTGGCCCATTCTCTCTCTCCGACTGAGTTCAGCCTTCCGACTGAAGGTTATGTCTCCCTCCAATCTCGGCGTCTCAGGGGAGACATTCTCTCAGTCCCGTCCCAGGGAGACTGCACCTAGAGCCAACCCTAGGAAGTGCTAGGCGTACTAGATACCCTGAGAACGCCTACTGAATAACCTCCTTTGCTCTTCTCCCTCTCTCTCTTCGTCTCCTCCCTCTCTCTTCTAATCTCTTCTTAAAATCCACACAATCATCCATCCACTTATCCGATCGCCCATTCAAAATTTTTAAGAATTACCATGCGCCAAAGACTGCTAGGCTCTTGGAATAAGACAGGATTTACATCATCGAGTCTACAACATAGCGGTGGAGAACATCTTCTAAAAACAGAAAATCACATAAAATGTGGCGTCTGCTATAATAAGAAGTAGAAACAGCACGTTGTGAGAGCGTGCTGGTGACTGGCTCCCTTGCTTCCCATCTCCTTGGCTGCTGTGATTCCTCTGATCCCGTACATCCTTCTCCCCCAACACGGTCTCCAGCTCCTGAACCTGCTGAGTGCATCGCCACCGACAGGCCTCCTTTTATCCACCCACCTTCTCTGTCTCTTTTCCTTGCCTATGCAGTGAGACCCCACGAGAGATCTAGGGAAATGTGTTAGTCATTCCACGGGGAGAGCTTTAAACCGGATTTTGAAAGGCTGACTCTCAGGGTGGAAAATGTTGTATCTCAGGATAATGAGTTGTCTGTGTACATATCCTATCTATTCTAGAAAAGCGGATGAAGTGAAATGCCTGCTGTAATTGCTCTCTTTGGGGAATGACACGGGAGGCAGGACAAAGTAATATTACTACTCTATTGACCCGGCACCGTGAATTTATAAATGTTCCTGTGAAAATACCAAAACTGGATACATGCTACACTCCCACACACCTATAATGAAAAAGACTCGAACCGGAGTGCTGGAGACAGTCACAAAAGCAAAGACGTGTGCCCGCATAACCAGAGCCATGGAAAGAGAATGTTCAGGCATGTGCCAGTGTCCCCGGCCAAACCAGGCCAGGGTCAGGGCCCTTCACCTTGGAGTGTCCTAGTGCTGGTGGCTGCCCAACCCTCCCTCACAGAGACGGAGGCGGGCTGTCCGGGAGTGTTCATCAGAAGTTCTTTTATTCGTTTGTTCATTTACCCACTCAACAAATATTCATAAAGGGCTCCTGTGTGCCAGGCACGCTGTTGGGCTGGTGATGCAGGTGTGGACTGAAAGGCGTGATCTGGACCCTCTTGGAGTTGTATCCCGGGAGCTACTCAGGGTAGCTGGAAGTAGGCGGAGCTACAAGGAGCAGGAGGTAATCAGAGCAGCTCTAACGTTTAACTTTGATGTGCTAGGTGCTGAGCGCCTTCCTTCTACTCATTAATACTCATTACCACCCCATAGTGAAGGTTGTTATCATCCCTCCTTTGAGTTTTATTAAACGTATGATTCTCATTTTACAGTGGAGGAAACTGAAGTTCAAAGGAATTAAGCAACTTGCCCCAGAGGATGTGATTAGGAAGTCGCCCCATCTGTGTGCTGAGCCGCTATACTCTGTGAAAGTTGCACAACAAGAAAGCTGCACCCCAGTGTCCAGCAAAAGGAAAGCTCATCTCTGCCTCCCCTTCTAAGGCTAAGTAAGAGGTAGGCAAGTCAGGAATGGAAGGAAGAGTGGGTGGTCCCGCTTAAGCCCCATGACTAGTTAGCCGGGACGGTACTTAAAAATGGGCATCTCCCACAGTTTTCTTCCCTAACCCAACTCACATTCCACTTCCACTTTGCCCCTCATCTTCCTTGCTTTATTATTATTTTTAATGTTTACTTATTTTTCAGAGAGAGAGAGCATGAGCAGGGAAGGGGCAGAAAGAGAGGGGACAGAGGACCTGAAACAGGCTCTGTGCTGCCAGCAGCCAGCCGATTCTGGGCTCAAACTCACGAACCATGAGATAATGACTTGAACCAAAGTCAGATGCTCAACTGACTAAGCCACCCTTTATGGATTTGCTTTCCCCTTTATGGATTTGCTTTGCCTTCAGGCCTACACCTAGTGCCGTATCTCCACCTAAGAGCCCCAGTTTCCCATCTGCACCTCCTTCTGGTACTGTTCTCTATAGCTCTAGGTAAATGCATTGCCTATGGCAGTCAACCCCAGGGACCACACCCCGCAACCCTCCATGTTCACCTGGCCCTCAGGTAGGACAAAACACGCATCCCATGGATGTCCACACCAGGGTCCTATAGATAGATATGCTATCGGATGCATTTGAAGCTCCAGGGAAAACAAAGTCTTTGATCTTTGATTCTTCCCTCCTGCTATAATCTAAGTCAATAATAATGCAATTGAAGGCGATGGAGAGCCGTATCCTGTATCAGGGAATCCTTTTTCATTTTGTGTTGAGCTTGGCTTATGGAGAAGTAGCATAGCAACTGGCTTTTTCTTTTTCTGCCTTTGTTAGCAACCAAAATCAGAGTGACTTAATTTTTTTCTCCTGGTTTCATTTAGAGATGTGAAATCCTTTTGTTCTGGGTCTCTGCAAAATTTCATTGTTTCTTTGAGGAGAATGTCTCTCTCCTGCCTTATAATCTTCTACTATCCCTAGGAAGCTAACATAGAATAAAGTTCCAGGGAAAAAGCCATCACCTTTGTGACTCAACAAGAACTATAACGTGAGGCTTTGACAGATGACAAATTGATTGTGATTAGGGGAATTATTTAAGCCATGAAGGCCGAACTTGAAGGGTAAGAATTTTTCAGTTCCCAGGTTCCCTGAAGCTAAAATAAACCCACGAATTGCTCGACAGTCATATTTTTCCGTTGTTTTTCAGAACCCGTCTCTTCTTCTCCCAGCCCAGAGAGGCACTGCCTTACAGAAATGGCATTTTTGGTTAACTGCGTACTCCTCCACAAGATCTGTAGAACGTAAGACCTGAGCCGGCAGCATAGTGAAATCACTCAGTCCCAAGAACTCATTGTCCCATTAGAGAAACCAGGGTCCAGAGAGGGGAGCTGCTGGACAGAAATAATGAAAAAGCCAAATGGCACCCAAGCCTGGAGTCCCATGCAGTCAATTGTCTTCCCTTCTGCCGCCTCTCTGCTGGTTCCGTGTAATTCTTAGACATGTGGCGGCGGCCGGTTGCCCCAACCAGCTGCACCCAGAGCTTTGTGTGAGCGCGCTGAAGGAGGAGGCCCTGCTCGCAAGAAACACTTACGATAATTGAATTATTAATGGTGAGGACGAGATCTGGCAGCTGCTGCTGCTCCTGACGGCCAATCATTCTTGCATCTTTAGTGACATCTCATTTATCAAACAGCATGATAGGGCGATAGCTTCGCCGAATGAAAAATGCTGACTTGATTTTACAGTGTCTACAAAATATATGCCTCTGTCTTTTGGGGTAGAAAGAGTCAAAATGAAATACATGTTTTCATAATGCGAAGTTTCACTCCTGCCTCTAAAATTCTCTTCATAGTACATAAAATATTGAAGGGCCCAACTGCGGACTCACCGCTGGGAACCTACGTGTAGGTACACATAGATCTCTGTGTATTGTTTGAGGACTTCCTGAAATAATTTTGGATGGAAGGATGTTAGGAGAGGAAGGAGAAGCTCAGCTTGTTTTCCATCTAAAAATGGATTTAAAAGATAGTTGTAACCGTGATTGCTTTTTAATTAGGCATATAAATTTTTAATAAAATTAATAAATAGCAACTGCAAGGCAGCATTACCCAAAAGTGGTCCACTGTCTAGTGCTCCCATAAGACAATCTGTTAAAAATGGATTCTGTGGTCAAACGAATATGAAAAATGCAAATATTACAGTCCCTTGAAAATTTACAATCCATATTAGCTTCTTACGGTTCTGAGATGTCCTGCTGTCAAGACGAATGCATTCCCAAGCTATTTGAACACAGAGTCTTTTTAATTTTTCATGGAACACATTTTGGAAAGCAATGTCATAGATATTACTTTCTAAAAAAATCAATAACAAATATTGAAGAAAATATGCATACATTTAAAACAGCGGAGAAAGGGCAAGAAAACTAGCCTTTGCTACCGATACTGACAATTCTAGACTCCTACTTTCAACGGATACAAAAGTAAGCCTAACACAGGAAGTAACTGTTTTCTGACATTGGATAACGGGCAGCTAGGAGTATGACTTCTAAGAGAAGAAAAAGGCTTTAAGTGAGAGCATGGCCAGCTGTGCTTTAGGCTGGCGCCCTGTTCAGACAGGGTACAGGGAAAGGAACCCAAACAGAGTAGTTTCACTCAGCTGAGGAGTAGAGACTGGACCTGGGGGTGAGGCACGTTGGACTGTGGGAGAGGGTACCGGAAGGAGGGGTTGCACAGAGAAGGAGCTCCAGAAATCTACCCAGTGGCCGGTCCTCTTGTCATTGGCCAAAGACAGCACTTCTGCACAGGAGAGCTCAGTGCCACCCCAGCAGAAGAGAGCTACGCAGGCTGGCTACGAGCTCCTGGGAGGGTCTGGACTCTCGCAGTACTGGGAGACCAGGGCTCCACCATTCTGAGTGAGGAGAGCCTACTGCCCGCTGTGAGCTCTCCGTGGAGAGCCAGCGAGACTCTCATTCTAGACGAAGGGCTGCACTAGATCCCGCCTACCAAAGCTTAAAAACAAGTCTCCAAGGCATCCAGCTGATCTGCCACTCAATCACTTCCAGAACAAAATTCAACACTCCTTCCGGAAGGAAAGATAGCCAGTCTCTCAAAAATGAAGCATTTCCAATGTCCAGCATATAATAATATATGTGAGTATATATAGCTCTTTCTTTACAAAACCAAAGGATGTGACCCATAGCAGGAGGTGGTGGGTGGTGGAAGGGAACGATGGGAACAGCCCCAGAGATGACCAAGGTGCTGGAATTAGCAAACGAGTGCTTAAAACAGCTATAAAACATACATATGTTTATAGATCTAAAGGGAGATGGACATGGTAAGTGAACAAATGGAAATAAACTGAAAAATACAATACCTGACATAAAACCAAGAAACCTCCAATAAGCATGCAAATATATATTATTCCTTTCAAAAAAATACTTTAAAAACGTCCAGTTATTACTTTCTTTCTAAAAGAAAGTTCACAGCTTTATGTTTAGGTTTTGTCTTTGCATTTTTGCAGATTCTGAGGATTTGAAAGAGCCCCTGGAGCAGTGAAAAAGCCCTGTAAGTGTGCCTGGAAAAGACATAGAAATTATATATAGATATAAAAATTAGATCTCGGCTGTTAACGGCAAGTTATAAATGATTCATTAGCTGGTTCAACTATGGAAAGTCAAAAAGAATAGTTTCCTTAGTGAGAAGCAATGAGAGAAGATATTTCAAAACTAAAATATGAAGCAAGAGCAAGTCATAAAGATGGTCACCCACATAAAAAGAGTTTTATATAATTTTGTCTTCAATCAAAACGAGTTCTTCACGTTTCCAGGAGACATTTTCCTCTCTAGATTTAATCTTTCCGCATTACACTGTGAGTCAGCATGGCGAAGTTCCACCTTTCATGCACCAGCTTCTATCAGAAATCTTGTAAGATCCTCTAAGTGTTGGGTCAGGAAGGTCAAACAGGTATTGCTAAATGATGTGTGTGTGTGTGTGTGTGTGTGTGTGTGCGCGCGCGCGCGCACGCGCGCGTGCGTAGGGCAATTGTATCATTAGCCTGTGGATTTTCCTTGCAGAAAGAAGTCTATCTTTATTCTTGTCTTTAATTTTTAAAGTTTTTATTTGTTTATTGTGAGAGAGAGAAAAGGAGGGGAGAGGCAGAGACAGAGATGGGAGAGAGACAATCCCAAGTATGGTGCCGCTGCCAGCGTGGAGCCCGATGTGGGGCTCAAACTCAGGAGCCATGAGATCATGACCCGAGCCCAAGTCAAGAGGTGGACGTTTAACCAGCTGAGCCACCCGGATGCTCCTCTATCTTTATTCCTGCACTGAGACAGACGTAACAAGTGGGGAAGTGGGGGAAAGCTGTGGTCCATCCTGAAAAGGGTGATATCCTACCATTAACACGGTTGACCATCGTCAGCACATGGTAATAATAAAATTTGACTTCCGGTTGTTTTAAAATTCTTCCACTACCCAACCTCTGCCACCAATACCACATACATACATCATGTATCACTCCCTGAATATTTTGCTTATTACTTTCTTAGATCTTCCAATTTAATCAGGCATCAAAGGGTCAATTTGCAATAGTGCTCTTATACTCTTAGCTCTAGAGCAGACTTCATTAAGGGTCTGACTTTCTCTAGAGGCTTTAATCTGTATTACAGAGCCCTATTTTTAATTGTTCTCAGTAGATAAAGTGTTCTCATGCATAAACTCTAAGGATGATTTTGTGGGAAAAATTAGTAAACTTAATAATGTTATATTATTATGGTGAATAAATCATTTTTAAGTTCATTTCATTTAAATCTCATAGTCTTATTGTATCCTTATAGACACAGATGGATACTTTGTCACTTGACATATGATATAACTAAGGTCCCGAAAGTGATTATTTAAAGTCACAAAGTTTGTTGGTGGTTATGATTCTCCTACTGCCCAACTCTGTTTTTTTTACTCAATCATGCTACGTCATATTTAATGTCTATTCAAGTTATTCTTTTTAATAAGAGACCATCGAGACGAGTAGTTTGTAAATCTAGATGTTTTTCCTTAATGTTCCCATTTAGCCAAAAAGAAAACCAAAACTCAGGAATGTTAACCAGCTTGAAAGGATAGAAGGTTCAATGACAGGACAGAGACTAAAACCTGGGGCCCCTCCTTTGTTTACTGTACCATGGCCAACCTGGGCTCTGGACTCTAATAGGATTATTGATTTCCGTAAGTCTTAATGACAGAGAATTTTACACCCAGGAATAACAGAGTCATACAATACACATTATATAAAATAATTCCATTTTCTGGTGTCTTGCCTTTGCTGCTTTAAACATGTTAGATCAAGCTGCAGTTGAATTGCCCCAGGGCGGGAAGTTAAGCTCTACACCAAACAATGGTTTAGCAGCTAAACCCAGGAGTGATTCCTGTAAGGATGAAAGATTCTGGCCCACCAAGAATGGCTAGCCAGTGGCAAGACTGGGAAGGCAGGAGAATGTGACCTGGAGGAACGTCGGCTCTTCCCAGGCCAGAGGGATGGTGGGGAAAGGAAGCTATCTGGGCAGAGTCACAGTTGGGTGGGGCAGTGGGCAAGCCCAAGTGTCCTGACTTCTCCTCAGCTCTGAGCTTCAGGCTGTAGAAAGGAGGTGCATTAGGTAGGCAGGGCGAATGTTGTCCCATTCCCGTGTAAGACCCTGGGAAGAGATCTCTGGTGGGCCGAATTCTCCATCCCAACAAGGTCAAAATAAATTTGGCAACGTGATTAGATAGGAAGAGGCCTTGATATTTGTTTTGCCTAAACAGCTCTGAGTTCCCCGAACAGTTCTAGAACACACCACATTATTTCTGCCTGATGTGAAGCACTTTCGGATGATCTGAAGAAGCTCAGGAGGCCAGACACCCGTACGCACACAGACCCACGTTGCCTCTTAGAGGGAAATCTCAGAAATGGCTGATCCTCAGGGCACGTGACACACAGCAAAAGGAGGCAAGGCTCCACAGTAGAGGCTGGACTGCTTGTTTCAGAGGCCAGGGAGAAGATACAGTCGTGCAGAGATCCAGACGAGTCTGAAATGCTCGTGAGAGCTCAAACGAGGCAGAGGCATCCAGGGAGCATCGATGGGGTTTTGGAGTGGTGGGGGTCTGGAGCTGACGGCCAAGAAAGAAATCTTGAGACATCTTTGGTGCAACAAGGTGATTTTATTAGACAGGACCGGTGGGCAGGGGGAGCTGCACCAGGCTGTGAAGAGTGAGTGGTCACATACTATGGAGTTGGGGGAGGTAAAGGCAAAAGGGAAGCCTCCAGAAGGACTTTCACTTGCTAAAGAGGATTCATAAGACAGGAGGTCTTGTTACTGTCAAGCTAAGGTTACCTTCCCTCTAGTAAGGGATTAACACAGAGTCAGTCGGTAGTTTACTGGAGAAGCATCATACTCTGTATGTGCCTCAAGTATTTGTCAATGCGCTGCAGGTTAAGGAAATGTAACGTTATTTACATTTTCTTCTTGCCTTTCTTCTCCACATCACTATGGAGGAAAGGGTGATGTTAGGGCTCTAGGAAACTGAGTCTATAGGTTCCTGGGGACTAAGCTATTGATAAGATTGCCTTTTTCTTGTAACTCACTAAGACATTTATAAACTGATGGAGACTCATGTCCTGCAAGACTGTGCTCTCTGTCAGTTAACCATTTTTTTTTTTTTCTTCTTCTTCCTTTCTTTGGCTCTTGGGCAGCCAGGAGGGCCTGAGGAATGTCACCCATATCCCACTTGGGGGGGTGGGAAGGAGGGCAATGTCAGCTTGCTTTATGCTCCCTCATCAGCATTGCTGGACTTAACCAAACCCAGAGATCAGATGACTACAGATATCAAGTGTGACCAGTGACAAGACACAATGCCTTGGAGACCAGCAGATGGGCCACGGAAGCCTCGTGGATCTGACTTCTCTGCCTGTCTCAGTAGCACGATGTCCCGTAGTCTGGTTCCCTCCATTCAGACAAGCACTTCAAACTCCCATACGATCCTCGAGAAGCAGAAGGGAGAGGCAGGTAAGGTATTTTGTCTTAAGGCAGAATGTCATCTGAAGGGACTATCTGAATCATTGGACCACATTAGCCTTTCTTGTTGTTGTTGGGACACCTGGGGGGCTCGGTCGGTTAAGAGTCCAACTCTTGATTTTGGCTCAGGTCATGATCTCGCAGTTCATGAGACTGAGCCCTGCATCAGGCTCTGAGCTGACAGTGAGGAGCCTGCTTGGGATTCTCTATTTCCCTCTCTCTCTGCCCGTCTCTCTCTCTCTCTCTCTCAAAATAAAATAAAAAACTTAAAAAAATGATTTTTTTTTTGGTTTAATTTTGAAATAACCTCAAACTTATGGGAGAGTTTCACATATCCTACAAAAACTCCCCCTCCGAACTATTCGAGAAGGAACTGCTGACATGGTACTTTTTAACCTTCAAATACTGTAGCATGTCATAGTTCCAAGAAAGAAAGAAAGTTCTCCCCCATGACCACAGCGCAAGCATTAAAATCAGGAGATTTACACCAATACGGGGCTTCTATTTCATCCTCCAGCTCCATTCGGATTTTGCCGATTGTCCCAATAATGTCCTTTATAGCAAAAAGATACAGTTCAGAATCACACGGGGCTTGCATCTTAATTATTTCTATTTGGAATGCTTTCATGGCCTTGAAGCTTCTTTTTTTTTTTAAATTTTTTAGTGTTTATTTTTGAGAGAGAGAGAGAGAGAGTGCAAGTAGGGGAGGGGCAGACAGAGAAGGAGACACAGAATCTGAAGCAGGCTCCAGGTTCCGAGCTGTCAGCACAGAGCCCCATGAGGGGCTCAAACCCACGAGCTGTGAGATCATGACCTGAGATGAAGTCGGACACTTAACCGACTGAGCCACCCAGGCGCCCCTTATGGCCTTGAAGCTTCTGAAGAGTGCGCTTAGTTATTTGGTAGAATACTCCTGGATTTCAGTCTTCTGATATTTCCTCACAATTAGAGCTGGCTTATTCATCTCTGGCAGGAAGATCACAGAAGTCGTGCAGTGTTCTTCTCATTGCTTCTGACCAAGCGGCTCGTGATCTTCAGTTCGCTTCATCACTGGTGGTGTTCTCTGCGATCACTCAGTTAAAGTCTGTAAAGTTACTCTTCCCCCTTTTTTTAATTAACGGGTATTGTGTGCGGAGGTACTTTGAAACTATGTAAATATCCTGACCTTCCCCCACACTATTGGTTTTTTCATTTATTGACTCGAATTGCTATTTTTTCAGTGCGTTTTAATCCTTTGCTATCATTGCTTATTTTGATGTTCCGGGTCCTTTTGACAGGACTGCGCCTTGAGCACTTAGCTCAACCAGAGGCTCCAGGCTGGGCCACCTACTGTGTCAGCCCCCTCCCCCACCCCAAAATGTTTCAGGACTGAAATGTTCAAGAGAGGGAAGAGGAAGAGCTGACCAAGTTTCCGGCTGAAGCAGACACGTTAATTTCTATCTCCTTTAGCTCCTTATCCAACGCGTGGGACTCAAAAGGAGACAGATCATTGCTTCCCCTCTGCTGATATGAGCGGCAGCATGTGGGAATTAAAACCTCACCATACGTTTATTATCAGGGAGAGCCGTGTTTACACTCACCTGAGACTTCCTCGGTTCCTGGGTTGATCACTTATGTTACACCAGTTGTTCATTCCTCTTCGTGCTTGGCAATGAATTTGTGAAACAGAGCAGTAACATCCATCTGTCTTAGGAGCCTCTGTAACCCAGGAACTGGTGACATTTTAATACTTTCCTAATGTGAGTGGGGGAGGTGGGCACGCGCACACACACACGGGTAGCCTAGAGAAGTCACCCGAAAGGTAAACGAGCCCCAAATTTTGGAAATGGGGAAAAACTAATGATGAACAAACCGAAGCTTGTCCAGGATTTAAAGGAGCCCTGGGTTTAAGAAGCTTAAGAAGGGGGGGGTGCGGTGTGGCCACAGATAACAGCACGTCACAACTTCTCAATATGTTCTATAGATTATGGGGCAGGTGACAAAACGTAGCACTTCCGTGTTCTCAAAGGAGTTGCTTCTTTATACAAAAATACAAGCTGGGTTGTACTGTAAACACAATGCTTTGTGTCGTTTCATCTGGGGATCTGGGGAGTGGTTCTTTGGAATGTAGTCATTTCTAGGTTTTTATATTTTGATACATTGGAATTTTTACTAAATATGTATTATTTGGTAATCAGAAAAAAATCGTGGATGTGTAAGAAACAGCAATAGTGAGTGGGGCACCTGGGTGGCTCTGTGGGTTAAGCATCCGACTTCCGCTCAGGTGACGATCTTGCCTTCCTGAGTTCGAGCCCAACATCAGGCTCTGTGCTGACAGCTCAGAGCCTGGAGCCTGCTTCAGACTCTGTGTCTCCCTCTCTCTCTGCCCCTCCCCCACTCACGCTCTGTCTCTCTCTCTCTCTCTCTCTCTCTTAAAAGTAAATAAACATTAAAAAAAAGAGAGAAGGAAATAGGAATAGTGAAATAATGGATGAAGAACTACGCAGTTTCATTAAAATACAGCAATTTTTGCCTTTTTTCCCTGAAGGATAATGTTATACTTGGTACAATCTACAAATCTTCGGTGTAGAACTGGGGGGATGGGTACACTTTCCAGCAAGCACCATTCAGATCGAGATAGAGAGGATTTTTGTCACCTAAGGTAGTTTTCTTGCCCCTCTCACCAGCCAGTCCCTCACCAAAGTAACCTCCACTTCGCATGTCATAGATTAGGGTCCGGAAGCAGACTCCTGCTCTGACTCGCTCATTACTATACAGCGCTGATCTGTACAAGTCTCTCTTCCTCCGGGCGTCTCAGGAAACAGACTAAATGACCTTTACGGACACCTTCAGGTCTAGTATTCCAGGAGAGAAATGATAAGTAAGGTATTCTCCTCAAGGGTCCTTAGGAAATTAGCAGTAAGAATTATCTCCCAACTTCCAGGCCTAACTTCAGCTACTAAGCCGTAGGGCCTCTGTATAATTAGCTCCTCAAGCTGTATCAAATAGAGTCTATCCAAATGAGAAGGCAATAGTTAATTCTGAATATGAGATTAATGTTTCATTCAGTCACTTTTTACTATTAACCACACGCTAAACTGGCCTTTGGCAGATGGTTGGCTCTGCTGAACAGAGTAATGCCTGCTCCTTGGTCTAGTGGAGGGATAAAAACACAGGTCCGATCTCACTGGATGTGAAATCTAAAAAAAAAACAAAACAAAAACCAGAAAAAAAAAAACAAAACACATAAATCTGAAGACTCGATTGCTGGTTGGCAGAGGGAGGAGTGGAGGGTGGGCAACATGGGTGAAGGCGGTCAAAACATATAGATGAGAATACCAGACTGCATATTTGAAAGTTGCTCTAAGAGTAGATCTTGAAAGTTCCCACCAGAAGAAAAAAAATGTGTTACTTTATGAGAGGATGGGTGTTAACTGGACCGATGGTGGTGTTTATTTCACAATATATACAGATATTGAATCGTTATGCTGTTCCCCTTAAATTAATACAATGTATGTGTCCATTATATCTCAATAAAACTGGACAGAAGAAAGGAAACACGGTGTCTGTAATAAAAAGAAGGAATTCTCAAAGCCACAAGAGGGAAACAGAACTCTTTTTTAATGTTTATTTATTTTCTTTTAAGAGAGAGAGTAGGGGAGGGGCAAAGAGGGAGAGAGAGAGAATCCCAAGCAGGCTCCATGCTGCCAGTGCAGAGCCCAGTAGGGGCTCAACACCATGAACCATGAGATCATGACCTGAGCCAAAATTGAGAGTTGGGTCCTTAACCGACTGAGCTGCCCAGGTGCCCTGAGAAACAGAGTTCTAAGGGAAGAGAAAACTCATTTTCAGCTGGGAGATTAGAGCAGGATTCCCAGAAAGGGTTGACCAGAGAGCTGGACCTTGAATGAGGAGTAGCAGTTGGACACACAGAACAGCCTTTATTCCAAAGATGCACTATTCATACATGAGAACGACATGTTCCATCTGCAGAGCATTCTCAGAACCTTCTTTTCTCAGCAAGATGAATGGTTTGTGCTGAGGGCCTCATAGATTCCACCTGACGTATACCCGCAAGTGAGCAGGTCATCTTCGGGAAAACTATGTTTGTGTAACAGATCGACGTAAGCAGAGTTTTCATATGTTTCATCTAGAAATCAAGATACAGAGAGAAACTCATGTGTCTACGAAGTCACTGTTAATTGGTGATTCTGCTCACAACCTCCTAGGCTGTGCTGTGTCCACCCGAAGGGCTGTCAAGTTTTCTGGTCGGGCTGGAGAGTAGATGGCTTTTACCAATGCCACAGGTAGTCCCTCTTCTCCTGGAGGAAGATAGTACATCGTAAGTGAGTTTCTTCCTTGTATTGCTGGTGCAAGAGCTTCCTTGTAGGTGTGACACTTGCTTCATTCATTCTGAAAGCGAGTGACCCCACACCTCACCCTCTCACCAATTTCCCTGTTAGGAACTATGTCCCGAGATCTTCAGATTTGAGCTCATTTGGGGTGCTCCTCCTCGTGAAGCAAATCCCTTCCTAAGGCAAGTTACTGAGCTCTCAAGGGAAGATTAAGAAGGAGCAAGTCACACTTACTGCCTTGCCTACATCTACTTATTTCTTTTAACTAACATATTTTTAAAACGATTTAGTCTCAATTACCCACAATTTGGATTGCATTATCTCAATCTCTTTATTACTACTAAAAAATCACTTCCTTCCTAATAAACATGTTCTAAGCTCCACTGATGTGTGGGGGGGTGGATACTCTATGAAATTCAAAAGATGAAAGAGCTCGGTTTCTCTGCATCACATGTCCTAATTCTCAAAACATTCATCAAGCTTGCTCCAGGTCTGAGGTACTTTTCCAGGGGCTGGGGAAAGGCACTGGTGAGCCAGAGACCCACGGGGGTTATCTCTTACAATTCTTTTCTTTTCTTTTTTTTTTTTTTTTTTTGATGACGAAATTACAGTCAGCGCGGTTATAATTTAACCAAGGACACACGGCTAGTAAGTTGCAGAGCCTAGACAAGAGCGTTCTCTCCAGGATTAGTAGGTCTCCCATGACAAACTTTTAAAAATGCTTTTTTTATGGGAATAAAAGCAAATCCGACAGGTGTTTTCCCAAAATACACTGATAGTTTGGTAGGCTAAGAACTGTTGGCTGAGGACATTATATGATCTCTTCTCAATAAAGAAGTGTAGATTACCTCGGATCTATCCAGATTTTTCTCACTGAAGTGTGTTCACAGAGCCAGCTTGCACAGGTCGGGGAGGGGGGAGGGGTGGGGAGCCTCATTAGCCCGTTCAGTTCATTAGGAAAGAATATATATCGCTGAGAGCAAGACATGTTGCTGCGGGGTTTAATTTGTTATTTATTTGTAACAAGTAAAAACTAAAAGAACTGTAATATGATTTGCTCCTAAAAGGAACAATTGCTACCCATTGTATGACGGCCCTCGCTCTACACATCGGCTGCATGACTGAGACCAGAAATCGTTTGTAGTTACTAAGTATTTGTTTTGTTACCTTTTCTTTTGTTTTCTACTCCAGTCTCCATCAGTTGAAATGTGACTGCTCTGTTTCTCCTCCACTTTCCCCAGTTAGGAGTCTGATTTGAAAGAGGTTAGCCCTCTTTCCTCATACGACAGCTTAAATAGGCATAGAACCACGTATTACTTTTTTCTTTTATTTTTTTAATGCTTTCTTTCTTTATTTTGAGAGAGAGAGAGAGAGAGGCAGAGAGAGAGGGAGACAGAGAATCCCAAGCAGGCTCTGCACTGTCAGCAGAGCCCAAGATGCGGCTCAGACTCATGAACCGTGGATCATGACCTGAGCTGAAATCAAGGGTCAGACACCACCACCACGTGTCGTATTATTTTTAGAAAGCTTGGTTTCAATGTTATTTATTTCCTCATTCCTGAATTCATTTATCAAACTCTGCCCGACATCTGGTATGTGGTAAGGCCCTGGGCGAGGTGCTGGGCGTAAGACAGTCCTCAGAGAAAAGCAAGCAAGCTCTTTGTAACAAACGTCACCATAAACATAATCTCGGAGTGCTGGGGGAGATCCTAGGGGAACCTGTGACCCAGACAAAACTGCCAGACTTTCCCCCATTGTGTAGAACAAGAAATCGAGTTTCATAGAAATCAAGCAACCGCTTTTTCATGCCTCCTTGCAAGGAAAGAATGTGACGGCCTACTAGGAATCGGGCACTGTTCTTGGCACAGGAAATAGAGTAGTGATGAAGAGATAAAATTCCTGTGCGCAGAGCTTTTACATTTTAATGAGAGAGGAAAGACTCGAACGAATGCACATGTAACATATTGGATGTTATTAAGCGCTAAGAAGCAAACTAAAACAGGTGAAGGTGTATACAGAATAAGGTTGGGGAGCGTGGGGTTGCTACTTTATGGAGACTAGTTGTGGAAGTTCTAATAAGATGACTGAGATCTGAACTGAGACCTGAAGAAAGGGAAGCAATTAGGCATTTAGAGGAACAGTATTTCCATCAGCGGGATTGATAGGTACAAAGACTCCAAGTATGATCCATGAAGAACTCAGGACTAATGTAAAGAAAGGAGTAAGAAACAGATCAGGTTGGACCTTATAGAACATGATTCAGATTTTAGATCTGACTCTAAATATCATGGGAAGATTTAAGCAGAGCAGGGATTTTTGTTTTGAAAGGATCATTCTGGGGGCGCGTGGGTGGCTCCGTCGGTTGAGCGTCGGACTTCGGCTCAGGTCATGATCTCGCTCATGGGTTCGGGCCCCGTGTCAGGCTCTGTGCTGACAGCTCAGAGCCTGGAGCCTGCAGGTTCTGTGTCTCCCTCTCTCTGCCCTTCCCCTGCTCATGCTCTGTCTCTCTCTCTCTCAAAATAAATAAATGCCAAAAAAATTTTTTTTTAAAAAAAGAAAGGAAGGATCATTCTGGCTGTGCTGATAAGAGAGTAAGGGGCAAGGAAAGTGGGGGCGGGGGGAGTTTGTTCAGCAGCCTATTTAATCAGATCATGACTAGGTCATGGACTTGGATCAGAGTAGCAGGGTGGAGGAGGTGAGAGCGACCTGGTTTCAGGTATAGTTTGATGGTGGAGTCAACAGGATTTGCTGATGGATCGAATATGAGATATGGAAGAAAGAGAGGCGTCAGATGTCTCTTACAGTGAGGAACAGACCAGACAGAGGTCTGACCTTAGGAAGTTTATCTGCTGGTGGGAGAGGCAGCCAATAACCTAGCAAACAAATACATGTGATTGCAGTTTGTGATAAGTACTAAAAAGGAACCGACAGAGTGCTGTGCTATAAAATAACAAGGGACTCTCTTTCAGTAGGGTAGTCAGGATCCATGTCTCCAAGGAGGTGGTATTCAAGCTAAAGGCAGAAGAATGACAAGGGGCCCTCCATACAAAGACGCATGGGTGCGATGTGCCAGGTAGAGGCTCCAGCAAGCAAAACAGCCGTGAGGTCCCTTGGCTGCAAAGCAGGAAAGCCCTGGGATTTAAAGCAGTTCCGCCCAACCCTTAAGCTTGTCGTTTCATTTTTGTTTCCCCTGCTCTTACACGTTCCAGCACAATGGTTTCCAAGGTGTGATCTGTGCACCCCAGAGTCCCCTGTGACCCTTTCAGGGAGTCCACGAAGTCGAAACTCTTTTCGTACTAATGCTGAGTCATTCTTTCTTTCCTTTTCATACTAATTCTTTCACGAGTATACAGTGTTTTCCAAAGGCGACAGGACTTGTGATACGGCAACAGGGGGATTCCAAACCCGATAGGAGAATCCAGCTGTCTTCTACTGAGCCAGATGTTAGAGATTTTAAAAAAGGGAAAGCAATGCCACTTTTACCATTATGTTTTGTCTTGTAAAACAGTTGTTTTTCATTACGTATTATTTATGTTTATACAAAGGGCATTATTAATATTTTAAATAATAGATCTTTTAAAAATTGCTCTGTATTGATTCCTAATGATAAGTATCAATAGATACAGCCCAGAAAAGCAAAAGTTATTTGGATTCTATGTTATTTTTAAGAGTGTGAAGGATCCTGAGGTGAAAAGTTTGAGAATTTATGCTAAAACTCTCAAATTCATACTTGGGTCTCTAGATACGATATCCCCTTTGTACCCGGAACTTTCCTTAAAACACGACGGTAAGATCGTGAACACTAATCGAGTGTTTACTACATTCTAGGCATGCCCTAAATGCTTTACGATATTTTAACTAGCTTAATCCTTTCAGATAAAACTATGAAATGGGTACTTTTATTCTATCCATTTCACAAAGAAGTCAAAGCACAAAGACCTGAAAACCTGTTCTGGATCCAATAGCTATAAGTAATAGCACTGGGATTGGGACCCAAGGTCAGTCTTGCTCTATGGACACCATTCTTAACCATCAGTGGTAATTTAACGGGTGAACAAATAAATGAAGATTTAGCCTTAATGTTATGTAAACTTCACTTGCAGGGGTTCACAGTAGCTCTGACTTTTTGGGGGGGGGTCTATGTCAGGCAGAGTGGTGCCTGAAATATCACGTATGGGAGGACCCAGAGGCAGGCGAAAGCCTTGGGCTAGGGAGCGCTGAGCTGGAAGCCCCTGAAATTCACCTCTGCCATCAAGGCCCACAGGCAAGCATGAATCAGGACAAGGGTCAAGGCCACAAGGTTTAAAGCTGTGTGGTTACTAGAGACAAAGCAAGGGAAGGAATGAACTCAATCATCTCTAAGGACAGTGGTCCCTGTCCCTCTGTTCTCTAGGTGTCACCTCTACAGGGGAGAGCTTAGGTTGAGATTAGAAAAGTTTCCTTCTTTCCTTCCTCCCCACTCAAACAAAAGTGAATGAATGACCAAGAGAACTCCAAACAAACAATAGGAGGAGGGCTGGAGTGCCCATGACTCAGTTTTATTTACTGAAGGGTTCAAGGTTCATAGGTGGACCACTTGGTTTAATGGCATCAGGTTAGGGACAACACCCACACCAGGGTAACATACTTTACCTGGTAGATTAAACGATCATACATGGTTGGTAGACTTTAGCTTGAAGAGTCTAAATTAAGTCATACAAAAATTCATAAATGCACATTTATTAAAGTCAAGGATAAAGACCAGAAGCGATAAAGGATAAAAATCAAAATATATTTTACCGCGCATAAATATAATTTATAATGAGATTTGAAAAATGGTATTTAAAGTTTTTCTGCTTAGCAGAATGAGATACAATTTCAACCTTCTGGATAATGTAATTACGAGGTGAAAGAGAAATTTTTATATACGAAAATCCATAACCTCTTTCTCTGCCCTCCTTCAGTAAGAGGCGTTCAGCCGCACCCGGTCTGTATTATGTAAATGGAGTAATGAATGAGAGGAGAGAAAATTCAGGGAAGCCTACTTGGTTTATCCTCTCCTTAAGAGGTTTTTTTTTTTTAAAAGCTTGTTTATTTTGAGAGAGAGAGCACAGTCAGGGGAGGGGAAGAGACAGAGGGAGAGAGAGAATCCCAAACAGGCTGTACAGCGCCAGCAGAGAGCCCTATGTGGGGCTCAAACTGATGAACCGTGAGATCATGACCTGATCTGAAGTCGGAGGATTAACCGACTGAGCCACCCAGGAGCCCCGCTGAGAGGCATTTGAAGCTTTCTATACGTCCTCCCCCAGCCCATTCCTGTCCCTAACTTACAGAGACAGGTGCGACCTTAATAGTCTCGTCATATATGTACTTATTTCTAAAAATACATTGTTTGGTTTTGCGTGTTCCAAACATTAGGGAAATGACATCAGATTGTGTGTGCAAACAGGCTTTGGACACTTCCACCTTCAGTTCCTGAGACTCATCTGTGCAGCAAAGTTCATTTTTCCTGGTGCGTCGTAGGATTCTAGTTTAAATCTTTGGCCTATTTTCTTCATTCGTTCTCCTTTCGACTGATATTTTGGTTGTTTCCAGTTATTTTGCTTTGCATACCCTGCTTCTGCAGGCCACCTCGTACATGAATCTTGGTGAACACACATAAGAATAACTTCAGAATATATATCTGGGACGAGAACTGCCGAGTTATGCGGGGTGTATGTTTTCAGCCGCACTCCATAATGTCATTTGCGTAATCAATTACTGAGAGAAATGAGCTAAAATCTCCCGCAGTGATGATGAATTTTAAAATTCCTCTTTGCAGTTCTAGCAATTTTGGCTTTATGGCTTTAAAATGAGAGATGATTCCCTTCACATTTATTGTGAATTTGTGAATAATGATATGTTCGAATTTATTTATATTGCCTTATATTGTCTTATTTTATTTTTCTGTGGACTTTCCCCCTCTTTTCTAGATTTCTTTCTGATTTATTGTCATTACGGTGGATTTTGTTGTTGCTGTTGTTAAAAATGGGATGCAATTATTTCGCTCCCTGTATGCAAATCCCTTTGGCTATAAGACTGTATTTCCTTCCATTAAGGTGAAAGAGAAGCTAATCCAGTTCGAAGTCTAGGCTGGGAGTCAGCAAACTACAGCCCACAGGACAAATCTGGCATGCTGTCTATTTTTGTAAGTAAAGATTTATTGTAACATAGCCACACTCATCCATTTACAAACTGGTTATGGATGCTTCTAGAAAAAGAGCAGAGTTGAGTAGTTCCAATTCTTGAGTAGTTCCAACTCTTGAGTAGTATGGCCCACAAAACCTAAAATATTTACCGTGTGGACCTTTTCAGAAAAAGCTTGTCAACCTGTGGTCTAGGTCTCAAGAGGACTGTCACTCACTCTATTGGAACTTGTCCAGTTGCCATGTGTACAAGAACAGGCAAGTCCGCTGAAGGATGAGGGTCCCTGTGGAGCAGAGATGAATTGTCCTGGATACGTCCAGCTCAGACTAGTCAGCCCCCTGAGACCAAACCCCCGATGACATCATATATATGATCCCACCCAAGAACAGTTCGACTAGTCCCAATTAACAGAACTGTCTGATGAGCAATACCCCGGTTCATGAGTAACAATGAAAACAAACAACAACCCATTGTTGTTTTAAGGGGATACATTTGGGGACACTTTTTTAGATAGCTAATACAAATGGTTTGGGGTTTGCTGTATTTTTTCTTTCCTGTCACTTCTCCCTCTAGCAATCAGAAGCCATGCTTTTATTCTGTTAGTGCTCACTCTAAAAACTTCAATGTGCAAAGTTTAAAGTAAGTCATAATTTTTTCCTTCTTCATAAACAATCCAAAGACATCAGATGCCTTTAACTCTGATCATCTGTTCCCAATTTACATGCTAATATTGTACAGAATTTTGGTTCCGTTTTACTTATTGAACTCTGCAAGTTAGACATGATAGCTATTAGTTTATACTGTTGATTTTTGTCTAGATTTACTCACATATTTATGTATGTCTTAGCTCATTATTCCTTCTTGCACCTTAAACTCTCTATCTTTTTGAATGTCTGTAGTAAGAGTTGGTTATTGGCACCTTTTCTCAGTTTTATTTTTTTCTAAAAGTATTTAATTTTACCCTTACATTGGAAGATACTTTTATGATGTATACAATTCTGGATTGATAGTTTTTTCTCTCATTGCCTTGAAGATACTATTTCACACACACACACACACACACACACACACACACACACACACGCCAGATGTTGCCAGTTCACTATTAATTCTCTTAGAAAATCTGCCCTTTCTCTCCACATGGATATAATCTGTCTTCTCTTTTTGTCTTTGTCTTCTGTTGTATGACATCGACTTGTGGATTTCTTTTTTCCCTTATTTAGACTCTTCAGCATTTGTTCAGTTTTCCGGAATAAAGACTAGTCTTTTAATACATTTGAAAGATTTTTGGACATCACATCCTTACACATTGACTCTCTCCTGCTGCTTCTATGCACTTATTTCATAACTTCAGGTAGACACATGCCAACTTGCTCATCCTCTTCCGTATCACTTAGTCTGATGCTCCGAACTTCTATTTTTCTCTCTGAGAAGCATTTGAATATTTTTTCTACCTCGCTGTTTACTGATTTTTCCCCATTTATGTTAAATCTGCAATTTCTATCCTCCGTAGCATCCTGTCTCAGGCAATGCCTATCAAAATACTTTAAAATTGTGAAAAGAACACATTAATAAATACATGAATCAGTGTGTGGATATAAATTTGACATTGAATGATAGAGGTTCTGAGCTGATGAGTCGAGAATCTCTGAGGTCTTTGGAGCTATAATAAGAACCTGCATGTTAACCAGGCACAGCCAAAGATAGAGGTACTTTTACCTAAAATATATGTAGGTGATGGTGTGAGGATTTAAAAACAATCCAAATTTTTATGAAGGTATGGATTGCTGAATTAATAAAAACTTGTGGTCCTTCTCCCTGAGAAGGTTGGACTTACGGTCCAAATAATATAAATGCAAGTATTATTATATCTGTGTAGTATTTTATATTCAAAACAGGCTCTACTCAAAAGATTAAAATCACTAACATAAGCATAACACATTGTAATCCTTATTACAAGTTAATTTTCATATGTATGTATTTCCTGAAGAGGTTTAAAGCTAAATCTCCTTTTTGGTCATCTACACTTGCAATTAAATGAATGACTCGACTCTAGCATTCTCTATCTGGAATGATTCCTCTTAATAGTGTAACACTGGCTGGGCAGTTCACTTTCTTAAGCTGCCTTTGCAACTCTTGGTCATTTCACAAGGCATGGCCTCTTTCTCTGTCACAAGGCATGGCCTCTTTCTCTGTCACACAGCGTCACATATCACTAAGGCTCCAGTGAAACCATCAAAGCATAATGGGCCTAAAAACTGTTTCCATCTTGTCATTTCATATGTTCTTCACAAAAACTGGGATTTATTCAATCATTTGAATGAACTATTAGTCAAAAGGGTAAGGAAGTGTTTAACTTTCAGAATGTTCATAAAAATGAATCAAATGCGATCAAAGGTACAAGAGCACTGTAAAAACAAAAGGACTTATTTTCATTATCGAGGTCTTCATACTGAAA
The DNA here is from genome assembly GCA_030068075.1 of Paguma larvata. Lineage (NCBI taxonomy): Eukaryota > Metazoa > Chordata > Mammalia > Carnivora > Viverridae > Paguma > Paguma larvata. Next base: position 80,418,368 of record CM057824.1, on the reverse strand, counting down.
TTGGTAACATTTAGTAGCACCCTGAGCACTTGGCATTTGCTTTTCTTCCTCTGGGCAATTATAAAAGCTAAGAAAGTAATATCGTAAAGGTTTCTCCATAATCATACCAGCATCCCTAATTAACACCCTTTCTTTATTCGTGGAGAACTAATGCATCACAGTAGCATTCAGAGAAATAAGACCTTATTTGGTTTTTCGCCCTTGGAGAATTAGCAAGCTCGTATGCCACTGAAGAATCAGGGATAGAACTAACGCGTGTATTCACATATATTCCAAAAACTGCTCCCTCAGCCAAAGAATTAAGAAATGACTCATTTGAAAGACCACCCCCAGCTGCATGGTGATGTGTAAGTTTCAGTCGATCCTCCTTGGCTCCGATACGGGGACGATCCCCGTTGTCGACGTGAGCCTCTGCAGAAGTTCGGCTGAAAGCTCTCCTCAAGGAGCATTTCTGTATTTTGTCTTTGGGCTCATACTCAGTGGTGGTAAATGGATTAACACAGCAGCCTCTGATAGTATGATAGATGAAGTCAGAAGAGCAATTTTCTAAGCACCCTTTCCCTACTTGATGGATGCTTCCATTTCCGTCTCTTCCCTCGGGGCTCTTTGTGCGCAAAATCTCTCTCCTGGAAGGAGTTTTCGCATGCTATTAGTACCTAGTGGATTTATGATGTCCTCTCATGCAGATGGTCTTTCTCCATCGTGTGGCTAGAGTCTGCTCTGGCGTTCTATGCAAAATGATATCCTACTTCTCTGATTAACGGCTTCCACTGTGTTGACATTTTAAAGTATGAGGCACAGTTTAGCTCCCAAAAACAACAATTATGTTCTCCTGATTAGGCCCAAGTACAGTCAAAATTCATCATCCATCTTGAGAAACCTTTACTTTCATAGACATTTAGTTGACTCCTGTGGCACTCCATGGTTACCACCTGCACCTGACCCTTACTCGATTCTACCAGAAACCTCACAGTTGGGAGCAGAGGATACAGTCTGATTACACTAATTAGCATACCGTTCTTCTCTATGACCTCTCTCCTTTGAACCCAGAAGCACTTGGATCCCAATGATGGATGAGAAAGAAGTTGCCAAGAATAATGACAAAAACATCAAATTTGGGAGGGAGGAGTTTCTGGTAAACAGTCCATGATTTGAGTGTGAGGTGGAGATTTTGAAAATGGTTAGCATCCAGCTGAACTAATTTTTTTATTACTTTTTCTTCACCTTCTTTATTAAAAATACCTCTGGTAGCAGAGAGTTGAGGAGCGTGTAGTGTGCTTAAAAAACACAATTAAAAATAACAGAATTAAAAAAAAATTAAAAATTGGGGAATCCCAGAACCAGCTTCCAGCTGAAGGTTTTCGAGAACGATTTCCTTTCTGGCAACAGTCCCTTTACCACCTGGCCATGGGAAGGAGCAGTAAGGTGACAGAAATGGATACAGACAGCAGATGCCTGAGGAAAACACCTCCCTAAATGTTCCTGGTATCTCACAAATGGTTAGAAAGGGATCCAAAATTTCACACTCATGAAGAGAATATGGAAATTTATTGAAAATGAGAGCCATTATCTGTTAAAAATTTCCTTCAAAGAAATGAAGAAACATACACTGAAGAGGGTGTGGTATTTCAGCCACTGGCTGGGGAAAGAGGAGCTGAAATCTTTTAGATATCAATGCACCACAGAGTGGTCGCCATGGAAGACCCAGGGGGAGAGGACACATGTGTTATATTAGTAAAAGACACCTTGGGGATGTTGTCAGGGACCACAAGCTCGCCTTCACTGCTCCCTGCAATGAATTTCTCCTGCAGTCCGAATGCCATCCCTGAAGGAGGAGGAGAGAAGAGTAGAAGCTTGAACTGACAATATTTTAACCCGCATTGAACTTGGCGCTATTAGAGTGGACTGGATAGTTTGCCTGCTTTTAGACGGGCTGTGCAACCTAAAGTGAGATCAAACTGAGTCACAGGAGTAAACTTCACCAGAGTCCTCTGGATTGCAGTATCTGAAATTTAAGATGCTAACATTTATGTTTCTTTGGCTTCTAAAGAACATAATAGGTTACCAAGATGAAGTCAAATAGTCCTTTTAAGGAAAATGTATTCAATATGGGGGATGAGAAGAGTTGGCAAGAGAATTATAAGAAAGCTTATAAAATGTTTGCCAGTTTTAGGGAAATAGTAGATTTCCAGAACAGGAAAAATTTGTATGAAAGCCAAAGGGAACAGGACCTTTATCATTGAAAAGGTTATAAACTTCAAGATTTTTAAAAGCCGATTTCATAAAAGCAAATTCCCATGGATTTTGGGACAATTTTAATACAAACTCAGCCTGGATGTTAGTGGAAGGAAAAGTACTGGCTTTGGAATGGAGAAGAACTAAGGATGAATTAGTAATGGATTGTGGAATATTAAAATGCCCAAGTCTACAATTTGCCTAATTTATACCTTGTATAAGTAACACGAGTCTGTCACAATACAGTCTGTGTGCTTCAACTGACTCCCTAGCAACTCGTGAAAAATGGCAGAATGATGTTCCAGACAAAGGATATTTGCTGGAGGAAAATTGTGTTGGTGTGAGAGAAAAATCCCTCAATGGCAAGGCCAATATATTCTGTTTAGGTTCTTCTCTGGATCACATTTTATTGAATATTACCATTTTACCTTCTGTCACCAGAGAAATATTAGGCTTAAAGCATATTTTCAGTGAATAGTGGAAGAATAGTTATTTGAAAATAATTTTAGCTCTGGATCGAATGACCAGACTCCATTTCTCAACATGTTATATTAGAAAAACACTAGAGTTTCACAGCTTGTCTTTCCTTAAGATCCTATTCCAAAATTGAATGCAGCTGCTTGTTTTTTATTGTTGTCTTGAATATTCTCTTTCTCTCTTTTTTTCATGTGTTTCAATATTTTTTGTTTTCTGAAAACAAAAGGATGGACTAAAATGAAATAAATCCAAAAACGTTACCTCAAATGAACTTTAGTTCAGACATTTCTAGCAAGTTGAGGCCATCTGGTACGAAACTGTGAAATTTTCAAAACATGGTAAGAAAATTTCAGTCTCCTCTGCTTCTCCCTCATTAGAAGGTAAGAGTCAATTCTTCAGGTACTAGTTTATATTCCATGTTGGCTTTTCTGGGCCAAAGATGAAAAGCCTTTGGCTTGGCCACATGTGAACATGTTTTCAAGCCACTGGGGGGAAACTATCGCAAAGTACTGAAGAAATCTTTCATATCTTAGTACTTTGAATAGCACCCTCTCCATCAAAGTATGCTCACTCTCCAAAGGAGCAGAGCGGAAAAACAAAATACTAAATTATCTTAATCACCAACCCTTTCCCATGTATTTCATGAATGTTTGAAAAATTAAGATCGCAAAGAATTTTTCAAAGAAGAAAAATGTTTGTTTTCAAGGTCTTAACATATGGTGAAGTGGTGAAGGTGCTAAATCAGTGCTCTGTGACTGCAATCAGTAATAAAAAATGGGAAATGAAGTTCAAAGAGAACTCAAAACAGAGTGAGTCATTGGTAAACAAAAAGACTTGCAGAGGGCACCTGACCTCTTGGCCAATGGAGCAGCTTCTGCTGTCTGGGGCTCAAACTTCTTGTCCCTTCTCCTTTCTTCATCCTAGTCTCTACTCTCACCCCCTCTGACTAGAACAGAAATAGCTGCTCCTAACTTGGTTTCCTGCCCCCAAGCTCTCTTCCTTTTAATCCATGGCATAGCTTATTTGTTTTCCCAGAACATATTTTTACCATTTTATTTTTGAAAACAATTAATTTCGATTTAGAGTCTTCATGGCACGGTCTAAAGCCAAACCCCACGTCAAACTACAGCCCACAAAGGGGAAATTAAAGGGCTATAACCACAGAAAGCTAGTCCTTTCAATGAGAAGTTGTACTGGCCTCTGTTCTAGGTTACACCCAGTGCTAACTCTTCCTTGCATTCACGCTCTCCTACTCCGTCTTCACTTCCCACGATCTCAGCTCGTATCCCTGACATTCCTGCTTTCCTACACTGTAACCCCCATCCACACTTCCCCAGATGCAGCCAATAATATATAGTTGGTAGAAGGGCATCTCGGTGGCTCAGATTAAACATCCAACTCTTGATCTCGGCTCAGGTCGCAATCTCACAGTTTGTGAGATTGAGCCCCACATCGGGCTCTGCTCTGACAGCACAGAGCCTGCTTGGGATTCTCTCTCCCTCTCTCTCTGCCTCTCCCCTTCTTGTGCTTCCTCTCTCTCTCTCTCTCTCTCTCAAAATAACTAAATAAACTTAAAAAATAATTGAAATATTCTGTTTATTAACATTATAGTATTACTTGAACTCTACTTATATGTAGTGTGGAATAAACCATGCTTTAAGTTTCAAGTGACAACAAACCATGTCTAAAAATCTTTACATTTTCCTTATTTTCAGTGGAAATAAGATACCCTTACTATAATATTACAATTAAAACCTCCATATCCTCTTTTCCGAGAGACCAGGCAAATAATTTCTCACCAAAATTAAGACTATTAACTAGAAGTCTATTGCATCTGTTACCCTTTCTGTTCTGTAAGAGAGGAACCTTGTATTTGGAAAATCAATGAGAACTAATCTAATTACTGTAGTAAAGCTATGTCAATTCAATAAATATTCAGTGCTTACTACAGGAAAATGACTCTCCTAGCCAAACTAGAGAATATAAAGATGGCAGAGATACAGTGTCTGTCCTTCAAGAAAATGAAATCAAGTGGAGGAAAGAGATACACATATAAATATTAGTTAATACACAAACCGGAGGAGGAGAGAGATGGAAGAGAGACTTATTTTGGCTGAACGGAGCACTTACGGATTCTTGAAGGAAGTAGGGTTTGAGTTGGCTTTAGAGGATTTGCAGGATTTTTGAAGGCAAGGCAATCCTGGCAGAGGCAAATCTGAGTGTGTTTTCCATAGTCACATTGTATGGTTAATGATTTCTTTAAGAGTCTTTCTCCTCCATCTGAATATTGGCACTCCTAGAATTGGGATAATGGCTTACCTATTTTGCAACATTACGCCAACATATCTTCATAGGTTTTTTTTTAATGTTTATTTGTTTTGAGAGACTGAGAGAGAGAGAGAGAGAGAATGAGCAGGGCAGGGGCAGAGAGAGAGGGAGAGAGAGAATCTCAAGCAGGCTCCATGCGGTCAGCACAGAGCCCGATGTGGGGCTTGATCCCATGACCGTGTAATCATGACCTGAGCTGAAATCAAGAATCAGACACTCAACCAACTGAGCCCCCCAGGCATCCCTGGGCTCTGCACTGACAGCACAGCATGCTTGGGATTCTTGCTGTCTCTCTCTCTCTGCCTCTCCTGCACTCATGCTCTCTTTCTCTCTCAAAATAAATTTTTTTTCAAATAAAAATCATACCTGTTATCTCTGTGAAGGCTAAGCGATTCTTGCATTGTCCTCGGTAGTTAATGGGAGTAGAGTCACAGTTCTTGTGACACCAACAGTATAAAACTAAGACAGTTCTCGTGACACCAACAGTATAAAACTAAGGAAAACCAGTGCCCCATAAATTGGATAATCTCTTTTTCAAGCCAGACTCATCTCGTCTATACTGCTCAGTGAAGAGTTTCATGCATGCTGGTTGGGGCTGTGTGAGGAAATGAAAAATGCTGTGGGGGCTGGTACCTCTTAGGAATCAGTGTGAGGCGAGCGTGGTATTTGCGATGCTCATTACAGCCCCAAAGAAAGAACTGTCCAAATTCTGTTCTTTCATGATCACTTCTACTGACACGCTTCCCCAAAGAGAAAAGTATACACAAAGAACATTATTAGATCAAAAACAAAATATTGCTTTCTGAACAGATATGGGAGAGCTCGGTGTCTCCCAGGTTGGGGCCCTCTCCTAAGCTACACTGGAGGACCTCTGGATTTTGAGATCAGAATGGGGCTTCTAATTCTTTACCTTCACTCTAAACTCTGAGGTTAATTTATACTTTTACTGCGAGAGAGCTACAAGGTAAGCCCGGACATACTATTCAGGTACTGATTTCTGAGGGATGGAAAAGAGGAAAGAAACCTACTTAGGGCTATATCAAAGATGCAGAGCCCTTTATATCCACCAAAGGAAAACAGATTGCAGGAGAGTTGCTAATCTTTAAGGAATATGGATAAACGTAGCCTAATGAATGTTCTAGCCTCCAACCAATGTCTCAACTCTTTCTCCCTCAAAGGAGAGAGGTTAACAAGGGCATGGTGTGGTAGGAGGAGACTAAGGTGACTATTAATTACCTCTACAGTACCTATTGCATTCATGTGCTTGGTGCATTTTGAATCACACTTGTCTTCCATGATGTGTATTTTCATTCATTCATTCATTCATTTGTTCGTTCTTTAATTCACTCAGGAAATATTTATCAAGAATCAAGGTCCCTATGGGGGGACGTGAGTAGCTCAGTCAGTTAAGTGTCCGATTTTTGGTTTCAGCTCAGGTCATGTTCTCGTGGTTCCTGGTTCGAGCCCCATGTCAGGCTCTGCACTGACAGTATGGAGCCTGCTTGGGATTCTCTCTCTCTCCCTCTTTCTCTGCCCTCCCTTGCTCATGTGCTCTG